>CM065330.1:2568312-5068312 GCA_033032175.1 Saturnia japonica
CCTACACCGTGCTGACTTCTATTCTAGATCCTAGGCAAGGATCTCTACGCTAAACTGTCGGAGCAAGAAGAACGTCTCGGTTATGGACATTAAAATTGTGTAATAATAAATTGTAAAACCCATATTATTTGAAAATTGTAAGGTATGCTGGAAAATTATACATATCTATCCTAAATTAAATTATAATCATAACAAAGTACCTAATTCGTAAGTACTTTATAATGAATGTTGTATATAAAACAAGTCACAATATTCATATTAATTATTAGTATACATAGAATGAGAGTTATGAAATTAAAGGCAATGAAATTATGTCAAACAAGACATAATACAAAAATTCATTATTTGTATAATTAACTATAACAAATGCTTATGAAATTAAAAGAAGTAATATTATTTTAAACAAAGAACAATATAAAACTAATTATTGGTGTATCTAGACAGAGAGTTATTTACGAAATTAAAAGTAGTGAATTTTTTTTTAAACATGTAACAATATTCAAATAAATTATTAGTATTATATATAAAGAAAGAGAGTTGCTTAAGGAATTGAAAGTAGGTAGGAAGTTTTTTTTTTCAAATAAGTAACAATATTGAAATTCATTATTATTATACCTACAAAGATAAATGTTTATGAAATTTAAGTAGTAAGCTTTTTCAAACAAGTAACAATGTTCAAATTCATTATTAGTGCGTATAATTATAATTACCTCAAACAAATGATAATATTCAAATTCATTATTACTATATCTATAAAGAGAGTAGCTTATGAAAATAAAATAGTGAGTTTTCTTCAAACAAGTAACAATATTTAAATTAATTATTATTATATCTAGAAAGATAATTGTCTATGAAATTTAAGTAGTAAGCTTTTTCAAACAAGTAACAATGTTCAAATTCATTATTAATGCGTATAATTATAATTACCTCAAACAAGTGGATACTATTCAAATTCATTATTAGTATATCTAGAAAGAGAGTAGCTTATGAAAATAAAATAGTGAGTTTTCTTCAAACAAGTAACAATATTGAAATTATTTTTTATTATACCTAGAAAGATAATTGTTTATGAAATTTAAGTAGTAAGCTTTTTCAAACAAGTAACAATGTTCAAATTCATTATTAGTGCGTATAATTATAATTACCTCAAACAAGTGATAATATTCAAATTCATTATTACTATATCCAGAAAGAGAGTAGCTTACGAAAATAAAATAGTGAGTTTTCTTCAAACAAGTAACAATATTGAAATTCATTATTATTATACCTAGAAAGATAATTCTTTATGAAATTTAAGTAGTAAGCATTTTCAAATAAGTATCAATGTTCAAATTCATTATTAGTGCGTATAATTATAATTACCTCAAACAAGTGATAATATTCCAATTCATTAATACTATATCTTATAGAGAGTATCTTATGAAAATAAAATAGTGAGTTTTCTTCAAACAAGTAACAATATTGAAATTCTTTATTATTATACCTAGAAAGATAATTCTTTATGAAATTTAAGTAGTAAGCATTTTCAAACAAGTATTAATGTCAAATTCATTATTAGTGCGTATAATTATAATTACCTCAAGCAAGTTATAACATTATTATTAGCAAATCTACAAAATTTAAACAACAAATAAAATTTTATATAGCTACCACGTTTAAAAAACGAACCAAAATATGTAAAACATAATTTAAATACAAAATAATGAAAAACGTAGAGCGCCCACGTAATATAAAACACCGTAGTCACTAACAATTGTATTGGACTGCAAGTGATTGTGAACTTTTCCATGTATTTCCTCAATGCTATACTCCTTATCCTCTTTATCATCCGCGAATGGAATAATCTCTCTCTACGTTATCATTCTACATCTATTGCATGTATGCCCAGTGTTACTAACTTGGATTTTTGAAAAGACGTAGACCAGACCAGAAAAGTACTTGGAATTACGGGCATTCCATGTGAAGCGGACAGGTAAAAAATGTTGATGAATCCGATTTCAGTAACTATTGTTTATGTTTAATCTATACATGACTTCGACGCAGGTACAAAATATTTTTACAGTAAAAATTCTGGTTAACGCCTTATAGAAATTTGAAGTTTTGAGTAATCGGCAGGAATGTGGTAATTCCAACGTGATTATTCGGTTTAAAAAAGTTGCAATAAAATAAACAAAGCAGTGGAATACTTGCTTCATTTATTGAAAATTTTATTTACATTTTTGAAATTTAAGACAAAGAAAATTTTAGAACAAAATGTATTTTAGGTTTTAATACTTGAATTTTTCATAAGTTGTACTTATCAATATTTTTATTTTCTAAATATAGCTAATAGTGTGTAGATAATCTTTGCTAATTATTAGAAATTACATATGATAAGTGGTTGCGCCGCTTTTATATAGTTTTAAATATTGTGCGATATTGTGATCGGTTCGCAACTTTTTCTATCTCCGCTTACCCTCCCTTCCTTGGCACATGCAAACAGTTCGTCGCCGCGCCTCCACCACGAGGTATGTGCCAAATTCCTATCCTATATCCATATAGCTGATCACAATCCCCGCAAATACAGTCCACTCAATTAGTAGTATTAAATGCGCTGCGCTTCCAACGGCGCAAGCAATAAGTTTGTAAATCTATGTACCTATTATTTATTAAGCAAGATGAAGAGATAAATTAGAAATATAGATATTAAATTAATTTTATTTGACTTATCATAAAAATTCTTCGTTGAATTTATACACATGTTTATTAAAATATTCTGTGTAGGTTCACGGTTTTTGACGTGAATACACCTTTAAATTTGCTTTCATAGAGGAAGGCATTACAAAAATTGATGATAACAAAATTGGGGGATACAGTTTAGCATTGCATATTTATCTACTTCCAAAATTTAATTACACCACTCGATATTTTAAAGTCAAATTAATTATCCACGTAGAGTGAAAACTGTGACGTATCGTTTCAGGGGGGTGAGGTGATTTTGCCCGTATCACATATACCATTTTGTATAAATTATGACTCGGAGAATTTTCAATGCTCGTTTTAGTTTCAATCGAGAGTTCTCATCATGATTTATCGATTGCATATTAGTGTGGAATGTTTAAAGTTAAAAAATTAGAGTTAAAATTAAAAATTAATAATACTTAATATTATGTCGGCCTTTACTCGTCGAAAAGTCTAATGAAAATATAGAAATTTTATACGATAAGAGAATCAAAACAGCAATCAAGTCATACATATAAAATATCTATAGTTGAAAATCACGAAAAGTTAATACAATGTCCGCTTTTACTCATCAAAATGCCGAAATTGATAGAACGTTAATTAGATTCTGGGATTAACGTTCGTATCTTTGCGAGAAAGGTCTGAGGTACGCAAATCTACGCAAAAGCACGTAGTTGGCAACACAGCATGCGCTCTACATTTTAGGGGTTTCATATCTAAATTATTTTAATACTTCTTAGTTCTTTTTAAAAACTTGGTAATTTTTTTTTCTTTTAATGAAATTTATTATTAGTATTTTGTGCTTTTTAGTCTTCTTTATTTATTTTTTCAATGATTTTTAAACATTTTGATGAGGTTATGACAGAGACATGATTCTGATATTTTAAATCGACTACCAATAAAGCATTGTAGGGATTGGAATACACGTCGATCGACATATGTCCATACAAGCTACTACTGAGCCATCAGTACTTCAAAATTTTCTGAACTAGGTATGTTTACAGTTCTTAGTTAAGTTTGATTGCAAATTTTGTAATGAACGGAGAACCATACAGACAAGAAAGTGACTTAATAAAATGTGTTATAAAGAATTATTTATATTAAGGTGCATTTTATAAAGCTTAAAACTTGCAGTGTAATTATTATTTCAATAATTGTAAAATCGAACGATAAATCTCGTTAGTAAATATGACTGAATTGTATTATAGCTATGGTATAGGTCGTGCACAGACCGACAAATGTCATCACCATCGATGCGTCTATGTCAAGAACTCGTAGAATGGACATTTTGAAACGGTTGTTATCCAGATGTGTCAAAAACTCTTCCAATTTGTTTTTCTGTTCTTCATCTATAAAAAGATAAATATTATAAAACTAGTATATTCTTAATTTAAACTAAACATAAGTTGCTTAAATACTCTAAATTTTTTTAGCCCATTTTCAGGTAAATATAAATCTAAGACTATGTTCACGCTTAACATCGTTATATTGAAGCCTTGGATCGTGACGCATTCACCATTGGACGAATAAGCAAAAAGAAAATATTCGTTATAAAAAATTTAAACACTATTAAAACAGTAGAAGACACATGACATTTTCAACCACCTAAGCCAGTAATATATTCAGGCTGGAAGGCTTTAACTACTTCAATTCGTAGAAGTTATAGATAGTAATGAAGTAAGAAATTATTTTATAATGCCTCGGCCGCACGTATATTCGCAATATCACTGTGTATGTAGTTATGCCTACGCGTACACTTCAGCAATTCCAGCTCATTTGACTCCGCTGTCGGTAAGCTCTCGCAGATCGAAGGATTCTATCATGATTCTTAGCTTGTTCGGCCACACTTCACTCCGAGGGAGTTTTTGACGGAGTTTTGGTCTCTCGTGTGGTGCTTTTTATTAACCCTCGACAAACACAAAGGTGTGTTAGTGATATAAGCTTAACATGTGTCTGTCTGTGGTGACGCAGCTTCCAAACGGCTGAGACAATTTTGACTTAGTTTTTTTTTGTTTGAATGGTGGCTTCATCGAGAGTGTGATAGATAAGGGTATGATTCAAGAAAATCTTTTCAGCTGTTTCAATACTATCAACTCTTTGCTAATTTATGAATGGATGTGAGCATCTTCCACAAATCTGATTGAGTCGAAATTTGATATTCTGTTACTTCAGTTATATTAGAAGAGCATGATAACCTCGAAGTGATGCGGAAGCATTATCTGAAATGTTTAGGATACCTAACTCCTCACCAACTAACAGCAGAGATATCGTGATAGGGCTCATTGGAATGCTCTCAACGAAGAGGTTACTTTTGTCGGTGGTTTATTAAATTTTCAATTTACCTTGTACTTGATGAAGTTTGGTTATTTTTCACAAGTGAATTAGATTATAAATAATTACTAGGAATATGCATTTTCAATTGCAACAAAACTCCTTGCACAGTTTTATCATTCTTCAGTCGCCACACACTAGCACAAATGTTTAGCATTGCGGACATGTCGGCGTAAATTAACTTATACAATCTTATAATTTCGATGTCCACATTTGCCGTAACGAGAAAATTGTTAAGTTTATTGTCAATTACGAAGGTTAGCCTATATTATGGAAATCGAAGACGAATGTAACTATAATTATTTGCCGCCATAAAATATAGAGCGAACGCGTCATCCATCCATCTTGTTATTAGCGTGATAAATAAAAATTCCCACTTACGCGTAGTAGCTCAAAAATGTACTTTAGTCGCATGAATGTCATCGCGATGATAACGGTCGAGGCATATTAATGATGTTACAATTTTCAGCATTAAAATCAAATGCTATTTCTATTAAAATATTATGAATACCTATTGTTATATTAGCGCTTACCTAAGGAAAGATTTTCAACTTGAGAGTAGTAGCTAGATTGATGGGCTCAGGATCATTGTGTGATTTTAACTCTTTGATCGAAGCCGACTGATCTATCATCGCTTAAAAAGCTAATAAAGTTGAAACCTACCATAACGACAGTGACTACAGTTAGATCCTTGCCTCTAATCGGACATTACTCCAAAACGTTAATTGCCAGTACAGTCCTGTCACCAAGCTAACATAAAAAAGGTGGTAAGAAACTTTTTATGGGATCACAGCAAAGCGACGTTATTATGTCTCATAATGTACAGTACAATTCAGAACCAACGCCGACCACCTAATTATCGGCAATGCATCGAAGGTAATCACTGTAATACCGGCCTGTAAGCAAGCACTGGCTGATCCCGAAACATGACATACTAAAAGAAAATCATTGTTATTTGGTTTAACACTACGTGCAAGTTTCTTGCAACAAAGTCGAATATAGATCCCCACCACTCCGCTTTATGATTGCATATACACTGGCTGATCCAGGAAAACAACCCCACTAAGCATAGAACCAGAAACTGAATGAGAAAATAATGAACTCACCTTTGCATAGTAAAAGCTGATCCGTTATCAACAGTTTGATTACGTTTAGTTCACTCGCCACACATTCTGTCAGCACACACGGTACAAAGAACATCAAACAGTACATGATCAGCGTAGAAATCCTGATTGTTGCCTGTGGAATTTAAAAAGTAACTTTTGGTTTTCTCATTGCATGTCGTTGGTTGTATTCCTGTTTCGCACAAGGTATTGCAAGAAAAGAATGCCACTGTGTATTTATAATTCAGCTCGGAACCAAATCACCGTCAGTCCAAACAGTTTGCTTGAAATCCAATATTAAAAAGGTTATCATACCTTTATTAGCGATTTTAATACAATTTTAGTTATAAGAAAATAAATTAAGAATTCTTTTTACGAACGGTTCAAATGCTCTTAATTCTTTGATTAATTTATATTACAACGCGTAATGCGTCATGCGTAAAGCGTAATGATGCGTAATGCGTCATTTCATATAAGTTTCCTAGTAAAAACTCTTCTTACACAGTATCAAAATATGTATAAAAAAGTTTGTAATTGGTGGAAAATACGCCAAACAGCAAATGAAAACCATAAAAATTCTATTATTTCTCATCTCTTTTAATCATTTAAAATTACTATACATCTCTATCAGCAGCTATGGATTGATTGTCTAGTATAGCTAAATATGCAAATAATTCGAAATTAAATGAACAGGTGCGTTAAGACATTGTTTGAAATTTTATGGTACAAAGTCACCTTTTAGTAATTTATACCCAACATTAAATAAGACCTAAGTCCGGCTGACCTAACTGAGGCTAATCAATAATAGGTTGATATTTCTGGGGTCTATGTGGTAGTGTGTGATGACAATCAGACATTTTTGAGGAAGAGACAGGCGTGAAGATGCTACTTCTATAGTCGAAACTTACATATTACATTCTTATATTACTCAACTGTAATATTTACCATTGATGTAGGTGTGGATAAAACTCGGTAAATGTTTACGCAGGCTGCGCATAAGCCGTCTATGAAGAGCAGAGCCATCTGCGAAATTTAATAATAAAGCAACTTGATATAAAAAAATCAATATTAACTTACGTTCAGTTACGAAGGGACATTGCTTACTAAGTGTGCTTTATACTCTGTATTATGGTAAGTATTCCGAAGAGATGTTTGACCTAATCACATTAAGTCCCTTCCATTACAGAACCACTCAGTAATCAAAGCCATAGCTACACAATAGCATTTGTCTAGGCAAGAGCATAAAAGTTACAAATTCTAATGTCTTCCGTACTGTGGAGACGTTGAAGTGCTTTCAGCCACCGTATTCCCTCCCTTCTAAGATATGGAGTTCTTCAAGCCGGCATGACAGAGAAGAATACCGACAAATTGGTCACCAGCAGAACAGTTGCACTTGTTTCTGGATTGTGCCGTACATTCCATCAGGTACTGCGCAAATATTTTGCCAAGCTAATATTAAAAAAAAAAAACTAGAATACAATGTATGATTATTAATGTACAATACATTTTATCACACTGAGATAATTTTTAAATTTTTTGTTTTATATTATCTGATGATGGCTTTGTAGATATATATCTATATATATCTAATACCGAATAGTCATCCATTCTACAGTGCATCTGAATGTTGGGCAAAATTTCCCTTTTCTTTATAACAGAAAGATGGACCAATAGAATAATATACGATTAAACAGACTTACCGACGATTTCACATAATTTTCGACGCATTGCAATATGTCCAACAGCTTTGTATACATTGTGAAACATCGCTTCATAGCATCGCAATTCTCAGTAAAATCACGGGTTCTCATATTAATCTCAAAAGATTTTCTCAGGTGCCGAATTCGGTGCCATAACAATTCCAAAATCATAATGTTCAAGGTGTTGCCCATTTGATTTGCCATTGTGAGTAAATAGATAATAAAAAAATATAAGAAAGACAAACCACTTAAGTTTGATTCTCTAATAAAAACTATTATAAACATTACAGCTCTCCATAATATTATAAACGGTATTACATTATATATAACATTTGCTTCATTTTCAACACTGTCATCAAATGATTGTAATTGCTCGTAATAATTAATGAAGTTATCATCGTAGTATAAAGCGAGAAGTGAATTCCCAAAATAAATTAAAACTCTTGCATAGATCATAATTATAACCAAATACTGTAGATTGTTATTATGTAAAAGTATCAATAGCACAACTGTAATGCATATGAACAAAACACAATAAAGCTTGGCTAATATCGTTATAGTTTTGTTGTTTGAAACTCTATAGTACATTCCACAAGCGAGTCTTAAGTTCATAATCTGCTTTACCGTCAACTTCAACATCTTTAGTATTTTAATCTGTAAAAAGTGAATAACTTTTAATTATTAGACAATCCACATAATATAATATATATACTATCAAGATTTTAAATCTTTTGGAACACTGCATAGGAGGTACCCATATTTTTATAGAAGAAATAAGTAAGTCGTTGAATTAATATATAAAATATAAAAATACGGCCAAGTGCGAATCGTACTCGTTCACCGAGGGATCCATAATTGTATAGCCTGCATAGTTATTGTTTTTTCGGTTTAGGTTCAGATGGAAGGCACCACTCTGAAGCTTGTTGACTAGTTTTCATCTCAAACTCGTAAACCCACGTCTCGTCATCAGTAACAATGCGTTTCACGAAATTTGGTTCGGAATTGACTCGTTCCAGCATGTTCTCAGAGACTCTTATGCGATTGAGTTTTTAGAGAAAATTCAGGTCTTTTGGGACTAGTCGAGCGGCAACATGTTTCATACCCAAGTGATTATTTAAAATGATACGGATCGACTTGTGAGACAGAAAGTTCAGCGGCTATCTCTCTCAAACTTGAATGAGGAGTTTCGGTCACTATTTCCTTCACTTTTGCGATGTCAACTTCACTTGAAGACGTCGATGAACTGTCCCGCATAATTAATTAGACATTTTTAATTGGCCTATGACCCAAATATTCACCAACTTGAACAACCAAAAATTGTAAAAGTCCTAATTTATTATTATCTATCTACATATATATCAAAACAGAGCTCAAACCAATGAACGGATTGAGCTGAAATTTGGCACAAAGATAGTTATTATAGCGTAGGCATAAGTCCGGTGAAGCTGTAAAAGCCGTAGCGGCTTTAGAGCCCCTAAGGCTAACAGTGTAGTCAGTTCTAAAAAAAAAAAAAAAAAAGCTAAGAAAGATTTTTTTGAAATTTCAACCCCTGTACGGGTGTAACGGGGGTTCAATGTCTTAGCAGCATTAGAAAACGTACTTTATTAGAACGTGAATGATGCTACTTTCGTATTTTTATCCAACGAAGTTATTGTAGGTGTCTATCTCGTAACTTGTTGATATCGTTGATAGTGTTTTGATATTCATAAGTGCTTTCTTAGGACCTAAATTGAATAAAAAATATTTTGATTTTATGACATTGTACTGTGTAAAATAATTATATTAAGTGAAGAAAAAAGCCGTAAATAAATCATCGAAAATTCCGTTCGCCATCATCATCAACAGTCTGTATTTGTGCACTGCTGAACATAGGTCTACGTCAAAGATCACCACTGGAACTCGTTGTACGATCCTTCGCATCCAGTGAAATCCAGCCACCTTGCGCAGGTCTTCGCCGGTAACTTCGGTTATCAGTTCTTCGGCATATTATGTGGCCAATCCGCTGCCACTTCAGCGATTTATAATATTTAGTCTTCTAATGAATGAAAATTAAAATATACTGTATCTCTCATACATACATACATACACATACACATACATCTACACTATTTTATAGTTACTTCTTAGTTTCATGATGTGTACCTACGCGTAAAGTCATTTTTTATCGCACTCATATAAAATAACGTAATAACTAACGTTTGGGCATTCTATAAACATTTTTAATATTATTTAATGAACATGCTACAAAAATTTCAAAGTGCTTCAAGAATATTATATTTGGGGTGGTCGGATCAAAACTGTCAAAATAATCTGGATTTTTTTTTCTAGTTTCTTTACATACTTAAAATAAGAGATTCAAATCATTTAAATTTGAATGGAGGATATATTTTTATATTTTTTTGCAAACGTGA
The DNA here is from genome assembly GCA_033032175.1 of Saturnia japonica. NCBI lineage: Eukaryota > Metazoa > Arthropoda > Insecta > Lepidoptera > Saturniidae > Saturnia > Saturnia japonica. The sequence goes on from CM065330.1 coordinate 2,578,579, forward strand.
TATGCTACGTAGTCGCAAAATGTCCACAAACCCACTTCCAGAGTCTCGATTCCAGATTCCCCAACATCGATAATAATATGTTGTTTTTTTATAATTTCAAATTGCCTAAAATAACTTCTTCAAATTCATCATTAGCTGATCGACTGTTTATTTATTTATTAAAGAAGCACCTACAGCGTACTTACATATTGTACTTAACACATTTTTTCAATTTTATATCCAAAACATATGTGCATACCTAATACAGGCTCCCAGTACATTAACAAAATAGAAAATCGGAAATTTAATTGAAAAAATAATTAAGTGAAGTACAAGAAATTTTTTACATTGTATGGAACATTACTAATAATGTATATATATAACAGAAAACAAAAGTAATTAATACTGTAACATTAAAATAATACATTGAATGGATCAGTAATTTTCAATTTATAATGAGAAAAGGAAAAATAAGATAGACCAGTGACAGCGTGCCAATTATATTTGACCCATTTTTACAAATTCTAAATCTAATACAGATAAGCAAACCTATTATAGACGCCTACTACATTGACAAAATACAAAATCGCAAATGTAATTTTTTAATATTAATAATATTAAGTGAAGTACAAGTAAGTTATTCTATTATATGAAACATTACTAATAATATAAAATAATAATTTAAATTAGTACTAATATAAATAGCAGAAAACAAAAGTAATTATCGTTGTGACATTAAAATAATGCATTGAATAGACCAGTATGTTTCAATTAATAATGGGAAAAAGATAAACAGTAGAGAGACCAGTGATTCTTAATATCAAGTTTATTATTGTATATTAAACTAAATGTCTGAAGTAATATAATTTTAAATATTGGTAATGTTTGGTGACAATTTTAGATTAATTTCAACTTGGTATTGATAATATATTTATCGTTTATAAGTTTAAACTTAGTATTTTTTTCCGAACTTACTGTAAACGAACCCACGATTAGGAGTTAGGTTTACTAGCATTGAGTCACAAGGCCTGTATTATCCATTATCTGTTTCTCTATTATGTATCATAAAACACCCCTCAAAACCTAACTTACTTTGTACCTAAATATAAATAGAAATCAATAAATTTTATCTTTAAAGTCAAGGTAAATTGTGAAGAACTTTTACAGGCGTCATAGTCAACAATGAAAAAGCTATTTTTATGTAATTAAACTATTCATTATAATAGATTTGATTTAAATAGATTTTTTTTCTTTTATTGTAAAAAGGGGTCAAACGGGCAGATGGCGCTCCTGATGGAAAGTGATCACCGCCGCCCACAAACATCCGTAACACCCGAGGGCTTGCAGATGCGTTGCCGGCCTTTTAGGGAAGAATAAGTTATCTTCTTGAAGGTCACCAGGTCATAACGGCTCGGAAAGATCTCAGGCGAAAGCTAGTTCCACAGAGTGGTTGTGCGAGGCAGAAAGTGCCTTAAGAAACGCTCTGTTGTGGAACGCTGGACATCGAGGTGATGTGGATGAAATTTACGATTCTGACTCGATGTCCGATGGTGAAATTCAGCTGCCGGGATCAATCCAAACAATTCCTCGAAACACTACCAATGATAAATGCGGTAGAAGATGCAGAGTGAACCAACATCTCTACGCAGAGCCAGTGGATCAAGCCGATCGGAAAGAGCTTGATCGTCAATAACTCGAGCCACCCTACGCTGAATGCGGTCAAAAGGAAGTAGCTGGTAATGTGGGGCTCCCGCCCAGAGATGAGAACAATACTCCATGTCCATGTCCCCAAGAAGAAGAAGTACCGTCTTGCCTTACTGAGCACACCGAGCTTCTTTGAGGCCAATTTAGCCTTACTTTCCAACTGACCCCGGAACTGGACGTCACTCGAAATGACGACGCCAAGTATTCCGATATTGTCTGCGGCAGACAGGGGAGTGTTCTCAAAAAGAGGAGTTGCGACAAATGGTGACTTTTTAGTGGTTAACGCGCAGACTTGTGTCTTTTTAGGGTTGAACTGGACTAAGTTTAGTCGACCCCAGTCCGAGGCTTTAGTTAATAAAGACTCGACTTCAGACACAAGTTTGTTCCGGCTCTAATCGACGTATTCCCGATTAGCAACTCGAAAGGGAAAGAGCATCATAGTATATGCTTGTGTTAGAACGAGTTAGGGATACGAAACCATTTTCAAATGTGCTGTCGACCTGCATAAATCGTAACAAATCACGTTTATTTATGCAAAATTGAATGTCTTAAAGTGAAATGTTAAAGTTTAGTAGATGTGTTTAACTGTGTACTGTGGCTTGATGTAACTCATATAAACAAAGAAAATAAATAAAATAATACGGACACACTGGTGAATTCCGTTTTTGGTTTCGACTTATTCAACCTATTGCCGATGTATAATACTCAATCACTAAATCTGTGATACTAGTAGCCTGTAAAACCTGTAAAGTTTTCATAATTTTATACCTAGTGAAGGCACAGGTTTACTCACCACGTCCGAATCAATAATAGCTTAGTGGTAGCGTGTACGGACTCCAAGTAGATTGACGTGAGTTCGAATCCCTACAGTGAGTCTAAGCTTTTGGTGAAGGAAAACATCATGATAAAACCATAGCATAGTGGTTGGGTATTTTCCAATCCTAGGTTTGAAGGTCAAGGTTAAAATCTATCACCAAGCATCATCTATAGGTGTATTACGGCTTCTGCACTTGAGAGCCAGTTTCTCCAGTAGGATACAGCGTGTTACCATCATGGGCCAAATTGTCACTTAACATCAAATTGTGGTCATAAAGTTAAATCTATAAACGATACCGAAAATTCAAGCGTCTTGTAATAAATTAAATTAAATAAATTAATGGGGACACAATTTCACACACGGCCATTTAACTCCAATTAAAAGCATAACTTGTATTATGGTATTGATCAGCTGATATACATACATATATAACATTCAATTATGCTCATTACACAAATGTCACGCACCCATATGCGGGGATCGAACCTGCAACCTCTGAAATAAGCAGGGCTTACTACCACTCGACACGATTAATGTACTATGCCTAAAAAATCACTCATAAATCAATTTTTGATATTTAATTTTTAAAAATCGCAAAATACCTTATTGTGGCATAAATGTATAAGAGATATACATATGCTATCACAGGGTTTTTTTTTAATATACTAAGAAACATTATTTTTGTAGAACATTGTATTTATAAATTTGGGAGGATTTCCACTTCAGACTTACTTAACAAAAATCAATATTTAAGGCCAGCCGAGAGACGTAGCCTAATTTTAAGTTCGCATATTAATAAGACTTAAAATGATCATACTATTCGACGAACATAATTCTTAAATATTGATATACTTACAATCGACGAAATTTGTGTTTCAAATAAATTATTGAATTCTTATCACGTCCGCTTTCACTTGTACCTGAACCACGTATGGACGTTTTTACAATACTCGCATTTCTCATCCAACAAAGTTATTATAAGAAACAATACATTGTACTATATAGTAAAGTAGAAAAAGAACATTCTGGAAGTTACAAGTATAAACTAAGTTAATTTTAGCGCAATACATAATAAAGTAATTACTGCCCGCGACTTCGTCTGCGTGAACTTCAGAATGGGGTCTTTAATGAGATAAAAGTATACTGGGTGTTAATCCACGCTATAAGGTATCAAAACGTCCTCAAAAATTCCAGGTTATGTCCAAATTTAAATTAAAAAATAAATAAAGTTAATTTGGAATATCAGTAAGAAATCTTTCCGAAAAACACATTAATTGTTGTATGTAATAAAAATCATCTATTTAAGTATAACTTATTAGGTACGTCATAACCTCACTTTTACGAAGTATCTTAAATCACTGCTCTCCGATTGCCAATAATTTAATAATTAATTGGCTATTAATGGACACCATTTTCATCCTCTTAAATCTAGGTTTACAGCCAGGCCTAAGAAAGAGTATCCGTCTCTATTAACAAAAGTAATTAACATGTTAAAGGCTTAGGTTGCCTGTTCAGTCAAGCAGAGCAGAGCTGTGCAAATTTCGAACAATAAAACTTCACAGCTACGCTCCGAGCTTCAGTGCACAGGAAACTTTGTCAAAAATCAACACTTAGGTTTAAAGTGAAGACTTCTTGTTTTTTTTCCTCCTCTTCCTAACCCGGCAACCGGTCCTCTTTAATGAAGACCATTACTGTCATTATCGAGTGAATTATAGTGTCATGTGTTATGTATGACCTTATGACGATTCAGTATCCTAACAAGATGGTGGCTCCCTTGTTAGAACTTTCTAGGAAGTTTTTGTGGGACCTCAGAATGAATGCGTTCAGCTTATATTTATAATCCACTTCACTTATGCACAAAAACCAAACTATATCACGCAAAACGCCACCAATATTACATAATATAGAGTCAAAAACCTAAGTAAATGAATTCAAAATAAAAACCACAACATGTCACTTCAAGATACCGCCAAAAAACTCCAAGACCCCTTGTTACATTGAGTACTTATTTAAATTGTAACTATATTTACAATATTATTAAGATGAAAAGAGTCTGTAGAGATAGAGATGAGCCACAAACTTTTCCGATGTTAACCAAACGACGTAAGCCAATTCACGAACATTGTATTTTGGTGCGGTTGAAATTTGGGCCGATTTATAGCTGAAACTGGTCGAAAGTGAAACCGGGAACGAATATTCGGTCGGTAATTACTTTTATTTCCGTGTAAATATACATTTCTTTTCTTTCTTCCTTCTTTCCATTTATTAATATATCTGCTCTCTTGGATGGCGAATTCGTCAAAAGGGAGCCAATGGGTTAAATAGAAATACGAACACGCACACTGTTAAGTTTCATGTTGTATCTGTAGTTTGCCTAATTTGTTATTTTATTATTTTCTTTTAATTCGTAGTTTGAGAGTAAGAAATCAAGTAATTGTTGTATATTGGGGAAGACACTGTTACCTGAGACACAGGTTATACCTAGTTCAAGTGACACGGTTCAGCCATAATTGATTTAATGCCTTGTGAAAAATAAATGATTAGGTATATAAAAATAAAACAATACAAATTGTATATTTACAAACATTTATTAATTTTAAGACAAAATATCACCTTATACGATTTCATATAAGAAGGCACATATTGTAAAAACACGGAAAATTCATTTCATGTAGGTGAACAGATCGGTATTTCGCAATACAACTTTATTGGTTTAAAATAATTGAAAAAAGTTTTAAATTAATAATTCATTTCATAATTCATAACAAAAGGTTCATGTGGTGTCTTCTTTTGATAATGAATATAATCAGTAATTAATTAAATCAGGTATTAATTAAATTGGTAATTCAGGAAGTTGTTAAATTAAATTGAAATCAATTAATACTTTGTGTTTAAAAGAATTATTAAAATATTTGAATGTTTATTTTATCATTGTCACATATCTGTAACAAGCTTTTAACTTATTTATTTAATAGAAAATCGCTTCAGTTTTATAAATTAAGACTAGTAGGTGATATTTTACTAACATTAATATGGAAGAAGAAAAAGCACCTTTTGTATGGAACTATTGATTTAGTAAATTACAGATACATTGTAAACTTGTACATTTAGAATTAAATTGGTAAAAATCTTATTCCATAAAAAATTGTATATCATGGCAAACGGGGACTTATCTTGGAAATGTACTATCTCATTAATCTGTACCTATATATTAATAAATTGTGTACACTTTAAACATTTACAAAAGAATTAATAAGGAATTTTAATAAATTAACAAAAAGATCAAACGATCTTCTTTCCACTAATAATTGAATTGGAAACATAATATAAACAACCTAAATATTTATTGAAATTATTCAAAGGGAACTTTATGGGTCTTTTCTTTGTTAAAATTAAAGTTTAGTAAAAGCAAGTTTTTATTAAATGATATACCGGAGACAATTCAACGGTTTTAAGCAACATGCGCACGCAACTGAAACATGTCTTTAAGAAGCAACAGTCGTCTAAATTTTAAGCTGAAAAGAAATTAAATTAATCAATAAACCTTGCACAGGGAAGGATAATTATTCTGATAGGCCACAAATACTAATAATGACCATTAATAATAATTAGATGAATAGTTAAACAGCCGACTGACGATTGAGGCTGTTCCAAGACAATAAATCCTGTAAATGCGATGAGCTGGATATCAAAGACGTAAATTACGGCGCGAAGGCTTTTAAGAAGTTAATTGATTAAGATAGTGTAAACAATTTATGTTATGTAAAATTACGAAACTTAATCTTAAACTAAATTATGATTCTTAATTACACTTTGGTAATAATTACCTATTATTAAAACTAAATGAGAAAAGAAATAAGTAAAGTTAGGAAATTGATAACAGTATTTTTTTAATTAAAATTCTAATTTTCGGTCAAATTATTTGAAGATTTAAATTATGTATAGCTTGCTATTAATTTGACTGCATATTATTATAATAACAAGATTGAAGTAATATTAAACGCATTTCACGAACAGGTGCGTAATTCCGGTCGGAATTTTAAGTTTCTTTAATACCGTCTACGATTCTACTCAGCTGTAAAATAATTTATCTATTGCACCGTAAGTAATAAACAATGTGCCGGAAACTATCGCCAAATTTACCAACCGGAATTACGCGTAGCTGCACAAAAAACCGAAAAATTAATTTAACTTCTACACAATAAAGGTATAATTAATTACACTTTAAAAAAGAATACATTGTCTAACTGAAGTCTATAATATTTACAAAAATTAATAAACATAATTATGTTTTTAATTATTTAATACATTTAAATAAAATAAAAGCCATTTTCAAAAATGCATTTTTTGTTCTCGAATTCGCAATATTTTGTTTAACTTTATCGTTTATCAATTTAAGTATCTCAGCGATAAGATCTAATATTATATCCTTAAATAACTAAATAAAAAATAATGTACATATATATTCCTTAAAAATCTGTACAATATAATTATTTTAATGTAAACAGAAGTGGAATAAAAATAAATATACGGGAGGATTCAAATATTAATAATATCCGAAATAGAATTACAATTTTCTACAAAAAAGAAAACTAACTTCAAAGATTTTGAACAGTTTTCTTGTGTATCTTCGAAGTTCAAAGTCCAGTGCCAATGAATCGGGACTACCCTTGAGGTACATCCCCTATACAACAAAAAAAGAATCATCCAAATCGGTTCATTATTAAAAAAGTTATGGGATAATATCCATTAAAAAGAAAATAGGTACTTTTGTTTTATTTGCTTGTTTGTTTTTGTTGAAGTCGGTTAAAAATGCAAATTATGCAACAATACTAGACCTATATAGACCTAGACCTATTTAGAGTACATTATTAAGCATTATTTTTTTTTTCTCTCTGAAAAAATCAACTCTTTAATGATGATTTTTTTTTTTCATTTATTACATTTCATATAGCTGCATATACTTTATCAATGCTAACAATAAATAAGTAAGATTAATGAGTTTCATTTAGAACATTCGGATAAACAAGTAAATAAAGAAAGTTAATAAAATCGGAACCGAAGGCCGCGTGGAATGACCGTAATTACCTCCGCCAATCACTGAAATTAAAAAAGAAAGGTTATTTTGTACCAGTTTTAATGTAATTATTAATGCCATCGACTGATGGTGAAGAAAAACGTCATGCAGAAACCTGAACACCTTTAGAGATATCCTGCGCTCGTGGTTTCATTTTCCGACACCAAGCCAGTCGTCGTGAGTTTCGAATCCTTACAATGAGCCTGCTCTTTCGGTGAATAAAAAATCGTGATAAAACCATAGCATCTTGGTAGGGCATATCCTAATGACTGTCTGGCTAACTAAATTCTCAAGATGAAAATTTGTTGCCAAACACCTATAGGAGTTCTCCAGCAGCTGCACTTGTAAGCCGATCGTGTTACCATTTTGGGCCATAAAACACTTAACATCAGGTAAGATTGCTAAGCCTGAGATTGTCAAATGCTAAGCTTAAAAATATTAAAAAAAAATATCTTAATTTAGTGAGAAAATATAAAACTATAGATTTCTCGACGTTTGAAATCGCTAATAAGTCAAGGGCTGGCCTGGTGGTGAAGCTCATGTCTTACTTCTGGAAGGTGCTTTTGCCCAGCAGTGGGATGCATACAGACTGTTATTATTATTAATAGTATTTATTAGTTATCACACCCCCCAGACTGGGTTTTTTGCTAGGCGTAAACATGTGAAACACCACAATGGTATTAAAGGAATAGTCTGTGTGTATCCATTAATCAAGTGGGGGGGAAGGGCATACACGTTTGGGTATTATGTAAGAACTTTTTTGGGTAGGCAAGGATATCTATTAGTTTTTTTTTCCATATTATGATGTAGCAAAAATGCAAGTAGGCTCTATAGTTCCTTAGCTTCACAGTGCGGCAAAAATATGACGAAGAAACCTTTTTGTTCGTATTGTTCATTATGACGAATTCAAGGATATTGTTGGATAGGTATTGGTAGATACACGCCTGGTAGAGAGAAAAATCTCTCAGGAACTTAAAAAAAAAACAAATATTTTATTTTAAAAAACAACACTCTACCTGATGCAGTTTGGATGAGCTGGGCTCGTGGTTCTAAAAATAAAAAAAAAAGCGATAATAAATTAAAAAATCATGCACATTATAATAAGTAAACGGGTGCTTTTGAAAAAGCTTTAAGAAAAATTGTAATAACACAATTTTTAACAAAACGGAAAACCGATTACAATGAGTTTGAGGAGTTCCCTAGAACAAGGTGTCCAGAAAGGGTATCGGGTATTTGTTTTCGCGCCATATTCGAAACGGGGCGTCTAAAGGATGAGGGGAGGGGTTCGTGGCGTCCGCCATTTTGTGGAGTTTTAGTCACGATGGAACAGTACTCGGGGACGCATCGCGCATTTTTCGTACGAGCGTATTATCGTAATGGTGATTCAATAGTGACTGCACAACGTCTCTATCGTGCGGAATATCGTACACGCCACGCGCCAAGTGACGATAGCATTAGGAAATGGATCAGGATGTTCGAGAATACAGGTGCGACAGTTAAAATTCAAAACTCTGGTCGTCCTCGTTCAGTTCGAGATGAAGAAACAATTGAAGAAGTTGAGGCGTCGGTTCGTCAAAATCCGACTTTATCCATCCGAAAGCGAAGCCAAGCGTTGAACATCAAAAAATCGTCTTTACATTCGATTTTAAAGAAAGACTTACATCTAAAAGCCTATAAAATTCAATTGGTTCAAGAATTGAAGGATACGGACTATGCTAATCGACTGAATTTTGCGAACGAAATGCTGCAGCGATTTAACAACGTTAACAACATACTGTTCAGTGACGAAGCAAATTTTCACCTGAATGGTCATGTTAATAAGCAGAATTGTCGGTACTTGGCAGTGGAGAATCCGAGACGAAAGCCTGAACGACCCCTGCATAGCCCAAAGGTCGTTGTTTGGGCCGCTATGTCTGCTAAAGGCATAATTGGTCCTTATTTTCATGAAGATCAACGAGGCCGAGCAATTAATGTGAATAGTGACCGTTATTGCGATATGGTGCGAAATTTTTTGGTCCCAGAGTTGCAGGAGTTTGCAGTTTTCAACTCAAGAACGTGGTTCCAGCAAGATGGGGCCACTTGCCATACCTCAAATGACTCAATGGAAGTTGTTAACCAATTATTCCCTAATAAAGTCATTTCGCGAAGGGGTAACATCAATTGGCCTCCCAGAAGCCCCGACCTTAGCCCGTTTGACTATTTTGCATGGGGATACCTTAAAAGTAAGGTTTATCAAAACAATCCGACGAATCTAACCCAGTTAAAGCAAAACATCAGGTCAGAAATGGCAGCAATATCGATAGTTATGTGTCAACGTGTTATCGCCAATCTTCGTTTCCGTTTAGAAGAGTGCCAGCAACGTAACGGTCATCATTTGGATAACATCATCTTTTCCAAATAATTCTCCAATTCATATGCTAATAATAAACAAAAAACTTTTTTATTGCATACAAATAATTTTTGTTTCATTGAACTTACAAATACCCGATACCCTTTCTGGACACCTTGTATATCTTAGAAGTCAAAGGTCCAATGCCAATGAATTTAAAATGAGACTACCCATGAGCTATCCCCTTTTCTAATAAAAAACGATAATCTAAACACATAAATACATTCGAATTGGGAACCTCCTCCTGTTTTTGCAGTGTATTATAAAACTGATGATTACAAAAAATTTAAGGCAAATAATAAAGAAAAACAATTGAACACGAATGAAATGATAGAGCATAACTGATTTATTTATATAGTAAACGTGGACATACCTATTTCTACAGTCACAGGATCGTTGGATCCAACCCAGCTGTTTGTGTTCTTCACTTTAACAATGGCCTCATACTTGGTTGGCTCTAGTTGCTTATCTGATAAGTCGAACGTGATGTCGTATAGATGTCCAGTCTTCTCCGGCAACGGAACAGGGACTCTTACCCATTCACCGTTCTGAAAAAGAAATATATTATTGATACGATCTGAATAAAACAAAAAGACTATTCTCGAAATATCACAAAACGTCTAGAATCTACACACTAAACATCGAATACAAATAGTATTTTTACGAACAAAAAGGCATCGTAGTTCACACACACATTCATAATAATAATCATAATCGAACATACAATGTCTAAAAATGTAACACTTCCCCTTGTTTCAATCGATGATATAATTGAGTTAAAAATAGTTCAAGGTCAGTCTAGTAATTTCGATCCTTCGTTTTATTTGGATAAATCTGCAAGCGGACCACAGTGTAGTGAAAACTTGAAGAGTGAGCTTGTTTGATTTTTGTTTCACTAATTACGAATATAGCATTTCACTACCCATGGGTATAAAAGTATATTTCAAAATAAAAATAAACATTTTTATAAATTATAAGTTGATATTTGATGATGATGCAATGATTTTTGTAATACTTGGAGTCCGTGTTTTTTTTTTTTAATTCTTTATATGTTTAGCGTATGGCCACAATCTTATCGGAGGTAGCGAGCACAGCTTGCTTATTTATAAAATAAGCAACTATTAAAAAAAAAAAAATTAAAAGAAATTCAAAATAACGTATAAATTAAGCTTAAAATGAAGATTTAAATATATATATATATATGTGTGGGACGTAGACAAATAAAAACACTAATTAACTGGAAAACGTCTTTACTACAGGAACACACAAACAATTCTTAATAAAATCACAATCTTACAAGTTACAACACATCGTCTTCACCCAATCGACGCGAGTTTCTTTTTTTTTAATTCGGCTTCTAAACTTTTGCCATCATCCCACATATATATATATATATTATATATATATATTAAATTATATTATTATTATATTATTTATTGTAAACTGAAGTGTAAGTGACCTGGTTATACGTTTAAATTTAATTATATTAATGCCAGATTTTAACAGTAGCTAGACAACCGGCATTACAAAAGACTCTACTACTGTTTTTCTTCACCGAAAACTTAGGCTAACTGCAGAGCTTCGAACTCAAGTTGATCGACGGGGTGTCCATACATGCTAACACTGAGCTAGTCTTTAATTTTAAACCCATTTCTAGATCCACCGGTTGAAATTATGCATTGGTTGTGTTTGAAACGGCCACATCTCAACTCAAAACGCCTATTAAATAGGGGTGTGCCAATAGCACAAACAAATAATTAATATATGTTCGAATTATAATTTTATTTATGTTTTACATGTTTCATTCCTATTCTAAATGATCCACTTTAATTTCAATTTAGGTACAAAAAAAATGATACACATTATCAGAATATTGAAAAAACTTACAAATAATTTCTAAATCACGAATAATTCAAACTTTCCGAATTATTTGAAAAACTTACAAGTAGTTCGAAACTATGAAATTTGGAATCGATATCAATTTTTAATTCAAATAATGTGTAACGCCAACGCCTACTGTAATTCTATCATAATGATATTCCGAAAAACATTATAGGAATTTGGTTTGATAAATAGGTACTGTATTTAATAAATATACTTACTGCATCTAAAGGCCTTATCTGCACCTCCATCTCTTCAAGAGGCAGGTGTGAGTGGACAATCCATGATAACTTGGATCCATGACGTTCAAAGTCCTCGACTATTGGGCTTTGGGTAAGCTCGATCGATTTGTTGTGCTTGCCGTGTATGTTTTCAGCCTGAAAGGAATTAAGAGTTCAATGAAAATGTAAAAAAAAGTGTAGAATTGTTTTTCACGGCCATTTGCCATCTGTCAACTGTTCTAATATTGTATTGCGTTAAAGTGAAAACTTGTATTCGTTTATTGAACAATATAGTATCTCTATCGCAGCTTTTCTCAAAATATGGGTCGCCACCCACCGGTGGGTCCCGAGCGAACAATGGCCCGCCCATCAATGCCCATAAATCGGACTGAAATAAATTGGACTTGCACATGTGATTTAAAGTTACTATAATTGAACTAGACGCTAAGAACAGTCTTAGCGTCTACTTCAATTATAGTAATTATGGTACTTTAATTATAGCATTACAGAATGCACTCCTTTTTTAATTGAACATTAAAATTTTCGTTTGTAACTGAATGTTTTTTTAAATGTCTATTTTTCTTCGTGACAGCCAAGAGGTTAGTCCCAAATTTGTAACTTTTTGTTAAATGGGTTGCGGTCCTCTCAACTTTGGGAACCGCTGCTCTAGATAGCATTATTTCACAAAGGTGTTTGTTGTGACAACGCCAAATCTCCAGTATTCCTCCATCAAAACTAATGATTTAAACTAATTTTTAAAACCTAAGTTCCCCACTACTGGGGAAATATAGACAAATTGATTATAGTAAATGTTTTCTCTAAAAATATATTCAATTAAATTGTAGCAGGCGCCGTTTATTAACAACTAATTACGCCCGCGGCTTCGCTCACGTGGACTACAGAATGTCATCGATTGGGCACATACGCGAATCTTGCTCCCCCGCTCCCGGCTATTTTAAATAATGATTATTGTGGGTTTCCTTAAAAGATAGACATATACTCTCGCTCCCTTTTTTGGAATTCTTTCCATTTCTACAATTATGTAGTACATTAATGTATTCCACGTGAGCAAAGCCACGAGCAGAGCTAGTTATTAATAATTAATATTAGCTTATTCTCAATATTTCAATACAATCGTTCATAAAAAGTGAACTCCACTCTCGTGTCGAAGCTGATACGTACCATATTTTTTCCTCGACTGCGAAAAAGGAGATTTATGTTTATCAAGTGTCCTATTTCTTTGGCACGCTCTGTACCCTAAACGGCTTGATAGATTTTTGCAAAAGAGGTATTGTTAGATTCGTCTTAGTTGTGGGAGTGACATAGGCTAAACGATATTTAAATACAATGACTGGAAATCAAATGAAAAGCAAAAAAAAAAAAAAAGTCATATTTTTTGGCAGTCGGGTTTTTTGTTTCCCTTTTAATAATTTATCTTGTTTAAAGTAATTAATAGAAATTGAAAAAACAATACACACTGGATTTATTCTGTTACTAAGCTCGGAAAGTAAATTTAAGATTTGGCTGTTTTGGGAGTTTTTAAACCATTGTAATTTACAGTACTTACCTCGCATGTGAATGTACCAAAGTCCTGGTCAGAGGCGGGGATGACGGTCAAATTAGAATGTACTCCACGAGTGTTCACCGTATATTGAGATGACGAATCTTCGATCAGTTTGCCATCTTTATACCAGCGCATGTGAGGACTGGAAAGAAATACATAACATAATAATCAAAAATTTGTCTATAATTTCATGGTCTCTTTTAATTCTAAAATACGATGTTTATTCGAGATATTTTATCCTTATCATAGACCCTATCGATTAGTGCAATAACATAGCGTACATCCGTTTCATGCATTTTTTTTGTTGGTTCGATTCCCAGTTCATATAAGCATTTTTAGAAAATCTGTGAATGCAGTTATTATTAGTTTAAAAAATTAAAGAATGTTTCCTTTGAGTATAATTTGATATTTTCAATATTTAGTATACTTTTCCTCCATGTCCCGTTCGTTTTTTCTGTGTATATATAAGTCATTTTCTCCCCTTTCATGTTTAAAGAAAATTCTTTATGATAATAATCTTTAAGTATCAGGATAAATGTTCTGAAGAGATCCCTTTCATAACAGAACCACACGCCCTGAACTTCGGAGCTATATATAGTTTACGATAACCTCCATATCGGCACGAACAAAAAACTTATATCACTTCTTTGTCGTACTGAGAAGCTGTGGAACTGTCGCGCGGCTAACATGTACCTCCGTTCCTACAACACGGAGTTCTTCAAACATAACGTGAAAATGCATTTGAGCAGGTGATGGCTTGTAAATCCCACGGCAGTTGCTGTTGTTATTGGATTAATCTGTGCGCACCATCAAGGACAGAGCAGTCACTTTTGCATACTAAAAGAAATTAAAAAAAAAAAGATTTTTACTTGGGTTCTTCATGAGCAGTGCATTCTAGAACTGCTTCAATTTTTACAGCGGAATTCACTTTGGCTCTGTGAACGTGAACTCGGGGCTTGCCTGTAACAATAAAAAACATTATTTAAGCGTTTTATGAACTAGTTTCAAATTAACAGGCTCTGAAACGAATGATTCATCGATGAGAGAAATTGAAGACAATGAAATGTCAAAGTCTCGAATCTTAGCAAGATATCACTCATAGAAATTTATTAGATTTCGTTCTATTTGGGGCAGTTCGACTGGTGGAATTCCTCCACCATACAGAAGATCACAGCCAAATAACCTTGTGTTGCGTTCCTGGTAAGTAGGGTTTCCACATCAGGTGGTCCACCTTATTTGTATAAAACTGGAAATAATATGAGTTTGAAACTTTAGGTGTAGTTATTAGAGTAGTACAGAATATATACATGACAGAGATAGCAGAATTGTCTCATATATTTCTAACGTAAGGCTGTAGTGTCCACGCTGTGTTGTGATCTGTGGTTCTCGAACACACGAATTTTCATAAATTAATCCTTAGGAGTAGCAGGCAATCATTACCTGACATCAGTTCAAACAACCGCTCTTTTTGAGATTACTATAGATAGCAGAATCGTTTAACATGTTTTTTTTTTTCATATGGCCTGGTTCTTTGTACTCCCTACCTCAAGGAGCTCTGAAAACCCTATTCGATGCAAGAACACAAATACAAAGTTATTTGGTTGCGGTCAACTTTAGGATGGGTGAATTCCACCAGTCGGACTGCCCCAAGTAGAGAGACATCTCCAAAGAAGTTAACTATACTGGAAGATAATATCTGCATGGTTAAAATATTTCATAGTGACTATTTTATGCATTTATTAATTTCGCCATTGCGGCTAGACAGTTGTCACTCTACTCTGATTGGACAACCATTTTGACATGCTAGGATATAGAAGAACTCACCAGCCACAGTAACTTCAATCTCGGCCTGGTTATGCCCAACACTGTTAAGGGCGTAGCAGTAGTATTTCCCAGACTTTTCTCGTCCAATGTTCCTAATGAAGACGGTGTTCGTGGAAAATTCACCGTCGTTCTCTTGCAAACGTTGATTCTGTAGTGACAGAAAGACATACAAAAATATATCATTATATGTCCGTGTTTTGATAAGTATTAATTGCCTAATTAATGTTTTTAAATTCATATATTTTTTTACTAATTTTTAACCAACCTCAAAAAAAAGTTGTTCTCGATTCTAATGTATAGTGTTTATGGATGGTAAGCCATAACTTATTTGTTTATTAACCGATTTAGATGATTCTTTTATTGCTGGAAAGGGGATAAGAATAAGGGTAGTTTTATTTAAAATATATATAATTCATTGGCATCGGACTTTCAGAAGATACACTGGGGAACTCCTGAAAATCATCGATGTTGGTTTTTTTTTTGGTTAAAAATTGTCCTGTTTCGATTTCTTTTTCAAAATTTATTATATGATATGTTTATGTACACATAAACAAAATAGATGTACACTATACACATGTTATATAACACTAGCTTCTGCTCACGACTTTATCTGCGTGCACTTCAGAAACGGGTATTTGCCTGGATTAAAAGTATCATGTGTTAATCCGTATTTTAAACTGAATGCCGCAGTTCGGCCTTTGTTCGGAAGTTTTTGCGTGATTGATTACAAACATCCAAACATACAACCTCTCTTATTTATAATATATAAGTAAGATTTAGCTACGGGAAGATTAAGATAGCTCAAATAGAAGAAATTTTCACTACGGTTTTAAAATTTGAAATTGTGCCACATCCGATCATTCAAAAATGTCTATTTCAAAAATCATATTTACATCGTTATATCAGATTTAAGATTGACAGTTGCATACATTTTGATACAACTAAACTGAATTTAAGCTAAAACTGAATTGTTTTTTTTTGTGCCAGTCGCCTTGTGTCCTTTTACTAAACTTACGATTCGTGCAATTATGCGGCGACAAATATAATGTCTAGAATAATATGAAATATATAAAATAATTGATTGGTATAGAAGTAGTTTTAGTCATGCATGAAATTGTGCTTACTGCGTTTTCAACTTCCCTCGACCAAAGGATCTGCGGTGCGGGTACACCCGTGACGTCACAGGTCAATAGTACATCACTGCCTTCCACGACACTACCCTTGTTGGTAGCCGACAAACCTAGAAACATTCAACATGCGAATTCATAGTTAGAAATCAAATTAATGAGCGTATATGATATTGTAATAAAATAACATAATAAATTATCATCATCATTATATGAATACGTGAAGCAAAAACTTTGTACCCCTTTTTAAGCGTATTGCGAGCACGGAAGACTGTGAGATTTGGTATGGTTAAAGTTTATGTGGAGAAGGAGTGCAGAAAACTATAATTTATATACATATATAATATCTGTTACTAATAATATTTAATAAAATAAATTAATACTGCAAATCCTAACCCGAACAGTGCCATAGAACTAAGTCCCCCAAAATATTGACATTGTCACTCAATGAAAAGTGACAGCAAGTGATATAATATTCATTGTTTAGGTTCATACTGCAAATGTCAAACAGAAAATAGTTCGCTAGTCGAATTTCGATCATTGGGCGACCGCTAGTAAAATTAAACAGAAATTCCGATAACTCACTTATAATCTTCGGCGGCTCCAGAACAACAACGTTATGTGTCACATTCAAGGCGGATATTTTTCTAACAACTTCGCATCTATAGGTGCCGCCGTCTTCCAGAGTTACGTCCTTGATGAGGAGGTCTTTCGAGCCGTTCACTCTGTAATAGTTAAAAAGTAAATCGAAAGGGATTTTTAATAATAAATTGGGATAATTGTACGAGTTACTGGTATATCGTATAACAGAGATAGAATCTATGTAAGGTTCTACTTCAGAGACACAATAACGCAAACAGGCCACCACAACGCAACAATGACGGTTCAATGCAAGCGTATACAGACACCGCATCGATGGACGTAAGTTCGAATCCTTGTAATAAGCCTGAACTTTCGGTGAAGGAAAAATCGTGATAAAACCATATAGCATGGTGGTTGAAAATTTGTCCCTAAGCACTTATAGGTCTGTTCCATTAGCTAAAGATTTTTTTCTTTTATAGGTTTAGTGTTGTGGCCACAGATCAAAAGAAAATCACTGTGAAGATATTTATTTTATTTCTATGTGTGTAGTGTAGTGGCCACGATCTCTACCAACCACTTTTAATCTATCCATGTTTTAACATTAAACGTCAAAATGATCCAGTTGTTAAAAAAAAACTCGGCTATTCACCGGCAACGTTGGGACCAATAGCATCGCCACGTCGACGACCACCAACGTTGGAGTCAGAGCGTCACGTCGCCGTCGTCACGCGAACAGACGGTCTGACCCGCCACATCACTAATTAGAGAGATAGAGTACAAAGATATGTCTTTGGAGATTACAGGCAGTGTACCAGACATCCCACTATCTAGCTAGCCTATGTGTAAACTAAGGGGTGACGTTTGGCAACACTGCTTGCGGGCATTTTTTGTAGTCGCAAAATGAACGCTGAACGCCGCGTGCGCACAATTACTGCTGCGCTGAATTATCATCAATTCATATAATATAGCCACCAAGAAGAAAGCTATAGTGCCGTGTTACCTGCTGGAGGATTACGAGCCGCAGCCAGAAGCGAATCGGTAAGCGAATGCTTCATTTGCCCACTGGTTTTGATGTTGGAGGATGATCCCCTCAGATTTTTCTACATAGGCTAGAAAAGACGAAGTTGGACAGACACGCCTACATGTGTTAGTCGTAAAAGGATCTCGTCCCGCTGCAAAGATGGCACCTATTTGGCACCTTGTGTTGTGTTCCTGTGGTGAGTAAGATTTCTAGAGCTCTTTGGGATAGGGGGGTTCAGGGTCGGCAGCGTGCTAAAGATACCTAACATACACAACATACATAACATGAGTTCATAGGCTACAGTAGCCGTTTACCATCAGACAAGCCGTAAGCTTGTTTGCCACCTTAGTTTTATATAAAAAAAATCGAACCTAGGATAGTTTTTACCACAACTAAATGGTCATAGTATTTTCTCCCCTCAAAACTTTAAAGAAATTGACAAAAATTGTCATGAAATAATTTGCCTTCATCGAGCGTTTAGATTCCAATATGCTGAAAATAGACTACTCAGATAGCTGTTCAAAGAAACTATCAGATGAGAGGAAATAAATTATGCTTACATAGAAAATCTTGTAGCTTCCGAATTCATCTTCAGACTGCCAAGGAAGTATAGTACTCCGCCTTTGTACCATTGTGCCACTGTTCCTCCTGAAATAATATACACACATCAATATAGACAGATTTTAATTATTAACATCACTGTAGAGTTTTGTAACCAGAATTATGGGTCAGTACCTATGGTGCCTACACGTGGTTGATAACTATGGAGTATCAGGCTCGTAATAAAGCTCAAGGGTAATAGAAAGGGCTAAGCTAGAAGATTCTTTGAGTAATTAAATCATAAATGAGGAGATCCGCAAAAGATTAAGGTAACTGGCATCGCTCTAAAAATTAATAGACTTAAGATGCAATAGACGAGGCATATTGCTCGGGAAACGAATAGCCGATTGGGTCGAAGAGTTCTTTGCGGGAACCCGCTGAAAGTAAGCAGCGTAGAACCGGTTATTGTGGCGATTATTGGGGGAGGCCTATGAACAGGAGTGGACGTTTACCGGATGATATGATGATGATGATGAAAGTATGGTGATGAAATTATAGCATGGTGGTAAAGCTCGCCAGGCTATCAACGTCGAGTTAAAAGCTGACATCAAGCCTGCATTACCATTTAATATCAGGTAATTTTCAGAGTTAGACTTAAGAGCGATTAAAAACTTTAGCTTGAACATTATTTCATTGCGCTTGCGAATGTAACAACAGAACTAAAAATTCAAATTACAATAAAAGGCAAAGTGCTATAAATTGTAACGGTCAACGGAAGCGCGCACGTTTTTGGCGCCACCGGAAGCGCGGCCATTTTGTTAACGTTCTTTTATTGCCCCATGAATCATTGTTAGTTATTTTTTATACGTAACCGATGATAGATGTTTATTAAATTATAAATAATAAATTATGCACATATATTTATAATTAAAGTTTAATAATATAGTATAAGTATCATAAAGGCATTCTAAATAAATAGGTGATTTGTTTGATCAAACCACATTGTGTCATAGGACAGTAGTTGATAAAACAAATTTTAGATCATAGTACGAAAACAGACAGGGCTTAAAGTGTAAATGCTTGACTCGTGCAGGGTTCGATAACGGGAATATCGCTTTGCTTCGATCAGCTGCTTCGTTACTGGACAGGTCACTATAAATTTGTCCGACTGATTGAACACAATACAACCCGTCACGTCCACCCTCTCTAGCGGTAACCCAAGCCTAGGTCCGTTCCTCGGTGTGAAACCCTTGGGTCAGGCAACCGCCCGCGCGATACAAGTGACACTGTACGTGCATCACTTAGCTACCTACATACAACACTACACACGTATGAACATACACACGTGCACACCACACAGGTACATAGGTTCTGTGAGGGACCTTTTTTTTTCTTTTTTTACGCTAGTTAGTTAGCGCTAGTTAGTGTAGAAACATTCCGATTATTGAATACACATACGCACGGTTCCTTCCTTCCTCCCAGGAGGAAGGGAACGTGCCTATGTGTATATTTAGTTAGCTCGAATCGTAGGTGTAGGGATTCGAATAGATCGCGACCTATTTGCGAACGCGACGACCGCCCGAGCCGAGGTCCGGCCACTTTGGCACCCTCGTGCGAGTCGTCCACAAAACTTTCGCGGCTGAGTGCCCTCTGCGCTCGCCCCCAAGTCCGGTGAAGCTGTAAAAGCCGCAGCGGCTTTAGGGCCCCTAAGGCTAACAGTGTAGTCAGTTCAAAAAAAAAATGAAGTTTTTTAGGTAATTGTGTTAGATTCTATATTTAATTTTTCTTGATCACATTACCGATTTGCCGTTCAAGAATCATGTGAATGATGGTGATGTCTGGATGTGATTTCTTCTCTGTACATTTTTAAATACTGTAAAACCAATTTAAAAAGATAATAAGATGTTGATAAACCCGATCGAGTTTCTTGTCGGTTCTTCTCGATGTCTGGGATGTTTTCCGAACCGGTGGTAGTGTTTGACATTCATAAGTGCCTTCTTGGGGCTTAAATTGAGTAAAAGATAATTTGATTTTTTTGAATAACCAAGAGGGGTTATGTCCGTCACTGTGAGTCTTTTGAGTATCGGCTAGTGTATATTCAGATAGCGAGAGGCTTCCATGCGATGGATTGGCAACCTCTCAATGATCACCGATGTTCTTGGACTGTACTGTATGTTGGTAAGCGACCATCAGACACTGTACAGTCACTTTGCCGTGCTACTGTATAAAAATCTGATTTATATTTGGTTATTATAATACTGGCAAGTTAGTCGTGACTAGAATCTATTTGTAGCAGACTCGGATGAGACTGCCATTCTCTTTTAGGCTGATAATAGAGTGCAGTGATAACTTAAATTAAATAGATTTTACTACTTAGAAAATTCTTAAGCCTGACTGACAGACACACATATACACCGGTAGGTTAAGAACATTGAAAATAGAGGTAAGGGCAATGACGTTTTATAAATACACGCGTTATGCTCTCACTAAAAGCAATTTGAGAACGTTACAAATTTTGTTATCAGCGTGTTTAAACAAAAGAGATAGGAAATAACAGCGTAAGGCGAAAACTCTGTGCTCAATTGCCCACCATACACGATGGTATATAAAGAGCGTCGATGCCGTATCTAAATACAAATATCTTCTTCTTCTTCTACCTAACTTGGTAACCGGTCCTCTTTAATGAAGACCATTACTGCCATTATCGAGTGAGTTATAGTGTCATGTGTTATGAAGATTCAGTTCCCTTGTTAGAACTTTCTAGGAAGATTTTATGGAACCTCAGAATGAATGCTTTCAGCTTATATTTATAATCCACTTCACTTAAGCAAAAAACCAAACTATATCACGAAAAACGCCACCAATATTACATAATATAAGGTCAAAAACATAATTTAACGAATTAAAAATAAAAACCACAACATGTCACTTCAAGATCCCGCCAAAAACTCCAAATACAACTATCATTGGGTAAAGAGAACCATCTTATATGGAGGAGAAGTTGAAAAAGTGTCCAACTGTAAGCAGCAACTTATCATTCAATAACCCACCAAGATGGCGCTAGTGTATTAAGAGAGAATGATATTTTTTCGTTAGTCTTTACTGTTGTAAAACTTAAAAAAGTAATTAAACAATAATGTTGTAAAAATTGTCCAAGTGGGCGAAAATGAAAAAATAATAACTTTTAGCGATATCTTTAAAATTTACGCATGTGCTACCGCAGCGCCACCGTAACTGATGATTTACGACATATACTTATTCATTTATAGAGATGGTAACCCTTACCTCTATTCTCCATGGTTTAGAACAACAAACTTTTTCGCATGCGTTCCCTATACAAAGTAGGCGAGTATTAAGAAAGGATTTTTGAAAATTGATTCCTTATAAGAAGTTAAATATTTTTGTTCATCTTCCGAGATTTTTCCTTTATAAAATTTATAAAAGTCATTTATAATATTGACTAGCTGTGCCTCACGGTTTCACCCAAATTAAGTTTTTCGATCAACTCTTCATCGCGTTGCCTCCAATACACCGATGTAGCCTGTCGTCGTTCCCCCCTTGCCTACAGTTTGCCAAATCTTTGGTTTATAGCCTTAAGTCATATAATCTATAACCTTTCTCAATAAATAGGCCATAAAGTCCAAAAATATTTTATCAAATCGGACTGGTAGTTCCAGAGATTAGCTCGTTCAATCGCACGAACAATTATTTGAGCTTTATAACTTAATACAGATGTCAAATATTAATTAAAAGGAACATACTGTCAGGATCGACTTTGCATTCCAGTCTGAGGTCCTTCCCACGTGTTACTTCATAAGTCGTCGGTTGAGTCACTATGACAGCTGGTGCCTCTGGTTCGTCGGGTTCATCACCTGAAACATTATTATTATACAACCATGAATCGTGAATGTATCCAAAGATAATAATAATATTAATCTGTATTATAAGATCCTTAAGGACACTGCATATTTGACGAGCAATAACTTCAAAAGTCATGTCGAGCAGGCTTTACTATGAAAAGGTAATCACAGGAACATCAGTATTATTACGTGAGAGATATATATTCTTTATCAGACATAAAAGTACAATTGGAGAACTTAATGCCAAAAAGCAATCTCTAACAGTCTTCCGGGGATCAAGAGAATGGTATATGCAAGGCGTGGACAATATTTAGTTTAAAAAATCTAGCCAATATTCAACTGCTCCAAGTAAAACCTACGTAGCGAATACTTGAAAGAATTCCGAGAGTTGGCTTGTTAGATGTTGATAAACCCGATCGAGTTTCTTGTCGGTTCTTCTCGATGTCTGGGATGTTTTCCGAACCGGTGATAGTGTTTGACATTCATAAGTGCCTTCTTGGGGCTTAAATTGAGTAAAAGATAATTTGATTTTTTTGAATAACCAAGAGGGGTTACGTAGCGAATACTTGAAAGAATTCCGAGAGTTGGCTTGTTAGATGTTGATAGGAAGCGAATTCCACAGTCGTGCTGCTGTTACGGCGAGTGATCGGTCGCGAAAATTAGTATGATGAGTTCCAATAAATACTTTCTTAATTTATTTTTAAAAGTTAGCAAACTAAATGCTGATGTCAGTGGATTGGTGATGGTATATTTTTTTAGCATTTACTTGAAAACTTATTAGCTATAATACCGGCTTGCTGATTTTTCACTACTGGGTAAAGACTTTCCCAGGGAAGATGTGAATTTTATGATCATATCGATTCTCTCAATTTCTATTTACCCTTAAATCATAGTTCTAAGGGAACATTTTTCAAGGGTTTTTTTTAGACGAGCTACTCCTCCACCATCAGTCGACAATAATACTAATTTAAATCTCGAATCGAATAAATAGTCATTGAATTTAGCCAAAGACCATTTGAATATTCAAAATCTACTTTTCACGGCTCAAGCGTGTGTAAAAAAATGCATATGTACCAGGATCGGTTTGTGCGTAGTCATCATTTGCTTCATCGGCCTGTGTATCATCATAGTTCACGTCGTCTTCAGCAGCTCGCCGGTGGAGAGAGTGCGCTTCTGTAACAAAAACAAAATTTAAATAATTATATTTGGAAAAACTATATTCCCATATGAGTACCAATATAGTACACGTTATCAAAATCCAACTGCAAACATCGGACGATGCCGAGAGCTATTCATTACATGAAGTATTCATGATTACTACATAAATAATAAAGGAAATCAATGATTAAAAAAAAACGCATTCGGTCGGGGAAACCCCGTCAGGAACGAAGTAACTAAAAAATAAAGTATTATTTAAAAACCAGTCTAATTAATAAAGAACCCTCGTTATAAGTTTTATGTACTATACAAAAATACAAAAACCATTAAATTATATTATAACGCACGCCTATTTCGAAAGAGCACCCTGAGGATGAGAAGTGCAATGTTTTGCAATATGGGGGCCGTCTGAGGAAGGATTATACAACCGGCCGTGCACGATGCTAGTTTGCTTGAAATTCGATACTCGCATGCACACACACTTTTGTGTAATAGCAAATGATGTATAGAGAAAGAGAAAATAGCGTAGAGGGAGCATAAAGCTTTTACCTTACATGACGATTTCTACAAATCAACTCCTATGGATCAAAGCAATTCAAGGGAAGTATTTCATCAAAAAAACTTGTTTATCTGTGCCCACATCAAGTTAAATCTAGTTGCGATGCTTTCAAACACTACTAACTGGACGATCAAATACTGCGTATCAGCTTTCAATTGGGAAACAATTTTAGAACTATTACCGGCTAAATACAAGACACGAAATACGCAGGCCGTTTAAGTCAAAAGCGATTGGATTGATAGTATAATTTTTTTATTGTTACTTGGCAAATTGACGATACTGTCTTGATGATAAGCAAAGACAATCAAAGACAAAGAGATCGGTAATCCATCGGTGGTCGACGGTGTCATATCGGCCTGCATAAATATCTCTTCATATTACTCTTGAAGGACCCATCACCCGATGTTGTAAGGAAACATACTAATCGGGGCTCTACAGTTCCGTTGCAAAGTATGGCAAAGCCGTTTTTAAAATAAAAATAGCTTATGTCGTGATGAAAAGATTGGCGATTCAAGTAAGTTGGTTTTTTTAAGTCGTTATATGTTTAGCGTTATTACCACAAACTCACCTGATCTTAAGTGACGATGTGGCTCAAGATGGTAGAACGCTAAGCCTAGTGGAAGAAAGGCTCTCAAGTGCATCTGCCGGAACACACCTATAGGTGTTTGGCGACAGATTTTCTACTTGAGAGTGGTGGCTAGCCGGGCGGTCATTAGAAAAATCACGATATTTTTCTTCACGTAAATTTCAGGTGAATTGCAGTGATTCGAAATTACGTAGATCAAAGTTGAGTCTGTACACGCTACCAACTGAGCCATCATTGCGTCAAAGAATCTGAATTGAAATTTTCGTCCCATGGTACATTTGTAACTAATTTTTTTTTTTCAATTTTGTTTAAAAAAAGATTGTATTCCTAATGAAAATACATTCAACTAACATGCAATAAGCGTCATTATTTAATAATTTGTTTAAATAATATAACCCCAGTTAGTTTGTTTACATTCTGTAATGTGAGTAATATTTACAACTAGCTGTGATCGCAGCTGCGCTCGCGGGGACTACAAAATTCCATCGATCGGGCATAAGCGCGAAACGTGCTACGGCCGCGCCGCTGCCGGTTGTTTTAAAGATAAAAAAGTTTATTGTGGGTGATGGTCAGAAAATATACATACGCTCTCCATGACTTTTTGTAGGTATTTTTAATATCTACAATTACGTAGTACATTAATTGATATATCTTTTATAGTTTACTCAGCCAAGCCATTTAAGCGCCCGAATTGATTCACCATGACCAGTAAATTTTTTTATTTACGTGAGAACCTAATTATTTATCTAAAATATATGTACCCTAAGTTACTCTTTATAAAATCAGCTATTTGCCAGTAAAAGTCCCGTCAAAACCGG
This sequence comes from Saturnia japonica, assembly GCA_033032175.1. Taxonomy (NCBI): domain Eukaryota; kingdom Metazoa; phylum Arthropoda; class Insecta; order Lepidoptera; family Saturniidae; genus Saturnia; species Saturnia japonica. Next base: position 2,604,286 of record CM065330.1, read on the forward strand.
GCCAACTGTTTCGGGGATTACCCGAAACAAACAAAGAGATAGACAAAAATGTTAAAAATTGTTTTTTTTCTACTAGGTACCGTATATACTTTCACACGCATTTAATCAAAAGCCGTTATTTTGACGTTACAAACAGACACTTCAATTTTATTAATTATATAGATAGAATATATAAAGTGGTTCTTAGCTAATCTCTTGTGACTTACACAAAAGCTAAAAACATTTTATACAACTGTTTACTCTCGACAGGAACTTGAATCACTTATGCCTCGCTTTATGTTCTTATTTTTAATTATAGTATGTTTACAGTACGTACTATGTTAATTGGCTTATTGAGACAACAGTTTTAAGTAATGCGTCTCACAACACCTACGTTATATGTGTACATATCAAGAAAATGTCAATCAAAATAGATTCTTTGCACCTATGTACGTATGTAAGAAGTTATACTTCTTAGGCGTAAGTTAAGAAAAATAACTTCAAAAGTTTTATTTCGCGTTCCAACAGCATGATGAAGATAATGTCAACTCAATTTACTGTTTTATTTTTACCCGACTGCGAAAAGTAAGAATTATGTTTTTCAAATATATGTATGTATGTGCATATTTTTTTGGCACACTCTGTAGCCTAAACGACTTGATGGATTTTAACATACGAGGTGTCGTTAGATTCAATTTCATTAAAAAGCATAAATAAAAATAATAATTGTCCAGTGTTTTTGTGTTGCATTCGGGTTTTTGTTTCCTTTTTAATAATTTTTAATTGTGTAACATTAATTTTGCGATGTATATTAGTTAATCACATTATTATCATTGATGACTAACTCCATCATATCGCATTTCCGTCACATGAGGCGAAGTGTTACCCAAACACACCAAAAGAACTATATATTGAAAATTTTATTATAACACGCCAAATGGAAGATTCGACGTGGAGTTTCATCATTAAAAATTCGAATTGAGAAACTTCTCCTTTTTTGGCGTCAGTTAAAAAAAGATAATAACTTATGTCTATTTAATGCGTTTAATCTAATGCCTTTTTTCGACTTTATTGAAACATCTTGTCTTCCGTGATCCCGGTTTCTGAACTTCTGTTTTTTGCTCAATGCAGTCTATACCTATGTATAGCCTACCTCATATAGACCGCATTCCTAAAGCCAGATATAAAGTTACTAATCCTGAGGATTGAGTGGAAACTACTAATGTCCTAAGTGTGTTTGCCAATCCCATCTTCTTCGCGATAGAAATAGAAATATAAACTCTTATGTGAAAATAATACAGAATCGCCAGTGCTTTACTGTTAAACATATTATGTAAAGATCCACGAACGCCGGAAGTGTGCGACGGTACGTTTCATAGCTATGACATCATAGTTAGCACAGCTTCCGCAATTACGAAGTCCAGCCATTAGCATAAAAGCAAAGAGACTCGAGTTTAAAGAACGTTTACATTTAGTACAAACGTTTAGTACTGTTTTAATTGCATTGATTTATTTCTAACATAACATACCATCACGCCTGTATTCCCCGAAGGGTTAGGCAGAGGTGTATTAATGTGCACCCACAGTTCGCCGAGTATGTTTTTAGGTCCCATGTAATAGGGGGCGAGCCTATTGACATTGATCGGGCACGAAACCAAACTCCGAGCTGCTACTGATAATTTCATAGGAAAAACCCAATAACACTATGCTCGACCTGGGATTCGAACCCAGGACCTCGCTCATAGCAGTCGCGCTTACGGCCACTAGGCTAACGAGGCAGTTATTGATTGTGATTGTGTGACAGTGATTTATTTATACTTAATATGTAATTAAAAATGAAATTCCTACTAAATAAATATAAATCCTCTTCATAGATTAAATTCAAGATTAGCAATATATGAAAACACAAATCGGTAAACTTAATCTTTTTATTCAACGAACTAAAACAAGCTTTCGTTCCACGCAATCAATAGACTCTGCAAAAAGTTTACAAATTGTCAACTGGCTGTCTATAACTGAATATAGTAGTTTTAATATCTTTATATACGGATTATATAAAAAATTTACTTGTTGTAATAATAAGTCTTTTACTGTCCATATTTTCTGTTTCTTGTAAAGCGTGATGGTAGAACAGTTTAAACCAATATAATATCAGTATCAATGCACCTGATTCGAACCTCGACATGTCTCCACAAAGTATTGTAATTTGCGTATTTTTCATAATCTACGTACACACAGTAGTAAGGGTAGTGTCTTATATACACTTTTTGACACTTCTGAGTCTACAAGTTCCACCAGCTCTAGTTCTTATTTCTCTTCGGACGATAGTGTTAAAGATCCAAATTTTCAAATTACTCAAGACTTAGCTTTAATTGATTCAGATTCGGTTAAAGACTGTATTAAAAATGTAAACCTTCTATTTAAAAGCAAACCACAATAATTATCTCCTGAACCTGGATCCTCTGGTTTATATAAAGCGATTGTAGTATCTGGCCGCAGTAATCCGATAGCAGACATTTTTTTCGACGATGTCCCGATGAGACTGGAATCTGAAACTATTGATGCTCGACCAAATGATTTACAATCAGACAACGAAAACATGCAGGTTCCTATCGTTGGTATATCAAGTGTTGAAACGACCTCTCCTTATGTTGAAAACGAAAACATTGAGAAAAGAGATCGCAAACGGAAAGCCAATACAAATTCATGGAAGAAAAATATGTTGTTAATAAATACCAATCTAACCCCAAAGTCATCCAGTTCAAAGAACAAAGTGTTCTCTAAAAGAGACTTTGTTTATCCAATAATGACACAGTTACAGTTTAGTATTATTATCATAGAGATAGATAGCGTCTAAAAAAGAATGATACGAAATGTGGTGTGGTGTGTACAATGTAAGATCATGAAAAACAATATAATTAATTTTAGAACAACGTCACCAAGCGATAATTAATAATTATTTCATTCACACAATCTAATCATCATACATCATTACAATCATTTGGATGAGAGCGAAAAGCAAAACCGCATTCAATTAGTTCGGAGTGATGCAAAACAATTATGATTGGGACCATTATTATGAAATACTAATAGACCTATTTCTTCATCTTCCCATAGGTTCTGTTCTTACTAACAACTGACAATGAAGACAATGACACTAAAACTTAGAATTCATCAGTTTGATGATGGAAAAATTTGCAATCAAATATTTTCTTCAAAATTTTTGCGGTCACTTTGCCCCATAAAAGGTTAAATACAGTGTAATTTAAATTAACACAAAAAATAATGTATAAACTATTACAATGATGCTATTTTAATACAAACAAATAAGAGATGTGTATTACATGAAAATTTTATATAAACTTTTTCATTGCTTAGAATTATTCAACAGTTAAGAAAGCTAATATTATGAAATTAATTTGCAAGTAAACGTAGCACTTTGTTAGAGTAATTTATCTACTCTGTTATATTTTAACGAACTTATACTTTTCTGTTTTGCTTTGACCAAGAATCACGTGTTAAGAATTGATAAAAGGTACCTTATTGTTTTTCCGGTTAGCAACTAAAAAATCCTTCAACGATTTTAATAGAAATGACAATATTTTACTAAGACATGATCGAAAATATCCTGACATAAAAAGCGATTCGTTAATAGACGATGACAATAGTAATTTTCATTGAAGAGAATCACTTCGCGAAATGATTTTCAAGCAATAATGGTTCAGTGATAGCGTGTACAGACACTGCGTCGATTAAACGTGATTTCCAATCCCTGCAATAAGTCTGAGCGTTTCGAGGAAGGAAAACAACGTAATGAAACTATAGAGTGGTGCTAGAATATTTTATAATATCCGCATGGCTAACTATCACCCTCAAGTAGAAAATATGCGTGTTTCGGCTTGTACTTCAGAATCAGCGATAATCGTTTAACATCAGGTAAGATTTTGCCCAAAAGGCTAAATTTCAAATAAAAAAATGAAATAGAATTAACTACTTAACTAATAGCTTGTAATAGCTAGTTTATATTTGAACATTAGCTTCTTCTAACATTAACTTAAACCATTTTAAATACTATGACAGAATATGAACCCAAGAAATATCACAAGCGTACGTTCCACCTCAGGTCGCCTCTTTGAATACCAATGGCATACGTTATGGCGCACCAGAGAAAGACAGCGTGTCGGTTGACTCCGACATTCATGGAATATTAATAACTTAAACCTGACAATATTGTAACTATTATGTAAATAGACCTTCGGGAAAATATTATATGCCTTTTAGTTTAATAGGGCTTTGCGTTGCACGTCGTACATATTTATCCAAAATAGCATATTCGAAATCGGCGCATTAAGATGTATCAATTTAATTTGATCATTAACCCCCGACGAAAAGGGAAGTTTATCCATGTGTTTGTATTTCTGTTTGTGTTATGGTTGCTCCCACGCAGCTAATCCGATTTTGATTTAATTTCTCATGTTTTAAAGGTAACTTCACTCTCGTGTTCTTAGCTATACAATCTGTTCAGGTATTTGAATATATCATTTCTCTTCTAGTTGATAAATGGAAGTCCAAAGGTCTGATCGAGTCCAAATTTGGTATTATGTTACTTGAGTGATATTAGAAGAACACGGTAATCTTGACCTGATGCTGCAGTATCATCTGGAATATACAGGATACCTTACTTCTCCCTAACTTACAATAAAGATATCGTGTTTGGGTTCATTAGAATGGTCTCAATGAATAAGTAAGTTAGGTGTCAAAGCTCATTAAATTTACCTTATATTTATCTATTTTTTATTTATCTATATTTGATACGGTTTCATGACAATATGCAATGCATATATCAAAATTGCTTTTTAAATACAGCTGTCGGAACATACCTATATTGCATGATGCAATCATCACGTTAGGATGCTTTCTTTCACTAAAGTTTTCGTTCACATTTTTTATTTGGGAAAATTTATTACGCGTACCCAAACCTTACCTTGTAGGGCAACTAGAGGTGGTATGTTAGACTCCTACTAACTAAAACCTTACGCAGTTCCTGACGCAATCGTGCCCGTTGTGTGAGAATTGCTTACACCCGCAGCCACATCAAGTGTGGCCCTACACTGAAACCATGCCGCTCTCAGATGCAATTAACCAAAGCAACAAACCACGGACGTTGCGCGAACATAAGATATTACAATCATCAACAAGAACAATAATGCAATATTGTTTCCCAACACATCCTCAATGGATTTAACAAGTGATTTTTTTAAATATTCTTTATAGGTTGGACATTTGACAACAACTCATCTGATTTTAAGTTACTATGTGGCCCGGTGCTTGGCAGATGTACACCTTGAGGGCGGTAGCTAGACGAGCGTTAAAAATGCTCTATCACTAAACTATGTTTTTATTCCATTTCCAACTTTAGGATATCATAAACATTTATTTCTCGACAATTACGTCTGCCTAGATAGACTTTGCTCGACATTGGGAGACGTGTAGAAGTTGTTTATATTAAAAAATCCTGTGCTATAGAAAATAGAAATAAAACTTAATTAATAGACAATACACCTTTTCATCTTCTATATAGCTTTAGCAGTTTCTTTAGCTTCTACTTCTTACTAGTAATTTTTTTTAGTCTCTTGCTCGTAATTATATTTGAGACGCCGACCTATATATCTCGTTTTACAGCATAGTTATTCGTTATCTCTCTGAAGAAGTAAGTATTTTCTATCTTTTTTGCGTCATAAAGGTTGCAGTAAAATTCGACCTTGCTATTTACATTCATCGAACCCAAAGAAGTTTCACTTCTAATAGAACAGTGACTAATTAGTGATTAAACCCATTAGACCTAGCGTATATACATATAGATAGAGACAAACCCGCGATGTCCGTCCGTCCACAACGTTAATTACGATTAATTAAAATGACCCGGTTTCAGTGCATATAATTATACGGTTATATCACATATCCCCTTGTGGCTTACTAAGTTAATGGGTTATGACGATGTTTTCTACCTCAGGTATAAATTATATAAAACATATTATTATTATATCAGACACACGCGGGGTGAGGGGTCCAAAGCAATGTGCGACGCCTTAGGACGCGGAAGAGTTTTTGCCACCGTCATTCACGGGAGAGTTGTACCAGATTATGAGGTCATGGAGTACACGTTTAGGCGCAAACATATATAAATGAATAAATAAAATCTAAACCTAAATCTTGTCACTAGCGAATCCACAAATAAAGTCACTAGTCATTTGTAATTTTTCCGTAAACTTTTTAACTTGGTTTGTGGTTAGAAAGTCCACGATAAAGTCATTGGTTTATTCTAAATCATTCCAAAATTTATTGCGGTGAAACGAGTTTTTACGTGGTTTTTTTTCATACATGTAATGGCTGCTATTAGGTTTGAAAGTTACTGAGTATATTTATGAAATTTCGAGAGGTATCAAAAATCGAAAGACATCGATAAAATTCATGCAGTAATTTCTATGATATTTTGACATCCGCTAGATAACGGGTATGAAAAACTTATAAGTTTTTTCATGTTACATGACAGCATTTATGCACAGTGATATCAGATTTTAAGCAAAAGAAAAAGCCAGGCTAGGTTTAAAAAAGACAAGTGTAATTGCACTTGATACTGAATCGATAAAATTAAAAACTTGATCTTAACTAGGCAGACAAATTGTAAGAAATTCTTTTCCTTAGTTATATTTCTTCATTAAGATGTTTCCCTAACCGAAACAAAGGGTCTTTCAGTTATAATTGATCTCCCAAGCATCCCAGTAACGTTTCGCATTCTAAACCTAGCAAACGTTTTATATTTTTCTTCATCGTTACAGGCCTTAGCGTTATGGCTACAATCTCACCTTATTTTAAGCAATGATGTTACCCAAGATGTATAGCATGCTAAGCCTAGTATATTGTATCGGGTATTAAGACTGTATCGGGTCTTGGCGATAGATTTTCACTTTTATGGTGTTAGCTAGCCAGCGGGCTTTAGAAAAAACCCTGCGACCATGCTATAGTTTTATGATGAGGTTTTTCTTTACCAAAAGCTGAGATTCATACACGGTACCACTTATCCACCATTGTTTCAAACTGGTTCATTAAATGTTTCAAAATAATTTCGCGGACAATTAAAATGATTTAAAGTTAATTTGCTGACGAAAATTTTGCCGTGTCCTCGGCCTACTTATTTAGAATTAGATCATCCAATAACACTCATTCGATATAAAGCATAACTTATTGTTTATGGCATATGATCACGGGATCAATTTATTATCCGATTAATTATCGGTAACGTATTTGACCCTGTAGAAGCTCTTGTCACTATAAATTGTGAGAGTCACATTATTTTGATGATCATTACACTATTAACATTAATTGGAAATGGTCAATTAGTTGGAACCATTTAAACTTACTGTGGAAAATTGGAATCAAATAAACCAGTTTACTTATGAAATTTATATTATGAAATTAATGAAGTTTATAATTATGTTTCCTGGACTACGAAAGAGAGTAAAACAATAAAAGCAGTGGATTTCGACTAAATTTGATGAAAATTAAGTCTTATTAGGGACCCAGTGGATAATGGAAATCATTTTTATGTACAAGTCAAGCATATATTAAAACAGAGACAAATGTTGGGTGGCATAAAAATATTACATAATTCTGGTAAAAAAACTATGATTAAAAACAAAAGATAAACTCGAAATAAAATGAAATAAGTGTGTTTGCTTATTGTAATACATTGAAAAAAATCCAAAACGAACACACTTTTTATTTGTATTGCGTACTCCGTATTGCGTAGTGGGTCCCAAAGTAAAAATAAACTTTCGTTTCGCAATCCTAACCTAACACTATTCGACCTAATACTCCACAAACCCACAAACGTACAAATTCTTTCATCGATTTACTTAGCAGTAACGACTTGTGAGCTTCCAAATATTTACTTATATTATTTGCTTGGTACAAGTCAAAAGCCTAAAGATGACAACAGTTTGACCAAAAATGTCCTGTTAGGATATCAAAAATTTTATGTTTCTATAAGTTGGTTTCGATTGACTAATTTATTTAGTACCTTCAAGTCAAATTTCTAAAACCTTCAAATTAAAATATTATAATAAAACCGTAACATGGTGCTATGTAATGCATTTTAGAGCTCGTTAAAACATTCGGGTGTTATGCGTCACATATGTACTAGTAACGCCGAGTATGAAAAAGTATTTTGTTCAATTTAGGCCCTAAGAAGGCACTTATGAACGTTAAAATACCATTACCTGTTTGAAAGACATCCCATCCCAGTCATCGAGAAGAACCGGTAAGAAAACTGATCGAGGTTTTCTTTCTTTTTTCAACTGTACAATAATGTTACATATACAATAATAAAAATATTAATACTTTTGTGAATGCACAGAGAGGGAGTCACCTCCAGAGATCACTGTCATTCACATAATGACCCAAAATAAAATAATAGTTTACATGGTCCTTGTTGTTAGGCAAATCAGTTTTTTTTCCTGACTGACTATACTTTTAGCCTTAAGGGCCCTATTCAAAACAGAGCCGCCGATGACTTTTACAGCTTCACCGAACTTGGGAAGCAAATCAGTAATGTGCTTCGGGATCTTATTATAGAACCTGACACTAATACCTAAAACTTTTATTGGTCTTACTAATTGTAAAACACGGTATGATTAATTTATGTTTATTTCTATATAGTATTCGAATTGTGTTACTTAATATTCATTCACTATTTTAAAATCAAAATAGAAGTCAAAAAGAAAAAGTCTATATAAATCGTTAACTACGTTAACTAAATTGAAAAATTGCTAGTCTATTAACACTTGTACCATCGCCAGAGCCCAGGCGTTTACCGACAAAATAGACAAAACACTGCAACCGTGCGCTTCTCTGCCCTAGTTGAAATACAATAACAAATCTTTTTTTTTCTAACAATAATTATTACCATTGTGCTCTGTGTTCTTGACATATTTTCATATTTATTTGGGTAATTATTAGTATGTATGAAGTAACTTGAAAAAAACTAGCTCAGAAAAATAATTGTACAGTACCTGATTATAAGTATGATACAGTCCACAAGCAAACCTCCCTAAAGTCACGGTAAGCAATTGTGTTTATCTTTGTAATTAGAATTTATCCAGTGCATCTCCCACTGCTCTTTATTGCGAGTATTTATTTCATAGGCCCAGAATTTAAAACAAGTACGATATCAATACCAATATTTTAAATGTTAAGAGACTGTTTTTTTTGATCGAACGCGTTAATATCTAGAACTACCAGTCAGATATGAAAAACTTTTTTAACATTTCATAGCCTACTAGCTGACCCGCGCAACTACGTCTGCGCCATATAAGAGAGAGATAGAGAGAGAAAGGGTTAGAGAGAGTGGCACGTAGGCAACGTATTATAGGTGCCGCCCACCTCCCACATCAATCAGCATAATAGAAATGCGCTCGCAGTAATTGATAATTATTTTGCTGCCGAGTTATTTTAAAACTGTGATATCTCCTGAGATATTCATTTAAATCGATTACTGTAAAGGCCATTTTTTACAACATTAAATACTTGTGATGAGCAACGTATTTATTTTGATAAAGATTAACACTATGTATATTAAATCACCTTCGCAAATAATTTATTATTTTAGAATAAATTTTATTACCATAAAAAAGATTATGTTGAGTAAAACTTAAAAGATAGACATTTTTTTAGAGCTTTTTAAGAGAAAAAATTCCATCATAATTGTTGCGTAACTTTAACCATTCACGCAGCGCACGCAGTCGAAGCTCTGAAAAGGAATAAATTTCACCCGTTTTTGCAACCTTTTTCATTGATGCTCCGCTCCTATTGGTGATAGCATGATGTTATATAGCCTATATCCTTCCTCGATAAATGAGCTATCCAACACTAAAACATTTCAATCAAACAAACAAACTCTTCAAGCTTTATAATATTAGTATAGATAGTATCACAGATATTGTCTTCATTTTTCATGACGAGGTTCTTGTTTTCCTATTCTCAATTCTAAGGATTCGATAAAATGTATATTATATACGAGGGTGGAATCTTAAACGCGGTTCATTTAAAACGAGGCTAAATAAATAAACTGAATTGCCGACATCCGTTCGTAGGTTATGATGTCATTCGACAGTGGAACAACATTGACGCTGCCAAATATAAATATTAGTTCTATTCATTATTAAGTTTACATTTTTATTGTAAATAAAATGTAAATAAGAAATAGAAATACTACACATAACCCTCTTTTTTCGCAGTTGAGCAATTTGATTTCCTGACGTCGTACTTAAACCTCGTATGCTGAAATCCATTAAGCCGTTTATTTAGGCTACAGAATGCCATCAATCAGGCACACGCGCGAATCTTGTCACCCCGCTCCCGGCTATTTTAAATACAAATATGCTTATTGTGGGTGTTCCTTTGAAGACAGACATGCACTCTCGCTAACTTTTTTGTAACATCTTTTTAATGGCTACATTTAATTTGATACATTTACTTTGGTTTACTAGGCGTAAACCATTTCAGCGCCCGAAATGATTGACGATGCCCAGTTTTTTTTTTTTATTTGCGCGGAACCCTATATCTATTTCTAAAATAAAAGTAGCCAGAGTTATATCTTATAACATAAACATCAGCTATGTAACAGTGACAGTTCCTTCAAAATTGATCGAACCGTTTCGCAGATTACCCGGCACAAAGAGACATTTGAAAATTTAAAAAAAATGTTTTTTGTTAAAGGTGTCGTATATATACTTTCAAAAGCATTTAGTAAAAAGCTGTTATTTTGACATTACAAATAGACCCTTTAATTTTAATAATTGTATAGATTTCAATAGCACACCTACTTTATACAAGTAATTAGCCAATAATGATTTTTTAATATTTTAGGCTTTTTTCTGTTCACTAATTTCAAAAATATGGAAAAAAACGCTTTTCTCAATTCTGTAATCACGTAATGGAATGAAAAAGATCACGTATAGAGGGATTTCAAATATTTATTACGTATACAGTTTTAAGGGGTGCTGGGGAGATATATTTCAATGTTTTCTTACCTTTCTTAATAGAAATACATAGATAAACCGTTAAGTATAAAATCCTCATTATATTAAGATTATCGTTTTATATATTTATCAACTGTTAATTATAAAAAAACTTTGATAAGAAATCCATGGACAATAACCGACAGTTAATTACTTGAGTTTATTTGAATGTATAGTAGTTTCATCTCAAAACTAATTGAAATGATGAAATGAATTGATGGATTGCAGATCTTTGAGTACCATCTGTCATTCTTCGTCTTACTAATGTAAATATATTACTTATATATGTGTGCATTCTACTTTTATTGAAATAATTTGTATTTTTATTTATCGTAATAATATAAAATTATAATGTTTTCCTTTATAGATTATAGTAATGCTTTTTATTTATATGTTTAACATAATGTAGTTTTATATTACCCCTGCAGTTCCCATAACAAGTATTATGTATAAATTTTTGACTGTTTTATGATGTGTTAATGTATCCTTTCTAAGGGTTATTCTACAGTACCTACACCGAACATTTGGCAAGTAAATTCCATAACGTGTATTTATCACGTCAATTTACCGAGCTCCTAAAAAAAATTAATTTGATAAAAGTTATTAAATATTCCGCGCCAGTAGTAGATTTTAAATAATAACAATCGTTATATAAATGTCCATACATGTGTCCGTTTTTCTCCTACTTCAGCAGCGAGAACTCCACCAAGGAGTATCACATTACGAGAATAAATAAGCTGAATCAATGATCGAAGGAGTTTTTGGCGGATTCTTGAAGTGATATGTTGTGGTTTTTATTTTTAATTCATTTACTTAGGTTTTTGACTCTATATTATGTAATATTTGTGGCGTATTGCGTGATATAGTTTGGTTTTTGTGCATAAGTGAAGTGGATTATAAATATAAGCTGAAAGCATTCATTCCGAGATCCCACAAAAACTTCCTAGAAAGTTCTAACAAGGGAGCCACCATCTTGTCAGGATACTGAATCGTCATAACACATGACACTATAATTCACTCGATAACGACAGTAATGGTCTTCATTAAAGAGGACCGCTTGCCAAGTTAGGAAGAAGAAGAAGAATGATCGAACCTCCTTGAAAGCGTATTTGATCTATACACGTCACACTTTAATACTAGAGAGAAAATGAGACGAAAAATGTAGTACTATATTTCATAATGCGCACGTGACGCCACATTCGCAATAGAAATGTCATAGATTGTTGCGACTTTCCCACTGGTATTCTTATTTATTATTTTCTCAAATAAAAAGTGACAACCCTAGATAAGAGCAACACGTACATTTCAATTTATTTTTATTCATATACTACTGACGTTTAATGAAATCTATTGCGATGATCGCGCGAAATTGAAAAACGCCGAAAGTAAAAATATAACACTCTTCAACAAACAAAAAATGGTTTATCAGCTTTCGCAGATCAAATTTAAATCATTAATAATACGGGGATTTATTTAAATATTTAATTAATTCGAAGTTAAAAGTTTACTTAACTTTAATATCTGTATGGTCTTCAAAATGGCTGTCATTTATCATTTTTGGTACTAAGTAGATTTCACTTTAAAATGTATACACGACATAATCATCGTATGTATATATATCAACGTATTCCAAGAACCAACGGTCGTAATTTAAAAAAACCCGAGCAGTAACGCGCGGCGTATATAGTTTTTTTTTCTTATTATGCAGCCCTTCAGACTATATATAATATAGACCGTCCAGACTACCGCCAATTTCCCCCTGTGTATTTTGCAGGGACGTTTTATATCTTGGTATGGTGTCTGTGTAATATACGTAGGCTTTATTTAAATTGTTTTATTTTCGTGCGGTCTACACGTGATTGTCGCCTGAGGGGTATGTGTTCTGTGTTGATTTGCACTTATACTTACTTACTTGTTTAACTATTAACTATGTAACATTCTATTTTTACTATTTAGGTCTAGGTCTAGAATTTTATATAATGTTGAATTTTTTTTTTTTTTTATATTAATATATATTTATGTGATATCGAAAATTTAGTCTAACATACTTATTTTATATCTTAGTTTTAGAATTCGTAATTATTATTGTGTCGTATTAACAATATTTTTTGGTGTCCAGGTCTTCCATCCATAAGATAGTTCCATTCTACTCATCCATGAGATCCTGCGCTACTCAATGGTATTATGGTGCATTCCTCAAAGTCGCCTTCACCTATTTTTTGGTGTCTTCTAAGCCGACTCTGTATTCCTCAGAAATACCTCCGCGATTACAACCGATTTCTTTGCTGTGTTTAATATATCAGTCCCATCTTCTGATGACTATCCCTCTTCTTTAAAGTTAGCTGAAGATCAATTATAATCCGTTGTTACCCTACACAGCTCGTTTAAAGTGGATATAAAACAAAGGAAGTTGGTTTTACGATAACTTAAAGGCCTAATACATAATTAGGCAAGTTGCAGTAATTAAAAAATAGTTTGTATTTCCAATAATGGCTAGTCCGATGCGTGTGAAGTTAGCTTCAGATAGAGAATATTCGTAAATACAATACTGAATAATGTCAGTTGTGATTGAAGTAACGGTTGAGCCGAAAAATTTTGAATTAATACTTTCTTTGGTTCGTTTACTCTACCCTCTAGAGTCCCTACCCTAAAATTAGGGTAAAATACGGTAAAATTAAGAGTTGCGCGCGCATTTATGACTGTAAGCACGACATAAAGGTAGCCAGCCTTCAATGATAATAATATGAATTGATTTGACTGGCATTCACTATTTGTAATTATGTAAAAAATAACATAACATTTAAAAGCGTTACCACAGAGTTACCTTCGGCTCTACTATCAAAGTACTTTTTATTATTATTTTCGCATTGCATTGCATCATTAAGTGTCGTTCCAAGCGATTATCTGTCACTATTAACCCATGCACTCGCTAGAACTTTTAAACAATGCCAGATAAAGATAACTATCTACGACAATTATAAATGAAAGGTAGCTAGCTATAAAACGTGAATAAAGGAGCGCCTATTTGTGTGTAATAAAGTCTATAAACGTTAACAAAAGGAGTGCGATCAGAGCATGTGTCTATAAAACTATCGTCACGGAGACGCTCTATGCATCTCTCGACATCCGTGTTGACTTGTTGATTAGTTTGAAGAATATTTTTAGATATTTTTTTATCGTTTATAGATTTAGTGGTAGTGACACGCTAAGCGTAGTGGAAAAACTGTTTCTCAAGTGCAGCTACCAGAACACACTTACAGGTGCTTGGCGACAGAATTTCAACTTGAGGGTGCTAGGCTAGCCAGGCGGGCATTGGAAAATATCCCATCTTCATTGATCATGCTATGGTTTCATCACGATGTTTTTATTAACCGAAATCTCAGGCGCATTTCAAGTATTCGAAGTGACGTCGATCGACGCGGAGTCACTGAGTAATCATTGTTTTGCTAAGCTTGTACGTTGCACATATTTACATTATATTATATCATTAATGATATTATTTATTATATTATATTATTTATTGCTCATTTTTTGTTTGCTTGTTTGTTTAAATTCGCTAATCTCTGGAAATATTATGTCATATGAACTTCAATCTCATTCGAGGATATATTTGTACGTTTATTAAATACATTTTAATGGAAATTAAATTAACTTCTAATAAATCACAAACAATACTTTATGTTCACATTGTAATGTAGAGAGACCTTGCAATATTTCCCATGAAAATGGTATCTGACGTCATTAAATATAAATCTCAATGCAAATATCCTGTTGAACATACAAAATATATTTAGCAAGAGCCCATGACCTAATTGTAGGCATCGTTTGATGTACACGTGGTACGTCTCACCATATGTATAGGCGTTTTTTAATTTTTACGATTTCGCATCTGGTCGGTGACTCGATATAGCGAAGGTCATATGAATTTGGAATCTTTTAGAAATCTTTTTGATTTGGCTGGCTTAGTTTTAATTTTAACAATCATATATATGTATTTTGGGTGGTTTTAATTTAAGCTATATACAATGGAATAATATTAATAATATTTCGTCTACCAGTTTGCCCCTTCAGGGGCAATTATTATTAGATTTTTTGCATGTAAATAATTTAAAGCAATACAATAGTATATATAACGACAAAAATAAAATACTTGACTTTGTTGTAGCCGATATACCTAACTGTAAAGTTACCAAAAGTGAATGTATTCTGAGCTGTGTTGATCCATATCACCCACCAATTGATGTTTGTATTTCTAGTATAGCTATAGTTAAACTTAAACCAAATTTAAAATTTCCAAGACCTAATTTTTACAGAGCAGATTATACATCAATAAAAGTAGATTTGGCAAATAGAGATTGGTTAGATATATTTCGTAAATGTAGAGACGTAGATGATATGGTAGTCTCATTTTATACTATTATTCAAGAGATTATAAATAAATATTTCCCTACACTAAAAGTAAAAAATCAGAATTTTCCTATGTGGTACTCAAGTAAATTAATTAAACGTCTTAAAGAAAGGTATAATGTTAGGCGTAGAGTTAAAAAATATAATAACCCAATGGATAAATTAACATTGAAATTATTGACAGATAGGTGTGGAAAAATTGCTAAAGAATGTTATGATCTATATATTGGAAGTATCGAAAATAAAATTAGAGTCAATTCTAAATATTTTTGGTCATATATAAAAAGTAAACGTATTACTACAGGTACTTATCCAACCGTCATGTCTGATGGTATTATAGCAGCAGCAGACGGTACTGGGATTTGTAATTTATTTGCTTCATTTTTCTCATCGGTATATGTTGTAAGTCCAACTTCACAAGTAATTGTAGAAAATTCTCACAACTACTTCGATTCATTAAGAATGGGGAGCGACAATCTATCTTGTCTACAGTTAACTTGCGAGTGTATAGAGAAGAAACTGAACTCTTTAGATGTATCAAAAGGTGCTGGCTCAGATAGAATTCCACCATTTTTTATTTCTAACTGTTCATCAGAATTGGCTGCACCTTTATTCATTATTTTCAATGAGTCTCTTAATTCAGGAGTATTTCCCGCAAAGTGGAAAACTGCAAAAGTAGTACAAATTTTTAAGTCCGATAACAGCTCTGAAGTTAGTAACTACAGGCCAATAGCAGTTTTGTCCGCATTTAGTAAAACGTTTGAGGCTCTTGTGTGTCCCTACATCCAGTCGTACTTTCAGAGATTTATTTCTACTCATCAACACGGATTTGTAAAAGCAAGGTCCACAAGTACCAATTTGGTTTTGTTTACTGAAACCATTGCTGAAGCTCTAGACTCTAATAAACAAGTGGATGTGATATACACTGATTTCAGCAAAGCTTTTGATAAGGTGTCTCATGCATTATTGCTCAATAAATTGACATTATATGGGTTCTCAGGACGTTTCCTAAGCTGGATAAGTTCTTATCTCACAGAACGTGATTTTTATGTTGTAGCAAATGGTTTTCAGTCTATAAAACGTAAAATAACTTCAGGTGTCCTACAGGGATCAAATCTTGGCCCAATATTATTTAATATATATATATATATATATAAATGACGTTTATTTTTCTTTTTGTAACTCAAAGCCGTTCTTGTTTGCAGATGATTTAAAAAAATTAAAAATTGTAGATTGTGTTGAAGATGTTTTTTTGCTTCAACAGGATCTCAATAGACTTATTGATTGGTGTAAAATTAATTTCATGAGTCTTAATTCTAAAAAATGCGTACATATGAAATTCACAAGAAAAAATAATTTCATAACTTCTCTTATAACATTACAGGTCACAATATAGAAGAGGTAGAAGTTATTAGAGATTTGGGGATCACGTTTGATAGAAAGTTAACTTTTGTGCCTCATGTCTGTCAAATACTCAAAAAAGCGTTTAAGTCTTTAGGTTTTATAATCAGAAGTGGTAAGGAATTCCGCAAGCCCCAAACTAAAATATTACTTTACAATGATATTGTACGCAGCATATTAGAATATTGTAGTGTAGTGTGGAGACCACACTATGCCACGCACTCTCTTAGGATTGAACGTATACAGAAAAAGTTTTTATACCACTTGATGTACTCCGTAGGTAAAGCAAATAAAAATAAATCTTATATAGATAGAATGAAATAATTTAAAATTGTAGCACTCTCTAAACGTAGAGATATTTTGGATCTTATATTTTTATATAAACTTGTAAGAAACAAAATTGATTGTCCGGAAATCCTTCAAATGGTTAATTATAGAGTGCCTATTAGATATCCTCGTCACATAATAACTCCTTTAGTTCCGCCTCTGCGTAGGACAGTGCTTGGAAGTAACTCGCCCATTCCTAGAATGTGTAAATTATACAACAGTGTGAGTTTAACAGCAGATATTCATGTGGACACTTTATTGAAATATCTAAAATGTATCACTGATTATTATAAGTAATGTTTTAGACATCATTGGTTTTTTTTTTGTTAGTTTGTTTTATTATATTGTTTATGACATAATTAGGTAATATAATTTTGCATGCTGTTAGCCTATAATTAGTTAGTACTTTTAAGCATATTTTCATAAACTGTATGTTAATTAAAGAAATATTGTGCAACTGTTGGCTAACCAAATAAGGAGAAAAAAAAAGAAGTGAAACTTCAGTGAAAGTTTCGCCCGCCATACACGCTACGATATACCAGAGAGGTTTACCTGTGCAAGTCAACAGCAGATCATAGCGTATCTATGGGCACGCTTAGACATACACGTTCAAAGTATGGTATCATAAAAAAATTCTCGATTTTGCACAGGTCGTCTGCACAGATTTATAAAACTGCACAAGTCTGTTCTAATATACATTCCGGTCTACATGCGCAGGCACACCTGCACAGGTCGACCGTAGTGCGTGTCGGACGGCTTAAAATTCTAAATATGAATTTCAGTGCAACGTATCTAGCATACAAAAAATTCAAAAAAGGTTAATGACTTGAGAGAGAAAAGGAAAGGAACTATGATATAAACCGAGAGAGATAGATGAGTTCGATAGAAGAAGAAAAATGCACACGCGTGCTAATTCAAGCGATAAAGATAGTAATGTATTTGAAAAAAGACCAAAGAACCTAGCCAAGTTGCCTTTCTACAATCGTTAAAGTTAACAGAAAACGAAAAATTATATGAAATTGACATATCACAACGTTAAGTCACGCAATCAGATATGTCAACTCCATCCATTTTTTCGTTTTCTGTTAGCGTTAACGATTGTAGAAATGCAACTTGGCTAAGCTCCAAAGTGTGTTATTGCTTAATGAATTATTATTTATAGTCTAAGTACCAAGTATTGTTTTTTTTTTAATAAATTGACTCATCTTATTCGTATAAGCCAAATAAGTTTCACTTTTTTACATAGTTATCTGATAAAAGGCCTCCCGGCCCATTTGTGTTTGAGTTATTGTAAAACTGAGAAGGATTTGATTCACATACAGAACTGCATTTTAAATGATTGTCCACAGACAGCACTATGTATTTATAAGAAAATATTGAGTCCTGAACACAAATTTCAAATTGAAGTTGCAAAAATTTGTTTTTTTTTTTTTTTACTTGAGCATACCTTGTACTCTTGTGCGACATAAAAACTAGGTATAGCCTTCATGCTCCATTTAGGTCACTCAAGCCTCTCGAGACATGAGTAAATAGGTGTCTGGGTCAATCATGATGTCACCATTCGGTCTGTTCACAGCGTGCCGTCAATTTACGCCAATAACCTTTTTATTATTCCCTAATGCTCCATGTATTGTAAGTATTATACACTCATGGTGATATCATAAAACCGTTTTCTCGAAAACAGTATTTATTTTACTTATTAACTACCGCCCTGCCCCGGCTTCGCTAGCGCCAAGTTAAAAAAATAGAATTCTACAATGATTTCTCCACAAAAATTTTGAACCTCTTTTACATCTCTTTAGGGGTTAAATTTTCAAAAATCCGTTCTTAGCTGTTGCCAACGCCATAACTATCTGTGTGCCAAATTGGCCGTTCAGTGGTTTGAGCTATGTATTGATAGATCAGTCAGTCAATCAGAGTATATTTTTATATAACTAAGATCAACACACATCGCACAATAAGCAAATATTAAAATTTGTAGAAAAATAAATTGATTTCTCATTGGCATAAATTATATTTTACATGCGATATTAGATTATTTTTAAGCCGTTTTTGTTCAATACGGTTGAATCACAGATCTCTAAGTCAAACTGATCAAATTCCGCACGATGCTTTTATTCCAATAGCTTTTAACTGCGTTCAATGAAGAAAATTGAACTGGAACTTTAAATTTAAGTTGTTTAAATTGTGTAAGCATTGTGTTATTTTATTTTAAATGTGAGGGAAATTCGTAATCCTATTTTTGAGAGAGACAAAACATGCTGAGGTCTACCGGGGGGTTTAGCTGTGCGGGTGCGTCTGCGTAAGTTGACCGAAGCGTGTATTGGAATATTTGAAACAAACCTATGCCGTATTTTAAACCTACGCAGTCGAACGATGGAAAATTGAAAATACATTTTTTAATGACACCGTACCGTGAATCTGTGCATCATACATGCCCATATACGCTACGACGTGCGGTCGACCTGCGCAGGCACACCTGCACAGGTAAACCTATCAGTTAGAAATGGTATAAAGCAATAATAACTTAACTAGGCGATTCCGTAATGATAAAATAAAACAGATCAAATCGATTTGTAAAATAGCACTATATTAGTGTGGTTCTGGCTGTTGCACTTGAGATCCAGTCCTCTTGACTTAGCCTGTTATTATATTAGGTCACGTTGTCACTTAATATCAGAAGAGAATATGGTCAAAATGCTAAAAACTTATAAAGAATAAAAAAGAACCTATATACCTAAGTGTATTCCAACAACAGCACTTGTGACTCAATCCTCTCACTTGACACGGTTTTTTAGTATATCCTGCGTTTGATCCTCTGTATGTTATGTCAGGGTTCTTGTTAGCGTGTTACAGTCTTAGGTCACGTTGTTACTTAATATCAGGTGAGATTTGGTTAAGTTCTAAGCCTAAAAACACTACATCTCCTATTTCAAACGTTTCGTTAGAGGTTAATATATTTTGGAACGAGGCCGCAAACCTCTTGACCTATTTATGTTTGGTATTGTACAAACTGACACAAAACAAATTTGCTCGACTCGATTACAATGATAATGTTTACATAATTTGGGTCGCAAAGGACTCACCTAAATACGTAGAAACAAAACCAAAAGATCACACTTCGCCTGAGTCTAAAAGCAATGTTTTAAGAATTGCTGGGTATTTTAGGACAGTGGATCGTGACATTCATAAAATAGGTACGGTTGCCAAACATACTTTATATTAAAGTTTCTTGCTTTATTATCGATGCTTTATACTTATGCATAAAAATAAAGTATGGATAAATACTAACAATCATAATCAAAAAACTGTTTATTTAATTTAAGCCCTAAGAAGTTACTTATGAACGTCAAAACACTACTGCTGGTTCGGAAAATATCCCAGACATCGAGAAGAACCGGCAAAAACTCGATCGGGTTTATCTTGTTTCCCAACTGTACAATAATATTAATATAATTCAATAATAACAATTTAATGGGTGCACTTCCAAACATTACTGTCATTCACATAAACTTGCTTGACATGGCCCTTGAACTTGTTGTCCGGGAAATCAGTAATGTCTTTCTGGATCTTATTATAGAACCTGACACAATTACCCAAAAAAAAATTATTGGTCCTACTAAGTCTAAAACACGATACGAGTAATTTATCTCTATTTCTAGTATTAACACTGTGCTGATCTTTGATTAAATCTGGCTTGACTTAAAACCAGCTTGATTGTATTTCTAATTTTTACTGTAATGGGTAAAATGAAACGCTCGTTTAGTTAATTAAATACTTAAATTTACAATTTCTATTTCTATGCAGTAGAAAGGATAGTACACGTATTAGAGAAATATTTGTTAATATTTGTTATATAGAGAATATGCGTTAGAGAAATATTTTGTATCATTACATGTAATGGGAAATAAAAATACCTAATGGGGAAAATTATAGATGTCTGAGTCTGAAAATACAAATTAAAATACTTCGCGAGAAGCGCGTGGTGCCTTCCCTTGTGAAGAAGCCTTTGCCCAGGTATGAAACTTTTAAATTCTGGTATTTATTATGTTATACATTAATCAAATTTTATATAGATTTTTTGGGATCGATCTTGTCAATCGTGTCAATCTATTTATTAGTTTCATTGAATTACATATCTATACTAATATAATAAAGCAGTTAAGTTTTTTTGTTTATTGTTTGATTGTTTAAACACGCCAAACTCTGGAACTACCCGTCATATTCGATTTTTTTTAATATGATAGCCAAGCTCATGAGGAATAGTAGTATAGGCTATAAAAAAATAGGCTACAATTCCCAGGTAGCCTTAAATATATATTTTTGTTAAGTAAGTCGTAAGTGAAAAATTTACTGAACTGCTTTATCCGCGTGCGCCGGCGTCATGGATAATGGATACGTAAATACGTTTGGATCTCCAAAGACTAATAATAATGCAAAGGAATTTTTGAAAACTTTCAACGATAAGAAAAAATTGTTAGAGATAGCATTTTTTAAAGCACCCTATATTTTATGTTATAAGGGAATAGAAATATTTTTAAAATACTTTCTCTTTTTCTTACAATTGTTTTAGTTTTTCCTATTCTGGATTATGAATTAATATTATATGTAACGCATGTGAAAGTCCTGTTCGATTAAGCACAACATCTAAAAAATACTAATTTAGATTATTAACAAACAAATTAGATTCTTGAAGTAACAATAAATATACAATATAATAATTTATTAAATGATACATTGATAACAGTGTTACATTTCAAACTATCAATATCACACAACGAAGCCGCAACGGGGGTTCGATGTAGAATGAATTGAACTTTCAGATCAATAGATCAGATAAATATTCATGAATATGTATACTATCTTAACTTATCCTATAACTTATAACTTACCCTTGTGCGACAATGGAATCAGTTAATTGATAATGATTTTCAATATGTACCTGTAACAAATAATATTGAAAATAAAAAAGGTTTAATAATAAAATTATTGTAGTTTTGTAAAGTTAATTGATATAATAATATTACACAAAATAACATAAATGCAATAATTTACAAAGCCGGCCAAATGCGAGTTGGACATTTTATTCCATAATAGGATTAACGTTCGGGTCTACGGGCTCGACTGCGCATCTCTTTAATCGTTTCAGATACTTACATTTCTCTCTTTGAACATTTTCTGATTCATCTCAACAATTAATAACAAAGGTTTTTTTGTTGCAGATAGACGAAATAACCACTTATCTACTCAGACGGAAGTTTCAAAGAAAATTTGGATAAAGTAATTCTAATATTTTTGTAACGAAACAAGAAGAATTTATCTTTTGATGGATTAAATGATTATGAATTGTCTATTAAAAACCTATATTAAAGTGTATTTTAATTGAAATTGTTTGATATACAATGTTCACCAATAAATTATCAAATACAATACAATAAAATACTTATTTATCAAAGGCGTTTTCATCCTCTCAGCATTAGATGGTTTTGTGCTAAAAAAAATTAGTATCAAGTGATAGGTTTATAACTACTCACCGATAGATGTCGTTGTGCAGTTTTTCAAATAATGGTATCCTAACAAAAACAAAATGTGAAAAGGGCCATGTCCGGGAGAATCGTCATTGGCGGTAGTCTTTGTCACGTTGTATTTATTTATAAAACAATTTGTTTTTTTTTCATACTGTATCGATGATACTTGTATTAATACCACCTGCACTCGACAGGTAGAGCTGACTGAGCTGATACGATCAGTTTACCAGTTTACCAACTACGAGTGTTAAAATATATATTATAAAGGGCTATATCTTTTGATTGCGTTGACTTAGAAATTTGATTTTTTTCACAGCTCCAAAGGATTGAAGACCTGAGTATTTGGTATTAATTTCAATTTGATACCTCCACACTTTCCTGAGAAAAAGGGTCTAGACAGACAGACAGCCGGACAACGAAGTATAAAAAAAATACCGAGTGATCCTATAAGAGTTCCTTTTCTCCTTTGGCGGTGCGGAACACTAAAAACAATATAAATACCATTTACCATACCATTTCTATTTTAATCAGCCTTTTACATGAAAACAATAATTCGAGAAAAATATATTTTTCGTCAATAGCGGAGAACATATTATAAATAAGCTATAAAATAATGTTTTTGAATCAATAATTTTGATGAAGCGAAGATATAGAATATCTTTAAAAAATAATATTACAACCATATTTTATAACCTCGTTGGGATTGATTTTTTTAATAACAGCAATTTATTTTTAATTTCATTTCTGTTTATAGTTCCATTTTCTAAGTTAAATCTTCGAAGTGTACATGTGAATGCTAACACCTAAGTTGCGGTAAATGTTTCTAGATAGCTTAACATGAGTCACGAACTATCGGGGTAAGCATAAACGCGCAAGACCTATTTAAATAAACTTGATGGATGTCAGTCGCCTTCAAATAATTACTTAAATTATCGCCAATTTTCGCTATCATACATATATAAAGTACTTATCTTCATTCAATAGAGAGTTATTAAAATTCTAAGAAACTACGGTTTTTATAATAATTACGCGTTCTTCTATCGTCCAGGAGAACGAAGCCGCGGGCACCGCTAGTATGTAATATAAATATAAACAATCAATGTGGTTATTTTTTTTATCTATCTGGCTGTTATTAGAAAACGCATTACCATGTTATTCCGGCGTTTTCGACACGAACCATGATCTCGACGGACTAAAGGCACGCTTATTTCTCTAAAGTTACTTTATATGGCTTTGCTATGTTTAGAAAGACACGGATAGAAGTGACTCATCCCTTTAACTAAGAGGATTATTTAAGAGAACAACAATCCGTTTCAGAGTTTGAGTAAGAATGTAAACATTTGCGAAAGCTTATGAGGCTTTTCGGCAGTTATTTAGTGGGTTATTCATTGTGTGTTAACATTGAATCATACCGACGTTCAATGGCATTTCCTTCTATATTACTAAATACATACATACATAAATCACGCATATTTGAGATACAGGCTCGGCCTAGTTCAGGCGCTAGGTTTCATTAATTGAGAATAAAACTATTGTATTGCCTAGAAATAAGCCTCATATTTTTGTATCTTGTTATTATCAAATAAAGTTATTATTATTATTATTTCCCAACAGGGTAGGCAGAGACCACGTCCTTCCACCTGCTACGATCCTGGCATACCTCTTTCGCTTCTTCGACATTCATTAATCTTTTCATGCATGCTCGTCGGTTTAAAGTACTGTTGACCTTACCTTTCTTCAGGTTGTCTCAGATTTGATCGATAAATGTTCGTCTAGGCCTTCCTCTTCCAACGTTTCCTTTCATACTCGCATTATAAATTTGTTTAGTCATTCTTCTTTCATTCATCCTCTCAACATGCCCAAACCATCTAAGCCTTTCTCAATCCGTGTGACTATATCTTCTTTCACACCACAAAGCTCTCTTATCACACTATTTCTTAACACTAAATGAACAAGGGTTATATACTACGTACCTAGGGTCGCTACCTCTTTTATATCAAATATAGTATTTTCGAAATTATTACCCGAAAAAAATTGTAGATGGCAAAAAAAATTTAGGTTTCAAATAAATGTTTTATTTTTAATGGAATATTTTTTACTACTTGATAGACAGATGATTACGATATAGACAAATAATCAAATTAACAATGACACACCAAGTCTCGTTCAGTAAGAGTTAAAAGCTGCGGCCTGCGTTCTGTTTTTTTCTTGAACATTTTGGGATAAATAATTTTGCCCAATTCTTTCATCCAATAAAAATATAGTAGTTAGAAATATTGTTATCTGTCACCTAATATAGTAGAATACTATACTATAGAGTGGGATTGGCAACCCTATATGTATCTGGCATAATATACCAAACATAATCTGAGTTTGCCATCTTGAAGCTAATATTTAGCGATTACTGGTATCTTTTTGCCATTGCAAAATACGTAATTATGGGGTTTGCAACTTTGATAGTATTCTATTTTTAGGGTTTTGCCTTTTATAAGACATTTTAAGAAGACATTTAGTGGTGTAGTGGTCCTAAACGCGACTGCTATGCTCGAGGTCCTTGGTGCGATTCTCAGGTCGAGAAAGTGTTATTGGGTTTTTCAATGAAATTCTCAGTAGCGGATAGGAGTTCGGCGTGATGGTATATTATGTTACTAATTTACGTGTAAACCTTAAGCATAATTGCCTTTATATTAAAATAACTAGCTGCGGCCCACGGTTTCACCCGTGTAGCTTACCGCTGTTCTCACGTTCCCTTACTTGCCAACAGCTTTCCAAATTACTTGACGTTCGTAGTTATTGGTCCATTCCTTAGTATCATAGTATGAAGTTATATAGCATATAACCTTCATTAAAATAGGCTATGAAAATCAAAAATAATTTTTCAGATCTCACTGACCGTTTTCGAGATTTAGATTATTTAGACGTTCAATGCCGTCGATGTGTGAATTATACTACCCCGCTCCCGGTTATTTTAAAACAAAAATGCTTATAGTGAGTGATCCTTAGAAGATAGATACATGCTATAGCTGACTGATTTATAGAACTTTTTAAGATCTACAAATATGTAGTATATTAATTCTGTTCTGAATATAAACTTATAATCTCGTCACGAGAGGTTTTGGTGTGAGGAAATGAAAACTTGACCGACTGATGACTAGACGTTTCCTCTTCTATTCTCCGACTGTTACTGGTGGATTGTGGAGCTTCTCCCGTCAGAGTAGACGCCGAGAGTGGTGAATATTATTTGTAATTGTTAAAAATTTGTCAGCCCTGCGAATCGCAGGCAAATTTTTTGTCACTCTTCACTCCATCGAGGTTTTAGATGAGAAATCTTCCACCGCACTTAAATACTAATCCTTGAACACTTGATGGAAGACATAACAAATTTGATATATCTCTTATGACTTATGGTTTACTCCTGAGTAAACCGTGTAAACCATTTTAGTGCCTCAAAAGCGTTGTTTTCCCGAATTGATCATCATTATTGTCACTGCTTATTTCGTATATTACTTTATCCAACAAAATATATCCTATAACCTGACTAGAGTACGTAGCTATGAATTAAAGGAAAAGCCATGAAAATCGGATAAGTGGTTTTTGCGTGAAAAGAATATAAACGCACAGACAGAAAAAGAGACCTCTAGTTTTATAAGATGTTGTAGATTAATATAGATTGAAATAGCAGTATACCTAAACAAAACAAATATATTCTTTTAGTAAAAAAATGTGAATCACGTATCAATAAGTTGTTTGTTTGCTAATCAGCTACTTGCTTATACAAGGATAAATACATAACAGAAGGTATGTAAAGAATGTTGTATTTCGCATACATTAAAATGGTCAGTAGTTTTCCGTTTATCTATATTACCTTCATTTGGGTAGGTACCTATAGGTTTTGATTTCCTTGTGAGTTTCAAAATATGCGGAATAAACGGCCATATCTTTTGACTTAGAAGTTTGATTTTTTGCAAATCCAAGGGATTGCAGACCTGGGTAGTTAATTTCATTATTGACAGACATGCATACATACTATATTTATTTATCAACTCAACAACGAACCACGTGAAGGTAAAGTGCAGTCGGCGGGCCGAATTAGGAAAAATTTGTTGTAGTTGTAAAAAAAAATTGGCTTCCTTCGAAATCTTGTACGAGACCCCATATATAATATATGTGTTATTTTTATGTAATAAATAATCTATATGTAACTTATCTTAATCATCATCGGCCCGTATCAACTGACTACTGAACTAACAAACAGTAGAACATTATTGACAATTTCCATTAGTCATTGTGAATAGGTATTTATCTATGACAAATGTACAAGAGTGAAGTGTCACAAATAAGTACACAGATGCACTTTTATTCAAACAATTTAAGATTCTATATCAGCGCGCGAGTGACTTGTCGTGTGGTCTAAGTTAAAAATTCTTATAGGCGTGTGATTATAATGACGCGTTGCGATAAACCGATGGGAGTAAATTATCACGATTCGCGAGTACATAGTAGCTTACAGTAGACGCGTATGAAGTGTAATATCTGACTTAATATAGCTTACACATATAAATTAGTTTATATAACAGCACACTTTATACACAACACTGTAGGTTAAGCGCACAGCTGTAGCGTTTTCTTTCTCTATCTTCCTTTCTCTTTCTCGTCACACAGACACACAGGCTGTTGGCTGACTGTACTAACCTGTCGAAAAATGAGTTGGTACCATTTGACGGTCAACTCTAAACCGCGTGCGCTCATTGGTCAAATAAAAAAAAATGCTCGCGCCTTCCCAGCTTCCTGTTACACACTTCCGTAACACGAAATCACTCCCATAGGTTGCAGGAAAGCGAGAAAAAAGATATTACATATCAGTTAGGCAACACAATAAAGTTGTTTGATAAACTTCTTTTTAGTAACTTCACCAACTACAACTCATTCATGCCTACTCATTAATGGCTTTAAATCTACGTCAACCGACACGGTGTTAAAACACGCTACTTTTGAATGTTTTGAATGTTTATCCATCAATCACATTTAAACGGCTGGAAGGATTCTAGTATATGTAATACGAAAAAAAAAACAATTATATCGTAGAACAGGAGATAGGATAGTTTTTAATAGCCAAAGGAAACGAGTGGGAGTGATTTATCACAGTACAGAGGCACCTTAAAAATATATTGTAAAGAAAGTAAAATTATATGTTTTTAGGTATATATTAATTAATCAGGAATCAAATAGTCATGTATGCTTTTAAAAACGCTAATGTACTTTAACTTGGGTCATTGTCGAGTCATGCAATGAACCAAGAAGTTTGCTCAGCTTTTCAATTGACTCCCATCATCTTGCGTGACTCAACTAAATGCGTCATTTAGGTAACTGCGTGATACAGTATTCTCGCAAAGTATTGTCTATATTAAATAAATCTATACTAATATTATAAAGCTGAAGACTTTGTTTGTTTGTTTGGTTGAATGCACTAATCTCAAGAAGTAGTGGTTGGAATGGAAAAATTATTTTAGTATTGGATAGCCAATTTACCGAGGAAGGCGAGGCGAGGGATGCTATACAATATCACGCTACGACCAATAGGAGCGGAGCATCAATGAAAAATGTTGCAAAACCAGTGAAAATTTATTCCTTTTGAAAGTTTCCATAGCGTGCGCTGCGTAAACGGTTAAAGTTACGCAACAATGATGTGTAATGAAATTGTTTCTCTTAAAAAGGTATAAAAAAAAGTCTGCGATAGCATATATCTATCTTTTGAGGTTAACGCAATATGGTTATATTATGGTAATAAAATTTGTTAAACAAAATAATGCATTATTTGTGAAGTTTTTTTTAATAAATATGGTATTAATCCTTTTAGAAATACGTTATTCAGCACAAGTATTTAATTTTGGACCAAATTGCCCTTTACATCATTTGATTTCAATGAATATCGTAGGAGATATCACAGTTTTAAAATAACTCCGAAGCAAAATAATAATCAAGTATCGCGCGCGCATTTTAGGGGAATTATGTGGGAGTCGAGCGGCACCTATAAATTGTATTTATAGAGTATCTTCACTATTATTTAATTTGAAATAATATCATGGACATAGATTGAAATACTAACATTTTCTGCTTATTATTATTTTTTAACTATCTGACTTTAAATTACCTAATAAAATTGTAATATGATGTGACGAGCCGAGCCGAGCTGCCGATTGCGCGTAATATTGACTATTTAGGAATGTGGTGCAGACTGAAAACCAGCATTGTACGGTGAGATTATACGACGTCACATAGCATCGGCTGAGTCTGTCCCATTGCCAAATTGTGTATTTATCATCCTAATTTGTAAACTTATTTTTGGTAATAAATGTTTATTATTATTATTATTTTTTTTTTGTCAGAGTAACTTGGTCTAAAAATAGCAACAATAAACTTTTAAAACATGTTTACATTAACAATCATTGGAATTACCGCCGATCCATGTGTCGTAAGTTCATATTCGTTCTCCTTATCACACATATGTTTACGTCCTTTTCGTACAATTAAACACAGCACAGTTCTGATAATAGGTTCGCATGAAATTTTATTCGAAACGGTGTCGATTTCACCAACGTTTTCGGTGTTCTTACATACTTCGTATCAATGTTGAAGTGAAAACTTCATTAGCCGCGTTGAGCGTTTTTCGGTAGGGGAAAGTTATGAGTTCGCGTCACTGATGATCTCGACATGCACGTGACGTATTGCGCTTGTGTCACACTAGCGGTGCGTAGTATTGCGGTCTGTGTACATGTATACGTATATATACACTAATACACCCACTTTTTGTATGGGTAAAATCTTATGATTTCGCGTCACCGACATGCTTTCCAATAATTCAGACTATAATTGATTTAAAAATTCAAAATTGAGTTTTCACTTCTGTCGGCTGTCCTTAGGACTGTCTCTGTTTTTTTTTTTAATTTATTTTATATTAGAAGCTTACAGCTAATAAAAAAAGCCGTCTCAGTTGACAGGTATCGGTCGGACAGTCAGTAAACTAAAGGCCAAATCAAACGTACGCAGTTACCGGTACACTGTGTAAACTGACGATCTTCCGCAGTGTTGAACTGGCAACTGCCGACTATCGCCTTCCTTCGGCCGCCTGCTAGTGCCTGGACATAGACATTTAACAGAGCCGATATTCTACCATTGACGGCAAGCAAGAATCGCTTAATGAGTGGACTATACTGACAATGGACGGAAGGCCGACTGATTACACGAAAGGCAGTGCTTATGAACGCCAAGCAATCTGAATTCCCTCGGTGTGGAGCCATTGAGTCTTGCAGCCGCTCGCGTGATACAGGTGACACTGCTCTTGCAATAACTTAGCTACCCACACACATCATTACAAACAATATGTTCATATATACGTGCACACCACATAGGTACATAGGTTCTGTAAAGGACCTTTTTGCGCTATCTAGTGTAGACCATAATTTCAGACTACTAAATACATATACACATGTTCGTTCCTTCCTCCCAGGAGGCAGGAACATGTATATGTTAGTTTAGCTCGAATTTTCGACGGATAAGGAATTAGTCAGATCGCGACCTCATTTCAATCGAGGTAACAGCCCAAGCCGAGGTCCTGCTATTTTGGCACCTTTGCAAGCATGTTGCCCATGCTTTAGCGGCTGAGTGCTTTAAGCGCTCGCCCGCAAGCCACGGTGGAGCTGTAAAAGCCGTTAGAGGCTCTAGTTTCTAGGGCCCCTAAGGCTAACAGTATAGTCAGTCAGAAAAAAAAGGCAAACTGACAAGCTGTATGCAATAACGGGAAGTGAGATTGTATTTGTAGCGCGCACCGTGGTGAAGAGTTGATCCAATAAATTTAACACGGGTGAAACCATCGGGACATAGTGAATAAAAAATATAGAAAATATCTTGGTTCCACACATATACCTGCTGTTAACTGATCTGTGCAGAGAGGGAATTTCAAGATACCAAAAACAAACGATGTTATGTCGTTGACCTCTGCACACGATTTAAACTGATAACACTGTACATGGCACATTTCCTTCGAGACTCCATAGTGACATTCGGTAGTTATTCAGCAATGGATAATGACTCGTAAGGTATTGCCGCTTTACAGATGAAATACGGTAAAGGGTTGTATCTCATGTGTTTACGAAGGATTTTATTATCGTGTACTGCTAGGGTTGCAATGTGTCGATAATGTTGTTGTAATATTTATCCGATACATACCGAACCGAAGGTTTTCTAAATTGTTCTCATACAGTAAGTAACTTTGTTAACCTAGAAATTAACAGTTCATTTTATTATTACAAAATCAATTTAAGCACATATTATCATTCCACGAAAAATAAAATGTACGCCGCAAAATTTTATTTCATAAATACATATACAACGCAGTTTTTTGAAAAAAATTAATACCTCCTACTGTATTTAAACGTTTATTATACTGAGGTTGTCCAAATTATTATGATCAGGTTTTCCAAAAATTCCTAAATACCTAAACTTTCATACTGTCGGAACTGGCAGGTTCATTACATTCTTACCTTTTTTCTTTTTCAACGATACATAGATGAATGATAATTATGTTAATATCTATATGCTAAGGGGCAAGCGAAACCCAACTATGTCTGGATGTTATTTTTCTATGATGTAATTAAAATTTGCAAAATTAAAAAATAAAGAAGAAGTAGGTATGTTTTTGACCATGGACATTTTTTAAAACACATAAAGTTTTATTATATTTTTTACGTCTTTCTAGTAATCTCAAAACTTTATGTCCAATGAAATTATATGATCTATTTAGGCGAACAACTTACATTCATTCCGAAAGTAAAAACGTTATACACCCAAATAAGATAGTTACTATAAAGAGTTACATAAAATTTTATTGTATTATTAATTTTCTTGTCATCTTGGCGGTAACCAAACTCGTTTTATTTATGGCCGTTACCATAAAATTGAGCCGCCATAAAATGTCGCCTAAAATGCTTTTGGTAAAATTGTTATTGCTCTTACGATTCTCTTTTGTTCAAGCAAGATTGAAATGTGAAAGGAATTTGTTGAATAATTGCTGGTAAACTCCACATGCTAGTTAAGAAATCTGGTGAACTTTTAGTTAATTGACAGACGGAAGGGCAGATATCGAATTTTAAATATAATCAGAAATTATTTACCGGCTTACCTATCAGAAATCTGAATGACTACTACACTTTGGCACAACAGTCCTTGTAGCCCTACTGATTGATACTGAGGTTTGTACCTATTTGACCTCATGCCCGTTGTACCTTGGAAACATAAACAGGGTCCGTTTTAAAATGACAAAGTCATTATGAAACTTCATTAAGCTTTGTGACGAGCGAAGCTGGTACTAAATTTTAACACGCACATTTGTGCCAAAGTAGCCAACCGTGATCTAGCCATCGCGTCACTTCGATTACCATTTAAGACATTAATTAAACATTACGAACACTAGGTTATTAGTCTTATTAATATGGTTTCAAAATAAAATCAACATTTTTATCATTATGGATGTTGTATATATGTTAATTTCTTTCTCTTTTACACCTCATTTATGAACCCCAAAAGTAAATGTTCTCTTAAAAAGGTATAAAAAAAAGTCTGCGATAGCATATATCTATCTTTTGAGGTTACCGCAATATGGTTATATTATGGTAATAAAATTTGTTAAACAAAATAATGCATTATTTGTGAAGTTTTTTTTAATAAATATGGTATTAATCCTTTTAGAAATACGTTATTCAGCACAAGTATTTAATTGTGGACCAAATTGCCCTTTACATCATTTGATTTCAATGAATATCGTAGGAGATATCACAGTTTTAAAATAACTCCGAAGCAAAATAATAATCAAGTATCGCGCGCGCATTTTAGGGGAATTATGTGGGAGTCGAGCGGCACCTATAAATTGTATTTATAGAGTATCTTCACTATTATTTAATTTGAAATAATATCATGGACATAGATTGAAATACTAACATTTTCTGCTTATTATTATTTTTTAACTATCTGACTTTAAATTACCTAATAAAATTGTAATATGATGTGACGAGCCGAGCCGAGCTGCCGATTGCGCGTAATATTGACTATTTAGGAATGTGGGACAAACTGAAAACCAGCATTGTATGGTGAGGTTAAACGACGTCACACGGCATCAGCTGAGTCTGTCCCATTGCCAAATTGTGTATGTATCATCTTAATTTGTAAACTTTTTTTGGCAATAAATGTTTATTATTATTATTATAAAAAAATATTTTCAGAGTAACTTGGTCTAAAAATAGCAAGAATAAACTTTTAAAACATGTTTACATTAACAATCATTGGAATTACCGCCGACCCATGTGTCGCAAGTTCATATTCGTTCTCCTTATCACACATATGTTTACGTCCTTTTCGTACAATTAAACACAGCACAGTTCTGATAATATGTTCGCATGAAATTTTATTCGAAACGGTGTCAATTTCACCAACGTTTTCGGTGTTCTTACATACTTCGTATCAATGTTGAAGTGAAAACTTCATTAGCCGCGTTGAGCTATTTTCGGTAGGGGAAAAACTTATGAGTTCGCGTCACTGATGACCTCGACATGCGCGTGACGTATCGCGCTTGCGTCAGACTAGCGGTGCGTAGTATTGCAGCCTGTGTACATGTATACGCATATATACACTAATACACTGTATATACTCCACTGTATCATAATCAAACGTGTTTGACTTTTTGTATGGGTAAAATCTTATGATTTCGCGTCACCGAAATGCTTTCCAATAATTCAGACTATAATTGATTTAAAAATTCAAAATTGAGTTTTCAGTTCTGTCGGTTGTCCTTAGGACTGTCTCTGTTTTTTTTTTTTTCAAATTTATTTTATTATATTTTATATTAGAAGCTTACAAATAATAATAAAAAGCCGTCTCAGTTGAGAGGTATCGGCCGGACAGTCAGTAAACTGAAGGCCAAATTAAACGAACGCAGTTACCGGTACACTGTGTGAACTGATGATCTGCTGCAGTGTTGAACGGCCAACTGCCAACTATCGCCTTCCGGCAGCCGCCTGCTAGTGCCTGGACATAGACATTTAAGAGAGCCAATATTCTACCATTGACGGCAGGCAAGAATCGCTTAATGAGTGGACTATACTGACAATGGACGGAAGGCCGACTGATTAGACGAAAGGCAGTACCTATGAACGTCAAGCAATCTGAATTCCCTCGCTGTGAAGCCCTTGAGTCTTGCAGCCGCTCTCGTGATAAAGGTGGCACTGCACTTGCACACAATATGTTCATATATACGTGCACACCACATAGGTTCTGTATGGGTCCTTTTTTTACGCTAGTTAGTGTAGACCATAATTTCAGACTACTAAATACTTATTATACACATGTTCGTTCCTTCCTCCCAGGAGGCAGGAAAATGTATATATATATATATGTTAGTTTAGTTCGAATTTTCTACGGATATGCCCAAGACGAGGTTCGGCTGTTTTGGCACTCTTGCGCGCATGTTGCCCATGCTTTAGCGACTGAGTGCCTTAAGCGCTCGCCTCCAAGCCACGGTGGAACTGTAAAAGCCGTTAGAGGCTCTAGTTTCTAGGCCTCCTAAGGCTAACAGTATAGTTAGTCAGAAAAAAAAGGCAAACTGACAAGCTGTATGCAATTACGGGAAGTGAGAACAAGGATTTTAAGATTGTATTTGTAGCGCGCACCGTGGTGAAGAGTTGATCCAATAAATTTAACACTGGTGAAACCATCGCCAAAGTGAATAAAAAATATAGAAAATATTTTGGTTCCACATATATACCTGCTGATAACTGACCTGTGCAGAGAGGGAATTTCAAGATACCAAAAACAAACGAAGTTATGTCGTTGACCTCTGCACACGATTCAAACTGATAACACTGTACATGGCACATTTCCTTCGAGACTCCATAGTGACATTCGGTAGTTACTCAGCAATGGATAATGACGCGTAAGGTATTGCCGCTTTACAGATGAAATACGGTAAAGGGTTGTATCTCATGTGTTTAAGAAGGATTTTATTATCGTGTACTGCTAGGGTTGCAATGTATCGATAATTTTGTTGTAATATTTTTCCTATAATTACCGAACTGAAAGTTTTTGAAATTATTCTCATATAGTAATTAATTTAGTTAACTTGGAAATTAACAGTTAATTTTATTATTACAAAATCAATTTAAGCTCATATCATTCCACGAAAAAAAAAAATGGAAGCCGAAAAATTTTATTTCATAAATATACAGCACAGTATACAACGCAGTTTTTTTTTTAATAAATACCTCCTACTGTATTTAAACGTTTATTATACTGAAGTTGTCCAAATGGTTTTGATCAGGTTTTCCAAAAATTCCTAAATACCTAAACTTCCATACTGTCGAAATTGGCAGCTTTACACATTCTTACCTTTTTTCTTTTTCCACGATACATAGATGAATGATAATTATGTTAATATCTATATGCTAAAGGGCAAGCAAAACCCAACTACGTCTGGACGTTATTTTTCTATGATGCAATTAAAATTTGCAAAATTCAAAAATAAAGTAGAAGTATGTATGTTTTTAACCATGGACATTTTATAAAACACATAAAGTTTTATTATATTTTTTACGTCTTTCCAGTAATCTCAAAACTTTTTGTCCAATGAAATTGTATGATCTATCTAGGCGAACAACTTAAATTCTTCCGAAAGGGAAAACGTTATACACCCAAATAAGATAGTTACTATAAAGAGTTACATAAAATTTTATTGTATTATTAATGTTCTTGTCATCTTGGCGGTAACCAAACTCGTTTTATTTATGGCAGTTACCATAAAATTGAACCGCCATAAAATGTCACATAAAATGCTTTTGGTAAAATTTTATTGCTCTTACGATTCTCTTTTGTTTAAGCAAGATTGAAAAGTGAAAGGAATTTGTTGAATAATTGCTGGTAAACTCAACATGCTAGTTAAGAAAATTGGTGAACTTTTAGTTAATTAACAGATGGAAGGGCAGATATCGAATTTTATTCATTAGGATATAATCAGAAATTACTTACCGGCTTACCTATCAGAAATCTGAATGACTACTACACTTTGGCACAACAGTCCTTGTAGCCCTACTGATTGATACTGAGGTTTGTACCTATTTGACCTCATGTCCGTTGTACCTTGGAAATATAAACAGGTTCCGTTTTAAAATGTCAAAATCATTATGAAGCTTCATTAAGCTTTGTGGCGAGCGAAGCTGGTACTAAATGGAAACACGCACATGTGTGCCAAAGTAGCCAACCGTGATATAGCCATCGCGTCACGTCGGTTACCTTTTAAGACAACCATTGAACAGTACGAATACTAGGTTATTAGTCTTATTAGTAAAGTTTCAAAATAAAATCAACGTTTATATCATTATGGATGTTGTATGTATGTTAATTTCTTTCTCTTTTACACCTCATTTATCAAACCCAAAAGTAAATGTTCTATGCAGACTTACAATAATTCTAAACTACTTCACTTCAGTTTTAGATTTCGGGTAACTTAATCGATAGACGTTGTTACCACATCCCTAGCGTATAGAAAGTCAAACGTGAAATTGTGCATCCATTTTATAAAGATAAGGCATGTTCTCTCGTATAGCGGATAATTTCCAAGTTTGTTCTCAGATATTTTAACATTTACTTTTGTATTGATAATAAAATAGGAATGGGTATGATTTTATTATATATAATTTTACCTTTACTGTAAGTATTAAATCTAATAATCTTTCGAAGTATGTTAATCACATCGTGTGGATTACATACCCGTTTTCACACAATTACTTAAGAAACAATGTGAGTCAACATGTAAAAAGTAATTAGTAGGATCGAACCTGTGACATTTCGACTCAATAATAGGGCTTCTTACTACCACTGCACCGAGAGACCTCTCTACAATCTACCGTTATGAAGTTTACAATCTAATTATTTACAACGACAATTAGGAAGCAGAAAATATAATATGTCGCTTACAATACGTACCTCCGTCTGTGGCAGCGTACCTTCCGAACGGATGCACCCAACTTCAATTTAATTTTTCATTTTAAAAGGTTTCTTAATCGCAAGTGTTCTTAGCTATGATTCAAGAAAACCTATTCAGCAGTTTGCAGAT
The DNA here is from genome assembly GCA_033032175.1 of Saturnia japonica. Taxonomy (NCBI): domain Eukaryota; kingdom Metazoa; phylum Arthropoda; class Insecta; order Lepidoptera; family Saturniidae; genus Saturnia; species Saturnia japonica. The sequence continues at coordinate 2,641,161 of CM065330.1, forward strand.
CATCAGCTCTTTTCTCGTTCATGAAGAGATGTGAACAACTTCCACAGATCTGATCGAGTCGAAATTTGGAAATCTGTTACTTTAATTATTATGTATTAGCGATCGCTCTAAGGTCGAAATTCGACCAGCGACTTCTTGATCATTGACTATTTTCTGTTTGACATTTGCAGTATTCATGAACCTAAACAATGATTATTATCTACATAACTTGCTGTCAGTTTTCGTTGAGTGACAATGTAAATATTTTGGGAGGTCTAAGTTCAATGGCACCGGTCGGGTTAGGATTCGCAGTATTAATTTATTTCATTTAATATACTGATAACAGATATTATAGATAAATTTTAGCGTTCTGAACTCCTTCTCCGTATAAAATTTAACCATGCCAGTTTTCCGTGCACACAATACGCTTAAAAAGGGGTGGAAAGCGTTTGTTTGGCGTATTATTATATAGATATCAGAAGACCATGAACTGATGCTGGAATATGCAGCAAACTCAACTCCTTATTAACTTACAGTACAGGCATCGTCTTAGAGTGGTCTTAATGAATAGGATATTTGTGTCAGTTTTTTTTCATTTTGAGGTTTTTTTTTTCATTTAAATAGGTGTATGTGTGTTGTACATTGCTAACTTAATTAACTAGAAAATTAAATTTCCAATTAAATAATTACCCACTAACACGTGTGAATATTTCGCAAATCATAGAAAACAGCTGTCATCAACAGAATCAGTGTTAGCATAAACAGATGGAATTCCTAATGAAAAATTTCAAATTCTTTTTAGCGAAAACATTAATTGTAAACTATCTTTCAAAGACCGGTCAATAGCGGAGAACATAAACGTAGATAATGATGAAAACCACCTATGAATAACTAATGGAAGTAGGCACCTATAAATAATTTAATTTAAAGTTTTTTGTCTAACTGTAGCTATAAATGTAATAAACAATTCTTCATTCATTTCGACTATGAATGAAGTATGCCATACACGAGAATGCCTTGTATAAAAACATTACGCGTTGCAGTCTGGGGCATTCGCATAAACAAAAACTAACTAAGTATGTGCCAATTCATCTGGGTAACCGGTCCGTTATACCGTGTAACTCTAGTGAAGGGAACACTGTTTACAAGTACGATTAAAATTTATTACATTAGGCTGCCACGTGTTATCGTCCACTTTGATAAAATCTTAAATATACTTTATTTTTTACGTGTTAAGGTTTAGTATTTGATCTCAATATCATCAATGTTCTTTAATGGTGGTACGGCAAAATAATGGCAATATGCCTAACAGAAAGCACAGTATAAACTTAAAACAACAGCAACAACCGAGAGATCTACAATCCATCGGCGGTGGCTGCTGTCATACCGGTTTCTAAGCCTCTCGGCAGCTGGATATGTACTGGCTGAACCTGAAACGCGACAAACCAAAAGCAATGATGACTGAGCTTTCGGTTAAAGGAAGCATCGAGATTAAACCATAGCTTAGAGGTAGCTATGTACCACTCTCCAGTTTAAAATCTGTCGCCAAGCATATAGTGGCACCGATAGAGGTGTGTTTGGTAGCTGCACTTGAGAGTCATTAATACTACTAGGCCTTACGTGAATGATAGTGATCTCTGGAAGTGACTGCCTGTCACCACATCCACTAAAAATTACGCTGAATAGTAAACAATAGTTAGTTATAAAAAAATCAAAAGAGAAAATGTTGATAAGTCTAATAGAGTTTCATACTAGCTCTATTCGATTACTTGGATGTATTCCGAATGTATTGACATCCATAAGTACCTTCTTCTAGACATAAATTGAATAAAATATTTTAATTTTGATTGGCTCCTAAAACTGTCTGCACTTATTGAATGACGCTCGGTGATGGATGGATAGGTGATACTTGAACATGTGATGAAAAATATGATAAATAATTCAACAATATGAGTTTTCAAAAGACAATGTATTTGTATCCCGGAGAATGAATATCGGCAAAGTTTTAGACTGAAACAAAACATCGTAAAATCAAAAGTAGTTGTGGTGGCTGAGTAGAGCAATATCGATTCAATGTCCGCAGGTTCGAACCCCAGCATTTACTAACGATTTTTTCAAAATTTGGATACTTTTACTAATTTAAATCGGTAACACTATCGGCTGACGGTGAAGTAAAATATCGTGAAGAGACCTGAACGCTTGAAAACTGTTCTTATTATAAGTGTATCACAACTCACTATGTGAGAAAAATATAGAACTGTTGATTTCTCGGTATTGGCATACGTCAAGAGCTGGTGGGCGTGGTGATTATTCCTTGCCTTGCCTAGTTACTTGCCGTTGCCCAGTAGTGGGACAATTACAGGCTGATAATTATTATTTTATTCAAATGAAAACTTATTTACCAGCGTTCTGAGTTAAAACTCGATGTAACGAGAAAGCGACACTTATAAAAAGAAAAATACATCTATCCCTGTGATAGAATGAGATAGAAGACATTATACACGGTTTATACAAGTCCTAATTTTCACGACTATGATCGTCGTTGAACTGCCCTGGCAGTGCGTCGACCAGACTTGTACACACTGTAAACAGTATGAGTGGTCGATAATTCGAGTCCCACTGATTTAGGACTCTTAAAAATGGATTTTAAAGAAGATATTTTTATGTTTTCTGAATGTTTCAATTCTACTATGTGTGACCTGCACACATGATTTTATTCATTTATTACAAGCTGTGCCCATGGCTTCGCTCACGTGGACTACAGAATGCCATCGATCGGGCACACACATGAATCTTGCTCCCGCGCTCCCGGCTATGTTAAAGACAAAAATGATTATTGTAGGTGTTTTTAATTCAATTTTTTTTTACACAAGTATACCTAAGTTTCTCCTTGTAACATCAGCTATCTGCCAGTAAAAGTCCCATCAAAATCGGTCCAACCTTTTCGGAGATTCCCCGGAACAAAAAGTCAGACAGACCAAAATTCTAATTTAATATAATGGTATTTTTATTATAGGTGTATATACTTTCATATGCATTTAGTAAACAGCTGTTATTATGACATTACAAACAAACACTTCAATTTTATTAACTGTATAGATAAGAAACATTTCCTTCGACTACAGTAAACAATTAACTTACTGATTATATTAAGTAAATAATTGTTAACACAACGTTTTCATTAGTTGTCGATAACGTTTTATTTGATTTAATCACGTCACTAACTCAGAATGCGGCGCAGTAAGTCGCCGTCTGAATGAACACTGCAAGTCTGCAGCACACGAGATTCAATGTTTTATCCTTTTCACACACGTTCATCGACCGTCACAGAAAAGGACAGAAAAGGTCATGGAAGGATTATAAAGATGTAAAATCGGGACGGGTTCCGAACTTTCAAAGATTAAAAAGAGAAACAATGGTTCTTTATTTTTGTTGTATTATGTTAATTTCTTTCTCTTTTACACCTCATTTATCAAACCCAAAAGTAAATGTTCTATGCAGACTTACAATAATTCTAAACTACTTCACTTCAGTTTTAGATTTCGGGTAACTTAATCGATAGACGTTGTTACCACATCCCTAGCGTATAGAAAGTCAAACGTGAAATTGTGCATCCATTTTATAAAGATAAGGCATGTTCTCTCGTATAGCGGATAATTTCCAAGTTTGTTCTCAGATATTTTAACATTTACTTTTGTATTGATAATAAAATAGGAATGGGTATGATTTTATTATATATAATTTTACTTTTACTGTAAGTATTAAATCTAATAATCTTTCGAAGCAAGTCAATTACATCGCGTTGATTACGTATCCGTTTTCACACAATTACTTAAGAAACAATGTGAGTCAACATGTAAAAAGTAATTAGTAGGATCGAACCTGTGACATTTCGACTCAATAATAGGGCTTCTTACTACCACTGCACCGAGAGACCTCTCTACAATCTACCGTTATGAAGTTTACAATCTAATTATTTACAACGACAATTAGGAAGCAGAAAATATAATATGTCGCTTACAATACGTACCTCCGTCTGTGGCAGCGTACCTTCCGAACGGATGCACCCAACTTCAATTTAATTTTTCATTTTAAAAGGTTTCTTAATCGCAAGTGTTCTTAGCTATGATTCAAGAAAACCTATTCAGCAGTTTGCAGATCATCAGCTCTTTTCTCGTTCATGAAGAGATGTGAACAACTTCCACAGATCTGATCGAGTCGAAATTTGGAAATCTGTTACTTTAATTATTATGTATTAGCGATCGCTCTAAGGTCGAAATTCGACCAGCGACTTCTTGATCATTGACTATTTTCTGTTTGACATTTGCAGTATTCATGAACCTAAACAATGATTATTATCTACATAACTTGCTGTCAGTTTTCGTTGAGTGACAATGTAAATATTTTGGGAGGTCTAAGTTCAATGGCACCGGTCGGGTTAGGATTCGCAGTATTAATTTATTTCATTTAATATACTGATAACAGATATTATAGATAAATTTTAGCGTTCTGAACTCCTTCTCCGTATAAAATTTAACCATGCCAGTTTTCCGTGCACACAATACGCTTAAAAAGGGGTGGAAAGCGTTTGTTTGGCGTATTATTATATAGATATCAGAAGACCATGAACTGATGCTGGAATATGCAGCAAACTCAACTCCTTATTAACTTACAGTACAGGCATCGTCTTAGAGTGGTCTTAATGAATAGGATATTTGTGTCAGTTTTTTTTCATTTTGAGGTTTTTTTTTTCATTTAAATAGGTGTATGTGTGTTGTACATTGCTAACTTAATTAACTAGAAAATTAAATTTCCAATTAAATAATTACCAACTAACACGTGCGAATATTTCGCAAATCATAGAAAACAGCTGTCATCAACAGAATCAGTGTTAGCATAAACAGATGGAATTCCTAATGAAAAATTTCAAATTCTTTTTAGCGAAAACATTAATTGTAAACTATCTTTCAAAGACCGGTCAATAGCGGAGAACATAAACGTAGATAATGATGAAAACCACCTATGAATAACTAATGGAAGTAGGCACCTATAAATAATTTAATTTAAAGTTTTTTGTCTAACTGTAGCTATAAATGTAATAAACAATTCTTCATTCATTTCGACTATGAATGAAGTATGCCATACACGAGAATGCCTTGTATAAAAACATTACGCGTTGCAGTCTGGGGCATTCGCATAAACAAAAACTAACTAAGTATGTGCCAATTCATCTGGGTAACCGGTCCGTTATACCGTGTAACTCTAGTGAAGGGAACACTGTTTACAAGTACGATTAAAATTTATTACATTAGGCTGCCACGTGTTATCGTCCACTTTGATAAAATCTTAAATATACTTTATTTTTTACGTGTTAAGGTTTAGTATTTGATCTCAATATCATCAATGTTCTTTAATGGTGGTACGGCAAAATAATGGCAATATGCCTAACAGAAAGCACAGTATAAACTTAAAACAACAGCAACAACCGAGAGATCTACAATCCATCGGCGGTGGCTGCTGTCATACCGGTTTCTAAGCCTCTCGGCAGCTGGATATGTACTGGCTGAACCTGAAACGCGACAAACCAAAAGCAATGATGACTGAGCTTTCGGTTAAAGGAAGCATCGAGATTAAACCATAGCTTAGAGGTAGCTATGTACCACTCTCCAGTTTAAAATCTGTCGCCAAGCATATAGTGGCACCGATAGAGGTGTGTTTGGTAGCTGCCCCCCCCCCCCCCCCCCCCCCCCCCCCCCCCCCCCCCCCCCCCCCCCCCCTTTTTTTTTTTTTTTTTTTTTTTTTTTTTTTTTTTTTTTTTTTTTTTTTTTTTTTTTTTTTTTTTTTTTTTTTTTTTTTTTTTTTTTTTTTTTTTTTTTTTTTTTTCGGTAACACTATCGGCTGACGGTGAAGTAAAATATCGTGAAGAGACCTGAACGCTTGAAAACTGTTCTTATTACAAGTGTATCACAACTCACTGTATGTGAGAAAAATATAGAACTGTTGATTTCTCGGTATTGGCATACGTCAAGAGCTGGTGGGCGTGGTGATTATTCCTTGCCTTGCCTAGTTACTTGCTGTTGCCCAGTAGTGGGACAATTACAGGCTGATAATTATTATTTTATTCAAGTGAAAACTTATTTACCAGCGTTCTGAGTTAAAACTCGATGTAACGAAAATGCGACACTTATAAAAAGAAAAATACATCTATCCCTGTGATAGAATGAGATAGAAGACATTATACACGGTTTATACAAGTCCTAATTTTCACGACTATGATCGTCGTTGAACTGCCCTGGCAGTGCGTCGACCAGACTTGTACACACTGTAAACAATATGAGTGGTCGATAATTCGAGTCCCACTGATTTAGGACTCTTAAAAATGGATTTTAAAGAAGATATTTTTATGTTTTCTGAATGTTTCAAGTCTACTATGTGTGACCTGCACACATGATTTTATTTATTTATTACAAGCTGTGCCCGTGGCTTCGCTCAAGTGGACTACAGAATGCCATCGATCGGGCACACACATGAATCTTGCTCCCGGCTATGTTAAAGAGAAAAATGCTTATTGTAGGTGTTTTTAATTCCATTTTTTTTTAACAAAAGTATACCTAAGTTACTCCTTGTAACATCAGCTATCTGCCAGTAAAAGTCCCATCAAAATCGGTCCAACCTTTTCGAAGATTCCCCGGAACAAACAGTCAGACAGACCAAAATTCTAATTTAATATAATGGTATTTTTATTATAGGTGTATATACTTTCATATGCATTTAGTAAACAGCTGTTATTATGACATTACAAACAAACACTTCAATTTTATTAACTGTATAGATAAGAAACATTTCCTTCGACTACAGTAAACAATTAACTTACTGATTATATTAAGTAAATAATTGTTAACACAACGTTTTCATTAGTTGTCGATAACGTTTTATTTGATTTAATCACGTCACTAACTCAGAATGCGGCGCAGTAAGTCGCCGTCTGAATGAACACTGCAAGTCTGCAGCACACGAGATTCGATGTTTTATCCTTTTCACACACGTTCATCGACCGTCACAGAAAAGGACAGAAAAGGTCATGGAAGGATTATAAAGATGTAAAATCGGGACGGGTTCCGAACTCTCAAAGATTAAAAAGAGAAACAATGGTTCTTTATTTTTGTTGTATTATTTGTTTAATACGATTCGTCTTTGGTATGAAAAAATAGTGTATACTTTTTGAGATAATCTAATTGTTTTGTTGTAAGTTGTTAAACACTAGAAAGGAAAAGTGTATTATGTAAGTTTTTGACTTAATAATGTACATAATGTAACTTTTTTGACGTGACTAAGTTTATAAGTTGTTTCGGTATTTTCAATTAACTATTACCTCGTAAGTTTTCGCTAAACTTAAAGTAAGCATAGCTCCTTCATAGGATGTTGCGCTAAGAGAAGTACATACACATCTAAGTTTGCAAAGTCACATATAAAATTATTTAGCAATCAACAGCGACTTCGTTCACGTAAATACTTTCGCCATACTATAATATTATAATGTTCAACGATATTGTTTGTTGGTATAAGTTGTGATATTTCGCGCTAATCTCCGGAATTTCAACCAGTCTTTTAACAATATTCTAATGCAGAATTCTAGAGCCTATTTATTGAGGTAGGATAAATGCTATATAACTTAACGTAACCCCGACTCGTAAGAAGCGAAGCAGTAACAATGAATATCAAGCAATGATTAAATAAATCTATACCTAATATAATATAATAAAGTGGAAGAGATTTTTGTTTTTTTGTTTGTTTAAACACGCTAATCTCTAGAACTACCAGTCGGATTAGAAAAATTATTTTTGTATATGATAGCCAGATTCACGAAGGAATTAAATGATATAAGCAATGATTAAATAAATTTTAGCGTTCTGAACTCCTTCTCCGTATAAAATTTAACCATGCCAGTTTTCCGTGCACACAATACGCTTAAAAAGGGGTGGAAAGCGTTTGTTTGGCGTATTATTATATAGATATCAGAAGACCATGAACTGATGCTGGAATATGCAGCAAACTCAACTCCTTATTAACTTACAGTACAGGCATCGTCTTAGAGTGGTCTTAATGAATAGGATATTTGTGTCAGTTTTTTTTCATTTTGAGGTTTTTTTTTTCATTTAAATAGGTGTATGTGTGTTGTACATTGCTAACTTAATTAACTAGAAAATTAAATTTCCAATTAAATAATTACCAACTAACACGTGCGAATATTTCGCAAATCATAGAAAACAGCTGTCATCAACAGAATCAGTGTTAGCATAAACAGATGGAATTCCTAATGAAAAATTTCAAATTCTTTTTAGCGAAAACATTAATTGTAAACTATCTTTCAAAGACCGGTCAATAGCGGAGAACATAAACGTAGATAATGATGAAAACCACCTATGAATAACTAATGGAAGTAGGCACCTATAAATAATTTAATTTAAAGTTTTTTGTCTAACTGTAGCTATAAATGTAATAAACAATTCTTCATTCATTTCGACTATGAATGAAGTATGCCATACACGAGAATGCCTTGTATAAAAACATTACGCGTTGCAGTCTGGGGCATTCGCATAAACAAAAACTAACTAAGTATGTGCCAATTCATCTGGGTAACCGGTCCGTTATACCGTGTAACTCTAGTGAAGGGAACACTGTTTACAAGTACGATTAAAATTTATTACATTAGGCTGCCACGTGTTATCGTCCACTTTGATAAAATCTTAAATATACTTTATTTTTTACGTGTTAAGGTTTAGTATTTGATCTCAATATCATCAATGTTCTTTAATGGTGGTACGGCAAAATAATGGCAATATGCCTAACAGAAAGCACAGTATAAACTTAAAACAACAGCAACAACCGAGAGATCTACAATCCATCGGCGGTGGCTGCTGTCATACCGGTTTCTAAGCCTCTCGGCAGCTGGATATGTACTGGCTGAACCTGAAACGCGACAAACCAAAAGCAATGATGACTGAGCTTTCGGTTAAAGGAAGCATCGAGATTAAACCATAGCTTAGAGGTAGCTATGTACCACTCTCCAGTTTAAAATCTGTCGCCAAGCATATAGTGGCACCGATAGAGGTGTGTTTGGTAGCTGCACTTGAGAGTCATTAATACTACTAGGCCTTACGTGAATGATAGTGATCTCTGGAAGTGACTGCCTGTCACCACATCCACTAAAAATTACGCTGAATAGTAAACAATAGTTAGTTATAAAAAAATCAAAAGAGAAAATGTTGATAAGTCTAATAGAGTTTCATACTAGCTCTATTCGATTACTTGGATGTATTCCGAATGTATTGACATCCATAAGTACCTTCTTCTAGACATAAATTGAATAAAATATTTTAATTTTGATTGGCTCCTAAAACTGTCTGCACTTATTGAATGACGCTCGGTGATGGATGGATAGGTGATACTTGAACATGTGATGAAAAATATGATAAATAATTCAACAATATGAGTTTTCAAAAGACAATGTATTTGTATCCCGGAGAATGAATATCGGCAAAGTTTTAGACTGAAACAAAACATCGTAAAATCAAAAGTAGTTGTGGTGGCTGAGTAGAGCAATATCGATTCAATGTCCGCAGGTTCGAACCCCAGCATTTACTAACGATTTTTTCAAAATTTGGATACTTTTACTAATTTAAATCGGTAACACTATCGGCTGACGGTGAAGTAAAATATCGTGAAGAGACCTGAACGCTTGAAAACTGTTCTTATTATAAGTGTATCACAACTCACTATGTGAGAAAAATATAGAACTGTTGATTTCTCGGTATTGGCATACGTCAAGAGCTGGTGGGCGTGGTGATTATTCCTTGCCTTGCCTAGTTACTTGCCGTTGCCCAGTAGTGGGACAATTACAGGCTGATAATTATTATTTTATTCAAATGAAAACTTATTTACCAGCGTTCTGAGTTAAAACTCGATGTAACGAGAAAGCGACACTTATAAAAAGAAAAATACATCTATCCCTGTGATAGAATGAGATAGAAGACATTATACACGGTTTATACAAGTCCTAATTTTCACGACTATGATCGTCGTTGAACTGCCCTGGCAGTGCGTCGACCAGACTTGTACACACTGTAAACAGTATGAGTGGTCGATAATTCGAGTCCCACTGATTTAGGACTCTTAAAAATGGATTTTAAAGAAGATATTTTTATGTTTTCTGAATGTTTCAATTCTACTATGTGTGACCTGCACACATGATTTTATTCATTTATTACAAGCTGTGCCCATGGCTTCGCTCACGTGGACTACAGAATGCCATCGATCGGGCACACACATGAATCTTGCTCCCGCGCTCCCGGCTATGTTAAAGACAAAAATGATTATTGTAGGTGTTTTTAATTCAATTTTTTTTTACACAAGTATACCTAAGTTTCTCCTTGTAACATCAGCTATCTGCCAGTAAAAGTCCCATCAAAATCGGTCCAACCTTTTCGGAGATTCCCCGGAACAAAAAGTCAGACAGACCAAAATTCTAATTTAATATAATGGTATTTTTATTATAGGTGTATATACTTTCATATGCATTTAGTAAACAGCTGTTATTATGACATTACAAACAAACACTTCAATTTTATTAACTGTATAGATAAGAAACATTTCCTTCGACTACAGTAAACAATTAACTTACTGATTATATTAAGTAAATAATTGTTAACACAACGTTTTCATTAGTTGTCGATAACGTTTTATTTGATTTAATCACGTCACTAACTCAGAATGCGGCGCAGTAAGTCGCCGTCTGAATGAACACTGCAAGTCTGCAGCACACGAGATTCAATGTTTTATCCTTTTCACACACGTTCATCGACCGTCACAGAAAAGGACAGAAAAGGTCATGGAAGGATTATAAAGATGTAAAATCGGGACGGGTTCCGAACTTTCAAAGATTAAAAAGAGAAACAATGGTTCTTTATTTTTGTTGTATTATTTGTATAATACGATTCGTCTTTGGTATGAAAAAATAGTGTATACTTTTTGAGATAATCTAATTGTTTTGTTGTAAGTTGTTAAACACTAGAAAGGAAGTGTAATAAGTAAGTTTTTGACTTAATAATGTACTTAATGTAACTTTTTTTTCGGCTAATAAAGTTTTATCTATTTTCATTTCTATTCCTGTAATTTTGCTAAACTTTAAATAAATAGCTCTAAATTCTAAGAAATACATACACATCTAAGTTTCAAAGTCACTATATAAAATAATAGCAATCGCCCGCGACTTCGTTCACGTTATTCCATACTATAATATTATAATGTTCAAGATATTGTTTGTTGGTTAGTTGGAACGCGCTAATCTCCGGAACAACCAGTCTTTTAACAATATTCTTGCGTTCTAGAGCCTATTTATTGAGGTAGGTTATATGCTATATAACTTAACGTAACGACCGTAAGAAGCGAAGCAGTAACAATGAATATCAAGCAATGATTAAATAAATCTATACCTAATATAATATAATAAAGTAGAAGAGATTTTTGTTTTTTTGTTTGTTTAAACACGCTAATCTCTAGAACTACCAGTCGGATTAGAAAAATTATTTTTGTATATGATAGCCAGATTCACGAGGAATTGTATGGGCTATATAACATTAGGCTACAACTCCCAGATAGCCGTAATGATTGATTTTTGTTAAATAATTCGGATATGGAAGCCCTCCCGAACTGCTTTATCCACATGCACTAGCGTAATCATTAATGATACGTAAATGTAAGGTATCACAAAAATATTAGTCCTTAGTATATCTTTAAAAAAGTCCGCGATAGTATATGCCTATATCTTATACATAAGCCACAATAAGCTATTTTGTGACAAATCGTTGTTAAAATTGAAAAAGTAATCTATTAATTTTATTTTTAAACATCTTCATAAAGGCAATTTTATGAAGTTAAATTTTGCTCTTTATAGCATGTTATTTGAGGATATAGTTTAGGAGATAATGAAAAATTAAAATAATTTGTACTTGCGGGTAGAACAAGAATTATGATAGGCTACACGGGTGCGTTGGCGTTGCTATGTTTGGCGTATAAAATGAACACGGGTGAAACCGTACAGCACAGCTAGTTCTCTGAAAATGTGAAAGTAATTAAGTACTTTGTTTGAATCATAGATAATTGATAAGTAAGCGGAAACTAATATTAGTCCTGAAACGTCCATGACCAGATTCTAAAGAAAATTGTCGTGTATGTATTCTTCTTCCTCCTTTCCTAACTTGGCAACTAGTCCTCTTTATTGAAGACTATTACTGCCATTATCTAATGAATATAGAATGTCCTGTCCTATGATGATAACAGTATACTAAAAAAATGGTGGCTCCCTTTTATTAAAACTTTCCAGCGATTTCTTGAAAATATGGTCAATGTTATTATTTCCAATCCAGTTTACTTGTGCATAAAAACCAAGCTTTCTTACAGAAAAATGCCACCAATATGACACAAAATACCGTTGAATAACGCAACCTTATGAGCAGATTAAGGTCCCGCCAAAAACTCAGTCGATTACGTCATGGAATAACCAACAGGAAATTTTTTTTTGTTCCGCGAAACGTTCAGGCAGTGGCCAGTAATATTCAAAATTCCCAATGACTCATTGATACATAACGATTACCCTTGACTTTAAAAATTATAAAATGTATATTTTATTGCAATTTAAACTAGCCGCAGACATTTCTTATCAGAACCTCGCATAAGGCAAGTATAATTAAGAAATTCAAAGCAAAGGACATGTGCGCGACATTTGCCATAGACATATAATGGGTTTTATTCAATTCCACAGATGTTATTATCTTTATCATGTGTTCTTACATAAGTAAGAAACGCTTATCAACTAAACTTTAATATTTGTCACAATTGACATTGGCAAAATTGCCAACATAAGCAGAAGTCATAATAATTTAAAAAAAAATAAAAACGCATAGAATGTTGAGATATATTTATTTCTCTAATATTTTCCAAAGATTATATAAATTTCCAACACTATAGTATGGAATTTATAAAATGAACAACTATTTTACTAACAACAACTTTATGCCTAAATTGGTAGAAATAAGCACGCTACAATTTACTATGGTATTCTCGTCCCATATCATTTATGACAGCCACCTCATGCAATTGGTCTATTATTACGTCATTAACTTTGATTGGCTCGTCGAGCTTTGATGTGACACTTGACAGTTAGCGTTGTTGCCAGATACATGAATACATTAGGTACCCAACCGAGTAAACTTTTAAAGATATTTAGAACTTTCATTCAATTTTATAAAGCTTAATCCTTTATTTTAAACTGATAATATTCAAAGTAGTTAGTTTTTTATTCACAATAGAGTATTAGAACAAAAACTTTGAGCGTGTGTGAAATAGAGTTGCTAAAGATGTGATTCGACAATGCAACGGGAATGAAGAATGTAGTATGTATGTCTGTGGTAGCATGCAGAAAATGTTTTATTGTGAATGTTATTTAATTTGATTTTATTAAAATTTATAAGTGATTTGTTTGTCCGGATTATTTGGCGGGATCTTAAGCAGCCATGTTATGGTTTGTATTTTAATTCATTAACATAAGTTCTATGACCATACATTACGTGATATTGGTGGCATTTTGCGTGAGACATTTTGCTTATTTCATTATTTGTCAAACGTGAAGTATATTGTACATATGAACTAGAAACAAGCATTTTGAGATGTTACAAAAAGTCCCTAGTTATTTCTGACAAGGAAGCCACCATTTTGTCAGACGCCACTTTGAATCTTAGTAAATTTTACCAAGTCTTAAAAACATTGACACTGTTGAATGCTTTTTGCGGCGCCAAACAAAAAAGACTTGTTTGTTCAGAATCGTAACCAGCTGGTTTCAGGAGTGAGTATTGTTTTTAATTCAACCAAATTATATATTTAATCGTTTACTCTTTGTTATGGAGTTAACAGAATAAAAGTGCGCTGTTTTATAATTTCATATGCCGAACTAGGGATATGTCATTGTTACTTAAAATTTAAATATGACTTTATTTGGTGGTCTTATATAAAAATAACATATAATTGTTTGGCCAGTTTTACTTTTACAGTCTCAAATATATAATATTAACAAGAAAATATTTAACAAAAAGGAAAACAAACTTCAATGATTTTGAGGAGTTCCCTGGTGTATCTTCGACATTGAAGGTATCCCCTTTCCAACAAAAAAAATAATTATCTAAATCGGTTCATTTCGTACACATAGAAGATGTGGCTGAACATTCATAAAAAAAATAATAATAATATACCTACATGCGAATTGGGAAGTCCTCCTCTTTTTATGTCGGTTAAAAATGTTGGCAAATATCACATAATCATAATAGATAATATCACATAATAGATATCATAATAGATAGGTAGAGGTTGAGAAATTAAGAATATTTCGTTAATTTATCAAACAGTACATTTTCGAAGTATGTTTGCTATAAAGATATAAAATATTAATCGAATTATGCAAAACGCTGAATAAGATCTTGCTATTCGCTTTGATATCAGCGAGCTTCGTAAACTGCCGGCGTACACCAACAACGGGTCATTGCCCCCAATATGGCGCTAAAATAGAACTCGAGAATGCCCGCCATTTCAATTTTAACCTCGAAAATTATTACAAAACCAAATCGTAAACAATATTTCTTTCCCACTTCTGTTATTACAGCGTTATTGTTTGTTATAATTTCAAAGGCCACCGTGATTGTATAATTGTTAGATAAAACTATACGTACTCAGTTATTGATTGCAGTACTAGTGATGTACCTACCTTATAGGCGGCCATTGCGAAAATCAATATTATGATTAAAATCAAAAGACGTCAAACTATGTCCATATTGATATTAGGTATAAAAATTGGAACCTATAGGTGACAAATCGTTGTTAAAATTGAAAAAGTAATCTATTAATTTTATTTTTAAACATCTTCATAAAGGCAATTTTATGAAGTTAAATTTTGCTCTTTATAGCATGTTATTTGAGGATATAGTTTAGGAGATAATGAAAAATTAAAATAATTTGTACTTGCGGGTAGAACAAGAATTATGATAGGCTACACGGGTGCGTTGGCGTTGCTATGTTTGGCGTATAAAATGAACACGGGTGAAACCGTACAGCACAGCTAGTTCTCTGAAAATGTGAAAGTAATTAAGTACTTTGTTTGAATCATAGATAATTGATAAGTAAGCGGAAACTAATATTAGTCCTGAAACGTCCATGACCAGATTCTAAAGAAAATTGTCGTGTATGTATTCTTCTTCCTCCTTTCCTAACTTGGCAACTAGTCCTCTTTATTGAAGACTATTACTGCCATTATCTAATGAATATAGAATGTCCTGTCCTATGATGATAACAGTATACTAAAAAAATGGTGGCTCCCTTTTATTAAAACTTTCCAGCGATTTCTTGAAAATATGGTCAATGTTATTATTTCCAATCCAGTTTACTTGTGCATAAAAACCAAGCTTTCTTACAGAAAAATGCCACCAATATGACACAAAATACCGTTGAATAACGCAACCTTATGAGCAGATTAAGGTCCCGCCAAAAACTCAGTCGATTACGTCATGGAATAACCAACAGGAAATTTTTTTTTGTTCCGCGAAACGTTCAGGCAGTGGCCAGTAATATTCAAAATTCCCAATGACTCATTGATACATAACGATTACCCTTGACTTTAAAAATTATAAAATGTATATTTTATTGCAATTTAAACTAGCCGCAGACATTTCTTATCAGAACCTCGCATAAGGCAAGTATAATTAAGAAATTCAAAGCAAAGGACATGTGCGCGACATTTGCCATAGACATATAATGGGTTTTATTCAATTCCACAGATGTTATTATCTTTATCATGTGTTCTTACATAAGTAAGAAACGCTTATCAACTAAACTTTAATATTTGTCACAATTGACATTGGCAAAATTGCCAACATAAGCAGAAGTCATAATAATTTAAAAAAAAATAAAAACGCATAGAATGTTGAGATATATTTATTTCTCTAATATTTTCCAAAGATTATATAAATTTCCAACACTATAGTATGGAATTTATAAAATGAACAACTATTTTACTAACAACAACTTTATGCCTAAATTGGTAGAAATAAGCACGCTACAATTTACTATGGTATTCTCGTCCCATATCATTTATGACAGCCACCTCATGCAATTGGTCTATTATTACGTCATTAACTTTGATTGGCTCGTCGAGCTTTGATGTGACACTTGACAGTTAGCGTTGTTGCCAGATACATGAATACATTAGGTACCCAACCGAGTAAACTTTTAAAGATATTTAGAACTTTCATTCAATTTTATAAAGCTTAATCCTTTATTTTAAACTGATAATATTCAAAGTAGTTAGTTTTTTATTCACAATAGAGTATTAGAACAAAAACTTTGAGCGTGTGTGAAATAGAGTTGCTAAAGATGTGATTCGACAATGCAACGGGAATGAAGAATGTAGTATGTATGTCTGTGGTAGCATGCAGAAAATGTTTTATTGTGAATGTTATTTAATTTGATTTTATTAAAATTTATAAGTGATTTGTTTGTCCGGATTATTTGGCGGGATCTTAAGCAGCCATGTTATGGTTTGTATTTTAATTCATTAACATAAGTTCTATGACCATACATTACGTGATATTGGTGGCATTTTGCGTGAGACATTTTGCTTATTTCATTATTTGTCAAACGTGAAGTATATTGTACATATGAACTAGAAACAAGCATTTTGAGATGTTACAAAAAGTCCCTAGTTATTTCTGACAAGGAAGCCACCATTTTGTCAGACGCCACTTTGAATCTTAGTAAATTTTACCAAGTCTTAAAAACATTGACACTGTTGAATGCTTTTTGCGGCGCCAAACAAAAAAGACTTGTTTGTTCAGAATCGTAACCAGCTGGTTTCAGGAGTGAGTATTGTTTTTAATTCAACCAAATTATATATTTAATCGTTTACTCTTTGTTATGGAGTTAACAGAATAAAAGTGCGCTGTTTTATAATTTCATATGCCGAACTAGGGATATGTCATTGTTACTTAAAATTTAAATATGACTTTATTTGGTGGTCTTATATAAAAATAACATATAATTGTTTGGCCAGTTTTACTTTTACAGTCTCAAATATATAATATTAACAAGAAAATATTTAACAAAAAGGAAAACAAACTTCAATGATTTTGAGGAGTTCCCTGGTGTATCTTCGACATTGAAGGTATCCCCTTTCCAACAAAAAAAATAATTATCTAAATCGGTTCATTTCGTACACATAGAAGATGTGGCTGAACATTCATAAAAAAAATAATAATAATATACCTACATGCGAATTGGGAAGTCCTCCTCTTTTTATGTCGGTTAAAAATGTTGGCAAATATCACATAATCATAATAGATAATATCACATAATAGATATCATAATAGATAGGTAGAGGTTGAGAAATTAAGAATATTTCGTTAATTTATCAAACAGTACATTTTCGAAGTATGTTTGCTATAAAGATATAAAATATTAATCGAATTATGCAAAACGCTGAATAAGATCTTGCTATTCGCTTTGATATCAGCGAGCTTCGTAAACTGCCGGCGTACACCAACAACGGGTCATTGCCCCCAATATGGCGCTAAAATAGAACTCGAGAATGCCCGCCATTTCAATTTTAACCTCGAAAATTATTACAAAACCAAATCGTAAACAATATTTCTTTCCCACTTCTGTTATTACAGCGTTATTGTTTGTTATAATTTCAAAGGCCACCGTGATTGTATAATTGTTAGATAAAACTATACGTACTCAGTTATTGATTGCAGTACTAGTGATGTACCTACCTTATAGGCGGCCATTGCGAAAATCAATATTATGATTAAAATCAAAAGACGTCAAACTATGTCCATATTGATATTAGGTATAAAAATTGGAACCTATAGGTCGGTAGATAATCAACTTTCGCTTCACTGACATTAATTAGGTTTTAAATACTCTTTCCTTTTCAATCTATGTTTATGTGATTTTAAGTTACGATGTGACCGAAGATGTAGCACGCTAAACCTAGTGGAAGACTAGATCTCAAGTGGAGCTACCGAAACACACTTATTGGTGTTTGGCGACAGATTTTCAACTTGATTCCTGAACTAAAGTTATCTGACGACTGAAAAATAGGCCCTTAATAAAAGAGTCACCTATACATATATGTATATTATTATTTGAACTTATTGACCCTGACTTCCATTAGAAAATACGTTCGTATTGTCTATTTGCTCTGTCATTCTTTCATCACCCTTCGGTTACGTTTGGGTAAACAAATAGATTCAGTTTAGAATATTTAATATTATATTACAAACACACAACAGTTTACCTTTAACTAAAATCCCAAACTAGGCTACACCTGTATAAATTATGGAGGCCTAAGATAATATGTAATCATTATTTAATTTTAATTATAATGTATTACCTTTCTGGTTTTTCTAAGACTAGTAAATAATACTGGTTTTCAAGGATCATGGTCCGAACAGAGCTATAGCATAAGGTGAAAGATTTGCAGTTTTATGGTAGTAGGTAGCAAGGGGACCTATAGAAAATGTCTTATCACCATGCTATAGTTTTATGAGTTTTATCACGTTGATAAAAATTTAAAAATTTATAACAATAGTTGAAACCGAGTTTTAAAAATAGAGCGTTTGATTTACAGCCACGAATCCAATTGGAAAATAAGCAGATGATATAAAAACCCCTATTAGTCGAACAACCACTGCAAGAAGATTAGCATTTCAGTAAGTAAGGTACATTCATTTCTTCATTGGAAAGACAATCAACTACTTTCGAAATATTTAGGTATACAATTGGTCGTTCACAGATTCTACGATCGTATAAGGCAAATAATTTAAAAAAAAATACAAATATTGTCACATCATAAAAACATTAAAAAATTAATACATTCATTCATACTCCACAGTTTATATTATTCAAATATTTGGTAACATGTTACACGGGTACGCAAATTAGGTAATTTTTGATAGCGGCTTTTTATATGTAGTGATAAATTACACAAGTAAGCGTCTTGGTACCTACATCGTTTCAATGGGCCGTGTACCATAGCACCTTAGACTTATTAACGAACGTTAATAACCTATTTAAGGAATACATGTAAATAAAATAAAAATTGGATATCGTAATTACGATAGATTTCCGCAAAGTAACGCCTACGTCAATCAAATAAAAGAATAATTGACAAAATTAGATATAGTTTTCTTTAAAATGAAACCGTGTATTTCTAAAAGTAGGTATTTAAGATAAATTTTGCCGTTACGTAGACGTTAAGGAAGAACTTTTAAGAAATATCTAATTAAAGTAAGCTATTGACATTAACTGAGCACACGTATTTTAAGCCTTCACAGTGTATTAATCTATGTAGCGACACAGATAAAAAAACTCATTTAAACGTATGATAAAAAATGGCGCCAAACAAACTCATAAACGTCAAATGAAATAAAGTAAAATCATTCGAGTCGATAAGTCGATCGATCGCTATAAAAAAGAAATCATCCCTCAATAAAAACAGAGGTCAAAAACCTCGTTCAATTGGTATGAAGTGATGTAGGAATTATAACATACCGTATTTGATGCGGGTTTTTATTATCGAGTTAGTACTACTCGGAGCAGTCAAAAAGTTTAATGAATGAACGAAAATGAGCGGTTCATTCTTTAAAATGATCTGTTTATGTATTAAGGTGCGCGTTCTGAGAAAATTTATGGTGTTAATTGGTATTTTAATTTAGCTACTATCCATTATAAGCGTGGATGCGACGAATTATTCACAGTTTGGATCATTTTTAATTCATCGTCGCAGAATTAGATCGTTCCCATGAATTTTTCAATTTATACTGAACGGTATCAGCGCTCACTCAGCCTTTAGTATGTCTGTTATTATGTAAAGTTTTTTTTATAGATAAATTAAATTTATTTATATAAGCACACATTAAAGATTATAAACAAAATAAGAATAAATCTCAAAATTGTACATGTTTTAACTAGCTTATAATCCAATTTATTAGCGCACATCAGTTGTAATTATATCCCAAACGGAAAAAACAAGAATGAAATAAATTTATCACTTACATGCAGAATTAAATAATATATTAAAATGAAGTTAAGTATCTTTGAATTACTTATCGGAATCGACTTAGATACAAGTTAAATATATCAATAGGCTCCATATTGGAGCTCCAAATCAATTTGGGGTGGAGCCGTGAAATCATCCATCATTAAGCTGGAAAGAGCACAGAGAGCTGTTTTAAAAGTGATGATGAACTTACCTCGCAGATACCCGACTATAGAACTTTACAAACTTGTAGGACTCCTCACTGTGAGACAGCTGTTTGTGCTCAAAGTTATACTAAAAAAACATAGCCAAACCCCATCTTTGAATAATACTACTGCTCGTAGCGCTAAGAATATTTGTCATGTAGATAGACATCGTACCACATTTGCCTCTCGGCATTACAATATTATTAGCTCACCATTATATAACAAAATAAATAAGTCAATTCATTTAAATAACTTAAATAGATATGAAGTAAAGAAAAAAATGACAAGTTGGTTGCAGGGCTTAAACTACATAGAAATTGAAAAACTAATGTCCAAATATACATAGTAGTAAGTTAAAATGAACTAAATCACATAAACACACCCACTTACACATCTACATAACCTACACATCTACATAACCTACACATCTACATAACCTACACACTTTCTATTTATACACATAATAACATATTTATGTACTCTAATATTACATGGATCGATATCATACACCAACCTTTTATTGTTACGGTACCCGAGTCACAGGCTCTTTGCCTAGTTCGGGTACCGGAGATATTTTTTATTTTTTATACAAAATATAAAAAATGATTCAAGAATTGTCTACTAAAAACCATACTAAACTATATTTTAATTGAAATTCTTTGTTAAATACTATGGTCACTAATAAATTATTATTATTATTATTATTATATTATGAGCTTTATAATATTCGATATAATTCTACTTCATTCTTCTTTTTCTTTTTCTTTTTTATTTAATTGCAACTGTGTTCTTGCACAATTCTGCCAATGTCACGTGTATAGAATATTTATCCAATTATCTTGCAATCATCAAACATAGCTTTAAAAAGATGACGACCGTTTCTTAAAAAATTCCAGGAAGTTTTCGTAGCAACTTAAAATGCATGTTTCCAGTTATTATTTATAATCCACTTCATTTGTGCACAATAACCAAACAACATCACGTAAAGTGACGCCAAATTACATAATATACCGCTAAATAACACAAGTTTATTGATTAAAACAAAAACCACCACTTGACACTTCAAGGTCCCGTCAAAACTCAAATAATTTAGTTTTTACGTTTCGTTTATCAATAAATACCACTAAATACAATTATTTCTAATATATCTATATTCTAAATTCTAGAAATAATTAAAATAATCCGAAAATAGATCTAAGTTAGTCTAAAGTCGCGACTAATAAAATGTTTCTTTTAGTTTAAGGTTTTACTCCAAAATTTACAATAAAATATATGTAGGTATATATATTTCATTCTAAATTAATAACATATACAATATATAAATGTGTTAACATAAGAAAAAAAAAAAAAATTTATACATAGATAACTGTCTCGTTAGCCTAGTGGTCTTAAGCGCGACTGCTATGTGCGAGGTCTTGGCTTCGAATCCCAGGTCGAGCATAGTGTTATTGGGTTTTTCCTATGAAATTCTCAGTAGCAGCTCGGAGTTTGGTTTCGTGCCCGATCAATGGCAATAGGCACGCCCCCTATTACATGGGACCTAAAAACATACTCGGCGAACTGTAGGTGTACATTAGTACACCTCTGCCTAACCCTTCAGGGAATACAGGCGTGATGGTATGTCTATACATAGATATTTGAATGAAAATAATTAACTAGAACACGTGTAACCTTACTGCTATATACGAGTTCAGGAAATGTGTTAAACGTATCTAAGCGTAATTTGAATAAAACTTAACAGTGTGTGGAGAAACAAACAAACCGTTGTGACCTATATTACAATAACTGTTAAAAAAACCAAACACCTACCACCTATTTGACTTTTCATTGTTACTTTGTTCTTCTTTTTAACATGTTAATTTAACTATTTTGTCACCTATTCTAATAAATAGTTTACTTCGAATTCTAACTTCTTGTGTTAGAATCTTTCCTATTACAAAAGGTACCATTTAACTGTCGTCTTCTTTTCTTAACTTGATAACTAGTTCCTTTTAAATGAAGACCATTACTGCAATTATCAAGTGATTAGTTATAAAGTGTCCTATGATAATTTCAGTATTGTAACAAAACGATGGTTCTTTTGTTAGAACTTTCTAGGGAGTTTTTGTGGCAACTCAAAGTTCACGGTCCCGGTTATGATTTTCAATCCAATTAACTTGTGTACAATAACAAAGTTTTATTATGCAAAATGCCACCTATACTACGTAATATAGGGTCAGAAAATAAAAACCAGTACTGATTTACATAATTCTTTTTTTTAAATCGTAGGTGTGTTCCTTTGCCACTTTAGTATTTATGTTTTGCCATAATAGGTAATATGTTAAAATAAATTATGATCAAAACTAAATCCATTCAAACCTTCTCATCCGTATCATAAATATTAAGTCTTCAATTAAGGTGAAAATGTTCTAAATTTTATAGACAATTCCAAGCTACACACAAAAGGACAATTAATATTCCATTGAACACCCACGCGAAGTGTTAGATTTTAGAAAAGATAACAAAGGGTTGTCTGTGCCGCCAGCCTCTGGTTTATTTAGAATAGAGATTCCATCGACAGTTATTAGAGTAAATGTATTTAATTAAACGGGCGAGAAATTTTGTGAGAAAAATGGTGCATCGTGAATGTCAGCTTCGACGCGCGCGTCTGGAGTTTAGGTACTCACTAAAGAACGATTGAAGTCTTAGAATATAATACAATAGGTTATTTTTTATTCTTATTAAATTACTAGTTGACCCGTGCTACATCGTCTGCGTCACATAAGAGAGAGAGAGTGGGTCATAGGCACCTATAATTTTAAAGGAGCTGAAATTTTCTTTATTTTTCTGCGGAGTTATTTTAAAACTATTAAAGAGATATTTTTTCATACAACCTTCCATTCCCTATTTCACTCCTTCAAGTTTTATTTTCGCGGCAAAGGGGCCATCCATAAATTACGTCACACGTTTAGGGGGAGGGAGGGGGTCGACGAAGTGTAACATTGAGTAAAAAAGGGTGGGGGGGTCCCAAATTTTGTGACATCACATTTTTTCAAAATATAATATTTTATATCTAAGTACATTAGAACTTCTTTAAGTCGAAAACCTCCCAAACTCAAAGAATGTGTTCCCTTCCATTCAAGCCCCAAAACCTCCGTTGCACTAAATCTCAACCCTCTAGTCAAAATAATCAGAGAAAAAATTAAATTGGACTTCTGTATCTCGAACATAGGAATGTTTTATTCAACAACTTTTACAACTCAATTATTTGAAACTTATTACCTTTATAGTTCGAAAAAAATAAGTTACCGACCAATTTATCGTCATTTCTGTATTATTACTCCACTGTGCACTCCTAACAAACGCAGGATGGCTGGGGCATACATCTAACAACTCAAAAATTACTTTTTCTCAAACATACATGGACCATGGACAGTGACAAATAAATTTTATGTATAAATAAATAAATAATTAGTAAGTTATTATAGATAAAATGTATGTCTGAAAAACAAATGTAATAATTTACCATACCCTATCCAGGGTCCATGTATTCGGACACTTTATGATATAATAACAAATGTACATACATGATGCAAATGAATAAATAAATAAATATTGTCATTATTTTCGACAAAATAACACGCGAAGTATCGAATTTACGGACAAAGAAAATCAAAACCATTGCAGGGGCGTTTTTTGAATTTGGAACATTACAACGCTCCAGCAATGTTGTATGAAACGGCGTGCTGGGGATATTAAATACTCTTTGATTGGATCTCTTTTATCATTATTGGCATACAAAAGTAAGTAAGTCTCTTTGCTTAGCACAAATTGCGTTCACGTTGCTTGCACGTGGCAAATACAAAATTGGCGGCAAAGCTGAAAATTCGTTATGTTTTTTTTTTATATACATACTTGATAAATATAAATTTAGTGATTGTCCCAATATGACTAATGTAACTTTTAATATTAATTAAATTAAATGTATAATATAAAAATTATGTTTTATTTCCTTGCATGTTTGAGAAAATACCTATGCCTCGGCGGAAATGGAAATTGCCTGTCTCGTATTAGTGAAGGCCGATCCGTAGCCCATAGGCCGAGGTATTGCAACTCATACTCCACCTGCAATTGCCTATTTCACGGCCTTTGCAATAATGTACTATTATTATCATAATAACCCATAAACAATTTATCATTCTGCCACTTGTAAATATTATTCGATAGCTAGTCAACAATTCACCAAATTCCCGCACCCATATTGTTTTAGTTAGACGGTTATTAACCTAACGAATAGTGATGTGGTATATGTCGATTAAACTTTATTGAAATCGATAGATTATAATAATTAGTATAATAAAATTTCTGCTGCTTGAGTGGTTTAGACTTGCGGAATACCGACTCGATGTCTAAAAAATCCGAATCCCGGTGTGTATGAAAGAATTCATGAGAATACGCGTTCATTTATTAATTTGAATTTGTTAAAGTATCAGCTGACGGTGTAGGAAGCAATCGTGAGGTTTGATAAGTTTACCCGCCACGATCACCCTTTCTGGTAGTGACTCAAGCCTAGTTCCGTTCATCTGGCATGGAGTCCTTGAGCCAAGCAGCCTCTCGCGCGATACAGTGATACTACAACTCAGATTCATAGGCTCTGTAAGAGATCTTTTTGGCTAATTAGACATAGACAAATTTCAAGATTAGTAAACGTATAACTCTTCCTGATAGGGAATTAATTGGATAGCGATTTATTTGCTTGTACGGCAACAGTCCAAGCCGAGTTGAGGCCATTTTGGCACTCCGAAGCTTGTTGCCTCGCTTTCGCGGATGAATGCCTTTGGTGCCCAAGCCTGGTGAAGCTGTCAAAGCATGTAAGGCTATTGCAATAGTATCGTCGTACGTGGGAAAAATTTAGAATTGTGGATTTCTCTATGGTGGTTTTTATTTCAATTCATAAACTTTTATTATTTCAACCCATATTAAATAATATTGGTGGTATTTTACGTGATGTAGTCTGGTTATTGAGCTCAAGTGGATTATGAATAATGTGTAAAACATGCATTTCGAGTTTCTGCAAAGACTCCTTGGACAATTCTAACAAGGGAACCCCGCCCCATCTTGTGAGAGCGTTGTTTGAACTTTGAATATTGGGAAAATTGTAATTAATTAGTATTTAAAAGTTTAAAGGTGATTGTTATAATTGGATATGATTATGTCATTATTTATAATATTTATTTTACTGTATACATTATAAAATTTTAGCACATTACTAACCAAAGATTGATTTCTTACAATGTAGCGAAGTGAGTTTCAACAATAGAGCTTTTTCAGAAAACAGGTACAAAATGTTTATAATTCATACTCATTGAATTGGCTACAATTATACTTAATTTAGTATTCATGAGGTTATTCTGGTTATCTGGTTCTGAATACGGCACAATATTTTGGAACATGACCTAGGAAAAGTTGATTCTTAATAAATACGATTGTAAAAACAAAGGTTGACTTATCGAATAAGGATAACGAGCTTTTATTTAAATACAGTATTTACATTAAATTGTATATTATTTCGTGAGTGTTTTATTTATTTCCGCGTTGGTTATATTTGCTGTTCATATTTCAGAAACATTTAATTAATTACAATCGATTGTATCGATAAGATAAAAAATATAACAAATAGTAACTTTAAAAAAATCTCATAAAAATGACTAAATGAATGAATGAAAGTTTCAACAGACACATTAGAGAGTACACATTAACTGTCGTTTTGCTTTTTATAGTTGATCCTGATATGAGGGATCTCTGATTGGAAACGGGTGTTTTAATAAGTTATAATTTTCATCACTTATTACAACAAAAAAATAAACATGACATGACATGTATGAAAAGCATGATTAACAAGCAGGACAGCGGCGACCGCCGGTTGGTTTAGATCTCTCGGTGGTCACCGTTGTGTTTGAATTGTGCTGTGCTTACCATCACAGACAGTACCGTCAATGTACCGAGCTATTGTATAACATTAAAAATATGGGTAAACCAATTGTTTTGGTCTCCTCCTGATAAAAAAACAGGTCTCCAAAATAGAATAAATCTGAGGGAACTGGACTGGTACAGCGATTTATGTGTGATATATTTCTTATTCTACATTTCGCACATATGGTCACACGACAGACTAAGGCTTTATTGAATTAAAAGTAGTCTTATTTAAAATTATAGACATATCAGACCGTATTATGTTATATTGGATTGGTAGCCAGCTTACCTTGTAATATATTATACATTGGTAATCGAATTGAAATTAGGTTAATATATATTATACTAGCTGTGCCCCACACTTTCACTCGTGTTAATTTTATACGACTAATAACGCCAACGCACCCGTGTAGGCAATTTTTTATACTTTGTGTAAAAATATCGAAATTTTTATGAGGAATAAATTAATTTACTCGCTGTTACTGTAGCTTTTTATTGGTGTAAGAATTTTTAAAATCGGTCTAGTAGTTTTTGAGTTTATCTATTACAAACAAAATCAAATCTTTCCTCTTTATAATATTGGTATAGATATTTATAGGCATATGCATAAAGAAATAGCAAATTATCAGATTTCATGTTTTCTTGCTTATCATGTCATCGAAACTGATTTTAGAAAACGTCAAACTCTGCAGCTCTCGCCCATAACTCTTAACTTATGAGGTTGTGCCTCAAATCCAGCGCATCCATTTAACACCCAAATATTACTTTTAATAACATAATAATCTATATAACAATATTAGACTCTTGCATTCGTAATTAATATCACTCAATAGAGAGTCATCAATTCACAGAATTCCAATACCCGTACTATTAAAATTTAATTTAAAAAAAGCCTAGATTTCGGCCTAACTCATTAGAGAGCATCTATATCTAAAGTCTGTAAATTTATTTCTATGTTTAATAAATCAGTAACTTTATAAATTATCAGAGATTATATTTCAAATATGTATGTGTGTAACATTATATAGCTCAAAAGATTTTTTATTGTTTGTTTGTCTGAACGCATTAATCTCTGGAAATACAATTCAGATGAGTTTTTTTTTGCATTTAATTGCCTATTTATTATGGAAGGTTATAGGCTATATGACTTCAAGCTACTACCTAAAGGAGCAAAGCAGTAACCATAAAAGGTAAGCTGTAGGTGATGTTGATAGTGACAGCATGGCGTAGCGCGATAGAGAATAGATCAAATAAGTTTTACACGGGAGAATCCGTAGGGCA
This sequence comes from Saturnia japonica, assembly GCA_033032175.1. Classification (NCBI taxonomy): domain Eukaryota; kingdom Metazoa; phylum Arthropoda; class Insecta; order Lepidoptera; family Saturniidae; genus Saturnia; species Saturnia japonica. Next base: position 2,668,719 of record CM065330.1, read on the forward strand.
AAGCTACTACTTATTAAAGTATCAATATTATATTAGGCTTTATCGACTGAATAATTGCGAGTTAAATTCGAATAATCTAAATTGAAAAACAATTAAAAAATAATTTTAAAATATCACTAAAAAAGATATGAATATCAAAACGTTATCTTCAGGGACCGGACATATGGTGTTGCTATAAAAAGAGCGTGTAGTAAGAAACATACCAACCTCGAAACACCGATATAATTATATCGATATGTTCATTCAACTTTATTTATAGCCGCAGCACTAACAAAAGAAAGGGCGACTCGTACGATCGGTTTTCCTACCAAAAACGTCTTTGTTTTTACAAGAACAATCAAGTTTTACGAAATTAAACATTATTTTGTAAGCAATAATGTCGAAATTAGAATGAAACGTAATTTTTTTTACTAGTAAATAACGTCCGTATTCCCAAATAAAGGCGGGAAACACCAAAATCACGCTGTCAATCGTCGCTACGAGGCTGCGAGGAAGCCGTGTATTTTTGTATGAATCAATTTACTTTAATTGATTTCACATACGACACGATTTGGGAACGGCCGTTTTATTGCGATTGCTTGGGAAGAATTTTTGAATTTGGAACGCTGCTCGAGACGGGGCTTAGGTTATTTAATATTTTTTTTATATCTTTTTACTGTCCAGGGAGTTTTTATAAGAACTCAAAATGCACGTTCCTAGAGTTATTATTTACAAATTTCACTTGTGCAACAATAACCAAATACCCACATAACGTAAATGCCGCCAAAATTATATAATATCCAAATAATTTATGTTAATAAATTTAAATAAAAACTACAAAATGATATAGTTTTTTATTATCCCTGCAGTTGTGTTAATAGTATTATGAATTTTGTGATGTGTCAATTTGTCTTGTTTATGGGTTATTCTAGAGTACACCGAACATTTGCAATTTGGTATTTGTCACACTTGACATTGGCGAAATTGCCTTCATAGGAAGAAGGCCAAATTAAAAAAAAAACATGACAGATCGAGATCCAACTAAAAACTCGTTTTTTTAATATTATCATATTATATTAGGAGAGAAATTCTTATAAATGGTTTCTCGGAAACGGCTCAACGATTTGGATGAAATTTTGTATTTAGATAGGTGTTTTTTTTTTTCTTTTTTTAATCTCGGTCTTCCAGATATTATTCTTTATATGATGCAAGAATTGGTTTGTCATAGAGCCAGAAGTGAAACATTTTGTAGTAGCTTCGTATAGAAACTATAGCCCGAATTTTCTACGGGATATTGAAGTGACACGTTGTGGTTTTTATTTTTAATGTGATAATTAGTTTTTTCATCCTATGTTAATAGCGTGATATAGTTCGGTTTTTGTGCTTAGTGAAGTGGATTATAAATATAAAGTGGAATCAATGCATTTTGAGATGTCACAAAAACTACCTAGATAGTTCTGACAAGGTAGCCAACATCTTGTTAGAAGACTTCACGTTGTACGTTGGAAAATTTTACAAACGCTTAATAACATTGACACTGGCAAGTGCTTTTTGCGGCGCCAAAACAAGAAGACGAGCTTTTGCCCAGTACTAGGATATTGCTAGGACAAGTTGTTAATATTATTGTAGGAAGTAAGCAAAGTTACTAACAATTACGCAACAAATTATAACTCATTAACCACAAAACAGGAAAAATCTACTTAACCACAACGCGCAATGAATATTGAATATTAATTATCTGTGGATTCATTCAATAGGCCTTGAGCACTATTATGACTAAACAGTGTTGTCACACCTTAGATCAATATCTTTTTATTAATACATTTCTAGTTTACAAAGATCCACGATACCATACATTTAACTCAGTATAACGTGTCTTTTTTAATGAAATAAAACGTTCATTTTAATTTGAGCTCTCTAACCGTTGACATAACAAACGATTGTAGCTCAATGTAATATGTTAATTGTTAACCTAAAATTATGTTTTATAAGGCCGGTTATGAAATATCTCGCAAATATGATGTTATATAAAAATGATGATGGCTCCGATCGACGTGGGTTCAAATCCCTGTAATGAGCCTGGCCTGTTGGTGATGGAAAATATATTGATGAAATCATATCATTGTGGTAGGGTAATTTCTTATACCCGCCTGGCTAGCCACCACACTTAATTTGAAAATCTGTTGCCAAGAACCTATAAGTGTATTCCGGCAGCTACACTTGAGAGCCAGTCTCCACAACTCGGCTTAGCGTGTCATCATCTTGAGGCACATCGTCCCTCAACATCAAATGAGATTGTAACTAGACGATTCTAAAAAAAAACATTTGGAAATGGCAGTAGTAACCTTGAATTTTGATTTTTTTTTTTGCCTTATCTAAAAAGAAATAACAATTTAAAACGAAATTTTCTAATACACGAGGTAACATTTCCATGGGTCAAATTAGACTGGTTATGCAAATTAATTACTTCCCTTGAATAATGAAACAGGACTCGTTCATTGAGTTAAGTTGGTATCGATTGTTATTCTACTGTGTCGTTTAGTGTTGGGAAATGTTGTGAATTCCCTATGCATCGTGCATAATAATTATTTTACTTAAATAGTTTTTAAAATTACCATGAACCGTGAAGTACCGGCCCCGTTGGTAAGCCATGCGGTCTGTCTGCCGGCCGCCATGAATTTCGACTACTTATTTTTTAAACGACTTAAAAAAAAAATTGGTTGCCTGTAAAGTCGGTATACGGGCGAAAGTTTTACGTGACAACGACTTTATGTCTGTCTCTCTCGCTCTTAGGCGGGCTAACCATGCCCGAGTGGAAGGGACGCGTGCCTCTCACTCGCTCTCATTGTGAGCGCATAACGTGAGCGGAGCGTAACGCAGTTTCTTGAAGTGTCACCCGGCAAACCAATTTATAAGACGTTGTCACGTCAAAAAGGTTATCAATTCGAATGAATTTTGTTATTTAATGGATGTTCAGCCATATCTTCTTTGTTTATGAGCCGTTTTGGATGATTATTTTTTCGTTGGAAAGGGGATAAGTACCTCAAGGCCGGTTCCATTTTAATTTCATTGACGTTGGACCTTCAACATCGAAGATTTTCAGGGATTTTCTCAAAAATTTTTAACATGAATAAAACACTATTAATAAAAAAACTGTAAAGAGAGTCGAAATAGGTCGATTAAAGATATATGAGAAAATATGCTATGGGAGCATTTAAAATCATGGACAGAAAACATTTCTACAGCTTTTGAAACTTTTATCTGTCGGAAAACCTAAGGCAACACTGACTTCTGCCTTACTTACAAAGCTGCGTCTCAGGAATCCGAGTGTGCGTTTAACTTACAGTGTTGAGTATAAATAGAGCTATTACATAAACTAATTTATATGTCTAAACTACGTTAAGTCAGACGTTACACGTCTTATGCGCCTACTGTATTTTTTTTTTAATTCAGTCGCGTCCAGTCCATCAATTTACCCCGAAATACTTTTAAAATTAGCAATCAAAGTAATCTGCTAATGCAAGCCATTTTGCTAAAAGCATAATTTCGCAAAGCAGTTGTAAACATTTGTATTCTAAGTAAACTAGTAAGTTTAATTATATTTACTTTTCCAGTAATACCAGTAGATTATTATTAAAAATAAGTGGGTAGTTGCAAGTTATTAGTGGCGAGTTGTGCAAGAAACAATCATCAGTGTTGAGTAAGCCACCGATAGAGTGACACGTTTTAATTAAATATTTTTAAAGCTCTATATATATTCCGGTTTAACCACAGTTATACTATATTAAATATCATATTATATTAAGCATAATCGTAGATAGTGTTTTTTAAAAGGATGACTGGGAAATTAAAAAAAAAGACAGTACCTACTACAGATTTATTTGATCCAAATGTCCGAGGATTCTCAGTACTTTACGTTTCCACTTTCGTCTAACAACTTTTAAATAAATCTAAATAACATAAGTAATGATTACACGAACGGCGGTACACATAAAAAACAGATTCATTACAAGCCACAGTTTTCATGGTTCGATATTAAAATAAATAAAATAGATCAACCTAAAAACCCATTTTCATTGCGAATAACACAACGAAATATAGGTTAACATAACAACAGTGTAACAAGACCCGTTTTTGTATAGGCGCCGTATTAAAGAAGGGCTCATGGTAATATGGATGGTACCTGTAGTTTAATTTATTGAATAGACGCCTGGTTTTAATCATTCTTAGTATTTTTATTATAGAGTTTCATTTGTTGTTTTTTTATGTACTATTTTGTAACATTTGGTGTTCAATTACAAAATTAATGGGGGCGTAGTGCAAATATTTCTTTTTCATAATCCAAGACCAATTTCACGGTAGACGTGAAGATTTTTGAAGCATCATTGCATATGCTCAGTGGTTAAGTGTACAATGAGCCTGAACTTTCGGTGAAGGAAAACATCGTGTTGAAACCATAGCATGGTGGTAGGGCTGATTCTAATGACCGCCTGGCTTATGGCTGGTCACCAAACACCTATAGGTGTGTTCCGGTAGCTGCATTTGATAGCCAGTTCCCCCACTAAGCTTAGCCAGGTATCCTGGGTCACTTCGTCACTTAACATCAAATGAAATTGTGACCAAAGGCTAAACCTATAAAAGAAAAAAAAATATTGCTTCCAATTGTAAATATTTTCTAAAATTAAAGCAGCCAAAGTTACTCCTTATAAAATTAGCTATCTGCCAGTGAAAGTCCCATCAAAATCGGTCCAGCCGTTTCGGAGATTACTCGGAACAAACAGACAGACAGACAAAAAAAAAAAATGGGTTTTTTGTTCTAGATATCGTATATACTTTCATATACTTTTAGTAAAAATCTGTTATTTTGACATTACAAACAGACACTTCAATTTTATTAATTGTATAGATTGTGAAGCGATAACAGATTGTGATGGTATTAAATCAAACGTTCCAACAATTTATAAGTCAACGCAACATATCGAGTTAGTTGTGAAATAATGACAGAGTTCAATACAAACATGCCCACGCGAATTCACACACTGACACCGCTAAATGTCACTTACGTCACATCAAAGTATACTTACTAACAAGTGTGAAGGGTAGAAGAGGTAAAGAGACCATCGTAACGGGGGACAAGTTAAAAAAGTGTACCAGCTGTACCTAAGCAGAAAATTACAATTCAAAAACCCACCAAAAACCACTAGCGCAGCAAGTTCTTAATGATACTTTTTCGTGATTTTATATTTTTTACGGTTTAATAAAATTAAAAAAAAAATTCAACAATAATGGAAAAAGTTTGTGGAGTGAAAAGTTCTCTATGTCAGCGAAAATTAAAAATTATAAACTCTTGGCGCTATCTTTATAAATTTACGCACTAGTTGCTACCCTAATTTAATTAACCCCTAATTTAAAGCTTTTAGACGGACACTACAAATACATAGAGATTAGGGAAAGATTCACACTCTTAAACATTCTTTATTTGGATGTTTTTAAAGTGAAAAATTCTTTAGTACTTACTACAGTAAGTACCGTTATGATTTCAAGCGATTCTAAAAAGAGACAAACATATACATGTATAGGATTTAGCATGCGAGAGAATGAGATAGAATACTCTTTACTGTTTTCCTATTATCTCGGTCTCCTGTTTGTACGTGTGTGTGCGCCTGCGTATTACTAAGCCTTGGAAATAGGCGTCATAGCCAGCGTGGTGTATCGTTTATGTGAATTTTGTTTATGTTTTGCCTTTGCATTGCAGACATCTATTTTTAACTATCAAATTATGTTTTATAAGACTCATATGGGGCAAGAATTTACGTACATATTATGAATGTCCTAGCCAACCATATCTAATTTTAACCAGTTAAGCGCTACCGGCTCGCCTCAAGGCGCGTTTTATTTGGCTAGGCTAGTAATAGCCTAATAGTGCAATTTCCAATATCATACAGAAATTAATTAATATTGTTTTTATCTTAATAAAATACTTTTTAGTATTAGCAGAACCTTTTAGGTCAAAATTAAAATTGAATTATTTGGAGATATAAAAAATAAAAAATTTCAAAGGACATGTTACATGCATAGATAGAAAAGGATAGTTTATATTCAAGTTCGTACTAATGCGAAAGAGTAAAGGCACATTGAGAATAACGAGAAGCGTAAGCGAGATAGGTTAATTAAGTAGTACCTATTAGTGGAAGGGATAGGAAATAAACAAATAACTATGGTGACGTTGATGTCTTTTATTTAGACTCCTTTAAGGTTCTGTCCTATTTTGTTGAGGTCATTGAATTCGATAGCATATTTTTTTGTGTTTTGTGAGGAATTTGAGTTTTTTAGTTTTTCTTTACTTGTCCTTTGTTATTTTTGCAAACATTTGCATTAAAATATGTATCATTAAAACATTATAATGATTTATTGCCTCCCCCACCTTTCTTACCCCCTTGCTACGTTAGTGCGATGATTTCTCAATAGCACGTTACAATTCAGATCTATAAATTTAAGAACACGATTTCGTTCAAAGTCAATATTACCATAAGTAAGATGACTTAAGTAATTGTCCCATCACGGTCGAATCCGATTGCGTAACGGATAATGTTAAATGTAAGGTCGATATCATGGCAGCCTTGTCCCATAACTAAGCAATAAGCTGATAAATACCATAACATAACAAGTGCTAAATTCATTAATACATTTGTGTTAAAAATACATACTCTTAAGATGACCTAACTTATATCCACATACCTACAATATTAAATTAACGAAATTTTTTTCTAGAGGTAACCTAACCCTTTTTGAGAAAAATGAGTAATCAATTTTGACACTTAAGCCAAACCACGTGGTACACTCTGCCGAGTAATGAACGAGAAATTGGCGATAGTGAGCTAGTAGGATTATACAGCTCAACTGAGTCGACACCACCATGCACATGGTGAAAAACTCTACAATGATTCACATCGCATTATTAATTCACAACCAATTTTGATAAAGTTTTGTAGACGGAAAGCATATCATTCAATACATCACCAATTATCAATACATACATAAACGTAATACGTAAATATAATACATAGTATAAAGTACAAAAATAATTTCATACAAAACCCACCAACACTTTGCTCGACCTGGGAATCGAGCATAGAAGTCGCCTATAGGACCACTAGGTTAATGAGGCAGTTATAAAGTTATGAAATAACAATATTATAATTACACCATCAATATAATACACCAATTAGTAAATTATACTCATGCGAAGCAGGGAGCTAGTCACTAGTGTTATATAACTTATAGGCTATAAAAACTGTCAATAACACTTTTAGAAATACTAAAAAAGTAATTACAAAAAAAATTGTAATAATTATTGTTCTCAACTGATTTTGATAAAATGCTATACACGGGAAGTATATGTTATTTCTCATTTGATAAGCTATACACATTGCCAATATGAGTAAATATAAAACTACGAGACGAAATTAATTACTGAGTTTAAAAAACGCGTGCGGAGCCATAAGTACCGCTAGTGTTTTATAAAAGTCGAAAAAATTGCATTAGTACAAAGTTCACTTTTATACTGAAATATATTACACAATAATTAATTATAAAATTGCGCTCATAAATCACAACTATAGGTGACTTTATATGTATGCGAATTACCTTTTAATTCGTATCCCTTTGTAACATTACTGGCGGTTTCGATTGCAGCCGTAAATAAGATTTCAAACAATTTTGAACAGCATTGCGTGTAACCCCATATGGGTGTTCTGCTGACTAATTTATGGTTTTTGCACCTGGTCTCGAGTCTCGACGTAAATCAATGGGGTGTGAAATTGCAGATGTTACGATGAGAAAAAAAAACATTGAAATAAAAAAAGCACCCTCAATCGATGTAAAAATGTACGAAATTATAAAATCAAATTAAAATTAAAAATGTATTATTTATAAAGAAAAGGACTTTTGTTGATGACAACAAAGATACATTCCGAATCTTTAAATCGATTTTTAGTTTTTTAATCAACTACTATCAATAATGACACTAACTTACAAACTTATGTAAAAATTATAATTATCTTCTATTCAATTATTAATAAAATTAATAATTTATTTAATTAATTATTTATTTAACAATAATTAATTAATTCTATTATGTATTAATAAAATTAAAGTGTCTGACAGTAATGCCAAAATAACAAGTTTTTAATAAATGCATCTGAAAGATTTACCTACAAAAAGTCACCGAGAGCATAATATGTCTATTTTCCAAGGTACACGCACAATAAGTATTTCGTTTTTAAAATAGCCGGGAGCGGAGGAGCCGTATTAGCGCGTGTGGACGATCGATGGCATTCTATAGATCACGTGAGCGAAGCCGCGGGTACAGCTAGTAATAAATTAAAAACTAAAAACTGTCTGCATTTCACAAGCGGTAAAAGTATCATCACGTATGAAGATGAAGATATGAAAAGAAAAATATCTTCTTAAAAATCTATTTTTTAAAACCTTAAATACACGCGGGACTTGAACTGTCGACTATCCGTAAATTAAATACAACATTGCGTACAAGTCTGGTCGTGTCACAGTACTAGACCAATTCGACGATGCGACGTTCATAATAATGAAAATCAGAACTTGCAGTAATTATATAATAGTACATTATGGTACAAGTGTGTAATGTTGGTGATTACCTCTGAGGCGCCATTTAGACCCGAGCTGTTAGATGAGGGTCTTAAGAGAGCCGAGGACGGTAATCACCAATACACACGTGTATCATACGACGTTTTTCAACACACTTGTGAAGAAAATAATAATAAAAAAATCATTTTTTTTTCGCTATGGCGGGAAAAATTAATCAGTTTGCGCGCGCATCTAACAATGGCGATCGGCCATAGACTAAAGGAATGCGGTTTCTTTTTTTTTGGCTTTCCGCAGATAGCGTTTTAGCCACGTATAAAATGGGGAATTTAAAGTTTTCTTTAATACAGAGAAAACAAAAGTTATATTTGAGTGAAAGTTTTATTTATTAAACACGTACAAGTTGAAATTATCTATTTAAATACGAAGTTGTATGAAATGAGCAAGCAATAGGTACATTAATTTATTTGTTCTATTGATCATTATCTTTTTTGTATCGAAACTTTTTTAAGAACAAAGCAACTCGACCAATAAAAAAAACTCTATAACTCACTTGTGAATAATGGCAATGAAAAAGTCACTGTTTGATTACAGATGTCATTATGTGCCTAATTGCGGTGATATTAGAGCCACTTTATGAGCAAGTGTGTTGAAAATTTCATTATCTCACAGACTAAAAATCCTATCAATGTATGTGTTTGTCTCTTAGTGTCGCTTTTTCGTTTCATCGCGTTTCAAATCACAACGATACCTACTAAACAAGTTTTCTCATCCAATAATCTGCCAAAGTTAACTATCTACCTACTAAATAGCTATCTTATTACTGAACTATCAGGCATGAAGGTATATAAAACAAATCAATAAACCGACTTCCATCACAAAGCCAATCGAGAGACATCAGTTGCCGGTATTTTTAGAATGCATGGGCTTCCGTTAGATACAGTTGGACGGGTTCCAGCTTCCATCTTGTTTTGTTTAAATAGCTTCGGGTTACGATTATCATTGCCTTTAAACCTAGTTAGTATTTATGATTAGTTGGAACTTGGAATTAATTGCCTGACGTAGGTAAGTCTCACGTAAGAATCAAGATGAAAGATTTTTTTTTTTTAACTCAACCTAATACATAAATAACAAACATTCTTTAGTCATTTATTGATGATACAATTCCAATGAAAGAGTTTGAATTTCGTGAGTTTCTGTAAGTATATGTGGAGGTTGATCTTTGAGACTACCAATCAGATATAAAAAATTGTGTTTGCATTTATATCATATTTAATGAAAGGATTTTAAGCCGCGAAGCAACAACCATGAACGTCAGTCGTCAACCAATCCAGCAAGCTGTAGGCAAGTACAGAACAACGACAGGCTACACAGGTGCATTGGCGACGGCCCGGTGGAGAGTTGAATAAATGTAACAAGGATGAAGCCGTGGGTCACACGTTGTTGTTATTAGGAAGAAAGTAAGGAACATATACAAATGCAAACAATACAAATAGGACAAAATCAAACGGGATATAGAATATGACACAAATAACAAATTTAAAATATTTTTTTAAAATTCACTAAACTGTTAGCCTTAAAGGTTAATGGTGAAGGCCTAATGGTTCCAGCCATTAGAGACATTGACAGCTTCACCGGTCTTCATCAAAGTGGCTGAAGCTCGGCTTGGCCTGTTGCCGTACATGCAAATAAGTCACTATCTAACTAATTCTCTATCCGTAAAATTCTATCTAACTAACTAAACATACGCACGTGTTTCTTTCTGCCTTCTGGGAGGAATGAAGAAACATGCGGACATGCATTTAGTAATTTGGCAATGTGGGCTAAGTCTAACTAGCCAAACAAGAAAAAATAAAGGTCCCTTACAGAACCTATGTACCTGTGTAGTATGCACGTATGTGATTGTCTATAGTGATTGCAAGTGCAGTGTCAATGTAAAGCGCAAGCGGCTACTGGAGATTGAGACTCTGCATCATAAATTGTGTCAAACGCTACTGTTGGCTTTTACTGCGCAGCAAACTAATATATTTTATGACTTACCAAGAAATTTACTATATTGTAAGTACAATTCAATACATATAGAGACTTGTTCGTAAGTACATACTCTAAAAACACAATCCGTTCGTAAAATATCGATGCAGCACGCGCCGGCCATCTGTTTCAGCTCGGCCACGTGTCCGGGTAAGGTTACACTAGCCACCAGGGGTGGGACAAGTATCTGCCGATATCGATCCTATTGACATTGACAATATAACAGTTAATGTTATGATTATAATTTCTATATAAAATATAACACTAGCTAAAGGTTTATTAAATGCACTTTCAATGACCTAGTTAATAATATTTGTCCCTAAAATAATAGCTGCGTCACCAGAATCTAATCATCAAACAATATCAAAACGCTCACCTAAAACTTCTTCAATATTATTAGTATCTGTACGGCCATCTATCGCTTTTTCTTATCACGAGTCCAACTTAACCTAGGCCAGCTACATCTTCTGTGAATTGATTATTTGATTTGATTATAAAATCTCTTTTTTTTGGAGCTCTTTTTTATTAATATGAAGATAAAAATATTTGTTGGGACTAGATTTTATAATTAAGGGATACATATTGGTGACGAATATAAAATTTGGTGGCAGAAAATATTGTTGCCTTAATTAAATGATTCGAACGAATTTGTGAGGATAGTTTTTAAGGCATTTTAGTTTAATCCCATTACACATATTATTTTCGCATTTGATATGTATGAGGAATCAGCAGACGTTAGCAAAAACTCGTCTGCCATTACGATACCAATATTATTTATTAAAATCGAAATATACATTATAGAAAGAGATGATTAAATTTCATCTATGAATACCAATACTATGTCATAGTTGTTATGAAGTTTCAAATAAATAAGCTCAATAACATCAAAATATTCTTCTTGCTTTAATTTAGCTTCTTTATTTTGGTCACGACATGTTTTTCTCTTTCACTTCTTCTATCAACTGTCTTCTGTAGGAATACTGTATTCCCACCTTTTATAAACATAATCAGCTCTTCCTGCTCTTCCTCTACTTCTATATCCATCGACTTTCATACTCAACACTCTTCTAGTTATATGACTTTTATTCATCCTCACAACATGCCTATACCACACTAACCTATAAATATATCGAAATATCGATATTAAATGCACATACAATAATTTATATCGATATCGTTCTCAACCGCAGAACTGGCCCTTCATAAGGAACTCTTTGAGTGGTCCATTCATAGCTTTAATGTAGTGCATACCTACATATGTGGACTCTTTGTTACAAACCACATTCCTCAATCTTGGCTTCGTAACTCCATCTTTAGAAATATTGGGTGAACCAACTATAGGAAATGAGTTATTAATTTTAGTTACAAAATACTTTCTACGAATTTAAAGAAGTCAGAGGGCACGAAGTAGAAACTTATTGAGTCTAATATGATTTAAAAGGCATTTTTGGATAATTGTATTTTTTCTGCTACACATTATTTAATATCACAAAATCGAAAATTTAGTTATCCGATTTGGGTTTTATCATTTATAACTTACAGTGATAAATGACAAAAAAATTAGCTCACCTGTAAAGAAGAAGAAAGAGAAAAAGTGTCAAACAACTAAGCTTTGCATACGTTTGGCTTGCGAAGCTTCACACACAAGCTAGTAAACAATATATGAACAAGCTTAAAGCCTTATAAATGAAGTTATTTTACAAAGGGAGGCTAACACAAACAAAATATCATTAAGTTGCACAACAATACAGTTTAGTAGTAAATTGCGCTATAAAAATAATATAAAAAGTGTCAAACGTACGGATAGACATGCATGGGTTGAGTACATAATGAGTTTCCGTAGATTAATGTAAGCATTAAGAGAATTATGTTTTTATTTCCCATCCTTTATTGAAGATTACTTGTAGGTTTGTTTTTTATTACAACGAGTCTGATGTATGGTGCAATCAATCACAAATCTCCCATATTTTAGTCAGCGTGAAGCCGTAAACGAAATGCTTGATCGGTTGAATCAAAAGCATAGTTCTCAATGAATTACTCTGTACTGCTTTGGTGTTTCTAGTTAAAAGGTTTGTAATAAAATGCACGGTCGTATTTTACAATCTGTAATTTTGACTTAACTTGTTAATGAACATCTAGGATCGTGATTCTTTAATTCCAAACCGAAAAAGACACGAATTGTATACACAATCCCTAATTTTGTATTATATGATGAACTTGTATTTACAAGTGAAAAATTGTACTTAACATGGTAACTACCAATACCAATCTTTAGATTTTAGAAGGTTAGGCGTACATTCTCCGAACACACAACCACTTCACTAATAGATGTGGTTATGATCAAATGCTAAGTTATATCATGACAAATTTTAATTACAAGATTGGTCGAATAGTCTCGCAGGGGGCTGCCATATACCTCGGTCATTGGATAATATGACGAGCATTCTGGGTACGTTTTCGCGAGTTGGATAGCATCCACTGCTCGTAGTTTTTTAATTTTTTTATTTCATTACTATTATGCCAGTTATACACGTTATCGTTTATAAATATGTAGATTTTATTATAATTTATTTTCATTGCAACTAATACACAAAATAAAGATAATTAAAAGATTCAATAAGTGCAAAGAGATTTAATACATGAGTCCGCTTTTATAATAGTACAATACGTAATCACAGCTGTTCTCTTTCACCTCTATCCGTTTATTTATACTTTTCTACTGAGACATTATATTTAAAATTCATTATTAGACTTACAGGAAATGATTGTAAAGATTCAATTTCTTCAAGTTTGTAACATTGATCCTTTACTCTCCTGTTTAATTTAAATTGGCCAGTGAAAGTGTATGACTCAACGAAATCAACAAATTCTTTCATCACATCAGACACGTTATTTAGGTCGCTAGCCCAAACTCGCTACGTGCGGATGTGTGGTTCACTGACGTCACTGGTACACGCGTGTACCGATCGGATATTTTGCTGAACCAAACGCTATACCCGAATGTATACCTCTTGATGCTTTATTAATTCTTCCCTCTTGTAATGCACCTCCAGTTACAAGAGACATAAGACCACTTTTTATCTCGTCTGCTATCTGGAATCAGTTTGAATAGCCTGTTCGATTATACGACGCAGTTGGAGTTGACAACGCCAAACTCATATTTACAGGTAATGTGGAAGCACCTTTTAACCGTCAATATTACCGATAAGTTATTCTCAAAGGTAATTTTTAATTTTTCTTTCTTCATTAAGAGAAAACCTGAGAAATAAGAATGATGCTAATGTTGTAAGAAATATTAAGTTATTTTAAGGAATTTCTGGAATTTGTTAATACACATTCTGAAATGAACTAATGAATTAATGAACTTATAACAAAAAAGTTCATATTGATAGTAAATGGTAAGAAAAAAGTATATCGTAAGATATCAGTGGAGACAAGAAACTACATATTATAAGTTAGACTTATTTGACATTATTGTGATCAACTTTTCTTGGTATTTAGTAATAATGGAACTAAATGAAATAAAGTATTTTCACCTACTTTATTGTTCACATAAAGTGGCAACCCTGTTTAGGGAAGATATACAGTGCGCATGTTCGTGATATATCAGTTTAGCTTTATGAAAAGGGGGAGTTTAAGCATGCACGCAATATTTGCATTTACATTATAACACGTAATGACCCAGCAAAATGTTGCAGAGGATAAGTAACTAGAATAAAAAAGTAGTCCCTTGTCGCACACCAATTTTTTAATTATCCTCATGACATACACATCGCTACTAACTTTCACTTTTTTCACCCTATATGTTGAAGTATGCATTATCAGAGATTGAAAAGATACCAACAATTTTATAAATTAAGTTTTTGTGGGATCTTAGTCTATTTTGTTGTGATTTTTATTCATAAACTTGCTTAATTCAACCTTATATCGTATAATATTGGTACAAACCTGAAGTGGATTGAAAATTGGAAATTATATCATGAAAATATCACAAAAACTTTCTGGAATATTCTAACAAGGTGGCTACAATTTTGTTAGAAGAAGTTTGTAACAAGAAACTATTCAACACACTTGATAATGAAAGTATAATCCGCAATAAAAAGGATTAGCTACCAAATTAGGAAGAAAAGAGTATGATATTATAAAATTAACATATAATAAGACAGGAATGTTGTATGATCAATACAATCGCATGCCTTGGAAAGGTCACAAAAACACCGCCTACACATAATCCTGCACTTGTGTTCACAGAACCCGAATATGTGTTATATTTATTTAACTTCACAAGCCACTGGCTGTTCAAACAACTGTTGCGGCCGTTTACTAGACGATATGACGACATTGAAAACCATCAAATCATCTTTATTTTTTAAATCCTTTGAATCTTCAATAATCGATTCTTCGGTGTTTCTAGAAACATCGTTAGCAAATGGTAAAGACATTATGTTATTTGTATTAAAACGTCAATATTATGAAATTCAGTTTATCGGTGATTACAAAATTAAATTAATGTTTACATTGAACGCACAAAGTTAACACCTGCACTAACATGGCGGGTGGTAGGATGTTCATGCTCGGCTGAATCGCATCCGCATATATATGTTGAAAATCAACCATCTTGTAGTCACTATTTACACGTAACACAAAATTATACACTACGTGACTTAGAATATTAAGCGATTCACCAGGGTATATCCCAATTACTTATTGGATTTTAGCTGATTGAATTATGTAAACATAGCTACTGTCATTAATACATACATTACGAAGTTCATATCTATCAATCCTTGCAAATTTATCTTCATTTTCTTTACAATCATTAATCCTTTTTAATTCAATGACACTGTCTTTTAAAATGTATGCTTAGTCTTTACTCGGTGATTTTGCCAATCAGAGCCAATCTGAAAAGATGTTAACAATTTATCCCGTATTTAGTTTAATAATATTAAAATACCTTTCTTTACATACCTAATAGCTTCTGCCCGGGACTTACCCTGCGTGGACTTCAGAATTAGGTTTTATTGGGTTTACAATATTCTATGTACTAATCCAGGTTATAAACTATATGTGTGCAAATTGTCATCGAAATCCGTTCAGCAGCTTTGTGTCTGACAAATATCGAAAATCTGCCAACGATTTAGTCCATATAGACTACAAACCCAAACATAAAAATAAATCAGCCCTATTTTTCTTAATTACAAAAAAAACAAATAAATATGAATTTTCATATCACTTTGTTAAGAACTAAAAGAGTTCTTCATACAAACTGTCAGCCTCTATCTCTACCCTTCAAGGTTTATTTACGCGAGATTAGGTATGCTATGTCCTTCTACAAGGTTCAATCTATCTTTATACAAAAATTTATCGAAATATGTTCAACGGTTTAGGCGTGAAAATGTAACAAACAGTCAGACAGACAGAGCGACATTCGCATTTATAATATTAGTTTGGATATCGATATTATTGTTAAATTCGCTTACAAATCTTACAATCTAAAACTTATTATTTTTCAATAGACATAAGTAAATAAATCTAACACGTCACTTAAAAGCCATTCTATTTGTAGAAAACTAAGTTTTGCCCCACTAAACTTTACATCGGATTAACCTAGAAATGTCTTATTGTACCAGTTATGGCAAGTCTCGTGCAAGTATAGTTCTTTATAAGGACAGTAGCGACTACCTCGGGTATCTTACCTTGTGAGGAAGTTTAGTGACGTGACTTTGATCTATCGATATCAGCTTCCGTTGCCCTGCTCTCTTTCGGAGAGGCAAAAAGTTGTTTTATAGTGCCGATCAGTTATTATATTTTCTCATTATTACAGGAAGTTTGATAAATCTAATCGTATATTAAGCTATTGTAATTTTCTTATCTAATTTCTGACTAATCTGTTTCTTATTTACAAGCTTTTATTTTACTTTCTTTGTTAATAAGATAGGAATCTTGCAACTGAATATAAAAATAGTTATCCTTATCAGATTGAAGTAAAATTTTGCATACACGTTTAGTTTGGATGACAATGCATGGTTAGTTAAGCGAGATCATTCTAAATCCAATATCGCGCACTCACAAATATTTTTTTTATCGAAATAGGTTTAGCATTGTGGCCACACCACAACCTCACCTGATCTCTCACGAGCATGCGTGAAAAAATTAATGAATGTTGAAGAAACGAAAGATGTTTGTCAGGATCGTAACAGGTGGAAGGACGTCTCTACCTACACTGATGGGAAATAGGCGTGATTTATGTATGTATGTAATTTAAAGTTTTAACAAGACAATTTTTAACAAAAAAAGAAAATCAACTTCAATGATTTTAAAGAGTTCCCTTGTGTGTCTTGGAAGTTTATTGTCCAATGCCAATGAAATTAAAAGGCGGTCCGGGCCACCCTTGAGGTGTCTCCTATCTAATAAAAAAATAATCATCCAAATCGCTTCAAACCAAAGAAGTGTCTTAACAACCATAAAAAAAAATCGAATCGAGTAACCTCCTATATTTTATTGAAATCAGTTAAAAAATAAGATTTTATTAAATCATTGTTAAATTACTAATTTATTTTAAAATTGCACAATATAGTGATGGTAAGCACAGTATCAGCTAAAAACTGTGGTGGTGACCATCAAGAGATCAGCAACCCATCGCCATTACTCACTGTTATTTCGGCTAGCGTAGATAGAAACTGAATATGTACCGTCTGTATATAGCATAAGCGAATCATCAAGAGCTTTTCACCATATGGTAGGCTGTGCCACCCCGCTACGGGCATTTCCTCGTTTATTACTCATCAGAGTACACCGAATGCAGGTGAAGGTTAGCTTGTCCTTTGACTTTCCTTACACCATAACTTTGGTAATTTCTTTAATTTTAGACAAACAAATGTATATTTAACATGTACTACTAACCGACTGCGACGAAAAACACTTGACTAGAAAAAATATATTTTTCTACTATTGCTTTTATTTCATCGCCACATGTCGTAAATATTATATAGTCTATGTTACTCCCATAATTAAGACGAATTTAACGACATCTCCTATGCTTAAATCCATCAAGCCGTTTAGGCTACATAGCGTACCAAAGAAATAGACAGACATAAGTTGAAAAAACATAACCCTCCCTTTTCGTAGTCGCATAGAAAGAAACAAAAAAAACTTAACCACCTCAAAAGTTAAATCTGGAATTTATCGATAAACTTCTATCGATGTTTATCAATCGCTAACCGTTTCCCAGACTATCTAGAATGCCAATGATTCTCATGTTATATGTGGAAGTGAGGTATTTTTATTTATTAATTGCTAATGAAAGCTGTCCCAGTCCGACAACGATAGGCCACATGGCTACACGTTTGCTAAAAAAGCACTTTGATACCTAGTTTAGAGTTATTTATTAGTACCAATATAAATGTCACCATATGCAGAAGCCCGCATTTTTTATCGGTGCCAGAATACCGATGCCTGGTAAAAGCGTCTGCAGAGAAATTAATGAAAACACTTCGGTTGAATCCTATTTCTCTATGAGTATAGCGAGATATGCAAGTAAAATCTACCCCCATATTTATATTATACTTTCGTTGCATTTTGATGTTATTTACAGAAAAGAGGAAAAAAAACAATTTTTTTACTATGTTGCACCAAATACATCAAGTCCAAAATTTCACCGTGTAAAGAAAAGCAGCAGGAGAGTTATATTTAAAAAAATCGTGACAAACACCCGAAACGAACATTGTATATGAAAATACGAGAAAAAATTATTTTTTTTACAATTGGAAATTATGCCTAAAAAATTTAAACAAAAAGTATTCTTTTACGGACCTTATTCTTATAAAAAAAATATTCTTCAAAAATATTTATCAGAAAAATAAAAAGTAAAAAATACGAAATAAGTTGTTTGGAAAGTTAAAATTATCTGGAAAAAAAATTGTATTACTAATCAATTAGCTATATAGATTTTAAAAAATCAATGGGAGCAGATTGTGCTTTCTTATCCGGCTACACTCTGTTTGGTTCAATCTTCACCGGCAAAATTCAGATTGTAGCAAATATTTTTTTAAGTTTCATTAAAACCTAGCAGGTGATTCGCGACTTCGTTCACGTGGAAATACTTTTGAAGATCCCAAGATCTGCGCGCCTTACTAGATAAGTGATTTAGAAAACATAACTATTAGTAAATATACAACAACGCATAACTTATCAGTTATCACGATGACTAATCTAGAAAGAAATGTTTCCAACAAACTAGTGTCCAGGTCACGTAAAGCTAAACGGGTGATGATCTAGACAGGCTGGCAATATGCCAGGAACGGATAAATGCTTGCATCACATTACGTAGAATTCAACGAACATTGTAAAGTTCACATACGTCTAATTTTATATCACAAAATTTTTATGTTGGTTAACGGTAAACATTCTGGAGGTCGTACAGATCTGGATCAGGATCATCGAAGAATCTCTAACAATAGCTGTGACCCACAGTTTCACGTCAGAGTCAATCAGTGAAGCAATGTCGATCGACGTGAGTTCGAATTCCTACAATGAGTCTGAGCCTTCGGTGAAGGAAAACATCGTTATGAAACCATTGTACAGTGGTAGGACTTTTTCTAATGCCCACCCGGTTAGCTACCAAACTCAAATTGAAAATCTGTCTCCAAACACCAATAGGTGCACTTGAGAGTCAGTCTTCCACTAGGGTTAGCGTTATCTTGTACCATATCGTTACTTAATATCAGGTGTGATACGTGAACGCTTTAACCAGATAGCGATTTAATTTTAATCGCGGCAACCGCCCAAGCCGAGGTCCGGCCACTTTGGCACCCTTGAGCGAGTTGTCTTTACTTTCGCGGCTGAGTGCCTTAAGCGCTCGCCCCCAAGGCACGGTGAAGCTGTAAAAGCCGTCAGAGATTTCAGGGCCCCTAAGGCTAACAGCATAACTCAGTCAGAAAAAAAAACGTGAACGCTAAACGAATAATTTTAAAAAAGTCGACGCGGCGTCCACTCCGTTTGAACCATTACTCCTTCTGATTTCACTAAGTCACCATTGACTTTATCATTAGAACTTTTTGGAGGGAACTTGAAGTTAATATGTGGTTGTTTATGTTTTATTTAACCCTTTAGTTTTGGCGACATTTGAGTTACAGTTTGGTTATTGTGCACAAGAGAAATGGATTATAAATATTAATCGGCAACATGCATTTTAAGTTGTCACAAAAACTCCTTAAAAAGTTATAATAAGAGAGCCGCCATCTTGTTGAAACAATGTTTGAATATTGCAAGAATAATTGTATAAATATTCTATATACGTGACTTTGGCAGAACTGTGTAAGAACGCAGTTACCATTCAATAAAGGGAAGAAGAAGAAAGACTTTATCATTATACATTTGGACAAGAGGAACTTCATAACGCTTAAAATTAAAAATGTAATGAGTTACCGTCGAATTTCGACCACAGGCCGGTCACTAGTCATAATAAATTCATAAATGATTTATTTATAAGTAGTGCATTCCTGAAATAATGTTACGAGGGTCGCATCCCGCGCATATGGTGCCGTAACGCAATCCGACTTACGCAAGACCATGTTTTAATACACAGTTCCACTGTCGAATTCGTTACGGCCATTTTTATAAACTAGCGGTCGCCTTAAGGTTGAAATTCGACCAGCGACTTTTTGATCATAGAATATTTTCTGTTTGGCAGTATTCATGAACCTAAACAATGAGTATTGTCTATATCACTTGCTGTCACTTTTCGTTGAGTGACAATGTCAATATTTCCGGGGTTTTAAGTTCAATGGCACTGGTCGGGTTAGGATTCGCAGAATTAATTTATTTAATTTGATATTCATATTAGTACGTAACAGATATTATAGATAAATTTTAGCTTTCTGCACTCCTCCATATTAGCTAAAGCTTCAATGCACGCAATATGCTTAAAAAGGGATAGAAAGTCTTTGCTTCACGTATTAATATATAGATATGCTACCGGCCAATACCGATTTCGACCCAAACTAATTTGTCCTAGGACAAACTAGTTTGACCTAAGCGTGTCGGGATATACTAGTTAAGCCCAGGACAAATTAATTTGTCGGCAATTTACTAAATGAATAATATTTGTATAAACATATACCTGTACTCTTATTAATATATATGTAGTATAAAAGAAAGTCGCTGTCCGCGTCTGTCTGTTTGTCCGCTTACTTCTTCTAAACCATGCAATGTATTATTATACAATGTACACTGTCATTTAGGGATTTTTATGGAAGGGTTTTATATATAATACATTCCAAAATGTTTTTGTATAGTAGAGAAAATCCGATGTTTTGTAATCAAGTCGTCAATAAATCGATTTTCAAGTGCTTACATGGCTTACGCTGGCTAAATCTTATGTGATACATCAAAATAATGTGTTAAAGAATTTTAGTTCTTCAAAAAGCCTAGAGAAAAGTTTGGGATAGTAAGCATTTAACCATTAACCATAACAAGTAACCATTTTTAATTTAAAAGTAATAATTAAAAATATTAAATTATTTCCGAAGTTACTTTCTCCATTTTAGTATTAATCTCTATCCAGATTAAATGAACTTGGGTATTTTATATAGATGAAAATTGTCCTTTACATTATATCATTTAAATGAATACCGTAAAAGCTATCACGAAAAATTACGCGTGGCCATAGAAATTACTAGCAGCGAAACGGTTGGCTATGAAGTTATGAACTATCAAAACTTAAGCGCTAAACTCTAAATCATGCTTTTTTAAACATAAAATACACCATATGAGGGGTGTAAGGGGTGTCAAATTACATCTTTAAATCCGACAGACCCAAGCCAACATCACCTGCAGGTGGTGCATCTTGCTGAGCAGCGAACGAGGAAATGGCGATAGCGGAGTGGTAGATCTGTTTTGCCCGACTGGCTCGCGATGGTCATGCATGTGGTGAAAAGTCAGTCATAGTGACTCACTTTTGCATGTCACTTTTCGGGACTAGCCTGTCGATATCCAGTTAATATTATTGCAGGCCGGCACAACAGCGGTGACCGTCGATAGATTACGATCTCTTTACGTTCGCCGTTGTGATAGGATTTGTACTGTGCTTACTTACCATTAGGGAAAGTATCGTCAATTTGCCGTACTACGATAAAAAAAAAACTAAGATGTGGTTGGGTTAGGTTAGGTTTTTTTTTTTAAATTGGTGGGGTAATAAACCCTCACCCCCCTAAAAGCCTCTAACACAAATCAGAGAACGATGGTGCTATATAATAATTTGTTACAATATTTTTTCCCCACACACTTTCCTCCGACTTTGTCAGCAATTTCCCTACCCCTAAGCATCCCTTCTTTATTTATTTATTTAAAAAAATTCTTTTATCTAGTTACAAAATTCTTACAATAATTCCAATAATACAATAATGTCAAAGGTTAGGTTGGTTGACTTGTGATAAAAAAACAGCGAAAGACTTTTCGATACTAAACTACGAGATTAGTGTAACATTGAAAACATTTAACATTGGTTAACGTGAACAAACATCAAAAGATAAACTTTGCAGTTAAATTAGGTCGGTCTGCGTGATTCTGGACACAGTGTTATTTACACGGTTTTTATACGGGACATCAAATGATGCATTAAATCGAAAATGTTCCATTACTGAAAAACTATAGACCATCTTAACTTTAGTCGATCAACTCTATACCGCGCCGTCCGCGTCACACCTCCATCTCACCCTGTATTTACTTCACTACTTAAAGTTATAACATGAAGTTTTAATTATTTCAACTAGCTGTGCCCGCGTCTTCGTTCGCACCACCCACAGAAGTCTCCCGCCGGTTATTTTAAAGATAAAGATGCGTTTAATTTTTTTTTGCCTAAAGATTGTCTAAGTTACTCCATATAACATTAGCTATCTGCCAATGAAAGTCCAGTCAAAGTCAATCCATCAGTTTCGTAGATTACCCGGAACAAACAGACAAACACACAATTTTTTCTTTTTACTATATGTATGTACCCTAGATATCCTTTAATTTATATTTTTAGTAAAAAGTTGTTATTTTGACATTACAAACAGACACTTCAATTTCATTAAGTGTAATAGATAAATAGGCTACAATTTTTTTTTTTTTTTTTGTAATTCTGACTTGTAGTTCTAGAGATACCCTTCACATATAGAGGTACAAAAAGCACAAAAACTCACAAGAACTCCGACACAAACAGAAGCGGGTTATAAGTAAACGTGTGTTTCTGTGTGTTTATATGTTGCATCGTAACTCTCAAATGGCTAAACCGATTTTGATCTAGCTTGTTTTGTTTGAAAGGTGACTTGATCGAGAACGTTCTTAGCCATGATTCATGAAAATCTGTTCAGCCGTTTGAAGTTTATCAACTCTTCTCTAGTTGATAAATGGATATGAGCATCTTCGGCAGGTCTGATTTATCGAATTTTGGTATTCCGTTTTGAAGAACATGAGAACCAAGACCTGATGCTGGAGTATTAGAGTACAGCAGAGATATCGTGTTTGAGCTCATTGAAATGCTCTGAACGAATAGGTTACTTATGTCTGGGGATTTTTTTTATTTTCAATTTACCTTGTATTATAAGTTGTGTTGCCAGCTCGTTCCTTTCCGGTCCCATTTCGGGTCTTTATTTGACAAGTGAATCTTTTTGGAGATTTTTTTTTAAGTGTAATTTTAATAATCAATAAATCATTGTTTTCTGAAATATCTTTTTTAGTTCGTCACTTGTTTTAGAAAACGTAGCTTATATTTTTTTTGTTTTAAATATGTGCAGTTTCAAGTGATTTTAAGTGGCTTCTGAAGCCTAATAACTATTTTATCACCTACCTTTAGAAACACAGATTTACATTCACCATACAAGTGCTGAAGCCACGATATCTGTGTCTTTAGTACATCCATCGCCAAACTAAGATGGCTGTCAATGTCAATTATAATCTATTAAATAATTGTCCATTAATACCGACCGCACCTTCCCTGCCCAGTGGGCGTGACGGATAGTTTCGAATGAAGACGTATTGGGGTTACTAAAACTTAATGCACAGTGTATCTGTTGTTCTTACCTGAAACAAAAACAAATGTTTTTAGTACATATTTTTAATTGTTGCACTTCTAATCCTAACTACAAACATAAATGAAAGTTGAAATATATTTTTTTGATAGTTTCTATATTAAAAAAACACATATATAGAATAAAAAACACCGAATATGATGAGAAGGCTTCAAAATCTTTTTTATATAGTAAATAGTGATCAAGCCGGTGATTTCCACAGCTTCATTTTTAGACCAGAGGCCACCGAGTTTAAATTACACGGACTGCGACATAAAATTTCACTTGTAAATACATCAATTACAATAATTGAAACAAGTCTTCCAAAAACGGTGTGAAACGTTTATGGTAACCCAAAAGTATACGGTGACAGAGTAATTTTTTTTTGTCCAAACATATGGTGCTACACGGCCCACTGGTTACTCGTCGACCTCTTTATGGGGTCAAGTTTTAACCTTAAAGTGGTAGGAGAGAAAATTATTTGGTTTTATAATTAATTACCTTTTCATCAGTGAACGGCTTGTTTTTAAACTTTATGTTAATATATTTTATTTATTATGGATTTGCAACATAATATAATCTTATATAATATAAAAATCTCGTATCACGGTGTTTGTGGTCGCACTCCTCCGAAACGGCTGGATAGATTTTTATGTATATTTGGTAGGTATGAGAAAAGGTCGTAAATAATACTACATACCCGCTAGGTGATTAGGGTGTACCTATCCAGTGTTTTTTTTTTTTTTGTCAAAAATTATAACCCCAAATTTTCACCCTTCTACACCCCTTCCCATTTTTTAAACGCGACTTTATTATTTTTGTATGAATAAAAAAAATCTTTTTTATTTTTAAGCTCGTTGCCGAAGAGATCCGAGTATTTCCCAAAAATTTGTATTTAAATATAGTATTGTATATAAATATACTAATTTGTAGTGTGCCACAACATGCGTCAAATAATGTAAATTATAAGTACTCCTAGTAGCAAATACTACAAGGAAGTGTAGATTTTCAATATTTTATGGGAGGTGGTTATTTATGGAACAATTGATCAGATTCTAAAAATTCTTCCACTTAGAGTAAGCCAAATACTTTATTGTTATAATAAGTCTCGAATGGTTTTTAGTTAAAATACAGTGACTAACTACGATAAACAGCGTTAATTCCAAATTTACGTACATTTTGTGTGACGTTGAGAACCGTTTATAATATAAAATAATAAAATTATAGAAAGTAAAAACCATGAAAACAATCCAAATAATATTTAAAAAACACGATCAATTAATGTAATTTTAAAGTTATCATTTTAAAGAGATATATAGAACTTTGTTACATTACAATTATTTAGTATTCTTACCTACCTTAAAAACAAGTTGATTCGGGTAATCGTACCACCAAATTTATTACTGAATATACATCGGCTGAGCCTGGAACGTGACAACCCTAAGCATACCCCTACGCGGTTGGACAGTCTGTATAAAACGAAAAAAAAACGTACACGTTCCATTACGGATCGATTTCAAATGAGAAACGCAGTTGCCAACCATTTTGGTGCCCCTTAACTCACTCATTACTGCCTCTGTGGTCCTAGGCGCGACTGCTTTGCCCGAGGTCTAGCAAAAAAGTGTTATGGGGTTTTTCTTTGAAATTCTTAGTAGCAGCTGGGAGTTTGGCTTTGTGCCCGATTACATGAGACCTAAAAACACTTAATTTATGTATCTGTATTATTTATGTATCACTCCTCAATCTCCTCCACCTATTCCAACTGCCTCTTCTCCCGCAAGCACCATAACAAACACTGTTGCAGAAATAAACTATTAAGAAACATCAAAACTGTGAATGGGGTGGTTTCCAAGTATCCTGACCCTTACCTCATCAAAATTGGTGAGTGATTGTGATTTATCCAACAGGGGGTTAGGACTTTTGTATGGTCGACCCAAACACCCAAACACGATTGTCAATTCCCACCTATTATTGCGGTTCTTATTGAAGTCCAAAACAGATAAAGACCATAAATAATCACTTAACGTTTTTTCTATATTAATTTTATAAATCTCACAAACTCAAATCTCAATAGATCTATCAGTATTGGATAACCATCTAACACGCTGCCAAAAAGAGATGTATCAAGAAGGCTGGCCACATTACTTCTTTGTATAGCGATGCTTATTCGTTGACATTTTTTTATATGTCATATTTTCTGATCTAGTTTGCCAATATCATAAAAAAAGAAACAAAAAAATGAAAAGAAGTCGTTTTAGATTTTTTTTAAAGTAACCGTGTTAAGCTTACACAATAATATAATCACGCCGTTGAGAAACACACCTGACTCTGTTTCTTGTCAGAAAAAAAGAGTAAACAAAAAAAAACTAGGCTAAAAGTTCATTGGACTGGGATTTTGTATAAAAAATTCGCAACGTTGTACCAAGGATGTAAATGTTTGGATTAGTTCATTTGTTTATGGCCTTGTAAGAAGCGCCGCCTAATATAAAAAAAAAGAACAAGTTTATATACAATTTAAATTCTTTCTCTGCATGTTCCAATTCTTAAGTGAAGGCGAATTTACGGAAGCAACTTTTTAAGCACCAATGACGCATTTTTTTATACAACAAAAGTGGCAAACATGCGCATACGACCCACCTGGTGGTAAGCTACCGTAGCCTATGAACGCTTGTAATTCCAAAGTTATTAGTATTATTACACTAGTGCATTGCCGTCCTTGAACTCCCCCCCCCCTCTACCCAAAAAGCTCTGGAAACCCTACTCGCCGCAGGAACAAAACAAAAAAAAAACGTTCGTAACACTCCTTTTCTTTTTCTAAGTTCGCGCATGGGTACACTTGTCTTATTCTAACACGTTAATCTATCTCTCTTAGTTTAATAGCATAATTCTTGTTTCTCTTTCTGTCGCGCTCTCTCTGGCCAAGTACCTATTTCCCGTGCTTTTTACGTCAGAAACGTTTCGTTGAAAAACGAGGCATTAACATTTCTACCTTAGAATTTTACTCTCTTCGCTCCCAAAGAAACAATTCCATAAATAAATATTACTTACAACCGCCCCCGCTTGTAAAATGAACCCTTAGCTATCTTAAATGAATTGCTGATGCTCTTACCCACCTAGGTAAATAGGTCTTGTATATTTATCGCCTAGGCCGGAACCTAATTTTGTTAAGAGTGTTAGGTGTCGAAACAAATCCACGCGAGTGCTTTCCACGTAATTAATTGCAATATGACATGAAACAGGTCGGCCTGGATTCGTTTTTATTAGATAGCATTATGCTATTAGCCCTATTAATGTAGAAGTTAAGAAATTAATAACATCATAACATTAGTCACATTACATTACTGTTTTTGGCAGCGACTTCTTCCACTTTGTCTTCGAAATTAAATAACTAACATCTACTATAAAGTGCTTGTAATAATTAAAAAATCTTCACGGGTGTGAGCATAAAAACTCACCAAAGCTTTGACATAACCGGATAAACGGTATATGAATTCTTACGGCTAACAAAAAATATATAAATGCTCCATTCTTTACTCAAAACAGTTCTTAGAGTTTTAAGTAAAACGAGCAGTCAAACCATCATCATTTCAGCCGCAGGACGTCCACTGCTGAACATAGGCCTCCCCCATAGATCTCCAGAGCGACCGATCTTGTGCGGACTGCACCCAACGGCTCCCAGCGACCTTTATTAGGTCGTCTTTCCATCTAGTGAGGGGCCGTTCTACGCTGCGCTTTCCGGTGCGTGGTCTCCACTAGAGAACCTTTCTGCCCCAACGGCCGTCAGTTCTCCGAACTATGTGCCCCGCCTACTGCCACTTCAACTTGCTAATCCTTTTGGCTATGTCGGTGACCTTAGTTTGTCTACGGATCTCCTCATTTCTGATTCGATCTCGTAGAGAAACACCAAGCATAGCCCTCTCCATAGCTCGCTGAGCGACCTTGAGCTTTCTTATGAGGCCCACAGTGAGCGACCACCTCTCTGTGCCGTATGTCATCACTGGCAACACACATTGGTCAAAGACTTTCGTCTAGAGGCACTGAGGTATTTTGGATGAGAAGACGTCGCGCAGTTTCCCGAACACTGCCCAGCCGAGTTGGATTCGTCGACTGACCTCTTTTTCAAAGTTGGACCTACCTAACTGGACTGTTTGTCCCAGGTAAACATATTCGTCAACAATTTCTAAACAAGAGTTAACAACTGATACTTGGGTGGGCACCACATGGACATTCGACATGATTTTCGTCTTGTCCATGTTCATTTTAAGGCCCACCTGTTGAGAAACTTTGTCGAGGACATCGAGCATTGTGTCAAGATCTTCCAGCGATTCTGCCATGACTACGATGTCGTCAGCAAATCGAAGGTGAGTGATGTACTCGCCATTGACATTGATGCCGAGTCCTTGCCATTCCAGGAGCTTGAAGGCGTCCTCTAGGGCGGCGGTAAACAGTTTCGGAGATATTACGTCTCCCTGTCTAACGCCTCTCCTCGAAGGAATTGCCTTCGTGCACTGCTCCTGTACTCGGCGTTGTTGTACAAACACTTCAACACTTCGATATATCGATAGTCAATACGGCACCGCTGGAGAGACTGCAACACTGCCCAGGTTTCGACCGAATCAAAGGCTTTTTCGTAGTCCACGAACGCTAAGCATAAAAGCAGATTATACTCCTCAGTCTTCTGTATAATCTGCCACAGCGTATAGATGTGGTCTACGGTGCTAAAGCCTTTTCGGAAACCGGCTTGTTCAGGAGGCTGGAAGTCATCAAACCTGCGCTCGAGACGATTTTTGATGACCCTCGAAAACAGCTTATAAACATGGCTCAGCAACGAGATGGGCCGATAGTTCTTCAATAAGGTTTTATCACCTTTCTTGAAGAACAGGACCACCACGCTGCCGTCCCACGTTTCAGCGTTTTGCCCTCGAGTATAACGGAATTAAAGAGCTTCTGCAGGACCTTAAGTACCGGTGTTCCACCCGCTTTAAGAAGCTCTGATGTAATTCCGTCATCACCCGGCGCCTTGTTGTTCTTAAGCTGCTTAAGGGCCATCCTAATCTCGTACAGGGTGATGTCGGGGATATCTTCGGTATAGTGTCGGGTCAGCCCGGCTCTCGGATCTTTAGCCCGACTGGTAACAGGCTTAGTTGACGAGGTATATAACTGCCCATAGAACCTTTCGATCTCCCTTAATACCTCTGGCTTGGTGGACGCCATAATCAGTAATTTTAGGCAAAAAGTCACAAGACACGAGCCGAGCGAGTCGAGCAAGCATAACAATGTAACAGCCGGTGAGCACTATAAAGAGAAAGGTACTACAAACTTTTGTCGTCTATTAAAAATAATTTTAACCCATAGATTTGTGATTGCTATAATTATATGCTACATTTCATAAAATGTATTTTGGAATAAAAAAAAATATTTTCCTTAGAGGATTTTAAGAGAGTTGTCGAAAATGAGTTTTAATAGCAGTTTCTTTCGTAACCTCTTTTTTCCTTACCACCCCATTTTAGAATATAAATCGACGAAATATACATCCCATTTCTGAAACTTTCCATTGAATATAGATTGATATTTTTTTAGAAAATTTAGTTCGATCTCAAATCTAAAATTAAAAATATATTGTTCATTACCGATTGATGACACATGTCCATATTATTATTATAAGTGTGTGTTTATTTCTTTATTTGTTGGTTTGTTTCAACGCGCTAATCTGTAGAACTACGAGTAAGACTAAAAATATTTTGTTTGCATTTTATAGCATATTTATTAATTAAGGTCATATAGGCTACATAACATCACGCTACGACCCTAAGGACTGGAACAGTAACCACAAACGACAAAGCATCTGGTAAGCTGCAGACAAGTACGGGAATTAAGAAGAAAGATACGAGTTGATTAAATATGGGATAACACGGGGGAAACCGTGGGGCATAGCTATTGTTTTATAGAATGTAACGGAACCCTTTTATTTTCTAGTCTTTATTTCATCTTCTTATTTCGTGTATTTATTAAACCTCTGATTTAGCCACTTTGACAAATGCTGTGAAGGGTTGGGGTTAGAAGTAATCTGTGAAATAATAAGTACGGAAACAAATAGTTTTTAAGATATTTTTTTCCATTTTCAGGTTGTGTCTATCTAGGAATTGTATATTATAAATTTTCAACGAATAATTATTTATTTATGATAGCAGTTCAAACCTAATCTAGCCATTTTCATCACCACAACGGAAAAATGTAAATATCTAACTCAGAACAAAAAACGACACAAAATGTTAAAGTATGTAGTATTTGAGGTAAACAACACAATATTTATTCAAAACCTAACAACATAACGTATAGAAAGAAATTACGAACTTCAAAACTTTTTGCCCATCGCTTGTTACCAGAAGGTAGTTTTTTCTGCTCCAGCAACGTATTCTGGAGATAGAGATTACTTAGTATCTATAAAGCAAGGCGATCCGCACTTGCGTTACCTTTGAATATTGATATTGAAAACAAGAAACTGTTTCGGTATTTCAATCGTCTTTATTTCTAAAAACCATCTAACACCATTATTAAAATGGATATTTCAAATTTAGAAGAACTCAACATAAGTTCATGTTTCTAAATTAAATTAAGAATAAAATGTGTAACCGTGACTAATAGTGTGTGTTTTGTGGACAGATTAGTAGACTGATTACATAATTTTAATAACAAAAGAAATACTTTTTATGTAATTTTCGGTCTATTGCCCGCACACCCGTTGTCCTAAGTTAATAGACCAGCAAATGCGTTCACATTATTTTGAACCATTGTAAAATAGGGTGACCATATGGTGACATAACATCATTGTACATTACAGCGGTAAAAAAAACTTTTAAAAAATGGGAAGGAATTATGATATCATATACAAATATAAAATAAAGAAAGAAGGAAAATGTATCAAAATAAATCTAGAAAGAAAATACCATTATTTTTTATTATTTTTGATCCGCTAAAAATCAGCCGATATAATCAAGAACCAATTCTTTCTATGTTCAATTTAGTAAGTATAAATATACTTATAATCAAAACTAAGTAATACACACGAGATAGTTTATACGTCTCATTTAAGATAGAAAAGGACAAAATGCTCATCAAAATTGTCTAAGCGATTATTTTTATTAATATCGATGATTTGGAATGACAACGTTAGACAAGGAAAAAATAAGGATTAAAACAATTAGGCAGGAGTTTTTCCTCTGGCATACATTATAGTATCTGACGATAGTTTAACATTTTCCAGAGGTATTTAAAGATTTGCAGGACAGCCTATATATTTTATAATTTTAGTTATTATGTCTTCAAAATTAACGTTTGGCCTTTAAAATACGTATCATAATTTATCAATGAATTACAATATTATTTACTGGTTTTTTATCCGAGTAAAAGATATGATATACATTTCAATATTAGACAAAAAATGAATCCAACAGAGCATGATTGGATTTACAACAAAAAAAAATGTAATTTTAGAATTGTCACCAATTGATGAACGACATGTTTGTAAATCTACACCTACGAAAGGATTATTATAGCAAAGTTGTAAGAATAAGCAGAATAATTTATTATTTGCAGTTTTATTAAGAAGTAACTGAGCTCAAGGTAGCGCTAGCAAGGAGTATAGAATTCCGTTGACCAGGCACACGCGCGAACCGTACTTACCTACGCTACTGATTATTTTAAAGATAAAAATGCTTATTGTGAGTGATCTTTAGAATATAGGCATATTCTCTCGCTGACTTTTTGTAGGTCTTTTTAGCATCTACAATTATTCACTACATTAATTTCATATATGTATATGTTATGGCTTAGTCTAAGCCATATTTAAACGCCACAAAATCGTCTTTTTTCCGAATTGATTTTTATCTGCACAAAACCCTAATTCTTTTTCTAAAATAAAAGTAGTCTATGTTACTCCTTATAAAATCAACGATCTGCCAGTGAAAATCCCGTCCACATCAGTCCTACCGTTTCGGAGATTAACCGGAATAAACAGAAAGACACACAAAAATGTTAAAATGAAGTATTTTTATACTTTCATTTTTTAAGTTTACAAACAAGCACTTCCTTTTTATTTATTTGCATAGATTGTATAGGTGGTAGACGCTGTTAAAACTTGTTTTTTAGATTGCGGTAGTATCGCCACACCTTTATCTCTTACAAAGCAGCCATGTTCCAGTCTTAAAGTTCATTCAAAATAACTCCTTGACGTACCTAGCACGTTATTAGTGACTCTTCTTCTTCTTCCTGCCCTTATCCCACACTAGGTGGAGTCGGTACAGCACATCTTTATCTTCCATTCCAGCCTATCACCCATCATCTCTACACTCACTCCCCGTACAAGCACATCCTCTTCACACAGTTCATCCAAGTCTTTTTACGGTGCCTTCTTCTCACATTACCGCTTACCATCATCACCATTGTCTTTTTCGCCACATGAGTTTAATCCCTTCGCATAACATAATCATACCAGTACCTATAATCTGGCACTCTTTAATTTTTCAGACACTGGTGCAATTTCAGGCTTCTTCTAACGTACATACCTCTTCTATCTATTCTGGTCAATTCACACATCCATGTCAACATTCACATCTTTCAGGTTATTAGTAACTGGCCTCAGGAAAACCGCAGCCCTATTTGAGGTCAATTATAAGCAACTTTGAATTGCCTTTCCATTCCTTCATCCATTTCATTTAAGAATACATTGCCACCCTAATGAAAAATTATTTCAATGCAAGGCGTGACAATTGTTTAGGTGATAAACCGAACAACCGTATGTACGCTCGTAATATAAGTAAAGATCATCAGTCTACCATACATCCTGTTATTTTTTTTGTTTTTTTTTTTTTAATATAAGTTTTAAGTTTATAAAAAATAATAGCTCCAGGGAAGGAGTTTCCCTTGAGTTTCTTCGATTCTTTTTCTGATTTTTTTCAGGCTTTCATTTTTGTGTTAGAAATAATTGTGTTAGGTAAAAGAAATTTGTGTGGATATAGATAAGCATCTAAAGCTAGTATAGCCAAATTAGCTTAGAGATGTTTCTGCGTTTGTAGTAGTGTACGGTATAGTATACGTATACAGAGTGTATTAGTACACGTGTATAATTAGCGAGTGAGTGAGTGTGAGTGCGAGGCACGTGGTAGCTACTAGCTAGCGAAAACTGGTTTATTCCGGTTTTACTCACTGTGTGTATTATATACTACTACTAATGTAAATACGTCACCAAACTGATTTGCCTATACTGTAGCATTTATAACCACATGATTTTTCTTTTACCAAAAATTGCTATATTTTAATTCGCTTACAATTATTTCTAACACAAAAATTACAAGACATGCGTGAAAAAATCATTCAACGTGTAAAGTAAACGTTATTTCGCCAGAACTAATATAATTAGTGAGTAAAAATACGTTATTAGCATAGTTATTTGGGGCGTACGCACGGGGTCACTGTGTAGGGTGACCACTTCCGTTTCACGTGGAAGTTTTTAATTCATAGCATCAGAGCGATTTATAAATTTAATTGGTCTTTACGTAAAAATCACGTTTTATTAATTTTTTAATTAAATAAAAAAAAGTTGACCCTCACGGGACACCTGGCAGGTGTAGTACATCATAGCAAATATAAAGCTGTACCTGATAAATAAAAACACCGCCTAATCACAAAACACTACAAACCAAAAGAAAGCGACTGTAAATATGTTTATTTTATTACTATGTTTAAGGTGGTCGCGATACCTACCAACCGCTTTTAATCTATCTATTTTTTAACATGAAACTTTGTTGCAGTATGTCTATTATATAAAAACGAACTCGCCTCCACACCGCCAACGTTGGGGCCAAAGTGTCGCTACACCAATATCCGCCAACATCGGTTCCAACAAGCAGTCTGACTATACGCATTATATGTTTCACATCAATAATGGATGATCCGTGCAAATATTACTCCCTTTACAGAATGTAAACAATCTAACTAAAAGCTGTCATATATGGTAAATAGGTTGGTAATAGATGGCACCACTCGCATGATAATAATATAATATTTTTATCCGATCTGTTGAAATAATTTTTTAATCAACTTAAACGAAATTTTTTTTTGTATTTCATCAGTAGCTTTAAATTTTTTAAATTAAATTTGGATCATTAATTTTGATGAAGAATTCAAGGAGAATTCATCACATGCCGAAATAGACAAATCAGCAGCTTTTACATCTTATGATTTGTACCACACAATAACCTTTTCAATGCCCCACATTTTAGTATTATAAAGTTACGTCATCTTTTAAAGTTGGTATATATATAATATAGGGATAAAAACAGTGTGATAAGGTCCCGTGATTATCTTAAAAGTCATTCATTTATTCTTTTGGTTATAGTTTTATTATATTTATGATAATATATTTAATGTTCCTTAGCGTAAAATTGTGGGGCAGCTAGTGGGTTTAAGTTTTTTATTATATCACTAAGGTGGCAAACAAGGATACGACCCACCCGATGGTAAGGGGTTACTGTAGTCTGTGGACATATGTAATATAATAGGGGTCACTAATGCGTGGCCAACCTTTAGCTCTGGAAACCCTACCCAAGAACACAAGACAAGGTTATTTGGCTGCGATTTTCTGTACGGTGGAGGTATTCCACAAGTCGGACTGCCTCATTTGCCTAGTGGTCGTAAGCGCGACTGCTATGACCGAGATCCTGGGTTCGATCCCAAGGTCAAGCAAAGTGTTATTGGGTTTTTCCTATGAAATTCTAAGTAGCAACTCGGACCTAAAAACATACTCGGCGAACTGTTGGTGTACATTAGTATACCTCTGCCCAACCCTTCGAGGATACAGGCGTCATGGTTTGTATGTATGTCATAATACCATTCCTTATTACCTCCAAAAAGGTATAAACACACATTAATACCATAAAAACCGTTTCAAAAACTGGGACATTATACTCGTAAAATATGACCGAGACACGAACATCACTTTCCTGCGTGCCAGAACGAGACGAACAACCCATTAAATATCAGTTAGGTTGTGCGTTTTCTTCACTTTTTATATTAACGTCGGATGGCGTCTTTATAGGGTTATTATATCAAAGGTGTCGGGGTTCGATGCCCGGTTGTGTAAATGTAATCAAAGTTAGATAATCTGTTGCTTTGTCGGCTTTTCACTGTTTTACGGATTCAAAATTATATCAGATAAATATATTACGCTTTTACGAGAAAAAAAAAAACAAAATAAAGAATATTTTATACTATTTAGGCCTTAAAAAGATAGTTATGAATGTCAATACACTACTACCGATCAAAAGTCATCGAGAAGAACCGGCAAGAAAGTCAAAGAAATAGTATTTAAACTATGATTATTAGTGGATAGACAGGGAGGTAATCAATATCCAATATCACCGTCATTCACGTATAGGGTGGATCTATAATAAATATACTTTGGACAATATAACTTCCTTAACATTATTAATGAAACTTATTTATCCGGCAAATCGACAATATATTTAGGAAGTTCATTGTAGAACCTAACACAATTACCTAAAACCCATTTATGTGGTTTACTAAGTCTATATTTATTTCTAGTTTTGAAATTGTGCCAGTCATTTACAAGTTCAAAATTATCTTCCCTTTTTTTAAACATACCTAAAATCGAAGTACATGTGCCTGAGGATAAGCGTAGTGCAATAGCGACTGTCTAGAGTTCAACAATCCACATTGGCGGACCATGGCGTCCTTGGCCCTAGGATAAATACGCTCTTACGAGCTCCTATCCTCCCTACCTAATGCTTATACCATCTTCATAACCAATCTAATAACATATTCTAACATCCAAAACCATAAAAAAATTCCAATCATAATAGAAAATTAAACTGGCCATTGACGGTACCAGTTATAAGCCTGGGACTTGAGGTCAACGTTCATCAAGAAACTCTACAACATTGACTGATGAACTCTCGTTAACGAAGCATCAAATTAAACTTATCTAAAACACAGTGATGCATCACAATCTGTCAAGAGAATAGATTGGAAGACGAGTTAATAAAGTCCCATCCTTTTCTTAACAAAGGTGAGAGATGAGAACTTCGTATAAATAACTCATCTCGTTTGATTAATATTATTTTGGGTTTAAGTCCAAGAGTTACTAAGACTTTGCTATTCATTTACATTCTGAGAGTTAAATAATTCGACCACTTTTCAGATGAATGTCAAGTAATCTGCGACAATCCATTAAAATCTCTAAATTGGATTTCAGTACTAACGATGGTCTTAACAGTGATGGCTCAGTAGTAGCATATTCGGATACCGGATCGACCGACGTCAGTTCGAGATCTAGAAAGAGCCGTCGGTTCCTAAAAACATTGGAATGAAGCAATTGGCTTGGTAGGGTACTTTACTTTCTAATGTTCGTCTTGCTAGCAACCATCTTCAAGTTGGAAGTTTATCACCAAGCATCTGTAAGCGTGTTCCGGCAACCGCAATTGAGATTTAGTCCCCTCTGAATTGGTCTTAGTGCATTAATTTCGATTTTCAGCCTCTTATCGTTATGCGAAATCGTGGTCAAATTTTAAACCTATACAAGTGAAAAGAAAACAGTTATAACTTACATCTCATAGTTTTCTAAGTTGGAATATCTTCTGATTTTACTTTGATCTAAAAACAATGTAACTAGTCTATTCGAAGGTCTGATAGCAGAAGTACGATCATCACAAAGCAGTAGGTACAACTACTATTGTGGTCAGGTCTGAGTATCTGGAGAGACCAGTTAGCGGCACATATATTATCCGTGATTGTCTGTGATTAAAACTAAAGTCCTCACTCAAGGTTACCACTGATTGCTGATTGACTGCAGTAGCTGTTTGTCAGACCACGTTCGTTTCTTCTAAAAATAATATTTAACACGTTAACCGAATAAATTACAACTAAACGTAAGTATTTCAAGCTGACCCACGCTAAAGCTCCATTCATACAATTTCAAAGTCAGTGAAACTAGTTCCGCCCACACTGGACCGGTTTATAGGGTCCATTGGGCATGGGATAATTTTGACGTCATCCGAGCTTTGCCACTGTTTATACAGTATAATTCCTTATTAAATATTATCAAACGCAACGTCCCTTTGTTCGGTTGCATATACCTTGAGGACCACCTATCAAATTTGCTTGTCCTTTTTCTAATATACATATATATTATATTCGCTGGCCAACTTTTAGTATATATTTTATTATGTTACGTATTATTATTCTAGAATTATCACGATGAAAAAAATCATAGTCCGATAATTCTCTCTCTAACGGCTTCCATACGCTTTCCGAAATCAAAAATGCGAACAATGTTGTGTACGGGATATTAAAAAAATACCGAACATCGGGTCATTTGCCTACCTGAGAATTCCGAGAAGTGAACACCTCAATATTATCTGATTGACGTTCAATGCAGACTTTTTATAGGGATTTCGCTTATTGTCCGACGAATATCTCTAGAGCAATAAACGGTCAGTTCGAATTATATCATGATGTCTCCGAATAAGTATAAAACGAAATAACGGCTTAGTAGTTACGTGTGTGGACACCGCGTCAACCGACGTGACTTTTCGGTGAAGAAAAACATCGTGTGATGAAACCATATCTTAAAGACTGGATATTTTCCAATTACCGTCTGGTTAGCTACCATTCTCAAGTTGGAAGTCTATCAATCAAATAACCAAGTGTTCCTGCGGTGAGTATGGTTTCCAGAGCTCCTTGGGCTAGAGGGGTTCAAGTTTAGCGACGCGCTGGTGTGTTACCTATGGTATTACTAGCATTCATAGGCTAAAGTAATTGCTTGCCATCAGGTGATTGTTTTTCAGCTCAGTTGTATTAAAAAGAGCAAGTTCCCGCACTGGGTTAAGCGAGTCTTATTATACTTTTTTGGTTTATGGCCACAATCTCACTGGATGATTAGTTACAATGTGGCCAAAAAGCACAAACTGCTGGAACTGACACTTACTTGAAGAAGAAGTAGCAAGCATCACAACTTTTTTTTACAGTGACGGAACTTTACCTGATAGTAAGCACAGTGAAATCCATTATCATCGGCGACCAGCGAGGGATCTACGGCCTGCTCAAACGTCTCTTCACACTATGCTTAAAGGACTCCATGTTGTAGGAAGGAGGGAACACACTGCCCTGGAGACAGTTCCACAGCTTCACAGTAAGGACAAGAAATGACGTAGCAAATTTCTTTGTTCGTACTGAGATGGAGGTTTCCGTAAATCTGGGGCTCCGGAGTCCAGCACGTCTGGTTCTATTATGAAATGAGCTAAAATGGTATTACTGAAAACAGACTCAGAGAGTTA
The DNA here is from genome assembly GCA_033032175.1 of Saturnia japonica. Taxonomy (NCBI): domain Eukaryota; kingdom Metazoa; phylum Arthropoda; class Insecta; order Lepidoptera; family Saturniidae; genus Saturnia; species Saturnia japonica. The sequence goes on from CM065330.1 coordinate 2,706,751, forward strand.
CCATTGAGTGCCGCCATCATTCCATACTAAGTGACATCAATTCAACATATTTTTTCAAAATTCTACAAAAATTTTCAAGTAACATCATAAGTTATATTGGAATGCGAGGTGTCATTTTTATCGTGTCATGATGTTACCGTCCCTGTCCGTATCGCTTCGGACACGTCATCATTAAAATATTAAAAACAAAACGTTTGTCGTGAGTTAAACTCCTGCGCACATTTATCTTACATCAAAACTTAAATGTAACGTCGAAAACAAAATCCTTTTTTTTTCTTTTATAATATAGCTCGACACATTGACGGTACTGCTGTGATGGTGAGCATAGCACAGTCCATACACAACGATGACCACCGAGAGATCTAAATCCATTAGCGGTCGCTGCCGTCGTGTCGGCCTGTATAAATATCTCTTCACGTTACGCATAAAAGACCCGATGTCGTAAGAAGGAGAGAACACACTGACTAGGAGAAAGTTCCACCTTCACGGTACGACAAAGCTAAGACATAGAGAACTTTTAGTTCGTGCCGAGATGGAGGTTAACGAAAAACTTTGACTCCGAAGCCGTGCGTGGTTCTGTTGTGGAAGAGAGAGGAGGGTATTAGATTGAACAACTCTTCAGAACACTCACCATGATACAGACGATAGAACACGCTAAGCAAGGCGATGTTCCTGTGTAGCTGAAGCGATTTATTTGGTAACGTCTGCATTATTAACAATGCGAACAGCCTATCACCCCAGAAATTCGAACAGTTTTCCATACACGGCCGAACTTGTAAGCCTTAATGTGTGTTAGTGTCTTTTATAAGAGACTAGATAATATAAATAATAATATATTTCTAACTAAATATAGTCCACGTGATTTAGAGATAGACCTTCAAGTAATAAAATCTGTAGAATATAAGCAGTAAAATGAATTTCCTAGAACTTGGGCCATGTTATGTCATGGATCAGCTATACGAACTTGCTCAGTAAAGGACATGATGTACGATTGTTGACTAACGTCTAGCATTTATGCGAGTTCAGCAATAACAAATTTATAATAGCATACGAGAAAGAGAAAAAAAGAGATTACAATACCAATTAAAACGTTGACTTCAAATAATGTTCATTATCCACACTTGAGCTAATTTTAGTTTGAGAAATTAAACTTTTATTTATAAAATCTTGTACATAAACAGATTCTGAATCAGAACCTGCAAAAAATGCTTTATATTAAAAAAAATCTAGAATCGATAAGAACTGGTAGGTACCTATCTACTACAACGAGAACTTTCTTTTAACTTTTTAGAATTAGAAAAAAGTGTTTCTAAATATATATAACAGTAACGTAATTATTATGACGTAAACATGTTCTAAGAATGGATTTTTGGATCTTAAAACTTTTATGGAGAAATACCAAATACTTGCGGACATCACTATCCGCGTCTGTTTTTCCTTATTCATACAACATAGTGGCCTTCAAAAGAAGAGTGAATCAAGTTTTACTGTACGAACGCGTACCATCTTCAGTCTTCTCTTCACTTTGAATCATGCTTGAACAGTTTATTAGAAAGAAAAAAAATGATTTACATTTTTCAAACTTGACGCGAGCGTAGCGGCAACTAAAAGCAAGTTAAATATATTTCAATTTTGTGCCCGACTGTCTCACAGTAGGTGGTCCATGTAACCCTTTGTTATTTGTAATATCATATCATTATAACTTTCGAAATTTTACGGTCATTAAAAAAAAAAATACACCGAAATGTATCCTAATCTAAGTTTTTATTTAGCTTGATGCAGGAAAAAACACTTGTTTTTTTATTTAATTTCACCAAACCCTTGTTTCTATTTAGTCTTGATATCCTGAAATTGGTTTAAAGTTAGTCTTCTTTGCTTAGATGTCTGAATCATTTGCCAGCTTCTTAAACTACAGCTACCTACAAGAAAAATCTTTTAGAAAAAACTACATATCCTCATGAATACACATACAGTGTCTGTGACTTCGTCCGCGTAGAACTTTGTGTATGAAAAAAGCAATAAAAAAATATACGTAAGCGTTCTGAAATTCAACTAAAGCGAAACACTGCCGAAATGTTTTCTGTCCGTGATTCTAATTTAAAACGGCCGAAAACGTGGGGCACCGCTAGTATTACTAGCTTATGCCCGTGACTTCATTCCCGTTATCAACGAAATGACTTGACCCGCACACAACCTATTGTAAACTGGTTTAAATAAAACATGTCATTAGCGGATATGCGTTTTAATAATTCATCATAGTTTCATAGCTATGAAATGGTTAAGGGACGCACAGAGGACAAACAAACAAAGAATAAAATATATATAGATAAGAACTTTAAAAACCTAAATTTCCCTATGGGTGTCTACTTTTATTATATTCTATACATATTATAAAACTACTCAACGTCTCTCTGTCTGTCTGTCCACTGTTCTCTTAACTCAAGAACCACTCATCCGATTTACATGTTCTTTTTTTAATTTATAGCTATATTACTTGGCTAGGTAATAAGATATATTTTGTAAGATAAAGTGACATACGAAAGAGTAGTAAGGATAATGGTGAATCAATTCAGAGAGAAAAAAACGCTTTTAAGGCGCTTAAATGGTTTACGCTAAGTAAATCATAAGATATATATAAAACTAATATATGAAACAATTATATATTTTAAAAAGAGCTACAAAAAAGTTAGTGATATCATATGTCTATCTTCTAAGAATCACCCACAATAAGCATTTTTGTCTTTAAAACAACCGGCGAGTGACGCCGTGGGTGGAAGAGGCATTATGTAATCCACGCGAGCGGAACCGCAGGCACAGTTAGTGTATTATAAATCACAGCGAATAATTGTGTACTATTTAGTTTTAATAATAATAGAGAAATGCCGCGTGTCCGACAGTCGATCACCTGCGACGGGTGTGCCTTCCAAAAAAGGACATAAATCTATTGAAGCGTGCCTGCTTATTAGCACCATGAATTTGTATTTAAAAGGACATTCCATTATGTACAATATTTTTTAATTAAAACTTCTTAAGCGGCCATTCAATAATTGGACGAGAAATGAGGAGAAACTTCAAACATGGAGACGTTTAGGCAGAGTTCGATACATGACAGACATGAAAGATATGTCGAAGAGAGAAGGAGAAAGCGAGCTAAACATATTTTGAAAAGTTTCACTTCTATCACGTGGTCTGCAGGCGCATTTTTTTAAATTAAACTTGTGGATAAATAATTGTTGGATATATCACAATTACTCACCAGTTTTGATGAGGTCAGGGTCGGGATACTTGGATTCCATCAGATTCACAGTTTTTTGGATTTTTCTTAAATTTATGTCGGCAACGGTCTTCGTGCCGGTGCGCGCGCGCGAGTAGAGGCGATTGGAATACGAAAGGGTAGCGGGGTTAAAGAAGTACCAAAATGGTTGGAAACTGCTATTCACCAATCAAATTGGCCCATACTGAAAAGTGTACGTTTTGTTCCGTTTTATGCAGACTTTGACTGAACAATAATTATATTTTTTTCTAAATATATACATAATATAGCATTGTATTATTAAAGCGGTAGAATCATATATATTGTAGGAACTCGTCACATTTTGATCACATCAGGCGATAACTAATGGTGTGTGTATGTTCAACTTACTAAGTTACGTAGCTTCTTTTACTATCCGGTTATTAGGTTAGCATTTGACGTCACACGCTGCGATCAAAGACAGGCTAAACCCAAAAAGAGAATTATCATACGAGTTAGTTACAATTACATTAAAATGTATTTGAGATATTAAAAAGTTTCTAAAATATTTACTAGGGATACTTACTATTTAAGATTGTTAAATTTTTCAAGAGACATTAAACAAGAAAGAAGTATCAGTAAAAGTTGCTCGATAGATTGTTTCTTAAAGTTTATATAAAATGAGAAAAGTTGCAGCATTTTTCTTTGCAGTTCAATAGAAACAAAACATGCAAAAGGGAATTAAATGAAAACGTCCAATATTGCCGTCCTAAGAAATACTTTTTTTTGTGCAAAATTAAGTTTTATATATTCAGAATCAGGAAAGAAGGCGCACCTATTACTTAGCCTCCATTCTCGAGTTATAATTAGTCCAACAATTAGATTAGAACGCAAGTGACATACTTTTAAAGATATCACAGATTTTTATTGTTTTTCTTTTCTCCTTCCCGTTTTCCCTACGGCGCGGCGCGGCGCGGCGATGCGTGGCGCGGCATGCGCACGGCAGTAGGACTATCCATGGATGTCTCAAACATGGCTACCCTATTGGCCCTGTTCAAATTCATTGTGCGTGCTGGATGAATAGTTACAATTGAACTTCACCTTTACCGCTCGCCTCTTTGTAAACACACCGTGTTCGGTTCAAAGAAATGTTAATGTCGCTTTGGAAAGCTCTAGTATGTTCACTGTTAGTGAAATAAATAATCTTGAAACGTATAAAACTTTAAAAATAAATTCATTTGTATTTTCATATATCCTGGCGAGCATAATTTCGTGTTTTTCTTTTATCGGCATTTCACCATTACTAGTTTCCGCTTCTTTAGGCTTACTTAGTTACGCTTTTTTTAAATGTCCCAAGAACAGGGGTTAAGTTGGGCTTGAGAATACTGAAGGCTAAGTTAAGAGCCGGTCAAAATGAGATAACACCAAAATAAAAAGTTAATTAACTAAGTTTTACAACTATATAGTCCGTTCATTAAATGGCGGTAAAGAATGAAATTCAATCCTAAACGGAAGAGTGGCAGTCTGATATTCTATCTGGCAATTTAAAACTTTTCCATCTCCATATTACATACATAAATCGCTATTACGGATTGTAAAGCAATAATTTAAAGAACTACCTTTCAGGTAAGGTTTCGGGAATTTGACACAAAAACAAAAATCACACACAAAAACAGCGGCTTCGTTTTTAATCAAACAAAGTTAAAAAAGATTACAAGGTTCGAACAAACTTTGTTCTTTCTTACCGATTTTATGGACATTTCGAAATGAAATATTCAGCTGGCGAACCGAACATAAATTTATTTATTATCTACAGGCGATTCTGAACTCACTTGTTAAAAGGTTATAGCACAAGTTACTCTTTTACAGTTTTAAGTAAACTCCATTTCTTTTTCTATCTCGAATCAGTTTGTGAATTGCTTTCGCTAAATGCCCATAAAAGATTGATTGCCTTTTTTATATTTATCTCAGTTTAACGACAACTCTAAAATCAAGTTGTGAAATCAACGTCTTTCTTTAAACAGCAATGGACCTTGTTTTAAACCAATCTTATCTTATCTTTCCGCTATCCGATGCAAAAATGTTTTAAGATGATTTTCTCTTATACTTTTTTCTTTCATAGTACTGCAGTGCAATAATGTATTAATAAGCGTAGGATCTACTAAAGTTACATTGTGGTAGATGTATTATTCCCTTTCAAAGAAGTCTATACGATAATAATCTTGTTTTTTATGTTGGTGGTACAGCCAACTTAGACGATGAAGCTTAAATAAATTGGAAACCTGTCCGGTATAGAGTTGAACCGTATTGTTGGCAACTGCTACGCCAAGATTGGCGTCTTTTTCTATACTACAAAGATGCCACACAAGAATACGGTCCACCTGATGATGTTGCTGCTGTCATAGCTTATGAACACTTGTAATACATATTCCTCCAACTGATTTCATCTACAACAACCAAACTCCCATCTACTTACGTACTTAATTTTACCAGTAAATTTACGTTACATAATGTATATTTGAAGGCTGTTTTATTTTAAGGTGTACACGTTTATAATCTAGTTCAAGCAATCTTTGATCGTCAAACCTCTCTTCTGAATAAGATGTCTGCATTCATTTCGCTTTTCAGCGAGCGACTTGTAATACCACAGCAAAGAGCTAAGGAAACCCTATTCACCGCAAGAACACAAGACAAGTTTATTAGTCTTCAGGGTGCTGGTATTCAATCAGTTGAGCTGACCCAAGTGGAAATAAATGTCCAAAAATTTTCTCTGTGCTACCTCTGTTAATTAGTCTTGAAAAGTAAAAATCTATGTCTGGTCTTGGATATGACAACAGTTCTATTTCATTGATTTTTAGAGGTCCATAGTATATTAAATAATCTTATATACGCCTTCTTTCAACTTTCAGTAAATGATATTTGTATTTCTATAACTCCGGTATCACGATCTCCTTTAGCAGAGATTTGCAATTACAAGTTGTAAAAGTACCAAACAGAAAAATATTACATACAGTTTTTAAAAATCCGTAATTGGAGCGCTTAATTACCTTGTATTCAGTTATACATTTACTCAAGACAATTTATTACCACGATAAAAATTTATATACGGAATAACGTTGATAAGTTTGGGTTGATCTCTCTAAGTAGCCGACGCTGATGGATCTTTTAAGGCATATTACTTTACGATCCTTGTCAATTTCCAACCTCGGCTACTATTCATCTTTATAAAAACAAGAACTTTAAAATTATCTACGAAGAATGGAAAAAATCCATGGTTTACAAGATAATATTTTACAAAAAAAAAACTAGCTTCATTGATTTTGAAGAGTTCCCTGGTGTATCATCGTAGTTGAAGGTCCAATACCAATGAGATATCCCTTACCCAACATAAAAAAACAATCATCCAAATCGATTCTTAAACAAAGAATTTATGGCTGAACATCCTTAAAAAATATACATTCGAATTGAGTAACCTACCGTCTTTTATTGTATTCCGTTAAAAAATAAAATTTCATAATGATAAGAATATCTTATATCATCACTCAGATATAATAGACTTATTTTTGTATTCATAAAAGAATTTTTAGAATTGCATCAGTAGTGCAGTAGATTAAGAAGCAATGATGGTTCAGTGTTATTGTGTACGGAAGTAGCGTTGATCGAAGTGAGTTCGAATCCCCACAAGGAGCCTGAGCATTCAGTAAAGGAATACCTTTTTAACTGACTTCAAAAAGAAGAAGGTTCTCAATTCGTATTTATATATTTTTTTATTAATGTTCAGCCTTAACTTCTTTGTTTATGAACCGATTTGGATGATTCTTTTTTCGTTGCAAAGGGAATACGTCAAGGGTGGTCCTATTTTAATTTGATTAGCATTGGACCTTCAACTTTGAAGATACACCAGGAAAAACCTTTTAGGTTAAAATTGTCTTGGTCTATAATGACAAAAAGTGCTTATAAACAATTCTTCCAATGTCACTTGAATAGAATATTTTTCTAAGCTCTAAAGTTCAAAGAACGCTCTAAGAAGACGGTGCTACCTTTTTAGAACTGACCAGAGAGTTTTTGTGGCAACTCAAAATGTATGTTTTTAATTATTATATAATCCTCTTCACTTCTGCACAATAACCAGACGATATCACGTAAAATGATGTCAAAATTACATAATATAGGGTCAAATAACATAAGTTTATCAATAAAAATAAGAACAACCATATGACGGATTAAGATCTCGCCGAGAAAGTGAACCTCTTAGACCTTAGCTCATGAAATTTGACTTGTTGTTGGACACATTTTAATTGAACGCAGAAATCGTAAATTCACTTAAACTAACCGTATCAGTTATTTATAAAAAAAATCTAAATTAATACAATGTTTGCAACATTAGAACCGTTAAGTGCAATAGGTCAGAGGTAGGGTTGTCAACATTTGAATGCAGATTTGCTTCTGCAGATTTCAAATACGGAGCAGTATTATATTATATAAAACTCATACAAAACGTTTTCTTACATATCTATACAATTAATAAAATTGAAGTGTCTGTTTGTAATGTCAAAATTAAAAGCCCATTTATAAAATTTTTGTCTGTCTGTCTGTTCCGGATAATCTCCGAAACGGTTGAACTGATTTTGAAGGGATTTTCACTGGTTGATAGCAGATGATACAGGGAGTAACTTAGGCTACTTTTATTATAGAAAAAGTATTAGGGGTTTGCACAAATAAAAAATAAAAACTGGTCATAGTAAATCAATTTGGGCGCTTAAATAGCCTATGCTGAGTAAACCATAAGAGATATAGCAAATTAATGTACTACATAATTATAGGCATTAAAAAGACCTACAAAAAAATCCGGGAGAGTAAACATCTATCATCTAAGGAACACCCACAATAAGCATTTTTATCTTTAAAATATCCGGGAGCGGTGGAGCAAGATTCGCGCGGGCATTCTGTAGTCCACGTGAGCGAAGCCACGAGCACAGCTAGTTAAAGAATAAAATAAGGAAAAAACAAATTACAAGATTATTATTATAGTTAGTAAAATGGATTACACTTAATTAATTTGTATTATTTTAGGTGCTTTTGAGCGTAACGAGGCAAGTCAGCAGGCCTGCATGATTTCGACATTGAAATCTGTACCAACAACGGTCACCGTTGTATATGGACTATACCGTAAGTACCATTAGATGTTTACAGACATTTTACCTATCAGTTGCGATGTACAGTAAATATATCATAAAAACATCAGAACGCACCTTTTATATTGGGACTTTTTTTTAAATTATTTACTGTCTTAGCAAAATACTTTACAGCACCCGATAGTAAGTCGGTACAGTCAAGGTCAAGTCGACTCGTTTGAAGGATCCAATATCATAGCAAGGCGAGAACACTTTGAACAAATTAACGTCCTACAAATACCTCATGTTTGTCTCCTTTTTTCACACTCGAAAAACGAAACTCCTCGGGTTTTTCGAGGCGTGGTAACCCTAGCCAGAATAGACAGCTGTTGGAACCAACAGATCGCAATCTACACTAATAGAACGGTTTCGAGTTACCGCTATAGATTAAACTGCGAATTTATTACCAGTATCTTTTACCTTTCGCGTTAAAACATTTCTACTTTTCACTGTGCTAACAATTCAGAAACCGTGAAATGTTAGAACTTTTATTACCACTGTTTTCAGTATGTTTTAAATCTATACTACAATCTTATAAATCTCATTAGATTATTTTTTTGTTTGAGCGTTGTAATTTCTGGAAGTTCGTCTATTTATTGAGAAAGATTATATAGGCTATATAACTTCACATTATTTCTAAGGATCTTAGTAAATAATGAACGTCAAGCAATCTATTTGAGATAATTTAAAACAAACAAATAAAAATAGCAATATGTATAACAAAAAATTAAAAACTGATCCTAATAATTTCTCTGATGTAATTGTTTTTATTTAAACCTCGCAAAAAGCTTTGAATTTTCCGTTTCCGAGGTAAACTTTGGAATAAGAAGTACAGAACGACAATTTTATAACAAAAAAGAAAAGCAACTTCAATGGTTTTGAGGAATTTCGTGGTGTATCTTCGAATTCGAAGGTCCAATGGGATGTAATGGGACAACCCTTGAGGTATCTCCTACAAAACAAAGTAAGATTCAAATAAGATTCGTTGAAATCGGTTCATGAATAAAGAAGTTAGTCTTAACTTAGTTAGTTAGTTATAATAGTTAGTCTCAGAAGTTAGTCGAACATATATAAAAAATATACATATAAATTCGAATTGAGTAACCTACCGTCCTTTTTTTAAGTTGGTTAAAAACTCATATATATTATAGAAATGCAACGTTGTTTATAAGTCAATCAATGCATCGACCACCTTCGCGTTTTGCGGACACAAATACACGGAAAATGATTTTTTTTAAATACACACATCAAAAAAGTCTAAGCAACATGCGTGATATTACAAATTTTTCCATTTATATTAATTAATTTCTAAATATTTACTCAAACAAAGTGCGTAGGTAAGTAAACTTTTTTGTTATTGATGACATAGTGGCTGGTTGTAAAAAAAAATTTGATTATGTTTTGTTTTTTCATAAAATTCAAATGACTGCGAATTTGTTTGAATTTAAGTGCGTTTTAATTGCTACGTTTAGTCTTGATTTTATAATTTTACCAACCATTTAAATAAAGTTAGCGACAAAATTGAATTGTTAGATTTTCTTTACGTCATGAAGCGACGTCATTTGATGGCAGATGAAATGCAAAGAGCTGTAGGGATGTTGCAAGCGGGAAGTAATCAATCTCAGGTATCTCGACATTTTGGCATTCATAGAAGTGTTATTTGTCGTCTTTGGCAGCGCTACAATAATACAGGAGAATCCGCTGAACAGCATCTAGGCCGTAAAAGGAGTACAACCACTTGGCAAGACCGGTACATACAACTGACTGCAAGACGCCAGCCGATGTTAACCGCTCGAGAGATAAGTTTGAGGCTACAAATTTCAAGTGGTGTTGATGTAAGTCCTCAAACTGTGCGAAATCGACTGCATGAGTATGGCCTACGAGCTCGACGCCCAATCAGGTGCCCACCGATACGTCACGGGAATCGCGCTCGTCGATATGAATGGTGTAGAGAACGCATAACATGGACCAGGAACAATGGAATAAAATTATGTTTTCCGATGAGTCGCGATTCGGGTTTAAGCCTGATATAAGAAGGGTGCGAGTGTATCGTCAGCCCAGAAATACTGAAAGGCTCAGGTGCGTTCAGGAAGTTCATCCATACAGCGGCTCAACAGTTATGTTATGGGCGGGTATTATGAAGAACAGGCGAACTGAGCTCGTTTTTGTAAATGGAAACATGAATGCTGAAAATTACATTGAGGATATTCTCAGACCTTATGTCTACCCATTTGCTCAAACCTTTGGCTCCGATTTTAGGTTAATGCATGACAATGCGCGTTCACATACATCCTGGCGAACCAGTGAATACTTTGCAACGGAGAACATCCGGGTATTACCCTGGCCTGCACAATCGCCAGATCTCAACCCCATCGAGCACGCATGGGGCATGCTCCAGAGACGTGTTTTGAAGGACTTGGACGGAGCGACAACAACCCAACAGCTGAAGGATTTGCTACAATTCCATTGGGAGCGAATACCGCAAGATGACATAAACAGTCTCATTAATTCAATGAATAATCGTTGCCGACAAGTTCTGAATAGCAGAGGAGCCCATACTTTGTATTAAATTGTTCTATTCTTTCACAATAAATACATTTTCTTTAGAAATTTCATTTTGTAAGAAAAAAGTTTAGTTTCTTATGTATCTTAGTTTCTACAGTATATTCTAATATTGTTCATTTCTCTTATTAAAAGAACTTATAAAAGACAACAGCTGTTATTTTTACATCATAGAACCCTAAAGATATTATTTTAAAAATAAAATACAACGTTATAATGTGAAGAACCACCCTAAAATTTAAATTAGTACATGTTGCTTAGACTTTTTTGATGAGTGTATATATGAAAAATGTGTGTATTATTTGTATATAACATTTAAATAATATTTATAATAAAGAAAAAAAGAACATTGTTCTCTTGCCGATATGACGTCATTAGAGCTACGTACACGGTGGAACATCTGCCGTACATTTGCGATTAATATCATTCTCGTCAGTCTGTCATATCTCCATTAGTTGGGGCCGTTGGGGGAACCACCCACGCTTTGTATATTGTAAATAATCTATGCATTAAATAGCATAATCCATTAAAAATAATGAAATAAAACCTACGAATTAAAGTTCTTATAGATAATCCTGAAACGGTTAGTCGAAAATGTAAATTGCCGTCAATTTTACCAACTTTTGTTGTAGCATCATTAAACCAACCAATTCCCCGACAATCGCCACCATTTACTTGAACACTGCAGAGAATTGATGGCTTGCGCTGCCTAAGAAATTTCAAGAGAGAAAAGGCACAGAGAAATTCTTTGAAGATTTTTTCTACTTGGGGCAGACCAACTGCGGAAAACCACTACCGCACAGAAGAACGCTACCAAATAGCCTTTACTTGTGTTTCTGCGATGACTAGGGTTTCCAGAGCTCCATGGGGTAGGAAGGTACAAGGCTACGGTAGCCGCTTACCATTATACTGGCCGTATGTTTGTTTGCTACCTTTGTAGTAAAAAAATTGGTTGCCTGTAAAGTCGGTATACGGGCGAAAGTTTTACGTGACAACGACTTTATGTCTGTCTCTCTCGCTCTTAGGCGGGCTAACCATGCCCGAGTGGAAGGGACGCGTGCCTCTCACTCGCTCTCATTGTGAGCGCATAACGTGAGCGGAGCGTAACGCAGTTTCTTGAAGTGTCACCCGGCAAACCAATTTATAAGACGTTGTCACGTCAAAAACTTCAAAAATAGAGCCAAAGCGCTTAACCATTAAGCCGTCGTCGCCTCCAAGTCCCTTCACGCATCATGCATCAAATATTTGAGGCCAAGGTGCATCCGTCCAAACATCCTCACACAGGTACGTATTTTAATGAGTTCATTGTACATTGTAATAAGTGGGTTTATGACTTTCGCCTAAATTTTTACAATCGATTCGCCGATATGCGAAAATGGCGACCGTTAGTTACGTATCCGAGTTGTCAGACTTCCGAATGACCAACCTACGGACGGAGGAAATATAGAACCATATTGATACGGGATTTAAATATAAAAAGGAAGGGGTAATGGGATACTCGTACCAGCCATAATCTCACCTGATCTTAATTTACGATGTGGCCCAAGACGGTAGCACGCTAAGTCTAGTGGAAGACTGGCTCTCAAGTGCAGCTGCCGTAACACACCTATTGGTGTTCGGCGACAGATTTTCAACTTGAGGGTGGTAGCTAGCCAGGCGGAGATTATAAAAGCCCTACCATCATGCAAAACAAACATGTGAGAGCGAATACCAACGTACTGTGTCCATGACACATTAACTTCTGATCTAACGAGATTTTTTTACAGCTTCGCCGTGGCTTAAGAAAGCGGGGCAACATGAGCAGCTGTGCCAAAGTGACTGAACTTTGGCTTGGGCTGTTGCCTCGATTGCAAATAAGTCGCGATCTGTCTAATTCCTTACCCGTATAATTTGAGCTAAACTACATACACATATACATGTATACATATCCCTACCTCCTGGGAGGAAGGAAGGAGCATGTGTATTTAGTAATCTATCAGTTTTTGTCTAACTAGTACAAAAAAAATTGGTCCCTTACAGAACCTATGTACCTATGTGGTGTGTACGTACGTTCAGTGTATAATAATGTATGTGGGTAGCTAGTGATTGCAAGTTCACTGTCACCTGTACCACGCAAGCGGATGCTAGACTCAAAGGCTCCACAGTGAGGGAACGGACCTAGGCTTGAGTTGCCGCAAGAATCTGTCGGGAGGCCCTATAAACGTATTTATGCCACGTGTGCTTGTCAAAACGGCTTCTCATTGGTGGTAGAGTGCATTAGTCAACTACACAATTATACCGGAGGTCAATATAAAAATCTATATATTAATACGGGAAGCAAAAACTTTCGGTACCTTTTTAAGCGTACGGCGTGCACGGAAGACTGTGAGATTTGGCATGGTTAAAGTTTATATGGAGAAGGAGTGCAGAAAGCAAAAATTTATGTATAATATCTGTTAGTAATATATTAAATGAAATAAATTAATACTGCGAATCCTAATGCAACCAGTGCCATTGAACTTAGGCCCCCCAAAATATTGACATTGTCACTCAACGAAAAGCGACAGCAAGTGATGTAGATAATACTCATTGTTTAGGTTCATGAATACTGCAAATATCAAACAGAAAACAGTCTATGATCAAAAAGTCGCTTAGGGCGATCACTAGTATAAATAATTCAAAATAATATTTTTCTTCTACATACATAAAAAAAATTATATAGTGACTTCGACTAGACGCGTTTCGGAAAAATGAAGCAATGATGGCTAAAAAATAGCGTTTACGGTCACCGTATCGATCGATTTGGGTTCGAATCTCTGCAATGCGCCTGAGCTTTAGGTGCAGAAAAACATCATGATGAAACCATAGCATGGTGGTAGAGCATTTTCCAATAGTCGCCTAGCTAACTACCACTCTCAAGTTAAAAATTTATGTCTTATAATTGTGTTACAAAATATTTAGAAATATTGGATTAACTGCCTCATTAGCATAGTGGACCTAAGTGCGACTGCTAAGCTCGAGATCCTGGGTTCGATTCTCAGGTCGAGAAACGTGTTATTGGGTTTTTCTATGAAATTGGCAATTGGATTAATGGCAAAAGATTCGCCCCCTATTACATGGGACCTAAGCGTACCTGACGAACTATGGGTGTACATTAGTGCACCTCTGCCTATCCTTTCGGGGAATACAGGCGTGGTGGTATGCATGTATGATATATGAAGCGGAAAGCTAGGACACAGAGAAATTTCATTGAAGATTTTTCTCTACCTGGAGCGGTCCGATGGTGGAATTCCTCCACCCTACAGAAGATAGCAGCTTATGCCATATGCTTGTCCGTCACCTTAGTTGTATAAAAGATATGCATATGAAAAATATAAAAAAATTGTGATGAAATACTATCATAGTTAGATACCAACCTCAAATGAAAGTCTGTCGCCAATCACTTAAATTTAAAAAATATATATACATATGTATTTTAAAAGCACAATGATTTGACAGCAAAAATTATTACATCATCTCAATAATCGTCTGATGTCATCCCAATGCGCGGTGGCCTTAGAATCCCTATAATCTTTCTAATCCAGCCTCCGTGAAGGCGGACACAATGGACGCCTTTGCCTCTCTACATACCTGTGACGTCATAAACATTACAACATAAAGTCGTCAAATCCCACACTCTTCACAGATTACAAAACTTTTATTTACGTGTGTAGGTAGGTAGTTATGTGAATTTTATACATTTTTGAACGCGACAGTTTTATTTCTGAAACAATTAAGGCTTTGTGGTAGTGTATAAGTACACCGCGTCGAACGAAGTGAGTTCAAATATCTGCAGTGAACCCAATGACGTTTTATAAATAGACACGTTATAGTCTCACTAAAAGCAATCTGAAAACGTTACAAATATTGTTATCAGCATGTCGAAACAAAAGAGATAGGAAATCACAGTGTAAGATGGAAACTCTGTTGTCAAAAAAGGATAAAAGTTTGTTCTCGCTCACGCCGGTATCAAGTCGAAAGTGAACCGAGGATAATTTCCCACCAATCACGACGGCATGTAAATAGCATCAATGTCGTATCTACTTATAAAATATCATTGAGTGAACCTGAGCGTTCAGTGAAAGAAAACATCCAGATGGGACAATAGCATTGTGGTAGGGTACTTTTTAATTCCCGAATAGCTAACCAGCCTCAAGTTGAAAATCTGTCGCAAAGCACCTATCAATATGTTCTAGCAGCTGGAGTTGAAAAGCCAATAGCCCGATTAGGCTTAGCAAATCACCATCTTGGACCACATCTGCACTTTTAAAGTGCATTTCTTTATTTAAGTATTTTATTAGAGTTATACAACCAGCGATAGGAATAAATCAAAATAAATGATTCAGCGATAAAACATTAACCCTCATTTCGAACCCATTCAGATTTCGAGGGAGAGCTGTTTAACCTACTTTGAGTGGCGCCGAAACGTCGCCGTCCGTTTCCATAGCAACGGTTTATAAACCCAGCCTCCGAGGCATTCAGATTCACACCGCAAATTATACCGAGATTTATTTTTGTATACGCTTAATAATTTCACAGAAGGAGTTTTTTATTATCCTTTAAAATAAGTAAACATTAATTTTACACACCGTGTCTTTTTTACCGACTTCCAAACAAGACAATTTTAAACAAAAAAGAAAATCAACTTATTTTGAGGGGTTCTCTGGTGTATGTTCCAAGTCGGAGGTCCAATGCCAATAAATTTAAGTAGGACCACCTTTGAGGTATCCCCTTTCCAACGAAAAAAGAATCACATACATCGATTCTTTAAAAAATATGTTATGGCTAAACATACATTTAAAAAACGCATTTGAATTGAGAATCTCCTTTTTTAAAGGCAGTTAAAAAGACCTTTTCGTAGTAAGTTTGTTCGTGTGCGTTTTTTTTACAAGCTAAACGACCAATTTGTATGATTTTTTCCAAAATCAAAAATACTTATTGTATTTAATCCATAAGAAGGAATTTATGAAGTTAAAACACTACCAACGGTTCGGAAAACATCCCAGCCATCGAGACTAACCGGCAAAAAACTCGATAGGGTTTATAATTTTTTTGTTAATGTAGAAATAATAGTTTCATTTAATAATTATATTATTTTTAAGAGAGAGATAGACAGAGTCACTTTCAAAAAAAAAAAAAAAAAAAACAGCGGGACTCGAACCACCGACCACTCGTCGAAACACAGCTGAGCCAATTCAACGACTGACATAGTTATCAAAATCCAATGAGTGTTTTTTTTTTTTGTCTCATCGGACTTCTGTTCATCACAATGTGCGCGCAATGTAAACATTCACTCTCGTCGTTTTTTTTTTATACCGCGCCTAAATAATTACGAGATCCAAAAAATGAGAAACTCGCGACAAATAATTTGTTATTTCGCGCCCGAGTAATAAGAGAAAGTCGGTCAATAGCGTTTATACGAATTTGGAAGGATGTACCTACTCTATAACGGGAGGCATTCGATTTCGTCATTTAACAATACGTTCCTATAGTGGGCTGATTTTTATCGAGTTACGGCGTAGATGATTATGAGATATTACGAAAAATTATTAATCTTACGTATACATCTGTCATCAATCGCTGTCACCATTTGGGTCGGAATGAGTTATGTTTATAGATTTACTAAAGCACTACCTATACCCGCGGCTGCACTCGCGTTGCCTACAAAATGCCGTCGAACGTGCTACCTCTGTCCTCGGTTATTTTAAAGACAAGAATTCTCACTGTAGGTGATCCTTAAAAGATGACATATGCATTCACTGACTTTTTTGTAGGTATTTTTAAGGTCTACAATTATGTACTACATTAATGACAGTTTGTTACATGACCAGTTTGTTTTTAATTGCGCGGAACCCTAATTCTTTATAAAAGTAGCCTAAGTTACTTCTTATAACATCAAATATCTGCTAGTGAAAGTCCCGTCAAATTCGACGCTAAATCTTTCGCTATGGACTTTTAGGTGTGTTCCGACAGCTGTAATTGGTAGCCAGTCCCTTGTTTATATAACAAAAGTGACAAACATACATACAGCCCACACGATGGTAAGCGGTTACCGCTGGCGCGTTGCCGACCTTGAACCCGCTACGAAATGTTAAGAGAATTATGAAAAATAAACTACAAAGAATAAAAAAAGGAAACAATGCAATAATATGGATAAGTGTTATTTTGAATACCAGTACGTCGTCTACTTAATGTCTATTCAAGTGTCGTTTGATTCTATTTAAAGCATACTTGCATTTAAAGCTATAAACCCTCCGTTAGCTCGCAAACGTTTGATCTACCCTTTCTAGTTGTCATCAATAACTTGCCAAAGCTATCGCCTATTACATTCAAAAATAGCATAAAAACTTTTCATTAAAAACACTTAGAACTACCAACTTTCGTATAGAGTCTAACTAAAGAACGTAGAGGCTGAAAAAGCTAGGCAAATTTAAAAAACACCAACTTATCAGCATTGTAACTCCAAAATGTATATGGAATACTTGGAAAAACCTAATTTGATATTTGAAAATTATTAATATTTATTATGACAAAATAATGTTTGCAAAATAGGTACTGTTACGCAACAGATACAAGAATGAGAATAAACTAAAAATAAGGTGCTGTGGTTGATATGCTTTTTGCAAAGTGACTAGAACTTAATTTAATTATTAAGTAGTAATCTGTATTTAAAAGATCAAGTACTTATATACATTAAAAAATATTTTATTCCCTATAATCTGAATTGATCCGAGGTGAAGAGTTCCCCGTCGTCCACGACAAGATTATTGACCACAACAATTAAATTTTATATAAAAACGCGTCATACGCCAACATCAGTGCAGTAAAAACAGCGTAATTAAACTATACATGCAAAATATAACTATTGCTTTCAGTTATACAATACGTAGAAAAAGGAAATATCATGAAAGACATTATATATTACTTTTGTTATTGAAACGAAATTAATACATATTTTGAGTTATCATGATGTGTGCAACCGCGACACTGGATAATACGTGACTAAGAGAATGCCAGGCAAGCATGAGACTTATATATTGCAAAAATAGAGCGCGGGTAACACGCTAATAATATAAAATAAATAATATATAATATAAATAATAATAATCTACACTTATTAAAACATCTTAGGACCACAACTTACTTTTTTATTTCTTCTACTGTTACAACACAAACTTCTGCAAAGAATGAAATCACTGAAATGTACTTTACGTTAACCGTACAATGTAATATTATTTGGGCACTACAACAGCCAATGATAAAACAACCATATAAATTAAGTAGGTGCATAATTAAGATATGTATTAAAAAAAAAAACTAATAATTACAGGTTTATGAACAAAGTATCAAAATATCATCGTCATACTTTAAACATAATGGGCCTCGCGCTGCTGTGTCGTTTCGGAGTCCATAGGGAACATATATACAAACATCAATTTTTATATATATAAAGATTTCTTTAACATTGAAAACTGCAAATACTGTAGTATAATTTATAACTGCCTCATTAGCATTTGTGCTTGGTTAATGGCAATAGGCTCACCCCCTATTACATGGGACCTAAAAAACATACACGGCGAACTGTGGGTGTACATTAGTACACCTCTGTCTAACCTTTCGGGGATACAGGCGTGATGGTATGTATGTATGTGTTAATTTATAGCTTTAATATCGCTGCACCTAACACGGGCTCTGGATGACATACTTAAAGACGTTAACCAAATAAAGGAACGACGAATTCTACGAATAAGTGTATGCCTCTTCTATGTCACATATATTCGCGTAAAGATTGCGTGATGATATTAAGGTATTTCTGATTACCGGTACTGATAATATCGGCGTGGCGTGAATCGTTAATTTAAGAAGTTTATTTCTCTGGAGCGTTTAGTTAGAGGGAAAAATTTTAATTGCGTGCGCATCATATGTTAACCATGAATATGAATTCATTTTACTAACTTTTTTTAACTGTGTAAAAATAAATAATAAATAATGTTTATTTTAACAAAGTTAAATCATTTACACACGATTTTAAAACGAATCTAACGACATCTCGTATGCTAAAATCCATCCAGCCGTTTAGGGTACATAGCGTGCAAACATAACCCCCCTTTTTCGCAGTCGAGTAAAAAGTAATTGGGTGTTAGAAGTATATTTAAATCACTACCTACACTCAACAATTACATACTTGAACATACCAAAGCGAGAACTGATTACTCATTAATTTACATATGTTAGTATTGTAGAAAGGTGAATATTTTCGCACTTCCAACATCAAACATTTACGTAATTCTCATATCATTTCGGGTGCCATTTCTTAACAATATTGAGTCAGTGGAAAGTGCAAAATGTTTGATTACTGTAAAAGTGGACGAATAAATAAAAATCATTTTGTCTTTATTCATGTCCGTGCAGAAGATATTTTAATCAAAGAAAGATAGACGATTTTTCTTTTCAATGCTGGGCTTGGCCTCCCCCAATAATCACCACAACAACGGTCCTATTTTATACAAATAAGGTGTCAAACAAGCTTAGGGCTTGCAAAGCGGCTTCCGTAGCATATGGGGACCCATAGATATCACTAACGCGTTGCCGTCTCCCTAACCCAACCCAAGGAAGCCCTAGTCACCGCAGGAACACAACACAAGGTTATTTAGCTGCGATCTTCAGTAGGGTGGAAGTGTCGGACTGTCCGAAGTGGAGAGAAATCTTTAAAGGGATTTCTCGGCGCTGCTTGCAACCAGCGAGTGGCTGCAACCTTCACCAGGTCGTCGGTCTACTTACTAAATCTGTAGTTCCAAAAAAAGAAAATCCAAACTTCCCGATTGAAATCAAGCCTCTGATACAAATATGACTTTTTTTGTATGTCTCTCTATCTGTTTTTATGTCCGCATTCAAATCCAAATCTAAAATTTTCTGAAAGGATGATTTTTATGAAATTTTGTACGCAGGAAGCTTATGTCATTGCGCAAATTATAGGCTATCAGAATTGTTGATAATACTTTTAGAAAGCATAAAAAATAGCATAAGCATAAGAATTAATTAATATTTAAGAGATTTTGATGAAGTTTTGTTTAGAGGAAGTAAACGTCATTACTCGATTAATGGAATATATGATCTTATACTATTAAGTGAGGAATTCTTAAATCTTGTATATATGTAATTGGTTTTTCGAAAACGGCTCCAACGAATTGGATGAAATTTTGTTTTTAGATAATGTGTAACATTCCAAGTTTACATATTGTTTTTCTTATATTTTTAGACACCGAGCACAGTTTGGTTGTCCAGATATTTATCAATAATATGAAAATAAATAAAATTACGGGATGAAAATAATGATTGCATAACAAACGAGTGCGGAGCCGCGGCACACTATTTTGAGTATAAAAATGCGAATGACTCATCTGATAAAAACAAACTTTCGTTTATGCAAGCATAATTATTGTTAATTAGCGGAACGTTATCGCCAATTATGTGAGAACGTTTGCTGTACGTGCAGTAAACTGGTTATTATATACCGTGCTATAGATACCCGATATTATTTATTCAGTTACGTGTCATGTTAATTAGTCACCGATATGTATTATTATTACGACGAATTAGCGGTTTTCAAGTATTAAGCCTATATCAAATATACTTTTCAATTGCACCATTTTGACGATTTAGTTCGTTCCGTTGTGAAAGTACTTGGCACTAACTACATTCTTAGTTCTATACTATAATATTATAAAACTGAAGAGTTTGTTTGTTTGAACGCGCTAATCTCAGGAACTACTGGTTCGAATGGGAAAATTATTATAGTGTTGGATAGGTCATTTATCGTGAAAGGTACCAATAGTAGCGGAGCATCAATGAAAAATGTTGTAAAAACGGGGGAAAATCTATTCCTTTTGAGATCTTCCATTATGTGACGCAGACGAAGTTGCGTGAGTCAGCTAGTAATATATATATTTTTTTAAACTCGAGAGGTGTTGTGGCTCACCCTAGTAACGCTGTAGGTCTTTTTTTGTTTTTTTTTTATTTTTCCTAGTATTAAAACTAAGTCAGTCATTTACAAAGTTCACCTTTTCTAAGTTTTCGCGAACATTCATTAAATTATCAAGGATGCATTGGGAAGGCAAAGTTAAGATATTAAATTCCCGAAACTTGTTCTTTAGTGATTCATGAGCTTCCATGTTTTGTTTTTTTTTTTTATTGACGCGGTAATTAATCTCTGGAACTACCTGTGAGATTTGAAAAATTATTTTTTCATTATAGTATAGCATATTTATTTAACTTCTTGTTGTATTAAGCCATACTTTATGTAGTCTATGGTATTCTGTTTTACCTATATTTTATAAAATTATAATACTTTATATACCTATAATTAATAAAAATTTATAATATTTTACAAAAAATTTAAACATAACTCACATGAAAACATAATAATTTAAGTGTAAGTATTTTAATTTTTTAGAATTCTTACCCAAAAATTCACTCCAAGAAAAAATTATTTCATAAGGCGCTCATATATTTACAACAAAAAAATCTCGCCATGTAAAATTACGTTCTATGTTTAACATTAGACGTATTCTGTAAATTTTCTATTTGACATATTATTTTATAGAGGTCGCTCATGATTTTGTTCATTCATTAAGTAGCTTAGGCACTTTATATTTTTTCGAGCGTCCTGTAAATATAAATATTATACAACTTTACGCTACAATCTTAAGGAACTGAGAAGTCTCTATGAACGTCAAGCAACCTGACAAACTTTAGACAACCATCACGCCTGTATTTCTCGAAGGCTTAGGCAGAGATCTATTAATGTACATCCACAATTCGCCGGGTATGATTTTAGGTACCATGTTGATAATAGGGGACGAGCCTATTGCCATTAATCGGGTATAAAGCTAAACTCCGAACTGCTACTGAGAATTTCATAGAAAAACCCAATAACACTTTGCTCGACCTGAGTCGATTCCCAGGAGCTCGAGCACAGCGTCGCGTTTAGGACTACTAGGCGTTGGAATAAATTTAACATAGGTGAAACAGGGGGCACAGCTAGTATTATGTAAAACGAATGCGTGCAAGGACGGTATAATGCGGAACTAACTCGTTAATAAGCTTCATTGGTCTCGATTTGCTATTTATAATGGTGCATAATATACACGCTGCGAGCATTCGAAATATACTGGGTCATATACATTCCGTTCTAATACGTATGTAGGGCTGGTAGGTAACCTAAAGGGGTGATTCTTCAAATTATCTTTGATTTTAATATCTCTTTTCCCTCTCTGTTTAACTTATCTATCTGTTTCTGTTATTTATCATCTCTTTAACCGACTTCAAAAAAAGACAAAAAGACTAAAGGTTACTCAATTCGAACGTATTTTTTTGCCGACCTTGAATCCCCTACACCAAGGAGCTCTGGAAACCCTACTCATCGTAGGAACACAACACAAGGTTATTTGGCTGCGACCTTCTGTAGAGTGGACGTATTCCACCAGTAGAACTGCCCCAAGTAGAGATCAATCTACTAAGAAATTTCTCTATGTCCAACTCTTCTTCTCTTGTAACTGTTTAAGAGATCCAATAACGTAATACACGTGGTTATATCATGTCTTTAGATAGTAACCACTTTTTTGTCTTACGTCAGTCAGTAAGTCCGTCTGTAGCAATTTATTTGTAATAATATTAAAACAAACGTAACCTACTGTAAAATACTGTAACCTTCTGACAAAAACGTTTTTCCAGAACAGATGCTTACCTGTAAAAATAAAAATATAATATTATTAACGATAAGAATTTTAAAAAAAATTGTTAATACATACATTAATTTTCAGTGTTAGTTAATAATTTATGTTTGTATTTTTTTTATTCCGTACCTGTTATGTTTTTTCCTGTATTTAATTTTTACCGGTCTACTACTGAGTGTGATGTTTTTTTTATTTTAAACAAATTTTGTTCAGGTTTTTTTTCTCACATATTAGTGAACGTAACGTCTTTCCAGTCCGACCCTAGCCTCTTCACAGCACATAAAGGAAGATATTATTAAAAAAAGACAGTATTATAATAATGTATATTATCCGACGTCGCCACAATTCTAAAATGTTTTTTTTTTTTTAATGTATTAAAGCCAGTAGATTACCACATTAACACATAAAAGTCACCGCCATTTCCCAAATTAATATGTTCGCTCTAACAGCGCAATTAACGCATGGCAGCCAGCCTATTGACCAATAAACATGAGAATAAAACAAACTTTTAGACGACTGAATAATTCATTGTTACCAATTATAATTCATTGGTGAAAATATAACGTCGGCTGTACGACCTTTACTATTGAAATTTGAAGATTAACCATCTTTTTATTATGAGCTTTTATATAATTAACACCTTGACAGCTCCATCGAAGTATATACATATTAAATCGATATTTAACATTATAAATCTGAAGAGATTGTTTGTTTGTTTGTACGCCCTAATCTCTGGAACTACCTGTCAAATTTGCCCTTTTTGCATTTTCTAGCCTGTATATTGAGTAAAGTAAAGCTTACGTACTTTATAAGTACTAATATTAGTTCTCGTAATTTTATATTCACTCATATTAATTAAAAAAATTATAGCCTACCAAGTTTATAATTATTTAGACTTAGATTATACTTCCGTGTACAAAATTTCATCAGAATAATAATAATAACTTTATTTGACCATAACAAGATACAAAAATTGAGGCTTATTTCTAGGAAATACAAAAGTTTTATTCTCAATTAATGAAACCTAGCGCCTGAACTAGACCGAGCCTGTATCTTAAACATCTATCTGAATCTATTGTGAATTAATGATAATATGATTTTTTTAAAGATTTCTTATAGTATTTTTAACGGAGGTGAGAAACAGAGAGTAAAGTTCCTCATCCGCCATAGAAAAGGGAGGATCCTCTAGCCAGACGGGTGTTATGTCTGGCGGGCAGCTGCCCCGACTGTTGTAGTCGGGTTCTTGTATATACACTCAACGATTGAGTTAATTTCTATAGTGCGATGTAGGATAGTAGGATGCGTCTTATGTGGCTCGATAGATGTCGCTATGTGTCGCTACATAGTTGCGTCGATGCGTTGATGAGTCAGTTGTGGCGAGAGATGTCGCTACAGTATTATTAAGAATTCTTACAGCTTAACGATTATGGAATGACTTATTCTACTTGTGTACAAAATTGCATCAAAATTGATTAAAATAAAATCATTTTACGATTTGCAAAAGTATTATTCAATATTCTTAAAGCCTCTCAATATTATTAACCAATGGGATAAGCCGCTTTTGAGTTAAATCCGACATACAAACAGACCATTAATGCTGTAATCAGTTTCCTTTGTAATAGATGTCTATCACGAAATATGGAAAAAAGTTACATGTACAGACGAAACTACAGACTTATTCATATAGATTTTTCTCTTCGTGACAAGTCACAGAGAGTCGTTAGTTTTGATTTTTTAAGTACCGTGAGATTTCATACCCGACCAATCAAGTAGGTATTTTAAGTACCTACACTTTATATTATGACGTCATACGTTCTCCTAACTCGCTACTTACTTGAACCGAGAGCAAGAGCCCTTATATTTTCACAACAGTTCAAAACTTAACGTAAACAATGCATAATAAATATTAAAATACATTCCCACGAGCCAATGAAGGATGTGCCGTCCCTTTCACACGCATTTCGGGTGTAAGGGACAGATGTCAAATTATTGTTGTGGCAAAAGCCATTCATACTAATTTAGAATGCTTAACTCGTTTTATCATTACATCATGCGGGTAAAAACATAGTTAACATAAAGGGAACTAATATTCGGTATTATTAGGAGACTATATGTGCGTGTGTGTGCATTTACCTTTTTTTCTCTTTTTTCTGACTGACTATGCTGTTAACCTTAGGGGCCCTATTCAAACCAGAGTCGCTGATGGCTATACAGCTTCACCGAACTTGAGAAGCATTGCCAGTGTCAACTTTTTTTATAACACGTCGGTGGCAAGTAAGATAGTAGAAGAAGCTGATAGTAAGTGGTTACCGCAGCCTATGAACGCTTGTAATATAAAACCAGGAACAAATTTTGTTCACTCCCCATATTGTAGTCTAGTGGAAAACCTCGAGAATGTCATATCTGAAGACTTTGCGAAAGGAAACCACTCCGAAATCGAATTGTCTGCCACCATTTAGGCTCCAAAGTGTGAGGATGAACTCCCTGCCGACTTTTTAATTTATTTCACAATACTGGTTACAATAAAAAAATCTATTACAGTAACCCTTAAGCAATAAACTTGCTTTTCAAAATTTTATACTACTAGATGTGAAATTAGCATGCGTTATGTAATATCCGAGAGTTATAAAAATATACACTTTAAAATACAAAACCATGTAACAAACAATTTATAAAAGTAATACAAATTAAGTTGTGAATAAATTATTCTTTTTTAAATTGAGACTTAATTGAGGCTAATGAATCGTAGAAAATATCACAATCCGTCTAAATACTGTTATACCCATAGCACATTCGTTAGATGGAAGGTTCTGCGATTAAGTAAGCGACTGCGACAAGCGGTAATAAAGTACAGATAAAAACATTATACAGTGAAAAAAAAAAATTCGAGGCTGAGTGTCTTAAGCGCTCGCCCCCAAGTCACGGTGAAGCTGTAAAAGCCGTCTGAGGCTCTAGGGGCCTTATGGCTAAAAGTATATAGCCAGTCAGGAATAAAAATAAAAAAAATATCTTTTATTTCGAACTTTACATTGCGTCTGAACTTTCAATGAAGCAAATACATTATTTTCTGTCCCCTACATTTTATTCGTCATCAATATGTTGTATCCCCTAATATATATATATATATAGGAGCCGTTTCCGAGAAACCAATTACATATATGTAGGTATAAAAGAATCAATAAGATAAGGCTGTTTTAAAAAAATGATCAAGGTTATTCGTTAAGCACGCTGAGCTGGGAATTGAACACGGGTGCACGCGTAATGGCAGGTATAAGTGATTTTCATTTGCTACTTTGTTTTTTATAGTTATACTTACTTAACTGATCACACGGTTTTGTGGGACTTTGTATTAATTAGTATGAATATTATTATTTTATAAATAAACAAAATAAAAATATATAAACAAATAGGTATTTTTGTCATCATATTAATTCTATTGACCAACTTTTGGAGCCGGGTAACTTGACAACAAAGCTCTTCATATTAGCCCATCGGAGTGGTCTTGTAAAAGTTTAGTCAGTATTTATATTACATATTTCACTCAATTTTGCAAAAATTGGCATATCTATGCCTCTCTTTCTTATGGCGGCATTATAAACCTAGCTAGTAACCCTCGTCAGGTTGAAAATCTGTCAACATGTACCTATAGGTGTTACCATCTTAGGCTACATCTTCACTTAACATCACGTGAGATTAATCACGATAAATCTGCAAAGTTAAAAAAAGTAAACGATTTTTGATACCTCCCCTCCAGCTATGTTCAAACTTGTGACATATGTTTAAAGAAAATTCTAAACCATATTTTTCTATGTAATCAATCAATTTGTAACAATAGGGGCATCGTGTAACAAGATCGATAGCGATAAAAACACCATCCCCTAAGGAATAAGAAAAGCCAATTACCGGCGGCTACCCCCGGGGTGAAATGATGGGGGGATAAAAACGTATCGGGCTTTCAACAGGCAAGACAAGTGAAGACATATTGTTTTAAATCTATTTGTCGTTAAAATTTCGACGAGACGAATTTTTTTTTTATATATTGCACAACACAACGGCGGCCAGCAAGAGATCGTAGTCCGTCGACGGTCACTGCTGTCATGCCGGCTTGTATTAATTTAAATGTATATGCACAGGCTGATCCCGAAACGCGACACGCAAAAGCGAGTCACTATGACTGAATTTTTTACCACATACTCCGCCATCGTCATTTTCTCGTTCGTTGCTCAGCGGGGTGCACCACGTGCATGTGAGGTTGGTTTGAGGCGTCTGAGTTCTGTAGATGTTACTCGACACCCCCTCAACCCAATCAATCTTCTCCCTAATTTCAATCCTCACTCTAACTACTGACCCAATGCTAAAATCATTTATTTAAAGTAAATCATTTTAACTTTTAATCTTATAAAAATAATGTAACTTTAACACAACCTGGGTTGGGCGTCTCAACTTTAAAGGTGTTAGTCGACACCCCGTTGCATCCCTATGATTCACGAATCACGATATGAAGCTGAAGAGGTTAATTGTTTGAGCGCGATTCTGTGCCGTTTTGGAATCCATAGGGAATATTGATCCGATCGCTACCGAACTTTACAATATCGCCCGCTGGGCTAAATATGAGACAACAATATAAAAAAGTGGTGTTTTGTTATAAACTGTTATTTTGACATTACAAACAGACACCTAAATTTATTAGTTGTATAGATTAGTGATATTACTTACGTATTCAACTAACTTGATTTTAATTTATACTAAAATAACAATAATCGGATAATGAGTTTATGGTAAGTCATAAAAACTCATAAAACTATAATAAAATATAGACAAACCGTAAAATAAGGGAAGCGTTTTGTCGCTTATTGCTCATTATCTAGAGTTAACGAAGCAAGCTGTCGACACGAGGGTTACAACACCCTGTAATGTTTCGACCTTGTTGCTTGTCATAAGCGGAAGCGTTTATAATAGATATAATGTTTCACAATCAGCTTTATTGTGAAGAATAACTAAAATGTGTTGCTTTGGAAAATGGTTTATTATACACAAGTTTTAACATGCTTAAAGTAATTTTTAACAATAAAAACAATCACAATCTTACCTGGAAAAGAAACAACATTTAAAGCTAATATTGACAAACTAATTGTAACGGAAATTAAAAACTATAAATTATAATTATATATATATATATATATATATATATATATATATATATATATATATATATATATGTCTATAAATTAAAAATTATAGACACAGAACTAAACTACATAACAAAGATATATGTTTGATTTCATAAAGTTAATACACAAAAATCCAGCAAATAAAAACGAATACAATAAAATTAATATTATAAAGAGGTAAAGTTTTGTTTTTTTTGTGGGATGTAATCTCCGGAACAACTGATCAAATTGTAATACCTATTTTACTAATATTAAATTACATTATCCCTGAATGTTAATCTTGCTTTTTATTATTATTCTTACATTTTCTAGTTGCTTGATCAAAAAGTGTTATTGGGTTTTTCCTATGAAATTCTCAGTAGCAGCTCGAAGTTTGGTTTTATGCCCGATTAATGGCAACAGGCTCGCCCCCTATTACATGGGACCCAAAAACATACTCGGCGAACTGTGGGTGTACATTAGTATACCTCTGCCAAACCCT
This sequence comes from Saturnia japonica, assembly GCA_033032175.1. Classification (NCBI taxonomy): domain Eukaryota; kingdom Metazoa; phylum Arthropoda; class Insecta; order Lepidoptera; family Saturniidae; genus Saturnia; species Saturnia japonica. Next base: position 2,735,124 of record CM065330.1, read on the forward strand.
TCGGGGAATACAGACGTGGTGATATGTTATGTTATGTTATATTAATTAAACCGCATTAAAACCAGAATATGGTACCAGCATAATTATTCTACAGCAAATTGACATAATTCTAATATTAAGTTGTGCCTTCACTAATAACAATAATGTTGGAAGGATAATATAGCTCAAGGTTAATTTAATAGAAGGAAAAAAGGAAAACCAAACACACAACACAGGACACAGTCACAGTCACACACACACACATGTCACAGGACAGTGAAAGGACTCAATATAGGATATTTTTTAATTTATATTCCTTTAGACGCGTTATGAAAAAATTATGACAGTGAATTTTTACGACGCGCTCGCATATAGAAATGAATAGTCTACACAATGAAGTTTGTTGCTAAAACCTCTTTATTTTATTGTGTTGAAGAAATCCACACTCGATGGTTTGTAATAACCATAGATGCATAGATTGGATTGCGTCATCGTTAAATACATCTGTTACCAAGTTTATTATTATTGTCCACGAAAAATAACTATGACTTATATAAAAAGTTCTGCTATATAAGTGACCCTTTTTACTATACTCATTTGAATATACCGATTGAAATTCATAAAGATAATTACAAAACAATTGAGCATTTAAAATCGCTAAATCCTATGACGTAACATGGTGTATTTTTTTATAGTTTTTACAAATTAAATTTGTTACGGTTATTTTCAATCTCGGCTCGCCGTAATAATACCGATAGAGTTAAAACAGTAAGTGGTTTTTATTATTTATCTATCATCACGATATAACGCTACTGCGGTAGACATAAACGTAAAAACTTAAGAAGAATATTAGGGCACGTGACTCTGTCGCGGTCATCATACACATATTGTTTTTAATCTATTTTTATTTATAGCTTCGCATGTTACCCACTTAGATGGAAGTTTAACTTTATTGTTGTTTTCAGGGTTCCGTGACTCAAAAGAAAAAAGGAACCCATAAAGAAATACTTCTATGTCCGTCTGACTGTCAGTCAAGACCCTTTTTCCCAGGAGTGCGTGGAGGTGTCAAGTTAAAATTAATATCAAATACTCAGGTTTGCAATCCATTCGAGCTGTGAAAGAATCAAACTGTCGCATCGACTGTTTATGTCGCAAATTTTACCAATTGCAAAGGGCATAAAAACCTATAGGGTACTTCTAATTGACCTAGAGTCATGAAATTTGGCAACAAGCAATGTCTCTTAGCACAAGTAAAGAAAAATTCGAGAACCGTAAATTTGTAATTAAATTGAAATAATTTATATTTTATGCGATTACAAACTTATTTGCGTTGGTAAACTGACTGCGGCATATATCAATGTATGGAGACAAAGGTTTTCCAACGGCAAAGTTAAGTTTGTCCCTCAATATAGTTTATCTTTTCGTTAGAATTGTTCGGTGCTTTCTTCAGTAAAGCTACCTAATTGTACTGATGAAAGTGACTACACAACTAAGGAACCCACGGTGCACGAGTCCGACTTGCACTTGGGCGGTTTTTTATGTCGAATCACTAGGAAAGAATGCGTGTCGAAAGGTGCGCGTGACCCTCTAAAGGGCTAATATCCCTTTGTAATATTAGGTAAGGGATGTTTTGGAATATTTTATGAATATGTTAATATTGAACAAAGAAGCCGACTGTCTGTTATTCATTCTTTGCTAATGCAGAGAAGTGATTTTTTAAATTTTTTATTACCTATGCAATAGTTTTTGTATAATATATTTTATTAAATTAAATTGTTTTGACTGTACAAGTAAGTCATTGTTTTTTTTTATCACAAAAAAATATTTAGGTTGTCTGTTTGTATGCTCGAATTTAACTTAAAAACGGCTTAACCAATATTTTACTACTTTTTTACACGGAAAGCTTATGTCATTGTTGAATTCGTAGTCCATAAGATCTAACTTTAAGTAAAAAAACGCAATAAATACTAATTCATTATTAAAAAATGAAGCAACTGAACACGAAAGTAATAAAGTAACCTTGATATTAATGAAATCTTACTGACATTGACACTGCGACATGCATCTCAATTTATTTTCATTTGACTTAATCAGGTTTGAATGCGCCAGGCGTCGCAATTTCTCGCTGTATTTAAGATTTAACGCGAAAGTATAAAAACGATTATTTTGCAAAAATTCTTATAATTAAGTTGGGTTGTTATAGCATTCATGTCATTCTAAATTCGTTTTTTTTTTTCATTTATGTATTTACTAAAAAGCTTCGTAGGGGGAGGCGCAAAGAATGCACTAAATAAAACGAAATGATTAAAACTGATTCTCTTCGGAGCTTCCTTTCTACTTGGGGCAGTACGACTGGTGAAGTAGGTACCTTCACCCTACAGCAGGTCTCAGCCAAATACCCTTTTGTTATGTTCCTGCGGTGATTAGGGTTTTCAGAGCTCATTGGGGTCGGGAGGTTCAAGGTCGACAGAGCGCTAATAATACCTATGATGTTACAACATAGAGTTTTACAAGCTTCCAAGCTACAGCTACGGCTCCGCCTCGATGGACGTGAGTTCGAATCCCTAAAATTAGTCTGAGCTTTCAGCGAAGGAAAACCTCGTGATGAATCCATAGCATCGTGGTAGGGTATTATCTAATGCCTAGCTGGCTAGCTACCACTCTCAAGTTGCAAATCTGTTGCCACGCACTTATAGGTGTCTTAGTTTTCTTACTAGGCTTACCATATTACCATTTTAGGCCACATCGTCACTTAATATTAGCTGATATTGGACTTATAACGCCAAAACTATACACCATAAATAAGGGTTAACAACCGGCAGGCATCTTAGCTGTATAGAAAAAAAGAAACTTATACCTTCTATATTGTATCTGGGAATTCACAATCAGCTCAAGACACGAGAGTTACTCGTTACTATTCCAATCTCGTCCATATTCTCCAAGATAGGATATTCAATTCATCTTATAAAATGGTATTTAGCGCATAAATTATATTCATGAAGCGTGCAGTATCAATGCGACACGGTGAACTAGAGGCGACGTCACCCCCGCGTCGACACACGTGTGATGGAACCATTTTAAAATGAACTCTCGTTTGTTAATTAGTTACCAGAACTGTTGTATATACCTTTTATCCACCGCTTGTTATTAATGTCTTAATTAATTTTAATAGATCTGAGATTTCAGTAATCTGATTATTAGATTAATAATAGCTTTCTGGAGCTATCAAGACTAAGATGGTGTAAACACACGGTACCTAATGCGAAGACCTTTTGACGACGAAGTAAGGAAGTGTCTTTCCATAACTATTGAAGAGTGAAAGTCATATAACTAGAAGGGTGTTATGTGTAAAGTTAGGCGGATATAATAGTAGAGGAAGACCAAGTTACGTATAAATGGATTGTGTGAAGTATTATTTTTAAAAAGTTCTGAATACTGACATGACAGTTGATAGAGAAAAGTGGAAGAGGAAAACATGTTCCACTCAACTCTGCTTATGTGGAATAAAGGCAAAGAGAATTAATAAGAATACAACTCAGTTTTTAATTTTGTTATCGACTATTAACTGCCTTTAAAAACCCAAAAAAATTAACTATAACACAAAGTGATTGTAACAATATTTAAGTTACTGGTTTCATTAGGGAGTTTAGCTTTACAAAAAGATTTAGAAAAATAAAAATATTGAAATTTACCCTGACGGATGGACTATTTTACTGGGGGTAAGTAGTTTCATTTGAAATGTCCGTTAAACACTTTAGCCGGCACGGGTCCACACACTTACCGTTCTTATGAATTTACAAACAATACAGCGCTAGTAAAGAGTAAACCTTGACGGTGCTTGACGACAGATTGTCGACTTGAGGCTGGTAGTTAACAAGTTGGACGTTACACAATACTCTACCACCATGTTATGGTTTCATCGCGATGTTTTTCTTCACCAAAATCTCAGGCTCATTGCAGGTATTCAAACTTACGTCGATTGGCGCAGTATCCGTAGAAGCTACCAAGCTTCATCATAATAATGTATGATCTAGCAACGAATCTACTATTGAAGTAAATTACATGAAACACATACGCGAAATGAACAGTGCAGTAGCAGGGATATATCACCGATCAGTATGTTTACTTATCCCATAACAGAGTAATGAGAAATCTGATGAAACAAAAAACTAATATTCTCATAATCAAAATTCCTCTTAGTTGAGAGATCAAGTTGCACCGGTACCTCTCAACCGCGCCCTCTGTTTACACAACACAAACATAATTTATAACTAAAACAGGCGTTATTCATTTTGACGGTAACATTGTTTAGTCTGCGACATTCTTGTGTGTGAAGAATTATTTTTTTACATATTTTTAGAATATTTTTTTTTATATTTTGCTCTATATTTAGCAATCGCCCGCGACTTCGTACACGTTAATCTATAGTAATAATTCTGTCACTAATAAGTTCTGTTGTTTTTTTTTTTTTCAAATTACCCGATAGATATCTATACTTATAACTAGCTGTGCCCCACGGTTTCACCCATGTTAATCTTATACGACAATCCTTGCCAAGACGCACCCGTGCAGGCAATTTTTATACTTTGTGTATAACTATCGACATTTTTATGAGGAATAAATTACTTTTTCAAATTATAATATAGCCTATGTTACTCGCTGATACTGTAACTTTATGTTGGTGAAAGAATTTTCAAATCCGTCCAGTATTTTTTGAGTTTTTCCATTACAAACAAAAAATCAAATCTTTCCACTTTAAAATATTGGTATAGGTAAAAGATAGTCGAAATTTTTACATTGAAGTTATTTGAAATAAAATACTTCAGTAAGGTTTTGAATCAAGGTCCAAACACATTTCGATAGTTTTTGAAATTTTTGTCTGTCTGTATGTTTGAACGCCAATCACGTCAAAACTACTGGATCGTATTTAATCGAATTTGATATAATTGTAGTTTATAGACTGAAGATAGATTTAGGATACATTTTTACACGAAACAAGCGACGGCACGCAAAGAACTTAGTTGCGGCAATAGCATAAAAAAATAAAATAAAATATTAAGTAATACAAGTCTGAATAACCATGTCTGGCACAGTGAACACTTGAAATATTGAGTTATAGAGTGTAAATAACTAACTTACAATGCCGTAATGTCTCCCTTGTTGCATGACGCACGGCTAAAAATATATATATAGCTCTTTGTGCGCAGTCGGTTTGTGGGGCATTCGAAAGAAACGTTGACACCGTACTGACAAAATATTTTTATGCTACCTAGCAAAATTATTAATAATTAATCATATCTAAACATTTCCGCATCTGCCTATAGGCATAAAATCAAAATCAAAAAATCTAAAATATTTTTAATCAATTTAGGCCCTAAGAAAGCACTTATGAACGTCAAAACACTACTGCCGATTCGTAAAACGTCCCAGACATCGAGAAGAACCGGTAAGTAACTTGATCGGATTTATCTTTTTTTTGTAATAATAATAATTTAGTGGATGCACAGAGAGGGGGTCACTTCCAGACATCACTATCATTGACTAGTCTTACTAAGTCTAAAACACGGTACGGCTAATTTATCTCTATTTCTAGTATTAACATTGTGCTGATCTTTGACAAAATCCAGCTTGTCTAAGTTTTTACGAACATACATTAAGTTATCAAAAATGTATTGGGAGGGCAAAGTTAAAATACTAAATTCCTGGAACTTGCTCTTTAGTGATTCGGGGGAGGGGGGGGGGGGTGGAGCAAGACGATTGCTACCAAGGACACTAAGCCGCGAAAGCCTGGCAACCAAGCTCAAGGGTGCCAAAGTGGACGAACGTCAGCTTGAGCTATTGCCAAGTATGTATCATAGCGATTTAACTAAATACCATAGACATTGTTTTTATCGTACCACGGCAAAGTGTGGGCTCTGATGGTAAAGCACATTGATATCCAATAACATCGGCGACTATTGTGAGATTGTGAGATTTACAATCCATCGTCAAGCGTCATTGTCAAACCGGCCTGCTCATATGTCTCTTCACGTTATGTTTGTAGGACTCCATTTTGTAGAAGAACGGAAGCATACTAGCCGAGAGACCATTCCACAGCTTCACAGTACGAACAAAGATGTGCAATATCTCTTCATTCTCTATTATCACACGAAATATGTAGTATTCCTTCTAAGCTTCTTGGAACAGTTCTCTTCGTTCAAGATTATGAGTTACTCCAAGTCATACCTTCGAGACTGCACGACATCTATCTATCTCCACAGCAGTTAAATAAACAAATAAGTGGAGCTTCACCCTTTTTGTATATTCCAATAGGGGTAGAGCATGACGCTAGTTATAAAAGATTATGTAAATTAACCACTTGAGCTACCATCAGATGATTTAATGTGAATTTTGGAATTTGTCGAACATGATCAAACTCTTCGTTATATTTCATTTAAAATCAAAAAAGTCTTTATTCAATTTAGGGCCTAAGAGAGCTTTTATGAACATCAAAATACTACCATTAATATGTAACTGGCAATATTATGCAGCACAGTGCGCTATAAAATAATAAAAAAGTAAATAGTACGAAAATAGGCCTAAAATACGTGTGTCCAGGGAACTTACTAATTAAAAAGAAATGTACAAGAAACACACCGGATTTTTTGTCGGGATTTTGAAATGCCATGTAGTGATTTTTATTTATATTAATTGTTATTTGAGTTTATGTTATATTGGTGGTATTTTACGTAATATAGTTTTGTTATTTTAAATATAGACTAGAAACATGCATCATGCATCACAAAAACTCTCCGAATAGTTCTAGCAAGTGGCCACCATCTTGTTATACTCAACTTTGAATATTAGAAAATACTACGAAGGCTTAAAAAAGTTTATAGCAAGTGCTTATTGCGGCGTCAAAACAACAAGAAGAATTAACGCACCTAACTTAGTCGGGACAAACTAAAAATAATAGTTCTTTGTTTAAAAACCCTAAAATTATAATCAAAAATGAATAGAGACGAGCTTTTATCGATAAAGTCGATTCTAAGTCGACTTTAATAACCGTTTGAAAATACTCGCTGACCTAGTCCGTGACTGTGAAATTAACATCGCTCCATGAGCTAAGTTACACAACGGTGTAACAGGATTCTTTTAAATCAAGCACCGAGCTTTAAAAACAAGACGGGTGCAAATTGTTCTTGCAAATCACTTAAGACTGTTTCAATTGATTTTGACATTTACTCCTTAGGCTTTAATGATAAATGTCCTAAAGCTTTTGAAGTGCTAAGTATATTTAAAGTGAGTTACTTGGAAGCGTTGTGTTTTATTTGATTTCCTGTCTTTTTTTCTTTTAACCGTCAAATTTTCGCGAAAATATAAAACAGTATGTTTTATTCATTTATTTCATTTGTATTTAAAGTTAAATTTTATTTATTTTGCAATAAGATTTCTACTGTTTTTACTCGACTGCGAAAAAGGAGGGTTATGTTTTTCGAACGTATAATTATGTATGTATGTCTGACTATTTCTTTAGCACGCTCTGTAGCATAAACGACTTGATGGATTTCAGCATACGAGGTGTCGTTGGATTATTTGTGGGAGGGATATAGGCTATATAATATTTAAGTACGACGTCTGGGAATAAATAAAAAAAAAAGTAAAATATTTTTTTATTCAAGTGTTTTTGTTACAGTCGGGTTTTTTATTTCCTTTATAATAATTTAGCTTGTTATAGTTCTTAAACAAATTGCTATACAAACTTTTGCACCCATTTTAACATCTATAGTAGTTTCGGCTAAGCGTTAATGAATCAGTTAGAACAAAGCCTTTTCTATAGTTATCTATACTAGTGGTCGCCCAATGATCGAAATTCGACCAGCGACTTAAACTCTTTTCTGTTTGACATTTGCCTTATGATCCTAAACAATGAATATTATATATCACTTACTGTCTGTTTTCATTGAGTGACAATGTCAATATTTTGGGGATCTAAGTTCAATGGCATTGGTCGGGTTAGGATTCGCAGTATTAATTTATTTCATGTAATATATTAGTAACAGATATTAAAGATAAATTTTAGCTTTCTCAACGTTCAGTTGGTTCACCTATTAATATATCCTCAGATATTATTATAGGATAACTGACAGACTGAAATGACACGATCAACTCACAGCCCTATCTACTAAGAAAGTTTACCATGAAAATTTGAATGCGGGTTCCTTTTACACTGTAGATGAACACTAAGGAACGATTTTTGGAAATTCAACCCCTAAAGGTAGGGAAAAAGGAGATAAAAGTTTGTATAACAGACTGAGGCACAACGAAATGTCGCTGGATTTAGCTAGTATAGAATATTTAAAAAAAAATTGATAATTGCGACATCCAAATGTTCCAAGAATACAAAGTAACATTCCCATTACAACATAATCAACCAAGAAGAACAAGAATTTTTTTTCCATGACAAAATAGTTAAACCACATTCTCAACTGATGTTAAGTGACGATGTAAATGAAAATGATAACATACGAAGACTAAAAGTCATTCAAAAGCACCTACGGGAACATATCTATAGAAGGTTGGGTTGTAATTTAGAAAAAAAAAACCCTCCTAGTATTCAAACCGCAAATATACTTATCTATCGTGAAATAGCATCTCTTATCCAATTACCCATAATATATTTAACTTAAAAAACACTATATTTAATAGCAATTACGAACGTTTTCCACTGAAACAAATAGACATAAAACAAATATACCGCTAAAAGACTGACCCTGCTCCTAATTTACCACGAAGGTTATTTTACTGCCCAGGACAATTAATAATCTACGCTGGCAACACTAAAAACGAAATGGCGACGGGCTCTACAACATAATTACGTACAAAATAATTAAACCCCGCTTCACAGATTATGAACTACAAAAGAATAATCTTCGATTTTTTTACTCCAGCTTGTTTATATAATAACCTGTGATTATTGTGATACGAAAATTTACTGAAAATCTCCATTGTTTTTATTTTTATATAAATCTTCTTAAGATCTCTACGTTATATGATTATTCTTAAAGTAAAATAGTTTTAGTTTATGTGTTTTTCTTTTAATGGCGCATACATGTTATTGCACGTTGCACACCTTTATGAACAGTCTGATAATTTCTACGAAAGCTTGTCTAGTTGTACATAGAGCAGTGTTAGTTCCAACACTCACGCTGTGTTGTGAAAGCTGGGTGTGGCAGAGAAAGCATGAAAATAGAATAGATGCAGTTGAAATGAGAGCGATAACAGGTATGTTAGGAACGAAATTGAGTGACAGGATAAGAAATAGTGTGATAAGAGAACTTTCTGGTGTGAAAGAAGTCACACGGATTGAGAAAGGGATGCTTAGATGGTTTGGGCATGTTGAGAGGATGAATGAAAGAAGAAAGACTATACAGATTTATAAGGCGAGTGTCAGCGTTGGAAGAGGAAAGCGTAGACGAACGTTTCCCGATCAAATCGGGGACACTCTGAAGAAAGGTCAGCTCAAGAGCACTCTAAACTGACGAGCGTGCATGAAAAGAATGATGAATGTTGAAGAAGCTTGAGATGTTTGCCTGTATCGTATCAAGTGAAAGGACGTGACCTAACCCGTTAGCTGACCTTACTGTTTGCATTAGGGGCCCTATCGAAAAACAGAGCCGCTGATGGCTTTTAAAGCTTTACCGGCCTTAGGGGCGAGCCACTCAGCCGCGAAAACCTGGGCAACATGTGCGCAAGGGGGTGCCAAAGTGGTCAGACCTCGGCTTGGGCTGTTGCCGCGATTGCAACTAAGTCACGATCTGACTAATTCCCTATCCGTTAAATTCGAGCTAAACTAACTATACACATATATACATGTTTCTGCCTTCGAAATCCAGCGCCCTCCTGTGATCGGTCGTACTTTAAAAACTTAAATTATTTATCTATACAATTAATAATATTGAAGTCTGTTTGTAATGTCAAAATAACAGTTTTTATTAAATACATATGAAAGTATATACGATACCTATAAGAAAAATCCTATTTTTAAAATTTTTGTCTGTCTGTCTGTTTGTTTGTTTCGGGTAATCTCCGAAACGGTCGAACCGATTTTGACGGGACTTTTACTGGTAGATAGCTGAATTTATAGGGAGTAACTTAGGCTACTTTAATTTTAGAAAAAGAATTAGGGTTGCGCACAAATATAAGAATTGGTCATGGTGAATCAATTAGGGTGCTTAAATGGCTTATGCTGAGTAAACCATAAGAGATATAGCAAATTAATGTACTACATAATTATAGGCATTAAAAAGACCTATAAAAAAGTTCGAGAGAGTATACATCTATCTTCTAAGGAACACCTACAATAAGAATTTTTGTCTTTAAAATAGCCGGGAACGGGGGAGCAAGATTCGCGCGGGCATTTTGTAGTCCACATGAGCAAAGCCACGGGCACAGCTAGTTATTAAAATAAAAAATAAATAGCGAACGAAATTACGGGTAACATTTAGTTTTAAAATCATATTATGGAGATCATAAGATTGTTTGTTCGAAAGCGTTAATCTCAAGGTCTACCAGTCCAAATTAAAAACTATTTCAGTACTAGATAGCCCATTCATTGCAGAAAGTTCTAGATCACATAACTTCAAGCTAGGACTCTAAGGAACGGGTCAGTAATCATAAATGTCATCCAATCTGACAAGCAGCAGTCAAGTACACGAACGAGAACACCGACCGTATGAAACAGAAATAAATAAAAACTCTACTCTGTTGATACAAAATAATTAATATATACCTAAAATGTGTACGTAATAGCAACCCGAATTAGACCGTCTGCCTTTTAACTGTTCTTTGCCATTAAAAAAAGTAGAAAACTGCTGACAGAATTATTTGTAGAAAATTTCCCAAACAGTACTCAGCATATTATGTAGTTATATGCTTAGAATATGATAATATTTGAACTTTCTTACAGACCGCGTGTACTTACTTCGCGTTACCACTACTAATGTTACTTTGTAGTAAATTTAAAAACTACACGTGACGTATTTTAACATAACATAACGTACCATCACGCCTATATCCCCGAAGGGTTAGGCAGAGGTGTACTAATGTACACCCACAAATCGCCGAGTATGTTTTTTAGGTCTCGTGTAATAGGGGGCGAGATTATTGCCATTAATCGGACACAAAGCCAAACTCCGAGCTGCTACTTAGAATTTTCATAGAAAAACCTAATAACATTTTGTTAGACCTGGGAATCGAACCCTGGACCTCGATTATAGCAGTCGCGCTTACGACCATTAGGCTAATGAGGCAGATAATGACGTAAGGTTGCAGTCGGGTTTTTGTTTCCTGTTTAATCATAATTTACCTTTTTAAGAAAAGTCTATCACGAAATTAAAAAAAAGATATTACATGCACAAACTGAACTGCAAACTTATTAAACTATTTAAGAAAGTTAATAAGATAATTTATGAATTCAATAATCAAAGTTAATCATTTGATGAAATTGGTTTATTGATAAAAAGCCTAAAAAAATTGAGATTTTTTTGTCTGGGAGCCACGTAATATTGGAAACACCAATCATAAAAACTCGACGTCATCGTACGATTTTTATTATTCTCAGTTGAGTGTAATTCTTATTAGATTATCTTGTCACGGGTGACACTAAAACTATTAAGTAAGTGTAGAAATAGTGAAATTAAAATTACTGAAATTCTAGTAAGGTCAACATTGCACGTAATACCTTTAATTCTAATTTTATAACGATACTATTGAATGATATGAGGGCACAATTTCACACACGGTCATTTAATTTCAAATTAAGCAAAGCTTGTAATATGGTAACTAAACCGCTGATATCTTACATATATAGATATTTAACACTCAGACACACACAACTGACATTTATGCTCATCACACAAAGTCACTCATAGGCGGGGATCGAACCCGCGACCTCTCGGCTCAATAGTAGCGTTTACTACCAGTGCGCTACGAGGCCTGTATTATTATGTATATGATTTATTTCAACTAAAAAATGTCTTATAATTAATAGATATTAATGGGTATTATTTTCAACAGATTATAAAGTATTTAAAGCAACTTTTCAAAATTTGTGTACTTCCAGATTTACAGTAGAATATTTTTTTAAGCCAAAGAATGTTACGACAAATTTAAACTCAAACTCATAGTAATGGGTAAAGATAAGTTATCAAAAATATTACATCATTCTGATAAAATCCGCCCTCCTTCCGTGTTTGTGGCTAATTTTAAAAAGTAAACAATGTACATTGAAAAAAAAAACGACTTTATCTTTGTGGGTCAAGAAATAAGTCACACAATAAATTTGATTTCATAAATTTTGTTTTTAGTTTGTTAAGACCACTAGATACACGTCCTTTAAGCCTAACTTCATATTATTTTCATGATCTTCAAACATAACATTTTGTTATACAGATAGACATGCAAAATTCTAAAAAAAAAAATTTGTTTTACATACCGTATATAGCTTCATATGCATTTAGTAAAAATCTGTTATTTTTACATTACAAACAGACAAGTTTAGGCTAGGCTATCGTGGAATTGACATATCTTGTAAAATTCTAACTTATTTATTCATATATTACGTATCATTTGGTTTGAAATTATACGTATAATTTATTCACAATCGAAAATTATGTTCTGTAACATAGCTTAAAAATTCACTATCATAAAATCAATAAACTTTTAAAATTCCAAACCATCTTAAACACATAACGGTTAATCAACCTATTCACATATAATAACTCATTCAATCATTCGGTCATCAATCATAGGATCTTGAACGAATGAACGATTGAATAATTTAGTAATATGCATATCGAAATTGTAATTCCACTTAGAATGTCGATTGACAAGATATTGATTAACAATCTTATGTTTATTGTCAAACAAAAGGCCTAGATACGTTTATGATACAGGTTCACGGTATGACATAAACTATGTTAAGTGATTTTAGCGATCCGTTCTCTTAAAATAACTCTATTATTAAGCCTACGTTACCCGTGGTACATTTAAAGGGTTGTATCTTTTAAACTGTATTAGTTAGCCGATTGAAATTTTCATGTAATATATGAGGACACATTATAAGGACACAATTTTACACACGGCCATTTAATTCCAAACTAAGCAAAGCTTGTAATATGGTAACTAAGCAGCTGATATACATACATATATAGATATTTATGCCCATCACACAAAGTCAGTCATGGGCGGGGATCGAACCCGCGACCTCTCGGCTCAATAGTAGCGCTTATTACCACTGCGCCACGAGGCCTGTGCATGTGTTTCTTCTTCTTAAATTTAAGATCTGCCTATCCTCTGCTTTTTATTTAACCTCTTGATTGAGTGAACTTTAAATATCACAGCCAATGGCATTGTAGACTAGACATTGGTAACTTAGCAAAATTCCTTGCGTCCTTCCTTTTAGTTTTTGTTTGTAAGGTTATTATATATTAAATACTTAGATAAATATTAATAATTGGAAGTACTGATTGAGTTTATAATTTCTTTATATACAACAGTGCGTACAAGTCTGATCATCACACAGTTAGGTCAATTCGATGACGATCATAGTCCTGAAAATCCTTAGATGTTTGCCTCTTTTTAATGTCGGTCAGGTCAGACGCTTTCCCAGTTTACCTCCCATTTCGCTATAAGAAACTCTTTTCCAATTAATAAAGTAAGATATTCAATTCAAATTAAATGTCCAGCCTTATTTGAGATCCCAGCCTTAGCGTTCGTAACACGCTAAATATCAATTCTGAGCCAAATATTGAACTATAGCAATGATGGCTCAATTGGTAGCGTGTACAGACTCCGCGTTGATCGACATAAGTTCGAATCCTCGTAATGAACCAGAGCTTTCGGTGATGGAAAACATCATGATAGGTGCATGGTAGTAGGGCTTTTTCGAATGCTCGCCTGGCAAGCTACCACCCTCAAGAAGAAAATCTGTCGCTAAACACCGATAGGTGTGTTCCGGCAGCCGCACTTGAGAGTCAGTCTTCCACTAAGCTGAACGTGCTACCATTTTGGGCCACATTGTCACTTAAGATTTGGTGAAATTGTGGCCACAACATTAAACTAATAACGAAAAAAAAAAGATATCCCTACATGCGATTGTAGAGTATTAGTGACAAAGAAAATGAAATGAGTATGTTTAACTAAATAAAACTGTAGACCAGAAAACAGAGACGTTCGTATTCTGTAATAAACGCAAAGATTTATATAAGATATATTATGCTTATCACGAAAGTTGATTACAAGATATTTCTGTTATCAGTCAAACGTTATCAAATCCGCTGAGTGTTGCGTAATTTAGAAAATTCTTTGCTTAGTAGAGTCACGTACGACATTTTTAAAGTGATATAAGAATTTATATTCTATTCTGGATTCTTCTTTGTAATGTAGTTTTTGAAGTGAAAACTTCTACACTGCCGCCGTAAGAAAAAGGGGCGAATCTAAATTAAACCCAAACCGTAGAAAAAAAAACCGTGTGGTATCGTGGGACACCAGATAGGAACGAAATTCCTTATTATAAAATATTAATTTCAAGTTATATTCGAGTTATATAGAAAATAATTATTCGGGTATACATTTTTTATTATGATTTTTTTATCGATAAAAAAAACTACTTTACAAAATTATCTTAACACCAGTATTTTTTTTACAATGATTTATATAATTTATAATTATAACAGTCATCACGTAGTCTATACATTAGACAGTATAGCCATCATAGATAGACTATAATACATAAAAATCTTACGCTTCTTTTAACGTTAAGGACGTTTTTGCCGGCTAGGGTACACCCCTCCGCATCGAAAGATCTTGAAACCTTTAAAAATCACTTGCATCCTTTGTAACTTGAGAACGGAGAAGGTCGTAGGGAAACAAAGAAAATACAACTAATTTCAATGACATTTTATATATAGACGCCTCATACGCCAACATCAGTGCACTAAAAACAGCGTAATTAAACTATACACACAAAAATAACTATTGCTATCAGTTATATAATACGCATGAAAAGAAAATAATATGAAAGACATTATATGTTACTTTTGTTGTTAGAACGCAATTAATTATATAATATATATATTTTTATTTTTTTTAGATCTTGCTTTTACAGTTTCACCGGACTTGAGAAATTAATATATATTTTGAGTTGTATTTATGTGCAACCGTGACACTGGGATAATACGTGAATAAGAGAATGTCGGGCAATTTTACCTGACTTTTATATTGCCAAAATAGAGCGCGGGTAACTCATCTACACCTATAAAAACGTCTTAGACTAGGTGCGCCTTTTATTCTTGATTCTCATTCAATTATGCGAAAATTGGCAGATGCGTCCCTCGTTCTTAGGACGGCAGTACAGGCACGTTGGGTGATTTTTGGATTGGTAATGTTACTGACATGCTAATGTTCACAGGATATCTGCAGCTATGAATATGCTTTGTTGCGTTTTGCCAGCAGTGGTAAAATATAGTAGATCATATATGTGTGTAATATTTACATGCTATAATGGTGACATTAATAATTAAACATATAGGTTGGGCTAATAGTCAGTAATCATAAAAATAAATAAAACAGTTCTTCGTACTCGCAAAGATGGCGAACATGTTATTTTTATGCACCCCCTTGATATGGGTATCAAATGAAATGATTTGCTGAGAAGAATACGAAAAAAAATTAAGAAAAAATAAGTTTAATTAAGTTCAATATTATTTAGGCGCGACAGACTTTTTTTCGAACGGATATATAACGTTTAGTAAATTCCATTGTTAAGTTTGTTTCTATTTGTTTTTAAAATAATCATTTTGTCCACAATTATTTTATTAACTTCGAACCTTTATGCGCGTTTAAGGTAGAAAATATTGTGATTATACAAAAAACTAATAATAAGTCATTTTAGAATTTAATGGTATTTTTTAATTATAATGACATACAATCATATGTACACCAAGCATTAGAAATACGTTAATATTCTTTTCTGAAAATAATATCATTTTCATTAAAATTGTATTTACATAATATACTTTTCAAAATGTACGATGGAATTCAAAAAGACAGCCATATATATCATCTGAGTTATTTAACTGACAAGCTATATATTACAGCTAGATCTAGACAAAAAAAGGTTACAGGTTTTGTACTGGCAACAATCAATAAGGGAAACTTCATTGAAAATGCTTAATCGATATCCATAGCCAGACTAATAAATCTTAGTCTAGATACTAATTATATCCAATGACTCTAAATTAAGGTTTATAATCATTTGTACATTGTGCGTGTCTGTTAGACATAAGCCAGCCCTACCTGTTTTCAACTACCTGGAGCTACACTTTTAAATAGAGGAGGCACTTTATGACGTTATCTTATCACTTTACGTTGTTTTCTATTTAATATCTATCCTATTTTGTTTTTGTTCGTTACGGTGTAGGAAATGTTTTTTGGATAAATTCGAGATAGGTAGCGCTGTGGCCGAGTTATAGTCTATTTGAAAGGGCAGAACAATGTCTGCTAAGCTATCTAGTATCATTACATTAGTACGTGAAGTAAAAACTTTATACCCCTTTATAAGCGTATTGCGTGCACGGAAGACTGTGAGATTTGGCATGGCTAAAGTTTATATGGAGAAGGAATGCAGAAAGCTAAAATTTATCTATAATATCTGTTACTCATATATTACATTAAATAAATTAATACTACGAATCCTAACCCGACCAATGCCATTGAAATTAGACCCCCCAAAATATTGACATTGTCACTCAATGAAAAGTGACAGCAAGTGATATAATTTTCATTGTTTAAATGTCAAACATAAAATAGTCTATGATTAAACGGTCGCTGCTCGAATTTCGATCATTGGGCGACTGCTAGTAATTATAAATATATGAGAGCGTGGAATCTAAAACACAAAATTTCATCCAAGTCGTTGGAGCCGTTCCCGAGCAATTCATGTACATGTCACTTGTCACAGGTATATTGCCAAAGCCGTGCATTTATAATTTAAGTAATGAAATTTTAATTGCACGGTATATTATCAATCGGCTCCAATTCTTATGTTTCTATACATGTTTTTGTTGTTTAGTTAAATAAGAACTGCTTTAAGGTTTCGAGCCGTTTTGTGTCTTGAGTGGGATATTTTTATTATTCCGTTATGGTATTAACATTGGTAAGGTTAGATTTGAACTGTGATTATCATGAAATAAATAATTATCAATTGAAAACGCTAAAAACAGACCATTAAATTGTAAGAAATAGAACCGATTGACAATATACCGTGCAATTACAATTTCACTAGTTAAATTATAATATGACGGCTTTGACAATATTCCTGTGACTTATACAAGAATTGCTCACTTAAATAGTATTAGTTAGATAATACCTATCTGTAAGTTTCCACTACTTTAGTGCAATGCAGTCACTTTCTGAGGGAAAGCACGGGCTTAACCACCGCTCTAGGCCACGATGTATTGAAAATTTAAAAAGCAGAAAAATCAACAATTCTAGTATATTTTTTATATTCAGTGGTACACTGTGTGAGGGAAAAAATATCACAAGAATACAAGAACAATATACAAGAACATTTCTGAAGCGTTCAGCTTTCCTATCGATGATTTCCTACGCTGTTAACTGATACTAGTTACCAATTTAAATTATTAAGTGCACGCGAAATTCGAAAAATTCGTTGGTACATACCACTGTTCGTACCTTCCGAGCGTATATATACATATGTATATTTTGTACAGTAAAAATAAATAAATAAATTATAAATAACATAAGTAATACATCTAAATAAAATAAAAATTACTACAGGTATTGGATGCCATCCAAATCACCACCAGAAGGAAAAGTACCAAGAAGACTGGCCACATTACCTATTTGTATAGCAATGCTTATTCGTTGACCGAGATATTGGCCAGCCCTCTAGTCCCTAGATGTGTCGATTAGTCGACTTGCGAGTTCCTTAAAGAGGCTGCGTGCACTTGGTCCCCAAATTATATATTTTATACAGTTATTATTATTATTTTATATATTAAACTATATTTTATATAGTTTAACTAAGCTCTATTTTTTTTTCTTTTTATTTAAAATAACATCTTTATGTACACATGTATTTTTCCTTAACTTGACTTTACTATCGTTCTTTTAACAAGCCTAAAAATTTCAAGCGTTTGATTTGACTAAAATGTCAAATCCAAAAAAGTGAATTTCTTAACTCGCTGTTTAAGTACCGATTTCACCAAAAGTTTCATAATTGTTATTCTCAATTAATTAAACCGACAGAGGGCTTTGAACCTTCTAACATTATATTTACATATCGTCAAGCATAAATTCGATCCACAAGATAAGCAGAGAAGTTTGAAGAGCGACAAAGCTATAATAGAATAACTAAAAAAGTACGGTATACTGTACTTCCAGAACTTGTCCTAAACAACGTTACTTTTATGTTTTGACGTTTGACAGATGTCAAGATGACAGCTCATCGTGAAGAGACGTGATTGTCATTCATTCATTGTCAGTCGAGCGGCAATTACGAGACCGTTACTTTATTTAAATTTAAATATGAGTTTTTAGACAATCATTTTTTTGTAGTTATTTGACAAAATAGCTTTTTCACAATCATTTTTGTGTTCCGTATAAATTTACAATAGATAAATGGTCCTATAATGTAAACAAGACTAAAGTCATTTATTTCGTTCTGTCACGTAACTAAACGCTACCTGTCCGTTACTCATGAGAAAAAAACCATGGTTTTTGTCTATTATATTTTATAATTAGATACAGCAAGGAATTGACGCTCTTTATATGCAATCGTTAAAGGTGGACAATTGCCTTGAATTCACAACTTTTATCCTTTTTGGCAACAGAGTTTCCGCCTTACGCTATGTTTTCCTATCCGTTTTGTTACAACATGCTTATGACAAAATTTGTAACGTTATCAAATTGCTTTTAGTGAGAGTTTAAAGTTTATAAAATAACTTTGGTTTTTGAATATGTTTTTTTATTTATACTTCTTTTGGCGCATTTTGTGTGACGAAGTTTTAATTTTCCAAAAAAATAGTGTTTATTATACTATAACTTATATTTTTTTTTTACAAAATAGGTAAAACTGTTAAAATTAATCTACATTATTATCAATCATTGCTAAATTCGTAACACTATTGACACGCGAGATAACCTTTTTAGTGTTATATTCGTTTTGTTACGCAAAAGTTGTGGTGGGGGGTTTTTTCTAATATCAGCCTGGTTAGCTACAACCCTCAATATCAAAATAAAAAAAAATCTTTATTCAATTTAAGCCCTAAGAAGGCACTTAGGAACGTCAAAACACTACTGCCGGTTCGGAAAACGTCCCAGACATCGAGAAGAACCGGTAAGAAACTCGATCGGATATATCTTTTTTTCCAACTGTACAAGTGTTAATATAATAAATACAATAATAATAATTTAATGGGTGCATAGAGAGGGAATCACTTCCAGACATCACTATCATAATAACCTTTTGACAGTAAAACCCGCTTGACATGGTCCTTGAACTTGTTGTTCGGCAGATCAGTAATGTACTTCGGGATCTTATTATAAAACCTGACACTATTAGCCAAAAAACTTGTATTGGACCTAATTAGTCTAAAACACGATACGACTAATTTATCTCTATTAGTATTAACATTGTGCTGATCTTTGACAAAATTTAGCTACCCTCAAGTTGAAAATTTGTCGCCAAGCACCTATAAGTTTTTTCCTGCAGCTGTACTTTAGAGTCAGTCTTCCACTAGGCTTAGCGTGCAAATATCTTTGCCTACAGCGTCACTTAAAATATTTTTTATACTATTGCTAAATGGCTCTTTTTGATTAATAAAGCTTAACTAGTAATTTCAGGCGAGTATATTTGCTGACACATTTTCGTAGTTAGATAAAAGTGTGCCCAAGTCTAGATAATTCCCACGAAAATCTAAATGATCGATAGGACCTATTTGATTATCTAATCTAAAGATCGTTCATCATGTTGTTTTGATTTTGCTGACAAGTGTCAATCTATTTTCGTATCTTCACGCGTGTTATCACACGGTATAGGTATTCTACTGCATAATTATTTTTTAATGCTTTACTATATATATCACGATTGTCAAACTGGTATTTAAATAACCTCTTGGCTGAATTGAGAGGTCTCAGATTTAATTTTTGAAGATGAGACTTTTATATGTTTTTTTTTTTTTTTATTTTGTCTCAATATTTAACATATATATACGGGAGGTATACTAAATGTCCGTTTTTTAAATTAATGAACAAAACATACTTTTCGTAATATATTGTTAAAATAAAAACACAACAAATAATATTTTAATCACAATTTAATACAATTATGTATAACTAGCGGTCAGCCAATGATCGAAATTTGACCAGCAACTTTTTAATCATAGACTATTTTCTGTTTGACATTTGCAGTATGAACCTAAACAATGAATATTATATCACTTTCTGTCACTTTTCATTGAGTGACAATGTCAATATTTTGGGGGGTCTAAGTTCAATGGCACTTAGGTTAGGATTCACAGTATTAATTTATTTAATGTAACATATATCATTGATAAACTTTAGCTTTCCGCACTCCTCCATATAAACTTTAACCATCCCAAATCTGTCTTCCGTGCACGCAATACGCTTAAAAAGGGGTACAAAGTTTTTGCTTCACGAATTCATATAATGATGATGATGATTACAATTGAGTAGTCTTTATTACAAAAATATGTTCTTACAACTACGTATTGTAATTAATTAAATAATGGACTTAGGATAGTCCCCCTCCCTTTTACAGGTATGTAATATATATGTGTACCTACCTATATGACGTTTAGTACAAGGCTGCAACCAACCTCGTACTAAAATCAAACATTAAAAAAAATAACTCGGCACATGGACGGTACTGTCCCTGGTATTAAGAACAGCCCAATCCAAACACGAGAGATTTAAATCCATCGGCATCTCTCGGTGATCACCGCTATCATTCCGGTTTGCATAAATATCTCTTCACGTTACGCATATAGGACCCGATGTTGAGAAGGCCGGGAGAAGGTTCCACAACTTCACAGTACGACAAAGATAAGTCATAGAGAACTTTTTAGTTCATGCCGATATGGAGGTTATTTTAAAACTGTGACTCCGAAACCCAGTGCGTATGGTTCTTATATAATCAAACATAATAATATATGTAACTATATATTCAACCAGATGTTCATATACCATTAAGTGAGTATATGAAAAACCATTTAACGTCGTAAAAAAATTAAAAATATTTCTATACAACATACCTACGTCAAATGAACACCCCATGTATTAGAAAAACTCTCAGACATCACACTATGCTAATCTAAAATGGGGCTATAAAATAATCTAAGAAGACTGTTTGCTAAGGCTGTTTACTTTTTTTTTCTAATGTGGAAATTCCATTTGGCCTCGCTTCAGACGTTTTTATGAAACTCATTAAATTACATGTAGGTAATAGTGGGAAGTAAAACAGTCCTACAGTCATACCCGATGATCTGTGATATTATTGATTTAATTGATCCGCAGACATTAAATTTACAACATAAATTCGAAGAAAATAATTTTTTCTTCTTCTTGTTTAATGGCAACGTTTGTTTATATTTATGTCAATGGATAATTATACGATCCGTTAGTTTATCTAGTTTAATCTAGTAGGATTGTAAATTGTCGGTGGATTGTGAACGGACACTAAAATATGCAATCTAAAAGTTACATTTTCGTAGGTTTATAAACTAACTGGATTAGTTAGGTTATGTTGAAACTGTGATCTTAACGCACGAGGCGAGGGAGTCGCAAGAGAGGCCAGCGATTGCCATAAACAAATGAGCCGGTTAAAATTTACAAACGTCACCAGTAATATGACTTTGCATAACCTCAAAAATTCAAAATAACTATCTAGCCAGGCAGACGTTGTTTTGCCATTTCCTGTATTTACCGACTTGACAGCGACAGCGATACCTATAGGATCTTTCATAACTATGAAATATCATCCCGATTTTTTTTTTATTTTGGCTTTCTGTCTATGTATGTAATTTTGCCCACGTCAAGTGTGACAAATACACTCTACATGTTAATATGAGTTCAATCGGTCAAGTCATTTAGAACTTACAAGACTACTAATACTCACACAAAATTGTCACGGACAGTCACAATATCACTAGAGATGCATATATATCTACCTATAAACTAACGGTTCGTACAATTATCCGGTCACATATCACAAAACAGCCAGTGTCACGTCAATACCAGTAGAAAAAAAACATTTAAAAAATCCGCAGCCGCCCCAAATACATCAAAGATACGTGAACAGAATTTATGTGTAGACGCAACACAGTTGACTGGTTAGCTTGACCTAGAATTCTAAAATTATTACCTAGACGTTAGTCATAATCTTTTTTCTAACTTCCTGGCATTGTATTTTGTTTACCCACATCTAATAGCGGACGGCGAAGAGATGATAGTATTTAGGAATTTATAAATTTCTCTCATCATCATCATCATCATTTCAGCCGAAAGATTTTCACTACCGGACATTGGCCTATCCCAATACTCACCACAATGAGGAAAAAGGAAACCAAATTCAATGATTTTCAAGAGTTCCCTGGTGTATCTTCGAAGTGGAAGGACCAATGCCAATGAAATTAAAATAGGACCATCCTTGAAGTATCTCCTATCCAACGAAAAAAGAATCATCCAAATCGGTTCATAAACGGAGAAGTTATAGCTGAACATACATGAAAAAAACATTTGAATTGATAAGCTCCTTCATTTTTTGAAGTCGGTTCAAAAATATAAAAGACTTACCTGAACATTTTGCCAGCAACGCCACCGCGAGAAACGCGATCAATTTCGAAGACAGCCTTAGCTCCATTGTATAATGAGTTAATTCGTATATTATTCACTTAACAGTTCACTTTAATAAACTTATATAAAAAAAGACACTTCTACAACACTATCACTAAAGGCACATCCCTTTGTATTCGATATATATTCAGGCACTTTTCATTCGACTATCTGTAAAGAAATAAAAAATTCAATAAAATTTCATTTATTAACAATAGTATGTATATAATTCTAACAGGTTATAAATAGAAAACAATAAATAAAAATAATTTTTAAAATATTTTAAAAACTTGTCACTCAGTCAAATGCGTTCATATTTTTTATGTCCGTTTAATTAATTATTTGTGTGCATAAATATGTTTTCTTTAACTGTGGAGCGATAGAAAGTTTTAAATCCGATTTAACAAGCCGGGTTGCCATCGTCTAAATTGTAGAAATTCGAGGAAATATGGAGGAAACAGAGTTTTAGACGTTAAGAATTGTTTATAAACAAACAAAAATCTGTTTTTTTAATGTAATATATTTTTTCAAATTATTTTGTAATGTTTAACAAAATGACAACATCGCCCCCACAACACATAAATATCTAACTACAATATTTAATAAAATATATAATATACTTTGTAATGCTTAATATAAAAAATCTAATTATTAATTTACATAATTAATTTCAATGTCTTAATAAATTGTAGTTCGATCATCTTGAGAAATCTCTTGAACATCCGTTACGATCGCAAATTCCGTCACATTTTTCTGATATAGTTCGTACCGTACTATAATCTAAATATGTATATAAAAAAGGTAACATTGACTGACTGACTGATCTATCAACATATAGCTCTAACCACTAAACGAATTAGGCTGAAAATTGGCATACATATAGTTTAAATTATTTTTGAAAATTCAACACCTAAAGAATTTATATGGAGAAATCATATTCAAATAGTATTTTTCAAACTTGGCGCGAGTGAAGCCGCGTGGTGCTGCTAGTATATAATATTTTACAATAATCCCGTAAACATAATACATAGTATGTACTATTAAAAATTATATAGTACAAGGTTGGATAGTGCTCATGGTAAGGCCATTGATCAGAATAAACGAAAAGTAAACTTCATATTATGGAAAAAAAATTAACCTCTCCTAAGTGTGGGTATATTATTTGATAGACCCAGATACCTCGTGAAAGCGACCAAACTTAACAATCAACGTCGTAAAGTACTATCTACATAACATAACAATATATTTTGTAACAGGTCCGGGCACAAGCTACGACTGCCTGTGAGCTGTGTGACCCACTCATGTTATCTAAATAAACGTTCAATTAGATCGTACTTTCGTAACGAACAATCAAACTTAGATAAACTTGAGGGCAATTGGTTTAGAAATGTCAACAAAACTTTCTTTCCTGTGTATTTACTACCCGTGCGCGATAAGTTGAGACTCGCCTGTAACATCCCCTCAAACACCCGTGTTGTACTGTAGGCAATGCCATTTTTTTTAACATCTTAGTCTCGTACTGGCTTACGTCACGCCGCGCCGCTCGGACGCAGGTAGCTGGGACAACAAATCCTAAATAATATTTTGTATTATTTTCTTAACCTCTCCCTTAATACCTGTTATTGACAAAGCCATTTTACTGTTACACAGAGACCAGCACAGTTCCATAAAGCCTATAAGTGCGAGCGAGTGGTCTGATAAAAAATATTTATGACTCAGTACGCACGCTTTTAATAGCTCAAGTATAATAAATATAAGGCAGCGTTGTTCCGAGTACAACATTAAAAAAAATAGCAGAGACGAAGTTGCGGGTGGAAACTTGTTGTGATATTTATTTATGCACAGTACAACCATGCGTCTGTGGCGTCACCGCCCTCAAATTATTGCGCACGGGTAGTACCCGACTACGAAAAACGAGGTTTATGTTTTTCGAGCGTACTATTTTTTCAGTATCTCAGTGTAATTAAGAAAAAAATCTTTTTTATACAAATATGTGGCAAATAATAAACGGTTAACCTATGGACACTTGTAACACCATAGGTAACAGTAACGCGTTGTCAACCTTGAAAATATCCCTACTCGAAGGAGTTCTGAAAACCCTACTCACCATACGAACACAACACTAGGTTATTTGGCTGCGACTTTTTCTAGGATGGAGGTACACTCAGTTACTTTGCGGTGTTCCGATAAAAAGAAAAATCAAAAAAAAATTCTCTGTACCCATGTTTATTACTAAGTACCTAATAAACCTAGTAACCGGTTTAACTTTTGACATTTGCGATCCTAACGCGCTTATGTTCTGTCTTACAGTTTAAAGACATAATGTACTAGCTTCTAACCGCGACTTTGTCTGAGTAGACTTCAGAATTGGATCTCTATTGAAATAAAAAGTATCCTATGTATTCATCCAGGTTATAAAATATCTGCGTGCAAGACAACATCAAAATCCGTTCAGCCGTGTTTGCGTGATTGAGTAATAAACATACAAATATACAAACTTTCACATTTATAATTATTAAGTATTATCTCTCCGACAAATATTGAAAATCTGCTAACAGCATAGTATAAACTATAGATTAAAAAAATGAAATCATTTCCTACTGTACCGCCTTAAGAAATGATTTGATCCAAAACGCCGAACACTCTTTATTTCGTACCTAAAGCATAAATATGAATTTTCATATCAAGATGTTTTTCTAAGTGTACTACTCATGCGGGATAAGTTGAGACCCGCGCGGAATGCGACTCCCCACCCGCTTCCCCGATGACACCCGCGTTGTACAGCGCGCAACGCCATTATTTAATATAGTTTTTTTAGTCTAGTTGTGTTCTTTTTTTGTTCACTGTACCAGGACCCGACAATGACGTCACCGCGCTCAGGTCTCAACTTATCGCGCACGAGTAGTAGATGCGTTACCCGCGCTCTATATTGGCAATATTAAAGTCAGGTAATTGCATGACATTTTCCCAAGTTCGGTGAAGCTGTAAAAGCCGCGGCGGCTTCAGGGCCCCTAAGGCTAACAGTGTAGTCATATTAAAAAAAAACTGGCATTTTCTTAGTCACATATTATCCAGTGCCATGGTTGCACGTCAATACCTCATAACATACATTCATTTCGTTCTAACAACAAAAGTAACAGTCTTTCATATTATTTCCCTTTTTTGCGTACTATATAACTGAAAGCATTATTTATACTTTATATGTATAGTTGAATTACGCTGTTTTTAGTGCAATTATGTTGGCGTATGACGTGGCTATATATAAAATGTCATTGGCAATCGTTTCGTATCCCTTATTTGAGTAATTATAAGTTCTCCATACAACATTTCAACCCTTATTTCACCACTATAAGTTTTATTTTCACGACAATAGGTAGCCTCCTTCTCTGAAGTTTAATCTATCTCTATACTAAAACTCAACAAAATTGGTTTAACAGTTTAGGCGCATTTATAATATTAGTGGTATTTCGATCGTCCCTCTTATACTTCGTAATTGAAAGTTTGAAAAGTAATAAATTATTTTATTCCCTCTCCGGAAAAGGACCACAAGATATAAAGACAGAGAAAAAATTAAGTAAATAACTTGTTATTGTAATTGTTAATACGAGCAAATGAGTCCGGAAACACATACTTATAAACGTCTGGCTAAAAATAAAACACCATATATTTACCAACTCTTTCCTTCCCCGTAACTCTTTGATCTTACAAGAGTATATCATGTCTGATTTATTGAGACACCTTGTTATTAAGGGCTTCTTGTTAAACAAAGGTCTGGAGGTTTTGGACGTGTTGGTCAGGCTTACAGTAAGAGTTTGGACGACGCGACGCTTAAAGGGGTGGGTGGGAGCAATAAACATCTCAGTCTAAAAATAAAGGCTTGTTATTTCACTAATTCGGTTTTAGTAAATGATCAAGTAGATCTTAATTCTTTATAATAAAGTGATAAAAAAACAAACCAAATTATAAAAAGAAACCAAAAACCCGACTGCAATAATAAAACCTGATTAAAAATATTATTTTATTTTTGCTTTTTATTCGATTCCCAGACGTCGCACTTAAATATTACAATAGTCTATATATATATAACTCTTACGTATTTAACGACACCTCGTGTGCTAAAATCCATTAAGCCGTTTAGATTACAGAGCATGCCAAAGAAATAGACATATATAATATATACATACGTTCGAAATCACAACAATTATTTTTCGCAGTCGTGTAATAAACCGAAAAAGACCCCTATACGTATAGTAAAAAACAAAAATTATGCCCTACTGTATCGCGACCACCATACATCAAGTGTAAAACATATAATCGCAGAAACATAATAATATAACATAATACCTATAGTTAGTTAGACCGAATTTTACGGATATGGAATTAGTTAGATCACGACTTATTTGCAAAGGCGATAGGCCAAGCCGAGGTTCAATTACTTTCGCCCCCAAGCCCGGTGAAGCTGTCAAAGTCTATAATGGTTCCAGGGCCCTTAGGGCAAACAGTATAGTCAGTTCGAAAAAAAAACGTGTGCGTCTCGGGACGCTCGACAGAAGTGATAACTTAAACTAACCTAAGTTGAACTATTTAATATTGAAATTGTTTAACTTGAGAAAAACTTAGGTTATTACTTAAACTTTATGTATATTAATATGATAATGTGAGGAAAGGTTATTTATTAATAAAATCTTTTATTGAATAGAAAATATATTTTGTCCTCAGTTACAATTCTTGAATATGTACATTAGAACACTGAGTAGAGAAGGGAAGCGAGACAGAGTGGCGCCGTAACGCGTTACGTTACAAAGCGGTTTACCCTCCCATAAGAAGATATCACTTCAAAAAAGTGTCGTGTTCCGGGATCGGATGTGATATATATCCATTAATCAATCCAGTGACGGGTGTACCCGACTGGATGGCGACACCCATACATACACGTTGTGATAACGTCACAGTGGATCTTTTGTTTTGTCATGTTGCTAGATGAGCTAGTGTGAACCCAGCTTCCTAGATGCTTGCAGGACAGCATGACAGCGACCACCAGCAATGGATGCCGGTGGTCTCTCTCGGTAGTCGCCATTGTTTATAAATTGTACTGTGCTTACTAACAGGTAAATAATTAAGATAAAAAGACAATTTTTAATCAAAAAAAGAAAACCTAGAAAAGGATTTTTCTAGTGTATCTTCGAAGTTGAAGGTCCAATGCCAATGAAATCTAAATGGGACCACCCTTAAGGTATCCACTTTCCAACAAAAAGAGACATCTAAAAAGGTTCATAATAAACAAAGAAGTTATGACTGAACGTCATTAAAAAAAATACAATCGAATTGAGAACACTCCTCCTTTTTTAATTGTATTAAAAAACTATTAGATTCAATAAAAAAAACTTTATAAATAAAATAAAATTTAAGTTTTGGTTAGGTAATTTCGTTTTACAAAAATAACTCTGTTCTTAGAATATTCGATATGGATATCTGATTAAGGTTTGGCACAGATAGCTATAGGCTGCAGTGCACACCTAACATTACGTGACCTTCACGCCTGTCTTGATACATTATCATAAAAATGTATCTGCTTATTTTAGTTAGTATAAGTAAAAACCATTATAATCCCCTTTCAGATATGGCTCCAAAGGAAAATCATATAACTACAGACGACTTTGAAAACTAGTTTCTACATATCATTTTATCTTAGTTATGTTGTTTAGTCGCTGTTATACTTTACACATAATATCCATTGCACATAATAATTAATTAATTTATAATTCATAATTTTAATCATAGTTCACCTTGGGTATGATTTTAACTATAGGCAAATAAATGCACGTTCAATGACTTAAAAATGTTTTGCAAAAAAAATGAGCTCTTAAGTATTTTTTTCTACTTCAATTAATATTACAAGAAAGAGGTTTTATTAATTTGACGATGTATTGTCATGTTATTTGAAGCATCCTGGCATGATTCGTTACGTTCCAAATTTAAATTTTGATATTAACAAAAGAAAAACAACAATTATTGTAATATTTCATTTTACATTAAATACAACTTTCTGATATGACTGATAAAGCGACAAAGGCCGGTAAAAGTATAGCCCTAATTGAAGAAAGTTATGTGTCTAAGCTGGTAAATGTGAGTTGTTCAATTATCCAAAGGACTTGGTAACGGTATCAAGAAACCGGTTCAGTCAAAAGAAGACCAGGTTCGGAAAAAAAACGATGCACAGAACCACGAGATGGTCGCTTTTGGTGAGTCAGGCGTTGCGGAATCGTAAACAAATCATTTATTTGTTGACTAAACTACTGATGACTGAACGAATTAAGTAATACACATTTAATTAATATAAAGACAAATAATTTATTGTTGAGAATTGATATTATAATTATTAGGAGATATATACTGATGACGAACATAAACGTTAGGGATATAAAATATTGTTGCCGTTGTATTTATTGAATGATGATGTCACGGACGTTCAAATGAATACAATGCCGCGTTTTTGTGGCAATTTTTTGACGTGATAACGTCTTATAAATTGGTTTGCCGGGTGACACTTCAAGAAACTGCGTTACGCTCCGCTCACGTTATGCGCTCACAATGAGAGCGAGTGAGAGGCACGCGTCCCTTCCACTCGGGCATGGTTAGCCCGCCTAAGAGCGAGAGAGACAGACATAAAAAGTGAAAGGCACATTAAAATTATTTTACCACTCAAAGTCGTTGTCACGTAAAACTTTCGCCCGTATACCGACTTTACAGGCAAACCAATTTTTTTTATTTTAATTCATTTTTGTAATGTATGTTCAGCCATAACTTCTTTGTTTATTATCCGATTTGGATGATTATTTTTTTTTTTGATAAGGGATACCTCAAGGCCAGCTTTCATTCATCAAGATTTCATTAGCATTGGATCTTCAACTTCGATGTACACCTGGGAACTGTTCAAAATCATTGAAATTGGTTTTCTTTTTTGTTAAAAGTTATCTATCTATAATTCTGTATCGAAACATCGACGAGATTACTAACGATGAATGCCTTACTTCCTGATAAATAATACGATAATACGATCATCTCCTTGAATAATTCAATTCATCAAACGAGTCATTGATCCGGATAATTCAAGCGGCCTTGCCATTGTTGCTAGCGTCATTATGTATTTGATTATGTCATTACCCTATAAAATTCACAATAGGATCGAACGCAAATCCGTTAGATTAATCACTTTTAATAGGGTTGCCATTATTATTAGAAAAATAACGTATTAAATTGTTAGAATAAAAAATGATTTGGAAGAAAAACAATAAAGGGAATAAAAACATATTTTTGGGTGCTTGAAGCGCACGCTAACAACACACCTTGTTGTCTTTAAAGTTTCAAAGGCTAATTTTACAATTGAACTTTAGATTGGTCATGGAAAATTAGATTTATTTAATTATTATTTAAATAAACAACACGTTTTTAGATTGAGTGTTTCGTTTTACGCATCACAGTTGTAGAGTTTAGAAATGTATTTTACATACTTCATTTTTATGCAAAATTATAAAATATATTTATCGAAAATAAAGTAGGATACATTTGATTGGCAACCCTAATTTTTCATGTTATTACACGATTATTATGAAATAACATTACCTGCACCTATTAATAAATGTGTAGTCATTTCTGTACATATAATTATTTCCCAACAGATATCTATTATAGGTTTAAAAAGAATACTGATCAAGAAATATTACATGAAAAATGTGCTTGTGTGTATGTATGTCCAGACTTGACTCAAAAATATCTCGAGGGATTTTGACGAATTTGTGTTAACGGGAAGCATACGTAATTCCATATTTGATAGTATATAATAATTATCAATAACAACATCAGATATCATAAAAATACTCAATCGATTTTGAATTGTTTTGTACAAGAGACGTACCTATTTCACCAATTTATAAGCTATAAGAATTGTCAATAATGCGAGTAAAAATTGATTTACGAGATAAATAAACGCGAGTTACTGTTGCTGTATATAAGAAGCATAAGGTACATAAGGTGCGTTCACATTACCTAAAAACAAAAAAGAAGGCAGTCAAAATCATATGACGCATGACTAATGTCACCATAAAATAGGTTGTCCTAAATTATTCCGAAAATGAACAAAATTGTCCGGTAAGCAGCATCACTTCCAACAGTAAACTTCAAAACTCAACTCCATAATTATGATATTAATGCAGGTTTTCAATTGAAGCTTCTATGGATACGGTAAAGAAAAAATTGTATAACGTGACGTCACATTGCGCATTACATAACGGACTGTACGTAAGGGTCTAAAATGTATAGTATTCAAATTCAAATTTAAGAAGTTTCATTTAAACTGATAGGGTACACAAGGGTGAGTCCAGAGTATCACTCGGTACAAAGGTCCATTAAATTTTAAACGGGTGAAACGGTGTGGCACATCTTGTACTAAATATAAATTAACATGCTAAATTATTAAAAAAGAAAACAAAAAATCCGTCGTCAACATTTGAGTAAAAAAAACTTTTTTTTATTTTTATTTGATGCCCAGACGTCATATTTACTAACTGAGCCCTTGGCTACGCTCACGTGGACTACAGAATGCCCGCGCGAATATTGCTCCCCCGCTCCCGGCTATTTTAAAAACAAAAATTCTTATTGTGGGTGTTCCTTAGAAGATAGATGTATACTCTGCCGGACTTTTTTGTAGGTCTTTTTAATGTCTATGATTATGTAGTACATTAATTTGCTATATCTCTTATGGTTTACTCAGCATAAGCCATTTAAGCGCCCGAATTGATTCACCATGACCAGTTTTTTTTATTTGTGCGGAACCCTAATTTTTTTTCTAAAATAAAGAGTAGCCTAAGTTACTCCCTATATCATCAGCTGTCTATCAGTGAAAGTCCCGTCAAAATCGGTCCAACCGTTTCAGAATTTACCCGGAACAAACAGACATACAGATAGACAGACAAAAATTAAAAAATGGGCTTTTTGTTATGGGTATCGTATATACTTTCATATGTATTTAGTACAAAACTGTTATTTTGACATTACGAACAGACACTTTAATTTTATTAATTGTATAGATTAGATAGCCTACTAATACCAGGATTAAGACACCTCGTATGCTAAAATCCATGAATCTATTTGGTTTACAGAGCGTGCCAAAGATTTAGACATATATTCATACGCTCTAAAAACAAAACTCTCCTTTTTAGCAGTCAGGTAAAAAAAATATATAAATTTGAACTCTTTTAAAAACTAATGTTGCGAATTTACTTATCAGCAGCGGCACTGCAGTCACGTGAGTCCAAGTCCGGTGAACATGTAAAAGCCGGCAGCGGCTCCAGGGCCCCTAAGGCTAAAAGTATGGTCAGTTCTAAAAAAAAGTCACGTAAGAAGAAAAATGATGGTCACAACACTCATGACTGTCCAATACTCACGTTTTTAAGTCACGATTATCACCAACATCTCGTATCTTTTTCCACCACGAAAGCGAACGTGACTACACTGTTTGTTTGTTTGTTCGCTCGCTTTACGTGTTTCATAACGGCGCTGTGGCGGCGCGGCGGCGAACACATAATCTACTAACCTACATCGTGTTTGTACTTTGTACTCACGTTCAAATTACAGTATATAAATTTTTAGCGAATAAGCAGTTTCAACCATTAAACTGACACCGCAGAATGACACTCCAACAGATATTGTCGTCTTAGAAAAACATAACCCAGTGAACTTACACTCCACCTTTATATGACATAACCGATACATCATAAGTGTAAAATTTATGTAAATCTGAAACATTTGAGATAAACGTGACGTCAAACTAATTTAACTTGTTCACTATGGATACTAGAGATTGAATGATACCGTTATATGTAAACTATAATACTAGGTGGTCGTTTTTTTTAATTATCTTGCATAGTTTAACAACATGATGAAGTTAACAACTATCAATGACAATAATGTAGAATCATTTTACTCGCTCTCAAGTAAAAAAATTAAAATATAAGTTGCTTTTTAAATAAATTAACCTTGTATTAATAATCATTATTATAATCAAATAATTTAACGTTGTATAAATAGACATTATTGTGTATAAATTAAAATTAATTATTTTTTACACTCAAAAGGCAATAAACTGAATTCAATGTCATTGATGGTTAACTTCATCATTTCGCACTTCCGTCACATTATGTGCGCGCAGCCCTCAGTTTTACCCTCTACTAAAGGTGTAAAGAAGTAACTATATCTTCAAAAATCTCCCCTTTTTCGCCCCTCTCCGCCCCATTTTTTTAATACAACAAAGGTGTCAAACAAGCATACGGGCCGCCTTGTGGTATTACCATATTATCATCAAGGTAAGTAGCTACTGTAGCCTATAGACGCTTGTCATACAATAGGTATCACTAGTGCGTTGCCAAACTTTTGTTGCTCACGCTTTCGCGGCTGAGTGCCTTAAGCGCTCGCTCCCAAGCCCGGTAAAGCTGTAAAAGCTATCAGCGGCTCTTTTTTTTTATGAGGCCCCTCAGGCTAACAGTAAGGACAAATTAAAAAAAATTTGTAAAACTTGAACCCCCGACCGCAAAGAGCTCTGGAAACACAACACAAGGTTATTTGGCTACAATCTTCTGTAGAGTGGAAGTATTCCACCAGTCGGACTGCCCCAAGTAGAGATAAATCTCCAACGAAATGTCTCTCAAAGTAAACAAGTTTTGTTTAAATACCTACTCAATACAAGTACAAAGAGTAAAACCAAGATGTCTGCCAGTTTCACATTAAAGGGTCATTGCGTGTTTATTGTGAAATATTGAGAGGTCCGTAAGAGGTTAGTAGAATTTCTTGATAACACCTCCGTAGTTATATTTATTGATAATTACGTTGTTTATCAAACAAGACCTACTGTATGCAGTATGAGCGAATACTAAAAACTGCATTACCCATTACTGATAATAAGTTATTATAGTACCTAACTCGTTTTGAACAACAATTATATTAACATAAATTACTATATACCTATTCTATAAAAAAAAAATTTTTCGTCACAAATCTAAGAACTATATGGACTAAGCTTGAATTTATTCCATGGCGTGCTGCTAAGCCCTTTGTTCCGTAATGCACTTTGACAATGGCAAATATTTCTGCGGTAGAATTCAAGAAACAAATAATTAAGTTCTTCGGCTTCTTCCTTTTATTTAACAGCACTGTGTTCTTACACAATTATGCCAAAGTCACATACCTATATAGAATATTTATCCAACTATTATTATTATCTTGCAATATTCAAACGGATTATCAACAAGATGGTGGCAACTTAAAATGCATGTCCCCAGTTATTATTTATAATCAGCTTCACTTGTACACAACAAACAAACTATATCACGCAAAATGCTACCAATATTACATAATATAGAGTCAAAAAATCGAAGTTTACGAATAAAAAACAGAAAAACAACAATATACCATATCACATTGCGATCCCGCCAAAAACTCCTCGTAATAGTGAAATGACAAAGGAGTTAGATCAAATATAGTTTTATGCATTATAAGAAAAAATACTTTAGTTGTTGAGTGACATTAAAGCCACCAACCAAACATAATACGAAAATGTTTGAACAGTTGGATATTTTTAGTCAACCATCTTAAATGTTTGTCTCGCAAATTAATACAGAACGAAGGTCACCCACCACACCGCGTATGTTTGTATGTGTGAATGACAACTCATTTCGTTTTTCCGTCAAAATACTTAGCTGCTGCAAAATGATCCCATTTAAATAATTTACAAATAAATATTATCGATTATGTAATTTATTTCTTCCAAAAACGATTGAATTCATGAATTCATAATAAAAAACTAAAACTATAAAATAACAGTATTCTCATTTGGTGTTTTAAGTTAATTGTGATAACAAAACTAAAAATTTCATAATTGGTAATATAATCTTTAACATTATTCACTTTCACATCTATCGGCGCTCCGGGCATTAATTAACACTGATCAGTTGACTAGTCCACGCATGCGATATGCTATTAGCTATTACGCTCTGTTATACTGAAATAATGTTCTGTTTAATTTTCATCGTACATTGCTCATTTGCAATCGAATTAACTTTGGAACTTCCAAGTAAAAAGGTAATGTATAATTTAACAATTACTTCAACACGTTATACTTACAGCTACAAATATACTGTTACATGAAAGTGACGGAGTCGTCGCGTTGGTGACGCGAACTCATAAGATTTTACTCCATACAAAAATCGCACAACTTGCTAAAAGAAGTTTTCACTACAAAAATAAATATTATATTTCTTACTGGATTCTGTAATGTAACCTTTCGGAAATGTCTTATATGATAATAAATTAATCGATATACAGTGTAAACTCTTTATAACGTTATCCTTTATAACGATAAACTCCCTATAACGTTGAAGTGAGCCCAACTTGATAGGTTTGCGTTAAAACCCACATATTGAAACACTCTTTATACCTAGCGATACGTCATTCTCTATTACGAAGAAATGTGTAGGAAGACGATTCCACCACATATCTAGATATGGCATAACAAAAAACGTCAGACAAAGTTATCAGACTATATGTGTAAACAATAATTTATAAGCATTTATTGTCTAAGATATACATATTAAAAATTCTTGTTAATTTGGTTGTTTTTTTGTTCACTCTATAGGTATAACGATAACTCTCTATAACGACAAAAAATGCTCAGTCCCTTGAGTTTCGTTATAAAGAGTTTACACTGTGTATATATATATATATTAAAATTTACAATAATTGAAGAGTAAAAAGTACATGATGATTAATTTTAAGTAACACTGACCGAGTTACCACGTCATAAGCCTTGGGACCGGCGGATACAGACCGTGGGATCGCTGACCATGCAGATTGCGATCGTGGGAAACGACGGCGTGACTCCAACTTGATTATTACTTTAATTAATTTTAAGTTAGTCTTGTTTAAGAACCATAAGTGTAAACACCTATTATAATTCTTTTAAAATAAATCTTTTTTTAATTTAAACTCGTACCGCCTATCATAACTGGCGCAGTCGGTAGGATCGCGGCACTTTTCGTCGGATAAAATTTTCGGCAAAGTGAACGGTTTCTAAGTCGTTACTACCGCGATCATAATAAGAACTTAAAGTGCGTGTACGAACTCTTTGAAAGGACTTTCTGAAAATTGAAGATCCTGTGTGGGTGAATTGGTGTACCTACAACAAGACTCGGCAGGAGAGGCAGAATGCTGGCTTGGTGAGTACTCTCGTTTATCCAAGTTCCTTTTGTCATATTTCCTGTCTATATTGTGTATTTTTTTTTAAATATATATATCATATTGTGTTAAAGTGTTTCTGTCGTAAGCTAAAATTGCTATAGACGTACACCGTACAGTGAATCATAACAGATAAGCGCGGTCATCCGATATCCGAGCTATTGTCTTTTGATTCTTGTAAAATATAAAACTTCACGCTATGATGTCGCTTACGGAGTCGGCACAATTGATAAAAGTAATTGGGGAACTACTACCCAAATACGATGGCAATCCCCGATTATTAAACTATTATATTAGGCAAGTAGATAATATATTAACGCTTTTCGAGATTAATGTGCAAGCACATCCCACGTTAGTATGTTTAATAAAATCCAGACTAGCTGGAGCTGCAACTGACGCAATTGCATATGAGGACTCCTTGACCTCGTGGGCTGCTATTAAAGATACTTTAAAAAAACGATTAGGGGAACCTAGAAATGAAATTCAAGTAATGCAAGAACTGACTCGAACGTTTCGTTTTAAAAATGAGGACGCAGAAACATTTGGTAGGAGACTTCGGGCGTTGCTCGATACTTTAAACTCAGTAGGTAAACACACTGATAAAACTTATTATGAAGAGATGGTGATAGAACAATATACGAACCATTTAGACTTTCAGGTATCTTTAGGCGTTAGAATAATGAAACCGGAGACACTTGAGTCGGCCATAGTAATAGCACGGCAAGAAGAAGCCAAAATAAATTATAAAAAACAAAATCAGTTTTATTCGCAAGCAAAGTCAAAGATAAATCAGCCTAATATTAGACCACAACTATACCAAACAACTCCGACACATTTTAATACAAACCCGCATAATTTTGGACCACAGCTATATCAACCAATTCCAACACATTTTAATACACAACCACAATATAACACACCAGGAAAACAAGTATCACCCGGCAATAGTCAGCCGAATTCTAGACCTAGTGGTTCAGGAAACTTTAGGACTTCTGGAAACTTTAGACGCCAACAACAGAATATACCACATCAACAGGTAAACTTTCCAAAAGACACATCTGACGTCACTATGAGGTCAGTGAATAAGCCGGAAAAGCCGCAGTATGCACAACAACTGTTTTATTCGTCTAGCGAGCAACCCTACTACACGCAAGGTGAGTATTATGAAAACAATAGCACAGAGGAACACGAAGTGTCACTCCCAGCCTTGGTGGACGAAGAAACGTACCAGGAGGATTTTACCCAGGACGTCGAAGACGACCAACAGACTTAGCTAAAACAATCAACGTAAACCATTACGGTAAGGACCATCTGCCCTATATAATTTTAAATGAATTTGGAGGCAAATTTTTGTTGGATACAGGTGCCTCTCGGTGCATGATCTCACCAGCTGTTATAAAAAACACGGAATTTGAAAATTACATTGAACATGAACCATTTCAGGTAAGGAGCGCTCATGCAGTCACTCAACACGACCTTGTAGCGTCACTTCCCCTTCCGGTGGAATTTAACATTAATAAAACACACACATTTTTATTATTCGATTTCGATCCTAAATATAGGGGCTTAATAGGTATGGATTTATTAAAAGAGCTTAACTGCACAATTAATTTAAGCGACAGATTATTACATACACCAAATGCAAATATACCAATTTACTTAAACTACCCAGTTAGAAACATTAGAATAGAACCAAAGTGTGAAAAGGTTATTGTGGTTAAAACTAACTACGCTGATGGACAGTATTTATGTGATGATCACTATTGGTCTGAGGGGTTAAGATCTCCAGCAGCAATAGTGGACGTGATGAATGGGGCATTTAAGACAACTGTTATAAATTTTACTGATGAAAAGAAAATAATTTTAAATAAATATCCGAATAAGCTTAAACCATTTTTTGAAAATATGATTAATCAGCATAGCGAAGTAAATTTTTTAAGGACAGATTTAGATTTAGATAAGGAACTTTGTGAAAATTTAAAAAATATTCATAATGATCACATGAATGAAGAAGAAAGGCGAGAAATAATGAGGATTTGTTATCAATACAGAGAGATATTTTTTTCTGATAATATTCCATTGTCATTTACACATTCTGTAAAGCATGAATTAAGACTTAATGATGAAACACCAATTTTTGTAAGAAGTTATAGGCAACCACCCAAACAACGCAAAGAAATTCAAAATCAAGTAGAAAATCTGTTAAAGCAGGGAATTATTAGGGAAAGTATTTCACCTTGGGCGTGCCCAGTGCATATAGTACCAAAGAAACCTGATACATCTGGTAACGTAACGTGGAGACTTGTTATTGACTTCAGAAGATTAAATGACAGGATTATTGAGGACAAATACCCTTTACCGAATATCCATGACATACTCGACAGACTAGGAAGGGCACAATACTTTACGACCCTTGACTTAGCTAGTGGTTACCACCAACTAGAGATGCACCCTAACGATATCGAAAAAACGGCGTTTACAACGGAACGCGGGCATTACGAATTTTTGAGAATGCCATTTGGCCTCAAAAATGCCCCCAGTACATTTCAAAGGTTAATGGATCACATCTTAAGAGGAATTGAAAATGTTTTCACATATTTAGATGATGTCATCGTGATTTCTACGTCACTACAAGAGCACGTTGAGAAATTAAAACAAGTATTTGAAAGATTTAAAACCCACAATTTAAAAATTAAACTAGAAAAGTCTCGATTTTTACAAAAACAAGTTGAGTTTCTAGGACACGAACTAACGGACCAAGGACTAAAACCGAATAAGGACAAAATTAAAGCCGTACTTAACTATCCCTTACCGTGTACTCACAAAGACGTAAAATCCTTTTTAGGCCTAATCGGATACTATAGAAAATTTATAAAAGACTTTGCAAAACTGACTAAACCTTTGACACTTTGTCTTAAAAAGAATCGTAAAGTAGTACATTCACCGGAATTTTTAGACGCTTTTAATAAATGTAAAGAAATATTAACAAATTCCCCGATATTACAGTACCCCGACTTTGATAAGCCTTTTGTTCTGACAACCGACGCCTCAGACGTTGCTCTCGGTGCAGTTCTTTCTCAAGGAGACATCGGTTCAGATAAACCTGTAGCTTACGCTTCTAGGACTTTGTCGGATACCGAAAGCCGATACTCTACGATTGAGAAAGAGTTATTGGCAATTGTATGGGCTATAAAATACTTTCGACCCTATTTGTATGGACAGAAATTCACTATTTACACCGACCACAGACCTTTAACATGGCTTATGTCATTAAAAGATCCGAACTCGAAATTAACGCGTTGGAGACTTAGGCTCGCGGAATATGATTATAAGATAATTTATAAAAAAGGCAAACAAAATACCAACGCTGACGCCCTTTCAAGAGCAAAAATTTTTCATAATAGTATAGATTCTTTAGCTGTTAACCTTGACGATAATGAAGATGACGAGATGATAAATAGGATATTTGACAATACACGTACGGCAACGAATACTGACAACAGACCTGAGACGGACAAGATCTCGTGCAGTGATATGGACATAGACAGTGAAATTGTATCAGGACTAATCCTCTCACCCCAACGAGATGAGGTATCAGAAAACGCCACTATAGATGACCCCGAGCTATTAACTTCCACAAACCACACACAAGCAGATAATGAGAATAAAGGTATACCAATCGTAAATGATGCCATAGATAGACAACTAAAACAATTTCACATAAGGTCTAGCCCCGGCACAAAATACAGAGTGGATGATAGGTCAACAAATACAAGAACAGTCATAAAAGATGTATTTATTCCTATTAATAACACAGAATCAGAAATAGTTCAGTTCTTAAAGGAACACACTATTGCTGATCGTACTTTTCACTGCTACTTTTACGATGAAAATCTGTATCTCGCTTTCTCTCGAGTATATACAACTATTTTTAATGAAAGAGGTCCAAAATTATTCAGATGTACATCGCGTATTACAGTTATCGAAAATAAAGTAGAGCAACAGGAATTAATTAAGAAGTATCATGAAGGTAAGACTATGCATCGCGGCATTCAGGAAACATACAAGCAAATACATAGAAATTACCACTGGCCTAATATGCTGCTTACAATACAACGATTTATTAACCAATGTGATACCTGTCTTAAAAGTAAATACGAGAGAAATCCATTAAAACCCCCGTTAGCTCTTACTGAAACACCTACAAAACCTATGCAACATATGTTTATGGATCTATATTCCACAGGTGGTGCCACATTTTTGACCATTATAGATAATTTTTCTAAATACGTTCAAGTAATACCTTTAAATGCCTCTAGTAGTATTCATGTAGCAGATGCATTAATTCAAGCTTTCTCTACACTAGGATTACCTACAAAAATTACGACAGATTCTGATAGCAAATTTGATAATGATGTCATAAAAGACATATGCGCATTACATGACATCAACATACACTTTACAACGCCCTACAACCCAAATTCTAACTCTCCTATAGAACGATTCCATTCCACTATAGGTGAAATTATACGAATACAAAGGATAACCAATAGAGAAGACCCTATACAAACCATCATGAAATATTCCGTTATAGCATACAATAATACAATACATACTACAACAGGATATACACCACACGAGCTATTATTTGGCCATACAGCGTCTAGAAATCCTTTAGAACTTATTTATCCTAAAGAATTTTATCAAGATTATGTTATAAGACATCGTAGGAACGCTGAGGCTGTACAAGAATGTGTTGCCGCACATATGTCCAAAAATAAGGAGCAGATTATAGCCAAGCGAAACCAGGAAGCACAGGACATAATGTTTAAAATAGGTGAAGTTGTTTATAAACAGGTGGCGAAAACGGCGCGCAGCGATAAAACGAAGCCAGTATTTAAAGGTCCGTATAAGATAATTCATTTACACCCCAATAGTGTTGCTGAAATAATAGGAAATCATCCAAATTCCAAATCTATTAGAGTGCATTTTAAACTACTACGTAGGCCTCATCTTGTTCCAGGATCATCATCGCAGGAGCCCTCGTGCTCAACGCAACCGCAGACATAATAATTCAACCCATTGATAAAAATAACGGCATCCTTTTGCTCAAACAAGGAGAAATTCTCAAAATGATAGATTACTTTAACCTTGCTTGCATTTACAACATCACTGATTTATATACAACTTCGGTAAGACTTATGGATTTATACGCAAATACTAAGGTCGTCGAAAGTAGCACCGCTTCCGTAGAACTACATAAAACTTACAAAGAGCAAATTGAATTGTCACTATCAAAAATTAGTAGGAAAATAATGACTATCATACCGAAAACTAGAATTAGGCGTGGTATAATTAATGGCTTAGGATCTATAGTTAAGGCAATTACCGGGAATTTAGACTACGAGGACGCAATAGAGTTTGAGAAACAAATCTCTGATATTAGAAATAAAGTAGATAACACACAAAGCGCACAAAGACAAAGCCTCGTGTTAGCACGTAGTTCAATTAACGAGTTTAGTCGTCATTTAGATAAAATTAACAAGAATCAAAAGAATTTAGAACAATTTTTGCAAAACATTACTCGTAGTACAAATTCGATAATCAATAAGTTACATTTCTTAGAGTTATACGTACAGATAAATTTTAGTTTACAGTTAGTTTTAGATCGATTAATGATTTTGGAAGACGCAATGACATTCTCTCAATTAGGAGTAATGCATCCTTCTATTATCAACCCGCAAAGTCTCCTAGAAGAAATTAGAAATTTACAGAAATTATACTCTTTTGCACCAGTAGCCAAAATAGACATAGGTAACATACATTTGATCCAAAAGTCAATTAAGGTTAGAGCTTACAGTACAGAACACACTTTAACATTTATATTAGAAATACCCGCTATTGATAAAAACATATATGATCTTATACACCTCTATTCCATTCCCGACCAAAATAATTTAACCATTGTTCCGAAATCCAAATACCTGATACTTGGAAACGATGAGTATACCTACCTAGACGAGGAATGCTCGCTGATATCCGACAATTTACATATCTGTAAAACGCTGGAGATGAGAAGATTTCAAGATGCGGAAGACTGCGTCACATCGCTTATACATCATAGGAAAGCGAATTGTACCCAGGTCAAAATGAATATTAACATAGGAAAAATACAAAAGATCAACGAAAACAGCTGGCTGCTTATACTTCAGGATGAAGAAATCCTGCGAAGTAACTGCAAATCTAAAAACGAATATAGAAAAATCTCCGGCACATTTCTACTCACACTACCTGAGGGATGCGAGGTCACCGTTATGAATAGGACACTCCAAGCTCACACACGTACTATTATCACCAATGAAATTATTCCGCTGCTCAAAGAACCAGTTATACCCGAGGAAGCTGTGAAGTATAGACTGAACATCGAAGATATTCAATTAGACGGTATCCATGAATTACTCAACAAAGCTGACAACTTGTATCTCAGAGAAACCCCTAGTTGGCATATTATGA
This sequence comes from Saturnia japonica, assembly GCA_033032175.1. Lineage (NCBI taxonomy): Eukaryota > Metazoa > Arthropoda > Insecta > Lepidoptera > Saturniidae > Saturnia > Saturnia japonica. The sequence continues at coordinate 2,777,817 of CM065330.1, forward strand.
TGGCGGTCCCTAGTTGGACAACACTGTTACTGTACATCATACTGGTCAGCGTTGGTGCATGGAAAGTATATACGTGGAAACAGGCGAAGAAAATGCAGATGAAAATTAAAGGTAGTGAGGACACTACCGGAAGCTGCTCCAGGATACGCTTCCCTTTTAAGGAGGGAGGAGTTACCACGTCATAAGCCTTGGGACCGGCGGATACAGACCGTGGGATCGCTGACCATGCAGATTGCGATCGTGGGAAACGACGGCGTGACTCCAACTTGATTATTACTTTAATTAATTTTAAGTTAGTCTTGTTTAAGAACCATAAGTGTAAACACCTATTATAATTCTTTTAAAATAAATCTTTTTTTAATTTAAACTCGTACCGCCTATCATAACTACCGTTCGACCTAAATTTTACCTCGGTGAAAACATTTTAATCGCTCGATTATAATATTATGATACGAGCAAAATATTCACCGTTTCAACCGGCACACTTACACAAAAAGGGTCTTTGCCTGTATATGTACAAGACCCATTTTTATTTAATGGTAGGTTCTTTCGAAGGCCGTTTTACTGATGTAGGTTATTTTAGGCAACAATTTTTTTATATAATTTAAATTATTAACTTGGTACGTACCTACTTCTTTATATTTCATACGATTTGTATTAATAAATTAGTATGTATATCTTATTATATAATATAAAGTGAGCAATTATTGTATATATATTATGTTTATGTAATTGGTTTTTCGTTAACGGCTTCAACGATTTGGATGAAACTTTGTATTTAGATAATGTTTTACATTCCAAGTTTACCTAGATAGGTGTTTTTTTTTAAGACACCGATCAAAGCTCGATCGCCCAGATATTAATATATAAAAGGTATATATTGTGATGTTTTTTTTGGTCAAGGCGATACTATATGTACTTCGGCCACTGTCAATTTTTTAATCTCATAATCACAATCATTAATTTCGAAATTATACATCCCACATATTATAAAAGAAGCAAGTTTATTTAACATGGTCTAGTTATGTTTTATTAATAAACTAACTTACCCGCGCAACTTCGTCTGCGTCACATAAAAGAGAGAGATGGAAAGGGCAATTTTGTTCTAAATGAAACACTTGTGATGAATAACGTATTTTTTTTCATAAGGATTATTAAACCATGTTTATAAAAACACCTTCGCAAAAAATGCATTATTTTAGATCAAATTTTATAACCTTGTAAAGGTTTATATTGAGTCAACCTGCAAAGATAGACATGCTATCGCGGACTTTTTTTTAGAACTCTATAAGAGAAACAATTCCGTCACACATGCTTGTTGTGTAACTTAAACCATTTACGGAGCGCATGCAATAGGAGCTTTCAAAAGGAATAAAATTTCCCCGTTTTTGCAACATTTTTCCTTGATGCTCCGCTCTTATTGGTCGTAGCGTGATGTTATATAGCCTATAGCCTTCCTAGATAAATGGGCTATCGAACAATAAAATATTTTTTCCTTTCGAACCAACAGTTCCTGAGATTAGCGCGTAATACTGATAATTATACAAATTATGGAGACGCAATTCCCACGCACGGCTTTGGAATTGGAATTATGGAAGCAAACAGATCTTATATGTATTACTAGCTCGTCGCCGACCTTGAACCCCCCTAATCCAAGGACTATTTGAAACCCTACTCACCGTAGGAACACACCATAAGAATATTTAGCTGATTTCTATAGGGTATTCCCCCAATCGGGAAGCCCAAATCAAAGACAAATTTCCATAAACATTTCAAACATACATACATATTGTATTTCATGCGAATAACGAATGAAGTATAAAAACAAATCAAACTTTTTATCGGATGTTTCCACATATTACAAGAACAGTAAAAACAGTTTCTCTCGAGGAGAAACGCTTCATATTGATAAGCTATCGGTTCCTACGTCAACTGTTTACGTTCGTAGTTGCTGATACAATGTTGATTACCGCTGCCAGCGTTTGATTTACAATCGGTTGCAAAGTTTAAGGCCAACTCCACATGCTGGCTTTAACGTTAGCCCCAACACTATTTATCCAAATGGTTCCAACACTACTTTGTCGTTCCACATATTGGTCGAATAGTGTGTCGAAGGTAAGATTAGGGACGATTCGATACTACTGAGTACTCACTGGTATCGAGGTATCGAATGAAAATATTGGTATCGTATCGAATCGAATCAATTAGGGTTACGATATTGTCTTCGCCCTGTACAAGGCTATAGCTAAAAAAGGTCATTCGGTGCAATTCTTCTCGCTTATACGTCAAACGCAGCTAAAAAAAGAGGTCATTCGCGCAAAATTTTCCTTGTAATCACAAAACAGCTATTTTAAAGTCTTTGATCCATTATTAAAAAATGATTTGAGTACTCACAAGTATCGAACCTTTGAAGTGGTAATGAATGAGGTATCGATACTTTGATTCGATACCTGAATGAGTGCTTGGTATCGAACAAAGAGCGGTATCGAATCGTCCCTAGGTAAGATTAAAGGACCCACTGACTAACAGTTGATCGGCAGATATTAATTAGCCTGTCAGTTAATCGTAATAGATCACACACTTACAGTTTCTTTTAAGGTTTTGGACTGACGGCTTAAGCGAACGAGTCTCAGTCGACAGGTAACGGCCGGACAGTCAGTAAACTGAAGGCCCAATCAAACATACGTAGTTACCGGTGCACTGTATGAACTGACGATTTGCTGCAGTGTTGAACTGCCAACTGCCAACTATCGCTTCCCGGCAGCCGCCTGCTAGTGCCTAGAAATAGACATTTAACAGTGCTTATATTCTACCATTGATGGTAGGCAAGAATCGCTTAATGAGAGGACTAAACTGACCTTGGACGGAAGGCCGACGAAAGACTGCAGGTAAACTGTAAGTCAGTGGGTCCCCTTTATAACTAAACAAATAGTTTTATATGCGTAAAGTATGTCAACGGTAAATAAACGCTATAGTCAAGAACTTACGAAATTCACATATATAGGAAATACTATATTGCCGTCCTAAGAAAGGCGGGCGCATCTGACAATTTTAGCAAAATTGAGTTATAAGTAGGTTTTCAGGAACAGGAAAACAAAGCGCGTCTAGTAGTATTTTTTTGTTCCCCTACGAGCTTTCGTTCTCGAATTATTGGCTAATCTAAAAGTTCTAACTGCCTCATTAGTCTAGTGGTTATAAGCGCGACTGCTATGCTCGAGGTCTTGGGTCCGATACACAGGTCGAGCTAAGTGTTTTTGGGTTTTTCTATAAAATTCTCAGTAGCAGCTCGGAGTTGGCTTTGTGCCTGATTTATGGTAGTAGGCTCGCCTCCTATTACATGGGACCTAAAAACATACCCGGCGAACTTTGATTGTATATTAGTACACGCCTAACCCTTCGGGAAATATAGGCGTGTTGTTATGTTATGTAAAAAGAAAAAAGTGAAATATTTTTAAAGATTTTTATTTCTTTTTCTCCGGCTTGTGTTTTAGTAAGATGCCCTTTTCCTTACGCCGGCAGTATGGTTTCATCACGATGTTTTCCTTTACCGAAAGTTAAGCCTTATTATGCCATCATTGCCAAATACATAAATCACAACTGTTTCCTAACGGGGTAGGCAGAGACCACGTCCTTCCACCTGCTACGATCCTGGCATACATCTTTCGCTTCTTCAACATTCGTTAATCTTTTCATGCATGCCCGTCGGTTTAGAGTACTCTTGGCTTGAGCTTTCTTCAAAACGTCTCCGATTTGATCGATGAATGTTCGTCTAGTCTAGGCATCCTCTTCCATCGTTTCCTTTCACACTCGCATTATAAATTTGTTTAGTCATTCTTCTTTCATTCATCCTCTTTACATGCCCAAACCATCTAAGCATCCCTTTCTCAATCCGTGTGACTATATCTTCTATCACACCACAAAGTTCTCTTATCACACTATTTCTTATCCTGTCACCCAATTTGACTCCTAACATACCTCTTAGCGCTCTCATTTCTACTGCATTTAAAGCTTTGTTAAATAAAAGTGTTAAACTGAGATGGTGTGGTCATGTTGTACGCATGAGTGAGTCCAGGCTGCCTTAATCTGTGTTCTATTCACAGTTGAAGCGTGGTAAGCGCAGACGGGTGGGGGGGGGGGTCAATTTCTTCGTTTCAAAGATTTAATAAGCTAAGCTGACTTAACTCTGTTATGAAGGCAGTACACGTATTTGAAGATCATAGTTTAAAAGATCTCGATAAAAATCGCCTTTTCAAAAAGTACCGTCCTAGGCCTTCCTACATTTACACTGTGAATTATTCTCGTCGGCTACACTGCGCCATGTAACCCGTATCTTTAAAACAAGTTTGGTTTCGCGCGCCAAATTCGCTCCCATTACCGAAGCTGACAGGATTCGACGTTGTCGGATACGTCAAGGACATCATCATCAAATAAAAGTAATAGTTTTATAATTCAAATGTTCTCTTTAAGCTATATATAAGTATATTATTTAGTTATTGCGTTGACTTAATAACAAGTGCAAAGCCACGTGACTCCATTATGAAAGGCTGACATAATGATAATGAGGTTGATTTATTACTTTTCTTTTCAACACAATGTTTACCGGCAGATATAGTTCATATTGATCAAACTAGATATCGGGTCATTTGATATCCATATATTAATACATGAAGCAAAAGCTTTCGGTACCTTTTTAAGCGTATTGCGTGCACGGAACACTGAGATTTGGCATGATTAAACTTTATATGGAGAAGGAGTGCAGAAAGCTAAATTTTATCTATATCTGTTACTAATATATTAAATTAAATAAATTAATACTGCGAATCCTAACACGACCAGTGCCATTGAACTTAGACCTCCCAAAATATTGACATTGTCACTCAACGAAAAGTGACAGCAAGTGATGTAGATAATACTCATTGTATATGACTACTGTATAAACTATGATCAAAAAGTCGCTGGCCTTAGGGTGATAGCTAGTTATTAATGAAACATCAAATTAAAAATGATATCAACACTGTACAAACAAAAGTGAGTCGTAAATTTTTTTATAGTTCTTACAACAATGATGGTTTGCATGAATGATGACGAACGATTATAATTTATTAGTATCCATCATAGATTTAACATATTATTCTACCTATATAACCGTATTACAAGTTTAATCGTTTTTGAAGATGTTTTAAGGAATGGTACATATTTTCACTACTCTCGCTAAATTGAAACGCTCACTTGCATAATATATTTGTTCTATTGAAGTGAAAACTTCTTTTAGCGCGGTATGCATATTTTTAGATGAGATAAAATCTTTGGACTCGCGACACCGTTACGAGACGCAGCTATAGTGTGTGCATATATGCATGTATATATAGCAGACCGCGAACGCGTCTTTCATAAAACAATATTAAATGTATTTTAAAGTTTCCGTGTAAAAAATGTCTAACGCGCCAAAATAAGTTTTCACTTCTGTCGGCACTCTCGGAGTAGTTTTTAATTATTTGATCTTCACCGTCCATTTACATAAAATAAGTGCTTGTTAACAATGTAAGTTGTACACATATGTGATAGGGTACTAGATTGAAATACCTATTTAGAGTTAAGTTATTATTGCTATTATTATTTTTTGATCTCTTATACTTACTTACGTACTTGTGCCAATTTTAGTTCATACACATTTTCACTAGAGGACGTGTAAAAGATTATTTTTTTAATAAAAATTGATTTTGTTGAAAAAGCTTTTATTTATAAATTATTGAAATAACATAACATAAAATACTATCCCGTCTGTATCCCCGAAAGGTTAGGTTACTGAGAATTTCATAGAACAACTCAATAACACTTTGCCCGACCTTGGAATCGAACCCAGAACCTTAACCATACCAGTCGCGCTCTGGAACACTAGGCTAATAAGGCAAACAATAATTTTTAATAAATAAAAATACAGGAGAAGGGTATCTTTGGTAACCAATCAGAGGCACAGGCATTAAGTACTAAATGAAATTTATATTAACATAGAACTTTTAACACCTAAACAATTAATAAAATTAAAGTGTCTGTTTGTATTGTCAAAATATCCCTAAATACACATAAATGTATATACGATATCTAAAACAAAAAAAATAAACAATATTTTAAACATTTGTCTGTCTGTGAGTTCCGGGTAATCTCCACGATGCAAGATTGGACCGATTTTGACGGTACTTCCATCGGCAGATAGCTGATGGTATAAGGAGTAGCTTAGGCTTCTTTTATTTTAAGAAAAGAATTAAAATTCCGTTCAAATAAAAAAATCTAGTCATGCTGTATCGATTCGAGCGCTTTAATGGCTTACGCTAAATAAACCATAATATGAGTTATATCAAATGAATGTAGACTTTAGGTAGACCTTCCATATAATATAATAAACTAATTTGAATAGTTTTCTGTGAAACAAGTTGACATTTCATTCCCGACCCCAAATTTACTATATTTATGTTTTGATTGTAGGTATACATTATCTTATCTTGGAAACGATGATAAAATCGATAACCGGCTGTACTTTAAATATTGACACTGCATATTACGGATAGAAATATGCAATTTTGAAAGTATATACTTAGGTTCAGTTTAGAAAATCCAAGGATTATATTTGTTGCTAGCTGTGCCCGCGACTTCGCCCGCGCGGTATGTTTTGCGTATGAAAAACAGCAACTAAATAAAACCCTCATCTCTCCATACGGTATTTGCTTTGAGAATACTCAACTAAAATCATTTGAAATGTTACATAACGTAACATACCATCACGCCTGTATCCCCGAAGGATTAGTCAGAGGTGTACTGAGAATTTCATAGAAAACCCCAATAACACTTTGCTGGACTTAGGAATCGAACCCAGGACCTCGTTCATAGCGATCGCGCTTAAGACGACTAGGCTAATGAAGTAATGAGAAAGTTTGTATAACTTACAAAAAGGAGTTTTTTGCGAAATCTAAAAAAGTCATGTAGGTAATGTGTATTTGTTTTTTATTCATAAATTTGTACTGCTTGAAACTATATTGTGTAAAACAGGTATCATTTTACATAATAAGTCTTGATTTTTGTGCACAAGTTAAGTGGATTGGAAATAATAACCTGGACCATGTAATTTTAGATGCCGCAAAAACTCCCTAGAAAGATCTAAAAAAGGAACCAGCGTTTTGTTAGAATACTGAAACTATCATAAGACACTCTATATTTACTGGATAATGGCAGTAATGGTCTCCAATAAAGAGGACTAGTTTCCAAATTAGGAAAAAGAATAAGAGATCATACATAAATTAACAACAAGCTAAATTAATAAAATGTAATCACAAAATCCGACTGCAACAAAAACCCTTCAGTAATTTTTTTTTCTATTTTCGTTTTTTTTTTAATTGATTCCCACACGTCGTTTTTAAATATTAATATTTGTGCGACCGAGCTGTGTATACACAAAAAATAAGAACATATATCTAGGGTAACTTGGAATGTAAAACATTATCTAAATGCAAAGTTTCATCCAAATCGTTGGAGCCGTTTTCAAGAAACCAATTAACATATACATATATACAAGAATTGCTCACTTAATATAATAAGATATAGCCTATGTCACTCCCACAGTTAAGACAAATCTAACGAAACCTCGTTTGTTATTATCCGACAAGCCATTTAGACTACAGAGCGTGCCAAAGAAGTAGACATATATACATACACACGTACATACGCTCAACAAACATAACCCTTTTTTGGTATTGGGTAAAAAGAGCATTAACATATTATAATAATAGGATGTTTCTATCAATACTCGCCAGATAAATCTAAAAACAAGTAAATATCACCGATCCCACAAATTATATTTCCACTAGTAAAATTAAATTACAACTTCATTGTTTTCGTCTGTCCTTTTTTTTGTTTTGTTTTTTATAACTTTAGCATTTGACCACAATCTCAGCTGATTTTAAGTGACGATTTGGTTTATGATGATATCCTAGAGATACACTTGCGCAGGCTCATTGCAGATTTAACTGTTTTTATAGTCTTTTATTAGGTTTAACAGAAACAAAGTACATCAATATGTTCTGTCCAAGTCACAGATCTCTGTCTAAAGCTAAACGATTGGGTAAACTGTGCTCTATAGCGGGATACTGTAATTAAAACTTTTAATTATTTTACGACGTTGCTACGACGCACGTTCATAAACATAGTCACTTTACATCAAGTTATATATCACTCGTGTAACTTTCATTAATTTATCCACAGTAATTACAATACAACATGATTGTACTTCAGCCGCATGAAATTGCCATCGCCGTCTTTTTCATTCCGCGGAATAAAGCAATTTTTACCGCTGTCTCTCAAGACAAATTTCAATAGAATTTTATTCTTTGGCAGCCTCTATATTAGCCCCTTTAATGGTGCTTTTCCCGAGCCTCTGGTTGAGGAAATCTGTTTATGTTGGGTATACGCTTTTTTACTTCTCAAATTAATGTTGTCGTGAAATTTTATTTCTTGATTTGTAACAACCACAACAATATCAAATGACTGTAATTTGATAAATTACTAGCTGACCCGCACAACTTCTTCCGCGTCATATAATGGAAGCTCTCAAAAGAAATAAATTTTCCTGTTTTTGCAACATTTTTCAGTGATGCTCCGTTCCTATTGGTCGTAGCGTGATGTTATATAGTCTTCCTCGTTAAATGTGCTATCCAACACTTTAACAAATTTCGCATTCAAAACTGTAGTTCCTGAGATTAACGCGTTAAACCAAACAAACTCTTTAGCTTTCAAATATTAGAATAGATGAGACTTTTACAAAATATTTATAGGTATAATGTTTATTTTTTTTAGACTAGTTTGGCAAAATGACTGTATAGTTAGGGATGTCAACCTAAAGTCTCGATGCTGGACGTTTGGGTGAATTTTTCGCCGGACTTCTTAAAATATATCTATTTTTAAAGAAAATCAAAATAATAATCAACAATTATACCATCACTAAACAACTTGTTTATTATTTATATTACAATATTTCTTATACAACAGAAGTGGTAAATAAACACACGGTCCGCAAAAGCAGCTGTCGTTGCCGTAGCCTTGGTGTAGGAACCAAGGAGTTCTGGGAACCTTACTCACCGCAAGAACACAACATTAGATTTTATTTGTCTGTGCTCTTCTTTAGGATGGAGGGTACTCCACTGGGTATTCCATTAAAGAAATTTCTCTGTGCCCTATCTCTTTTTGAACCTTCACAAAAACTCGGATAGATTTGAGTCCTATATATTGAAGTACACATCACTCCATAAACAACGTCGAATGTCGCGTCGTTGACACTAAGTTCGTTAGCAGTCGTCGATGACGCTTTATTTTGCTATCACTAAATATTTCCTTGAATAATAATTTGTTTTACACATTATATAGTATTTAGAATGAGAAAAAGAACAAAAAGTGTCAGATGCTTCAAAAGCGTTTCTGCCCGCTATACATATTTTGACCCAACATCTTTTTTTGTTTTCATTTTATAAATTCTTGTCATATAAAATTAGAAATAATTTAAAACATCTTCGCACACTGCACGCATGTTAGGCACTGGAACAAAAACTCGAAATACAATTTTTGCTTTCCAATTCTGTTTAGACAGAGGTAATGAATGATATTTCGATGGCGAGGCAATTTTCGCCCACGTGGAAGGGCTTTCATCGCGAATATTTACATGAAGAAACTTTTTTATGCCCTTTTCGATAATCGTATAGTCGAGCCGAGAACCTCTTTATCTAAATTAGTCTTTATTATAATTATTTATTCTTATTACATTATTATTCACTTTCGAACCGGTTTTTAAAGAACGACCCTTCCTAAAACGTTCACAGTTCACACCTTTCACATATATTTTTTTATATTATTATTTTTGATACAATTGTAAAGTTTCCCCTGGTATTTACTTATAGTTTTTAGGGTATCAAGGTTACCACGGGGACGTTTCCCACGGGTGTCCATTTTAAGACAATCAGTTTCCCCTGTAACTAGTCCCCCGACCCCGTAATGACGTATTTTGCAAGAGCAGAACTATAACATATCGGCTTTAAAATGAAAAATTCAGTTTAATATTTTTCATATTATTATAGATAATATATAATTAGTACTTGCCAGGGTTGCAAAAAATCACTATTTTTTTAGCTCATCTCAAAAGTCGTGATTTTTAAATAACTCCCAAAAATCATGGTTTTATAGACCAAATAGACGCGTTATACTCTAACGGTACGTCAGCATGTTTATTTTTTCATTTTGATGAAGGTATATTTTCCACATTGGGAATTGTGTACGGCAAGTTAAGTAATGGATTGTGAACACAAAAAGCTGATTATTTTTTTGTTTAAATATTATATTTTCAAATAATTTTGACATTGTTGTCGATATAGTAGAGTGAGATACGATTTATTGAAATACTGTTAGACCTTAAAAGTTTAATCCTAACTGTACAAAAATAATTTCAATATGTAGTTATTTATATACGTACTTATGTTTTATTTGTTTTGTGTGCAATAAATTATATTGTATTGTATTGTAATAAATGACTGACTTTTATTGAAATAATAATTATTTTTTAAATCGTGATTGAATCATGGCGACCCTGGTATTTATCGATTGTTTGATAGTCCGAAAGCATGGATTTTATTTAAAAAATCACGATTTAAAATACCAGCGTGAAGACTGAGCGGTGAAGGCGAAATAAATAACTTGTGCGGTCGGGGGATCCCCGTCAAAGCCTATGATTGCCGCTTTAAAGTAATGGTGTCGAATAACATCTTTAAAGCTGAGACGCCCAAGCCAACCTCACCTGTAGGTACGTGGTGCGCCCTGCTGACCAACGAACGAGGTAATGGTAGGTCTGTTTGCCTGCTTACCATCACGGACAGTGCCCTCAATTTGCCGAGCTACTATTAAAAAAAGATAATAATGGGGACAGCCGACAGAAGTGAAAACTTAAAACTTCGGATCAACTGTTTTTTTTTTAAATTAATTACAGTATGAATAATTAAAATTGTATAATTAGTAAATTGAAATTATTAACATTAATCTTGTTTTTCACATCTATCGGCACTCCGAGTAGGTAATAATTAACATAGATCACTTGAGCAGGCATGCGATATGCTGTCACTTTTTGTTATACTGAAATAGTGTTCTGTTTCACTCACACTTTACACGATGTGATCGCCCAAGAACGATTATATGAGTTTTTTAATGTTCATCGTACATTACTCGTTTCTAAGAGAATTAACTTTGGAACTTCCAAGTAAAAAGGTAATGCATGATTTAACAAATAATTCAAAATGTCATACTTATAGCTACAGATATAGTGTTAGATTTGTTAGATGTTAGATGTGTTAGAGAACTCATAAGATTTACTCCATACAAAAATCGCACAACGAGCCTATAGAAATTTTCACTTCAAAAATTGTAGAAACCTCAGTTGAAGTTTACACATGTTTTAGCAATCTTATGACTTATGAGGAAAAATTGTATCAACAACGAAAATGCTATAATAATGACGTCACTGTTTTTAAATAAAATAACATTTGCTACTTATTATATAGTACAATGTCAAGGATTACCTTATTAAAACAAACAATAAAAACATTAAAATTAATTATAAACTTTAACCACTTTGTTAAAGAGTTGATAATCGCATACATGATATTATTCGCTTAAATTATGCTTGTTCTCACATCGATACGTAGATGCGTCAATGTATGTAGGTATACTAATTTAATAAAGCGGAAAAGTTTTTTTTTGTTTGTTTGTTTAAACAAGCTAATCTCTAGAACTACCAGTCGGATTGCAAAAATTCTTTTTGTATATGATAGCCAGACTCTCGAGGAATAGTATAGGCTATTTAAGATTAGGATACAATCTTCAGATAGCCTGAAATATTGATTTTTACTACGTAAGTCGGAAGTCGAGACCATCGCGAAGTGTTTTAACCGCGTGCGCTGGCGTAATCGTTAATTATACGGAAATACAATGTTCTACAATAATATTAGTCCTTAGTATAACTAAAAAAAGTCAGCGATAGTACTTAAACATAAGCCACAATAAGGTATTTTGAGACAAAGATTTGGTGAAAATTAAGAAGTGATCTATAAGCATTATTTTTAGACATGGCATATTAATCTTTATAAACAAAAGTTACTTCAATATAAAGACAATTTTATGAAGTCACATTTTGCTCTTTAGAGTATGCTATTTGGACACATAGTTTAGGACATAATGAAAAATTAAAATAATTTGTACTTGCGGGAAGAACAATTATGATAGACTACATGGGTGCGTTGGCGGCGCGGTGTTTTTCGGATAATATTAACACGGGTGAAACCGTGGGGCATAGCTAGTAAATATGTATTTGCCTTGAGTAATATTTTTTAAAGATAATAATTCTTATTTGAATGTCTCGAAGTCTCTTTATCTTGTTCGTTACCCATCTCTTCGTAACAATAGTATATATTGTATGTATTAGATGATTCACAGTGAAAAAAAATTAAAATGAACATGGCCGCATATTTCGTTTCCCCTGTCAAAATGAAACTATTAAAAAATTAGATCAAACTTTTTTAAAACACTGCACGCAATGGTATATTAATAAACGGATGACGAAAAACGAAACGCATTGTAGATATTTGTGAAATAGTATGTGGGTCGCCGACTGACTTATTAAAGCTAGGCGTCGACCAGACTCGCCGAACCGAGCCGAATCTTCTTCTTTTTGTTTTGGCGCCGCAAAAAGTACTTGCCAGTGTCAATGTTTTAAGCCTTCGAAAAATTTTCCAATATATAAAATGGTGTCCCACGATGGTAGCTCCCTTTGTTAGAACTATTTAGGGAGTTTTTAGTGCCATCTCAAAATGCATGTTTTCTACTTTATCTTTATAATCCATGCCACCAATATTACATAATATAAAGTCAAAAAACCTAAGTTAATGAATTAAAAATAAAAACCAAAACATGTCACTTCAAGATCCCGTCAAAAACACTCCGAGTCGAGTCGAAACGAATCGCAATAATTTGCTTCTCATGATCTTTGTTGACTGCACTCGCTTGTACTTAGGGTTGCCAACCTACTACATAATATAGTATCCTACTATATTAGGCGAAACTACTATATTTTTATTGAATAAAAAAATTAAGCAATATTATTTATTTCAAAATATTTAAGCATAAAATGGAAAACAGGCTCGGCCGCGGCCTGCATCTCTTTCTGATTTGAAATATCTCTTAGAGTTTACTCGGCGTCAGCCATTTAAACGCCGCAAAATCGTCGTTTTTTCCGCATTGATTTCAATTTGCGCGGAACCCTAATTTTTTTAATATATTTAATTATAATTTTCATATTTAATTTTTTAATTTAATTAATTATTTTTTTTCAATTTTAATTAAGTTATTCCATATAATATCAGCTATCTGCCAGTGAAAATTACATCAAAATCGGTCAAACCTTTTCAGAGATAACCCTGAACAAATAGACAAGCAGGTAGACAAATATTTTCATTTGTATTTAGCACTAGCCGTGCCCCACGGTTTCACCCATGTTAATTTTATCCGACAAACATCGCCAACTGGTTGCGGTGGCAATCTTTTATACTTTGAGTAAAACTATCGAAATTTTTATGAGGAACATATTAATTTTTTACATTATATTATATAGCCTATGTTACTCGCTAATACTGTAGCTTTTAATGAAAGAATTTTTAAAATCAGTCAGGTAGTTTTTTAGTTTATCCATTACAAACAAAAAAAAAACCACATAAAATCAAATCTTTATAATATTTGTATAGAAAAGCTGATATTTTCGACATTACAAATAGACACCTCAATTTTATTTATTTGTATAGATGAATGCGTACAAAGTCGCAGGCGGTGTCTAGTTGGAAATAAATACATAATCAAATAGGAGGAAAGACAGCCAGATGTTTTGGTTTTATAAATATAGACGCTCTGGTCTACAATTTGATGACAATCACGTGCCAACTTAAGTTCAGTCACACGAATTTATATTTATTTCGGGCGCGTCGAATCGTAATAAAGAAATACGTCATTTTAAAAAACATTCCAAAAATGTAAGAAAGTGCAAAAAACATTATCGCATTTTTTCCCTTGTTCAACTGCCCGTATATTTTTTTTTTTTTTTTGCGGAATCGTGCTTGATGTGAAATATACAAAGCGGCGCGGCGGGCCACACAGGCTGTTGGCGTGGCGACGCACAGTGGTACAGAATTTCAAAAATAGGGACATTTAAATCGAAAGTCGAAATTTCGATAAGATTTCTGCCTCGTTAGACTAGTGGTCCTTGTTTCGAATCCCAGGTCGAGTATAGTGTTATTGGGTTTGTCCTATGAAATTCTCAGTAGTAGCTCGGAGTTTGGTTTCGTGCCCGATTAATAGCAATAGGCTCGCCCCCTATTACATGGAACCTAAAAACATACTCGGCGAATTGTGGGTGTACATTAGTACACCTCTGTCTAACCCTTCGTGGAATACAGGCGTAATGGTATGTTATGTTTTATATGGTAAAAGATCATAGTTCCAGTATATCCTCGACATGGCAATACAGCGACCATAGTAAAAAAATAAGTCCCTCACGGTTTCATTTGGTTTGTCGCGTTTACATAGTAATGAAATAATCCCTTCACAGTGAATTTTTCTTCGTTAGACGCGTTTCGGGATCATCCTGTGTATATCCACTACATTTTTTTATTATGTCTTCTTTATTTCCTTTCAAAAACCATTTCATGCAAATTTTCTATAAAAATAGAATAGTTTCGAATTTCGATGTCACACATCTGCCAGGCATATCGCGAAGCGGCGATGCGCATTTTTTTTTACTTTATACGTTTAGCATTAAACCACATTTACACCAGACATCTTAAGATCATGTGGCCTGGATAATCTATATATTAATACGTGAAGCAAAAGCTTTCGGTAACTTTTTAAGCGTATTGCGTGCACGGAAGACTGTGAGATTTGGAATGGTTAAAGTTTACATGGAGGAGTGAAGAAAGCTAAAATTTATCTATAATATCTGTTACTAATATATTAAATTAAATAATTTAATACTGCGAATCTTAGCCCTTCCAGTGCCATTGAACTTAGACCTCCCAAAATATTGACATTGTCACTAAACGAAAAGTGACAGCAAGTGATGTAGATAATACTCATTGTTTATCAATACTGTAAATGTCAAACAGAAAATAGTCTATGATCAAAAAGTCGCTGGTCCAATTTCGACCTTAGAGCGATCCCTAGTAATAATAATTTATTCACCATGGACTATAAAAATCACAAAGTTACATCGAAAATTATCGGTATTAACAAAGTTACATTTTACATTATGATGCTCGCTACCACCTAAACTAGGTAGGTAAGTATCTCTTTAGGCAGTGCTGTCAATTCGCCAGTATTGTTGCCATGAGTAAAAATACAGACAACTATAGTAGATATAAAAGAAGAATTATAGTAACGTGCTAAGTCATTCGCGGCTGAGTGCCTTAAGCGCTTGCCCCCAAGTCACGGTGAAGCTGTAAAAGCCGCAGCGGCTTTAGGGCCCCTAAGGCTAACAGTACAGTCAGTCAGAAAAAAAAGAGATTCGCACTGAAATGCAGGTGCCGAAATATTTTTTTTTTCAACTGACTACACTGTTAGCCTGATGGGCCCTAAAACTGTTTTGGTGGCTTTTACAGCTTTACCGTGGCTTGGGAACACACCTATAGGCGCTTGATGACAGATTAGCTAACCAGGCAGGAATAAAAAAAAACGCCCTACAACCGGTTTTCATCACGGTGTTTATCTTCACCGTAAACTCAGGCTCTTTGCATGGATTCGAACTCACGTCAATCGACGCTATGTCCGAATTCCGAACACGCTAACTCTGAGTCATCAACTCATCATACATTATAGTGACCATTATACTTCGCACGGGTGCAATTGGTGAAAGCCAAAACACTACTACCGGTTCGAAAACCATCCTCGAGAACAGCCGATTTTTTTTAAATATAAAATAAATTACTACATATATGAATATAATAAACTAATTTCTTTTATATGTTTGATATTGTATGAAAAGTAAATAATTACAAACATGAATATATGAAATAGCAGATTTTCAATCATCATCATCATCTTCTTACCCCTTATCCTAGTTAAGTAGGGTCGGCACAACATGTTTTCTTCTTCCAGTCTTATCAAATATCATCTCAGTATTCACACCTTTTATACGCATATCATTCTTCACACAATCCACCCATACCTTCTTCGGTCTTCCTCTACTCCTGTATCCATCCACCTTCATACTTAACATTCTTTTAGTTACATAACTTTCATTCTCCTCTTGACATGCCCGTACTATGCTAGCCTTATAACCCCTCAACTTCTATGAGACTGGTGCTATTTTAAGACTTTGCCTAATCAACTCATTCCTGATCTTATCCATTCTAGTTACTCCACACATCCACTTTAACATTCGCATCTCTGTCACGTGTAATCTTCTTTCATCAGGTTCTTTCGTTGCCCAGCACTCAGATCCATACGTCAAGACAGGTCTTATAATATATAGCAGATTTTCACATATCGCATTAGAAAAATCGCTAATCAAAAAATATAATTTCACTGCTATGCAATTACATATATTAAAAGAGCTTGCAATACATTTACTAAACAATATACTTCTTTTTTTCATAACTAATGACCAAAAATTAAAATACTATGGCAACCCTACACTTGACTATGTTAAATACGAAGGCACAATTAAATTTTTGATGGGGTCTCAAACTGTCGTGGTTTTTGTTTTTCATTCATAAATTAGTGTCATTTGACCCTATCTTGTGTAACGCGGGTAGCATTTTGCATACTGAAACTTGGTTATTGTTCACAAGTGAAGTGGATTCGACATAATAAGATGGACCACGAATTCGGAGATGCCACAAAAATTCCCTATTAGAATGTTCTAACAAGGGAGCCACCATCTTGTTAAGATACTCAAGTCATCATAAGACAGAAAGAACACTGTATTCACTTGATAATGGCAGTTACAGTCTTCAATAAGAGGACTAGTTGTCATATTAGGAAGAAGAAGGCACAATGACTTAAAAAACTAATAAGAAACTCCTTTTCCTTTTTAAATCCTATTTCGAGTTTTTAGCGGGATTCTGAAGTGACATTTTGTGGTTTTTATTTTTAATTTATTTACTTAGGTTCTTGACCCTATATTATGTAATATTGGTGGCGTTATGCGTGATATAGTTTGGTTTTTGTGCTTAAGTGAGGTGGATTATAAATATCAACTAAGAGCATTCATTCTGTGATCCCACAAAAACTCCCTACATCTTTCTAAAAAAGCAGCCACTATCTTGTTAGACGCCACTTTGTAAAAAATTACATATTAATACAAAGGCTTGAGACATTGACGCTGGAAAATTTTACGAAGGCTTAAAAACATTGTCACTGAAGACCCCACTTTGTATATTGCAAAATTTTATAAAGGCCTAAAACATTGACAGTGAAGACCCCACTTTGTATATTGGATAATTTTACTAGGGCTTAAAAACATTGACACTGAAGACCCCACTTTGTATATTGGAAAATTTTATGAAGGCTTAAAAACATTGACACTGAAGACCCCACTTTGTATATTGCAAAATTTTATGAAGGCTTAAAAACATTGACACTGAAGACCCCACTTTGTATATTGGATAATTTTACGAAGGCTTAAAAACATTGACACTGAAAACCCCACTTTGTATATTGGAAAAATTTATGAAGGCTTAAAAACGTTGACACTGGCAGGTGCTTTTGCGGCGCCAAAACAAGAAGAAATCCTATTTCGTATTGAAGTCGAGTTAGTACTTCAGTGGTAAATTGAAAAGACACACATTAACCTAGATTCACTACTGAGTTACATTTTGTAAAAATCGTATTTTATTTTCTGATCGTTGGTGCGATTTAGACTTTGTAGAAACGAGAATTGAGAGCATTGTAGCGGTTTATCTGCATTCAGACTACTAAAAGTCATGTTGTGGTGAAGCTCTAATTTAATTCGATATGAAAAAATCTTATAATAATAATTATAATTATTCCTGAAGCTAGAATATAATGTGTTAAGTGCTATAGAAGTAAATTTATTTTAAAAAGCGGTACATATTTTAATATTAAACAAGGCTAATTTCTGAAACTAAGCTAAGCATCCTGAAATAATGGTGGCTCATTGGTAGCATGTAAGGCCATCGCGTGAAATGATGTGAGTTCGAATCCCTGCAATGAGCCCGAGCATTCGGTGAAAGAAAAAGTCGTGATGAAACCATAGCATCGTTATAGGGTTTTTTCTAATGCCCACCTGGCTAGCTAGCATCCTCAAGTAGAAAATCTGTCACCAAACACCCATAGGTGTGATCCGGCAGCTGCACATAAGAGCCACATCGTCACATAAAAACAGATGAGATTGTTGCCAAACGCTAACCCTACTAATAACAAAATAAACTACTGAAACGATTGTAAAAATATTATCCCTAACTGATTCTGTGTTTTATTCTGATTAGATTTTATATTGTAAAAAACGCGAACGAAATCTAGACTGTTGCTAGTCGAATATAAAATACGTCTATCAGCTCGTAATATATAATGTAACACCAGAAAAATAATAAATTAACATGTAAGAAAATTGGATAATTTTATCGGTATTATAAAAACCTGACATGTGATAGATAAGTAGATAATATAGATTAATATTATAAATATGTTGATAAATAACGTAAATACATATTGAAAACTTGACATACATAAAATTTATAAAACATATTTAAAAAAACAGTGAACGATTTTTGTAATACAATCTAGTAATTTAAGTATAAAGTATAAATGTTGTAAAACGATATTATAATATTAAAAACAAAAGTTGACGAGTCATGAAGGTTTTCAGCCAAGCGTGAAATATTATAATGCAAATAGGTAGGTAAGTGTGTGTGTGTGATATGGCAAAGATATTTAGATCTGCAGACGTCCAAGCCAGCCTAAAATAATCCCTTACCGCTCCACAGTTATTTTAGAATTCACTAAAAATAAGAAGTAAACGAAATCGTTAATAAATTTTGCTAAAATTAATTATAAAAAAAGTAGCTAAACCATATACACCAAAATGCACAATTGTTATGATTATTTTAATAAAATCACTGTGAAATTATTCACTTTTGTCACAGTAGCACAGACACAAAAAAAAAAAGATTACTTATCGTTGATTTTTGTATTTTTTTATAACAGAGAACGCATTTGACTGGTTTTTTTTATTGATGCGAAATTGAGAACGTACCGGTTAATCGTGTTACGCGACCGCACTGCCGCGTTCGCAGACTGAACTGAAGCCGGCTTTCAAACTTTTATTTTCCCCGGACGCTTCGCTTTCCGACAAGACAACGCTGCGTGGCTGTATAAAATTGTACCCGGTACTTGCTATTATTGTGTGCGCGATATAGTGGCGTGACGATATCGATATATCTTTTCTCGACGTCAATTTTTAACGTTTCATTTTGTTCAAATTTTAACTGGGTACTGTATTTTCTGTTTTTTCCCCCTGTATTTTTCTCATGAGATTTATAGAAAATTGCATATATCTTTTTTATTAACTTATATTTTTTATAAATTTTATATATAATTTATGTTTTCTATTTTAATAAGACACAAAGGTTTTACAAACTTTTTTTACGTGAATTAAAGGTTGATACATTTTCATTGACTCATTGATCGTAAAGTCTTTATAATTATATGAATTAATGCCAGCTTAATCACAATATATACATAAAAGTTTAGTGAGAAGTGTATTAGAATATTGTTCAGTAGTATGGTTCTCGTATTATCGCAACCATACAGATAGAATCAAAGCAATTTAGAAACGCTTCCTACGCTATTTGGCTTCCATATTTGACATGAGATATAATTTACTTATTAAGACAGATTAAAACATTACAAAATGAGCACATTATTAATTAAAGGTAAGATAAACTATGACTGTCTTTTATAAGATACTAAATGCTAAATGGGAAACCAGTGAACTATTGGACCAATTCTCTCTAAAAACAGGTAGCAGACGAACGCAAACACTTTTTCATGTATTGGTTTTTTAAGTAGGTTTTATTGAAATAATGTGGCTTTTAATGAATAACACAGTCCTACGGATGTTAGAGTGCAAAATAAATAACAATATATAATGTAATTTAAGTAATTACTTCAAAGTATTTTTAGGTAAACTCTGAATTATTATTGTGTTACTAATTGATATAAATTCAGTTAGAAAATGTTGTGCGTTGCTTTAATCAAACCTTAATTTATTTATATTTTATTACTTATATTTTAGTTTGTTCTTTGAAGCAGTGACTTTTTATAAATCATTACATGACTACAGATAATCATTCAGTAAAAAGATAGACATACAAAACATACAAATATATTTCAAATTTTATATATTCTCATTTCATATATTTCTAAGTATGAATGAGAATTATAATAGCCCATCGATTTCAGAATGATATGTACTCACTGTGTACAAAATTTCTTTGAAAATATTAAAACCTGTTCTTAACAGTTCTTAAATGAAACTGTATTTTTTTACAATTTCTAATAATTATAAACATTATTATCATATAGCGTATTAATTGAAAAAGACGCATATTTCTCATGTAAAAAAATGATCAGTCTGTTGAGAATTCATAAAAATTAGATTTGTGATTTTTTTTTTTTTTTTACTTTTTCTAAAAGTATTATTCAAAATTCTTATAGCCTATCATATGAGGAAAGATATATTAATCTCGTGTGATAAATTTCTTAAAATTCAGTCAAGCCGTTTTTATTGAAATCCATACATACCTACAAACAGTCTATCTGTTTTATTTTTTAATGTCATATTCGTGATCAGTGGCCTTTATAATAGTCGTGTACCGCGAACTTTGGAAGAAAAAAATTAATATGTGAATTCATCACTACCTACAAATATATTAATATAAATATGATAATATGAATTCTTATTCTACTTTATCTATACATTTACTTCAAAGGATCAATAATAATCATAGAGAATAAATACAATTAAAAATATACATAACATTTTAATAAGTTCATAATTATAAAAAGTATATAAAAGTACAAAAAATATAAACCAAGCAAATTATAATTGTATTATCTAAGTCACTTAAGTTTAATCTGGAGTGATTTATCTCGATTCGGTAAATGCAAACGATACATAATTAATTAATTACTTATGTTATGCTTAAATAAACCATGATTGTTTTCTCAGCACTTTTAAATATTTTTATCCACAGTTGATATCGATAAAATTAATTTCAAACACTATCCTACATTCACTCGATGCTGCATATACTGATACATACGCACACAACCCTAACAGAGCTTAAAGCTTACATTCCTATCAAGCTTTTATAAACCTTACATCGTAAATTTAAGGTTCATTTACGATTGAACTTTTCAAAATATTTAACCGTAACTTGATTCAGATGAACGATAATAATTTTTGATCATGGCGTAAGGTTAGATAAGTCATTTTGAAGTCAGTCGCGACCTTTGCCTCTGTATGCGAAGGAAGAAAACCTAACTAAACCAGTCGTATGTTATATTAACTTTAAGATTTTAGCGGAATCTCAAACTCTCATGTATTGGTTTTTGTTTTTTATTCAAACACTAAAAAAGCCCCGCGGTTTCACCCGCATATAATTTAAAAGAAATCACCGATTGATAATTTATAATAGGTAGGTACATGTTAAGAGATAGGCATATGTTATCGCAGACTTTTTATAAATGTACTAAATATCAACCATAATGGAAGCTCACGCGGATAAAGCATTTCGGGAGCGCTTTGTGTTCCGACTTACAACAAAAATCAATATTAAAGGCTAGCTGAGAGTTGTAGCTTAATTCTAGATAGCTTATACTATTCCTCGTGAATTTGGCTATCATATACAAAAATATTTTTTCGGATCTGACTGGTAGTTTCAGAGATTTGTGTTATTTGACCCTATATTTTGTAATACGGGTGACATTTTACATCATAAAACTCGGTTATTGTGCGCAAGTGAAGTGGACGGGAAATAATAACACTGATCATGAATTCTGAGATCCCACAAAACCTCCCTAGAAAGTTCTGACAAAGGAGCCACCATCTTGTTAGGATACTGAAATCGTCATAAGACAAGACACTATATTCATTTGATAATGGCAGTAATAGTTAAATTTAATATGTAATGGAACATATGAATATGGTAAATTAGCTTTGGGGTCCCAATATATCCTTGAAAACTTAATAATGTAATAAACTATCACGCCTGTATCCCAGAAGGGTTAGGCAGAGGTGTACTAATGTACACCCACAGTTCGCCGAGTATGTTTTTTAAGTCCCATGTAATAGCGGGCGAGCCTATTGTCATTAATCGGACACAAAGCCAAACCCAGAGCTGTTACTGAAAATTTCATAGAAAAACCCAATGTCACTTTGCTCGACCTGGGAATCGAACCCAGAGCCTCGATCATAGCAGTCGCGCTTACGACCACTAGGCTAATGAGGCAACTTAACGTATGTAACTTTTAACTCCGTTCTATGATTCTCAGTAATGAACAAATATAAAAAAACACGACATTACATAATGTACAGGCGCAGTGGTTACACAGTTCTAAAATGCAAAACAATTGTAAATATCGTTATTTCCAGAAACAGTGTTCTCACCCGAGTTGTTATCAATGCATTATGTATAACTACTAATAATAAACTGTATGCAGTCATTCATTACTTCATCTTCAAGTCTGTAAAAGTGTAGGCGCATCGTTATAAAATAATACGTCGATATTCCCTAAGGTCGAAATTCGACCAGCGACTTTTTGGTCATAGATTATTTTATGTTTGACATTTACAGATCTACATAACTTGTTGTCACTTTTTAATAAGTGACAATGTCAATATTTTGGAGGGTCTAAGTTCAATGGCACTGGTCGATTTTGGATTCGCAGTATTAATTAATTTAATTTAATATATTAGTAACATATATTATAGATACATTTTAGCTTTCTGCGCTCCTTCTCCATATAAACTTTAAACATGCCAAATCTCTGACCCATATTTTTACGTGAATTGATGGACTTTATTTTATTTAATAAATACCAATTTGTTGAATATGGATAAACGTAATAAGAGAGTACAAAAATATCAAAAATTTATTATAGTGGACTTAGGCTCGTTTGATAATATGTAGGTATCCGATACATTTGATGAATTGCATTGTGAAAAATAAATGATTATGATTTTGTTTGTTTGTTTAAACACGCTAATCTCTGGAACTACCAATCGGATTCGCAAAACTCTTTTTGTATATGATAGCCAGACTCTCGAGGAATTGTATAGGCTATCTAACATTAGGCTATAGCTCTCAACTTGCTCTAAATATTGATTTTTATTAAGTAAGTCAGAGTCGGATGCCTTCCCAAATTGCTTTATCCGCGTGCGCGGGCGTAATAGTTAATGATACATAAATACAATGTTCTACAAAAATATTGGACCTTAGTATATTTAAACAAAAGTGATATATAGCATATGCCTGTCTTTTATACATAAGCCACAATAAGGAGTTTTGTGAAAAAGATTTGTTGAAAATTAAAAAGTGATTTATGAACATTGTTTATAGACATGACATATTAATTCTTAAGAACAAAAGTTACTTCATCATAAAAACAATTTTATGAAGTTAAATTTTGCTTTTTATAGTATGTTAATTGGACGAATAGTTTAGGAGATAATGAAAAATTTAAATAATTTATACATGCGGGAAGAACAATTATGCACGGCTAACCGAGTACCCGAGTGTGTTAGCGTTGCGCTGTTTGTCAGATAAAATTAAAGTGGGTGAAACCGTGGGGCACAGCTAGCAAACTAATAAAGTAACAGTTTCACATACGAAATGCCACGCAGACGAAGTCGCAGGCACAGCTAGTTAATAAATAAACATGCAAACAAAAGAATTACCTACCATTACTCCAATCCATAAATATAGAAATGATTTGAATACCACAAAGAATGTCTTATGAATATGTATTTTAAAAGCTTTTTCTGCGCAAGTATGTTATTTTAAATTTTGCGGTTTCCTAAGCTAGGTACATGACTCAATTCACTTATTTCTATTTCTGCATAAAAGAGCCTTTGCTTACCTAATTATGACTAATTAATGACATCATGTATATATAACCTACTTATTATTTATTGCCTTTGAAATTATTTGTAACTGTGATCTGTACCTAAAAGTTTTAAATGTTGTACAGGCACTTCAGAGTCAGTCACCCTTCCCCCCATTAGACTTAGCATGTTGTCATCTAGGGCCACGTCGTCACTTAAAATGAGACGATAGTGGCTAAATGCTAAACCTATAAAGAATTTAAAAAAAAATCGAATTTGAGAAGCATCGAATAATCTTAAATACTTAATCCTCGAGACGATATAAAATTTATTTCAAACGCCTGCGATATATTTTATAGCAACAATTAACGTCGTTTGGGAATTTTCCTAGAAGGAAAAGCCCTTTAGCATTCTAGATGAACAGCTATTATAAGTTTTTAAATTCAGTAATCTAATTAAACATCATCATATTTGACAAAATTACATGACATGCACGATAAGATATAAAGATTTATTATCAATTTTTTTTTAAATAGAAACGATATATTCCTTCAATACTGTATATTTTTCTAGGGTTGGCAGTGATATCTTACCTCTCTCCAAGATCGCAGTCCATGCAATGACGGCTACGATCAATGTGAAATAAAAATAATTATGTAAGAATTGAATTGTCCAGATGTCCATCTGTAGTCCTTAGAAGTGTCAATGATTACAGCTAACATTTATTTAAAATCGAGGGGATATTACAGGCCTATATGCAAATTTCACGTACTATACCATCACGCTGTAAAGGTCAGGCAGAAGTGTACGAATGTACACACACAGTTCGCCGGGTGTGTTTTTAGGTCACATACAAAATAGATTGTTGCTGAAGTAAAATATATTTGCTGCGATCAGGAGATAAATAGCTAACTAACATTGATTTACTCCAGAATTACGATCTTGTTTGATTTGTGATCTTAGATATTGTTACACTAGTGGTTATTAAAAAGCCGTTGGTTGACGTGAAGAAGATTTATTTGAATTCCACACATTTACAAATTACACGAACTCACACCTTTATTTATTACACTGTGGTTTCGCTTCCTTTTATCGCTCGTTGTTATCGCTTTGTAATTTAAAACTGAACTGAACTGCTCGGCGCCTTTTTTTTTAACTGACTATACTGTTAGCCTTAGGGGCCCTGGAGCCTATGACGGCTTTTACAGCTTCGCCGGACTTGTATGCTCGGCGCCACGCCTGAGTCGCTTATATACCTACACTAAACGACGATCGTGAAGCGTCGCGATCTTTCACTGATGTTTACTTTCAATGCCTACTCGATGTCTTAATCCAGGCGATAGGCCCTATACATATGTGTGTATACTGCGATGTTTACACAAACATGTGCCGCGGTTGTTTACGACGCGAACATTATTTCGATGTGCTGAGAAGTTTCTAGTTGCTACGAGATATTTTGGGAACAGATTTTTTCTATCTTTTTAACAGGCCTCGTGGCGCAGTGGTAGTATACGCTTTTTCATACAAAACGGCAATTTCATAGGTAAAGACCTTATAAACAAAAACTAATAGGAAGGACGCAAGGAATTTTGCTAAGTTACCAATGTCTAGTCTACAATGCCATTGGCTATGATACTTAAAGTTTAATCAATCAAGAGGTTAAATAAAAAGCAGAGGATAGGCAGATCTTAAATTTAAGAAGAAGAAAAAACACATACACAGGCCTCGTGGCGCAGTGGTAATTAGCGCTACTATTGAGCCGAAAGGTCGCGAGTTCGATCCCCGCCTATGACTGACTTTGTGTGATGAGCATAAATGTCAGTTGTGTGTCTGGGTGTTAAATGTATATCATATAAATATAAATGTATATCAGCTGTTTACTTACCATATTACAAGCATTGCTTAGTTTGGAATTAAAGCGCAGTGTGTGAAATTGTGTAAAAAAATCGGTTTGTAATAGGTCGTAACAATATTTTACGTAGATAGCTATAATAAGTTTTAGAGACCAATTAAAATCAAGGGGATTACAGGCCTGTTTCCAAATTTCTTTATATTAAAAAGCATGTTTTTATTTCAAAACTAGCTGTAACCGCGGCTGCGCTCGTGTGGACTGCAGAATACCATCGAACAGACAACACACGCGCGAATACTGGTACCCCCCCGCTTCCGATAATTTTAAAGCCAAAACTGGTTATTGTGGGTTATCCTTAGAAGATATACATATACTGTTACTGACTTTCAAGATTTACAATTATGTAGTACATTAATTCGATATATATTTTATGGTTCACTCAGCGTAAGCCATTTAAGCGCTCGAATTAATTCACTATGACCAGTTTTTTGTTATTTGCGTGGAACTCTAATTCTTCTTCTAAGATCAAAGTAGCCTATGTTACTCGTTATAACATCAGCTATCTACCAGTGATAGTCCCGTCAAAATCGGTCCAACCTTTTCGAAGATTATCCGGAACAAATAGACAGACAGACGAAAATTTTAATAATTGCTTTTTTGTTATAAGTACCGTATATACTTGCGTATGCATTAAGTAAATAACTGTTATTTTGTTAAAAACAGACACTTCATTTTAATTAATTGTATATAGATTATGATAAACCGATACAATAACACACTTTAATGATTGATGATGGCTCAGCGGTAACAAGTGCGGATACTGCGTCTGTCGATGTAAAGTCGAATCTATTCTATACACACTAATATTATGAAATTAGCGTTTTATATAGAAAAAGTAAAACGAAATAAATGTTATGAAATTATACATTTAATCAATCGAAGTATATTATACCATTATTATCTATGCACTTTCGCTATTTTATAGGTAGTTCATTGATTCCGTTGCTGAAAAATTTGTCGGAGCGAGAATCAATAAAATCTTTGAAGGTTTGGAAAGCCTCATCGAAATTGAATTTTATTTTCCTTGCAAGAAATTGTCCGAATTCCGAAAAAGTGGTAATCTGTTGGAGCAAAGTCCGGAAAAAATAAAAAAAATACTCTGTTGGAGACATTCCAAGCGCAGTTTCTCTAATGTAGCGACAGTCTGTCGTGAAATACGGGGTCTGGCATTATCCTAGAGCAGCAGTTGGCTAGAGCCAGATATTAGGAAGCTGTAGTGTATGATACCAGCACTGGTTAACCAAACACTCACCAGTACCTTTTTCTGAGCCAACTGTCGCTTGGGACAGGATTTGGCTGGTTCTCCAGGGTTCAGCCATTGTGATGAGCGGTTCCGATTGTCGTAAAGAATCCGTTTTTCGTCACAAGTAACAATACGATTAAAAATTCCCTCCTTATTGTGACGGTTGAGTAATGTAACGCGGCACTCAATGCATGTTTGTTATGTAGTGTGCTTAATTCAATTCGTGCGGCACCCATTTTTCGAGCTTTTTCACATTCAAATGTATTAAAATTGTTTTATTAACAGCACCAAAGCCTGCCGCTAACTCTGTCGTGGAGTGCGAACCCAGTGTCTAAACTTCTAGAGCATATACATGGCGAGCTAGTAATTACTTTGATATCAATAATATACCGCCTTGTTGACCTAGAGGCTATGTTGAATGTGAAAGTTACGGAGCGCCTAGAAAAAAAAAATAGTTGTCATTATTTCGCGTCTTGAATAGAAAAATTTAGTAAGGTGACAACGATTATTTAATCTTACAGCACATTGTTTTTGAAGTTATATTTATCTTGGTACATTAAGTAAAGGGTAAAATTCGGGAGTGGACAACTGTAGGAAAATTGTTTTAAAAACTTTATATGTTCAAAATAATAACCTTCAATAAATATTTAGTAGTTATTACACATTTAAAAATAATAAAAATATATTTTCTAACCTAAACAAAAAACACCGCAAAAACGCGGTGTGACGCCATAAGGCCCATAATTCAAGAAATAAAACTAAACTTACAGGTATTAAGTGCAAAGTTGACTTAAAATTTTAAAGCTACTATTTCCTCGGTTAGTTAGAGACATTTATCATAAGATATCACTCAGGTGTTTATATTCATTGAACAATAACGGCACGTTTCCTGTATGGCATTTCCAATCACGTGACTCGCAGACAAACAACTTTAATTTACGGAAGGAAAAATTAAGTAAAATTTTTTAGTTAACGATTTTTTTAGATTTGTATTAATTTAGGAACTATTATATCAATAGACTAACTAACTATAAGATAATGTACATTATTTCAATTTGAATAAAATTATATTAAAATAATATTTATGTACTTATACATCGTTAAAACATTTTTACATAACAAAAAAGTCAGTAAAGTAGGTGTTTGACACGCTGCATACAATTTTCAGTGTTAATTCTGTTTTTTTTTTAGGCCAAAGAAGATATAATTATTCCTTCTTACTTGAGTGCATAATTACACAAAAAGGTCTAATAGTACACAATTTTTTTTAATTCACTGTTCATTGGTTATTGTTAATCTTGAAAATACAAACTAAACATAGCTACATTTATATTAATACTAGCGGTCGCCCAATGATTAATCATAGACTATTTTCTGTTTGACATTTGCAGTATGAACGTAAATAATGAATAATATATCGCTTGCTGTCACTTTTCATTGAGTGACAAAGTCAATATTTTGGAGGGTTTAATTTAAATGGCACACGTCAGGTCAGGATTCCCAGTATTAATTTATTTTATTTAATATATAAGTAACACATATTATAGATAAATTTTAGCTTTCTGCACTCCTTCTCCATATAAACTTTAACCATGCCAAATTTCAGTCTTCCGTGCACGAATACGCTTAAAAAGGGGTACAAAGTTTTTGCTTCACGTATTAATATAATGATTATGAAAAATAATCTGTCGAAAAGCGTCAAATTAAGGTAACTGTAGCAAGTGGGTAAATTTTAAATATAGCGCTAAATGTTATATTTTATTTAATTTTTACCCATTTGGAGCAATATTCTCTTAAAAAACATTCACCATTATTGTTCAATTATTTCTTAAATTTTTTATCATTAAAAACTATAAAATCACTAAAAAGTATCAATCACTCCTCATGCTAGGTACGCTAGCGAAATTTTGGGGGATTTTTGAATTTTAATTTGCTGCTTACATTTGGACACTTTTTCAACTTGTCCTCTCTTTACCTATATCCTCCAAAATCCTAACACAATTCTACTTGATGGTGTCTCTAGTTATTTTGACAAGTCCTGAGTCATCCGTTACTATGAATCTCGTTTTTGGTTACAAAGTTCCGTACATAAACGTGACGTAACTATTAATTTATCCATTAGATAATAAACCTAAAGGAACAATGTAGCGAAATTAAGGACGACTGCAAAATTATTAGCGGTAACGTTTTGTGTTCTAAAAATCTAAATATTTTGGGTCGTACACGTACGTATAGGCAAAAATAGTGATCACACTTTTATGATGCTGCATGAAATGCCTACTTACGTTGGAATTAGATCGTGTATAACTGATGTGACTATTTTTGGAGTTTATTCCTCAAGAATCGATTTTCATACAAGATCTCGGTTATGGCAATTTTTTGAGGAGTGAAATTTATAAAAGAGTTATCTCAAAAACGTTATGTTTGCTGTCAAAAGGACATTACTCCTTAGTAAATATCAGATTTTTGCGTCATGTAGTAATTAATGCGAGAATTATTTTACTCTTTTGATTACTTCAAATGAACGTACAGTTTTGTTTTGTATATTTGCTGAAAGATTCCGCGATTTCTATTATTATTATTTTATATTTATTCCATGACAATAGTACATAAGAAGTGTCTCCAGTCGTGTGTCGGCGTACACACACACACACGACTCACAGTTTTTTTTTAAGTGAAAACTTTTTAGCATCGTTGTGATTTGAAAGTCGATGAAACGAAAAAGCGAAAGCGACAGTAAAAAGAGACAGATACATAAATTAATAATATTTAATGTGGGAGAAAACGAGATAGGAAAGTTTTAGGCAATGGTAAAATGGTACAAAAGAGGTTTGTTGCCACGCAATAATTAATTTTATTACCTCATTAAAAAGGCACGAAACAAAAACTTTTTAGACAACACCTATGACATTCTGTTACTGATTGATATTATGTTAGGTTACCATGGATATTTCAAATGTGCTTTAATTGAAAATGATATTGTAAATAATGATTTTGAGTACTTGTATGTACATTTTCATAAACTTTAAATTCGTGTGTATTTGATTGATCATTTTCTCAATTTGAAAAAACATAGACGTGAAGGTTTCACTTCTAACACGTGTGAATTGTACACATAATTTTTTTTGCATCAAAGCTGAACCTGCACCTGAAGAATTCTGTAACTTTCTTTCATTAAACTACTTTTTTATCTAAAAAACGAAGACATGATAACACTTTATACTAAACTAATAATAAGTATGTAAGTTCAATTAATGTAACTTTTAATCACTTGTCTTACGTTTGTCGGCGGAGCTTATCCTATTTAAAATAACAGGTCTAGTTTTCAAGTAAGAATGTACAGTTGTTTGCATGATTTGTTGATATTGGTAAATAATCAATATTGCTTTCAAAAGTGCGACACTTAGCTATGTATTTTCAATCGTCCATATTTTATTTATTTGGGAAAAACCAGTTTCGACGTGGCGTTAACTCCAGACAGATATAAAACGTACTCAATAATCTTGTAAAAACGGCTGATAGTTGTTTAAATAAAACTAATTATATGAAATTGAAATATATATTATGTAAGTAAATCAAATTAAATGTTGGAATTGTTTACCATCAACATTAATACTTGCGCGACAATGCCTTAAAAATGACATTCAAATCAACCACACCTCATGTATTTATGTTTTCTGCATCCTCCACGATGTTTCCAACCGATTATGACATATAGCTGCGTTGTGTTCGCACATATGCTAAGATATAATTGGAATCGTTTACAAACCATCCAGAATAGGTTTCTTTACCGCCTTACCGGCGCCCCTTGGTATGTTCGTATGGAAGATCTCCATAGAGATATGGACCTTCCTTCGATACATGCTTATGCCAAACACCTTTCTCGCTCTTATTTCGACACCGCGTCGAACCACGCGAATCCCTTAATCAAAGCGGCAGCTTCTTATGTTCCCGACCCCAATGCCTGCCGGAGTAAACGCCGGCCGTGTAATATCTTTACTGACCCGCTCGACCAAATCGAAACAGCAAACGCGTTCTATTCCACCGCCTCTCCAAACAGAGCGTGCCACCGCCCACGCCCGCGTAACCACCGTTCTCTCCGCAGAGGACGGGCGGTCAACTTCGCTCCCGCACACCCGTCACGTCCACCCTCTCTAGCGGCAACCCAAGCCTAGGTCCGTTCTTCGGTGTGAAGCCCTTGGGTCAGGCAGCCGCCCGCGCGATACAAGTGACACTATACGTGCAACACTTAGCTACCCACATACAACATTACACACGTATGAACACACACACGTGCACACCACACAGGTACATAGGTTCTGTGAGGAACCTTTTTTTTCTTTTTTTTTGCGCTAGTTAGTGTAGAAAAACCATTCCGTTTACTAAATACACATACGCATGGTTTCCTCCTTCCTCCCAGGAGGAGGGGAACGTCCATATGAGTATATGTTAGTTAGCTCGAATTTTCTTAAGATTAGGGAATTAGATAGATCGCGACCTTTTCGCATTCGCGACGACCGCCCGAGCCGAGGTCGGCCACTCTGGCACCCTCGAGCGGGTCGTCACAAACTTTCGCGGCTGAGTGCCCTAAGCGCTCGTCCCCAAGTCCGGTGAAGCTGTAAAAGCCGCAGCGGCTCTGTTTTTGGATTGGGCCCCTAAGGCTAACAGTGTAGTAAGTTAAAAAAAAAAAAAATTCACGATGTTTTGTCGAAGTTCACCTATTGTTACTATTGGTTTTTAATATACCTTGTCTTGCAGGAAACCCCAGTAAAAAGAATACAACGGGTTTTAATCGGGAGAACGGGGCGGCCATAAAATTGGGCCAAGACGCCCAATCCACCGTCCTACATACTCTTTCATATAGATAGCCTCTCACTGGACGTGTATAGTGAGCTAGGCAACCGTCATTTTGATACCACATATTTCATAATATGTTTAAAGGTACATCCTCTAGGAGATCTGGCAAATGATCTTCCAAAATATTTAAGTAAATTTCGCCATTCAAGCCCCCTGGCAACTCAAAGGGCCCGATAATTTTTCCGTTTAATATGCCTGTCCTCAAGTTTATTACAGTAATGGATCGATTTTACTTGCAGTGAAAAATGAAAAGAGAGTATAGCAACACAGGAATTTATTTTGAGTTCACAACTTTGTTACAATGTTTGTTATTTAATTATATTTATGAAAATATGCACAATACAGTTTTATTAAGAACCCTGAACTTGACAACATTACATTTTCTTCGGTTCTATGTTTAAAAAACAGTTCTTTTTTTCTATTGATGTCACCATAGACATACCATAGATTTTATAAAAAGAAGGTGTTCTATAAAAAGCTCACTTTAAATTGGTACTGACACTTGGCTTACCTCATAAAGTGCTGGTTCTCGATAATACTCCAAGTATGCAGATTATGAAGGCATAAAATATAACAATCTCTTTTACAGGTTGTTTCGTCGGACCATAAAGCTCTATCTAACAATCGTGGATCCTCAGTATATTTTCTAAGCATTAAACGACATAATTCTACCCGCGCAGGATAATCACGGGGTAATAAAGTTTGCACACGTCTTACGTAGTACGGATGAAACCTGTGACGTTGTAAAATACGATGTGCAATACTTTATGGCACGTACTGAAGAGCTAGGATCATTTTCAATTTCTTGAAGTACCTCTTCATTGTAATCTATTATAGGTTTTCCTGCATTTCTCCGGCCACTTGTTAAACGACCGTCCGAAAACGCTTAATGGACATTAATGAAGACTCGATAGCGTTTGCGTTGCATCTGCTCTCTCCATAAATAAGATGCATATTAGCGTATGATAACGCTGTATATGAATGGCATGGTAGAAAAATCAAACAATCTAGTTCAGAAACTCACAAAATCACAATTCAAAATAATGCCAGGTCAGTTCAGATTAAAGATCACTTGATATTCGTGTTCACAGGCCAAGCCAAAAGTTGTTAGTTATGAGAGTTACGTCAATTGAATACGAATTACGATAGGATGCGCAATAAACAAAGAAAGCATACTAACTGAGTTAACTGACATAAAATCACCGTTTCTACCGAAAAACTATTCAAAAACCACAAAAATGGCGTCACTCTCAAACCAACCAATAACCCAAAACCTGCTTTCGGGACACACAATAACATTTTTACTTTTATTTCCCTCTCTCCTACACCAATACAACTTAATTAACCTTTCTTGCTTACACTCTTTCTCTCATTCTCATTATTCCTTTTACTCTTTCACACTATAAAAAAACTGCTTTCTTTTCTCATTTAATACGTTCCGTTTGTACCATAAAGAATAATAATTAATAACTGTGTTTGGTTCTAGTACAGAAAAAATAAGTTTTTTTTGTGCTCAGTATCACTAATGTAATAGTATACTATTTTAGAATCTTGATTAGTTGTGCAAACTTTTATAATATCTTGCCATAGTAATAAGTTATATAGTGTTGACTTTTTTTTTTATACCGTGACGAGTGAAAATTGATTAAACGTTATAAAATTTTGTAAAATTACAACCAAAAATTTACTTTATAATTTTATTTTAATTTCTAAAAGTTTAGACATTCTTGTGTTATTTGGAACTGTGATGAACAACTACGCTACCTTATTTTGCTATTACAAAATAACCTAAATCTAAAAAAGAATTATAAACTATGTTGGGTATTATCACATAAATATCGAAATTTATTCCTAATGTTTCAGATCTATCTCCTTCATTAAAACAATAATAGACAATCCTATCATCATAGATAATATAAACTTATTCTCTCATTGACACAGCCCGAGAGATCGGTTTTTGAACAGAAGGAAAGTTGCAAGTACAATAAATTATTGATACTACAATTTGTTGGTGTTGCCAACAATATGTGTAAAAATAAAAGGATTTATTTAATCATTGCGTAGTATCAAATACGTGCGGAGCCGCGAGCACACCGCTAGTATATATATAAAATGAAGGAATATATTTAAAATTTATAGGTAAATTTCAGCACAGAGTATCTTTTTGAATTTATTATTCTTTTATGTATCAACATTTGTTGCTTGTAGGTTATGTACTTTTTGATGTAAAAAACTTTTGTCATGTTCTTCCTTTCTTTTCGTCACCAATATCAATACCAACTGCCTTGCTAGCGTAGCGGTCGTAAGTGCGACTGCTATGAGCGAAGTCCTGGGTTCGAATCCCAAGTCGAGCAAAGTGTTATTGGGTTTTTCCTATGAAAATCTCAGTAGCAGCTCGGAGTTTGGTTTCGTGCCCGATTAATGGCAATAGGCTCGCACTCTATTACATGGGACCTAAAAACATACTCGGCGAACTGTGGGTGTATATTATAGTACACCTCTGCGTAACCCTTCGGGGAATACAGGCATAATGGTATGTAATATCCAAGAATATAATAGGTCGGGGAAAAGTGTTTTTGCATAACGTAGGTATAAACGTGTTATAAATTTTTTTGGCTGTACTCTTTTATCTGGGTGCTATTGGTAACATTATAAAGTTACATTAAAAATAAGAAAGTTATTTCTCGCTATTTTTCTTTTTTTTCTGTAAAAATGAGTGAATCTAATGAAGAAATTCGATGCATTTCAAAATATTATTACAAAAAAAGGCAAAAATGCAACTCAAGCAGCGTAAAAATTTGTGATGTTTATGGATCTAGTGTAGTATCATTAAGAGTAGCACAAAGTTGGTACAAATGTTTTCAGTCCGGAAATTTTGATGTTAAAAGATGCACCTCACTCTGGTCGCCCTGTTATGAATAAAATGGACGCCATTTTTGATAAAGTTGAGCAAGATCAGTAAAGTTGATATCAGTAGTTACGATGTAGGTGAATAACTGCAAATTGACCACAAAACAGTTTTAACCCATTTGAAGAAAGCTGGCTAAACCTTTTTTTTTTTTTTTTTTTTAACGTGGAGAAACCCATCATGGGTACACACCCGCCCTGGGGGACGAGTGGTTATGTGAGACTCCTACTCACTAAAACTCCACGGTGTACCATCCGCCGCCATAGTAGGGCGACGCGGGCACTGCGCTGGCATACAGCCGCGCCGCCCCGGCGGCCGGCCCAGCTGAACCGGGCTCCGGCCTAATAGGAGACGGCTCAGTACACCCTAGCCGTCTCCTCCGTCCGCCGAGCCTGTGCAATGAGAAGACGGGCCCCCCGACCCGTCTCCTCTGGCTCGACTAGGGTGGCGGGAGTTGGCGAATGAATCGCCTCCTCCTGCCACCCGTTCTTCTTTGTCGGAGAGGGCCGCTCAGGGGATCCCCTTCACGAACCCTCTCCGCGGCCTCCTTCTGCGATATGACGACCTCGCAGAAGGAGGCCATTGCCGTCCATGCCCTCTCGCTGTCGAGCATGGCTCTCACCACACTCGGCAGCGAGAGGTCCTCTCCAACGACTGCGGCCAGAGTGCGGCGCTGCTCCTCCCACGCAGCACACTCACCAAGAGTGTGCTGCGCCGTATCCTCTGCAGCCCCGCACTCATGGCACACAGGCGAGGGCTCCCTTCTTGCTATCTTGTGCAGGTACCATCCGAAGCAACCGTGTCCGGACAGTACCTGCACAATTCTGAAAGTCAGGGAGCCCCGCTCCCTGCTTAGCCATTCCCGGAGGACCGGGCGGACGGCGTCTATGGTATAACGCCCGTAGCGCGCGTCCACCAGGTCCTCCTCCCACCTCCTGATAACATCTTCCCGGGCCTCCCGCCGGACCCTGTCTACCTCTATGGGAGCTGGAGGCTCCCCTAACTCTCTCCTCGCCGCCGTGAATTTATACACGGCGGCGAGCACCTCCGCCTCCAGCTCCCACGGAGGGGAGCCGGCAAGAGCACAGGCCGCCCCCGCAGACACCGATCGGTACCCACGAATGACCCTCAACGCCACGACCCGCTGCGTAGCACGCAACACGCGTCGATTCGTGGCAACCTGAGCTAACTCGAAATAAGGTGATGCTGTGTGTATGGTGGGACTGGAAGGACACTGTTCATTATGAGCTTTTACCACCCGGTAAAACCATCGATTCGGAGCTCTACTGCCAACAACTGATGAGATTAAAGGAAGAAAAAATTAAGAGAGTTTGGCTGGGAGGTGTTAGTGCATTCACCATATAGCCCTGACCTTGCACCTTCAGATTTTCCCCTGTTTCGGTCTCTTCAAAACTCTTTAGTTTCTGAAGGTTAACTTTAAGAGAGAACTGCTAAAACTATTTGTCGCGTTTATTTGATCAGAAGTCCCAAAGTTTCTACAGCAATGGGATCATGTCTCTACCTACAAAATGGCAAAAAGCCATTCAACAAAACGGCACGGCACATATATACTGTAAATAAATGTAAATAAACTTTGAAAAAGCTATAGTATTTTGCTTTATGTAGCATATGCTGAGCTGAGGTCCTTTTTGATGTTGAATGCGGCATTTGTATGGTAACATTGTTGTGTTACCTATGAATTAATTTTTTTTTTTAAATCTCTTGTATAATGTGTGTTGTATTAATTATGTAAGTATTTTCATTATTAAATAAATGTTTTTAGCGGAGGTGAGGAACAGAGAGTAAAGTTCCTCATCCGCCATAGAAAAGGGAGGATCCTCCGGCCTGACGGGTGCTATACCTGGCGGGCAGCTGCCCCGACGGTTGTAGTCGGGTTCTTGTATATATACTCAACGATTGAGTTAATTTCTATAGCGCAATTTAGGATAGTACGATGCGTCTTATGTGGCTCGATAGATGTCGCTGTGTCGCTACGTAGTTGCGTTGATGCGTCAGATGTGGCGAAGAGATGTCGCTACATGTTTTGTCTTTCTTTCTAGTAATATTTTTTAGTGTGTCAAATTTTAAAATATTAAAAAAAAGTTATTTTAAGTTAGAAAAAATTAAGTTAGATATTTTATTTGTTCTTCTTGGGTAATCATGACTGTTGTTTAAATACCTATAATAATACTCTAGAGTATGTATTACCTCAATAACACGTAGGTACTTTGAAAGAAGTTCATCAGAGATAAAATGTCCATTTTTCAGGGTAATACAAACAAAGTAACTCTACATGGACATACATGTTACTTCAAAATTCAAATGTACTACCGAGCTTCAAAACACCTCGCCTTGTTTGAAGTGGTACATTGTACTGCCTCAGCACAAAAAAAGGCTACTCTTACAAACTCCCTTCAGTAGAATCGTGTCCTACACAACACTATCACTCAGATTTTATAGATAGATTCTACAAGAGTTAAGTTAAGTTCTACTTATAATGTAGTGTACACTTTTAAATAGTAGCATTAAGCAAAGCCTTCTATTTTTCTTTACTTGTTTTAGTGTTTATTAATTAATAAGTGTTCAATTAAATAAGTACGAGCGGGATATTGAATTATCACGTGTTGCTTTTTTGGCTGTGTTTTATGAGATGTAGTTTGATTATTGAACACATGAAGTGATTAACTTTGAACATGTATTTCTACGGCAGGTGGAGAAGATCCTTGACGGAATGGTGGCCGAGAGAGGGCAAACGGAGTGTAAGAAAACTGACGGTTAGATGGGTCGACGACATCATTGATTATTTTGTTGATTTTGTTCCTATGTACAAAGGGGTTTTAAACCTATTTTTTAATTTTACGCGTTTTTATTAAGACGCGTTTCTCTGGCCACACTGTATTGTGTTTATGGGTAATATTGTCCTCTTGTCTCTGGTGTACACTAGAAACTGCAGAAATGCTATCAGCACAAGTCTCCAGGTACACGTACCATTTTGCAAAGTCTTGTACCATGTACTAAATAAAATTAAGCAGTGCAATAATACCGACTTTCAATATCGATCAGTATATAAATGTTTTTTTTTTGATAATTTGGAATTTATCATTTAATTTAGTAATGACTCATCATTGCAACAATGATTATTTCAATAAATTTTAATATTATTGACTGTAAGGATCTTTAATGAGTGCAATGTTGACGAGCTGTTATAAAATTATACTTTTTATGAATATTTTCATAGAGCTATTTTAAACGAATCTTAACTTCACGTAGCAATATTAGTCACTCGAATGTTCTCTAATTCAATGTAATTATTATTATTCCAAGGTCCTTTATATAATTTATAAACATCTGTATTAATAAATAACTTCTATGTTAATTTAAAATATAATGATTAATAATCACATTTACTTTTTAAATTATATTTCTTATTGTTATTTCATTTAAGATATTTTTTTCCACAAATTGAATAAAAATAAATTGCTAATAATTCATTAGTAATACTTATTATTTAAAAATAAGTCATGCCCCTCCATGTGCTCAGTTAGTGGCCTGATGACCAGCTTGGACAATGCAGTGCTAGTAGCCACCTACTTGTCAAAGTGGCTTTAAATCAAGAGCTTAACAACAACATGTAACGAGAAGAAGAAATGCGATAGACGTGATAAAATTAGGGAAAATAAGACAACGCTTTCGCAAATCGATCGAACGTGCATTTGCTGTCCGATAAATACTGGCGCTACGGTGGTCATAGCTGAATGAAAGGGAAATTATTTATTTTTAACATCAAGTACAAACATAAATGGATACGTACGCACAGCGTCACACAGCTTCGCGCTCCACCACGCTTTACTGCTGGCTCAAACTGGCTTTTTTCTGTTATTAATGTTGGGTACGCGTCACTTCCTTTCTGCGTGAGGGAGGGAGGGTGTGACGCTTCCCCGGTTTGGACGGGCGTTTTGTTGCGCCAGATGCCCGTCTCGTAGACGCCGTACGGATGCCAGGGGGACGCGATATTAGTGAGGAGGTCCGGGGGGTGCAATAATGCACGACCGCTTGACGTGCCGGGTCTTCAATGAAAGTCGAAATCTTGTTTGCTGTTGGCAGGACGACCAAAGCTTTATTCTTGTTGTTACTTGTACTCGTTGAATTGCGCCGTGCCCCATATGGCGCCTCTTCGAGCTTAAGTAGTCCGAAGAGTGACCGTAAAGAGAGACCCGCTTTAATTTGTGTTTTAATTTTAGTTTTCACTTTGGTCGCCCTGTTAATCGCTCTATATTTCTTTCTTTATATATATTGTGTATACATGTTATATATCAAAATATTCCTTGTCGTATTACCTATCCATTAAACATTCACATATTATATACATCAAGTATATATTCCGTACATAAGCCAAAAACTATGCAATTTACGGGCGACATCACCGCTTTCTGTTCGTAAAGTTTCCATAACATTGAATATTCTTACTCTATTTACTTATTCTATGCATTTATCTATTCTATATTAGTTCTATTTTCATATATGTACCACACAATACATAAGCATTTATATACATCTTAATACATAACATGCAACTTATAATGTAGCGTAGTCGCTAACATTTCTCTATAATTTTATCCATATCAATCTATTTTA
The DNA here is from genome assembly GCA_033032175.1 of Saturnia japonica. Lineage (NCBI taxonomy): Eukaryota > Metazoa > Arthropoda > Insecta > Lepidoptera > Saturniidae > Saturnia > Saturnia japonica. The sequence goes on from CM065330.1 coordinate 2,817,565, forward strand.
TCATAACACATAGAACATAACACATAAACACAATAATATAACATAATAACTTAACACAAGTGTTCAGTAAAGGTCTGCATAAAACGGAACAAAACGTACACGTTTCAATATGGGCCAATTTGATTGGTGGATCGCAGTTTGATCCTTTCACTCCCTACCCCTTCCTATTCCAACCGCCTCTTCTCGCGCGCGCGCACCAGCACGAACACCGTTGCCGACAAAAATTTAAGAAAAATACAAAAAACTGTGAATCTAGTGGAATCCAAGTATCCCGACCCTGACCTCATCAAAACTGGTGAGTAATTGTGATATATCCAACAACAAGAGACAAAAACAACAGTTCTGTCGCCAACAGGCAACTACGCCAAAGTTAAATGTGACAAATACACAAGAGACTGACTATATTATTTAATTTAATGTCAAATGTATAGCATTAATTTAAATACAGTTTCTACAATAGTAACCTTAGTTTGTCCATTATCATTGTCGGTGTCTTTTCAAGCAGATTAAAATCATATTTAAACACCACACATGGGCGTTTCGTTCATTTTCGTCAACGATATTCATCGGTAACACTCAAACGGCATACGTTGGCTGCCCCGTTGGTTTTGGTAACAATTCCCACCAAAGTTGACAATATAGTTAGAGATGTGATATTTTTATAGTTACTGTTAAATTAGCGCATCTATTTTTGTTAGTGTTTGTTGTGTTTGAGTCGTTCTTTTTTTTATCGTCGTTTTTATTTATTCCAACAATATCGCTTTGTTATGGTTATTGAAGTTAAAGTTAAATGCGATGAAACAAAAAAGTGATACTAAAAAGAGACAAACACATATATATTTATAGGATGCAAGCCTGCGAGAGAATGAGATACTACTACATTTTTACATAGTTAAATATCTTATTACATTGAAATCATCTTATATAGCAATTGTAACAATTGTCCGCTGAATAAATCTATAACTTTGTTTTTAAACATGTGTGTACTTCACACGTGGTAGAAATAAAATCTTGAGAAAACTCCTAAATCAGCGAGACTCAAAGTATCGATCACTCGTACCGTACATTTAACAGTCGGTGTAATTGTGGTCATCACACCGCTAAGTAAATTTGACGACGATCATAGTCGTTAAAATCAGCACTTGCATTAAACGTGTATAATGTATTATATCTCATTCTCTCGTCTGAAATCTGCTACGTATACTAAAAAACTGGTACGCCTAACATCCCTGACCCAGGGTCATTTGGTAGATATTTAAAAAATGAAAAGTTGGTACAATTAATTTTCGCTATAATCCTTCGACACTCTGACAGATTTCCGTACTAAAACACCATAAAACACGTTATAAAACACTATCAATTTGTGGCAGTTTTTACCCAGGCTCTGGTAGTTTTTTAAAGTTGCCGAATGAAAATGTGGTCACACTGGTGACAACTGAAAAGCAGTGTGACCGTTTTTAGTACTTTCAGTAATAAATTGGAATAATTATTAGGAGTCTGTGAAATTTATTCAGTTTCAATTTAGTATAAAACCTAATGTTGGTATTTTTTGGTACAATTTAACACTTATCAGTAAATTTTCGTTCTTTTTTAGGATTACTATCTAGCAACAATATAGACTTCCTTTTATTAAAGAGCCACTATTTTCTAGTGCTAGGTCGTTCCTGATTTTTCGAAAAATCAAACGAAACGCTTTTTTGTACTTAGGGAACAGTTCTTAGAAACGGTTAAAGAAAACGTTTTTTTTTTAACTTATGTTCGAGAACAAACATTACTGAACGAACCTTAAATTTCAAATCAAAACAAAAAAACAATCATTTGATGTTAAACCAAAAACCAGTTTTTATTCGTTCCCTCATTTCGTTTTTTCGTTTACAACCAAATTTTTATTGTATAGCATTAGTAATAAGATTCATTTTAGCCTATTCGTTACTTCAAATTTAAAGCAGTTTCTTGTAACTGTTTACTGTTCATTCAATACTAGTTCTTATAACAATGACCATAGATCTGTTCTATCAAAAACGTTTCACTTGGACTACCAACAAAATGTTTGACGCGCGTCTCGTTCGTTTTAAAACTTGTTATTGTTAAATAGAGAAACAGTTCGTTCGTTTTTCATAGAAGAACTAGTTCTTAAAAGCGTTTCTGAACCAAACGCCCAGTACTACTATTTTCAGAATTAATATTAATTGGCCCACAAATAGTAGCTATTTACGAAATCTTTACATCTCCGATAAATGTTATAGATAAGTTTCCGATCATAGAATATGATTCTACCAAACAAGCTATTGAAGAAGACTTTCATCAAATGAAGTACGATCAAGAAATATAAGACCTTCTGTGTGGTGGTAGTAATACAGATAATAATGTAGAGCAGGTTTGGTAAAAATATCACTAATTTTATAAAGTGCTTAATGTATGTTCCCATTTCCAATGCACAATATGAAATAGTTTTTTCGCAAGTTATTATCATTATGACTAAATACAAAAATATGTTTTTAACTAAGAACATTCCTTGCATATTACACGTTAAGCAAGGTTTGACTAATGGTCGTTCTTCTTTTGGCCACTCACCAGGTATGATTAATATTATAATAAAATTACTAATAATGATTATAGCGTCGATTTAGAATAAATAGTTTCAATATTACTGTAATATTATTACGCTACGGTTCTATTTATTTAAATTAAGGATTAAAATATTAACGAGGATTCACATGTTTCTCAATTCTCTTTATTTTTCTAACAACAACTGTTGCCAACGCAACCACTTCAAAAAACGAATACATTCGGATTTCACAACATCCTCCGCACACCGAAACAAAGTATATATCCGAATGTTATATTACTGAAGTACAATTATATTATATAAAAATTTAACAATTTACAACTTTCCTCGAAGCTCTATCACAATATGAAAAAATTACAACCATTGCCATTATTAATTATAATAATAGTTTTACAATTATAAATTAATATAATGTATCATATTTGTCTGACAGATAATTAGTAACAAAAAATAAACTAAATATGGAGATTGCTATAAAAGACAGTTTAGAATAAAGAATTTAAACATATAACTTATACTCACTTGGCAGTTTTACCACCCTACCGCTGCGAGTCTTCAACTGTGGTTTCTCAGGACTCATTGATCTTTGTTGATCTGCTGAATTAGAGTTTAATAAACTATCATTACCTGTTGGGCTATTTTGATCATCAGAATCTGTCTTCAAAAAACTAAAATCAGTACATGTGATTTCTAGTTTGTACAGTCTTTGAAAAGGACGAACCTTGTACCCTACAGATGTTCTCACGCGTGCAGATCTGCTAATACCATCTCTTCTAGGGTAAATTTCTTCGATTAATCCTAAAGGCCACTTTATCCTTTTATCTCCGGTTTCAATTAAAACAATATCTCCTACTTTCAGACTATCAGCCTTTTCTCTTCCTCTTTGCACTAACATTGTTAAATATTCAGTTTTGAATCTATGTCTAAATTGCTCTCGAAGATTTTGTAAGTATCTTAGACGTTTATTCATGCCTTTTGCGTCAATCTGATCAATATCAGTTACATCTGTGTTGCTCAAAGGCTGTATGAAATGTGCTGGTGTCAATGGCTCCAATGCTTCAGCTTTATCGTTGTTAACATATGTCAATGGACGGCCATTCATTGTGGCTTCACAGTCACAAAGAATAGTTTGAAGCTCATCGTATGATACAGATGATTTTCCTAAGACACGACGCAGTAAATCTTTCATTATTCTTATCAGACGCTCCCAATACCCTCCCCACCAAGCAGCAGAAGGTACATTCATTTTCCACGTTATGCTTTCTATCATCGAGCGTCTTTGGATTTCATCCCAATCTAACAAGGTAAGTAGATGTTTAATTCCTTGAAAATTAGTGCCTTGGTCTGACATAAGCGTGTCGATGCGACCACGTCGTGCTATAAATCTCCTTAATGTCATTATAAATGATTCTGTGGACAAGGACTTAGTCAATTCTAGATGTACTGCACGATAGACAGCACAAGTGTAAAGCACAATCCAGCATTTCTCTCCATTTTTCAAATAAAGAGGTCCAGCGAGATCAACTCCTGTTGTTTGAAACGGTGCTGAACATGTTACACGTTCTGTAGGTAATGGAGCAGTCGGTGCTTGTACTGGTTTTGATCTATGTCTTATACATATGATGCATTTAGATATAACTGATCTCACTAGGCGACGAATTCCTATTATCCAGAATCTAGACCGGATGTCTGCAATTAGCTGATTGGTGCCTGCATGTTGTAGCTGTACATGTCTTTGTCTCACTAGTGCAGTCACAATAGGATTATTCGCTAAAAGTAGGTAAGGAGTTTTTATTTGTTCAGGAAAATCTGATAGCAGCAATTTTGTTTTAACTCTTAATATTCCTTCTTTATCATAAAACTGTGTCAGACTTCCACTCTTCTTTTCAATCAACTCCATATTTTCATGTTGTATAAATTTTATTATATGCTTTTCAGCCTCGTTAAATTCACTGTATGCTATTTCACCAATCCTCTTATTATTTTTATTACGTATATTATATATAAATCTCATTACCCAGGCCAACGTTCTTACAATCTTTGTATATTTACTGAAATAGTTTTCCAATTGTTTTAATATACTCTCATTTAAACTAATGTTTATATTGCATACAGTTTTCTTAAGTTCGACATGTGCCTCTTTTTCCTCAATCAGCAACTCCGACTTAGGCCACTGATCAGGTTCCAAGTGCAACCACTCTGGACCCTCCCACCAATGCATTTCGGCGAGAACTTTTGCATTGCATCCTCTGGAAGCTATGTCGGCCCAATTCTGCTGACCTGGAATATGATGCCAATTATGTGAATTAGTATTTTCTCTAATTTCCTTTACTCTGTTTCCTACAAATGTGTTCCACGCTAGTTCTCTTTTTATCCAGTATAGAACTACACAAGAATCTGACCAGCAATATATATCATACTCAGTAAGCTGGAGACTTTTTTGTACATTTGTAAGTAATCTTGTCCCTATCAAAGCAGCAGTTAACTCCAATCTGGGGATAGTCATATTCTTTGGTGGTGATACTCTAGCCTTCGCGGCTACTAATTGTACTGATATTTTATTATTTTTCTGCGCCCTCAAAAAAACACAAGCTCCATATCCATCTTTACTAGCATCGCAAAACATGTGTAGACCCAGCTTGCATTCTTTAATTAATTCAGTAGTCAAACGTCGAGGAATTTTACAAATATTAAGGTATGTTATATATTTATACCAATCTTGAAATTTATTCAACAAATCTGTGGGTAATATTTCATCCCACACAAGCTCCCGACGCCAAGTTTCTTTTAGTATCAACTTAGGCGTTAACATAGCTGGACATATGAATCCAATAGGATCAAATATTTTCTGAGTTATTGACAATAGATGTCTCTTTGTGATATTTTTGATATCTTCATATGTAGGCAGATCTTGTGTATTACAGCAAAGTTTGTCTGAAACAGTATCCCACACAAGACCGAGTACTGATATTTCAGATTCATTTGTTTCATTAATATGCATTGGTGCTGTAACCCACTGTCTTAAGTCAAACTTAACCTTATTCATGATTTGTTTAGAGTCATATATAAATTTACATACCTCCGATTTATAGTCTAAGCTGGTTACACAATTATCTACATAGAATGACTTTTTCAGTAATTGTGCTGACTCTGTATATTCATCTGTTACCTGCCTCAAGTGATGCTGAATAGTTGCAGACAATAAAAATGGGCTACATGTTAGTCCAAATACAACTCTGCAATGTCTGTAAGTTAAAACTTCAGTCCTTTTATTATCTTTCCACCACAAAAATCTTAAACACTCTCTATCACTGGGCATAACAACAATTTGTAAAAATGCTTTTGCTATATCAGCTGTTATACCTATGGCTCTTTTTCTGAACTGTGCAATTAATGTAGGAATTTGCTCTAGAAAATTCATCCCTTTCTCTAAACAAGAGTTTAATGACCTTCCGTTAATATCACATGCAGAAGCATCAAATACTGGTCTTATTGTTGTTGTTAAACTCGAGTCTTTAAACACTGGCTTGTGGGGTAAGTAATGTGATTGACTTTTATTCCTTTCAGAATTTAACACAAGCTCAACTATACCTGATTCTTGCCAATTCTTTATTATAGCATCATAACTATCAAAAGTACCATTAGATACTAATTTCTTAGTCATTGACTCTAATCTTTTAAATGCTAAATCATAATTATTTAATAAATTATCATGACCTGGTTTCCAAGGAAGCTGAACTTCATACCTGTTTTCAGAATTAACTTTTATGCTTTCTTCAAACCTCATAATCACCTCAGCCTCTATTTCACTGTTAGATTTTACTTCAACAGGATCTCGAATACCTAATGTCTCCAACAACCAATAACCTGTTAAATCGTTTTTATTATTAATACAGAATAAAGTTGTAGTTATAATATTATTTAATGTAGAACTCACCTGTGTTCCTTGTAAAGTCCAACCTAGTTTAGTTTTTATACCTGTCATACCATTCTCCAATTGTATTACATTTGGTGTCATTAAAACACCTGAAAAATCTGAACCTATCAATAGGCCAATCTCTGTTGAACATTCTACATTATCTGTCAGAGTTATACCATGTTGTTGTAACATATTATAAATCTGTGTGTCACACTTATTGACCCTTGGAATATATTTACAAATACAAGATTGGCTTAAGGCTGTTATATTAAATATAAATGTACTGTCCAAATTCTCAACATTAAAACTATACACTCTGTGTTCCTTAGTGTTAACAGTCACTCCACCAAATAAAGAATGAGTTAAGAACTCCTTACTGATAGCTGGAATTTTCAGTTCTTGTACCACATCTTGTAGTATGTATGATCTCTGAGACCCATTGTCCAAAAGTGCTCTTACTGTTTTCTTCTTTCCATTGTATACAATGTTGACAGTAACAGTTTGTAGTAAAGTCTCCTTTTGTCCTGACTGACTCTGTGCTGACAATGATGTTGATAAATCATTATTCTCAGTTTTAGATCTGGCCTTTTGTGTGTAGCATAACACTGATGAGTGTCTTTTTCCACATATAAAACATTTTACAAAAGATTTACATACTTTTGCATAATGTCCAACTTTCAGACAAATGAGACATGCTTTCTTCTTTCTTAGATGTTCCTCTCTTTGTTCAACAGACATTTTCGTCATCTTGTAGCATTCCATATTTGAGTGTGTTTCCTTATCACACCATATACAACTCTTTGATTTCTTCACTGGTGTTTTAGACTGTGCTATTAAACAACTAGCTGTTGGTTCAGAATTATTATTTGTTTCTGTACTAAAGGTGTTCTTGGCCATAGCAATTCTTTGTTCACTTTCCACTTCTTTCTTGAGAAATGATAATAGATTTGTCAACTCTTCCTCCATATTTATAGTATGTGTTGTAGAACGTTCCCACGCTTTTAGTATATCATGTGGCAATGAAGATTCAACCATTGGTAAAATAAATGCTGAATACTTCTCTTTTGTAACACCTAACATCTCAAGAGCTCTAAGCTGTGCATTCAGCTTGTCATATAATGTTGTAAGATCTAACTTACCTCCTTCAACTTTGAGCAAGATCAGTGACAACAACTCTCTGACATATACTTGTATTAATAGCTCATCTCGGGCATATCTAGATTTTAATTGAGCCATACACTCCTTATAATTATCACCATATGGTGGGTAACTTTCTACTAATGCACGAACCTCTGTATTGGGTATGATAGATTGCAGTAGATAATAAAATTTGTCATCATTATCCATTGATAGGTCCTCGTCTATCTTTTTAAATTGACCCCAAAAGGATAACCAATTTTTCACATTGCCATCGAATTTCTTTAACTCAATGGGAGGCAATTTTAATTGTTTGATGTTACCTTTCATTTTTATACTGCTGTTATTATAATCCTCGTATTTAGCGTTTAGAAGCAGCCATCTCGTCTGATATTTTTCACAGTCTTCCTCTTCTGACTCTAAATCACTTTCTTTCCAATCTTGTGTAGACAAAAGTAATTTTCTTATTTCTTCATTTTGACACTGAAGCCTCTCATATAATTCTTTTAATTTTATCCAGTGCATTCTCATCTCACACTGTTCCGGTTTTTCTTTATTTGTCTCATAATGCCGTCTCAATGTGGATTCCATATTATTCGCTGCCTTCGTGAATAATCTACGCGTCACAGTTCTCTCCTTAATTTTTGACTCCATATTTAGTATCGTAAATTACCACAGTCACGGTCGCCACAATGTAATATTATTACGCTACGGTTCTATTTATTTAAATTAAGGATTAAAATATTAACGAGGATTCACATGTTTCTCAATTCTCTTTATTTTTCTAACAACAACTGTTGCCAACGCAACCACTTCAAAAAACGAATACATTCGGATTTCACAACAATTACAATATTTTTAATTTTAATTTTTTAACACCAAAAAGTGGGTATAACACTAACGTAACAGTTGGACTATTGAAGGTATGAAAGAAGTACTTTAGGACATATATTACACTAAACTTTGTTTCGAAAAATAACTTAACTTAATTATAGTTGATTTTTAGTAGAATTGTTTTTTTCATTTAGTATATTTTAGTACTGGCCAGACATTTTGTTAGTATATTACATAATTTTGAAATGGTCACACTGCTGACAAGTGGAAGTGGATTTAAAAGTAAAAACAAAATATATAACAGCTGAAAACTATAACTCTCAACAGTACCTATTTTGTTTTGGACTTTGAACGTTTATTTAGATAACGACAGTTTGAAACTTCGCAATTTAAAAATGCCTTTGCCGCTTCAATCACTTCTGTTTTCGCATTCTCGAAAAACGATAAAGAGTAAGTTGAAATATTTTATGAAATCATATTTTGAGCTTTAAACCTAAAGTAATATCATAGAAATAAAAAATATCAGATTATAGAAACATTAAAGGGTTATTTATACTATGTAACTTTAATTTTGTAACTTAATAATTTAATATTACAATTTATATCCCTACCTACTGTTTGTTATATTGATATATTGTCCACTTCTACTGAAATAACTCTTTCAATGTTTAGATAAACAGCGTTCACAATTTTAAATATAAAATTTCCTTGCCGTTTCGCATTATCGAAAAATCATAAAAAGTTTACAACTATGAAGTAATTTTTTGAGATATAAGCTAATGCAATGTAAAAAAAATCAGAATAGAAGCATTAAAAAAGCTATTTTTAGTATGTGACTTTTGTACCTTGCTTTAATGGCATGTACTAGGAATAATTAATAAAATTACAGATTAATATCCCTAGGATCGATTTATTATTAGGTTTTTTAAAATATAAATTATGTTATATTAGATGCTGTTTATTATATTGTCCAGTACTACTGAAAACTATAAAACTTTTGAACATTCCCAATTAAAATATATCAAAAAAAATGCATTTGCCACTTCTTTCACAAAAAAGCAGAGTAAAGAAGCTTTAAAGGGTTATTTATGGCATGTGACTTTGTACCTTTATTAAAATTGCATGTACTTTAAATAGGTAATAATTACATTTTAATAATAACAGAATGTCTCTGGGGTCAAATTATTGTCATTTGGGGTTTATTATGTATATATAATGTTACATAAGATGCTATTGATTATGTTGACCACTACTGAGAAGTATTACACTTATCATTACCTATTATGTTTTGGACTTTGAACCTTTATCTGAACAGTGATAGTTTGAACATTCATAATTGAAAATATTTTTAAAAAGGCCTTTGCTGCTTCATCACTTACATTTACTAATTCTTGGACAACTAAAGAGTATGTTGAAAATTTTGAAACATTTTTTTGAGCTTTAAACCTAAAAAGTCAAATTATAGCAATATAAAAAATCGGAATAAAGAACCATTAAATGACTATTTATAGCATGTGACTTTTGTACCTTTATTAAATAGTTTGAACATTCATAATTGAAAATATTTTTAAAAAGGCCTTTGCTGCTTCATCACTTACATTTACTAATTCTTGGAAAACTAAAGAGTATGTTGAAAATTTTGAAACATTTTTTTGAGCTTTAAACCTAAAAAGTCAAATTATAGCAATATAAAAAATCGGAATAAAGAACCATTAAATGACTATTTATAGCATGTGACTTTTGTACCTTTATTAAAATGCCATGTGGGAGTTTTTGGCGGGATCTTGAAGTGACATGTTGTGGTTGTTATTTTTAATTCATTTACTTAGGTTTTTGACTCTATATTATGTAATATTTGTGGCGTTTTGCGTGATATAGTTTGGTTTTTGTGCATAAGTGAAGTGGATTATAAATATAAGCTGAAAGTATTCATTCCGAGATCACACAAAAATTCCCTAGAAAATTCTAACAAGGGAGCCACCATCTTGTTAGGATACTGAATCGTCATAACACTTGACAATATAATTCACTCGATAATGGCAGTAATGGTCTTCATTAAAGAGGACCGGTTGCCAAGTTAGGAAGAAGAAGAAGAAGAAGAAGTAAAATGCCATGTATTATGAAATATTATGTATATTTAAAATGCCTGTTTGTAATGTCAAATTAACAGCTTCTTACTAAATGCATATGGGTGTATTTAAGGAATTTATATTTAAAAAAAAAACAATTTTCAACAATTCACCTATTAACATATTTGTAATCTAAAAAGTTACTATTACAAAATCAAAGTGGTTTAAAGCTATTTAGGTACTCGTGTGTGTATTTTTTTCTTTAAATTATTTTAATATAATACTGTGTGTGACTTCATATGCAATAGCATAAATCAAATATTTCAAGAGATTAATTGCTGTTTAGAATTTTTCTTTTCACATGATTTTACTTATTGAATTTTAAATGAACCTTGAACACTTATTTTTCAAAAGTAAGTTATAAGGTATATTTCAAGATTATTTTGGAGTGTGGGCCTTTTAGCTTATATTGTATTATTATTAAACAAATATTAGTTAAATGGCAGTGTAAATTATAGTAATAGGTATATGAATATTTGTTTTCAGATTTAATGGTAAGAACGTTTTCCTCCAACAAAGAAATACCTCAGTATGAAACTCTTGCTGTTTCTGTACCAAAGAAACATGTGTTTCATGTAGAGTTAAACCGACCAAATAAATTAAATGCATTCAATAAAGCAATGTGGAGGTGAGTTTAAATTATCCTTTTTAATTCAGTTAAGTTTCAATAATGATTTTAAATGTTACTCACCCTCCTAGTAGAGTAAGAGCCTGTGGCCACCAGACTTTCGTTATTTTATAAAAGCTGAAAGTTTCTCAGCGCATGCCCCGAGCATAGGTAAGATTGGTGGCTCACTATCAAATTTAGGTTATGGTGGCTGGTAACAAAGGTGTGTAATATACTAGGTAAAATTCGTTAAATTATAAAACCCAATTTTTTTTATTTTCATCTGTGCAGTAATAGAAAACGATCTAACCCATTGCCAGACAATTAGAATGGTGGCACCCACCGCCAGACGCCCTTAAACGTCAATGAAATGTGATTGTACTTTCGTTGTAGTATAAAAGCTAATTTTTAGATATATATTTACTTTTATTATAAAAATGGGTTTCCCGAATTGCCAGAACATTTTGATAGTTCCACACCTTAGCCAGACTAATTTGAATGTGCGAGCGCCCGGAATTACTTGTCAATAGGTACGAGTGAGACAGTGAGCTAGGTCTTTCGCGCACTTTACTGTACATTCCTCAATACCTCAGTATGTCTTATCTTGTTTTACGTACTTTATAATAACAAAATAAAAAATATTTAAAAAATCTTACTATACTTAATTGACAAATCATTTTTTTGGTATTGATTAGATTTTTAAAAAATTCTTATTTAAATCAAATCGCATACAAAAATTGTTTAAATATAGTTGGAACCATTGTATATAAAATAAGAAAATTAAGTTTTATAAGAATTTTATTTATATTTAGTACTAGCAGTCTACCACCATGTAAAGGGAGCTGTTACAACAATTTCTGCAAGGTAATTACATATGCTCACCAGAAAAAGTCCAACGAATTACCTACTTTTTAACTTGATACTTTTTGACCATTCAAAATAAATTCTTTATCTTTATTTTCAAAATAACTTTCTACAACCGCCTTCATCAGAAAGTCTTCAGCACCGTAATTACGAAAAATGTCACTATAGGTCAGTGTTGCCACTTCAGCTTCTTTTTAGCTAGATCTCGCCACATTTTGAGACTTGGTAGCTTCCAAAAAATAACATTAGTAGCTAATTAATGTAGCCACTTTTTTAGCTACTTTTCAATTATTGTAGTTAGTACTAATAGTAGTAATAATTTAACATTTAAATTACACAATTTGATAAAGTTTCATTTAAGAGTCGTCTAAAAAACCCCAACCTTCAACATCAACGGCTGTATTTTTTACTATTTAATTAATTAAAATTATTAGTCCAGTCTTTTACTTTTTAAACTCAATTGTATGAAAAATTAAAAAAGTAAGCGCATTAATTTATTTCATGTATAATTTCACACGTTTTGAATGTCAATTCGTTCTGTGCTTATCTGTAACTCTTCTACTATTTACCACAATTTAATTCTCCGATCGACCAGTGCAACTACTTCATCAACTTATTGAGAATTTTCTCTAGTCATTAGGGTTACAGGTCAATTCGGCCGGGAGACGCCTTCACAGAGTTCGTCCTTATTAAAATAAAGGGCTATTAATATAAACCATAATCAAAATCCTTTTGACGTGCATACTTTCTTAACGAGTTATTTTATCACGGTGCGGTGTTCGAAATTGCGCTAGTAGGTTTGGTCGACATGTTGATGTTTGTTGTCCGAGATATCAAGAAAATTCTTTATGAACGGAACCAAATAATATATAAAATTTATTTAAACCTTAGTGATGCAACTAGTACTATCAGTAACAAGATAATGAGTTATCGCTAAGTAATTTAGGGCGCGCTTACTTCTACACCAAATTATATACATCACAATCTGCAGATCCTAAATCATCTACTAACGATAAAATAGTCCCACCTATTGCATACATCGATAATGATTGTATACCTTCTATCATAGCAGAAGGAGTTAGAAAAGCATTGTTGCAGGCAGAGTTGTATAGCTCAGCAACTATGAAAGTACGGCTTCAGAAGCTAAGTGATCCCATACCAATCAAGAAGGGAGTGCGACAAGGAGATACCATATCATCTAAACTTTTTACGAAGGTCTTAGAGGACGACATAAAGACGCTCACTCGGGGCAAGACCGGAATTAATATAAATCGTGTATTTTTGTTATACTTACGATTTGCCGATGATTTGGTACTATTTCCCGAGATACTGGATGATCTGCAAAGCATGATTGACGACCTATACCATGTTTCTCATCGAATAGGCCTCAAGATGAATATGTCCAAGACAAGGATCATGGAAAATGTTTCTTGTGGCTCGATTTCAAGTATAACGGTTGGAATCGAAATACTACAGAAGGTCGATCAGTACGTTTATCTTGGACATCTTTTTTCTTTTGACAAGGCACTTCAGAAGAAGGAGAACTCTAAAAGAATTCAGTCGGGATAGGCGGTATTCAACAAGTTAGGCGATATATATAATGCCTGAAGACCCGGCCGTACAAGCAATGTGTTATGCCCACCATAACAAATGTTGCCGAGACATGGACCCTTACAGTTGAGACTGTGCATAAAATACAAGTGGCACAGGGAGCCATGATGCGCACCAGGCTTGGCATCAAATTACAAGATCGAGTCAAAAATGTCGAGATCCGACGTCGCACTAAGGTCCGCGACGTTGGAGAGATTATCACAAAACTAGAATGGAATTGGGCAGGACATGTCAGGCAGAGTGACGGCAGGTGGACTAACGCGTTGACGGATTGGTGGCCACGTATGAGTAAAGGAGAAGCCGGACGTCCACCTGTTCGATTGGTGGACGAAATTGTAAAAATCACGGGAAAATCATGGATGAGATTAGCTCAGGACCGTTATGAGTGAGGTACGAGAAGATAGGCCTATGCTCAGCAGTCTGCGATTACGGTCTTAATATGATGATGATGATGCACTTAAGGCGCGAACTTATCAGCCACCTCTAGTATAAAATAATATCCCAATACTCTAGAACGAAATCAAAGTAAAATAAAAATGTAGTAAAAAAAATAAATAAATTGTCTCTGGTTTGGCAGCCATTGAACTAGTATCGTGCATGTTACGCATGTATGACGTCACATAATAATTTTTTTAAAGAAATAAAATCCGACTGCAACAAAATACTTGATAATTTTTTTCTTTTTTTGCTTTTAATTTGATTTCCACGCGTCGTACTTAAATATTATGTAGTCTATGTCACTCCCACAATTAAGACGAATCTAACGACACCTTATATTTTAAAATCCATCGAGCAATTTAGGCTACAGAGCGTGCGAAAGAAATAGACAATACATATACGCTCGAAAAACAAAACCGTCCATTTTCGTAGTCGGGTAAAAAGTAAATTATACATACAGTATACCAGTGTATTCACACCAGATAATTAACAAAAAAAAGTTATTTAATAATTAAACTTATTTCAGGGAACTAAACGAATGTTTCTCTACTCTGGACAAACATTCGGAATGCAGAGTGATTGTCCTATCCGGCCAGGGGAAACATTTTACAGCTGGTGAGCAAATCCATAAATACTCGTACAATCAAAAAAGTATATTTATATGTAGAATTAAATATTAAAATCAAACTGAGCACGTAAACAAAACAGATACTCGCCCGCCATCTATTATAAAGCGGTTACAGTTAATTCATAAACCTCAGGCGTGCGAACAATTCATCAAAGTTTATTTCCAATCGGATGAATAGCATAAGAAAGAAATAATAGAATGACAAAGTTTAATTGGATTCTCCCAAATAAAATTTTTTTTTTAATAGTGCACGCAAAGACTGCCATGGTATTTTTATCACCATTTTTTATTTTTTATTTATTTATTTATAATAAAAACACCAACAAGAATTACATTTTGACAAATTATAAAATTACCAACAAAAAAAGACTAAACAAATGCAATCTTAATTAAAGGAGTTAATGACATGATTACACAGGTGAGCAAGTATAATAATTATTTTTTTTTAAAAGCAGGAATGAATTTGGTAATACAATAAGAGAAAAAACAAAATTTGTACTTTAAAATTAAATTTTAACAAATTAAAAAATGAATATAATCTACTTACAGAGACAAATAGATTTATATTTTTCAAGACTATTCGCGAAGATGTCTAGATCTGACTTTTTAGACTCGGAATTATAACGTGAAACAATTCTATTCAACGGAGAGAAAAGCCCCAAGTTTGTTCGGTAATGATTAGTAGCGAAAATATTAATTATTTCATTTAATTGGAGTTTTTGAACGGGTCTTGCTCCGAGAGACGAACGATCCTTGTTTCATTATGCGTTTGATGAGGGTTTCAATGCTTGACCGCCTGATAAAACTTCTCTTTAGAGAAAAACAGATGATTTAGAATGTTTTGGGACTAGATTCTTTATTCAACGCGATTTGCGCTAGAAGTTGACTTGTAGAAATCGTCACGTAAGAAAAGGCGTAATGTGACTTAAAAATCTATAATTAGGAGAACTTGTACTTTACATACAATAGTGCATACAAGTCTCACTAAAGAATATCTAAAAAATTACACCAAAAACGAACTTGACAAAAAATTTCAAAAGGCAGATCAAATTTATGGTTGATAATTATTCTGAAATGTTAAGTTGAAATTTTATTTTACAGAGGTCGCCCACGAGGGTGTTTGTTTTCATTATTAAAGTAGCGCACCCCTACTTTGTATGTTTTCGAGCGACATGTAAATGTTATTATACATGTAGCGGATATCTTAAATTATAAAAAAAAAAAAACAAAAAAAAAACCCGACTGCAATAAAAAAACACGACTAAAAATATATTGCTCGTTTTTACTTTTTATTTGATTCCCAGACGTCGTACTTAAATATTATATAGTCTGTCACTCCCACAAACCCTTCTTTTTCTCAGTCGGTTAAAAAGTACCAATAACCAGAAAGTATCACTTCAAAAAATTGTTTACTAAATTTAAGTGATCCTGTTAATTCAATTACGTATTAAATAATTAAAATTCTAATTAACAGGTATAGACCTGAACAGCCTCTTGGAGTTGGCAGGAGAAGCTGAAGATCTCCCCGATGTGGCTCGAAAGGCGTACTTTTACAACAAGTCTATTAAATTTGTTCAAGTATGTTCAAGATTACGATACATTTTTTTTACTTATTAGCGTTTTGACCTTAAGCGAAGATTTGAAGCGAACACGCAAAACTTAGAGGGGAGGACTGGATCTCAAGTGCAGCTGCCGGAACACACCTATATGTGCTTGGCGACAAATGTTCAACTTGATCGTGGTAGCTAACCAGGCGGGCGTTAGAAAACGCCTTATCACCATGCTATGGTTTCATCACGATGTTTTCCTTCACCGAAAGCTCAGGCCCGTTGCATGTATACGAAGTATTCGAAGTCACGTCCCAAGATGCTACCATAGCAATAATTTTCAAACCAGTTTACAATTACCCTAGTAATATCAATACGGGTGTTTTTGAAGTGAACACTTCTTTGGAACCGTTGTTGTGATTTGAAACTCGTTGAAACAAAGAAGCCACTAAAAAGAGACGAACACGTACATTTATAGGATTTAGCTTGCGAGATAATGAGATAGATTACATTATACACGTAATTATGATCGTCGTCGAATTGGCCTAGCGGTGTGTCGAACAGACTTGTACGCGCGGTTGCATGTAAAATACGAATTCCGTTGATTTAGGATTTTTTATTTATAAATTTTAAAGAAGATATTTTTATTTATTTATTTAAGATATACAAACTTTACAGCACATTTTTAATATTATTAGAATATAATTCTAAAATGCCAATTAAGAAGTAGTACATAAATGACATTTTATACTTATACCTAACGATAACGATAGTGTGTATGATGAGTCTATTTAAAAATATGTTTATTAAATAAAGTGTGTGTGGGTGTGTTAGTGTGTGTGCGTGCGTGAGTGTGTTAATTAACATGTGTGTATGTTTTCTGAAGATTTCACTTCTACCGAATGTGAAACTGACTGCGCACAGTTTTTGGTGCTTTGCAGTGCAGTTATACCCATCCCCTCCTCTCCTTCCCCCTAGCAATGTGTTGGCAAGCACATGGAAACCAACGTTATCGCTCCTCCTTGTAATATTGGATTCTTCAAACGAGCGCTTGAAAAGGCATTTCTGCAGGCCGGCATGACCAACAATTGCCTTTGTTATTGGACTGGACCGTATATATCATCAGCTTAGTATTAAAAAAAACCTTGTGTGGTGTTCAAGGAGTCTGTAGAAGTCTGAAGTGAAACTTTCAGAAAACAAAAATATCACAAAATTGATACACGTGAAAAATACACCAGGTTGGCTATGTTGACACCTGTTGTGAAATCCGAATGTATTCGTTTTGAAGTGGTTGCGTTGGCAACAGTTGTTGTTAGAAAAATAAAGAGAACTGAGAAAAATGTGAATCCTCGTTAATGTTTAATCCTTAATTGATATAGATAGAAACCGTAACTTAATAATATTACAACACCTTTTCCCGAAGCTTCATAATGCGCAGGCGCATACACACGTACAAAGAGGAGACAGATTTAATAAGAAACGCTGTATAATGTATTCTATATCATCCTAAATCCTGTTGTCTCTTCCAAATCACAAACTTTACTAAATCAGAAGACCAATAGCTGAATAGGAACTTAGGCATATTATTAGATCTCGTATTATTAGTTTTTCCTTGACTGTCACGAGTTCTTCTGGGTAGTAATTTATCAGATGTAGGAGGAACATAATTATTATTGGTATTGCGTATTTTTATTCCAGGATGGGATAACAGCGTTGGAAGTTTGTATGAAACCAGTTCTTAGTGTCATCCACAACGCGTGCATTGGAGCTGGAATGAATCTTATAACAGCTGCTGATATAAGGTATTAAAATAAATAAACAGTGTTTAAAAATAAAAATAACCAAGTTACTTCTTACAACATCAGCTATCTGCTAGTGAATGTCCCGTCTAAATCGGACCAACCGTTTTGGAGATTGCCCGGAACAAACAGACAGATATAGATGTTTGGACCCGATAGATGGCGCTGTGGTCGAGGCATCAACTACCGTAAAGGGTAGACCGTCTGTTAGCCCTTATAGTTATACAAATAAATAAAATTGATGTGTCTGTTTGTAATGTCAAATATATTTGGTACCAGTAACAAAAAAACTTTGTGTCTGTACGTATGTTTGTTCCGGGTAATCTCCGAAACGGTTGGACCAATTTTGACGGGATTTTCAGTAGCAGATAGCTGATGTTATAGGGTAAACTGAAGCTACTTTTATATTAGGAAAAGAATTAGGGTTCCGCTGGAAAAAAAACGTCTTTATCTTCAAAATAACTGACAGGGGACCTCTGTGGGTGGAAGCGAGTTTACCACAATACCGACATTCTGTAGTCCACGCGGGCATAGCTAGTTACTTCATAAATTTAACCGATTTCTTTTTGTACATAAAAACCTTTATTGCAATCAATTAACTGGAAATTTTATGAACTTTTTAACGATTTATTTTTTCATAAATATTTATTTAATGAAATGAAATTAAATATATATATCATTTTTTTAACGATGAAATGAAAGAAAAGCTATATTAAAAAAGTTTTCATATATGACAACTATCTTACATCTCGTCTGACTTGGCCTTTCCTGGTATATGGACTTTGGTAAGACTCTCCTGGCAAAGATCATCTATCAAAGGTCATAAAGATGTTGAGGTTATGGCTTGGGCTGGCACATTCGGCTGACCCCCTCAACTATATTTAGGGATCATAATAGTTTTGGGATTAAATTAAAGAGGCTATCAGAACTCATAAACACCTCAGAGTCACCAAAATGTATGTCTTGGGGAAATCCCATGATGAAATAATTACAACTCTCCCAAAAGGCAAATGTGCCACAGAACTGGAGTCAAGACTTCAATTCCATAAACAATTTATGGCAGGTGCATAGGTTGATAGACTCGGGTTGGGTTTTGATAAAGAAAAAGGATGACCGAGACAATAAAATCCTTTCTACAACAAGATGGAAATGACACCTATAGAGTGCACGCAATGAATTTAGGAATCCAAAATGCGTGGTTTGCCATATGTGAGTTCTGCATCTCAGTAGCACTAAAGTGGCGCGCCTTGTTATATGACTGGTCTCCTGCCCTACTAAAATTATTTTCTTAATGCCTTCCAAATGACCCTCCCAGACCAGTCTTCTGAAAAACTTGCTATACTTCTGGTGAGGTAATAAGTACAGCCAGGCACTTATTAGTAGGATGCAAGGTGCTTCTTGATAGGGGTCACTACTCACGTCGCCATGATAGACTACTTCACTTCACTTCGTGAAGCAGTAAGTATTTCAGTAGCTAAAGCTCATAAAGGATTGACCACTAACAGACAGACAAATTAACTTTATAAAAGAAGGCTAAACAGTAAATGCTAAAAGTAAGCCCTTCTCAATCCTAGGTTCTGCACCTGATTGGACTATTTTAGTGAACACATATGAAAAACATTATAAAATCCCAGAGGATGTGGGTGTCTCGTCATCCAGACTGGACATTTTCTTTATTCTCGATAAATCAAGCGTATAGTACTTGTAGAGATTACTGTACCGTGGGAAACTAATATACCTAAAGACCACGCAATAAAAATGAATAAATATTACGATCTATGTCTATGGCTAAAACGGTATGCGATTATGACTTGTATGTGGTGGAAGTGGGAACGAGAGGAATTCCAGCGAAATCTCTCCACAACTTGCTAAAAGATCTCGGCCTGTCGAGAACTACAGTAAGTTTTATTTTAGAACGGGTATCTACAGCAGCATTAACAGGATAATATTAAATCTGGCTTGGCACGGAGGGTATAAAGAGGGCCCCTTAAACCTACAACCGGGTCGCAAGTCCCGGGTGCTGCTCGTGTTCCCTCTGTCTGCCACACGATGGACCTGGCACCAGCGCGGTGAATCCATGGAATGCTAAGATGTCTGTCTCATTTCAAGTATTAACAACTTTTGTCAAAGTGGAAACTTATTTAGTACCGTTGTGATTTGAAACGTTATGAAACTAAAAAGCAACACTAAAAAGAGATAAACACATACATCTATAGGATTTAGCCTTCGAGAGAATGAGACAGAATAAATTTACGTTTTACACGTTTAATGATAGTCCTGATTTTCATAATTATGATCGTCGTTGAATTGGCCTAGCGGTGTGACGACCAGACTTGTAAGCACTAATGTACGAGTGGTCGAGAACTAAACGCATGTTTTTTTAAATAAAAGATTATTGTGTAATTTGTATGGAATAGTTCTAGATTGTTCCATTGACCATTAATTTCTTTTCACAAATATTTTCACATTCTACTAATATGTAACATTATTTTGAATTATAGATACTGTACCGAAGACGCGTGGTTCCAGGTCAAGGAAACGGAGGTCGGCCTGGCAGCTGATGTAGGAGCATTGCAGAGGTTTCCCAAGGTATTATTATTTGCATTTCTCATATCAGTTAAATATTGGGTAAAATTTACATAGTATAAAATTAAAAGTGTTACGGTCTCTGGATTCGTCTAGATTGTCTAGAATGTACTCGAAACTCGATGTAAAGTTTTTGAATCAGATTTTTAACAACAACTTTAATTTTAGTATTTTTTCCGTCAATAACAGGGAACATAAGCTTTAAAATGTAGTTTAATCATTGATCATGATGAGGAGTTGAGGGAGATATGGTGTTGCCAGAAAAAAAAACACATTTGAGAAATAATATAATTATTATAGAAATATATTAAATGGGGTGATAATTTTTGTAATCTTTCAGATTGTAGGCAACACATCTATAGCGAGGGAGTTGTGCTTTACCGGTAGGAAATTCGACGCGAATGAAGCGATGCAGATCGGCCTCGTGAGCAAACTCTTCGCTGATAGAGAAGCGTGAGTTTGTAAAAGAAATACTGTGTTTATATATAGCACTTATAGTTTTTTCTTTAACTTTAAATGAAGCTTTTCAACCCACATTTAGATAAAGTGAAACGTCACGATCGTAAATGGCAACTCTCCTCATTGGCTTGCCAACTAATGAGTAAATGAAGAAAGTGAATCAAGAACTACTTGGTTATACATAATGTTACATTTTATTTTACAAATAAGTGGGTACGCTGCCTGTGACGTGGTACAAGATAGTGGAGCGGAGCGATGGAGTAATGTGGAGCGATGCTGCGGGCAGTTTAGTTGTACGCGAAATGCTACGGATAACTAATATGTTGTTAAAAAAATGTTCTTCACATTTGCATTCCTTGAGGAAAAGGAGTTGGGATCAGAAGAAACCGAATTACTTACTAAATAACTCTATAAGAAAAAATATATTTTGGCTAAGAAATCAGTTCCGCTCTGCTTCTCCGTTCCACATTTAAAATGTATGAATATTTTGGTCTACTCCATC
Source organism: Saturnia japonica (assembly GCA_033032175.1). Lineage (NCBI taxonomy): Eukaryota > Metazoa > Arthropoda > Insecta > Lepidoptera > Saturniidae > Saturnia > Saturnia japonica. The sequence continues at coordinate 2,839,194 of CM065330.1, forward strand.
AGTCCGTGTCGACTGAAGCTGAGCGGAGCAGAACTGAGCATTGATTTTTATGAATTTTTATTGGTCGAAATTTACACAGCTCCGCTCCGCTCCAGTGGACAGACATCCTAACTTTAGTATCTCTAAAAATATCCGAATGTCAATTTACTACTGGAATTAAATTAATTAATAATTGGATTTTGTGTAATTAAAAGCTTATCAAATAAAATCATAAATACTTTCTTCGATATAGGCCTTTAGAAGGCACTTCAAACGTCAAAGGAAAGAACGTCAAGAAGAAGAAGAAGAAAACGTCAAAACGCTACCAATGCAGCACTGGTCCAGAGAACATCCCCCTCACCGAGAAGAGGGGGCCATAAACTCGACGGAGTTTATCAATTTTTTTCATAGGTTCTGTTCTGATTCTTAGATTTTCCTTTTTAATAATTTAGGTTGTTTAGTATTATCTCTAAACTTGCTCTTACGTTCGTGGGTGATATTTTTAGTGCTATCTCTAAATTAGCTGTTTCTGGTTATATTATTACAGGGCATTAAGTCACGCGATAGATGTCGCAGCAGATATAGCCACGAAGAGTCCAGTGGCTGTGCAGACAACTAAACAAAGCTTAGTTTACTCGCAGAGCAGACCCAATGAGGAAGGATTGGAGCATATTGTATGTACACTATTTTCTACTATCATACTCCCCACTCTACGCTCCTTCTTCTTTTTATTTAATGGCGACTGTGTTCATTTGAAATTCTGCCAATGTCACGTGAATATAATAGTTTTCTAATTATCCTTGTAATCTTCAAACTTAGCTTTAACAAGATGGCGGATTTCTTGTTAAAATTGTCCAGGTAGTTTTTGTGATCCACTTCACTTGTGTACAATAACAAAACTACAACACGTAAAATGGCGCCAAAATTACATAATATAGGCCCAAATAACATACCGTGTGTAAATATTAAAAAAAAATTTGGCCGTCACGGGACACATAATATCACATCACGGCAGATGTAAAATAACTGTGTGTCTGTCTCACTGTACTAGTATCAGCACCAGGACCAGTAGCAATATCAAAGCGTCGCCACGCGAACAACCACCAACATTGGATCCAACAATCGGACCCACCACATTAGATTTTTCACATAAAAAGCTCCAGATGACAGATCGAAATTCCGCCAAAAATTTCCTCTTTAACCTTAGAGTGTTACTATCTTCGACTGGTCTTAACATTCATTTATATTCTGTTACAAATGTATCTATCTATACATAGTATGAAGTAAAGTGGGTTCCCGCTGTCTGTCCTTCTTTACGCTTAGATCTTTTAAACTACGCAACAGATTTTAAAGCTGTTTTTACTACCATTAATTTATTTTTTAGGATTTTTTTTATCAATTCATTCCAATTAAATAAATAATATTTAAATTAAAAAAAATTAAGATAATAATTAATGAAATAAAATGAAATAGATAATATTATGTCATTAGATAGAGATTTCTGGATAGAAATGTTCTAGAATTATACAAAACTATAATTGTTTTTGTATAAGTATACTAAAGAAAATACAATTATTTCTAATTAAGTTGTCAAAAAATGATTTTCGGGCACTTACATGGCTTACGCTGATTAACCCAGTTAAACATATTATACACCACTTTGTAAATTGTACCCGTTCTGTGCACTCACAGTATACTAAAGTAAGCAGTATTACGAAACGACATCTAGGTATTTCCAAGACAAGGTGAAACTGTAAAAGCCGTCTGAGGCTTCAGGGCCTAACAGTGTAGTCAGTTATAAAAGAATTTTAGGTAGACTTTCAGTATACAGCAGTCGCGATTACGCAATTTATAACTAATGACGAAATATTATATTATCTACTTCCTAGAAATTATAAATTGTTTTTGATTTATTCAACTTTAACCAAAAAAATTATATGTTTATTTTTAAAAAATGTACATCCCTTTCTTACTAACTCACACTCACTTTTGAAACTAGAAATAAAACCCAAGTAGAAATAATTGAAATTAACAAAATGTGGAGTAATATATTTTGGTGAAAAGATAATAATGACAATTGAATATATCACAAATATGTAAGTAACCCAAGAAACACACTCAGAGAGCAGCCCTAGTGCGTGTTTATCTACCGAGCGGCTGTAGGTAATTATTTCAAGAACACTGCCGAGACAGCAATACTGTTTACTTTAGTGTACTGTTGTGACGTAATGTCGTGCTACCACGTCCCCGCCAACAAAATAGGACGGTTGCGCACGAACTTATACGACTGTAAATGTCAATATAATAATTTAGATATTGAAAGAAGTATAACTTTTAAACGCGCGTACGTCAGTACACGCATCTTTTTTAAATCCAAATTTGTTGTCTAGTAAAATATATGGCTGAAATTATTTCCAGAACGATCTGTTTTGTTAACTTTGGTACACAAATGAACATTGTTCTTATTTTATGATAGACGGAGTTGTTTTTTTTTTCTTTTCAGAGACTATTAAATTCGGTGATGAATCAAGGTGAAGACCTTCCAAAAGCAGCAATGGCGCAGGCAACGAAAAGCGCAGTACCAGATTTTGATAATTTATAGAGATTAAGTTTTTTTTTTTTACAAATATTTATTAAGTATATATACGTTTTAATGGCATTTAGGATCATAATATAAATGTTTTTGTATATTATAAAATTGAGTAAATATGAAATTAAAAATAAATTGTTTTTTATATTGACACCCAGTTATGTATTTTTGAACGGCAACAAAATTTTCCGTCACCAATATGTATCCCCTAAAGTAATTATATATACGTAGTCTAAAATGAAGTCGCTTCCCGCTGTCTGTCCCCTATGTACGCTTAGAACTTTTAATCTACGCAACGGATTTTATTGCGATTTTCACTGAAATTTAGATATTTTTTTACATTCCAATAAAGTTTCTGTATAGTAGAGAAAATTCAATTATTTGTAATCAAGTCGTAAAAAAATTGCATTCGGGCGCTTATATTTATATGGCTTACGCTGCCTAAACCTTATGAGATATACCAAAGTAATGTTCTAAAGAATTGTACTTCTTCAAAGAGCATAGAAAAGAGTTCGCGATGGCAAATGTTTGTTTCCTAAGGTTGACTCAAAGTAACCATTTTTATCTTTAACATAATAATTAAAAATATTACATTATATGCGAAATTATTTTCCCCAATTCAGTATGAATCTTTATCCAGATAAGTTTCTCAGTTAACTTGGATCAGTTAATGTAGATTAAAATTGTCCTTGACAGTTTTACATTGAAATGAATATCGGTCGATTAACTAAAGCTGGCACGTTCAACACCTTTACAGATTGCGCTTGTGTAGTGTCTGTGAATAAGCGCGCGGCGTGACGTCACATCACGAAAAGTCTGCCCGTCTCTCTCTCGCGCGGCCTACCTTATGAGTGTGAAGGCGACGGTTATTGTTTTGCTTTTGCTACTGTTTATTTATACAAAGTGGTATTTTTAGTTTCAACCGGTTAACGTCAAAAAAGCAAACGGGAGATTATAACAGTAATATGAATGCTGGTAATTATCAGAAGTGGATTAAAGAAAAACTTCCAAATTTACCGCCACAGTCAGTTTTAGTAGTCGATAATGCATCGTACCATAACGTCGTATCGGATCCAGTGCCAACATCAAATAAAAAAAAAAGTGACATGTTAGCTTGGTTAGACAAATATAATATATCATATCCAGAAAGAAATACAAAACCTGTGCTATTTGACATTATTAAAAAAAATAAGCAAAACCATGTACAATTTGTACTTGATAAAATCCTCCAAGATCACGGACACAGTGTATTGCGCCTACCACCCTACCATCCAGAACTCAACCCAATAGAGTTACTGTGGGGTATTATTAAAGGGAAAGTTGCATCACAAAATGTTAGTTTTAACTTGAAAAGTGTGGAAGAATTATTTAGAAAAGAAGCGGATTCTATTACTCTTGATATGTTTAGTGACATTTGGAGAAAGACTCGAGAACATGAGAAAAAATATATTCAACTGGAACCAAATCTTGATACTTTCACTGACTCATTTATAATAACACTAGGAAATTCCGACGGCGAAACATCAAGTTCTTCGAGCGATGAAAGTTTGAGTGGGGTAGAAGATTTAATTTACGAATCTGATTAAAAGCAATAATGTAATAATCATAATATGTACATAAAACAAGTAACACTATTTTTTTATTTATTTATCCACTATGCACCCAATTTTCCTAAAACTTAACTCTAGTCTACACTTAAACTAGAATCGCATTTTGAATCAAAATCAAAAATTCAAAATAAAAAAATTCGAAAAAATTATTGATCTTGCTGTATGGTAAAATTGCATTAGTGTGAGTACTGTGAACGTGCCAGCTTTAGTTAACTCTGCTATACCGTAGACGATACTACGAATTAAAAAATACGCGCTACCAAAGAAATCCCTCTCAGCAAAACGGTCGCCGTCGTTTGGCCGGTACTCCGCTCCTATGATGAACTTGCGAGTTAAGCGCACTTTTCGTAACTATGAAGTTACATAACATACGATCACGCCTGTATCCCCGAAGTATTAAGCTGTTCGCTGGGTATGTTTTAGGCCTGCCATTAATCGGGTACAAAGTCAAACTCCGAGCTGATACTGAGAATTTCGTAGAAAAACCCAATAACACTTTCCTCAACCTGGTAATCGAACCTCGGACCTCGAACATAGCAGTCGCATTAAAGACCACTAGATTTATGAGGCAATCATGTAGTTATGAACTATCAATATTAAAGCGATAAACTCTAACTAAATCACGCTTTTTGAAGTTATACAAGGTGTCCAGAAAGGGTATCGGGTATTTATTTTCGCGCCATATTCGAAACGGGGCGTCTAAAGGGTGCGGGGAGGGGTTCGTGGCGTCCGCCATTTTGTGGAGTTTTAGTCACGATGGAACAGTACTCGGGGGACGCATCGCGCATTTTGCGTACGAGCGTATTATCATAATGGTGATTCAATAGTGACTGCTCAACGTCTCTATCGTGCGGAATATCGTACACGCCACGCGCCAAGTGACGATAGCATTAGGAAATGGATAAGGATGTTCGAGAATACAGGTGCGACAGTTAAAATTCAAAACTCTGGTCGTCCTCGTTCAGTTCGCGATGAAGAAACAATTGAAGAAGTTGAGGCGTCGGTTCGTCAAAATCCGTCTTTATCCATCCGAAAGCGAAGCCAAGCGTTGAACATCAAAAAATCGTCTTTACATTCGATTTTAAAGAAAGATTTACATCTAAAAGCCTATAAAATTCAATTGGTTCAAGAATTGAAGGATACGGACTATGCTAATCGACTGAATTTTGCGAACGAAATGCTGCAGCGATTTAACAACTTTAACAACATACTGTTCAGTGACGAAGCAAATTTTCACCTTAATGGTCATGTTAATAAGCAGAATTGTCGGTACTGGGCAGTGGAGAATCCGAGACGAAAGCATGAACGACCCCTGCATAGCCCAAAGGTCGTTGTTTGGGCCGCTATGTCTGCTAAAGGCATAATTGGTCCTTATTTTCATGAAGATCAACGAGGCCGAGTAATTAATGTGAATAGTGACCGTTATTGCGATATGTTGCGAAATTTTTTGGTCCCAGAGTTGCAGGAGTTTGCAGGTTTCAACTCAGGAACGTGGTTCCAGCAAGATGGGGCCACTTGCCATACCTCAAATGACTCAATGGAAGTTGTTAACGAATTATTCCCTAATAAAGTCATTTCGCGAAGGGGTAACATCAACTGGCCTCCCAGAAGCCCAGACCTTAGCCCGCTTGACTATTTTGCATGGGGATACCTTAAAAGTAAGGTTTATCAAAACAATCCGACGAATATAACCCAGTTAAAGCAAAACATCAGGTCAGAAATGGCAGCAATATCGATAGCTATGTGTCAACGTGTTATCGCCAATCTTCGTTTCGGTTTAGAAGAGTGCCAGCAACGTAACGGTCATCATTTGGATAATAAAATAATAAATAATAAAAAATAATTCTCCAATTCATATGCTAATAATAAACAATAAACTTTTTTATTGCATACAAATAATTTTTGTTTCATTGAACTTACAAATACCCGATACCCTTTCTGGACACCTTGTACTTCTTTAGGCGCGTTATGAAAAAATGATGAGAGTGAAATTTTAACATGCGCGCGCATCTGTGACACAAAATTAACAGTATGAGTGTTTTAGTTTCATACAAGTGCGAATTATTTATGTGCTAATAAATTATATTCAGTAGTGATTTAAATTGAATATTTTGATTGATATTACTTACTATTTGTGAATATTAGTGAAAAAAATTGTGCTTAAATACTTTTTCAAGTGCTCCAATATAATTGAGGTTAACTATCCGTATGTATTATTTATTGATATAAATTAAAATACTTTTATTTAATATAATTAACACTAAATATTATTAAATTATTAATGTTAAATACTTATTATTGGTTATTTAATATTTACAAAATAAAGAAATAAATTTAATAAAACATTTAATAAAAAGTTTGTGATAAAAATTAAAATTGAACATCAAATTATAATATTAATTTTTAATATTTGCTATTAAATTGAATAAATAATAAATATTTATAAAAATAACTAAATAAATTTAATGAATTTTTTTTGATAAAAATGAAAAGTGAATATTAAATTAAGAAATCAATAAAAATATTTAAAAAATGACCAACCTTAAATTCAATTTTTGAATTTATTATTAAATTTATTTTTAAAATATTAAATAATCAATAATAAACATTTAAAATTAAGAATCTTATAATATTTAGTACAAATTATGTCTTATATATTTATTATTCTCTAAATTTGGTTTTTAATATATATAATATATAAAATATTAATTAATAAGTTCCGATTCAGACATTACCGGAAGATACTATGGAAGTGGACATCATTTAATTAAAAATACAATTCGAATAATAAGACAATTTATGTTAGACTTAATGTAAGAAAATAAATATTTATTTATTTAATTTTCAAATTTAAAATGAACTTTGTTGATTATCCTTTTCCAATCCTTCTATTATTTTATTGTAATTAATTATTTGCATCCAATTAAAAACTATTTTTTAATGATGCCAAAGAAGTATAATTTCTCACGCGCGTACATAAGTACACGCACCCATTTTTTTAAACATACAATACACCATTTTGTATATTGGGTCGCTAGTTCTTAAATAAAAAAAATATGAATATATCAGAAATATAATAAATCCTTTTCTATATTATAATTACGGTAGGTATAACCTCTTTTTATTAGGTACTGGTAATAATAGGATATTACGCACCGAGGGAGAATAGTAGGACATTCACGCCCGCGCGTAAGGCGAGGGTGATAATCGCGGGTGGGAATGTCCTACTTTTCTCCCTAGGTGCGTTTATAAAATTTTTCTCTTCTGGGATGAAAAGTTTATTTAAAAGTTTATATATTTTATATATAAACACGCAGTTGCTAGGTTACCGGGAGATAAAGTAAAGTACGCGCATGCGCACATTTGCCATCTCACCGGCAGAGAATCGGGTACTTTTCTCCCGCGTGACGGCCTAAAAGTGAACTTTTCATCCCGGAGGAGAAAAAAATAATGAAAACCTGTCTTAGTTATTTCAATTATCTCCACTAGGCGTCGCTAAATAACTGAAATACCTACTTTGATCTAAGAGGGTTGTTGACTATATAGGCCATGACGTCAGAAACCAAAGGAGTATGGCGGCTAGCGTTTTCGCGTGGATATTTAAAATGTAAAATTAATTGATTACATAAAATTGAAATAAAAATCTTAGTGACTTATTTACTTAAGGATCAAATTGAGTCACATTTAAAAAATATGGTGTAATACCCTATTGTTATGTCATAGTTATTGGGTTAAGACGCGTCATAAAACAAAGAACCAATGAATACGTAATAGACAATTCTATTTAAAAATTATGAGAACTAAACAAAGCATAGTAATTTTGATGTCTGTATACACCATTTTGTTGACTGGATACATTAACAGATGGTATTCAACTAACATGAAGGAGGTGTATTTATTATCACTTGAATAACTAAAATGACAGCTGTTAGTGGCGAATTTGGTGAAATTTAGTATGACTGTACATTCTCATAAATTATTATACAGGTGGGCCAGAAAGATTTGCTAATTAAAAAAAATAATAAAACTAAATGCAATATACATACACGTCTTTATTTCAATTAAAATAGACATCTGGGAAATTTATTTCTTAAAAATTACATCATTCAGGTGTGCACCATCCTACTGCAAACATTCCTCGAATCTGAACCTCAAATTGGTAAAAACTCGCTGACACATTGCGCGAGGAATAGCTGCCATTTCTTCCTGGATATTTATCTTCAACTGGTTAATCGTGGCTGTAAAGTATCCCCATATGAGAAAGTCCGGTGGCGTTAAATCCGGACTTCTAGGCGGTTATGCAATGTCACCTCGGCGCGATATCAGTTTCCCAGCAAACATCTCGTTTACGGCCGCCAACGAAGCATTAGAAGTATGGCATGTCGTACCATCTTGTTGAAACCATGTCGCACGATTATACGCTTCAAATTGTTGCAGTTGCGGAAAGAAAAAATCCCTTAAAATGGCTGTGTATCGGTCGGAATTTACAGTGACAGATTGCCTTTGTTGATTTTCAAAGATATAGGGTCCGATAATTCCGTGTGCTGATATGGCCGCCCAAGCGGTTACTTTCGGCGAATGCAGAGGCTTTTAATATTTTGTACGTGGGTTCTCTGCAGCCCAGTAACGGTAATTCTGTTTATTGATATGTCCATTAAAGTGAAAAAGGGCTTCGTCGGAGAACAGAATATTGTTGAAACTCTGAAAGCGTTCCAGCATGTATTCAACAAAAGTTCGTCGTAAAATTGTGTCATTTGGCAGTAATTCCTGCACAAGTTGAATTTTATACGGGTGCAAATTCAAATCTTTCAACAAAGTGTCAAAGATGTTCTGGACACCACAGGTTCAGCTGATCACATGCGAGTCGATAGACCAGGATTATTTTGAACTGAAGCTCCAACTTGTTCAATTGTGTCTTCCGTTCTTGTTGACCTTGGGCGTCTCGCAGGCTTCTGTTTGAGAGTCTAGTCAGTAGCTTCGATCTTTCCGACTCACGATCGAATTAAACTTTCCTTCGGACACTGATTTACGTCAAGTAATCCAAACTCACGCCGAAATAAACGTCGAACAATAGTGCACGAATCGCCATTTTTATAATAATGTTTAACGCAGAATGCACGCTGCGCTCCGGTGAAGCGATCCATCGCCACGAAATTTCCGAGAACCGAGCTTCTCATCCCCACCACCCGCGCAGCCCCCGCTCATAAGCTTCAAACTCAAGAGTGTTTTTAAAATTGTAAGCCTTTATGGCCCACCCTGTATTTAAATCCTTTATTTAAGATAAAAATCTGTGATTGTTAATTTTCTGTCAGTAGTTTATAACTTTGTTGGAATGAAGAATGTGGAAACAGTATGTGTAAAGTCTTAAATATCTATGTAGCCATCTAATTCTATCTTCCCGTGTACGATTAAACCTTTTTCAGTTAAAACCGGACATACAGACAGACAAAAACATTTTAATGGAATATTCATGATCAGTGTTCTATAAAATACCTACTAGAGGTCTATCGAGTTTGGAGAAAAATTACATATTTATAATGCCGTTGATTGGGCACACGCGCGAATCGTGCTACCCCCGCTCCCGGTTATTTAATACTTATTGTGGGTGATCCTAAGATATACATACTAAGATGCTCTCGCTGACTTTTTTGTAAATAATGTTATAGTCTACAATCATATAGTACATTTATTTGATATCTCGTCTATGGTTCACTTAGCGTAAGCCATTTAAGCGCCCGGAATGATGCACCATGACCAATTTTTTTTTTTAATTTCCGCGGATCCGTATGTAATTCTTTTTCTAAAATAAAAATGGCCTACGTTACTCCGTATAATATCAGCTATCTACCAGTGGAAGTCTCGTCAGAGTCGGTCCGACCGTTTCAGAGATTACCCGGAACAGACAGACTAGAATTTTAAAAACGGGTTTTTTGTTATAGGATCGTTTATACTTTCATATGCATTTAGTAAAGCTGTTATTTTGATATTACAAACAGACACTCAATTTTATTAATTGTATCTATAGATCGATGGTTGATGTAAATCCTTTCTCTAATTCCAACTGTTTAAATTCATCACTTTTAAAGTCAGTTGTATAACTAAGTGATTCTTCCACAGCGAGTGTATCCTAGTCTAAATTATCCGTACAATCCTGAGTATGTCGGTATACTGTCCGGATCTGCCGTCGCTGTTATTTGTACCGTTTTCAACTGAGCTATGTTATTTGTCTCCTGAAATTACATTAAAAGTGGCATAATTATACCAATAACTGTCTCTACAGCTTCATTTCAAGTTATTGCCATTCAATTTCGGTTTTTTTTTTCGCTCTTTATTTAGGGGGGACTTTTTCAGCTGCTGAATAGCAGCCCCATCGGAGCATACTCAAATTCTACAAAATTACTGAATAAAAAAGGCTACATACTTCTATTCATTATACTATAACTATTAACAATAAACTTCCACAGCATACGTCCAGCTGAACCGGAACTTCGTTCCCCTAGTATATCGTGGAAAATACCTACATCTAAAGAACATTATCCTAAACTTCAAAGACTGTTATTGTCTGCTATTGACTGTTATATGTATGTGTTATTAGGTATCGATATTATATTCTGTTTATGCTACATATCTCAGATTATAAGTAAACAAAATAACTCCTAATAAAATTAAAAAAAAATAGCTAAATGAAGAAACTTAGGCAGACGGCGCAGGATACGATCAAATGTATCGCTGCGCAGCGCCGCGCCGGGATTTGCAACGGTGTTAGCACGTTTTAAAAATTTGCCAAATTTTAGGGAAATCGCAATAAAAATTTTATTTTCATAATAAATAAAATGCTGATAGGTATTTTTCTTTTTTGGTAATGTCATTGAGGTGCCTATAAACCCTTTTCGGATTCGGCAGGGTTTTTAATACATATTGTATACACGTTCGTGCCTCCTAGGAGAAAGGAAGAACATGTGTATATGTATTTAGTGTTCTGTCAATTTTTTAATCTATATGGTTTAGGGCCGATTTTTTCATGACCAAGTGGGAAATATGTTTTCAATAATCACGCACAGGCTTTTAATGGTAATGGTAATCAATGTAATCTAGTATGTAAACATAAACAAGTACTACTCATTTGAAAAATAAAAACAAATTTTTAAAGCATCCGAACTCATTTCTCCTAGATGGGGTTTTTGGTTATTTTGGCAAGTCCTAAATCATCCGATCTATGAAACTCCATTATTGCTTATAAAGTTCCGTACACAAACGTGACGTAACTATTAATTTAACCAGTACATAATAAACCCAAAGGAACAGTATAGCGAAATTTAGGACGGCTGCCACATTATTCGCGGCAACGTTTTGTGTTCTAAAAATCTAATTATGTTTGGTCGCACGTGTAGGCAGAAAGAGTGATATCACTTCTATGATTTCGAACGAAATGCTTACTAACATTGGAATTAGATAATATCCATACTAATATTACAAATGCGAAAGTAACTCTGTCTGTTACGTTTTGACACCTAAACCGCTAAACCAATTTTGATGTATTTTGGCATAGAGATAGTGCTTGTGCCGTTGAAATCGCAGCGCATTAAATACTAAATTGAGTGGACTGTATTTGCGGGGTGCTAATTTTATACTAACTATATTGTGATCAGCTATAAGAATATTGGCTATTCGGCTAGTGGTTGTCTTCGACGTACTGCACAAATTGTTGTCCGTCATAACACTGACGAGCACTAAAGTCTATATTGAAAATTAACACACACAAAAATAAATTGACCACAATACAACATAAATGTCGGCACGTAATGTAAGGAGCGAGCGATTTTTGCTACCAACGAACTAGACGCTCATCGTCCTACATGCATGTACCAACGAAGGGGGAATAAGCGGAGATGGAAAGAGTCGCGAACTGATCACAATATCGCGGTAAATTCAAAACTATATAAGCGGCGCAACTAGATAGATTGGACCTTGAGAAAGGACATAGGGTACTTTTTGTAGCGAAAATAAAACTTTCAAGATAGAAAATAGGGGATGAAAGTTTGTAAGAACAAAATATGGGAAACCCAAAGCGCATGCGCGGTAATGTCGGTTGCCACGCCAACCGGTTTGTTGATCTATTAAGCGCATATGCAGTAACTATGAAATGACATCATTGTCAATAGCAACTGGTTTGTTGATTTATTGAAATTGTTATACTTATTAAGAAATGTATTGTTTTTCTAATACTAGCCTATGAAATGATAGACCAACATTCTTTTTAAGATTGATTGAAGTATTTTTAAACTCTTTAACTTGCAGTACAGCATAATTACCGTTTTATTTTATGATAGAAATATGACGTGCGCTGTCAATCGCGTCTCTCGGGAGTCTATATGTTCTAAGCGATATGCCTATTGTAAATTATCTGGATTATACAGTTTTGCTACAAGTGAATTATTTCATTGTGTTATTCCACATATCGTGAAAATAAAACTCGGATGAAAGTTTGTATGAAGAACCCGTCATGTCTCAAATTAAGGATATTCATATTTATGCTTTTGGTAAGAAAGAAATAAAAATAATTATTTGATGAAAATTGTACACGGGAAATATGCACCACTTTTCATTTGATACGGCATAAGAATTGTAAACAATATGAGTAAAAATAAAATTACGGGATGTAAATAACTATTGCGTAACTATAAACACGTGCAGAGCCGCAGGCACACCGCTAGTTAATATAACATAGTTATGGGTGTCCGCTATGACCTTTGATATTTAACACGTTCATTGCGTGTGCCATAAGAACAATTTTGGAATAGTAGATAACAGGTGTTAAATTTAATAGATAATACGATTTATCAGGTTTGCAGATGACATTGCGGCGATAGTTGATAATACAAAAGATTTGGCCTACCTGCTTGCGGTTATAGACAATACTTTTAAAGATTTCGGACTTACAGTAATAATAAACTATAGAGCGCGCGCACATAACACGATCCCAACGTATCGAAACATAAGCAAATGTGCTATAGATAGTTGTTTATAGATATTTCGTAACTTAGAAATGTGAAATCGAAAATATCGATAAAAAAATTAAATGTAATTTGCATCATTGTGCTGAAAATATGCATAGGTTCATATATTCCATCCACGGCCTTTATCGCCACGCCGACAATCAGGTTTACCCCTCGCCTATAGATGTTTCACATCAAAATTAAAAATTTAAATGAATGAGAAGAGAATCGCACAGTCACCACTGGCAACGCTTGCCATGGCGATCTGCAACAGTCGGTCTGATCCGCCGCATTAGTTGCAGATAAAATGAAACTTTTCATTAAACAAAAAGTAACTTTATACTCGATGGCACTGGCAACTCTCAACACAATAAAACAGCTGAAAATGACGTTGACAACTCGCAATCGCAAAAAAAAAAAAAACAGTATTTTGTTTTAGACTTTAGACTTTGAACCTTTATCTAAACAGCGATTGTTCGAACGTTCGCAATTTAAAATATAAAAAAAAGATGTCTTTGCCGTTTCATTCACTTATGCTTTCGCATTCTCGAAGAACGATAAACAGTAAGTTGAAAATTATGAAATCATCTAAAGTAAAATCGTAGCAATTTATGTGAACCAGAACCTATGTGTGACTCTTGTATATTATTAAAATAGGATCTTTACTATGAATACACTATACATATATATTTAAAGGACAGTAATTGAGTAGGTAATGCCTATAATTTATTACGTTTTTGAAATGTTCAAAAAATAACCACAGCTCTTAGTCTATAATCTTTACATGCTAACAGATAACTTGAGAAAAATTTGATTAAAATAATTATTATTAAATTAATATAAATGGAAATAAAACAAAAAGAATGAAATAAAACGAAAAATTTCCAGGAGTAGACAACTTTTAGAAAATTGTTTTAAACACTTTTTATCCTTTAAAATAATACCTGCATATTAATATTTATTACTTATTTCACCTTTAAAAAGTATGTAATTTTTTTTTTTTTTTTTTTTATTTTATTTGGTACATATTGCTTCACAGCACATTTAACACAAAATATACATTTGTTATGTTTTGCAATCATGTGGTGCCAATTACGAAACAATTATTATTAAATTTTGTTTGTTATGCAGCGGTTAAATATTTATATACATAAAAAATATCATTATGAAGTATTATGTGTTTCTATATCTCAATGTGAGTGGGAGTGTGAGTCTGCGTGTAGTGTGCGTGTGCGTGAGAGTGTATAGGTGTGGTGGGATCATATGCTCCTGAGTGAAAGCATATGTGAATTGTATATGTATGTTTGTTATAAGCAATAGAGAGTAAACTGAGTCCTTTCTGTGTTCCTGTTTCACAGCCATGATGACTATTTCAATGTGTTTTTTGATTTTAATTCTTTTAAGAAAACATTCCTATTTGACTGGAATAAATCAATATGACTAAACTTTGTGTCATACATGTTAAAACATCTTTGTAAAACAGAGTTCTTAGCATAATTGTGTTTAACTGGCGGTGGTGCAAATAAGCGCGGATTTCGAATAATTTTTGTATGTGTTTTGAAATTAATCCTATTCACTAGTTCGGGGCAATCAATATTGTTGTTCAAAATATCGTATAATAATGTCATGTCGAAGATAGATCGTCGTTTTGATAAAGAAGTTAAATTGTAAAAGTCTAAATCAATTAAGTATGATTTATGCTCATTATTAAATGTATAATTAATCTAAACAAAAACATGACGCTGTGAATGCAGTGTGACATAATCATTCCATAAAAATGTTATGAAGTTATGAAATTTTTTTAGCATATAAAATTTTAAAGCCACTATATGAACCCTTAGTAATAATGTAGTCACTTATCACAAGATATCACTCGACTGTCTATATTAATTGAAAGATGACATAAAATTTTCTATAAGGAGTTTCAAATCATGTGATTCACTGAATAAACATTTTAGTTTATGAAGGAAAATTTAAGTAAATAAATAATTAAAAAGTTTATACTAATGTAATGTAATGTAATGTAACATATTAATGTAATGGCCATTTGTTAACTAAAGAAGTTTAAAAAATATGTTTGCAGTTTACACTTGGTAGAAGTTAAACCTTAACATAAATAATACACATGAACAATTTAGCTATGACTCCTCTTCCTAAGGCTTTATAATATGCAGACGCACATACACATCCAAAGAGGAGACCATTATAAAAGGAAACATTATATAAAATATTCTATCTCATTCTCTCACAGTGGTGCACAATGGTGCTTAAGACATTTTCACTCCAAAAATAATTTATGTTAAAAAAGGTCTTTGGCGAAAATAAGAACAGTAATTGTCAAGGACTGATTAGTGAATTGACTTTTTTTTTCAGATTTAGTACTAAGATCATCTTCTTCCAACAAAGATATACCTCAGTATGAAACACTTGCTGTTTCTGTACCAAAGAAACATGTTTTTCATGTAGAATTAAACCGTCCAAAAAAACTAAATACATTCAGTAGAGCAATGTGGAGGTGAGTTTAAATTTTCCATTTTAATTCAGTTAAGTTTAAATCATCAAATTTTGAATATTTTTCCTCATCTTCGTTTATAGGTATTATAAATGGAAAACTATGTTTAAATTAAAAACAAAATGATTCCAATTACTTCTCTTATAAAGCTAATTTGAATTTGAACTGAGTTTTAAATTATTATTTTTAAAGAATGCTTTCTCTCTTTAATTAACACACTTTAAAATTTTAGTTCAATTAATTGAGACATTGTTTAAATTATTGTTGTTAAATGTATATCACATTAACTTTTAAAGTTACTTCTGATTGGAGCTAAATTTAAATTTTTATGTTTAAAACATGCTTCCGATTCTAATATAGTTTTATAATTTCAACTCCTACAAAGAATATAAGGTGTAGGAATATCACATGCACTTACATTATGAAACCAATACACTCTAATATGGGCGTCGTCAGATACGTGGTGAAGGCAGCTACTCCCTCCTCCCTAGCTAGGATGGAAAGCAGAGTAAACAATTTTGTTCAAGGTATTATTTACTTTTACTTTACATGATTCCTCGAACATGCTATCTATTTTTCCGAATTACGTTCAATCGAAAATGTATTAACAGACCCCACTTACGTCGCATATTTCAAGAACCCAACATGTCGTAAGTACGACGACTGCTTCTATACATTAATATGCAGTGTACCTGCAAGCACTATATGCATAAAAGAGATGCAGAGAAGTAACAAAAATTACATTAAATAAAAATTCAATTAATTTCAGAGAACTAAATGAATGTTTTTCTACCCTGGACAGACATTCAGAATGCAGAGTCATTGTGCTATCTGGTCAGGGCAAACATTTTACAGCTGGTGAGCAAATATATATTAGTGACGTGAGCTGGTTATAACTACTAGAACCCGTATTTACTGAGTACTTTAGTTACTTATTATTTTTAAAGATAACAATTTAACAAATCAAGGGAAGTAATGAATCTGCTTATACTGTTATTTCATTTGGATATTGGCTAGTTGTAATTTTATGCAATGTATGTATGACTAGGTATAGACCTGAACAGCCTTGTGGACATGGCAAGAGAAGCTGAAGACCTTCCCGATGTTGCACGAAAGGCGCGCTTTCACTACAACTTCATTAAATACGCTCAAGTATGTGTTCTAGTTTATTATAATAAAATTTCAAATTAAAACCAGACATGTAACGATACCGATACGATATATCGTGATCGACGATTATTTATACCGATATCTAAAAATTTGAAACCGCGATGAGCGACTGTTTGTCCCTTTTGTCAAGAAAGAGAGCCGCGCATGGTCCTAGCGGCGACAATTCCGTCTTTACTAAGCGTTGTATTGTTTCGCGATACCTACTTATCATTTAAATGTGAATAAGTGCTCCGTGCTACACATTGGTAGTAATAATCCTTGTCAAATATACTATCTTGGTGGTGAACAATTAACCGCAGTTGAAATACAAAGGGACTTGGAGTTACAGTATCCAAAGATCTTAAATGGGGAACTCATGTGCTTGGGGTTGTGAAGAAAACTAATTCGATCCTTTATATCATTCGCAAGGCATTTAAATTCCTAACAGCTAAAACTTTTATAAACTTATACAAGACCTATATTAGACCACTTCTTGAACATGCTTATATTATCTGGGATCCCTACTTCAATAAAGACATTAAGCTCATTGAAAATGTACAGAGAAGGGCTACTAAGATGGTGTATGCAATGCGTAACTTACCCTATGAACAGCGCCTCATAAACCTTGGCCTTACCACACTAGAACACCGTAGACAAAGGGGCAGGTTAATCGAAACTTATAAAATCCTCACTAATTATTACGATGTGCCCAGCCTTGAAGATATGTTTAAGTCAAATGAAAATAAACACCTACGAGGTCATCCCTTGAAACTTTGGGAATTCCCAGCAAAAAGAAACCCAATGAAGCAGTTCTTGCCTAACAGAGTGGTCACAGCATGGAACAAACTTCCAGAAAAAGTTGTGATGGCTCCTACCATAACCTCCTTTAAGAGCAGATTGGACAAGGAAGATATCTCCAAGCTATTTGATACGCACGCATCAACTAATTAGCTGCTAGTGTGTCTTACCAAATATAATAATAATAATAAAAAGATTACCATCAGTTTTGTGCATGATAGTTACAATCACCCGTCAAAACTTAACCCTCCGCCAGTCGACTAAATGTAGGTATCTACGGAGGATACTTACATACTTCATTATTTATTACTAAATTTTCCATATCGGTATCACCGATTTTTCACTGCAATAATCGGTATCGTATCGGCAAAATCATGTATCGTGACATCCCTACTTCAATGAAAATTACCACTATCCTAAAAAAAAAATTGTAGTATTTGACCAAAATCTCAATTTATGTTAAATTACCATATGTATACTAAAAGACAAAGGGATTTTAGGCTTACAATGCAAGCGGTGACCGTCGATAGATTGCAGACCTCTCTGTGGCCGCCGTTTTAAATTCATCAGTTAAAGGATCTTTTATTGATACCTATTGTGTATTCTTTATACCAGGATGGAATAACCGCATTGGAAGTTTGCATGAAGCCGGTCCTTAGCGTCATCCATAGCGCGTGCATTGGGGCTGGTGTAGATCTTATAACAGCCGCTGATATAAGGTAGTCATAAGTAATAGTACATTGCGCTTTGAGGGCGGTAAATAAGGAATTACGAACGAATGTTTATTAGAAGCTATTAAGTCGAAGACTGAGTTTTAATTAGTTGATGTTCGTAATTCCTGTACAGCCCATGTTCCTGTATATACCTACAATGTTTTTTATCACTTTTGTGAGTAAATAAATAAAATAATGTAAAAAAATATATATGAATATTATACGTCTTTATAATACTAGTCAACCTAATAATTACAAAATTGGCGACAGTTTCATAGAAAATACAAAATATGTTGCGGTCAGAAACGTAAAAGGCGCAAAGACGTATACAGATAAATAGATTGTAAAAAATAGCATCAAATGCAAAAACCATCACGCCCTCGGGCGTTAGAGCAAAAAAGGCTCTCGGGTTTTATTTAGGTGGTTTCACCTCAAGATAGCCTGCATATTATGACACTGCAAAATATACATGACATACCCATTACACATGGTTCAATTTTTATGTTTAATTTCTTTTTTTTTTTGAACTGACTACACTGTTAGTCTTAGGGGCCCTAAAGCCGCTGCGCCTTTGACAGCTTCACCGGACTTGGGGGCGAGCGCAGAGGACACTCAGCCGCGAAAGTTGTATGGACGACTCGCACGAGGGTGCCAAAGTGGCCGGACCTCGGCTCGGGCGGTCGTCGCGTTCGCAAATAAGTCGTTATCTAAACGAATCCCTACACCTACGATTCGAGCTAACTAATTATACACATAGGCATGTTCCCTTCCTCCTGGGAGGAAGGAAGGAACCATGCGTATGTGTATTTAGTAATTGGAAATGTTTTCTACACTAACTAGCGTAAAAAAAGAAAAAAAAGGTCCCTCACAGAACCTATGTACCTATGTGGTGTGCACGTGTGTATGTTCATACGTATGTAATGTTGTATGTAGGTAGCTAAGTGATGCACGTACAGTGTCACTTGTATCGCGCGGGCAGTTGCCTGACCCAAGGGCTTCACGCCGAGGAAACGGACCTAGTTTAATTTCTTTTTTAAGCCCCGACATAAAAAGAACGCCTGACGCTGAATCTATTGTGATCTATTTTTTTGGTTGTTTCCAAGAAGAGTGCTCATGACTACGATTCGAAGAAATCTGTTCAGCCGATTGAAAATTATAGCTCTTATAGTAGATAAATAGATGTGAGCATCTTTTACAAATATGATTGAGACGAGATTTAGTATTTTATTGCTTCAATGATATTAGAAAAACCTTGACTTGATGCTGCAGCGTTATCTATTATTTTAAAATACCTAACTTCTCACCACCTTACAACAGTAATATCGTATTTAGGCTCGATGGTATGGTATCATTTACTTAAATAAACATTATTTTTCTTTTAATTATAATTTGAAGTGTTATATTTTGGCGCATTTAATAGAGGATAAAATTTAGAGGTGCACGGTATCATCAAAATAATTATATGTCCTAATTTGCATGACCTAACAATTTACGTTTTAAGGACAATTCATGCAGCGTCTCTTAATGTTGATGAACAAGGTATAAGTGAAGATTCTTAGAAACTTTTGATTATGTATTGAAAGAAATACCATGAATTCCATTAATGATAAGTTTTCTTTAATAGTGGTTTTGTTTAATTAGTTTGTAATTTGAATAGAATTGTTCTAGATTGTTCCAGAGACTGTTCAATTCTTCTCGCAGATATAAATATTTACGTTCCTTTAATATAAAATATTGTTTTCAATTACAGATACTGCACTGAAGACGCGTGGTTCCAGATCAAGGAAGTGGAGGTCGGCCTGGCAGCTGATGTAGGAACATTGCAGAGATTCCCAAAGGTATATATTATTATTATTGTATATATAATCTCAGTTAGTTATTTGATAAAATGCTGATTTAAGAATATTACAAAAAAAAAATTTAATTAATCTGTTTCGGTTACGAATATGAAATTATTTCGGATAACTGTTTCTTTTGGATATAACATTTTTTTAAAGAATTGTACAATCTTACTAATATAATAAATGTGAAAGTGTGTATGTTTGGATTTTTGTTACTCAATCACGCAAAAACGACTGTACAGATCTCAGTGAAATTTGGCACATGGATAGTCTATGACCTGGAATAACAGATAGGGTACTTTTTATCTCGGTAAAAGTCATAGCTTAACCAGTGTTATACTACAAATATAATAAATGGAAAGTTTCCTATGTTTGTTACTCAATCACACAAAAACGACTGTACAGATCTCAGTGAAATTTGGCACATGGATAGTTTATGACCTGGAATAACAGATAGGGTACTTTTTATCTCGGTAAAAGTCATAGCTTAACCAGTGTTATACTACAAATATAATAAATGGAAAGTTTCCTATGTTTGTTACTCAATCACGCAAAAACGACTGTACAGATCTCAGTGAAATTTGGCACATGGATAGTCTATGACCTGGAATAACAGATAGGGTACTTTTTATCTCGGTAAAAGTCATAGCTTAACCAGTGTTATACTACAAATATAATTAATGGAAAGTTTCCTATGTTTGTTACTCAATCACGCAAAAACGACTGTACAGATCTCAGTAAAATTTGGCACATGGATAGTCTATGACCTGGAATAACAGATAGGGTACTTTTTATCTCGGTAAAAGTCATAGCTTAACCAGTGTTATACTACAAATATAATAAATGGAAAGTTTCCTATGTTTGTTACTCAATCACGCAAAAACGACTGTACAGATCTCAGTGAAATTTGGCACATGGATAGTCTATGACCTGGAATAACAGATAGGGTACTTTTTATCTCGGTAAAAGTCATAGCTTAACCAGTGTTATACTACAAATATAATAAATGGAAAGTTTCCTATGTTTGTTACTCAATCACGCAAAAACGACTGTACAGATCTCAGTGAAATTTGGCACATGGATAGTATATGACCTGGAATAACATATAGGGTACTTTTTATCCCAGTAAAAGTCGATAGTTTAACCAGTGTTATCCTACAAATATAATAAATGGAAAGTTTGTAGCTTTATTACTCAATCACGCAAAAACAGCGAGACGGATTTAGATGAAATTTGGCACACAGATAGTTTATAATCTGAAATAACAGATAGGGTACTTTTTATCTCGGTAAAAGTCATAGCTTAACCAGTGTTATACTACAAATATAATAAATGGAAAGTTTCCTATGTTTGTTACTCAATCACACAAAAACGACTGTACAGATCTCAGTGAAATTTGGCACATGGATAGTTTATGACCTGGAATAACAGATAGGGTACTTTTTATCTCGGTAAAAGTCATAGCTTAACCAGTGTTATACTACAAATATAATAAATGGAAAGTTTCCTATGTTTGTTACTCAATCACGCAAAAACGACTGTACAGATCTCAGTGAAATTTGGCACATGGATAGTCTATGACCTGGAATAACAGATAGGGTACTTTTTATCTCGGTAAAAGTCATAGCTTAACCAGTGTTATACTACAAATATAATTAATGGAAAGTTTCCTATGTTTGTTACTCAATCACGCAAAAACGACTGTACAGATCTCAGTAAAATTTGGCACATGGATAGTCTATGACCTGGAATAACAGATAGGGTACTTTTTATCTCGGTAAAAGTCATAGCTTAACCAGTGTTATACTACAAATATAATAAATGGAAAGTTTCCTATGTTTGTTACTCAATCACGCAAAAACGACTGTACAGATCTCAGTGAAATTTGGCACATGGATAGTCTATGACCTGGAATAACAGATAGGGTACTTTTTATCTCGGTAAAAGTCATAGCTTAACCAGTGTTATACTACAAATATAATAAATGGAAAGTTTCCTATGTTTGTTACTCAATCACGCAAAAACGACTGTACAGATCTCAGTGAAATTTGGCACATGGATAGTATATGACCTGGAATAACATATAGGGTACTTTTTATCCCAGTAAAAGTCGATAGTTTAACCAGTGTTATCCTACAAATATAATAAATGGAAAGTTTGTAGCTTTATTACTCAATCACGCAAAAACAGCGAGACGGATTTAGATGAAATTTGGCACACAGATAGTTTATAATCTGAAATAACAGATAGGGTACTTTTTATCTCGGTAAAAGTCATAGCTTAACCAGTGTTATACTACAAATATAATAAATGGAAAGTTTCCTATGTTTGTTACTCAATCACGCAAAAACAGCTGAACGGATTTAGATGAAATTTGACACACAGATAATGATATCCAATAATACGTAGACGAAGTCGCGGGTACCATCTCGTATTATATAAAAAACACATCCGATCCTATTATGTATTGAGATTCGGTTCGGTTTATATAATCCTTTTGAGATTATCTATAAGGTAAAAAAAGTGCGAAGCGGACTCGCGCACCGAGGGTTCCGTATTTGTACAGCCACAATCACCAAAATAATTAGGTAGCATTACTGAAGAAAGCACCGACCAATTGTAACGGAAATATAAACTATATTGAGGAACAAACTTAACCTTGCCGTTTGAAAACTGTTTTTCCTATATAGCGATATATGCCACGCTCAGTTTAACAACTGCAAACAAGTTTGCAATCGCAAAAACATTTTTTTTCCGTTATTTCCTTCTTGCCAAATTTCATGATTCTACGTCAACTGGAAGTACCCTGTAGGTTTTTTATTACCTTTGCGAGTGTTAAAATATGCGGCATAAACAGCCGTAATCTTTTGATTGCGTTGACTTAAAAGTTTGATTTTTTCACAGCTCGAAGAGATTGGAGACCTGAGTGTTTGAATATAAACTTGATACCTCCACGCACTCCTGATAAAAAGGGCCTTAACATACAGACGGACAACGAAGTAAACCTATAAAGGTTCCTTATTTCCTTTTGGAATACGAAACCCTAAAAATGTACCCGAATACAATTATGAAAAACAAATTGCGCTTATTAATTATTATTAGTTAAATTTGTAAGTGGCTTTTTGGGTTTCGATAATGTCGCGTCTGATTTCATACCGGAACTTTTTTGTCGGATACGGTTACAATTACGGATATTGTTATATTTCGGATATCCGACAGTTTCGGTTACGGATATGGATATCCCTAACATCCTTGAAAAGAACCCTTTTGTTTTGTTTTTTGTGTTAAAACAATATTGAAAAAATGACAAGAATTCCTCTCTGTGTATGTCTCATGTAATTTGTATCTATAATTCACAAACTATTGAAATTAGTTGTAAACTAATGAAAAATGTATTTTATTATTACATTTATGTCGAAAATTAAATCGATATAAATGAAAATGAAATTTTGTTCGTTGTCAAGCGCATCACTTGAGCTCTCAAGTGCCGGCTGGACCGATTTAGATAATTATATTTTATATGTTAATAATAGTCTGTATAAGGTTCTTAGGGAACAAAAAGTTTTAAAGATTTATTTATCTATTTACATAGGTCGCCAACAGAATCAACATCAACACATCATCTTAAAAAATTTATCCTGTACAATTTTTTATTTAAATATGACCCTAATTATAGGCAACGATGGCATGCACATTATTAAATCCGATTACTAATTAATATATTATTATCCTTTATTAATTTAAAGATACAAATAGCTATATAAAATAAAAACAATCACAAGCAAATAGAAATAATGTTTAAAGTAGACAATAATTTTGTTCTCGTCTCACGAACAACAAAATGCTGTCTTAATTTTAATAACAGAATCAAGGAAGATATCAACTTCATTTGTAATACTCTTGGAAGTAATGTTGTAATTTCTCATGAGTCTATTTAATGGTGAATAGTAACCCAGATTTGTACGAGAACGTTTCTCACAAAATAATTTGGAATATAGTAAAATTTAAAAAAAAACACTCAAATCTTCTAGAGGTTTTGTTTATTAAATTAATACTAATAACAGTATTAACCTACGACTCGAACTATGAATGTGCATTACTATCATATTGTTTTGTTCGCTATGCTCCTTGTATACGCTGTATATTTATATTATTCATTCACGCATTCATACATATATTCATTCACTCATTATTTCCTACCTAGTTCCCACCCAGTCGCTTACAAAACGCATCGCTGAGTGGTCACGTCATAGACTCACTCTTAACAAGTAAAAGTCACGAATTACTCTTTCAAAAACGCTCCGCTAAAAGTGTTTAAAATTAACCAGCGCCCTCGGTGAACTACCTATAAAATTAGTGCTTATTGGAAAAACCAGAACTCGAGTGCCAGTGAGGATATAGAAACCAAAAGAACTTGTGACCTATGGAAACGGTGGACGTGGAGCGACAAGGTACCTATTTCCTTTCCCTTCATTGTATACCGGCGCCTTCACTCCTGTAAAAGTATTTAGGGGGAAAAATCAGGACAAATGGCACTACGGTTGAGTTATTGAGGGTGACGCTGAAAAGTTTGGTAGCGATTGGATCAATGTTCCCTTTGGACTCAAAATGGCACAGCAACGCGTGGCCGGTAGTGTTAGTTATTAATAAAGTTGCTCTTTATAACTGTCTCAAGGGTTGGTCATCTATATAACAAATAATTAGGTACCTAAAAACATGATTTTTTATTAATTATTTTCGTGGCCTGTAGATTCTTAATAGTTTGACTTACAGATAAACTGCAAAGGACAATGTTGCAGATTATTGAATTATCTGTGCAACGCGCTTTCGAATGAGGCAATAACAGATATACTGCCGAAGTATATGTATTTTTTTAAGCTCAAATTTAGGCATATTTCATTAATTATAATAATATGTAGAACCTATCAACGAAATATAAACGTTCATAACAGTAAAATTAAGAGCTCAAATTTCGCGGGAATTCTTTTTTTTTTTGATGTGTACATTATTTCAGGAAATAAATAAATAAAAAATCAAACGTTGCTACTCTTCCCGTACGTTTCCGTGATCCCTAACACTTATATCTTATCCCATGATTTAATCGACGTCTATACTAAATTTAAATTACAATTTTTCCAGTCGTTTGAGCGTGATTGATGCACAGACCTACAAACAAACGTGCTTTTACATTTATAAGTCTACATTTTAGTTGAATATATAATACATATGTTCATATTGTGTTGATGAAAAAGTTTAACCAAATTTTTTCGAAAATATTAATTTTAAAATATTTGTCTATTTTTCGGCAATAGCTGAGAACATTGGCTTTAAATGAGGTTAGTATAATTCATTTAGATGAAGATATAAAGGAAGTATGATGTTGCCACAAAGAAAAACCTTTAAGAAATATTTTATAGGGATTTGAGAATAGATGTGGTGAACATTTTTGTAATATTCCAGGTTGTAAGCAACACATCTGTAGCCAGGGAGTTGTGCTTCACCGGTAGGAAATTTGATGCGAAGGAAGCGATGCAGATCGGCCTCGTGAGCAAACTCTTCCCTGATAGAGAAGCGTGAGTGTATAAAGCAAGTTGTTGTGTTCATACATATAGATTTTCAACCTACGTATGGGGTGGGAATTTGACTTCCGATTAGGTGAATGTATATAATGTGTGGACGCTAGTTACAAAGCTTATTGGTGCTGGCCAACGTGTATTGATGCCCACAAGAGTAAGCGCCTCATACATAACTTCTTCAAAAAACTACAACTGTTTTGGTATCTCGTAAAATGTCCAAACTATAAATTATACAGAGTGTTCAAATTTGCTTAAAATTAAAACTCTGGTTTTGGACCTTAACACTAGACCAATTTTTTTAATTTTTAATCCCCAACACAAAAAAAGGGGTGTTAAGTTTAACATATGTATCAAGTATCTGCGTGTCTGTGTATGGCATCGTAGATCATCAACAGTTGAACCGACTTTGATCTAGTTTTTTTGTTTGAAATGCGACATGATTGAGTGTTCTTAGCAATGATTCAAGAAAATCTGTTTCGTCGTTTGAAGATTATCAACTCTTTTATAGTTGACTAGCTGTGCCCCACGGTTTCACCCGAGTTAATTTTATACGACAAACATCGCCAACGCTCCCGTGTTGGCAATTTTTTATACTTCGTGTAAAACTATCGATTTTTTATTGAGGAATACATAAAATTTTCAAATTATATTAAAGACTACGTTACTCGCGGATACTGTAGCTTTGTATTGGTGAAAAAAAATTTCAAATCGGTACAGTTTTGAGTTTATCCATTACAAACAAAACAATCAAATCATTCCTCTTTATAATATTGGTATAGATAAATATATGTTAGCATCTTCCATGGGTCTGATTGAGTCGAGATATGATATACTATTATACTGCAATGATATTAGAAAAACCTTGAGCTGATGCTGCAGCGTCATCTGAAATCCGTAGGATACCTAACTCCTCACCAACTTACAGCAGAGATATCGTGTTGGGGTCAATTGGAATGATCTCAATGAATAGGTTATTGGTTTCGGGGGCTTATTAAATTTTCAATTTTTTGGTTTCTTGTACTGCTCATAATTCGACATTTTCCGCTACAAATTCACAAGCTACAAGTTCAAATTACATACTTTTGTATAGCAAGAATAAAAAAAAAAACATATTATTTTATGGCCTAGTTTTGAAGTAAAGTAGTGTGGTGTTTAGCTTTAAGAAATTTTTTGGCAGTAATGTCCAATATATTTTTTCATTGTAGCGTAATTTTAAAAACACAGAACGTAAGCTAAGCTAAGAGCCCATCAAAAAGTAAACTTGCCCAAAACGATCTTTACGCCTCTTTGTAGGTAGTCGATATGTCTTTTCCACTCTTATATTTATATACTAGCGCTGTACCCGCGGCTGCGCTCGCGTGAATTACAGAATGCCGTCGATCGGATACACGCGTGAATCGTGTTCTTGCTTCTTGTGCGCTGTCCTTAGAAGATAGACATATGATGTTGCTAACTTTTTTAGAGGTTTTTTAATATCTACAATTATGTAGTATATTAATTTGTTATATCTCTTATGGTTTACTCGGCGTAAGCCATTTAACCTTCCCGAATTTAATATATTTACGTGAAACTCTAATTCGTTTTCTAAAATAAAAGTAGCATAAGTTACTCCTTATAACATCAGCTATCTACCAGTGACAGTCCCGTCAACATGGGTGCAACTGTTTCGAAGATTAACCGGAAGAAACAAAGACGAATAAAAAAAAAATATTTTTTTGTGTTGTAATAAGTACCGTATATAGTTACTTTCATATGCATTTAGTAAAAAGCTGTTATTTTGTTATTACAAACAGACATTTCAATTTTATTTATTTGTATAGACGTTATATTAAGCAATGATGGCTCAGTTGTAGCATGTACGGACTCCGCGTCGATTGACGTGAGTTCGAATCCCTGCAATAAACCCGAGTTTTAAATTAAATGAAGGAAAACATCGTGATGAAACCATAGCATGGCGGTAGAGCTTTTTCTAATGCCCTGAAGTTGAAAGTCTCTCGCCAAACACCAAAAGGTATGTTCCGGCAGCTGCACTTGAGAACCAGTCTCCCACTAGGCTTACGATCAAGTGAGATTGTGGCCACAACGATAAAGAGAAAACACATGTGAAACCGTGGGGCACACCTAGTTATATTATACATTGTTACAGGGCATTAAGTCACGCGTTAGACGTAGCCGCAGACATAGCCACGAAGAGTCCAGTGGCTGTGCAGACAACTAAACAAAGCTTAGTTTACTCGCAGAGCAGACCCAATGAGGAAGGATTGGAGCATATTGTATGTACACTATTTTCAATTCATATTACATTCCCCGCTTTTTTTACTATGTATAGGTTTGCGTTTGACCACTATCTCGCCTGATCGTAAGTGATGATGTGGTCTACGATGGAGCACGCATGTCTAGAAGGTACCTATTCACACGAGACTAGAAGATACCCAGATTATAATTGTCGGGAAATAAAAAAACCGGCAAAGTGTTCCACTCTTTAGCGGTGCGTATTATAAATGTGTTAGCAAAACGCTTTGTGCGCACTTGTGGAATATCTACCATAAATTGGTGACGCTTCGCCGTGTCTCTTGTCGTCCGATGGTGGAAAGGGGAAAGGGGAATTAAGTTGTGCAATTCCAACGCACACTCGCCGAAATGTATCCGGTAAAAAACCGATAATTGACAACTTTCCGCTGATGTTCAAGGCTCTGCAGCCTTGCCTCAACTAGCAAATAGTTGCCAATGAGTTTTTTGGCTCGCCTCTCGATTGCCTCCAATGCCTCAAGATGGTACTTGACCGATCCGTCCCAAAGGATACCTAGCTTTTTGGCAGCCAACTGAGCTATATGCTCAACTTTACTCAGCCTTACGCTTTTCTTCTTTTTTAACTTCTTAAGGACAAAAAGAAATCAAAACTCCCATGTTTATGTGAAACTGGTTAATTCTTGAACTCAAATATGCCCTAGAACTATGAAAAAATATCATTTTTTTTTAATGTTGGCTATGAGATAAATTTTCGTTTCACGTATAATGTTTTTAATTGTTTCCGAAAAATATTACATTTTTTTTTCTCGATATACCGTATTTGACCCGCCAGGCCTCAGGAGATTAAACGGCCACTGTGGTCGTCCACGATTCTGTAATAGTCACGTGAATAGATTATTTTTGTAATGATTCTTTTATCAAACAACTCTAACAAGATGGCGGCTCCCTTGTTAATACTGACCAGGCAGTTTTTGTAACAACTTCCTCACAAATCAAACTAGATCACGTAAAATGCCACCAAAATAACATAAAATAGGGCTAAATAACATAATTTTATGAATAAAAAAGAACCATCACATTACAGATCGACATCCCGCCAGAAATTCTAACTTCAAACTTGCGTTTTACGATCTTCGACCGCACTTATCATAAGTTGTTATTCGGTTAAAAATGTATCTTGAATATAAATAATAAACGAGCTAAATTGTTAAAAAGGAAACAAAAACCCCGACTGCAACAAAAAACACATGACTTATAAAATATATTTTTCTATTTTTGCGTTTTATTTGGTTCCCAGCTGTAGTACTTAAATATCCATCAAGCCGTTTATAGGCTACAGAGCGTGCCACAGAAATATACATATTATTATTATACATACATACGTTCGAAAAACAAGACCCTTCGTTTTCGAAGTCGGGATAAATAACTCCACGAGACACAAAAACGTTAAAATCTATTCACGCGCAGTCACAATACACTAAAGTAAACAGTGTCACGTCATCATACTAGAGACCGATGCGACGTACTTCGAAATCTAGGTAAACTTTGGTACACAATATTCGTCAGTGCACTGCAGTTACGTAATTTATAACTAATGAGGAAAAATTAAATTACCTACGTACTAGTATTTAAAATTGTTTTTAAATTATTAACCTAAGTTCTTTTTATGTACATGCCCTTCTTATTCTAACTCACAATCACTTTTAAACTGGAAATAGTTTAAATAAAGACTTTGGACTAATTACAATTTAATATAGCATTATCAAATACGTAAGTAGATAATCCAAAAAATCATTCAGAGAGCAGCCCTAGTGCGTATTTATCTACCGAGCGGCTGCAGGTAATCATTTCAAGAACACTGCCTTTGTGTATACTGTGTAGTGTAGTGACGCTATGACGTGCTCCCCCTCGTCCCTCGAATTCGCCACGTCTATCACCACATAGAATGATCGCGCACGAACTTGTCGGACTATAGTAGTGATGGACATTAAAAAAAAACATCGATGTTTTTTTCGATTGAATGCATCGGATTGTTGCATCGATGTAATATCGATGTTTCAAAAAATACATCGGTTTTTTCTATACATCGATTGTTTTTCTATAAGTTAAATATATATGTGGTTTAGAAATAAAAAGCAAGCATCTATTAAAATAACTTTATTACCTTTACATTTATTTTTAATATATATCCCAATATTTTTATCTATACTTTGTAAAAACAAAATTTTACCCAATCTTTTACCCTTTAATCTATTCCTTTGTTGAGTCATTACCTGCGCCGCTTGCGAAAACAGAGTCTCTGACGGCACTGGTGTGCCCACCATTGTTAGAAATTTAAAGGCAATTTTATGCAATATTGGAAACTGTATTTTGTAATCTTTCCAAATTTCTACAGGATTGTCGTTAAGTCTTCCAACAGGACTTGTCAGATAAACTGAAAGTTCACCCGACAAGCTATCTTCAGATTTATTACTCTTCCAATTGCGATGTACCAGTTTGTAATGATCACTCCATAATGAAAATGTCTCTTCACTTTTATCAGACTTATCCGAGTCTGACTCGATTTCTTTAATTTGACGCAAATGAATCTTCATTAAATTTTCGATACAGCATTGCTACAAGCTATTGCATTGTTAAAGTGATTTTTTTTGAAACGTGGTTCTAAAATGTTTGTTATAGCAAGAGGAGTTACATGTTGAATGGAACCCATTCTTATCGTAATTTCTTGCAGAGCCATTTTTGCACTTCTCGTGCCACAGGTTCTCCTGCTGAAGTAATTTTGGAAAATATGCAGCGGACCAAAGGTATAATTTTTATCAATATTTATATGCAGAAATTTCTTTTGTGGCTATCTCCAAAGGCCGCAATATTAGGAGGACGGATGAGGCAATGGATATTTCTGAACTGCTGAGCATTGGGGGTGCGGTGGCATGTCGAAAAAGAATATCATTTATGACACTCCGCAGTTCTAAAAATCTTTGTACCATGTAGTAATTACTATTCCAGCAAGTCGGTACACTTTGTATAAGTTTAGTCTCAGTAGAAATAGCTTTGCGCAATTCGTCACTAGCTACGCAACTTTGTTTGAACCAGGTCACAATTGCTTTAATTTTATTAACAATTTTTTGCTACTCAGTACATACCATTGTGCCCTCAGCCACCAAATTTAAAGTATGAGCCAAACATGGAATGTGTTTCTTCTTACCAAACGTCAATTCTACAGCTTTCACCATATTGGCAGCATTATCGGTTACAACAGCCGTCACATTATCTTGTTTAATACCCCATTCTGCACAAGTTTTTAAAAGCATTTCAGAAATATGTATATTGTGACGTGTGTCTTTCATCGAGTTCGTACACGCCGAGAGTAACTGAAATGAGTTCAATTTCTATTCCAAAATGAACAGTTACGCCTATAAAACTTTTCATATTTAATGTATAACACCAAATATCTGTCGTCAAGGTTAAGTCTTCTATCGAAGACAACTTCTTTTTAAAAGTTTCTGAAACAACCTGATATTTATTATCCAACCATCGCCTTAGACTTGTTCTACTTGGTATTTTATATTGAGGAGCAACTGCTTTCATAAGATTTTTGAAACCTTTATTCTCGACTATTGAGAGAGGCTGGTGGTCTTTACAAATCATATATAACAAACAATTGTTGTTTTCTTGTTTTCATGCCGCGGATTCTGAATAACAGGAGATTTCTTGAAAACAGGTCTTGATAGATTTTTGCATTTATATTTTTTATGGGTTGGTTGCACTGACCTCTATAATATTGGCTGCCTTTTCAACCAGTGATACCACTTTCTGACGAAACACCTTGCGAGTGCTAAATAATGTAATTGAAAAATACAAAAAAATAGATATTAACCGTAGAGAGAGAGAGATGTATACTCGATGTTTAAAACATAACAATACATAGGTTTGATTCGATGCATTGTACCTATACATCGAGTATTTTTAAAACATCGATGTATATCGTCCACTCCTAGACTATAGTAAAATACATAAACGCTATTGCTGCTAGAACGTTCTTTTTGGTAACTTATATACACAAATGATCATTGTTCTTATTTTATGATAGACGGAGTTGTTTTTTTTCTTTTCAGAGACTATTAAATTCGGTGATGAATCAAGGTGAAGACCTTCCAAAAGCAGCAATGGCGCAGGCAACGAAAAGCGCAGTACCGGATTTTGATAATTTATAAAGATTAGTATGATTAATCTTAAATACATGTTAGGAATTATTCAAAGATTTTTAGTATCATAATATAAATGTTTTTGTATATAAAATCGAATAAAGGGATTTTTTTTTAATTGTCTTTTACATGTTAACTTCTATAGGCCAACCGACCTAAGCGTGACTATCCCCATGTTCTGCGGAACACGGGAGGGGTACACGACCGACCAACAAGTTAGTCGAAATAGGAACACGAGATCATTTTCGTCGTGAGTTATCGACCTTCCTTCCAATTGGCGAAACGCCTCTTCCCCACAAATAAAAAAATGGCGCAAGTTGGCACGGCGGCTCCTCCTGACATTGACTTCTACTCATATTTAGACTCAAATGGCATTAAAAAACCTATATCTGACCTAGTCTAGCTTATAAATCATAAGAATTAAAGAAAATGACAAACTTTTGTACAATAAATCAAACATCGTGCGACAGACATTTTGTTTATAAGTAATTTTGTTGTAAACCGCCAAAAACGCGCTGCCAGTCGCGTGTTTGTAGCGTAAAAACTTGTGCCAGTTATTGTTTTGTGTGCGAAATTCGTCGTTTCTTGGATTAAAATCATCAATTGGTAAGTAATCTTCAATATTAAAGCCAATTAAGGTATATTAGTTAGGTTTTTATTTCAACTTTCATGAAATTTGTACAACTCGACTGTCTCTCTTATGGCGTCATGTCGTGATTTTTTCTTTGTTATAAAGTAACTATATTTACAGTAGGAATATAATTAACACCTATAATATAACAAAGCATTAATGTATAAGAGTTTAAATTTCTTACAATCACTAACAAAAATAAGTTTAAAGTTTAAAACGAACATTTGTTATTTGTTGTTTATTATACTGAAATCCTGTCTTCGTTATTTCAATTATCTCTGCTAGGTGTCGCTAGATAACTGTAAAATACTTTGGTCTAAGAGCATGGATAGTGACTTTATAGGTTATGACGTCAGAAAGCAAAGGAATATGGCGGCTAGCGTTTTCGCGTGGATATTTAAAATATAAAATGAAAATGCATTTCTAGAGCACTAATCGATTTCATAAAATAAAAATCAAAATCTTAGTGACTTATTTATTATTATTACTAAAGGATCAAATTAGGACCCATTTCAAAAAAAATGCTGTATTACCTTATTGTTATGTCACAGATAATGGATTAAGACGCGTCATAAAACAGAACCATCGAATAAATGATAGGCAATTCTATTTATTATGAGAACTAATATGATGGAGGTGCCATCTATCAACAATTTGACTAACTAAAACAGGTATGGGCAACCTTTGACATGTTGAGGGCCAAACTTTAGCGTGCAAATACGTTCGCGGGCCGCGTTTAAAAGTACTTAGTGCGAAATAATACGACAATGTTATTAAAGTACAATTTTATAAAATAACAAAAGTGAAATTTAAAAAAATGGTACATAATAATTAAATCGTTAAATTTGCAATTGTTACAAACTACGAAAGTTAAATACACCGAAATCAATGAGACATTTGAGCTTGAATTTGGGAAACTAATCCATCGATATTTGGTTTAATTCCACTGATACAAAGACGTAAATAATTTTCCAAATTATCGCCATTCAGTCTTGTACGATGTGTTGATTTATTAACTTTCATCAATGAAAAGAACTGTTCGCATTTATAAGTACTGCCAAACGCACAAATCAATCATCTTGCGAATTTTCTAAGCTGCGGAAAATTGCCTTCTTCTAGGTATTTTTTGTAGAAATTGCACAACTCTACGTCTTCAAATTTGGATTTTAGGAGTGAGTTTTCTTGAATCTCGATGAACTCCGTTTGTAAGTGTATTGGAGTATTTTTTACATTATATTTTGTAGGAGTAGCAAATAAACTTAAACAGTCTTCCATGTTTTTGAAGTAGCTAAATCTGTTCGAAAATTGTTCCGTTTTTACTACCACATTCATAACATTCTGGAGTCGAATGGACTTAGAACACAAGTTATGTTGGTGGATAATGCAATGAAGGACTATCAAATCATCTTTTTGCACATTTAATTCTGTTGCTTTTTCATTCAAAATTCCGATGAACCTTTACGTAAGCTGACCATAGAAGGTGCACCATCAGTGCATACTCCAATTAATTTTGACCATGGCAAGGCAAGTTGACGGCTCGAGCAGTTCGCTAGGATATCGCTTGTCCAAGTTAGCTCAAATAGAACTGAACTAACGATCGGGCCATCCACCCACTTATATAGGCAAAATGAAGGAATAATCTGGAATAAATTAGTTTAGAATAATTGAGAAGCAATAAATATTTTGATGTGTCGCCCGTGATGCGGCAAACCTCAAAGAGTTTGATCGAGCAAGCCGAGTGGCGGCGATTATCAAAGAGTTAGGCGCCAAACATTAAAAGATTTGATGTTAGCCGCCTCACTGTCACTCCCGTGAGTATAAGTACCCAATGTAATATTTTTTTTATTGGGTTTTTTCAAAATGTCTCGCGGGCCGGTTGTTGCCCATATATGAACTAAAATGACAGCTGTTATTAGCGAATTTGGTGAAATTTGGCATGATTATAATCTCTAGACAAGCTAGTGCCAAATATCATTTTTTATTCCTTTTTGCTTTCTATCTATTTTATTCTATTTAGGTTAATAATAATATATGTGAATATTCGGGTAGTTTGCAAGTAAACATGTTAACTAAGTATTAAATAATACGTACATGATTAAAATATGTAAGATGTTCAATTGATAACATTTGTCGTCGACCAATCATTGTCAATCATTGTAAGGTTTAAAATAATATATTATAATTACCGGGTAGTTTGCGAGTAAGTAAACATATAAACTAGTAATTAAATAAGTACTTTGTAACTTGAGGAATTCAGAACCAATCGCATTCGCAAAATATTCGCTTTATTTTGTTGCGAAAGTGAATGTTGAAGAGAATCTTTCACATGCACGAATGCGAATATTCGTAACATATCCAATCTAAATGACGTATAATGGTTTTTCATAATGTAATGGTTAGCGGTTTTATAAGACTCTTAAGGTTGTAAAATAAGGGTTGAGAGTTTGTATGGGGGGGGGGGGGGAACAACATTGTATTTTAACTTAATTTTTTAAATATGTATAATACTTAATTCGCAGGTGGTGTGTGTGAGTCGTGAAACGCTTTCAAGAGTACTCCGTTCCCCTTCACCTGCACGGATAGATTAAGATCCCAGAGCGATAAGACACAACCTATTTTCTAAAGCATAGAACTTTCGGTTCTTAGTAGTCCCTCGTGTACTTTTTAATACCTGTACGTTTGTGGAGTTGGCTCGGTGACACCTGCGCAGGTACCAGGTGAGAAAGGTAACTAAAAATCAGAGTTACTTAACTTAAATTTTAATGACTGATTTTTATATATATTTTGTAGAATATTACTCTGAAGTAATATCAAAAAAGTCAGACGTTTTCCATGGGCTAGAACTTTTGTCAGACGCTTTAAAGCTCTACAAAAAAAAAAAAGAACTTAATTTATTTTTAAATGTCTGATTTTTATATATGTTATTAAGATAAATATTACAAAGTTATATTTAATCAATAAGACAAATTACAATGACCAAACATCCCCTAAACACAAAAATTACTCAACTATGAGTATGAGCGCGAGAGCACTATGCGCATGCGCTTCAGAGTAAAATATCTTAATATTTGCAAAATACTTACTGCTCTCAATTTCATATTTTTGCATATCTATTTAAATAAGATGAAATTTTTAATTAAAATAATAATCATTTAAAAGTAATTACAGTGTAAACTCTTTATAACGAAACTCAAGGGACTGAGCATTTTTTATCGTTATAGAGAGTTCTCGTTATATGGAGTGAACAAAAAAAACAACCAAATTTACAAGAATTTTTAATATGTATGTCTTAGATAATAAATGCTTATAAATTATTGTTTACACATATAGTCTGATAACTTTGTCTGACGTTTTTTGCTATGCCAGTACTTGTTTGTATTATTTTATGTATTCTATTCATATCTCCTTCTATCAAACTTTTTCGTCAACACTAATCGCTTTCCGTTTACTGGCCATGTTAACAGTTTCAAAGTAGGTTTACGACTGATAATACGATAGGTACCCAGTATGCTTGGTCGAAGACCATCACTTCCGAGAAAACAATGCGTCATACTGCACGTGTTCAAGGCAATTAAGGATAACAAAAGCTAGACCGACCTGGGATGTTTCGGAGCTTCAAAGTCTTTTGTTACCTGATAATAAACATATAATAAATATTTACTGTCTATAAATATGAACACATTTCTTCGTAATAGAGAATGGCGTATCGCTATAAAGAGTGTTTCAATATGTGGGTTTTAACGCAAACCAACCAAGTTGGGCTCACTTCAACGTTATAGGGAGTTTTATTACAGATATATAGGGAAAAATGAATTTTTTCGTAGCAATTCTCTTTCAAAAAGAATCATTTTTATTTTATTTTAAAAAAGATATCAATTGTAATAATTTTAGTAAAAGAAATAATTAATTATGATGAATTAATGAAATAATTTGATTGTCTCTTAATCATCTTCATCATCGTCATAATAATCATTTGAATTTTCATCATTAAGTACATCACGATACTGTCCACTCAAGTCATCATCATCATCATCATCATCATCACTAGTTATATTGTTTAACATTTTATATTAACATTTTAAAGATGCTTCCGAGGATTCTTCCATATTCTCTATTGAAAATAACTTGATATCACTCACAAATCACACGATATAACTGACAAAAACATGTGGTCTCATAAACCTGAATATAGAACTGTACTGTATACTACACAGTGTGTGCACCTGGCATATACACATACACAAACAGTAGACTGAAACAGATTGTGGATGTAGGAAGGGGAAACCGAGTTACCATGGATGTCTCACTCGCTCTGAAACGCATGTATAGTGCTCTCGTGCTCATACTCATAATTGAGTAATTTTTGTGTTTAGGGGATGTTTGGTCATTACAATTTGTCTGACTGATTAAATATAACTTTGTAATATTTATCTTAATAACATATATAAAAATCAGACATTTAAAAATAAATTAAGTTAATTTTTTTTTGTAGAGCTTTA
The DNA here is from genome assembly GCA_033032175.1 of Saturnia japonica. Classification (NCBI taxonomy): domain Eukaryota; kingdom Metazoa; phylum Arthropoda; class Insecta; order Lepidoptera; family Saturniidae; genus Saturnia; species Saturnia japonica. Next base: position 2,876,543 of record CM065330.1, read on the forward strand.
AAGCGTCTGACAAAAATTCTGGCCCATGGAAAACGTCTGACTTTTTTGATATTACTTCAGAGTAATATTCTACAAAATATATATAAAAATCAGTAATTAAAATTTAAGTTAAGTAACTCTGATTTTTAGTTACCTTTCTCACCTGGTACCTGCGCAGGTGTCACCGAGCCAACTTCACAAACGTACAGGTATTAAAAAGTACACGAGAGACTACTAAGAACCGATAGTTCTATGCTTTAGAAAATAAGTTGTGTCTTATTGCTCTGGGATCTTGGACTAGGAGGAGAAATGTGTAGATGTTTTCCGTACTGGACAAATCATTGTTGATGTCAACATAAAATACAGCTTGTTGAACAAAAATGTGTAGCGAAACAATGTTTTTATGTAGTGTGTATGGTGAAATACAAGCAGGAAACACAGCTTTAGGCTTGAATTTGTACAACTTTGTAATAAACTATCTGAAATCTCTAACCTTTAAAATCTTTGCCTCGTTAGCCTAGTGGTCGTTAGCGCGGCTGTTATGAGCGAGGTCCTGGGTTCGAATCCCAGGTCAAGCAAAGTGTTGTTGGGTTTTTCCTATGAAATTCCCAGTAGCAGCTCGGAGTTTGGTTTCGTGCCCGATTAACGGCAATAAGCTCACCCCCTATTACATGGGACCTAAAAAACATACTTGGCGAATCATAGTTGTACAATTTGTACACCTCTGCCTAACCTTTCTGGGAGTACAGGCGTGATGGTATGTTATGTTTAAAATATTTAGTGGGGAGGTCATTTTTATTCTATGGCTATCTGTGGCTAAAAGGATAATTTCGCCTAGATTAATACATTTATCTGTAATATGACTCAACTGTTATTATTTAGAATCGATTGTCACGCAAAGGGGTTGGGGATAGTGGAGGGGGTTGCCTCTAACCAACTCTCTGATACTATTTCCATTCACCGATACATTCGGTTTGAGGTCTCCACCTCCCCAGGGGAACCGGCGCACCGCCCCCGTCGGGAAGCGTGGTTTCCCCGTTGGGTTCTTGGCCGCCTCGGCCGGAAGCTGGCGGAAGAGGTGGCCATCGTCCAGAGCTGGCGGGCGCCGGCTTTTATTGAAGATATCGACGCGACCGCGGACCGCTTCCGTAGGGCCCTTACGGCGGTCTGCGACGCGTCGATGCCGCGGGGCAATAACCGGCCGCAAGACAGGCGGGCGGGACGGAGTTCCGGGCCAATTGCTGAGTGTGGCGTTGGGCCACATGGGGGGAGAGCTTCGGGAGCTGTTCGACCGTTGTTTGTCGTCCGGACGGTTCCCGAAGCTCTGGAAGGGGGGCGACTTTGCCTTCTTGCGAAGGAGAGTCGCTCTACGGACTGCCCGTCTTCATACCAGCCCCTTGTGTTGCTGGATGACACGGGAAAGATGTTGGAACGAATAGTGGCCTCCCGTGTCATCCGGCACATGGAGGAGGTTGGGCCGGAGCTGTCGGATAGGCAGTTCGGCTTCCAGAGGGGGCGTTCAACGTTGGACGCCCTCTCCACCCTGAAGGCTTGGTCCGCAGAGGCGACCGAGGAGGGTGGTAGGTTGTTGGCGGTTTCGCTTGACATCGCCAACGCCTTCAACAGTCTGCCACATGGCGTTATCCGCGAGGCGCTCCGGTTTTTCGGAGTGCCCTCGTATCTGTGGCGGCTGTTGGAGAACTACCTCCAGGATAGGGAGGTCGTCTTTGTGGACGAACGAGGCGTTGTGGCCCGGCGCCAAGTCAGGTGAGGGGTTCTACAGGGGTCGGTGCTGGGACCGCTCCTGTGGAACATGGGCTACGATTGGATGCTTCGCGTAGCGCTCCCTGAGGGGGTTCGACTAATGTGCTATGCGGACGACACCTTGGTCGTAGCCCGGGGGGGGGGCAATTTTGTCGAAATGGCGCGCCTGGCCACGGATGGCACGGCTCTCATGGTCAGGCGCATCCAGGCGTTCGGCCCTAGGGCGGCGGCGGAGAAAACCGAGGCCCTAATGTTTCATGGACCCACATTATTGTCCGGTATGGTATTAGGGTCCGGGTTGGGGTCCAGATGAAATATCTGGGCCTCATCAAGACGGACGGTGGCGGTTCGAGTCGCACTTCAAGGGACTCGAACCGCGCATAGTGGGAGTGGCGGCGGCTCTCGGTCGGCTCCTCCCGAGTTCGAGAGGACCGAGCGCCAGCTGCCGCCAGTTATACGCGGGAGTCGTGCGGAGCATGGCCGTCTACGAGGCACTGATCTGGGTGGATGCTCTCAGCGCCACGAATGGACGCGTGCTGCGTGTATACATTCACGGCGGCGAGGAAAGAGATAGGGTAGCCTCCGGCTCCTACGGAGATTGCGCAGCTGCGGCACGAAGGCCGCAGCGTGATAATGAGGAAGTGGGAGGAGGACCTGACGGACGCGCGCTATGGGCGTTACTCCATAGACGCCGTCCGCCCGGTCCTTAGAGGGTGGTGCGGAAGAGAGCGGGGCTCCCTTACGTTTAGGCTCGTGCAGGTGTTATCCGGACATGGTTGCTTCGGATGGTACCTGCACCGAATAGCCAGAAGGGAGCCCACCACTGCGTGCCGGTTATTGGTGATCATAATTTCAAGGTGAAATTCGAACTCAGGCCTGGTGAATTAACTTGTATTGGGAGTAGTGTAAGAGGTATAGGGGCAGCACCCTTTTTTTTTTCTTTTTTTTTTAGTGGAGAAACCCGTCATGGGTACACACCCGCTCGGGGGGACGAGTGGTTATGTGAGACTCCTACTCACTAAAAATCCACGGTGCACCGTCCGCCGCCGTAATGGTGCGACACGGGACCAGCAGGTAGCATACTACCACGTCGCCCCGGCGGCAAGGCCCGAAATGCCGCCCGCTGACGGAGACAGTCTGGTGCAAACGAAACTGTCTCCCCGTCCGCCGAACCAGTGCAATGGGAAAACCGGCTCCCGGACCCATCTCCCCTTGGTTCGGCCTGGCAGGAGAAGGAAGCGGATGAACCCACCCATCTGGCGTTGGGTTTTTTTATAGAGGTTTTCTCCTCAGCCTCTGCCATAATGTTTTGGCAAATGGCGGGGGTAAGGAGGCGAATGAACGCACCCCCGCCCCGCTAGCCCGGCTATGATTTTTTACCTAGGTTTTCTCCTCTGCCGTCCGTGAAACGGCAGGGGAAGCAGGCGAATGAACGCACCCCCTTCCTCACCTGTCCGTCGTTGGTTTTTTATAGAGGTTTCCTCTGCCGTCATTGAGCTCCCTCCCGTCTTTGACTTTCCGACTGTGATTTTTTAACGAGGTGTTCATCCTCAACCCTCTGGTTATTTTTTAAAATGGTTTCCTTCCACTGTCCGTACTTGATTTTTTATGCTGGTGGTTTTCTCCACCTCCCTCTAGTAATTTTTTAACGAGGTTGTCTTCCTCGGTAATTTTTTAAGTTGGTTGTCTTCCATCGGCTGATCCTCATTTTTAAAATGGTGGTTTACTCCACCACAGTCCGTCCGTGATTTTTAAGGTGGTTTTATCCACCGCCGTCAGCGATTTTTTAAAGAGGTTGTATCCTCTCAATTTTTAAGGAGGTTTTCTTCCTCCTCCGCCGTCAAAGACGAGTCCGTCCATAATGGACGAGTCGAAGCAGATCCACTCTTACCCCATCCTCTGTCTCCTCTGATGAGCAGAGGAGTACAGGGGAGGAACGCCGTCGGTCTGGTAATGGCCGCCAGTCATAAAGACTGACGTTGCCCGGGGCACATCACGAGGAGGTACCAGACATAGGGGCAGCACCCTCCCCTCAACCCATCCCATTCCCATCCGCATGTCAAATGATTCTAAATTTTAACCCTGATCTTGCAAAAGTGAACTTTATATTAAAACAACTGCTTACAACTAACATCTGCATTTTTTAGTAGGTACAGGTATGTTCTTGGTCTCGATCTTACCTGATGGCAAGTAAAGATGAGGCCGACGATTAATCGCACTTACCTATTAAATGCCTATTCACTCTTTGCTTGTTAAATTTAAAAAAAAAATCTCAAAATCTGTTTCTTTAGTATCAATTTTTATATTTACCCTAATTATTAAGTATTCTAAATTTAATATATAACAAAAAATTACGAGTCTCTACACTAGAGCATATATTCTAAAGTTAAGCCCATCAAAATCAGCAATATGTAAACTCAAGTCTACCTTAAAATATTATTTTTAGGGTCATGTTTACGTGGTGATCTGAATCCTTCATTATTTTTACTTTCCTTCAATACTCTGACAACAGTCGCTACAGAAATACCTAAAATCTCGGCGTTCTTCAATACAGATCTTTAGGCCATTTCTTGAACATATACTAAGACTTGTGAGTATTGATTATTATAACCTTTTCAGACACAGTTAAAGGAGGACCCTATTTCTTTTTAGGCCTTGATAGAAACTCTGGTTTTGTCAACGGACCTGGCATAGCATCCATAGTGCATTTGTTTAAATGAATAGTGCACATTTTGCAAAATGCAAAACTCAGCAAACAAAAACAACAACACAACAATAAACCGAGATACCAATTTTAAGTATCTAATATCTAACACCTCAGAATAACTACAAGGAGTACTTTATCGTGTTGGCTCTCTAATTTTATGATCTGATAGATTTGAATCTTCTGAAACTTACAAAATACAAAGTCACAACAATAGTGTTGTTGGTTATGATTGGCAATTATGAGATATACTAATGTAATCATTCGATTATAAATATATATCGAGATATCACATTTATAGCCTAATTTGATAGGGTTAGTTGGTATAAATATTCTTCTAAAGAACTTTGTTTACGACTGAACGATCTTACTGAAGTACCTACCTCAATTCAGTCGTCATTCTTAATCGCACACCTCTGAGTATACGTAACGTAAATGCCTCGATTATGAACGATCAATCATCATCACCGAAATAAATCAATTATCAAAATCATCCTTATTCGAATTTACGCTTACGTGAGTCATTCAAAGCGCCCCCCTCTTGATAAAACTGTTATCAATTTTAAATATCAATTGCAGTGTAGCCAACACAATTTTTGAAAGAAACTTTTTCTACACAAACTAGCGTAAAAAAAGAAAAAGAAAAGTTCCTTACAGAACCTATGTACCTGTGAGGTGTGCACGTATGTAGCATATATGTGTGTAATGTTTGCATGTGGATAGCTAAGTGTTGCACGTATAGCGTCACTAGTATCGCGCGGGCGGTTGCCTGACCCAAGGGCATCACACCGAGGAATGGACCTAGGCTTGGGATGCCGCTAGAGAGGACGTACGTGGCGGGTGTGCGGGAACGAAGTTGACCGCCCGTCCTCTGCCGAGAGAACGGTGGTTTCACGGGTGTGGGCGGTGGCACGCTCTGTTTGGAGAGACGGTGGAGCAGTACGCGTTAGCTTTCTAACCTTGTCGTGGGGGTCGGTAAAAATATTTTGCGATCGGCGTTTTTTCCGTGAGGCGTTATACTGTCGGCGATTTCTCCGTGAGGCGGTAGGAGTAGGGACATAAGTAGCGGCTGCTTTAATTAACGGGTTGGCGTGATTCGATGCGGTATCGAAGTAAGATCGCGACAGGAATCTGATGTAAGAGTGAATCCGACGGAAGATCCATATCTCTAAGACAAACGAACGATAATAAGCTTTAATTAATTATAATCTTTAAATGTTTTAGTTAACATTTAAACGAATGTTATGATCAGAATAATTCATCGATAAGTAATTCTCGTAACAATGTGCCACTACATCCCTATTCGAATAGCATCGACTTTATAGATGCTTTGTAAATAACAACCGTAATACAAAGCAACTAGATCTATAGTAAATAAAATGTTTTATAGCGACATCTAACGTCGAGTAGCGATACTTGTTGTCAATTTAGACATTACTGGAGTCTCGAATACAAAAGGTCTTTATGTGATTGTATACAAAATAAAATTAAGCCTTATGTTCTATGAAAAGAGTTTTATTTTGCATTTATACTTTAGGTATCTTAACGCTTTTTGGATTAATATTGCTTTTAAATTGTGATTGGTGTTTTATTAGTAGTAGTATGCTTTGCTTGTTTGATTTTGGCGAAATAGGTCCCGATAATGTGATACAAGTGTACCAATTCCAACTTACTCTTTATTCCGCGGGCTTACCAGACCTATGTTCAGCAGTGGACGTCCTGCGGCTGAAATGATGATGATGATGATGACCAGACAATAAGTTCAAGGACTATGTCAAGCAAGTTTTTCTGTCAAAAGGTTATTAAAGGGTCGATCATTATGTGAATGATAGTGTTGTCTGGAAGTGACACTCTGTGCATGCACTAAATTATATGGTTATTATTGGATTTAATAAGACATTGTTGTATTATGTAAATTAATATTATAGAAAAAAAGATAAACCCGATCGAGTTTCTTGCCGGTTTTTCTCGATGGCTGGGATCTTTTTCGAACCAGTGGTGTAGTGTTTTGACGTATATATAAATGAAGACACCTTTCCGAATGTTGACATTGTTATAAGAATGTCTTTAAAGGTGATGGTAATCAACTCCAATGGGGAACAACACCTTTTCAAATTTGAAAGGGTAAAAGAAATGAGTTACGAAGACGTACGTTGCTTAAAAAAGATTGACCGGTTCATCCCTGATGTCCATAGAATATGATGTGTTCAAAGACAGACTTTGAAAAAAATTATCAACGATTATCGCTCATTTCAAATTTAGAAAAGTAGGTATATCCCATCAAAAACATAAATGTGAATTGAGAGCCAAATTCAATATCATGATATATCATATACTTATGCCATGGTTATTTACATCAACGACTAACCAGTGAGATCTAAATGGGTGCCAAGTTCAATGGTCAGTCCTGAAATTTATTTATAAGAACTTAAAATATCATTTCTTCATAGAACTTAGGATAATCTATTGAAGCCTAAGGACTAACTTACCTAACTACTAACTAAGGTCACGGTACCGCTCGCCATTCGATACCTATAAAAAAAAAACATTTTTTAAATTTTTGTCTGTGTGTCTGTTTGTTCCGGGTAATATCCAAAACGGTTGGACCGATTTTGACGGAACTTCCACTGCTAGATAGCTGATTTTATAGGGAGTAACTAAGGCTACTTTTATTTTAGAAAAAGAATTAGGGTTCTACACAAATAAAAAAAAAACTGGTCATGGTGAATCAATTCTGGCGCTTAAATGCCTTACGCTGAGCAAACTATAAGAGATATAGCAAATTAATATACTACATAATTGTAGAAATTAAAAATACGTACAAAATAGTCAGCGAGATTATACGTCTATCTTCTAAGAAACGGCCACAATAAGCATTTTTGCCTTTAGAATAGCCGGAAGCGGGGGAGCAATATTCGCGCGGGCATTCTGTAGTCTACGTGAGCAAAGTTGCGGGCACAGCTAGTGTTATCTAGCTGGATAGCTACCACCTTCAAGTTGAAAATCTGTCGCCAAGCACGACTATAGGTTGTATTCCGGCAGCTGCACTCAAAACCCATTTTTCCTACTAGATTTAGCGTGCTTCCGTCTTAGGCATCATCGTAACTTAACATCAGGTGAACGATATAAACCTATCATTCATTTACGGCCGTTCTCAATAACCTACCTATGCGTTGTTTCTGTTACTATAGATAGACAAATATAATCTTTTGTTCTTACTTTTTTTTTCAATAACCTATCAATGGATAGTTTTTTGTACCTACATAATATTTATCCATATCCTATAGCTTGGATAGAGAAGAGGGAAGCCAATATCTGGCTTTAAAGATAGTACCTACTAAATACAAATATGTACCAATCGGGGATAGTAAACTCAGATATGTAATTGAAAACGGCCGTTAATTTGGTTGTAAAGAAATAACAATATCATTTGAATAAATTTGGAATTTTTCGTATCCAATTTTGTTTTCCTAACAAGTAACAAAATGAAATCAAAAGAAGGTATGAAGCAACTAAGGGTCTATAATATTTTTGAGGTCGATGACCGGCCTATCACTAAGGAAAAGTACCTATCCAATATTTAAAAAAAGAACATCCGCATTAAAACAAAAATAATAACACTAGTCGAGCTCAAAAAATTTTAAGCCCTAACTATTTTCGTAGGTACGATTTCGTTTTGTTGGTTAATTTCATGTATAAATAAATTTATTATTTCACAATTTTGTGTAATTTTTTTTATTAATATTATACTTTGCAACTATTATTATCTATCTACGTAAAATATAACCACGTAAAATTTGGCATGGTTAAAGTTTATATGAAGAAGGAGTGCAGAAAGCTAAAATGTATCTATAATATCTGTTACTAATATATTAAATTCTATAAATTAATATTGCGATCCTAAAACGACAAGTGTCATTGAACTTAGACTCCCCAAAATATTGACATTGTCACTCAACGAAAAGTGACAGCAAGTGATGTAGATGATACTCATTGTTTAGGTTTATACTGTAAATGTCAAACAGAAAATAGTCTATGATTAAAAAGTCGCTGGTCGAATTTCGATCATTTTTTTTAGAACTGACTACACTGTTAGCCTTAGAGGCCCTGAAGCCGCAGCGGCTTTTACAGCTTCACCGGACTTGATATTTCGATCATTGGTCGACCTCTAGTAAGTAATAATTATTTATGCATATATGTTTTGTGCTAAGATTCTAAGTAGAAGTAAAAAGTACAGTACAGTTTGAGAAGCACAATAGATCTATTGTTAATATTATATATTATTTTCTACATTTTATTTCTAATCTTTTTCGCTAGTATACTCTTCATAAACGTGTGGGTCTTGTCCTTCAGACAACTAGGTGTATGAATGTATTCACAAGCTTATAGATTCCCTTTGAGTGTGAAATCGTAATCCTCACTGCAGAGGCACGTGAATAGGGTTGTCAAATTTGTCGATCATCAATTATGTAAAAAAATATTAAATTAAAAGCGCGCCAAATTATCAAGAGTATTTATTCATTTATTACAGCTCACTAACATATACCAAGCATTATACATTTTTTATAATATCTATTCTTATAACTAAAATAGAAAAACGTTAATATTTAAAAATGATCACAGCACGCTCGGACAACAGACAACAACTTAAGAAATAAATGTAACTATATTATATTGTATAAAAGTTAATAATATTAATTTTTGTATAACAAAATTGTATCCCGCATGTATATTTCATGGAACGTCTTTTCGGGACCGAGAAACGGGACATCCATATTCACTGGATAAGTTTGACAATCCTAACCTATCTTCGGTATTATATGAAACCATACAAAGGTATGGCGAATTCTTAAGTATAAAAATCGGTAAACGAATATTATTTATCGCTTTAACATCACCTTTAAGTATGTATGTACATATGGTGCTGAGATACGTGGTCGCTAATCTATGGGCCTCATAAGAAAGCACAAGGTCACCCAAAAATCAATGGATAGTACTATGCTCGGAGTTGCTCTGCGTGGTTGAATCAGAAATGAGAAGATCGGCAGAAGAACCAAATTCACCACATAACCAAAATCGAAATCAAAATATCTTTTATTCAATTTAGGCCTCAAGAAGGCAGTTATGAATGTCAAAACACTACCACCGGTTCGGAAAACATCCCAGCCATCGAGAAGAACCGACAAAAAACTATCGGGTTTATCATCATCTTATCATCTTTTTTTTAAATTGTTTTACAGTATTAAATTATATACAGATATTATCATTTTCAGTAGATGTACAAAGAGGGAATCACATCCAAACATCACCATCATTTACGTAATCAGCCACCCTATAATACCCCTTCGATAATAAAACTTGCTTAACATGATTCTTGAACTTATTATCCGGCAAATCGGTAATGTGCTTAGGAAGTTTATTATAGAACCTAACACAATAACCTAAAAAACCTTCCTTTGTTTCACTAAGTCTAAAAGACGGAATTACTATTTTATATTTATTTCTAGTATTAAAATTGTTATTAAAGTTAGAAGTTCAAAATTATTTTCATTTTTCCGAACATACATTATATTTTCCAAGATGTCTTGGGAAGGCAAAGTTAAGATACTAAATTCTTGAAAATTATTCCACAATGATTCGCGTGGTCCCATATCATAAATTGCTCGAATTGCCCGTTTTTGTAATACAAATATGGTATCTACCTCAGCTGCTGAACTCCATAGTAAAATACCGCAAGACATTGTACTGTAACTGTGGAAGTAAGCGAAGTAGACCAGCCTAGCAGTAGCAATACTTATCAGTTAACTGTTAACATTATATCAGATAGGTAACAGTTAACCCTAAGAATAGCTAGACTTAAGTGGTAGAGGCCGAACCACGTGGCTTGTGGAACGGATGGCCGACGCGATGGGACCGAAAAGTTCTCGAGTGGCGGCCACGTTTCGGAAGATGCGGTTCCATTGAACTTAGACCCCCCAAGATATAGACATTGTCACTCAATGAAAAGTGACAGCAAGTGATATAATATTCATTGTTTAGGTTCATACTGCAAATGTCATACAGAAAATAGTCCGCCCCATTAGATGTTTCACGTCAAAATTTGCTGGGTGGTAGACATCCGACTTTCTTTATACAATCAAGGTGGCTGTTCAGGCAACACTATTTTAATCTGTGCTACGGTTGTTTCGGTGTTTCGACGCTTGGGGGCGGGGTCTTAAAAAAACGATTTTTCGACGTCGGACTGGTCAGAATGTTCGGTGCATTATTATCATTTTTCCCAGTTTATTAAATACTGTGATTGCCTCAGCTTGTTCGTGGTGGAACAGTTTTGTGTGTACCTAATCAGATACAATAACTCGGACGACGGCGGCCGCTACAGTGAAGTGTGGATTTGCACCCGGTCACGGACACAACATCAACGGCGATCCCCAGGTAAGTCGGCACTGTTCAGCCGGGTTCAATTATTTTGGTGGACCTGAACAACTACCGATTCAATAGGATATAGTAAGTCCCGGGACCAGCGAGTTACGAACTACGAAGTTATCGAAGTCTTTAATTCGCCGTTCCTAGTATCCGGCCCCCACAGTGGCAAACTAGTTTAAAGCCCGCCTGATGGTAAGCGACTACCGTAGCCTACAGCTGTTTGCAATACCAAAGATATCAGTAGCGCGTTACCGATTTTTAACCCCGAGGAGCTTTAAAAACCTAACTCACCGCATGAACACAACACAAAGTTATTTGGCTGCGATCTTTTTTAGGGTCAATTTCTTTATGCCCTATGGTACCTCTTTACGGTTCTTACCATTATGTACTGTGACGTCATCTTGCCATGTTTGTACTATAAATATCTAATAATATAGTATGTATTTGACACATAAAATTTAAAAGTTTTAATTTAAATTACCTTGTTAGTATGGGTCAAATCTTGCAAATGAATTTTAATGTAGTTATCCCAACCATTTGAGCTGAAATTTCGTATAGGTACACGTTTAGTTTGAATATCAATGCAGGGTTAGTTATGTGACGTCATTCTAAATCCAATATGGCGGACTCGCGAAGACTGCAGAACAGTTGTTTTTAAGCAAGCCCCATGCATAAAAAAATGCACGCAAAGGGTTTGCTGAGAAGAACAGAGAACGGACAGACAGATAAAAATTGAAAAGGAAACAATTTTTTTTTTTATATATTAAGTTCGTTTAAAGGTACTTTCAGCATTTAGTAAAAAGCTGTTTTTTTGATATTTCAAACAGATACTTCAATTTTATTATTTGTAGGATAAAATGGCAACGTATAAACTTGTTTATAGAAATAAACGTGAAATCCCTCCCTCTTACAATGTCGGATCCTTCAAACGAGGTGTGTACGGACATTTCTGATTTCTGCAGGCCGTGATAACGTCAACTGTCGATGGAATTTTACACTGGCGGTCAAAGTTGTTTCTGAACAGGTACTAGAATTTCCATCACGTAATGTGATTTCAGTTTGCCGAGCTATTATTACAAAAGAACAAGACATTTTGTGTTATTTCGGTGGTATATTCTACTCAAAAATGTTTCGCTAAAAAAGACTGTGGTAGGTAGTTTCACGTCTCATCTGAAAGAAAGAAATAAAGCACATTTATTAAAACGATGAAAACACGGACATAATTACAAACACTACATTACAATAATTTGGAGTATTACCTACTTATTTTTATACCAGCTGTGGCCGCGGCTTCGCGCACGTGGACTACAGAATGGCGTCGATCGGGCACACCGGCGAAACATGCTCCCCTGCTCCCGGCTAAAAAATGCTTATTGTGAGTGTTCCTTTGAAGATAGACATATACTCTTAATGACTTTTACTAGGTTTTTTTCTACTATTATATTGTACATTAATTTGATATATCTCTTATGGTTTACTCAGCGTTAGCCATTTAAACGCCGGAATTGATTCACCATGACAAGTTTTTTTTTATTTGCGCGGAACCCTAATTCTTTTCTAAATAAAAGTATCCTAAGTTACTCTTTATAACATCAGCTATCTGCCAGTGCGAGTCCCGTCAAAATCTGTCCAACTGTTACGGAGATTACGAGGCACAAACAGACAGACAGACGGACAGACAGAAGGATAAATTTTTTAAAAATGAGTTTTTCTTTTTAGGTACGTTTCGTATATATATTTTCAAATGAATTTAGTAAAAAACTGTTATTATGACATTACAACCAGACACTTTAATTTTATTAATTGTATATATTATTGCAATGCTACAAAGCAAATGCCGCATTCATCATCGAAAAGGACGAAAAGCGAATTGCCATAGCGCTGGTTTTGAACTGGGCCCACACTAAGACTAATGCCCTTAAATTAGATTAGCCTAGGTAGGTAGCAAAGATAATCGTTATTGTTTAGTGCTGTATAAAACGGAGGAGTAAGTTGAAAATAGAAAGGCGGGGCATTACTTAAGCTATCTAAGCCAAATGTACAATCCGCAACATAGTTTTTATTTTCTTATAATTTAAATTTTTTATCATTGATTCCTTAATTCATTATAGGTTACCGGGTCTACGGCTCGGCCGCATCTCTTTAATTAATCATTTCTTTTACTAACAGTTAATAATATTTTCAAGTTCACATTAACAATGGATAACAAACTTTTTTTTTAATACAGAAAAACGAACTACTCTCCATCCGTCTGTGGCGGAAGTAGGAAAGAAATTTCGGGTAAATTATTTACGACGGATTTCCGCAAAGCGCCTTCGTCAATCGTATTATATTGATTAGTGTAGTGCTATTTTTCTTTTTGGCGTAAAAAACATAATTAACTGTTTCGACATGCAATTCTTTTATTAAAATGCCATCGTCATAATTTAAATATATTGATGAAACTATTAATTATGGATTGATAAAAAAAAGTTACATCAATTTGAGATACTACTTAAGCATAAAGCAATGATATCGAATGACGTCATAGTTCCGGACGTCACTGACTTCTACTTTATAATAAAAAAATCAGGTAACCTACATTCGTGAGGCTTGCATTTACGTCTACTGCGAATGACCTGCCGAATATAGAGCAGCTATAAATAGACAGGGGCTGGTGCAAGTTCTGCTTTGTGAATGGCCGAGTGAACTGCATTTAGGCCACGATGCCATTGCATTACCTGACCCAGTTATTTTTCAATGGATCAGTGCTGAGCAACTCCGTCCGCCGTTTCATTCAGTAACGCACGTACCCTTGAGGCGAGCGTAATTCATTTCCGTAATTCCCTTTTGCATGTATTTTCAAATTAAATATAAATTTCCCATAATAAACTTCAATAATAAGTGAAGTTATTTGACCTAATTTTTACAATCCGTGTATTACTGATACTGAAACATAAAAATCAGCATTTTGAGTGAGTTTTAAAAAAACCCGCTGCTATTAAATCTTGACTTTTACATCGCCATTATTAGTTGATACACAGCGAGGGAGGTTTTGATTGGTTTAAAAGTTGTCTGTGTAGCATTTGACCAATCGTGTTCGTGGTTTGGGCGACTACTGCGCCACCTGTTTAACTTACACAACGTATTCATTGAAACCCGCCCAGACATACTGTTTTTGTTAGTGCGCATGCGCGTTGAAGCCCAACAAACTTACAAAGGGCTCGAATAAGTTACGCTTACAAGTGAATCTGATGCATTTATGTTATAAAAATGGTGAAATCTGTGAAGTGGCATGTAGAAATTAGGATATTCGACGTTTCGAATCATGACCGGGGCATCTGAAAAGTAAGTCCAGTTTCTGTTACTCAGATATTTGTGTTTGTCTTTCGGCCCGGGTAGACCTCGCCCGACTTTATAAAGCATTATTACGTTTTTATGACGACAACTGTTTACCTTATACATCTATAACCGTAATAAAGTTATAATATATCGTATATATTATGATATTAATGATATAGAAAATGCAAAACTGTGTAGGGGTTAGGTAGAATTCGGGACCGCCGCCCTTGAGGGTCAGACGGGTTCGTTGTATAGATCAATGAGATTCCCCATTCATTCACAATAGAGTGGGTGACGGATTTCGATGTCGTTGCATCTATTTTCGCTTTAATAAGTTTTACGAGTGTTTTTTCAATCATTACGCAAATAAAATGAGTAATTGTAACGAAATTTATATAAAAAATGGCATACTAGCTAGCGCGTGTTTATTAAACAGTAATCTATATTATTGTGTAGTTCTGTCTGTACGTGTAATTTTGTTTCCAAAATTTCTGATAGATTTCTAAATAAATATTTCTTAGAAAAAAAATTTAATTAAATTAAGGATATATTTTATACGCGAATATGACAAAAAATAAATTTGTTCGCTTTATGTCCGGATTTAACTCAAAAACGGCTTGACCTTTTTTATAAATTTTTTTCAAAGGGAAGCTCATGCTTTTAATAAATGCAGTTGATAATCTAAAAGTGTTAGATATCTTCTATACAATTAGGTAATAAAGTTGAAATGTCTGTTTGTAATGTCAAAATAATAGCTTTTTACTAAATGCATATGAAAGTGTATAAGACTCCTGTAACAAAAAGCTAATTTTTAAATTTTTGTCTGTCTGTTTGATCCGGGTAATGTCCGAAACGGTTGGACCGATTTTGACAGGACTTTCACTGGAAGATAGCTGATTTTAAAGGGAGTAACTTAGGCTACTTTTATTTTAGAAAATGAATTAGGGTTCCGCACAAATAAAAAAAAACTGGTCATGGTATTCACCATGAATTGATTCCAATTCGGGCGCTTAAATGGCTTACGTTGAGTAAACCATACTAGATATAGTAAATTAATGTACGAAATAATTGTAGACATTAAAAATACCTACAAGAAAGTAAGCGAGAGTATACGTCTACCTTCTATGGAACACCCACAATAAGCATTTTTGTCTTTAAAATAGCCGGGAGCGGAGGAGCAAGATTCGCGCGGGCATTCTGTAGTCCACGTAAGCGAAGCCGCGGGCACAGCTAGTCAATAGAACTATTAAAAATCGTAAAATATAATTTCAAGAAAAATTAAAATTGTGTCGTGTCTCAACTAATTTTGATGAAATTTTGTAGACGGATAGCATAATATGTTATTTCATAATTTATAGGTTATATGAAACATGAGTATTTTTTTTAGAAACAGTAAAAAACTATTTAAGTACATATTCCTCGACAGATTTTGATATAATTTTGTACACTAGAAATATATTGTTATTCCTGTATTGATAGGTTATATGAATTGAAAATAATGTTAGTAAAAATAAAATAACGAAATGAAAATAATAAACTTGCATATCAGTTAAGAACTACCTATTGAATACCACCGTTAATTAACTTCACAAATATGTATTAAGTCAAAAGAACTTTAAAAATTATATAAGAATCATACAATTTACATTTGAATAAAAAAACGGTTCTTCTAAAAACAGTGGCTAGAAAATTTAAAATATTTTTTATTATTCAATATTTTTATTTTCCTAATGTATTTTTTATTTCCTAGTGTTATTATATTAAACTTTTAGGATTATACATTTTGTTATATTTCGAAGTTACACAGTTTAATTCGAATGAGTTACGATGTTATTCATATTGAGCATCGATATATTTATAAAATTATGAAGAGAAACTAGAAAACAGTCATTCGCACAGAAACGCTTCGTACTTGTAGCAGCTAGTGATTATGTATTGTAGCCACACTGTGCACAATGATTAATAAATCTAATTAACTGCTATATAATTTTAATTAAAATAGCTATAATCTTTTTATATAAAGTGCTATAAACCTCACATTAGCTTTGCTGCTGAGCGCGCATCACGCAAAAATTCAAGGTAGATTTTGATCAATTTTTTTTTTGTTTTACTACAGACCTTGCTTTTCTCGAGAGTTATTATTTATGATTAATATAACAAGAAAAATATCGTCAAGACTGCATAATAATGCTGAAAAGTTAGTCAGTTGGTCCGCAAAAGACGCTGCGCGCTCAATGTTTGAACGCTGCGCTAGAGCTCTATAGGTCC
This sequence comes from Saturnia japonica, assembly GCA_033032175.1. Lineage (NCBI taxonomy): Eukaryota > Metazoa > Arthropoda > Insecta > Lepidoptera > Saturniidae > Saturnia > Saturnia japonica. The sequence goes on from CM065330.1 coordinate 2,893,002, forward strand.
TGCTGAGGACCTTTTAAGCATTATTATGCAGTCTGACGATATTTTTCTTGTTATATTAATCATAAATAATAACTACTATCAGTTTCAGATTGTATACTAAAACTTTATTTTTATAATTTTCCGACGACTAAATTACACATAACTTACGACGATTTCATCAGCATATCGACATCGGACGGTTATTTTTTCTTAAATTAACATTTTATAGAAGTAATGTGATAATTTGTAGCATGTATGTATACTGCTACAATTTCGATAAAAAAAATTTTAATCTTCGTCAGCCTCCTACACCATAACTGAGGTCGCGCGGTCTGACGCTCGATATATCACTAAGCAATATATAAACTATTATCAAAATCATGTTCTACTATATATATTGCTACTCATGAAAAAGGTCTCGTAGCTTGTGGATTATATCTGTAAACGTGTTTATTTGTGCGAGCACGCGGTTGCGTTTACGGTAAGAAAACAAAGTTTAAAAAAAAAATGTTTGTTGTTTTCTGGAAATAATGTGATGGAATAAATATGAATCAATATGTTAATAAAATGAAATACAATGTATTAATAGTTTAATTTTAATTATTCTTCATAAAAATTATCACTGTCGTCGATATCGCTGCCACAACTGGATTCATCAACATTAACAAGAAACTCAAAGTCGTAATCAAAGTACTTCATGTATTCATTTTCGACTTTTTCTACATGCTTGCAAATGTTAGACTTGGTGGTATTTTCAATATCGTTCAACATCTCATGTATAAAATTTTGTACCGCTGTCATATTTTGTTCAATATTTTTCGAGGCAATTTGGTCTTTCATAATAGCCCAAATATACTCAATCGCGTTCAGCACGGGATGATTTGGAGACAGCCTTAATATTTCAAAGCCCTGACTTATTATTTACTAGTGGAAGACTGGTTCTCAAGTGCAGTTGCCGGAACACACCTATAGGTGCTTAGCGACTGATTCTCAAATTCTAAGAAAAACATTATTCGTACGGGTAAAGAATATAACTTGGGAATCTTCAAGTGAAGAGTGAATAAGTATTTGATAGGTGTAAATAATCGTATATACTGGAGTTTATTAATTAAACGAGATTGAGTACTTTAGTTTTATTAAATGGTTACAATAAATATATCAAACATGAAAGTTATGTAGTAAAGCGGATGCGAGCACAGATAATCGAGAATGCCGTAGATTATATCGCTTCGATGATTCGTGCGTTTACACAATCCCTTGTAATGGCGCGTCTATAGCGACAGCTATACCTACTGACAATAGGTAAGCGTGATCTATCTTCTTGATTGTGATCTTCTTCTATGCGCATGCCTAAACTCCATACAACAAAAATTTTAACAAAAAGGAAAACTAACTTCAATGATTTTGAAGAGTTACCTGATGTATTTTCAAAGTTGAAGGTCCAATGCCAATGAAATTAAAATGTGACCACCCTTGAGGTACCCCCCTTTCAACGAAAAAATGGTCATCTAAATCTAATCGGTTCATAAACAAAGAAGCTATACCAAGAATCCATAAAAAAAAACATTTGAATTGCGAATCTCCTCCTTTTTTAAAAGTTGGTTAAAACATAACGAAAGATTTATATATTTTCCTAAAAGGACGCAAAAAAAACTGTACAAATAATATATCCAAATTTTTGTAGCTATTTCCGCCTGCACCTAAATAACAGCTATTTCATACTTCTACAACAAAAAAGCGGAGGTGGGCGACTAAAAATGATTTACTTAATTCAATTATGAACGATTTACATAATCGAATCCATTTAGGTATACTCAGAGGTGGGCGATTATGAGTGATGAGGTGATGACTGAATTAAGATATGTACTTATTAAAAGTGAAGAGTGGGAACATAAAAAAAAGGTCGTTCAAAATTAGTAACCTAATATTAGTAACTACTAATATTAGTAATTGCTTAACAGTTTTAATCGAAGATAACTTCATTATCGAATGATTACATTAGTATATTATCTCATAATCGCCCACCACAAAAAAGAGAGTTGAATAGTAAATAAATTTGTTAATAAATGTTTATATTAATGTCATAAACAAATTATGTATTATAATAATTAATAAAAACGGACAAGTAGTAAGTAGAACTCGCATCCTGAGGGTTCCGAAATGATTAGGTACCTACATTATTCTACAAATGACGAGGTAACCCAAAGGGCTAAAGGCCATCAAACCGAGAAATGTTTTTATTCTTCAATCTGTTACATAAATTACTATTATATACAAATTTCAGTCTGTCCGTCCGTCTGTCTGTTGAACCTAAGTGCGCTTAGTAATTTGTAATAACAATACAATTTTTAACAATAAAGAAACCCAACTTAAATGTTTTTGAAGAGTTCCCTTGTGTATCATCGGAGTTCAAAGTCCAATGTCAATGAAATTAAAGGTGGGTCGACCCTTGAGATATCCCCTATCCAACAAAAAATAATCATCCAAATCGGTTCATAATAGTGATGCGACTCCACTAGGATTTTGTGTCACGAGCCACTCGATTAATTTTACTACGTCACTCGACTTGTGCTCGAGTTTTCGAGTCACTCGAGTAAACTGCTAACAATTCTTACAACTCGAGTAAGAATTTATCATCACTCGAGCTAAGTTTCGATTAAGAATTTTTAAATACCTTTATTAATTTAGTAATATTTGGTAATATGAAATAAAATACAAAATATTATTTACCTTATTTATCTCATTAATCTATAAAGAAAAATAAAATGACTTCTTACAACTAATTAAGTTGCCATGCAAAAATTACCCTTAAATTGCAAAGTTAAAAGTTATCACTTTTGATGCTGTACACTAGGTACTATAATAACAAAAATTAAACTTTTAATCACACTTTCATATAACAATAACAAAACTATAAAACGATGCACGTGAATTCAATTAATGTTTGTTTACATTTAAGATGCAAGTTTGATTTTGTAAAGTCCCGACGTAAACTAGTGACGTAGCGCAGTGAAAAATCTAGCGTAGCGCTCGACTCGAGTAACTCGAGTGCAAATGAACTCGAATCAAATTTATTTTCACTCGAGTCACTTGCGTAAAAAACGGCTCGAGTCGCATCACTAGTTCATAAACAAAAGTTATGGCATTATCATCGCGACGCCTGCAATTGCAAACTTGCTTGCGAACTAAAGTGACGCTTGCATTTGCAAACTTGCTTGCGAACTAAAGCGACGCTTGCAATTGCAAACTTGCTTGCGAACTAAAGCGACGCTTGCAATTGCAAACTTGCTTGCGAACTAAAGCGACGCTTGCAATTGTAGCGTACCATGTCCGCTATTTTGTCAATAGACAGCAAATAGTTCAGGAGAACAAACGCGTCGAGGTTTTGTAAAATGAACTCCAATGGGAGTTTTTGGCGGGATCTTAAAGTGACATGTTGCGTATTTTATTTGTATGTAATTCATTAACTTGGGTTTTTTGACCCTGCATTATGTAATATTGGTGACATTGCTTGATATAGTTTGGTTGTTGTGCATAAGTGAAGTGGATTATAAATATAAAGCAAAAGGCATGCATTTTGAAATCTCCCAAAAACTATCTAGATCGTTCCAACAAGAGAGCTACCATCTTCTTAGAGGCCACTTTGTTTGAAATACCTATTCCTACGAAGGCTTGAAAAAATTGACGTTGGAAAATTTTACGATTATTTAAAAACATTGTCACTGGCATGTGATTTTTGCATCGCCAAAACAAGAAGAAAAAGAAGAGACCTCCGGTGACAAACTTGATGTTGAATTAGTAATTGTAAATGATGATTGTATTTGGAATTATAAATTACAAGAGCATAGTAAAAAAAATTGAGCATGGGTGGCTGTATATACGTTGGCAACGTGCCGCTTGTGTAATATGAGCTCTAAACCGCACTGACCGGAACATGGCGTCTTTACGATCACTGGAATGATTTTCGAACCCGTGGTGGTGTGTTTTGACGTTCGTAAATGCCTTCTTAGCGCCTAAATTGTTTTATAGAAGGAAGAAATTTTACGGTCTTTACATATCACATGCCGCTGATATATGCGTTTACAAAGTTATTCTCTAATTTAAAATACCTAAAAAGGCCCGACAACGTTTGTACATTAGTGAATTTCCAAGCGTAATATGTCACATAGACGGTGGTCAGAATGTGATTGCTGATGCATTATCGAGAATAGAGGAACTATCATGTCCAAGCTCGGTACAATAATCGGGGATCGCACGTACACAAACAATAGTTGGGTACTGAGTTTGGAATATTAATGAGAACAGGCGTGACTAGTAATATTCGATTGAAATGTAGGAAATTAGATAACTCAAATGATACTATTCATTGCGAAACAACCACGCAAAATATTAGGACTTATATTCCGGTAAAATTTAGGATGGCTATACAGTAATACCCCGCTTAGCGCGACCCCGTTACGCGCGGTTTCACTATAACGCGAATTTCAAATTTCGCGCTCAAATGCCCCGCATTACGCGAAGAGTGCGTATAAACATAATGTAGTCATTAACTTCTCTATGGTCGCGGGATCCCCGCTTTCTCTGAATATTCTCTTTGAAGAATTGGGAATTCCCTGTCCTTCGACTATGTTCTATGGGGATTTCCTCGTTCATTTCGTGTGTTCATTTGTTCCGTAATGTTAGTTCGGTCGGCTGGCAGTTTTGTTTTAACATTTATTTGAGATACATACATAATTTAACCCTACGTTAAAAATGCCGCCTGTAAAGAAAAAAGAGCGTAAAAGCGTCACTTTGGAATTGAAGATGAAAGTGTTAAGAAGAATGGAAAATGAAGGCAAAGCAACAATTGTTGGGAGAGATTTTGGACTCTCAGAATCGACTGTGAGAACGATTTATAAAAATCGGGGAAAAATTCAAATCTCCAGCGAAAGTTCAACATCTATAAGTGCAACAAAACTTTCTCGTTCGAGATCATCTATCTTAGAAAAAATGCAGAAATTACTGTCAGTCTGGATCGAAGATTTGAATAAGAAGAACACACCACTAAGTCAAGATCTCATATGCACAAAAGCAAAATCTTTGTATGAGATGCTGAAAACAAAAGAAGGAGAAGGGAGTGCCACTCCGACTTTTGCTGCCAGCAGAGGCTGGTTCCATCGGTTCAAGCAGCGATCTAATCTTCACAATATCCCCATAACAGGCGAGGCGGCCAGCGCGGACATTCAAGCTGCAGCTGAGTTTCCAGACAAGTTTCAAGAGTTCGTTAGACGAGAGAAAATTCCTGCTTATCTCATCTTTAATGTTGATGAGACCGCACTTTACTGGAAAAAAATGCCATCTCGAACATTCATTTCTAAGGAAGAACGTCAAACCAGTGGTTTCAAAGCTGCGAAAGATCGACTAACACTTTTGCTGGGTGGTAATGCCACTGGTGATTTCAAACTGAAACCTTTACTAGTGTACCATTCAGAAACACCCCGTGCAATGCGAGGCACAGACAAGACAAGTCTACCAGTTGTGTGGCGACCAAACAGAAAGGCGTGGGTTACACGGGAAATTTTTCAAGAATTGTATTCTAATAGTTTTTGCCCATCAGTCAAATCATACTGTGACAGAAATGGGCTTGAACCTAAAGTTATATTACTCTTAGACAATGCCCCAGGACATCCAACCTCACTTGATACACCCAGAGACTTAAAAGTGTACGTAAAGTTCCTTCCACCAAACACTACGTCAATATTACAACCTATGGACCAGGGAGCATTAGCAAACTTCAAAACTTATTACCATCGCCGCACTTTTAGCCAACTAATTCATGAAACTGACGGGGAAGGAAGACAGTCTATGCGAGAGTGGTGGAAGTCATACAACATTATGAAGTCTATTCACAACATAGAAGAGGCTTGGAAGGAAGTTAAAATGAGTTGTATGAATGGGGTGTGGCGTAATCTTTGGTCAGATGTAGTGGAAGCACCTAGAAGAATTGTCCAGATGCAGAGACAAGTGCTTGAAGACATTGTTGCAATGATTGAGGGGTCTGAACTTGAAGATGTCACGCTAGAAGATCTCGTAGAATTTGTAGCAACGCACGACGATCCTATCAGCAATGAAGAACTGATCGAGTTACAGAATAATCCTATCTACGATGAGGAAGAACAAGTAGAAGAGAAAGTTTTATCTACAGGGGAAATACAAAATGCACTTTCAAAAATTTATTCAGGTTTGGACATATTGCAGAGTATAGACAATAATGATGACCGTGTCTTGACCGTGTGTCAAACAATTAAAAACAGTGTTGGGTGTTATGAACGTATTTTACAAGAACGTAAACAAAACGCTACCCAAAAGACAATAGATGTATTTTTCCGTAAAAAATAAGAGTATGTATTGCATAAAGTGTTCTTAGAATTAAAGTGATTGATTAAAATGATTTGTATTTTTTTGTATTAAATTTTGACTATGTTTTAAGCATAAACCTCGATATACGCGAATTTCAGTTAACGCGATTTTTTTCGGAACGTATGCCTCGCGTAAAGCGGGGTATTACTGTATTTGATAGTTTTCACAGTTTATCACACCCAGGTGTTAGAGCTAAGCGTGCTTTACTTAGTAAGAAAGTTTTTGACTAGCAATGAACAGAGATATATGTATATGGGTAAAAACATGTATTAAGTAGGTACCTGAAAAATAAGATTGTTCATCACATGGTGTACAAAGTTAGTGATTTTTAGAAGGGCGACAGTTACATGTAGATTTAATAAGACCGTTACCAGAGACGGAGCATGGATATCACAGTATTGCGCGACAATGATAGATTGTCAGCGTACGCGATGACCATAGAAATGAGTATATCGGGTCACATGTATGACGACGGAAACGGTGGCGAAGGTAGCTTATGAGACCTGGATATGTTGATTCAGATGTCCAAATAAAAATAACTACTGATCAGGTTAGATAGATTGAAAGTAATTTCTTCAAAGATTTAATGAAATTACTAGGTATTCATAAACTCGAGCTATCTTTTACCACCCTCAGTGATAGTAAAATCGAAAGATGGCATAGGTAATTGAAAAAGGCATTGAGGTCTAGATTAGAGGATAATGAGGCATGGTTAGTGGAATTACTTACGGTCATGTATGTGAGGGCTGCGTGTCAAGTGGATAATGCTGATTTTCACAGTCAACTCTTAAATACGTACCCAAGGTCTTGTGAGAGTTCTCCAGTGCTCCGATACTGTCATGATGATATACTGTAAAAGTAAGCTGATTTATTTTTAAATATTGACAAATGCCTTTCACTTTCATTGTACTTGATATGAATTCTGTTCCGCGATCCGTAGCTATTTCATGTGATATACCGAATCTTAAAATAAAACTATCAACCAAATCGCGAGCTATACACTCACTGCATCTTTTGAATGTAACGGATAAGCTTCGGTGAATTTTGTAAGTTCTCACTGTAACGTTAAGATGTAACTAAAATCATTACAATCCTTCGGTAATGGTCCTACGATGTCTAGAAATACCTTTGTAAACGCAGTCTGCTGTCGATGTTATTACCATTGGTTGTCTAGTACCTTACGAATACTTTTTCTTTTTACACTTATCACATTTATCCGATATACTCAGTCACATCTTTTTCTATACCTAGACAGAAATAATATCTCTTTATTATTTGTCATTCGCCTAATATCTGCGTAGCCACTAGTGGGTAAAAGATGAAAATCATTTAAAGGCCGATGATACCTCAAATGGCTTAACTTGGTTTTCGTAATACCGCAGCTTAAATTTTGTAATAAATATATGTTAAAGTTGAGGATTGATGTTAAGTAATGTTTGGCGAAAAGACGATTGCATAAAATTTTCTTGATAGAAAAAAATTGCAAAGTTGCCTCTAAACCGAAAAATATACCACATATTAGTTCATGAATCTTTGTATACTAACTGAACGAAATATGAAGCAGAGAATAGGTTTTTCCAATTTTCAAAATAGCTATTATTGTCGCTTTAAAAAGAAATTACGTAAACTATTGCCCCTTATAGCCATCCACCCTGCCCCTGAACCCCGGCGCGCACGGTTTCGCTTCGGCTTTCATGTAGGGAGCATGTAACGCTTGTCTCAACTTAACAGACAATTCCGCAACATGGTGCGGCGAAACAATGTAAATAAAATTATTTATGCAAAAAACTAATAATGTTAATAATATCAATTATACAAGCGACAAATAAATATTCTTTTTAATTTCAATAATATTAAATTATATTCTAAGATAAAATCGCTTTGACCTCGAGTGACTCCAAGCACCAATAGTCCTGAATTTAGTGTTACATTTAATTACGTTATGTGTTTAAGTCTATGATCGGCGTAATATATACAAGTAATAACGTTTTTTTAATTCATTTTGCTATTTTTAATAAACGTAGCCAGTCTTGTATCATAGACATCCTTTATCCCTTTGAACCTTTACAGATAACACGATCGTTGAAAAAAATTGAGTAATGCAGGTACGATTGCGAATATTTATAATATTACTGTCAGGTCTCGCGAAAATTTCCTAATAATTGAATGGAGGCTTATTTAGATCAGTATCCATTCATTGGAAGAATATAACTGAACAAGAAGACTCGTAAATCTGTAACTATCCGTAATTTTGCACATACAATCACCTAGTTAAATTTATGTGGCATACATACTATTGTTTTATTTTAAGTGTTATTTTACAAGTTCATGCGAGCAGCTGACGTATAAGGTCAGGTAACTGGTATGGGGAGACTATTATCTTCAGCTCACGGTATTTTCAACAATTTATTTATTTAAAAAAATAGTTCTACTTATGTACACACGTAAGAAGTTACACTTTTTGGACATAACGAAACAAAAATAACTTTAAAAGTTAAAATAATAAAAGTTTAGGATAATTAATTCCCATTATTATCATTAATTGCTAACTTCATCATGTAGTACTTCCGTTACAAGATGCGCGCGCATCTCTTAATTTTAGACTCTACTAAAAGCCAGAAATAAATATAACTTCAAAAATATATACTCATAACGTTCATTGATGTAGATAAGGATGAGTCTTTTTCGTTTAGTGCCACCTGAATAGCAACTGCCTAAGATGAAAAGTTACGCGCGTCGATTATTGAGCACAATAGGCTATTTATACACTAAACCGTCAGAAAATCATTTTATGGCGAGTTTTTCATTCAAACGTACATAAGGTATACATTATAATTATTAATGTCCCCGTTAGAATGTGAATTTGTCAAATTTACAAAATAACACTGAAGTATCTTTAACAAAATCAGAAACTGATTTATTGTTTTGCCTACAATGCCATAATTTTGCTATAAAATGCTGTCGAGCTTTTTTGTGGTAATAATATATATTTACCAAAACATACTTCGAGTATTACGATAGCCGAATTTTTAAAACAAATTGAATTAATATATTTTTACATTTTGTTTTACTAAGGTAGAATTATATTAATTAATACTTTCTATAAATTCTAATGTACTGCTGGGGTCTTGTACCATAATAAGCAAAATATTAATTGCCTTTTTTTAAATTAATTGACTCCATGGTAATAATTTAGACCTTATAAGTATTTGACTCCTCTGACATCTGCTCTCTACACCAATTCAATACTTCTGTCAATAATACCCTATTAAATTTACCACACGTTTCATTTATTAATAAGATGTCGTGTTTTAAATATTTGTATAATGTTTTGTTATATTAGTAACTATTGTACTATACTAGAATTTTATTGTCTACCTCTTTTTTTGTTACGATAATTTTACCAGTTCTACGTTTTAAATCAATTTTAATTATGAAACTTCTAATCGATTTTTACTCTTTTAATAATCCAGATACATATTTCTTCAGCCATCTATGAGTAAGATTATTGTATATTACAATACACTGTTCTAATATTTCTATGATGTGTTACTAAAATTAAATCTTACCTTTTATTTTTATATTTCAATACCATTTATTAAATCATCATTTAGTAAATATACGGTTTATAATTTATAGCCATACAAACTATTGACTAAAGTTTTCATTACAATTTTCATTTTTCCATCCGTGTGGGTTCCTCCGGGACTAGTAACCTACATGCGAAATGTACATACATGTAACAGGAATAGCGCACACCCTCAAACACCCCCAATTAGAACAATCAGTTATAATCATAATACCGCACAACAAATTTAGGTACTTGTATGTGCTTTAATATTTTTTATTTGTGAAATTAGTTGTACTAATTTTTGACAAGTCGTATGATCACATTACAAATCTACGCAAAAACTATTAAGACGCGCACTTGAGACGAGATCGCGCGACGCAATTGCCGGCGCGGCGGGACATCGTGAAGTGATGACAAACGAAATACGAATCTTGCATATTAATTATCAAGTACTGAGTTTTTAATGTTTACTAAATAAATTAAATAAATTCAGCGTGTTTAAAAGATGTGAATAATACTTTTTCAATAATTAAAGAATGAAGTACCTACTGAGTACATAGTATAGTACTTACAATCTACTGCAGTCTTGAGTCTACACATCTACTTGCACTCGTACGGCGACCTCTCTACAAAACATTTTCAAAATGTCCACCACCTTGTTCAATGCACTTTATTGCCCGTTTGCGTAATTGTTGTCTTAGTTTACTTAAAACACTAGTGTCACATTTCACTTTTTGGAAAGCGGCCACTATCCTAATTTTTAGATCCTCAGTATACGTCGGTTAACTAAAGCTGGCACGTTCACAGTACTCACACTAATGCAATTTTACCATACAGCATGATCAATAATTTTTTCGAATTTTTTTATTTTGAATTTTTGATTTTGATTCAATATGCGATTCTAGTCTAAGTGTAGACTAGAGTTAAGTTTTAGGAAAATTAGGTGCATTGTGGATAAATAAAAAAAAAATATAGTGTTACTTGTTTTATGTACATATTATGATTATTACATTATTGCTTATAATCAGATTCGTAAATTAAATCTTCTACCCCACTCGAAATTTCATCGCTCGAAGAACTTGATGTTTCGCCGTCGGAATTTCCTAGTGTTATTATAAATGAGTCAGTGAAAGTATCCAGTTTTGGTTCCACTTGAATATATTTTTTCTCATGTTCTCGCGTCTTTCTCCAAATGTCACTAAACATATCAAGAGTAATAGAATCCGCTTCTTTTCTAAATAATTCTTCCACAATTTTCAAGTTAAAATTAACATTTTGTGATGCAACTTTCCCTTTAATAATACCGCACAGTAACTCTATTGGGTTGAGTTCTGGATGGTAGGGTGGTAGGCGCAATACACTGTGCCCGTGATCTTGGAGGATTTTATCAAGTACAAATTGTACATGGTTTGGCTTATTTTTTTTAATAATGTCAAATAGCACAGGTTTTGTATTTCTTTCTGGATATGATATATTATATTTGTCTAACCAAGCTAACATGTAACTTTTTTTTTAATTTGATGTTGACACTGGATCCTATACGACGTTATGGTACGATGCATTATCGACTATTAAAACTGACTGTGGCGGTAAATTTGGAAGAAGTTTTTCTTTAATCCACTTCTGATAATTACTAGCATTCATATTACTGTGGTAATATCCCGTTTGCTTTTTTGCTGGATAGATAAGCAAAGCATCTGGAATAAAGCCTTGTTCCGAACAGGCATGAACTATCACTAGCATATTGCCCTTGGAAATAGGTAATTTACAACCTTTGCTCGTTTCGTCGGACTATGATCGTGGCAACGTATGCGAGCTGTGTATATAAGATTCATCTGTATATATTATAGGTCGGTCTTGTGATCTATACTCCTGCAGTTTCGAAAGATATAATGTTCTTTTGAGTCTGATGTGACTTTATTCAATGAGTAGTTTTTTATTATTTTGTGTATTTCTCCATCTGAAACCCAGCCTCCGAACGATCTTCCTTAGTGTAGAAATGCCATCAAAGTTGATACTTTCTTTTATCACTTCTAATAACTTTTTCAATGTCAGAAATGTATGCTGGACCAGATGGAAGTTGTAGATGTAGTTCGCTTTATGACTTCTTGGTCAAAACTATCTACAGTATATTTTTTTGGTAACCTTGGTCGCTTTTTACCTGGTGTTCTAAAAATAATTTGTACAGGAGACAATGTTGTGGATGCTGGTGGCTCTCCTTCTCTTGAAGTAGATGGTTGTGATGTTGACGCTTTAACAGTCGCTGTAACTTGATTGCGTACTTCACAAACAACTCGTTGAACACTTCTCTGAGAAACACCAGTCGCCTCTGATGTCAAACCGTACAAATCTTTCATTAAATGGTCTCTACCATCACTTTTTATTATGATGCATGAAATAGTTAAAAACATTGTACACTATTTCACGTGATTGTCCTGTTAAAGTTTTGCCGGAACCAATTCTTTCAGAAGACATTTTATTCTAACCTCCAAATAGGTAAATAATCACACGCGTCGCGCATCGAACACACGTGCATGACTGACGTTAACCGGTTGAAACCTAAAAGACCACTCTGTATAAATAAACAGTAGCAAAAGCAAAACAATAACCGTCGCCTTCACACTCATAAGCTAAGCCGCGCGAGAGAAAGACGGGCAGACTTTTCGTGATGTGACGTCACGCCGCGCACTTATTCACAGACACTACACAAGCGCAATCTGTAAATGTGTTGAACGTGCCAGGTTTAGTTAATCGACCCGTACTTATGGTGGCGTTAAAGTACACTAGCGATTTAATACGTCCCCACAAAAAAAGTCAAGAGAGGTCCGCCGCGACCGATCCAGCACTCTCCAAACTCACCATCAAGATGCTGTCGAAAACTCCACGTGAAATGGGCAGGGGCACCGTTATGTTGATAGAATATCTCTCATAAATTGACAAGAGGTGTGTCTTCTAGCAGCGTCGGTAGTCTTTCGTAAACAAACAGTTAATATGATACTCCTGTTAATATCTTTAAGAACATGTGCCCCAGTACGTGTGTACCGATGACGCCCGTCCAAACGTTAACCGAGAAACGATGCTGGAAGGAGTCCACTCTGCATACGTGAGGATTTACGTGGATACACAAATGCCTATGATGTTGGTTGTACATTCCCACGCGTGTAAATGTACTTTCGTCGGTACAAATAATGTTTCGTCGCCAATTTTCCAATAACCGCTGGCTGAACTCCAACCTTGGTACGTAATCACGTGGAGTCAACTCCTGACAGCGTCTCAGGTGAAATGGATGCTCGCCGTCATAACGAAGCGTTCGCCACAAGTACATGTGACTGACTTAAGAATGTGGCGCTGCTTCTCGGTTACTACTATGGGGATTATCGTCAAAATAATTGAGTATTCGGCCGAAAATAACCGGGATCTCGGAGCCGCTGAGTTGCGGCTAACATAGTCCTGCGGTCTACGCTGGTACCATGCCTAATATTAAATGTTCTGCAAGCTATTGCCACATTATCTCCACACTGTGCCAAAGTTCTCACCATTTCTGTGTATTGAATGTTAGTATATCGGAAAGACATCGCGTCCGAAAGTTATCAAAATATTTCCAAAAACACACTCTCACTGATAAGGCCGATAGATGCATAAGCATCGGCATGACTAGATTCAAGATTGATAGCTTATTGTGCTTGTATAACTTTGATCCCGCCACGCTGATCGCATCAGCTGATGACAATTGACATCGTTTGCTGAGTCTTTCGTTTGTTTCGACTGTTCGACGAGGGGGGTCATTAATGTTGGGTACGCAGCACGCCACACGCGTCGATAGGGTGAGTGACGTCAACCCGGGTTGGACGGGTTTGTTAATCTTATAGGATTTCTAAAAAATCCTATAAGACGCCGGATGCCCACCTCGTGGCGATTATTCTTGCCGATCCGAAGTGCTCGATACGGGGTCCTGAGGTGTGCGATATCGCACAAGCTCACTCGAAAATGAAACACAAAACTTTCACTAACAAACGTAACTGAGCCGACCGATCTGTCTATGTAACCGCGAATCTTCAATATGTTCCGTAGTGGCGCTAGTGTCGATAAGTTGTTACAAGTTCCGATGAATTCCGTGGTGGCGCTAGTGTCGATAAGTTGTCGCAAGGTTCCGATGAATTCCGTAGTGGCGCTAGTGTCGATGATTGCAAGGTTCCGTAGATTCCCGTGGTGGCGCTAGTGTCGATGGTCTTCGTTTGTAGGCGGTCGGAGGTCGGTCGGTTAGTGCTCAGCAACGCCGCGGGATTGAGAATGAAGACTGCGGCGTTACCGTAAAGAGAGCCCCTTGCGCTCGGGCAAAAAGTGCTCCATTTCTATTCGATTTTTACTATGGTCGGCTCGGTTTTCCGTCTATATTTATTTAACTATTAAACTTATATGCAAACTTCTTATGCCTAATTATTCTATGTTGTATTCCCTATCTATAAACATAACTTATTCTATACTTAATTTATACTACGCGCCCGTATAAACGAAATACCCGGTCCCGAACACAGATCGATACATTCTTTACATGGTTTCGGGACGCGGGCCGAGCGCGTACTTATATAAATTATTATTCTATCTTAAATCTATGGGGAATAATTAGACAATTATGTACAATATTTATTTCAATGTTCTTATAGCTAGTTATCATCTAGTCTATGGTAAATCTATATATTGTCCTATATCTATATCTTGTGTGTTCTTTATTCTATAATTCTATATATAACATTCTATATTCAATAATTTATCTATTCTATAATATAATATAATAAGTGTATATAAATCTATTTCATTAAATTATATCTTATATGAGGCGACGCCGCTGTCGCCAACAATTAATTTAATTCTTTTGAGTACCTATTTTAAGGACAGCAAATTACCTATATTAAAAATAACTGAAATCGATTCAGTAGCCGATTCTTAACAAACTGTTTTCACAGTGTGTCTTTATTGTGTTACATGTTGTTTAACCGAACTTAACGCACCCACAAAACCACTTTCAGTGGGCGCAAATTTTTATTCACGCAAGTCTCTATGTTTTCTGCCGTAGGTCTGTGATTAAACTGTATTTTCAGTAAGTAGTGTTCTCTTGCATGCGGCGTCAAATTCTCGCATAATGTCGAAGGGTTATCTCGTTTAAATGTCTTTGCATTAATTTTTCGTGGCACTTCGTGTGATTTCAGCTCATGTATCTGCGCTGAATTCGTTTCATCCGCTTCATTTTGTGCTATTATAATATCCTGTGATTTTGTTTGTGAACCTCGGATGTCTAAATTTGATTACACAAAATTTCAAGCGTAGATTGTACTTTTTTTTGTTTCCAAAATCAATCATTTTTGTAGATTTAAAACATTGTAATCTAACACTAAGGTCACATACTGGCCATACAAGGCAGTTAGAATGTGCAAGCTTCTATTATCAAGGTCGCCATGAGAATACCAAGTCAAACTGTCGAGTAATTTTGTAATAGTGATCGTTTATTATTAAATCGTTCACATTAATATATGTTTCTACATTACATTGCCCAGCTAGTATTTCAATAAAAATCATGCCGCAAAATCGCTTCGTGACGTCTTTATTCAATAAATAAAACTAAGGATAAAGGTTATATTATGTTCAAAGTTTATTTTATTAGAATTTCAATTGATTCGATTGGCTCACATTTATTGATATTGCCGATTCAATTTCAAACGTGAAGAAGTTCCTTTATGTGATGCACCGTGGATTCTCAAATTAAAGTCGAATTTTTCATATAAGTACCGAGTGTTCTATTGCAGCGTAGTGTTCTTATTTGCTTGTTGGATCGACTGAAATATTTTTCTGAACTAAACAGCTCCGCTTTCTTTTTATTAGTCGATGAAATATTTACAAAGATTATAACTTCTTCTATATTAACTACTTATACTTACAATTAATATTACAAGTTACGTGGTTTTACAAACAAAACATCTTTTCTTATTACTATGTTGAATCAACTTTGTTCTTGTTACGTTGGGAAATCCCGCATTGGATCCGCTTTCCGAGCCAGGCCGCTCAAGGGAGGGGTATGTCAGACGCTTACCGACTAAACCCCACGGTGTCCTTCTCGCAGCTGTTGGCCAGGGAGCGGGAACTGCTTGCGCACGGCATCCGCTCGACCTGGCAGGTGTGGCTCTATCCCGGGGCCCCGTCGCGGTCAGAGGCAATCGGAACCACCAACAAGCCTCTGAGGGCGCACGAGCACCAGTGCGCCAGCTCTATCACGGACCTGCAATACGCGGTGACGGACATGCCCAAGTCCGCCACCCGCAGACCCATTTATGGCGGCCGGAGATCGACACGCGGCATTCGGCGCCTGGCTTGAATCAACTATTTAACATAACTTAACATAACATACCATCACGCCTGTATCCCTGAAGGGTTAGGCAGAGGTGTACTAAAGTACACGCACAGTTTGCCGGCTATGTTTTTAGGTCTCATGTAATAGGGGGCGAGCCTCGGCCACAAAACCAAACTCTGAGCTGCTATTGAGAATTTTATAGAAAAACCCAATAATACTTGTTCGACCTTAAAATCGAACCTAGGACTTCGAGCATAGCTGTCGCGTTTACGACCAATATGCTAATGAGGCAGTTATGAAGTTATGAACTGTCAATATTAAAGCGATAAAGTGTACATACGGTTTTTTTAAACATAAAATATACTACTTTGTAAATTGTACCCGTGCGAAGCTGGCGCGAGTCGCTAGTTAATCATAAAGTAAGAAACGGGCATTAATTAATAATGTAGCTACAGAACTAAAACGCAGCTTTACTCGTTTTACGTATCTGTGAGAAAACATTCTTTTTCAAAATGCTTGCTGCAAATCTTTGAATATTTTTTTGGAACTTCTTTTTTTCCTTTGTTTATCATTATTAGCCACTTTTGTTGCACATCATTGTTTTGATGAAATCTAAAAAAATTACAATGATTAGATACTATTTTGTAGGAACACGCACAAATCAAACTCCTTTCGATAGACTGTTATCGACATAATATGTCAATCTCTTTGGAATTTAGATTAAAATTCGCAAATATTATATATTATATTCGCTATCAAATACGTATTTGATAATATTTTATTTTGAATACTTATATTTTCGGAGAAATAATATTGTGATTAAATACGATATTTTTTAACTTTTATGAACTTTCTAAAACAATTTAGTTTATTAGCTAAACTAAACACCTAATAGTACTTACCTGTGAAATGAATAGGTTTCTCGATATTTTTTGTTATGAAACGAGTTACATCCAGACAATGCACAGGTAACCATAACTATTATACGTCTACCAAACACTAAATTATATTGTAAAATCTTATATTTTACGAAATTAAGCGATAATTATTTTCGCCAATAGAGCTTCCGGCGCCTTAGCTTTAAAAACTCGCGATGTGTCCCTATCTCGCTCTGACATATGCCTTACTATGCCTATACTCTTTCTCTGTCGTGCAGCCAATCTATATATATACTGCATCTACATATGAAATATGACGCCTGGGAACCAATTAAATACTAAATAGAGAAATATGTTTTTGGTCGTGTATTTTGTTTCCTCTTTAATGATGTTTCCTTGTATTTTAGTAATATTCCTGGACATTGTTATCAAATGTTACGTATTTTGTTGCATTAGAAAAACTTTGCTCGTGAATAAATAATCGAAGGAGGCTGCTGCCCATTTTTGGTGAATCCCTTAGTCGCCGCCCAAAATAACAAAATGAGATACCAAAACAAAAATACCTAATGAACTTAACTGCGTATGGTATTAGTATAGTATGTATTTCAGTGGAGCTTAATACTGTGGTAAACAAATCCAAAATTAAGGGAATTTTTGAAATTTTTCTTGTACCTACCTATAATAGTTTTTTTTTATACAACAAAATAGCATAGATATCACTAGCGCTTTGCCGACATTGAACCCCTGTACCGCAAAGAGCTCTGGAAACCCTGTTAATTAACTGCGATCTTCTTTAGAAACCTATGTGATATAGATATAGATATAGGTAGATATAGCCTATGTGACTCCTACAATTAAGACGAATCTAGCGACACCTCGTATGCTAAAATCCATCAAGGCGTTTAGGCTACAGAACGTTCCAAAGAAATAGACATACATATATAATATACTCTCAAAAAACATAACCCTCCTTTTTCGCAGTCGGGTAAAAACATAACTTATGTCTAGTACATTTCGCAAGATTTATCATGGGCTTATCATATCGGCATAATTGGGATTAATTTCATTTTTTAAAATTTATTTATTAATTAATTTAAAATAATGAAAAAGTTTTTAACATTTTCGATCAAAGTAACGCACGTCAACAAACGCAGCGCTGCGTCGCGTCGCGCTGTTGCTCCCGATCGTTGACTATGCAGATGTGGACAAACACATCTTGTTTATCCACGCCTGCAATACTACAATAGTATAGAAGTAGTTATAATATTTACTTGAATAGGGGTCAAACAAAAAACGGTTCATGATTTAAATCACATTGCTCAAACAAAAACTATAGTTTTCTCATTTTAGTCAAGCGCATTTTTGCTTTTTTAAAATTTTATTTTTAGTGTTTAATCTTATTATGTAATAGAAATTCGATGTTTAATTTAATTATGACAAGAAAAAGAAAGAAGAATTTAGAATTGTTTGTAAGCACAACGTTAGTTTTAGGCACGGGGACCATCTTATATGTGGGATAAGTTGAAAAAGTGTCCAGGCTGTAAGCAGCAACATTACAAATCAAAAACCCACCAAAATGGCGCTAGCGTAGCGAGAGGGAATGATAATGTTTCGTGATTTTATAGTTTTACTATAGATTAAATTAATTACTTATGTATTTTTTACTGTTTTGAAATAAAAAATAATAATTGAACAATAATAGAAAGAGTTTGTGAGCGAAAATTAAAAAAAAAAAATAATTACGCATTTGCTACCGTTGCACCACACTAATTTGACGCTTTTCGACGGACACTTTTTCATACATAGAGATGAGCGAAAAGACGAATTAATATGAAAATATAGTAAAAACACAAATATGAGAAAAAGGTAGATGGAAATATGAAAACATTGAATGTTGGACGGACCTGCATTTGGCTGTGTTTTGACAACGAGATAACACCGCGGGATTGTAATAATCGTCCTTGCCGATTTCGGCTACAGCACCTTATTCTAAGACTATTCTAAATATCAATTAGGAGCTTTTTTGTTTAGCTCTAATATATATCCTATTTACGTAATTGTAAATAATGTTTCAGGCGGTCTATTTTTTACTTCGTCTCGTTTCTTGATAAGTTCTCGCCTTCGTCTGTTTTCGAAATCATTGAAGTTAGTTACTCTTTACCGAACATCTCCACTCAGTACGGTTTTCTGCTAACGTCTCCTACAAACATCTCTCGGCGTCTCTATAAAATATATGTATATTCTCAGAGGTGATAGATAAAGTTAGAAAATAAGCATTTATGTAATACAATATTTCGTTGAAATTGTTTGGCTCTTTCGGAGAACCAATTATTAGTTTATCAACTTGAATAGATAAATAACTTCGCAGTAACTAAACTTATAATATGATCCACATACATTAAAGAAAAATTATTTTCTCGACTTTTATTCTTAAAAGAGAAAATTTGAACTAACACTTCGAGTAAGTCAATATTCACAATTTTTGTAAAAAAATACTCATAACAACTCCAATTATTATACGAACTTTAATAAAATTCAACAATAAATACATATTTTTTTGCCTTTAAAAATTCTTATTCGATTCGTATTTATGTTTTCACGAATTTAAACAGAAAGTAATACGTAGAGCAACCATATATTTAGGCTAGATTATCTCAAACGCATCTCTGTGTCTTGTCGAGACGAGACGCATCATAGCCTCCACCAGTACAACTGTGACGAACATGACAATATTGTATTTTACACATATGAAAATATATCTATTATATATTGATAATCTAAACAGTAAAGAGTTCAAAAAGTGTATATTAAAAATATTTGAGAAAAAAATACTACAGAGGTGCTTAGAATTATGGACAGAACAACTACACAGTTTTTTTTGAAAATTTTGTGTATCTGTTATTTTGTACGCTAATCACACAGATACTACTGTACCGAGTTTTTTTTTACGTGAATTCCGAAAAACTCGTTGGTAAATGCTTGATTCGAACTCGCTGACATCGAATTGTTAAGAAAATTATTTTCGAGCCCCAGAAACCTTAAGTTGAATTCACAGCGAAGACGTATAACAGAATATCGATCAATCGAAAGTAGTGAAGGAAGTTACTGTCGTCCCAAGAGTCCGATATATTCACAAACCACGAAACACAGTTAAACCGCCAATGATGAATACAGTACACCCACACATATCTTTTTTTTTATCGCTGTTCTTATTCAGCTAGTATTATTTAATTGATTTTTACCATTCGAACATATAATTAGGATATAATATTATACAGAGCACAGATTTGAGAAAAAGGTAGATAAAAAGTCAGACCATTCAAAGTCACCATAAACTTTAGGTATTAATTAAGTATTTAATTGTGTCAATTTTGGAAGGAAACGTCATGCAATGTCAGTACTCCCGTGTTTTTTAATATTACATAAAATATATGTCGTATTGTGTGTAATTACATACATAAATAGATTACGCCTTTTTCCCAATGGGATAGGCAAAGACCACGTCCTTCCACTTGCAACGATCGTGATATACAAGGTGTCCAGAAAGGGTATCGGGTATTTGTTTTCGCGCCATATTCGAAACGGGGCGTCTAAAGGGTGCGGGGAGGGGTTCGTGGCGTCCGCCATTTTGTGGAGTTTTAGTCACGATGGAACAGTACTCGGGGACGTATCGCGCATTTTGCGTACGAGCGTATTAACGTAATGGTGATTCAATAGTGACTGCCCAACGTCTCTATCGTGCGGAATATCGTACACGCCACGCGCCAAGTGACGATAGCATTAGGAAATGCATCAGGATGTTCGAGAATACAGGTGCGACAGTTAAAATTCAAAACTCTGGTCGTCCTCGTTCAGTTCGCGATGAAGAAACAATTGAAGAAGTTGAGGCGTCGGTTCGTCAAAATCCGTCTTTATCCATCCGAAAGCGAAGCCAAGCGTTGAACATCAAAAATTCGTCTTTACATTCGATTTTAAAGAAAGACTTACATCTAAAAGCCTATAAAATTCAATTGGTTCAAGAATTGAAGGATACGGACTATGCTAATCGACTGAATTTTGCGAACGAAACGCTGCAGCGATTTAACAACTTTAACAACATACTGTTCAGTGACGAAGCAAATTTTCACCTAAATGGTCATGTTAATAAGCAGAATTGTCGGTACTGGGCAGTGGAGAATCCGAGACGAAAGCATGAACGACCCCTGCATAGCCCAAAGGTCGTTGTTTGGGCCGCTATATCTGCTAAAGGCATAATTGGTCCTTATTTTCATGAAGATCAACGAGGCCGAGCAATTAATGTGAATAGTGACCGTTATTGCGATATGTTGCGAAATTTTTTGGTCCCAGAGTTGCAGGAGTTTGCAGGTTTCAACTCAAGAACGTGGTTCCAGCAAGATGGGGCCACTTGCCATACCTCAAATGACTCAATGGAAGTTGTTAACGAATTATTCCCTAATAAAGTCATTTCGCGAAGGGGTAACATCAACTGGCCTCCCAGAAGCCCCGACCTTAGCCCGCTTGACTATTTTGCATGGGGATACCTTAAAAGTAAGGTTTATCAAAACAATCCGACGAATCTAACCCAGTTAAAGCAAAACATCAGGTCAGAAATGGCAGCAATATCGATAGCTATGTGTCAACGTGTTATCGCCAATCTTCGTTTCCGTTTAGAAGAGTGCCAGCAACGTAACGGTCATCATTTGGACAACATCATCTTTTCCAAATAATTCTCCAATTCATATGCTAATAATAAACAATAAACTTTTTTATTGCATACAAATAATTTTTGTTACATTGAACTTACAAATACCCGATACCCTTTCTGGACACCTTGTACATCTTTCGTTTCTTCAACATGCATTAATCTTTTCATGCATGTTCGTCGGTTTAAAGATTAATTGATTTGTTTGTGTAATTATACAACAAAAAGTCTTCTCGAAAACAAAAATGGAAGACGGAGTATCGTTTCATAAGTTATATATTTCATAAATAAAAATAAAATAAAATAATTTAGTAATAATTATAATTAATTAATTTAATAATTAATTAATTAATTAGTAATTAGTATAATTTTGATCGGCATATCACTTTTCATAATTTCTTTTAAGCTCCAAAACTTTTTACAAGGATTTGTGACTCTTCTTTTTATTTCACTCTATTTCTCTGCTTTTTAAAATAAATTTGCTTACCTAGATAGATACAAGTGTGAAAATACTCCAGCGCTTCATTTTCTACGTATATTTAATATTTTATACTGTCCGTCATAATGTTGGTTTTACTGCGGTTTATTTCCAGGCCAACCTATTGACTTGCTGTATAGAAGGTGTTTATCATTGTTTGCAACTCTACTGTGTTTTCAGACAACAAGACAATATCATCGACAAATCTTAAATGACTTATGTACTGGTTGCTTATATTTAAACCAACCTTTGCCCGATTTAATTTCCCAATGACCCATTACTATAAAAATTGTTGGGGAGACTGGGTCTCCATGTTTAACTCCTCTTCTGATAGGTATAGAAAGGGTCCCGTGGTCTTCGATCTATTTCTACTGTTACAATTTTGATATAGGTGTTTTACAATCTTCAGATAGTTAGTTTCAATATTTTGCTATTGCAGAGACTCCCATATTGAGTGATGAAACAGAGTATCAAAAGCTTTTTGATAGTTGATAAACAAAAGGTAGAGTGGCCTGCGGAACTCTTGGTATCTCTATCTATGAGCGTCTCAAGAGACCACATATGCAATTACCTTCATCACCTCTCTTTCTGCTTCATTTATGTCTTGTACTTCTAACGGTGTGTCTCTTGGTAGAATTAAAGTAGATCTTTGATTTTCGGACTAAATTTCTATAAAAATTAATTGCAACTCTGAAGTATTTCATTTCTATTGCATTTTTGTTAATTTGAAGCTTTAAGTCCTTTTATCCAATTTTTATGTCATCGCAGTTCTTTGTTAGCTCTCTTTAAGTGGATACATTTGCTTATAAGTTTATAGAGAGCTTTTAACCCATTGATTTTTTATAATTCTTGTCGTCTTGGCATGAATTTTCTAGTGTTAACTGATATAACAGAAATATTAATTTTGTGATTTAAAGATTTATGAGCTTTATTGAGACTACTATTATGAACGAAATACACAATATTTATATTGATAAAAATACTTTTTTTTTTAGAAGTGACTATATACTGTTAGCCTTAGGGGCTCTGGAGCCTCTGACGGCTTTTGCAGTTTCACCGGACTTGGGGGCGAGCGCTTAGGTCACTCAGCCGCAAAAGTTTTAGACAACTCGCGCACAAGGGTGCCAAAGTGCTGTAATACCATCCGTGGACATTGCTTGCTGCTGCATGACAATGAATATGATTCAAAGGATCATTGATTTTAAGAAGAAACAAAGTGGACGGAAGTACTGAGCCATGTGGAACTTCAGCATTTACTGACATGAGCTGTTTATTACATCCATCGACACGGACACAAATTGTGCGCTCATGTAGAGGCAGCCAGAGGATTACATGCACAAGTTGTCCGGGAGTTCATACTTCGGAAGTTTTGAGAGAAGTCCACGATATCAGACCCTTTGGAAGCTGTGGGCACAGTGTACATGTTTATTTATTTAATATTAAGAATTTAAGTTATTACGAGAAACTGTTTGATCAATTTTACCAATTTGCGACGGTAAAAAAACATTATTATTTGCTAACGAATATATTTGATAATGTTTACATTTCTTATTAATAGTCTAATGATTTGTTTACAGTATTTTATCATAAAATATCATAGAAAAGGAGGTCAAAAAGAAATTGGATTCGTAGGTAATCTATATCATAATTATATAAAAGCATAACTAACTGACATATGAACGCATAGTCCAAACTAAGGGGGCTATGACCGTAAAAAATTGATTGCGGGTTCCTTTTACACTGTATGTGAGCACTAATGAAGGATTTTTTGGAAATTCAACCCTTAAGGTTGTGTTAAAGAGAATGACGTCTGTATGAAAATCCGTCTTTTTTAAAGATATGAAAATTGGTATTTAGCAATTCAGGTATAAAGTAGAAAAAATATGTTGCATAGTTTTTTCAAATTCAATACTAAGTAAAAAAACCGGCCAAGTGCGAGTCGGACTCGCGCACCGAGGGTTCCGTAATTATACAGCTACATTCACAAAAATAGTTAAGTAACATCGGCGTGCACAGAGTTTTTAGACAGGATAGAAAGACAATTTTAAAAGTTATTAACTTACTAAAAACAGTACATTTTGGTTTTGGATGGTCATCGTGTTCATTAAATAACGATGTAGGTAGTTATGCGGCCACCGGGACAAACCATAACAACACGTTCCCACGTAAATGCCGTGTAAGCATTCTGATTCCCTGTAACGCACGTAACTCATAGGAACAGTAGTTAAGTTTAGAGAGAAGTTTAGCAAGTAATAGCAGTCGTGCTGGGCTTCTCGATCTGTCCGTACGCTCATGTAATTAATTAGTCCTAATTATATTTCATTGAATTTTAAATTAATTGAGTAAAAGTTTTTTGTATTGATTTTTTCTTATTAATACATTGCTCCCGCAAACTTGACTAACTAATTCAATTACTGTAACTGCCACCTCAAATATCAATAGGCCATACATTGACTGATTTTATAGACATATCAATTTAGAGATATTCGAAATGGCCTTTCGGCATTGATTTAAGAAATGGTAATTGATGGTGTACTGCCTCGGTAGCTTATTAGTCTGTAAGCGCGACTGCTATGCTATAGGTCCTGGCTTCGATTTTCAGGTCGAGCAAAGTGTTATTGGGCTTTTACTATGAAATTCATAGTAGCAGCTCGGAGTTTGGCTTTGTGCCCGATTAATGGCAATAGGCTCGCCCCCTATTACATGGGACCTAAATACATACCCGGCGAATTTTGGGTGTTCATTAGTACACATCTGCCTAACCCTTCGTGGAATACCGGCGTGATGGTATATGTTAATTCAGATTTAATAAATGAAGTTTCAAAATAAAGTACGTTGTAAAGTTTCTTGCAACGCAAAACTGTGTTAATGACGTCTTTGTCAGATTGAAAATTAAATTAACCGTGTCATTATACTAGTCCTGTTAATAGATGTTAATGGAAGTTTCTTGCAAATTACTGTCACTCATCAAAATCCTAGACCACTTCTAGGTGACAAAATTTGAAATATGGCATCAAGGTAGATGATCATCTACCATATACCAAGTATCCAATAGAAAAAATCAAAAATCATTAAAAAAATACAATTTTAATCCAATAAACATTTTATTGTAAATTCAACTAAATGTCGTAATTACTTAATCCAAATTTTCTTTGCTATTTTCTCCTGAAAAAACAAACTGTTGTTTCGTCTTTCTGTAACAAAAAACGTTGACAATTTTTACAAAAAGAAAATCAAATTCAATGCTTTTGAAGAGTTCTCTTGTGTATCTGCGAATTTGAAGATCCAATGCCAATGAAATTATAATGGAACCGCCCTTGAGGTATCCGCTATCCAACAAAAAAGACTCGTCCATCGTCGTATCTTTTTTTATAATTTTCACTAGATTGGTACAGATGAGTCCTTGCGTTAGACATACTATTTATGGTAGTTTATTGGGTGTGTTGAAGATAATATTAAGTTTTACGAAAAAAATAATTCTCAAATCATAACTTTTTATTTACTTCGGACCCCACTGTGAAAAAAAACTACCGAAAAGTACCCCGTATTACAAGTTTTGGCGCATTTAATAAGGACTCTAAAAATGTATTACACATAGCTATAGCTAAGCCTGAAGCCGCTGCGGCTTTGACAGCTTCACCGAACTTGGGGGTGAGCGCAGAGGGAACTCAGCCGCGAAAGTTTTGGACGACTCGCACGAGTGTGCCAGAGTGGCCGGACCTTGGCTCGGGCGGTCGTCCCGCATGCGAATAGGTCGCGATCTGGCTACGTAAAAACACTCTTGCGTTTAAAATTTATGAGCGGGGGCTGCGCGGGTGGTGGGGTTGAGAAGCTCGGTACTTGAAAATTTAGTCGCGATGGATAGCTTCACCAGAGCGTGGCGTGCATTCTGCGTTAAACATTATTATAAAAATGGCGATTTACTAAACAAATATTTGTTACTTTGTGTCAAATTGTACGAACGACGAGAGCAGGCATATTATATAAAATTATCGATGTTACTAATAATGATATTACTTACAATCGACAGGTGGTGCTTATTTATAATTTAAGATTTCAAATAACAATTGTTTTTTAAATGACGTAAATACAAAAAAACCGATTTCGGTTTTTGTTTTGTAGGCTCAATCTTGATATAAAATTTATTAGCTTATCTATAACGGCCGTGGAGGTGGTCGAGTTTGACATATCATAACTTCTACCCATTTAGAGTAGGCAATCTACTATAACCAAGTAAGTGCGATTGTTAATTGGGCCCAAAAAGTCTATATGAACGATGGAATGCGTGGTGAGGGCGTTCCTATGGCGCGGGAGACGCGCGAGGGGGCGATGCTCGTAATTTAAGCAGATCTCCCAAGAATTTATCATATTTTCGATTGCACTATCTATTCCTGGAAACAAAAACGTGATCGAGCCTCTGATTTTGTTTTAACGATTCCTAAATGAGATGTGTGCAATTCTAATAGAATTTTATTACGTAATATTTCTGGTATCACAAGCTTATGCCCACGCATGGCACATCCATTTTCGAACGCTAATTGCGATTTACAAAGGAAAAATGGTTTTAATTTGTCGTTGGATATTTTGTTTGGCCAACCATTCATTATATCATTTATTACCTCATTCAGTAACAAATCTTTTTTTGTCTCGTTACGTAATAAACTTAATGTGACCGGTAAATTCCCTTCATTTACAAAACAAATGTAGGCAGCGTGGTCTAGCACCGCTGACTCTTCCGCGCTGCTACCGCTGCGCTCGCGCACTGAGGGCTGACAATTCGAACGGCTTATCGCGTCCTCTGGTAGACTGGCTCGCGACAAATAATCCGCGCAGTTATTACTACTACGAATGTATTCAATCGTATAGTTGTAACCGCTTAAAAATAAAGCGTACTTCTGGAGCCTGTTGGCGGTTACCTCTGGGACCCCACGATAAGGACCAAAAATAGAGATTAAGGGCTTATGGTCTGTACGTAGCAAGAAAGGATTTCATCTTCCATATAAATATTGATGGAATCTCCGCACTCCAAAAATTATTGCCGTCGCCTCCTTTTGAATTTGAGAGTACCGTTTCTCAGCCGCATTTAAAGTTCGTTAAGCGAACGAAATAGGTCTTTCAATATCATTTTTATCAATTTGAGATAATACTGCCCCAAGTCCACATGGCGAAACATCCACGGTCAAAACTATCCTAGCATCGGGATTGAAATGTGTGAGCACTTGATTCGAAATGAAAATGTGTTTAATTTTATTGAACGCTTCGGTGTCTATTGGTAGCCAATTAAACTTATCCCCCTTTTTTAAAAGTTCATATAAAGGACTCAAAATAGTAGATATATTAGGCACAAAACTTCGGTAATAGTTAATTAATCCTAAGAAAGATTGTAACTGATTGAGGTTTATAGGAATTGGTGCTTCAGCGATAGCTTTGACCTTATGAGGAGATTTTTTCATTCCATCCTTATTATTGACATAACCCAGATAACATATCTCGTCTTTAAAAAACTCGCATTTCTCCTGTTGCAAGGAGGACGCGTTCTGTAATCTTTGGAGTACGGAGTTCAACCTTTCTATATGTTGCCGTTCATCTTTACCTGCTATGAGCACATCATCTAACAGACAAAGTACTCCATCAAGCCCCAACAGTACACACTCCATCGCGCGCTGGAAAATAGCCGGCGCGCTTGCTAATCCAAACACTAACCGAGTATATTTGAAGAGCCCGCGATGTGTATTTATACACGTGATGTCCTGTGACTCTTCTGATAGTACAAATTGGTTGTAAGCCATTGATAGGTCAAGCTTAGTAAATTTTATCCCTCCATACAGTTTTACAAACAACTCTTTGGCTGTCGGTAGAGGATACTTTTCAATAACCAATTGTTTATTGATACTAATTGAATAATCTACGCATAGTCGTAACGATCCATTACGTTTGAGCACAGGAACTATAGGCGAAGCGTATTGTGAGTGTTCGACCGGTTTTAAGATTCCTAAGTCAACTAGTCTATCTATTTCTTTGTCAATTCTATCGCGCAAGGCGAATGCAATTGGTCGCGCTTTACAAAATATAGGCTTAGCATTATCTATGAGAGAAAGTTTCACTTCATATTTGTTGAAACATCCCAGTTTATTTGAAAACAATTGTGGAAAACGCATTTTTAATTGTTGTATTGTATCAATCTCTGTACAATCATTTACCGGCATTAATCCTAAATTTAACTGAGAAATAAAATTCCTACAGAGTAAGTGAGGTCCACCGTTTTCGACCACAAATATGTTTAATTTGCGCGTGATTCTCCGAAACACAACGGGAACATTCATAATACCTAAACAGTTTATACTGTCACCTGTATTCATTAGCTTTTTATTAGTATTTGACAATGGTACTTCTTTAAAATGTAAATTGTAAAACTTTAAGGGAATCACAGAAACAGCTGACCCCGAATCTATTTCGAATTGTAATTGTAAACCATTAATGCAAACTGATTCCACCATGGGTTCCCCCCGCACTGATCGTATATTATACAATTTAAGCTTACCGTCATCATCGTCATCGCTCTCCAACTCGTAGATCGTAGCAACGTAGTTCACTTTCGTGCACATCTTTTGTAAATGACCTTTGGTCTTACACTTTTTGCATACTGCGTTAGCATAACGATATTTTGACGATTCATGATTTGTATAACCACAGATGGAGCACTTATTTTTATTTGAAGCACCAGTCTTTTTTACATTTTGTATAATATTATACATTTGTTCACTTGCTGAAGTCACCGACGGTGAGTGGTGAACGGCCTGTCCACCCATACTGGAGCTCGCCGCTGCCCTTGCTTGCGCGCATCTAATGTTTTCAGATTTTTGTACTGCTTTCGCCAGAGTTAAGTCTCCTAAATCCTGGGAGTAAAGCTTCTCTTTTTCAACACCTGGCAACATACCCATGATTAATCTATCCCGGAGTGCCTCCTCAACGTTGGTGAAACTGCAGTGGGCAGTCAATCCACGTAGTTGTGCAGCCCACTGATTGTGGCTTTCGGCCTGCTGCTGAACAGCTGCATAAAAATTATGACGTTCCGCAAAACCGATCTGTTTTGGAGTGAAATGTGTGTCTAGTAGATTCAAAATATACTCGAATGGTACATCTTCCAACTTTTTGGGTAATGCTACGTCTTCTGCTAGCTTATATGTACCCTCTGCGAGTGCGCTCAGCAAAATAGCACGCCGTCTTGTCCTTGATTTATCTTCTTCGGAGATCGCATTTGCAATAAACCATTGTGTTATTCGACCTTTGTACGTTTTCCAGGATTGGAAACTATGGTCAAACATAGATAAAATACCGAAATTACTCGTATTCATTTTTTCACTTGCGATTAAAAATGTGGGTAACTCGCGCCATTGTTAAGTATGCGGACAGGGACGAGTGAAACAAAGCGTAGCTGGTAGCACACTGACTGTATTCGTCGAACGATATACATAGGGCGTGCGGACACGCATATATAAACATCTTATACATAACATTTGTGTACCACAAGACACTGCTTCTTAAGAAATTTCATGATTCTAGGTCAACTGGAAGTACCTTATAGGTTTTTACTCCCTTTGAAATTGTTAAAAAATTAGACATAATCAGCCGTATCTTTTGATTGCGATGACTTAAAAATTTGATTTTTTCACAGTTTCAATGGATTGCAGACCTGAGTTTTTGATATTAATTTCAACTTGATACCTCTACGCACGCCTGTGAAAAAGGGTCTTGACACACAGACTGACAAGGAAGGGATCCTATAAGGGTTCCTTTTTTCCTTTTGAGTTACGGAACCCTAAAAAAATATTATTTGCGTACAGGGATTAAATATGCTTATTTCTTTTCAAAGATGGTGGATTTAAAAAAGAAGAAAGAATATCTTTTATATTTCAGTAAACATTTCTATGAACTCCTAATCGCATAAAAATTTAAGTGGGCATAGTTTGCGTATTTTATGTCTAGAACTTGCCCTCTTCTATGATATTTTACAGAATGCTGAAAATTAAAAACAAACAATTAACTGTTAATTTATTTGCCTTCAATTTGAATAATGTGTCATTAAAATTAAATCAATATGGTGTAAATAACTTAAAAATGAACTGCTTGAAATGGTCCTTGGACTTATTATACGGCAAATCGGTGATATCATAGAGAACTCATTGTAGAACCTAACACTATTACCAAAAAAAATATTAGTCATACTTTTTTTTAACTCGGAGAAACCCGTCATGTACACACCCGCCCGGGGGAACGAGTGGTTATGTGAAACTCTTACTCACTAAAACTCCATGGTGTACCGGTGCAACGGAATGTCTCCTCGTCCGTCGAACCAGTGCAATGGGAAGACGGGACCCCCGACCCATCTCCCCTTGGTTCGGCCTGGCAGGGGAAGGAGGCGGATGAACCCAGCGTCCCCCGCCCATCCGGCGTTGGGTTTTTCATAGAGATT
Source organism: Saturnia japonica (assembly GCA_033032175.1). Classification (NCBI taxonomy): domain Eukaryota; kingdom Metazoa; phylum Arthropoda; class Insecta; order Lepidoptera; family Saturniidae; genus Saturnia; species Saturnia japonica. The sequence goes on from CM065330.1 coordinate 2,923,825, forward strand.
TTCACCTCTGCCTTTGCTATAGTGGTTTAGCATATGGCGGTAGGATGGAGGCGAATGAACGCACCCTTGTCCCCGCTAGTTATGCTATGATTTTTACCAAGGTTTTCTCCTTTGACGTCGGTGAATAAGGAAGGGAAAGGAGGGGACTTAACGCACCCCCCCTCCACCTGTCCGGCTTGGTTTTTTCTAGAGGTTTCCTCGTTAAACCCCCTCTCGTCCTTGAAAATCTGGCTGTCATTTTTTATCGAGGTGCTCATTTTCGACCCTTCTGATAATTTTATAATGAGGTTGTCTTCCTCGGTAATTTTTTAAGGTGATTGTCTCCACCGCCGTCAACGATTTTTTATAGAGGTTGTATTCTCTCATTTTTTAAGGAGTTTTCTTCCTCCTCCGCCGTCAAAGACGAGTCCGTCCATAGTGGACGAACCGAAGCAGGTCCACTCTTGTCTCAACCCCTGTCTCCTCTGATAAGCAGAGGGGTACAGGGGAGGACACCGTCGGTCTGGTATTAGCCACCAATCATAAGTCATAAGGATTGACGTTGCCAGGGGCACACCACGAGGAGAAGGGGGGCAAGCTAAAACATGGGTTGATTAACTTGTGTTCATTATTTTTAGTATTGAAATTATGCAAGCCGTTGACAAGATTTAGCTTATAAATTATTATTTTTTGAACATATATTAAATTTTCAAGGATGTATCAGGAAGGCAAAGTTAAGATACTAAATAGTAAATACCTGAAAGTTATGATTCGTGAAGTCCCATGCTTTTTAATTTTTTATTATAGGGTTAAATTTTGGCCACAATCTCACTTGATGTTAAGTGACGATGTGGCCCAAGTAGGCAACACTCTAAACCTAGTGGGAGGTCTGGCTCTCAAGTGTAGCTGTCGGAACACACTTATACATGTTCGATGATAATTTTAAAACATGTTGTAAACTTCTCGAATTCCCGCTTTTGTAACCACAGTACAAATGTTATGGTAACAACCACAGCTGCTGCCCAACACTTGAGTTCTTGATCCTGATTGTCAGGATTTCTTGGTCTGTTATTCAGTAAGGTTGACCGTTGAGTCTGTAGGGTTGTCACTCACCAGTTTTCACGCCTACGCTCGCGCCATCTGCCTGTTATAGACAAATCAATAATTACCTGCAATATAAAAAGCTTCTTGGAAAAGCAATAATTAATAATTCCGATGAATTATGATTTCTCGGGATATTTATTTTCTGCTAACTGGAGTATCTACCTCAATAGGTAGACAGGATGGGACGCTTCACCATCCCCGTGTTCGTGTATTGAGCACGTCTAAGTAGAAAATAAAATGCAACATAAAATGAGATAATTTTATTATTAACTTTTTACACACAATATTAGTATGTATGTTACCGGATAATTGTAAGAACTAAAACAATCTAGTCGTGTTTTTAGAGGGATCTCGAAGTGCTATGTAGTGGTTTTTGTTTTAACTTACAAAAGTATGTGATTTGGTCCTTATATTAATTAATTTCGCAGCATTTTATGTGATTTAGTTGAAGTGAAGTGGTTTACAAATAAAAAGTGGGAATGTACACTTTAAAGTGCCACAAAAACTCCCTGAAAAGTTTTAAAAAGAGGCCGCCATCTTTTTAAAGCTACGTTTCATGATTGCAAGATAATTGGCAAAATATTACTTAACACGTGATTTTGGCAGAATTGTGCAAGAACACAGTTGGTATTATATAAAAAGAAGGACAATCTAGTCAGATTTGTAAACTGTCGGTAGATTCTGAATGGACACTAATAATTTTTTTTAAGTTTATGTCTTTTAAAATCTTTTAAATATTTTATGTGTGCCTAAAGCATGTACAGATATAGTGACTACGTGTGCATGTCAAGAGGTACAGTCAAGTACACAAGACAATTCTATTAGTTATTTTACTTATATGCCGTTGAAATTTTTTACATCTTATTTGTTGACATTTAAAATGCATCAACATCCCAATTAGGTAAATAGATGTTTATTGAACATACTTATGCCGTATTACTAGAAATACCAAATAATGAACTTTCTATTAATTTCATAATTTCTGTCATGTTCTGTTCAGTGTTATATTTTCTACTATCTGTACCCGTAGCTTCGCTCACGTGGACTACAGAATGCCCGCGCGAATCTTGCTGCCCCGCTCCCGGCTATTTTAAAGACAAAAATGCTTATTGTGAGTGTTCCTTAGAAGATAGATGTATACTCTCGCTGAATTTTTTGTGGGTCTTTTGAATGTCTATAATTATCATAGAATTATGAACTCGGCGCGTTAGAGTATAGAACCAGAACAACGGTCTCGCCTGTCTTACCACCTATACATGAATTTTTCATGTATGTCTTCCCCGACGCCTGTACCTGCGCTCAGTCTGTTCACGCGTTTCGTCCAGTGCTTATCTCTGACAAAATAATACTTTTACGAAGCAAAATGTATAATTGTGCAGTGAAAACTTGTAAAAACCATTATAGAAAGAAAACCTGAAATCCAGTGGTATCTCTTTTCATGTGTAAGTACTGATGGAATATTATTTTGCGTCAAAATAATTATTAATTACATGACACGCCGCCATTGCAGTTCAGTTTACTCAAGACGCTGGTAGTGTTGTGCCTACTCTTGATTGTATCGAGTGACTATTACCGCATTTTATGAATATAGACTAGGTCCTACCTTATTTAATTAATATTGTTTCTTTTAAGTATGATTCTAAATATAATTTTTCTAAATATTCATTAGGGTAGATGAATATTGATTTTGTCCTATCACATATTTAGTACCTAATATAATATTTTCGATATTGTAATGATAATAATAATATAATATAATAATATAGTTATTTGAATTTGTATGAATATAATTTATTTACTTATATATTTTAGAAATTTACTCAGTGAGAATTTTTGTGATCATGTAGCATTTCCTAAAGATCAAAGACAAAAGAGAAATGGATAGATGTAGTTCGCAAAGATGGATGGTTCCCAGGCCTCGAACTATATATGTTCTCAGCACTTTGAGGAATCATGTTTTGATTTGAGCAAGAAAAGGCAATATTTATTACCAATGCAGTACCTACGTTAAAACTTGATGTGAGAAATTTTATAAATATATTCCATAATTTATATTGTCATTAATTGTTCATGATTAGTGTCACCATAAAACTATACTTACTTTAATTTTCATTGTATTTATTTTAGATTGAGGAAACTGTACAAGAAAATGAAAATGAAATGGATGTTGAAGTCACTGCTAGTTTTGTACCAGATATGATTATTGATTCTCCTCGCAAAAAAAAACTAACATCACGTATAGAATGCCTGGAACGTATATCGCATCAACGTTTATTAAAAATAAAACGCCTACAGTGCCATCAAAGGCGTTTGAAGCGTAAATTATGTTATTTTTTTTAATACTATTTAATTTTTTTATAATTTAGGAGAATAAAAACAATTACCTTTTATTTTTTGGTAATTTGCCACAATCTACTTGATGTTAAGTGACGATGTGGCCCAAGTAGGCAACACTCTAAACCTAGTGGGAGGTCTGGCTCTCAAGTGTAGCTGTCGGAACACACTTATACATGTTCGATGATAATTTTAAAACATGTTGTAAACTTCTCGAATTCCCGCTTTTGTAACCACAGTACAAATGTTATGGTAACAACCACAGCTGCTGCCCAACACTTGAGTTCTTGATCCTGATTGTCAGGATTTCTTGGTCTGTTATTCAGTAAGGTTGACCGTTGAGTCTGTAGGGTTGTCACTCACCAGTTTTCACGCCTACGCTCGCGCCATCTGCCTGTTATAGACAAATCAATAATTACCTGCAATATAAAAAGCTTCTTGAAAAGCAATAATTAATAATTCCGATGAATTATGATTTCTCGGGATATTTATTTTCTGCTAACTGAGTATCTACCTCAATAAGTAGACAGGATGGGACGCTTCACATCCCGTGTTCGTGTATGAGCACGTCTAAGTAGAAAATAAAATGCAACATAAAATGAGATAATTTTATTATTACTTTTTACACAATATTAGTATGTATGTTACCGGATAATTGTAAGAACTAAAACAATCTAGTCGTGTTTTTAGAGGGATCTCGAAGTGCTATGTGTGGTTTTTGTTTTAACTTACAAAAGTATGTGATTTGGTCTTATATTAATTAATTTCGCAGCATTTTATGTGATTTAGTTGAAGTGAAGTGGTTTATAAATAAAAAGTGGGAATGTAACTTTAAAGTGCCACAAAAACTCCCTGAAAAGTTTTAAAAAGAGGCCGCCATCTTTTTAAAGCTCGTTTCTGATTGCAAGATAATTGGCAAAATATTATAACACGTGATTTTGGCAGAATTGTGCAAGAACACAGTTGGTATTAAATAAAAAGGACAATCTAGTCAGATTTGTAAACTGTCGGTAGATTCTGAATGGACACTAATAATTTTTTTTAGTTTATGTCTTTTAAATTTTTAAATTTTATGTGTGCCTAAGATGTACAGATGAGTGATACGTGTGCATGTCAAGAGGTACAGTTCAAGTACACAAGACAATTCTATTAGTTATTTTACGATTATATGCCAGTTGAAATATTATTTACATCTTATTAATGTTGACATTTCCATAAATGCATCAAATCCCGAAATTAGGTAAATAGATGTTTATTGAACATAATTAATGCCGTATTACTAGAAATACTAAATAATGTTTAACTTTTCTATTAATTTCAGTTAAATATTCTGTTCATGTTCTGTATACAGTAAGTTATATTTTCTACTATCTGTAACCACGATAGTTCGCTCAACGTGTACTACAGAATGCGCACGCGAATCTTGCTAGGCAACCCGCCTCCCGGCTATTCTTAACAGACAAAAATGCTTATTGTGAGTGTTCCTTAGAAGATAGATGTATACTCTCGCTGAATTTTTTGTGGGTCTTTTGAATGTCTATAATTATGTTGTAAAATAATTTGCTTATCTCTTATGGTTTACTTTGCATAAGCCATTTAAGCGCCAGAATTGATTCACCATGACCAGTTTTTTTTATTTGTGCGGAACCCTAATTCTTTTTCTAAAATAAAAGTAGCCTAAGTTACTCCCTATATCATCAGCTATCTATCAGTGAAAGTCCCGTCAAATCGATCCAACCGTTTCGGAGATTACCCGGAACAAACAGACAGACAAAAATTTTATTAATGGGTGTTTTGTTATCTAGGTATCGTATATACTTTCATATGCATTTAGTAAAAAGCTGTTATTTTGACCTTACAAACAGACACATCAATTTTATTAATTGTATAGATAGGGGTTAGGATGAATATTTTTTGTCACCCATTGATGACTTATCTTCTTAAAATATGAATCATTGTGGTACGATGCTATTATCAAGCCCAACTCGTGATTAGGTACAACATTTTCTCCGTGATAAATCTGCCATTTTTATTATCGACTGTACCTGTAGAATAAAGCGATAAAAACACGTGTTGATCGGCAGCATAATAATGTAACTTTAAACCACCTAGATACTGGTAATAATTCCAAAATAGTTGCTGCCATATTCAAATTCGTACCTCGGATCGGGTTGCCGACTGTGCTGCCCCAAACGAGTAACTGAGATACTAAGAATGTTGCGCACTCTCTTCGAAAGCTCCGAACTTCTTACTACGTAAGCGCAGCGACCGCGATGCGACGGCAACTGTTTTGAAATTTTAACTGTCAAATAGAAACCAGACAAATTTCAGTTACTAAAAGTAGGTAAAATTCAGTTTTTGAAGTGAAAACTTCTTGAGCATCGTTGTGATTTGAAAGTCGATGAAACGAAAAAGCGAAAGCGATAGTAAAAAGAGACAGACACATAAAATCATAAGATTTAACGTTGGAGAAAATGAGATAGGAAAGTTTAGGCAACGGTAAAATGGTATAAAAGAGGTTTGTTGCCACGCAATAATGAATTTTATTACCTAATCAAAAAGGCACGAAACAAAAACTTTTTAGACAACACTTATGACATTCTGTTACTGATTGATATTGTGTTAGGTTACCATGGATATTTCAAATGTGCATTAATTGAAAATGATATTGTGAATAATGATTGAGTACTTGTATGTACATATTCATAAACTGTAAATTGATGAGAGAGTGTATTTGATCATTTTCTGAATTAAAAAAAAATATGTGAAGGTTTTACTTCTACCACGTGTGAATTGCACACATAATTTTTATTTCGTGTAAATGTTTATAATATTATTTTAAAATCACCCTGAACCAGGGCACGGTACGTGTACAAGTACATAGTCCAAAAATTCCTTGAATTGAATGTTAGAAACCTTATGTATTTCTATTATAAACACAGCAAAACCAATTGAGTTTCCACAATATTCCATATTTTTAACAATCGCGACAATACACGTTATTACACAATATTTACTTTATTTTTATCACAGAGATATGTGAATAAATCATTACAACCATATAAGGCTTCTTTAAAGCTATGTTTGACGATTGCAAGGTAATTGGAAAAATATTCTAAACACGTGACTTTCACAGAATACAGTTGTCATTAATTAAAAAGAGAAAAAAAAACATTGAAAAACTTTTGGTTACTGCCGCCAGTAACCGTGTCGCTAGTTTCTATTAAGATTCCGTTGTGAGTACTTGTGAGTAACAAATTATAAACTCCGCATAAACTCAACTGCGACCGCGTGCGTAATAATAACTCTGCGATTCGGTCGCGCGACGATTTCGTAGTGGTTTAGGGACCGGTTAGGGAATCAATTAAAAATTGCATATTTACTAGCTCACGCATACATGGAACCGCGCACAAATAAGAGTTGAAGTCTCGATTTGTTTCTGCCAATATAATTATAGTTTCAGCCTAACCAAACAAATCCAATTAGTTTATAAACCTTCGAAAACATCAATATTTACGTGACTGCAAAATGGGGGAGTTATGTTTTTCTAGCGTAGGTATGTATGAATGTGTGGCGACATCTCTCGCCACAACTGACGCATCTACATAGCGACATCTATCGAGCCACATACGACGCATCCTACATCGCGCTATAGAAATTAACTCATTAATTGAGTATATATACAAGAACCCGACAACAACCGTTGATTTCGCATTCGCGACGACCGCCCGAGCCGAGGTTCGGCCACTCTGGCACCCTCGTGCGGGTCGTCACAAACTTTTTGCGGCTGAGTGCCCTAAGCGCTCGCCCCCAAGTCCGGTGAAGCTGTAAAAGCCGCAGCGGCTCTGTTTTTGGATAGGGCCCCTAAGGCTAACAGTGTAGTCAGTTCAAAAAAAAAAAACACAACCGTTGGGCAGCTGCCCGCCAGACACAAAACCCGACTGGTCGGAGGATCCTCCCTTTTCTATGGCGGGAACTTTAAATTCTGCTCCTCGCCTCCGCAACAGTGGTGACCCCGACGTGATATGAACACGCAACTTTCTTCGCAAATGTCTATTTCTTTGGCACGCTATGTAGCTAAACGGCTTGAGGTATTTCAGCATACGAGGTGTCCTTAGATTCGTCTTAATTGTGGGAATGACATAGGATATATAACATTTAAATATGACGTCGGTTTATAAAATAAAAACCAAAAATAGAAAAATAAATTTTGCTATATACACTAAAGTGAACAGTATGTTACATCGGCTGTGTTGTTGAAATAATTACCTACAACCGCTCGGTAGATAAACACGCACTAGGGCTGCCCTCTAACTGTGTTTTTTGGGTTACCTACTTACGTATTGGATAATGCTATATTAAATTGTAATATTTGTCTTTTCTATCGTCTGTATCATGTTGAGTGTTCTGAAGAGCTGTTCAATCCAATACCCTCCTCTCCCTCCACAACAGAACCACACGCGCTAGGCTTCGATGTCACAGTTTTACGGTAACCTCCATCTCGGCGTAAACTAAAAAGTTCTCTGACTTTTTTGTCATACCGCGAAACTACGAAACCTCCCGGCTAGTGTGTTCCCTCTTTCTTGCAACATCGAATCCTTTAAGTGTAACGTGAAGAGATATTTATCCAGGCCGGCATGACAGCGGTGATGTCGATGGATTTAGCTCTCTCGGTGGTCACCGTTGTGTTAGGATTGCGCTGTGCTTACGATCAGGGACAGTACCGTCAATATGCCGAAGTATTATAAATAATATATATATATATATATATCAACATTTTAAAGCTTTCTTAAGATATTTCAAAATTCATTTAGCATAGTTATGCTATTCAACTATTAAAATTATAACAATTATTGTTAAATGGGCTATGACGGGCCTAGTTAATAATGCTACTGTATACAATTTTTATCTTTACAGTTATTATTCAGTTTAGTTCCTAAAAGTGTATCGACTACTTTACAAACTATCATGTTAAATCTATTTAACAGCCGACTAATATTGTTATACCCGTGGGCAGTGAAAATGCCGGTAGATTTTGGGAAACTAGGTAATTTATGCGTACTCGGTGAAACAAAATTCATATAAACTCTCCATCAGATGTTCACTACACTGTGGTTGTGGTTACAATATATCTTGTTTACATTACTCGTATGGTTCTTTTAAAGATTTATTTTTATTGCTTGTTGTTTCGACTTGGTTATCCAAAACAGAACTGTCCTTGCTCAGAACACGACGCGTACTCCAAGTTCCATAACTGTTACTATATTTTCAAAATTGATTGAAGAATGTACGTACGTTCCTAAATCTATAATTATTACAGGAACAGCTATGGAACATGGCACCTGTTAGAACTCTGCTCTTTTATCGGTGACAACCACTAATGGCAACTCGATCACGGCCACCGATAACCCGAACGTCGTTTCTACCGTACTTGGCCCTTTTTTTCACGATTATATTTTTGTTGGGATGTCATTACTTTGAATAGCTGCACAATGCCATCTATTGGTGAGTAGGTGAATATGCCGTTTTAGTTATACATTATTAATGAGCATTATTACGCTTAAAATCAATTAATAATTGTTTTTTTTTAATATATATATTTTAATAAATTTGGTTTTATTCTCTTTCGTTTGGTCTTTCTTTTCTTTTTTATTAGTTTCAAGTTATCACTTCTGTTGAGCGTCCCGAGACTCAATTTCTTAATTTGTTTCCGTTGTATCCTTTGTAATGCATAATGATTTTACCTTGATACAAATTGTCATGTTTATGAGTCATGTAGAAGTGGAAGTAAAAGTTTTTGATGAGTTAGTGAGTGATAAAAATACTACCACCTTTCAGACCCTAATAACTTAAGAACTATATGAGGCGACGAGAATCAGGAGTGACCTGTCTGATTTTTTCGTTAAATTCACCTATTAACATACTCATAATCTAGAAATGCGCTTTAAGAAAATCACAATGGCCAAAAGTTATAAAATTCATGCTGTCATCTATGTTAGTATCACGTAAATAACTTTTGGCCATTGTGGTTTTGTAAATCGTGGCCTCATATAATATGTATATTATATTAAAACATTTTATAAAAATAAATAAAAATCATCATTGTATCTATACTAATATTATAAAGCTGAAGAGTTTGTTTGTTTGGTTGAACACGCTAATCTCAGGAAGTACTCTGGTCCGAATGGAAAAATGTTAGGAGGAGGAGCATATAGGAGCGGAGCATCAATGCAAAATATTGCAAAAACGGGGAAAATTTGTTCCTTTTCAGAGCTTCCACTGCGTGCGCTGCGTGAATGGTTAAAGTTACGAGACAATATTGTGTGACGGAATTGTATATCTTAAAAAGTTCTAAAAAAGGTCCGCAACAACATCTAGCTTTCTTTTAAGGTTTACTCAATATAACCTTTTTTATGGTAATAAAATTGTTTTAAAATAAAGAATTATTTGCGAAGGAGTATTTATATACATGGTATTAATCATTATCGAAATAAATACGTTATTCTTCACAAATATTTAACTAATATACCTAAAGACCATGCAATAAAAATGAATAAATATTACGATCTATGTAACGAGTTAACCATGAACGTCTATGCGGTGGAAGTGGGAGCGAGAGGTATTCCAGCGAAATCTCTCTAAACTTGTTAAAAGACCTCGGCCTGTCGAGAACTGCAGTAAGTTCTATTTTAGAACGGGTATCTAAAGCAGTATTAACAGGCTCTTACCAAATCTGGCTTGGCAGGGAGAGTATCGCGGGCAGTCAAGGTGAGCGCTTATGTGAAATCATAAGGGGGCCCCTTAAACCTATATTCGAGTCGCAAGTCCTTGTTTACATTACTCTATGGTTCTTTTACAGATTTATTTTTATTGCTTGTTGTTTCGACTTGGTTATCCAAAACAGAACTGACCTTGCTCAGAACACGGCGCGTACTCCAAGTTCCATAACTGTTACTATATTTTCAAAATTGATTGAATAATGTAGTAACAGACAGACTTGCAGACTTCGTGTTCCCTCTGTCTGCTACACGATGGACCCGGCACTCGCACGGTGAATCCAAAGAATTTTGTCTCATTTTGTTTGTTTGTTTTTGTCTCATGTCTCTTTGAACAAAATTGCTCTTTACAGTAATTGATTTAAATTAATACCTTAGGTGACATCACTGTTATAAATAACTTGGCAGCAAAATAATGATCAAGTATCGCGAGCGCATTTTTATTATGCAGAATAATGTGGGAGGAGGCGGTACCTATAATATAATGCCTACGACGCACTCTCTTTTTTAACCCTTTCTCTCTCTCTCTTTCTCTCTTATATGGCGCAGACGAAGTTACGCGGGTCAACTAGTATAATATATAAGTCAATGCATACAACTTAATTTAAGCTTAAGCAACTTGTACCGTAATATGATATTGGTTGAGTCTCGCTCGAATTTTAAGAAAATATGAAGCAGATATAGAAAATATATTTTATTGAATACAATAAACCAATAGAATATCTCTCCCATATGTAGTGGGAAGGTAAAGGTGTGTATAAATGCGTGGGGTGGGTACTGGAGCCTGGATATATCATTCTGCGTTACCATCGCTTTAGTGCTTGCTTAGCCTTTACCGTTAAAGGTTCTCTGCAGCCATGAGTGATATTCCTGATACGTAAGTTTATTATTTATTTTGAAAAATGTTTTACCGGAGTGTATATCAAATTTTTGACTTTCGTGGTTTGATTTTTGGTATTATGTATATTACTTGTGTCTTACTGAAGATCAGTTTAAAATTTTCAAATTGGTGCTTTGTGCGTGTGTTATGAGAATTTAATAAACCTTTTTTTATGGCGGCTACTTGATAGCTCTAAATACCTGCTGCTTTCGAAACGTTGACCAACGGAAGACGACGATAAGAATAATTTTTGTTTCATCACGAAACGTATTGTGCTCCTTAGGTGAATTAATTTCATAGGTTTTCACTGTTTGTGTGTTGTGTGTGTGTGATGGTCGGCAGAGAGAGCGTAAGACACTCTCACACTTGCCTCGAACGGGGCTGTTTAAAACAAGACTATTTTAAAAAAGAAAACCAACTTCAAGTATTTTTAGAAGTTCCCTGGTGCATTCCGAAGTCGAAGGTCCAATGTAAATGAAATTAAGATGGAACCACCCTTGAGGTATCCCCTATCCAACAAAAAAAGAATCATCCAAATCGGTTCATAAACAATGAAGTTATGGCTAAACATCCATAAGAAACAAGTACATTCGAATTGAGTAACCTCCCGTCTTTTGGTGATGTCGATTAAAAAGGAAGACAGTATGTATGTAACATTAATTCATAGGTAACATTAGGTAAAAAAGCATAATTAGATATTATTTTCCGTATTATTTGTTACTTATTACAAAGCTAAAACTAGCGTTGCTAGTATACAATGAAATATTTTCCTGGAAGTTCTAGTAAAATATATTAATTGATAATTAATACTAATTTTTAATAACTAATTAATATGAATTATTCGGTAAGACTCACATACAAACCTTTACACTATGGGAAGACGAGATAAAAAAGATAGCGGGACCATAATGTTTATAAACAGCAATGAGAGACAAATGGAATTCTTTGGAGGAGGCATAAGGGGCTTCATGCAAAAAATCTATAAGTAATAAATAATATGTAGGACACTAATTATAAATTTGAATATTTATTTTGTCAAATTAAACCAAATAAAACATAATTATAATACTAAAAATGTAGGAAATTAAGGAAAGTGAATTAAACTAATTTAATTAAAAATTCAATCCTTGGTTTGTATACCACATTTTATTTGTATAAAAGAATTTTATTACCAAATTAGTATGAAATAAAAGGGTGTTTTATTTGTATCAATTGTCTGTATGTGCCGGGTAATCTCCGAAATGGTTAGACCGATTTTGACGAGACTTTCACTGGAAAACAGCTAATGTTATGAGGCATAAGCATTTTTGTCATTAAAATAACCGGGAGCGGAGATAGCACGATTCGTGCGCGTGCCCGTTCGACGGCAATCTACAGTCCACGCGAGGACAGCAGGCTAGTATCAAATAAGATACTATTTAATATATTATGTCGAAGAATCCTGTCGATGTGATTATAGAATCCGTAATAATGACATTATTATTGACCGTACTATTGAATTTCACTATGGGCTGGGCGCAATAGCAACAGGTTTGCTCTGTGACCGCATGTACTTTAATCTAACAACGACCGGCTTGAAAGTTGAAGACATTTACGCTCGGACTGTCGGATCGTGAGGTCGGTTGGATAGTCAAGACCTCGGTTAATAACTTTAATACAATAAATTGTTCCAGAGCGCCATCTCGCTCTATGAGATATATAAAAAAAAATTTTTACCGACTTCAAAATAAGAAGGAGGTTCTCAGTTCGATTATGTTTTTTACAGACGATCAGACAACTTCTTTGTTTATGAACCGATTTAGATGATAATTTTTGACGTGACAACGTCTTATAAATTGGTTTGCCGGGTGACACTTCAAGAAACTGCGTTACGCTCCGCTCACGTTATGCGCTCACAATGAGAGCGAGTGAGAGGCACGCGTCCCTTCCACTCGGGCATGGTTAACCCGCCTAAGAGCGAGAGAGACAGACATAAAGTCGTTGTCACGTAAAACTTTCGCCCGTATACCGACTTTACAGGCAACCAATTTTTTCTTTGGAAGGAGGTACCTCAACGGCTGTCCTATTTTAATTTCATTGGCATTGAACCTTCGACTTCGAAGAAACACCAGGGAACTCTTCAAAATCATTGAAGTTGGTACTCATTTTTGTTAACAACTGTCTTGTTACAGCACATTGCCTTTTATGATTATTAATTTTCAAACATATTTATTCCTTTTCCAATATCGAATCTCTAATACTATATAACCTTTTTTAGTTCATAATCGAATCTGTAACATAAAAATAAACATTTACTTGGAGTTATAATGATGTGCAGATTCGATTTAAAAAAATCTTAACCGAATTAGCGCGTCAAAATGACTCTACAGCACATGATGGCGAGTACGGTACAGTCCTCAAACAACGGCGACCGTCGGTAATACAGATTTCATCGACCGTCGTTGGAGTTATTCGTCGGTCTGCTGATATGCCTTACGTAAAATTTTGATTGAAGATGAATTAAACAGCTTTCAAATTTAATCGCTTTATACGGTCTATATAATAATGATTATTATTTTACCTGTGTCATATAGTAAACAATAGGTTGAAAATTAACACATCGCGGCATCTATTGATGACCGTAGTGAAATAGATTAAAGTTTTGGTCGTAACGTGATTACTAACGTATTGTTTTAATTAATAACCTGCCGAAGTTTACCGGCGTAACGGCCGCGGCTGTACCGAGAGCGATCATATGATGTTACGTACCATAGACTCATTAATTGCAGCTAGGGAAAGAACTATCGAGGGTAGAAACCAGTAGTACCATCTCGATCCATGAAAAAGTGTCCGTCGAAAAGTGTCAAGTCAGGGTATAGCCACGGTAGCAAGTGCGTAAATTTTAAAGATAGCGCCAAAAGTTATTATTTTTGCCACTTGAACAACTTTTCACTCCACAAGGTTTTCAGATTATAGTTCAATTAGTTTTGAAGTTTTACGAAATCACGAAAAAGTATCATTCTCTCTTGCTACGCTACCGCTAGTATGACGGGTTTTTGAATTGTAATTTGATGCTTACAACTGGACACTTCAACTTGTCACCTATACAATACATTTTAGTGTGTCACCCTCTATCACCAACATAACCTTAGTCCATTCCTTATTTGACACCCTATATAAGATGGTTCTCCTTACCCTCCATAGAATGAACAATATCTGCTGGCCCAGATACTTGAAATATAAACATTTACTTTAATCTAAGCGAATAATCTGTTAGTAAGCTAAGAGCAACCCTAGATTTCAAGGTACTTGTTGTATAGAAAATTTAATAAAATGTTCACTTACCCGCATATATCGTCGGCTGAAAATCTGCTACGGAGAGTCACTTTTAATTCACTTACCTGTATATTTCGCCAGTTAAAAATCGTGTTACGGGCGGACACTTTTAATTCGCTTACCTGCATATTTTATCGGCTAAAAATCGTGTGGACGGACATTTTAATTTATTGATTTACATTCAGTCCAAAAAGTATCGGGAATGGATGATTTGTTTATGGTTCCAAATTCAATTTTTTTTGTCGTTAGATTGGCACGACTGTTTTTCATTTTGGCGCGGAGTTTGAGTTGCATTTGTCATTCAGATTATATACAGTGATTTTTTTAGTTACATCATATCTAGTGTGAATTGCGAATTTCATAATGGACATAAGATCGAACCAAGAGCTTGTCTTAAATTTTGCATTGCCAATGGAATTTCGTGTTTGGGAACACTGAAAATGTTACAGAAGGCTTATGGGGAATCGACTTTATCAAAAACACTTGCTTATAAGTGGTATAAAGCCTTCAAAAGCGCTGAGATATGCTGGAAGATTTGCTTCGCCCTGGTAGGCCATCAACGTCTTCAATTGAAGAACTGAAGAAAGGAAATAGTGATTGAAAATCCTCATTCAAGTTTGAGAGAGATAGCTGCTGAACTTTCTGTTTCTCACGAGTCGATCCACATCATTTTAAATAATCACTTGGGGTATAAAACATGTTGCCGCTTGGATAGTCCCAAATGACCTGAATTTTCTCCAAAAAGTCAATTGCATAAGAGTTGCTGAGGACACGTTAGAACGAGTCAATTCCGACCCAATATTCATGAAACGCATTGATACTGGTGACGAGACTTGGGTTTACGAGTTTGACATTCAAACTTGTCAATAAGCTTCGGAGTGGTGCCTTCCAACTGAACCGAATCCGAAAACCCACACCAAAGTCGATCAAAAGCCAAAGCCATGTTGACTGTTTTCTTTGACTATTGCGGTGTTGTGCACTCGGAATTCTTACCGGAAGGTCAAACGGTAAAAGTATATTATTTGAGCGTTATGCAGCGTTTAAAAGAGCAAATTTGCCAAAAAAGACCAGATTTGTAGAAAGAAAATTCTTGGATTTCACTCACCACGATAATGCGTGCCAAGGCCATCATTCAACAAGTACCATCTAGCAACCACCTTATTCACCAGATATGGCTCCAGCTGAACTTTTTCTTTTTCCTAAACTCAAATGACCACTTCGTGGCACCCGTTTTCATTCGCTAGAAGACAGGAGAATTCGCAATAAGAACTAAATTTAATTCCGGAAAAAGCGTTTAAAAATGTTTTGATGATTGGATTATTCGTTGGCGTAAGTGTACGAAGGAGCATACTTTGAAAGCGATAAAATAAATTTGGATGAATAACTAACATTTTGTGTATTATTGATATTTTCCCTGTACTTTTTTGACAGTCTTTACCCTGTGTACTGTACGAGTGGTAACTGCAACTTCGTCCTCGTGGAATATCTTGTATGAAAAACATCGACAAAAAAATGTACGAGTACTGAAATTCAACACTGCGATTTAACAGTGATTCGTGCTTTGTGAATGACTCTGATTCCTGAGACGCGAAGTGTGGAAGTCACCGTTAGTAGTCAGCCTTGCCTCACATTAACTACTTTCTATCAATCGATATTCTGCCATAACTCTATACCGTGAATTGAACCTATTACGTTGTTCCCTATAGGTTTTTCGTACACGTATACTTTTTCTTAGTATACGTCACAGTGTTCCCCAGAATCCTGTGATCAAAATGGATCTCCCTTTATTTTAGAGCAATAGAAAAATCCCGTCCTCCAACTTTCTATCTTTTAAACAAATGCAAAATTAAAGTTTGTTGTACAATCGCACATTAAATAAGAGCCGAGTAGTTAAAATATAAAAAAATACGGTTTTACAATTCTTTAGTATTACAATAAGGAAAAGCTAAGTTTTAGTAACAATTTAATATTTTTTACTTTAAATATCCAGTCAATAATGGTGCTTTATAATGTTTTAGTATAATTATCATGGAATAATAATTGAGGTCTATCACAAAAGTAAAAAAAAAATAGACACATTTAGCCAAATTCGTGGAAATGTTAATGCAGGATAAATCTAACATAAAAATTATTTCATTAAAATGTGTAATGTCGTGTAACTAAATAGTTATAAAATACTATAATTACGTTTTTAATAAAGTCTGTGCCTATCCAATAATTTTAATCCATGAATACCACTTGACGGCGATTCTCGTAAAAATCTAAAGATTTAAAAGTATTATGAGAATTTAATAAACGAATTAACAAAACTTAATCGTACTTATTATTTAAATAGATACTAACTTATAAATGAAAACGTTTTATTTAATTTATTTATTTAGTATTGAAAACAGTCAATCATTAAAAAATACATATACAGTAACAAGATTTATGAACGACTAATTATAGCCAATCTCAGTATTTATTAAATCAAATAAATTAATAGTTAAAATAAAAATATACCTATATTTTATATAGCGTCGTAGCGTAGTCGAGACGGGCAGAGAGACGTCACTCAGGAACATAGGTTATTATAGTTTACTTATTAACTGAGATCTTTTCACCCTTTCACGTATGAACCGAGAATGCCCTAACAACAACAGACTCTTTTCTCACTAGTGTGAGGGGTGACCGCTCCAGGGCATAAGCCCTCTATCGGTGGATTCTTCGCCATCCGCATATCACGCACGAATTCTTGGTTTAAGGTTGCCGTCCGTATTCTACGGGTGGCATCTGTGGTGTTAAAGGTGTTTTTCGGTTTTCTCATAGGTCTCATGTCCCTTTGTCTTCAGGGCGGCTGCGATGTCTTCCGTGGGTGTGTCCATTGGTAGCTCTCTAATTGCTACTTTGAGGCTGATGTCGGCCGGTAAGGAGTATGAGAACCATGAGATATTCTCGCTCTCTTCCAGTTCGGTTAGATATCTCTGTATACACCGGTATTCGTCTTCGTCTTGGGGTATGAAGTGCACTCTGGACCCACTAGGGCGCGCGTTCGGTTACCTCGTCAGGAATTGCGTTATATTTTCTAGGTGAAAACTCCAACGCGGTAGTGTATCCACTACAAGTGGCGGGTATCTGCGCTTTGGGGTGTTCCTGTTTGGCAGCTATTGCGCATTAGTAGCGCTCGAGCTCGCCGTGGCCGGTTGCTGTGTCGTTCGGTCTTGTACGATACTTGGCGGTTCCGGTGGTTTACTGGCAATCTTGGAATACGAGATCTTGTCTGTCAGCTTCGGTCGGAGTGATTAGTACCTCGACTGTGGTAGGGGCAATCACTTTTTCCTCGTCAACGGGGGCGGGCGGGGAAAGGAGTACTCATGGTGTCGTCTCTTTTTCTCTTGTACCTCAACCGCCTCGCGCCTCTTCCGTTTGGTCTCTGGAAGAATAAGTAGTCCCAGCGCTGCAAATTCCAGAGCAGTTCAGTTTTCCTCAGACGGGTTCTGTTTCTTCGCCTCGGCCTCCTGTATACGCAAGTACAACTCAATTCAGCGCTGCATGTCGTCCGTCATGAGTGAGGGAGACAAAACATCGCCGGACGACACCGCACTCGCGGCAACAGGTAGGGGGGAAAATTCCCCTCATACTTCACCGCGGGTGCCGAGTCCGCGGGGGGCGGGGCGGGGTGTTGCGGCGCTCGGCCAATGGGATGGCTCGTTATTCGAGCAGGCTTCTCCTTGGTTCTGGTTGGGCGATCCATTTGTGATTTCGTTTGGGCTTCTTTCTTGTCCATGTGGCTGGCTGTGATCTTGAATTTATTCGTGGTTTGGCCCTTAGAAGGGCCTCTTGAGGACTTGCTGCCAGGTTTTGACGGCATGGCAGCAAGTGGCTATCACTTTATGAACCGCGATGCGAGCTAGGAAATGGCGATCTGTATGCGATGCATCGCGACGAAAGATCACTTTCGCGGACAGTACTCGCGTAGGGAGCTCCTTGCACTACGGCGGTTCGCGCTCTCCCAGAATGCCCCTAGCTAGTCGCTTCCTGCTTATAAAATGTCTGCGGTCACATAGAACACTTGTTGCTATCATACCCAGCCAATAGGGTGCAGATCAATAGTATGGACTAGTACGTATTTTATTATCATATCGATGATTTTTCAACTTGTTAAAGTTAAATAGTATGTTATTTAATATAACGTTTTTGTAGAGGAGGTACTAATATAATAAAGCGGAATTGATTTTTTGTTTGTTTAAACAGGCTAATCTCTGGAATATTTTTTTTATATGATAGCCAGACTCACGAGGAATAGTACCTATAGGCTATATAACATTAGGCTACAATTCCCAGCTAGCCTTACATATTGAATTTCGTTTGAAACCTTACGAGTTAGATCAAAATAATGTTCTAAAGTCCTTCAAAAACCCTAGAGAAGAGTCCGCGATGACATATGTCTAATTTCTAAGGTTGCCTCACAGTAACCGTGTAAATAGCCCTTCTACGGCGGGATCATATAATGGGGGTAGCCGTCCTAAGCGGTAAACCTAAGTTTAATACCTAAAACTATATTGCGGTAAACTAAAAGATACTAGCTAGACTAGAGATAGAAACAAAATACACATAGGCGAGCACAATGGATGATCACATGGAAGCAGCAGTAAAATGGCAATAAGTTAGAAGAACGTGCACTTACCTGTAGACCTTGCTAGTTGACTGCGGTGCGGGCGTTGGCGATGGCAGCGTGAGGGCGGCGGAGGGTGAGGTAGATCATGCAGTTTCTATGTACTACGTACACTACATAATGTAATGTGCCGCCATTTAGGCGGCTAGCGCTAAAACGTTATCAAGCGAGAATTGGAACCACGCTTTGGAAACATGCGGTAATTAGTTACTAACAAACTCCTCAGGTGGCGCAATCCCAATAACTCCACTACGCATAACATTACTACTCCCGCGCGCAACCAGTAACCATTTTATATTCAACATAATAATTAAAAATATTACGTTATTTGCGAAGCTATTTTCTCCAATTCAGTACTTATCTTTATCCCGATAAGTTTCTTGGTTAACTTGGGCATTTAATGTAGATTAAAACTGTCCTTTATAGTTTTCCAATTAAATGAATACCGTACAAGATATCTCGAATTCAAAATTATTCTCAACCAAAGAAAACCTACCTTAAGAAAAATCTATGATAAATTGCGCGACGCAAGCTAAGCGCACTATTAGAAGTCACAGATGGGACACCTTAGTCGAAGGACTAATACCGTCCCATCTGACTTACTGGAAAGTAGCCCATGCACTCAAAATAGATGCCCACTGTTGGCGACAGAACTGTTATTTTCGTGTCTTGTGTTAGGTTATGATGTTATATTATTGTATTTATGTGTTATGTACTATGTGTCATGATAGAATAGATCGATATAGATAAAATTATAGAGAAATGTTAGCGACTACGCTACATTATAAGTTGCATGTTATGTATTAAGTTGTATATAAATGCTTATGTATTGTGTGTCACGTATATGGAAATAGAATTATTATAGAATAGGTAAATGCACGGAATAAGTCAATAGAGTAAGAATATTCAATGTTATAGTAATTTTACGAACGGAAAGCGGTGATGCCGCCCGTAAATTGCATTGTTTTTGGCTTATGTACGGAATATGTACTTAATATATATAATATGTGAATGTTTAATGGATAGGTAATACGACAAGGAATATTTTGATATTTAACATGTGTACACAATTTATATAAAGAAAGAAATATAGAGCGATTAACAGGGCGACCAAAGTGAAAACTAAAATAAAAATACGAATTGAAGCGGGGCTCTCCTTACGGTCACTCTCCCAACTACTTAAGCTCGAAGAGGCGCCGTATGGGGCACGGCGCAATTCAACGAGTACAAGTAACTACAAGAACAACAAGAAGAAAGCTTTGGTCGTCCTGCGAGCAGTACATTGAAGAGTTCGACTTTTATTGAAGACCCGGCACCTCAAGCGGTCGTGCACCCCCCGGACCCCCTCACTACCATCGCGTCCCACTGGCATCCGTACGGCGTCCACGAGACGGGCATCCGGCATAACAAAAGACGCCCGTCCAAACCGGGGAAGCGCAGCGGTGCTCTTCGACAGGAATTCCTCAAAGATATCAAAGAGCCTCAAGCGTAAACCCCTTGAACTCTTCGGTAATCCGATACCCTGGGTAAAGGAGACCAAATAACTAGGTGTAGCCCTAGATAGTAGACTCTCCTTTATACGGCACGTCACTCAAGTTAGGAAAAGGGCCGCCTGGGTCCTGGCCCGTCTGCATCCTCTGTTATGTTCTGTAAGTAAAATATCCACGAGACACAAGCTTACGCTCTACAAGATGTGTATCCGTCCGATAATGACATATAGTTGCGCTGCGTTCGCACATATGTCGAGATCAAACTGGAAGCGGTTACAAACTATCCAGAATAGGTTTCTTTACCGCCTTACTAGGGCCCCTCAGTATATTCGTATGGAGGATCTCCATAGAGATATGGATCTTCCTTCGATAAATGCCTAAGCCAGACACCTTTCTCGTTCTTACTTCGACACCGCGTCGAATCACGCGAATCCGTTAATCAAAGCGGTAGCTACCTACATGTACCAGTCCCAAATGCCTGTCGGCGTAAACGCTGGCCGCGTAACATCTTCACCAATCCGGACGACAAAGTCGAAAAAGCAAACAAAAGCACTGTCTCTCTAAACAGAGCGTGCCAGCGCCCACGCCCGCGAAACCACCATTCTCTCCGCAGAGGACGGGCGGTTAACTTCGCTCCCGCACACCCACCACGTCCTTTCTCTCTAGCGGCAAACCAAGCTTAGGTCCGTTCCTCGGTGTGAAGCCCTTGGGTCAAGCAGCCGCCCTCACGATACAACACTTAGCTACCCACATACAAACATCACACACATATGTTACATACGTGCACACCTCACAGGTACATAGGTTCTGTAAGGAACTTTTTTCCTTCTTTTTTTGCGCTAGTTAGTCATGCGCTACTTAGTGTAGAAATACTTTCAACACTAAATACACATACGCATGTTTCCCTCCTTCCTCCCAGGAGGAGGGGAACATACATATGAGTATATGTTACTTAGCTCGAATATGTAGGAGTAGGGAAATTAGCCAGATCGCGACCTATACGCATGCGCTACGACCGCCCGAGCCGAGGTTCGGACACTCTGGCACCCTCGTGCCAGTCGTCCAAAACTTTCGCGGCTGAGTGCCCTCTGCGCTCGCTTCCAAGTTCGGTGAAGCTGTAAAAGCCGCAGCGGCTTCAGGGCCCCTAAGGCTAACAGTGTAGTCAGTCCTAAAAAAAAAAACATGAGCCATAACAGATGCTAACTCCTGCGGGGCTGTTTTTTGTAACACCCTTAACAAAAGCTGCAGAATACAAAGCGAAAAGTGTTGGAGCAAGCATACAGTTTACGCCGCATCTCACTGAGTAGAAACTAGAATCTTTCCCATTGATTCTTAGACAACAATTGATATTCTGACGCAGGGGTCTAATTAAACAGCCTGATTCCAATAACACGATCCATGGTGTAATCCAAACGAACATAAATAAAAGTACCTACTTATCTCTTTTTTATAGTGGATGCTATCTTTGTATTTATTGTTTTAAATTTGTAAAACGTAGCTATCTTATTATTTATTTTACCCATTAAGAAGAGGCAAAGGAAACAGAGTACACAGCAAATACCGCCATCTCGCGAGTTTGTCGCGCATTTGTCATTTATTGACATGTATTTGTGTACATTCAAGTAACTGTTAATAATTTTATGGTTCTTTTAAAAACAAAAATATATATATATAAAATTTCGATTTTCTAAGTTGAATTGTTTTGTTTGACTTGAAGAACGATTTGTTTGACCCAAAAAGTAGATTCTTCGATTAACTGATTTCAGATCGCCATCCCTATCCCAAAGTTAAAGTCGGTAGTTCAATCGCAAAATGAATCCATTAAGTAACGCAATGAATCAAAAGCTCTATGAGAATAACCAAATAAAATAATTTTAGATATTACCGATATTATCCAGAAAAAGCAAGAGTAGTTTAAGAACTAATTTTAAAGTTAGGATTTCCTTTATGATTATGTAATAATTTTATGTTTATTAACCGTTAATATCCGGTGAATAATGGTGAATCTATAGAATGTCTGTTCAAGTACAATACAATTATAAAAATCTAGAAAGCGTCATAAACAACCATTTACCATCACTATCATCATACCTCATTAACACCATCATAGATATCACTAGCGCGTTGCTTGCCTACCTTGAACACCCCTACTCCATGGAGCCTGGAAACCGTACTCACCGCATGACCACAACACAAGAGACGGATGATAGACGAACCAGGTTTCAGGGTATTGTACCATGTAAACATTATCCTGGTACGCAATATTATCAACTCTTCAGTATCCAGGTTCCTGTTGTTTCGTTCACCAAGGAGTTAAAAAAAAGTCTCCAATCGGCGGAAAGACCCTTGACTTTTGCAAAAGTTTGGGAACCGACAAGCTAAAAAAAAGCCCTCCGGGGTGGGCTATGGTACTGAACTCCTGAGATTTGCTATTTTTTTAAGGGTACCTTTTTTTAGATACCAACTTTTAGCGACAATTGTACCAGTATTATTGAACAACTATCTACCATCCCTGACGCAAGGTTATTTGGTTGCGATCTTCTGTAGGGTAGAGGTATTCCACCAGTCGAACTGCCCCGAGTAAAGAGATATCTCTAAAGAAATTTCTCTGTGCTCTACCTCTCTTTAATTGTGACAGTATGTTATGTTCGCAGTGGGTACCTGGTGCGCTTGCGGGCTCAGGTGATGTACCACGACGAAGGGACCGGCGGATGGATGGCGTTGGGCGGTGGCGGGCTTGCCGACGTCGTCGTGGGCAAGCGTCCCGCTCCGACGCCTGACATTACGGGTGATTCAGCTCCACTAAGTTTAATATTATCCGTTTTAAAAGCCACCACAGAAACTTTACTGCCCGACCAATTATGAATTTTTGAATGGTTTAAATGGGTTTGAATTTAATTTATTAAAATATTAACATTTTAAGGTTTATATGATAACTAATATACGCAATGTATTTTGCATTTTTATAAGTCACTATACATTTTCCTACCAAGACGATCCAAACAGTCAAATCGCTTGTATGACGTCTGTCTTTTCGAATTTCGAATAACGTCGACCGATGACGTAATAATGCACTCCGATTGGTGTTTAATCAACAAACCACAGATCGTCCTTCTGACATTTTGCAAGACGTTATGCGCTGATTGGTGTTTTATATGAACGTGACCAAGAGCCGATATATTATTATAACTTATTTATTTTTTGAAAATATTAAAAATAATTAATTTCGTATTAAAAAATGTTTAAATGAAGACAGACTGTAGGAAAAAACTTTTATCAGGTTTACTCAGCCTATGATGTGTAATTTTTGATGAAATAAATATAATGACCAAAAAATAATACATTTAGACACCTAAACTCTCTTACAAAAAAAAACCAACAATAAAAATTGTATTTTTTGAGTAAATTAATGCGCTATTAATACCTATCAAACGGTCTAGTTGGGATACATAACCACTCGCTTCTGGGGGAAAAGCAAGGAAGAAAGGAAAGAAAGGTTTGAGCTCTTTATAGCAAGCGGTCGGCGAGCGTCATTGTATAATAATAATATTGAAATTTTGGTGGTCATTTAGTATTTTTGGGCTAACAATAATTAGTTTGGAGCTTTAGAGTCATTTGCTATAATAGGATAGCAAAATGTTACATTTTTTTTTTTATTTTGGTAATCATGTAATATTTTAGCAAGTATACTTTTTTGAGGTTATATTTTCTACGTCAGTTAAACACAAGCCATTTTGAAACACTACGCGGATTGCCGACAGGTGGCGACAGCAGTGGTAGTGATGAAGCGACACCTCCCGCGCCGGCTGCCGCCCCCGCACACGAATACTACATCCACGGGAAACGCATCAGCGACAACATGGTTCGTGCATTCTATTTATTATTGAAATGAAATTCCATAACGCGCGTCAGACCGACATTTTATATTATATTTACATAATTATTTTAACGGGATTTAAAAAAAAATCCAAAAATCTATGGTTCTGTATTTTTCCACAACGTTGAAGCACTACGAGAATATTTTTGTACATATTTCCTTAATTTTCCTTCACCATCGAACAAGTTACATATTAAATTCAAAATAGTAAACGCGCGCTTGTTTCGGAAAATTCTGCATGTTGAAATAAAAATCACTCTAGATTCTAATAGTATCTGGACTTTAAAGCTCTAGGACTAGAGGTTGGCTGGGAGTCTCAGTTTTGTTAATTACTGCCATTATCAAGTGAATATGATGTTTGTTATGATGTTCTTATGATGTTTTCAGTATCCTAACAAGATGGTGACTCCCTTGTGACATCTTTCTAGGGAGTTTTTGTTGCATCCCAGAATGCGTGCTTTTAGTTTATATTTATAATCCACTTCACTTATGCACAAAAACCAAACTATGTCACGCAAAACGCCACCAATATTACACAATATAGGGCCAAAAACCTAAGTAAATGAATTAAAAATAAAAACCACAACATGTCACTTCAAGATCCCGCCAAAAACTGTAAAGGCACATTAATAATATTGAATCATCAATTTCAGATCGTCATGGAATGCACGATAAAGAAGGATTTCATGTACAACAAGGTGATGCCGACCTTCCACCACTGGGTTACTGATGAGAAGCGCTTCGGGCTAACATTCCAAACAGCAGCAGATGCAAGGGCCTTCGACAAGGGTGTTAGAATCGCTGTCCAGGAACTACTTGATGGTAAGACCTTACTTCTTAACTTCTTTGTCTGTACCAGTTATTTGAGGCTGGGAGACAGCTTCTTGTTTCTTAACTGTTCCTGTCTGCAGCTTAGTAGCTGTTCTATGATAAATATTTGGGACTGATAACTTTTGCGACATAATTTTAAGCGTAGAAATACACACATCTCATGTTTTAGACTCAATAACAGTTTTTTTTAGGTGCTAATGTTTGGTTCTATAACAATATTTAAGCATAGTATATTTAGAGAGTGGTGATGATATAATGATATCTCTGTCTCCTCTCTCCTCCTCTCTCTCTACTCCTCTCTCTCTCTCTCTCCCTATCTCCCTCTCCTCTCTCTCTCTCTCTCTCTTTGTACGTCCACTGAAAATAATGTGATTATTAACTGTAAACATTATTTACATAGTAAAGAAGAGTGTGTGTATCAACTCAGACGCTCGACTGGTGTTTACTCCTTAAGTACGATTGTCTTGGAATAATCATAAAATAATAATAATAGAAATCGCGCCATCTTTCAGTAAATATACATAAAAAAAACTCTACGTATATTTGAAGTAATTAAAAGAGTAAAATAATTCTTGCATTAGTTACTCGATGGCGCATAAATCTGATTCTTACTAAGGAGTAATGACTTTTTGACAGAAAACATGACGCTTTTGAGTTAACGCTTTTTTATAATTTTCACGTATATAATTTTTTATATGAAAACCGATTCTTAAGGAGTAAATTCCAAAAAAATATTGATGAACAAAACGAGTTTTTTGTCGGTTATTCTCGATGACTGGGATGTTTTTCGAACCGGTAATAGTGTTGTAACGTTGATAAGTGCCTACATTGTTTACGAGTTATTTTGATTTTGAGACGATTCGATTTAGATTTATAAGGTTTCACTTCCAAGGTTCTTATGCACCTGCTGGCCGGGAGTATGTTTATACTAACTTTGGTCATTTGCCACAACTGAAGCAAATTTTTGAGCTATGATAGCTAAATAATATTGCGATCGGTAACTTCGTCGATTGACTTGGGAAGTGTAAGAAAGACCAAGAGCTTTCGATGAAGGCAAACACTGCGATGAAACCATAGCATTGAATGAATGAATACTTTATTGCACTTTTTGTTTGTTTGTACACTGGCGAACTTAATGCTATAAAAGCATATTCTATCAGCTAACCAGCGGCAATGTGGAGAAAAACATTATTGTCTGTAGTGGAATAAGAAATAAAATTTAAACAAACAAGACAAATTTTCTGTCACACTTGACATTTTGCTTACCTAAATAGGCAGAAAGTCAAAATTAAAAATAAAGACAATGATTTTGAAGAGATCCCTTGTGTATCTTCTAAGTTGAAGGACCATTGCCAGTGAAATTAAATTGAGACCACCCTTGAGGTATCCCCTCTCTAATAAGAAAAATAATGATTCGAATTGGTTCATAATCAAAGAAGTTATGACTGATCATCCATAAAAAAATATACATTCGAATTTAGTAACCTTCATTATTTTTGGAGTCGGTTAATAAGTAATAAAATTTAAAAGTTTGAAGTTATTATTAACTAAATAAATAAAATCAATATAAATACATGCAAGAACATACTATATACATAACTTATAATATATGTACAAATAAAAGTATATAGACAAATTGAAGCAATGATGGCTCAGTTGGTAGCATGTCTATCGATGTGAGTTAGGATCCCTGCAATGGGCCTGAGCGCCCGGTGAAGGAAAACATCGTGATGAAACCATAGGCATGGTGGTAGGACTTTTTCTATTGCTGTCTGGCTAGCTACCACCCTCAAGTTGAAAATCTGCACTTGAGAGCCAGTCTTCCACTAAGCTGAGCGCGGTCAGGTGGAACTGTTGTCATAGCGCCTAAAACCTATAACGATAAAAAGAAAACTTATAAATGCAAATCGTAAAAAAAATGATCACTCTTTCTCATTTTTATTAAACAAATATCGGTGACATCTCGAAGATAACGCGGTTGTGTTATAGAACATTTTCTAAAGCTACTACTACCCACAAGTTAAAAATCTGTCGCTAAGAATCTATCAGTGTCATTCAGCATTCAAATTATTAAAATCTGTTTTCTTTTTGCTTCCGCTATTCCGTTTATCTGGATTCGCATATGGTAAGTTTGCGATCAAAGTAATACTTTTTTATTGTTGTTTCAATAATTCAGTTAAAAAAAATTCCAAACATAAAGTTGGGACAATGGTTTCTCCTTTTGCACAACAGGTTTATTAAGAATATGGTTTTTTTTTTTTAAATTACCCGTGCGTATATTACGAATATATTATATAGTATAATATATTATATTACGATTGTAAACAATTTAACTATCATGATAGTTCAATAGATTGCTAATAGATGGCGCCTTGAAGATATTTTCGTTAGCATGAACAGGTAGCGTAGCGTTACTTACGGTAATTTCTATCCAGAATAACTTTCTCATTGGGTTCCAACTCAGTGTGTTGCCACGACCCATCGAACAATATTAACGGTCTTCATAATGCGATGTGTCTCCAGCAATCCATCCAACTTTCCTTAAAGCCCGTCGTTGTATGCATATATAGGCTCCTTGGGCCACAAAACCCAGACCAGGGACTTTTTAATCATAGATTATTTTCTGTTTGACACATTGAGTGACAATGTCAATATTTTGGGGGGTCTAAGTCAATGGCACTGGTCAGGTTAGGATTCGCAGTATTAATTTATTTAATTTAATATATTAGGAACAGACATTATAGATAAATTTTAGCTTTCTGCACTCCTTCTCCATATAAACTTTAACCATGCCAAATCTCAGAGTCTTCCGTGCACGCAATACGTTTAAAATGGGGTACAAAGTTTTTGCTTCACGTTTTAATTTATTTTACCTACCTACACACGTACCTTGCTGTAATACGCATTTCAAATATAGTTTCTATACTTTAGGAAAGATTTAGAGATTCAAAAGAAGGTCCAAAGGAAGCAACAAAAATGATTATTTCTCTTAAAAATAAACCACATGAAGTCTTATTCAATTAAAATTAACGTTGGAAGAAAGAAGATAAAGAGGTGATCTCATAGAAAAAAACAAAATATTAAACGGATACTATAACGTACCAGATATTCAAAACTTGTACAACGCAATTGCAAAATTACAAAATTGTATCTGTATAAAACGTATCTGAGTTAGGCGCATTGGCGTATCTAAGGTATTTTCTTTAAGAAAACGAAGCCCGATGGAACTTTTATCCAATTTTTGATTGGTAACCTAACATATCATGGATTCCCCCTTCTTTCCTATACATAAACGCTACTTGTAACCTTATATATATATATAGATAATGTACTATGTACATAATATTACATTGTTTGTATATCGACAGATTTGCGTGGCACGTGGTCATCTATTTACGACTGTGAAAAACACTATTCAGTGGTGCCAATAGTGGATGACGAGGAACAAAATATATTCGAGGTATATATATATACTTTTATTGTTTTTAGGGATGTAACGATACAATAATTTTGCCAATATCGATACACCGACTATTGTAATGAATAATATCGAAAGTTTAGTAATAAATAAAATAAATATGAAATATGTAAGCTTTTACACATTTTTACCCGCTTTGCGAAGGTTAAAATAAATATTAAGTCAGTAAAGAAGTAGATATTTGATAGGTATTTAATTGCAAAATTAATAATATATAGGCGCGAAACAATACAATTAGTAAAGACGTCAATGTCGCAGCTAGCACCACGTGCGGGGTCTGTTGTCTCACCGTGATATAATCGTTATAAAAAATATAAGCAAAGGTTTTATTACACTGCGCCAAAGTCAATTTATTTATAACGTACTTATTAACTTTGATATAATACATAAAATATATTTCATGAATAATTCATTAACTCTGTTCAACGTATTAATTATAATTTTTTTTTGCCAACGCTACGTATGGTTGTGACGCCCAGTGATATCTTAAAGCCTTAATTGACATAATCTAATTCATAAATTATTTATGACTTTGTTGAACATATTAATGATATCATTTTATTTTTGTCAACGCTACTGTTAAGCGTGACGTCATGAGACGTTCATTAATAAAATTGCGCGCAAAAAAATTCGTTAGTATTAGTAACTTGCTATTCATTATATAATAGGATAGACAGAGGACTTATGTAACGTTGGTTATATATAGTCAAGTTTTATAGTCGTAATTATTTGTCAAGTAATCTCTGGTTATTGAAGTGAAAATTTCTTTAGCACCGTTGTTATTTAAAACTCGATAAAACGAAAAAGCGATACCTATTAAAAAGAGACAAACACATACATCTATAGGATTTAGCCTGCGAGAGAACGAGATGGAAATACATTGTACACGGTTATTACAAGTCCTGACTTTCACGACTATGATCGTCGGTGAATTGGCATAGCAGTGTGTCGACCAGACTTGTACGCACTGTTGTATGTACAGTACAAGTGGTTAATAGTTCGGAGTCCCGCTGATTTAGTATTCTTAAAAAGATATTTTAATGTTTTCGGAAGGTTTCACTTTATGCCTCATTAGCCTAGTGGTCATAATCGCGACTGCTGTGCTCGTGGTCCTGGGTTCGATTCCCAGGTCAACTAAAGTGTTATTGGGGGTTTCTATGAAATTCTCAGTAGCAGCTCGGAGTTTGGCTTTGTACCCAATTAATGGCAATAGGCTGGCTCCCTATTACATGGAACCTAAAAACATACCCGACGAATTGTTGATGTGAACACGTCTGCCTAACCCTTTAGGGATACCGGCGTGATGGTATGTTATATGTTCTCTTCTACGCGTGTGAACTGTTGAAGACAAGTAATTTTTTATCTGACTTGTAGGTCGAGATTATATAGCACGTACATACATTACAATCTCTTGAGTTTTAAAATCTGTTACTAATTTGCTACAGTGTCTCGATCTGCCGGGAGAATCGCGGTCACTTCCCGGCGGTCGTATTAGAAGCCGTACGCCTGAAGCAGCATCTTCCGCAGAGGGCGAAGCACCCGGAGCACGCCGACGTCTTTCACCGGGAGACATCACGCAGACCCCAATCCTATCTGCGATAACGCTACCGAACCATCCGCTCACCGGTAGGTATGTTGGCAAGGTACGGGCGGTTAACTTTGCTCCAGCATGCCCGCCACGACCACCCTCTCCTGCGGTAACTCAAGCCTAGGTCTGTTCTCTCGGTGTGGAGCCCTTGAGACTAGCAGCCGCTCGTGCGATACAAATGCCACTGCACTTGCATTCACTTGCTACCAACAGACACCATTACACTACACCTGTTCGTGCACACCACACAAGTAAATGGGTTCTGTAAGGGACCTTTTTTATTTTTTTGTACTATTCAGACTTTGATAAAAATTGACAGATCACTAAATACATATACACACGTCCCGTCCTTCCTCCCAGGAGGTAGGTCGAATTTCTACGGATAGAGAATTTGCCAGTTCGCGACTTAATTGCAACTACGGCAACAGTCCAAGCCGAGGTTCGGCTACTTTAGCACCCTTAAGTATGTTGCCACGCTTTCGCGGCTGAGTGCCTTAAGCGCTCGCCCCCAAGCCAAAAGCCCAAAAGCCGCCTGAGATTACAGGGCCCTTATAGATTACAGTATAGACAGTAAAAAAACCGGTAGGTTACGTTTTTTTTAATTCTTAGCATTGAGGTATTGTGTACTACATACTTGAGCACCAATAAGAATAAAAACTGTGCTCCAATAGATACCGCGGGGCGCGGGGCACTCCCTCATTTATTTTGAACATACTAGTGAAATGTCACTTCTTGACGTTTACTTGTGTTTCTTGAGTTGTTTAAACAGTATCTCACAGTGCACATGAAAGCATATTCTTATAACTGATGTGCACTAACAAAGTGAATTATAAGCTAGTTAAAACATGCAAAATTTTGAGATTTATTGTTATTTTGTTTATAATCTGTAATGTGTGTCTATATAAATAAACGCCATACAGAAAAAGTGACGTCATCATTCAATGAATATATGCACACAGTTGAGTGTTATCTTGTGATAAGTGACTCTAAAATTATTACTAAGTGTTGAAATAGTGGCTTTAAAACAAAAATATGTTCTGAAGAAATTTCACCAATGAATTTCACACGTACAAGGTTATACCAGAGTCGGAGAAACTGATAGGGATGGAGCTATATCGATAAACGTAACACGATAACACACCCGATATTTTTTAATAAAATGTAAGAAACTAAACTACTGCCGGATACTTTTGTACAAATTTATTAACTAATATTATATTTCATTACAAGATGTTACACGTATTAATTCTTGATTGATAATGCCAACTTCTTCAAAATTTTCGAAGCTGTTTTAAAATAAGTAGGTATAGGTAGATACTCGACAATGAAACGAAATAATTATAACGACAGGTAATCTTATTTATTTATTTTAATCAAAATCTGATGACTCGTCACTGTCACTCGATGGTTATTACTTATTTGGTCACAACACTACAACTATCAAATTAGAACTGTCATCGAGAAAATAAATAAATGGAAATAGCATAGGACATAATACCTTGGCTCGAAGGACCATTAAATATTATGATTGAAACACAATATTTATAATAATAAATATCTATTATGTTCTTTTTACAATAGTAGCTTGTTTGTCGCTTGCTCGTAGACCTTTTGGTGCAATGTTGTACTCGAACTGTCGTTATAAGATGCACTGCCGTTTTTAAACTGAACTCGAACTTAAATGACTTGTTTGCTTTGATCCACGGACCCGGTTCTATTAACTTTAGTTTTATTTATTGTACGGAGACGTCACGCCGCGTTTTTGCGGCATGTTTGTTTATTTAGATTTAAAAAAAAAAACTTTTAAAAGTGTAATTCACAGGCAACGACAGTTTATAAGTAGATAGGACATTGCCGCTCTTTAGATGCAATCGTGAATGGTGGGGAATCGCCTTCATTTCACTTTGGACTTGATACCGGTGTGAGCGAGAAGAAAATTTTATCCTTGTTTGCCAGCACAGTTTCAGCCTTAACGCTTTGATTTCCTGTCTCTTTTATTTCTACATGTTGATAACAAATTTGTCTATTTATAAAACGTCATTGTTTACAGTTAATATTTTCAATATATAAACTGTTAAAACCGTTTTCAAAAAGTTGTGGTTTTTTTTATATATTGTATCGGTATAGATTTTTTTGTCATGCCGGTCTGCTTAAATAAGTCTCTTAAAGTTATTCTTGAATGACTCCCATG
Source organism: Saturnia japonica (assembly GCA_033032175.1). Classification (NCBI taxonomy): domain Eukaryota; kingdom Metazoa; phylum Arthropoda; class Insecta; order Lepidoptera; family Saturniidae; genus Saturnia; species Saturnia japonica. The sequence goes on from CM065330.1 coordinate 2,956,322, forward strand.
TTGAAAGATGGAGGGAATATTAATCAGGAGACAGTTCCCCATCTTCACAGTACGGCAACCGAAATGAAGGTTACCGTAAAGCTGTTTCTCCAACGCCCAGCACATGTGGTTCTGTTATGAAAGGTAGAAGAGGGAATTAGGTTTACCAGTTTTTTGGAACACTCGCCGGATTGTGGGTGAAATTTCAGGGACGCGTCACGTTTAGTCACATTTCGTTACATGAGAGAGAGGACAGATATAATGTAAAGAGCAGGAGAAAGATATTGTATGTCTAATACATAGACAAAGGATATTAGCGTCTCCCTTTTGAAAAAAAAAAAATTTTTTTAGATCTTCAGTACATTGCATTTCAGAATCCCTGAAGCAGTACGAAGCGCAATACGAGGAGAAACCTGGCAGTTATGATGATCATGACAAGCCAGGATACGTCCACTTGTCCTGCAGTGAGTACACTCAATATCTTTAAAATAAATTTGATGTCCGTTGACATCGAAATTGTCTTCTTTTTATCCTTCTAAGACGGTGAACAGTTCCGTAGTCTATAGACACTTGTAATGATATAAGTATCAAGAGCCCGTTGGCGACCTTGCCCCCCCCCCCCTCCCCCTATCTCAATGAGCTCTGGAAACCCTACTCACAGTAGAAACACATCCCTAATTAGTAACAAGCGGTACCCCGCGGTTTCACTCGCGTTTAATTTTTAAAACGATACTCCGAGCCGCGCCGCGTGGCTCTCCTGTACTATTAATTCTTCGTTTTCGCTTAGCATAATTCCTGACATACACTTTGTATGGTAATTGTTCTGCTCGTGAGGTTTCGCAGCGTGATGTTAGATAACTTGTAACCTTCCTCTACAAATAGGCTATAGAAATTGAAATTTGACTGGTAGTTGCAATGGATTTAATATAACTAGCGGTCGCCCAATGATCGAAATTCGACCAGCGACTTTTTAATCATAGACAATTTTTTTGACATTTGCAGTGTGAACCTAAACAATGAATATATTATATCATTTGCTGTCACTTTTCATTGAGTGATAATGTCGATATTGGGGGGGAGTCTAAGTTCAATGGCACTGGTCACGTTAGGATTCGTAGTATTAATTAACTTTATAAAAAAAATTTTAGCTTTCTGCACTCCTTCTCCAAATAAACTTTAACCATGCCAAATCTCAGTCTTCTGTGCACGCACTACGTTTAAAAAGGGGTATAAAGTTTTTGCTTCACCTGTAACTATAATGATTATGTAGATCGGCAACTCGAGAGAGAAAAAGCATAGTAACGCTTGTGTTAGAACGAGATAGGGTTATGAGACCATTTTTGTATGCTCTGTATGTATCGTTGTTAAAACAGATCTCATTTTATTTGTGCAAAGTCTAAGTTTTTAAATTAAATATAATCACAGAATACTAAGTATAGACAAGTTTAATTGTGGTTATGTATACTGTAACAGGGTGTAATAGAAAATCAGTAAAATAATACGCACACTAGTATTTTCCGTTTTTAGGTCTCGTCTTATTTAACCTATGGCCGATACTAAATCTATGGGCGGTACAAGAGATAAGCGTGTTTACAAACAAACATTTAAAAAATAAAATATAATAATGTTTTTAACTTCCAGTTTTCATTCCTCAGTATTCGCATATCTAAATAAATGTTTCAGGTACACGATTATACATACCCGCAAGTGAAGCCGGGCTGCGGTATGAGTTCAGAGAAATCATCGCCTAACACAAAACCGCCTCTGTTGAAGCGAGATTCAGGTATTGAATTCATAAGATATCGATAATCTAAAAAATGATATATAGAAATCCTCCTTTTGGTTTGCGGGATGAAGGGGCGACGGGTGTGCACGGATATACACGGTATTAAGATAATATCCTTTAATAATATATTATTAGCCATAGTGTTTTGCAACCAATTTAAATCAAAATTCAGTTTAATATGGGTTTTAGTGGACAATACTTAAGCATTTATAGTGCCGTGCAATATTATTTAAAAATACATCGAAAGATAAATTCGATAGTGTTTCAACATTAAAGAATGACGAAAGTTAACTAAATTAATCATACCATCAATATTTTATGCATGTTATTGTAGCTGTGACATGTCTAAAGATAAATACAAATATTTAATAAACAGTTTATTGTTGTCATTATTAAACTTCTTATTAAAAAAATTACGCTCGTAACCTTTCCAAACTGTAGAAGTTAATTTTTTTTGAATTTAAAATTAATTTGGCAATATAGTTTACTCAAAACGCAGTAAAGCATTATTTCTAATTTACTGTAAGGTTTTTCAAATAGTGTCATCATTTCTATTTTCGTAAAATAATCTCATGTATAGCAGGCAATACCAAAAATAATACTACGAAAGGATCCGCAATAATCACTACGCCAGTCTACGACGTATTGACGACTTCAGAAATCGAGAAACCAACAGTTCTATATTTTTTCCCACATACAGTGGTACTCAAAGAATATTTCTTAAGCATTTAGGATACCTTCAGCGGGTAGTGATACAATTTTGAATTAGTAAATGTACCTACAGGAGTTCTGAAAAATTCGTTGCTACATCGAACCGATATTCGTCCTATCCACTTCCTATGGATTTTGATTCTGTAATAGAAGTTTAGGGAACCCATGTTTTTGCATTCCGTAGTGTGACAATATTTTTAAAACTATTGTGTAGGTTCGATAAAGAAATGCGGGTACAGCGTACCGCCTCCCCTGCCGGAGAAGAAACTACCTGAATCGTACCAGCCGAGATATAAATGCAGGTAATCTTTATTTTTAAAAAGTTGGCCGTCACGGGACACCCGGCAGGTGTCAAACATCTTGGGGAATATAAAAAGAAATACACCGGGTGTTCCCGAAACACGACAAACAAAAAGAAAGTCACTGTGAAGAGGTTTTATTTTATTACTATGTGTATGGTGGTTGCGATCTCTGAAGGCTTTTAATGTATCCATGTTTTAACATGAAACTTTAAAATTGTCCAGTCTGTCTATTAATAAAACGAACTCGGCTCCACATAGCCAACGTTGGATCAAAGCGTCGCCACGCCAACAGCCCTCAACATTGGGAACAACAACCTGTATGACCCGCCGCATTTACACTGGAATTCATAGTCAAGACGGAGGCTTCTCTAGGGGGCGATTCAAGCGTTATGCGGCGAATTCAAACTTTGTTCATTTCATAGAAAAAGAAAGCTCTAATTTGACAAATGTTAGATTATAAAATGACACAAATCTGCACACGCAATATATATAAACATCACGCAAAAACTACACTGGATAGATTTTGGTTGTTTTTTTTTGTTTTAAACTTTAGATACTTGTTCCTTAAAAACTTCTAAAGAAGCCTTAAGAAACTACGATTTTTATAAGCGCTAAGCGTTCTGCGATTTATTTTCATGTCGTGGGGTCAATAATTATAACAAACACCCAGTAGATGTCTCGGATGTCAGCTAGTTTATACATGATCCATTTGACAAGTTCAACATCGTATAACATCGATCATCTTTACTGTTAAAGATACTGTGACGAATGGTATTTCGAGAGCGCGAACCGGCCAGGCGCCTGCGAGTACGCGCCAGACAGCTTCCGATCCTGCGTCGACTGCTTTTCTTGCATCAAGTGCGCTCAGGTAAACACCACTCGCCCCCTTTTGTTTTCCTCCAATCCCCTCTCCCTCTTCCCAATCTTCTTATTCCCCCTCCCTGCCTTACCCCATACAAGTTTTATTTTAATATTTCATTCTATAGTATGAAATAGTCAACTTGTGTTAAGTATTATAAATATTAGAGATGGGCCGAATGTGGTTTACATCGAAGTCGAAGTTCGTTTAAGTTTTGCCGCTTAGAACTTGTCAACAAATATTTAGAGTGCGTGCCTCCTTCACACTTGTCCCCTCGGCCTGTCACTTCTAATAGCCGCTCTACACTCATTACGCGCGAAGGCGAGAACAACACGTGAAACGTGAACGTGGAGTTGCTTTTCGCAGGTTCGCACCGTGTTCTCTAGTTTTTTTTTTATTAGCTCTCGTCAAGGTAAGTTCGAACGCGTGGACAGCCACAATCATGACTAGAATACACAATAAATTCGAAAAATTGCTAAGTGTGGATCCAGTACTGTTCACGCGTGGAGTGTAGACCGGCTATAAGAAGTGAAGCGAACGTTATATATACTGTGTGTATTAATGTTTCAGGGTATGCTATATCACTGTATGTCGGACGCGGAAGGAGATTTCGTGGCGAACCCATGCGCCTGCGCACCCGTCGACCGCGCCTGCGTCAAGCGGTACGTATCCCCCCTCTTTCCCCTCCTTAATAACTTCCAAATCACTAATAAATGGTCATCCAAGGTATATAATGCTATTCGAGTTATGTCTAGTATACCAGGCAGCCGACATTCAATATTTCTTAAGTCAAACACCGATATTCCCGATGCGATGAATGAGACCATATAACTTTCGCGAACACCCACCCTTTTGCGTATGTACTGTGCCCAGCATCACATGATAGGCACGGCATGGTACCTTTTGTTCTGTCTGACTATACTTTTAGTCTAGAGGCTCTGACGGCTTTTACAGCTTCACCGTGGCTTGGGAGCAAGCGCATAAGCCACGCAGATGCGAAAGCGTGGCAATATACATGTTGTATAATTTGTTTATTTAAATTATAATGAACATTAAAATAACAATCGTTATAGCTATGGTCGGGAGCGCTTGACGTATGTCCGTCTCGCACGTAGGCTAGTGAGCTCTGGCGGTCGGCAGGCAGCGCGGGCGTTGGCGAGCGGCCGAAGTGCCGTTATCTCGCACTCCTCCCTCGCGCGGCCTTCCTCGCCGATGACACCCGGCGAGGCGACGGCGGATGGCTAGCGATACATAAAATTATTATGCGCTGCCACACCACCCCCCTTCGAGTCTGGAAGTCCCACTGAAAAACGGATAGGAAACCGAATTATTCGACCAGATCTAGTTGTTCTTAGCGGTTTTTGATCATCTTTGTTTCTAGGTGCAGATGAACATTGTGTGCTCTCCGATTCAATGTACGCTGGTTTCACTCGATCTATTGAGACTGTCACTGGTCCTCTGTTTAATTTAACTGTGATAGTCTTGTCGGTTCTGTCGACAACTTGGTAAGGACCTGTGTATGGTGGCTGTAATGCTGCGCGCAGTCCGTCTTTGCGCAGAAAAACGTGAGTGCTTGTGCTTAGGTCTTTATGTACGAAGGTAGAGGAAGTACCATGTTGAGATGCGGCTTGTGGTCTTAAGTGTTTTATGTATGCCTTGAGTTGTGAGACGAAGTCTGTTGGTTGCAGTACATGTTTGTTGTTATTTGAACTGAAGAACTCACCAGGGATGCGCAATGTCTCACCGTACACCATCTCCGCTACAGAGCATTGTAAATCCTCTTTCCAAGCTGTCCTAATGCCGAGCAGGACTACGGGAAGAATATCCGACCATCTCTGCTCGTCGTGTGCCATAATCGCTGCTTTCAAGGTGCGGTGGAATCTCTCTACCATCCCATTAGCAGCAGGATGATACGCGGTTGTGTGGCGTATCTGAATTCCACAGAGATCTGAAAGTGCTTTGAAAAGGTTAGAGGTAAACTGGCGTCCCTGATCTGTTGTAAGAGTTTCAGGACAGCCAAAACGAGCAATCCAAGTTTCGTAAAAACATTTCGCAACTGTCTCGGCTGTAATGTCGCGTAAAGGTTGAGCTTCTGGCCAGCGCGTGTACCTGTCAATCGCTGTCAAACAGTATTTGAAATCATGCGATGATGGAAGTGGACCGATCAAGTCAATGTGTACGTGACTGAATCGTGACTTTGGTAGATTGAAGTTGCCAATAGGTGACGAAGTGTGCCTGTGTATCTTCGATTTTTGGCAGGATTCGCATGTTTTAACCCACCAGCGGCAATCTTTGCGAACTGAGGGCCAAACAAATCTCTCAGTCACCATTTTCGTAGTAGCTTTTGCTCCAGGATGACTCATCGAGTGAATGGAATCGAAAATCTGACGGCGTAACTCCTTGACTACGAAAGGACGAGGCTTCAGTGAAGTTGTGTCACACCATATGGTAGTGTTCGATCCGGGTATAGGCATTCTCTCGAGCTTTAAAGATGAGGATCGTTCTGTAAGAAGTTGATTGAGTTCTTCATCACTTTTCTGAGCTAGCGCGAGGTGTTTCAAGTCTAATGATGATGATATGGCTTCAATACGAGACAAGGTGTCAGCGGTTACATTATATTTCCCAGATATGTGTCTTACGTCGGTTGAAAATTGTGACACAAAATCTAAATGATTGAATTGCCTCGGTGAACATTTTTGTTTATTTTGATGGAATGCGAAAGTTAGTGGTTTATGATTGGTGTAAATAACAAAATGTCTGCCTTCGATCATAAAGCGAAACTGCTTGACACTCTCATAAATAGCGAGAAGTTCACGATCATAAGCACTGTATAACTGCTGAGCCTTGTTCAATTTCTTTGAAAAGAAAGCTAAGGGTTGCCATACCTTGTCAACTAGCTGTTGCAACACTGCGCCCAAGGCCAAACTCGATGCATCAGTCACGAGGGCAAGTGGTGCGTTCATAACAGGATGTGCTAGAAGGGCACATTCGGCAATGCTAGATTTACATTTGTTAAAAGCTTCTAAGAGTAATGGTGTCCATGTAATCGGGTGTGATCCTTTGATTTTTGGTCCAGACAGCATCTCATGAAGTGGAACTTGATCTGCAGCAGCGTGTGGGATAAAACGTCTGTAGAAATTTATTACCCCGAGAAATCTACGTAGACCATTCACAGTTTTCGGAGGTTCAAATTGCTGGATGGCTTTGACTCTGTCTTCCAAAGGACGTGTGCCATGCTCAGAGATGTGAAAACCAAGAAAGTCAACCTCATTTTTGCCAAACCTGCACTTGCTTTCGTTTATCTGAAGTCCATACTTTTGTAGACGCTTAAAAACAAGTTCCAGGTCTTCCAGGTGTTTGGACCAGCTGGAAGAATACACCAGAATATCGTCGATATATGAATAACAGCAGTCCAAGCCTCTTAGTACTTCATCTAAAAACCTTGAAATGTTTGGGCTGCATTCCTTAAACCAAATGACATATATGGGAATTCATATAGGCTAAATGGTATAGTAATGGCTGTTTTAAGAATATCAGCTGGAAAAACTGGTATTTGCGTAAAAGCCTTAACCAGGTCAATCTTTGAAAAGACAGTACATCCGGCGAGGCAGTGCGCATAATCTTGAATGTGTGGAATCGGGTACCTGTCCGGTATGGTCCGCGCATTAAGTGCGCGGTAATCACCGCAGGGCCTCCAGCCGTTCTTTTTCGGTGCCAGGTGCAACGCAGAAGCCCATGGCGAATCTGAAGGTCGCACTGTGCCATCTTTGACCATGTCCTGGTATTGTTCTTTGGCCACCTTTAGTCGGTCTGGGGCGAGGCGGCGTGGTCTGCAAAAAACGGGAGGTCCAGGAGTAGTATTTATATAGTGAACGGTGGAATGTTTGACCTCACGGAAAATACCAGAAGGCTTTGTTAAGTCCGGGTATTTTGATAACAAGTGATGGAATTCAGTGTTGCCCGCAATCACCTTAACACTAGCTTGATTACTCGACCCTAGTATTCCAAGTGAAGTTAGTGTAGTCATAGTGTCATGTAATCGACCATTTTTACAGTCCACTAATAAGCCATAATGTGATATGAAATCAGCCCCTATGATTGGGTTGTCCACACTAGCAACCACAAAATTCCAGGTGAAGTCACGTCTCAAACCTAGGTCCAAATGTAATGATAAGGTACCATAGGTGTTGATAACGGTTCCATTTGCAGCTGTCAAGGTATAGTCAGCGGGTTCCCGTTGTTGGCGCAAAAATCGACGAGGTAATACGCATAAGTCAGATCCCGTATCTATTAAAAATCGTACCTTAGACTTCTTGTCTGTTATAAAGAGGCGACTGGTAACATTATGGCAGTCGTCCGTCGCGTCTACGTACTGCCGTTGGCGTTTAACAAATTGTACTTACATGGTGCGGTGCACTTGTTAGCTTTATCGCCAAATTTATTGTGATACCAGCAAACACCAGGAGTACGGCTTCGGCTTCGACTTCGACTTCGCGGCTTGCGACGATTGGGAAAACGTTCACGGGTACTGAAAGATAGTTGGGAAATTTGTTGATTCAATTCAGTCCGAATCCGTGATGTTATAACGTCTTCGATGCGCTTCATAAAATTGTCAAAGTTATTGCTAGGTATATCGGTACTAGTACTTGCAATTTGTTGGGAGGGTAGGAGTGCTACCTCACATATTTTGTCTGCTAATTCGGCAACGACTTCTAAGGGAGCAGATGCTTGCGATATAATGATCGCTTGCACGTGGGGTGGTAAGCGGCTTGACCACAGACTACGTAAAAACTCATCAGTAATGCAGTCGGCTGCTAACGTTTTTAAATGGCGTAAAAACTGCGATGGTTTTCTATCACCAATCTCTTCGTGAGAAAGTAACTGAGTAATTTGATGCTCACGAGAAAGAGATAACCGTTTAATTAATTCTTGTTTTAATTTCTCGTACTTACCGGTCACTGGTGGGTTTTTAACAATGTCCTTAATTTCCCGAATATACCTTTGATCCAGCTGCGATATGATATGGTAGAACCTCGTTGTGTCCTCTTTAATTCTGGAGATCTGGAACTGCGCCTCGGCTTGAACGAACCAAACTTCAGGATCTTCCGGCCAAAACGGAGGTAGTCGAACAGCCACGCGGTCGACGGATGAATGTTGTACGTCTTCGGAAGTCTTGTTATCCACTGTAGCCATTTTTATATTGACTTATAGAGGGCGCGAAACTTTTCGGGTCACCAAATGTTGTATAATTTGTTTATTTAAATTATAATGAACATTAAAATAACAATCGTTATAGCTATGGTCGGGAGCGCTTGACGTATGTCCGTCTCGCACGTAGATTAGTGAGCTCTGGCGGTCGGCAGGCAGCGCGGGCGTTGGCGAGCGGCCGAAGTGCCGTTATCTCGCACTCCTCCCTCGCGCGGCCTTCCTCGCCGATGACACCCGGCGAGGCGACGGCGGATGGCTAGCGATACATAAAATTATTATGCGCTGCCACATACACAAGGGTGCCAAAGTGGCAGAGCCTCGGCTTGAGCTGTTGCCTAACATGCGAAAAAGTCACGATCTGGCTAAATCCCTATCCATAAGAATTCGAGCTAAACTAACATATACATATATACATGTCCCTGCTTCCTGGGAGGAAGGAAGAAACATGTGTATATGTATTTAGTGATCTGTCAATCCATGGTACTTCTGCCCTACTCTAAGTGCAGCTGTCTGATCACAACATAGGAGTTTGGTGTCACGATTTTCAGCTCCAGGACGGTACCTAGCCAGGGGGGTGGTTACCACGATGCGTTTTACCTCTGAGCAGGTGATAGTTAGGTGAGATGACGGTTTTCATACAAATTACCAATGACGTGTGTCAGCATTCCGGGAGTAGATAAGTACAAATTGTTCATTTCAGTTACAAAAAAGATCATTATTACACCCTAAAAGTATTTATTTTATTGAAATGAAAAATATGCCACAAAAACGGGTCATTATGGTTCCGTGACGTCATCAATCATTTTATATGTGACAATATCAGGTAACCTGTGAACTGACAAATGTGACAACTCACCGAACTCACGCAAAAGTCTTAACGTTCATTTTTCCTGAATGGTGACATCACATTCTCTAATTGGCGTTTCAAATCACGTGACTCACAGACAAAAACAATTATTTTTTTCAAATTTGTATTGTTTTAGGTTTTTTATCAATATACCAATATTACTCAATATGTTACTTTAATGTTTAAACATACAGTCAATTTGCGGATTGTGCCGAGTGGCTTTAACGCTCGCCCCAATGCCTAATGAAACTGTTAAAGCCGAGTCAAGACAAATTCTTATAACGTGTCATTGAGGAACGGCGTAAACTTTTCTTATATAAAATTTTTTTAAAATCAATCGAGCCATTGTCAAGGTTAATCCGGTTAAACAAATCATATGTTGCACTCATGATCAGTGTAATTTCTATCAGACACTTTGGAAAGTAAAGTACGAGAACAGACAGAATTACAGATTTATATTAATATATCTGATTTTGAATAAAAATTGTTTAAGAAAATCTTTGGTGGTAATGACCATTTTTTTTTCATTGTAGCGTAAATTTAAAAACGCAGAACGAAAGAGCGTAAAAAACTAAGAGTGCATCAAAAAGGCAATTTACCCAAAATGGTATTTACGCCCTTTGTAGTATAAAGAGTCGATATGAGAAGCGCAATGAGAAAGTTGATGTTCCATGGGTTTGGATGACAGGTGGTCGGGTGTGGCGCTGCTAAGTCTGGTGGTGCCGTGCCTGTGCTGCTACGTGCCGCTGCGCTGTGCGCACAAAGCTGCGTGCGCTGCGAAACTCGCCGGCGGCATGCATGCACCACTTCACCGCTAAACACCCCCCCATCCCTAACTCAAAACATCGATATTGACATCACTATCTCTACAATACTGCCGCCGTAAGGAAAAGGGACGCATCTAACTAAAACTCAAGCTGGAGAAAAAAAAGACATCTTTAAATCTCTTTAAACTGCACAATTTCTTAACTTTCTTTAGTTAAAAATGCGTATTCTTTGTAACTTGATGTCGTGTTGTGGTTGAAATTCGACCCTACATAGTTATATATTTGACTCAATATTGCAAAAATAAAATTGCCAGATGCGCCCCTCTTTCTTAGGAAGGCTATGTAAAGACACCCCACCCCAACACACAACATCGATGTCGACAACACATCTCTGATATATTTATTGATAGTTTTCAAATACGATGAAACATTCGTTTCCTTTGTTGTCACTAGTAGCGCTTCTTCTATACGAAACAGACAGTTTTTTTTTTTAAATTAAGTGTAATTTTGCTTAGATATGATAAATATGAAATAAATGAATGAATGAAGAAAAGAAATAGCTATTTATAATTATTTTGTTGAAATTAATTGTAAAAACCGTGTAAATCGAATATGTGGTTCTCGCGTGAAAGAACATAAAGAGACAGACAGTCACATACAGAGAAGTTGTGTTTTATAATATGATTATATTAATAATTTATCGATAAAATACTAAATAAATTAATGCAATGAACGAGTTTCTAAATAACCCTCCTTTTCACAGTCGTTTAAAAACATAACTTTTAATCCAATACTACCATTTTTGATCTAAAATCAGATAAATATATATACGAGCCAAATTCGATATGTAATTTTTTATCGATAACTCGTTGCCGTACAACTAATGAGAACCAATAGCAAACGTATGGCAAAATATCAAATTTTCATTCTATAAACTTCGAGCATAACAATAGCATGCAAATTTAATTGAATTTCAGGATGTAACTAATACTGAAAATATTTATAAATTGGATTGAAAAGATTTCACTAAAATTTGACAGTCCCATATGAGACTATTTGAAATGAACGAAAACGAATATCGACATTTTTACTATAATGACATCTCTAGGTTTTTTTATAATTTGTTTATACGATACTTCGTTTTGTTTCATATACTTACAGTGGTAGTACAGAAAACGAAACCTTTGATCGTATTGCAAACTATCAAACTTTGTCGATACTGGAGTAAGTGTTTTATTGTCTTCCCTGTCAAACACTCACCTCGATATAATTTTGTTTGATTTTAATATAATATGATTCATCATGATTCACGACTCATATCCGGAAAGGGTCTAAGTATACTTAATTGTATTTTATTTCTGTATATTTGTAAATTAAATAAGCTTTAAGTTAATACAATTTCTCGACTTTGTGTTTGCCGATTTTTGGATTCTATTTTGTTGTCTTCTGTTGTGTCACATATCAAAATTCATATTTTTGCTTCTCTCTTCAAAGTATGTTTAGTAGTCAACATACATATGTTAAAGTGACACTTGTGACAAATAGTAAATGTAAGTTATTTTTTTTTTATTATGGCTTTCTGTCTATGTTATGGAAATTTCCAAGTGTGACAAATACACCTTTAAGAATTTGGTTGCCAGAGGTTCAGTAGTACAGTAGAATTACCTCTAATCAAAACACATATTGACACAACACAAAACGGTCACAAACTTGTACATAATATTTTGTTATAGGATCAGCAGGGATAATATGAAAACGGTAATCTGTATGAGAGAATAAAAATTTAACTTTTACAGTTATGTCACTTTTCTATTTAAGATTCGATATTCGGTAAGTTAATTAACATATGTTCCCTTTTTTAAGTAACGTCACTAGTTAATATTATTTTCACATCTGTGATCGATGGTTTTGCTTTTGAGTGTTGATGTTATTTTCAACGGTATTCGATTTGAATCGATGCGTGAAACTTCCCGATTGTTTTTATTATCGCATTGTAGTAATAACGCGTTACATGTGTCTGTGGATATTTCCACTGATTATTATTATTTGCAAAAGGTACTTTTGTTACGTGTTCCATATCAGTGAACAAGGTTATTCGGGAAAGACCGTGAATTTTTATTTATTTATTACTCATTTATTTATGTAGTTTACAATATTAGTGTATTTTCATATCATTTTTTATTTTATTTTTAAAATTATTACATACATAATATGTTGAAATATAAATTATTATAGATATAAAATAAGATTTAAAAAAAAATGAAATTAATCTTAATTGTTTTTAAATACTAAGTTAGGCTAGTAACTTAAAAAAGTTGTTCGTACTTTTTATCATAACATTTACCCGATTAACTGTTAGGGATGTACGTAAACGTATTAGACGCAAGATTGATGCCTGATATATCGATATTATTATATGATAAATATCGATATGAAGGAACTTTTTGTGATTCAAGATGTTTGGTTTAACTTTATTTGTCACTAACTTGAAGTGAATTTATGGTTTTGTTTGCTTAAATCTCGAGACTGTTAAAACTTTTATATGGTTACATTAAAGTTAAAATACAGATCTTCGCCTTCGTTTATAATCGAAGGTTTCAGAACAAAAGGACGTATAAAAAACAGCGCAGATTTTTTTTTTACAAGAGACTGAAATGTGAAGAAAATTATAACTAGTCGATATATATAACGTTGGATATTTGGAACATAGCTCTTTCTAGACAATATGGTATGATGGTAGGACTTCTTAAGTTTGCGGTATATGATAATGTCGTAAGACCAGACTACCTGTGGTCATTACCATTTTGGCTGCAAGATAGTTTCATATTTTGTAATTACAAAATTTTTACAAACTGTAATTTTGCAGTTAGCTTACAACTTAAATGCAGTGCGTTTATAATAAAAAAAATTATAAAAACGTGTGCGTCTCGGGACGCTCGACAGAAGTGATAACTTAAAGTAATCTAAGTTGAACTATTTAATATTGAAATTGTTTAACTTGAGAAAAGCTTAGGTTATTACTTAAACTTTTTGTATATTAATACGATAATGTGAGGAAAGGTTATTTATTAATAAAATCTTTTATTGAATAGAAAATATATTTTATCCTTAGTTACAATTCTTGAATATGTACATTAGAACAATGAGTAGAGAAGGGAAGCCAGACAGAGTGACGCCGTAATATATGTACGCGCACCAAAGGGTAAAACAACAAAGCCCTGATAAATATAATTTTGTGCCTAATAAGGAAATTAAAAATGTCTGTAGTCGAAATCGGTCAGAATGACACACACTATTGTAGTGAAATAAACAAAAATTGTAAATATTGGTTGTTAGTCCCTTTGTTTTGAAGCTCTCAAATTATATATCATACATTATTTATTAGGTCGCGATCAAACTGTATAGATATACAATTTTTATCCATTCTTTTGCATTTTAATTATTTTATGAAGCGCACATTTTTCTACCGATAAATTATTGTATTGAAGCTCATTAATCAATAAAGTAGGTCGACGTTTGGATATAATGGCATATATATCGTTATCGATAAAGAATGGCTGAAATATCGACATGCAGTAGTATAGGAATATTAATCGAGTAACTGTTATGTTAAAATTGTTGTTTTAAATTAGATATTTATAATACGGGTATAGCACCGTTAAATGAAATGTTTCGGCTTATCGGGAAATCGATAAGTTTTCGTAAATTGATGTGTAAAATTGTCTAAAAAAACTTTTATCGTAATGTCACTTAAAATGATTTTTATCGTAATTAATCAATCGATGCCATTGACGAATCTTGGCGTCGTAGTTATCCGTATCTTAAGTGTATTCGGTATCGATCGATCTTAAGCTTACATTAATTTATAACCAACGTGTTAATTATGACGTTATTTAATAATTATTTTTTAAATTAATCCGTTGGGTATAAGTTAATGCAAACATTTTTTTATAAGTATAGGGTAAGTGTATTTTTTAAATAAACATGTTAATGTTTCCGTTCGACGCTAATTTTTCTAGTCCTTGGACGTCTATATTTTATTTTTATTTTTAACGTTAATCGACCAATTAATTGTTTCTGTATATATTTAAGGTTCACACGATATTCTCTTTGGTCATAGTACGAGATTGAACACTAAATTACAAAGAACAAACAAAAGAAGAGAATATAGAAGTAGAAGAAAATACAAAATTCCCTAAATTGTCGTAAGAAAAAGGGCTCACTTATGATAATTGTAGACAATTTTGTATTTCTGTTTCGCTGCTGCGATTAATTTATCGCGTTGGCGAAAAGTCAGGAACGATAAAACTTAATTAAAGTCTATAAACGTAAATAATAAATTTTTAAATATTGTTAACAAGTGCGCAGTTTCGTATTAGATCGACCTAAGGCAATTTCGTCGAAATAGTTACTCCGCATTAAATTTTCAAATGAGATTAAAAAATAAATAATAGTATATTTATGCAGTGTTTAAATTTTAACTCGAATGGTGTTTTTAATAAAGTTTAAACAAATTTTAAACTACGTTAAACTTGTGTAGTTAAATAACAGTTTTAGAATATGAAGAGACTTCGGGATATTTACTGTAGTAAATTTAAAATTTGAATATCAATGTTTATAATATAATATGATGTTATTATTGTAACTGTATAGAAATATAATATCACAGATAATAAAGTTAAATTATTGTGAAGCCAAAGTGCATGAACTGGGTCCGTATGATTCGCTCTATGGGTATGTTTGTTTCAAATAATAAATGTATTAAGATACGAAATAAATAAACGTAAAATAATTTATGTTGTTTAATTACTATATGAAATATTCATAGTTTCATTGTAGGAGTACCAAAGTCATTGCCAATAGACCTCAGAATCCGTTTAAACTTTGTATATATTGAAATTAATACCCGGGAATTAATATATATTAATACGTGAAGCAAAAGCTTTCTGCCTCTTTTTAAGCGAAGGTATATTGCGTACACGGAAGACTGAGATTTGGCATGGTTAAAGTTTATATGAAGAAGGAATGAAGAAAGTTAAAATTTATCTATAATATCTGTTAATAATATATTAAACAAAATAAATTAATACTGTGAATCCTAAACCGACCAGTGCCATTGAACTTAGACCCCCCCCCCCCCCTAATATTGACATTGTCACTCAACGAAAATTGACAGAAAGTGATGTACGAGCATTGTTTATGAATACTGTAAATGTCAAACAGAAAATAGTCTATGATCAATAAATCGCTGGTCGAACTTCGATCTTAGGGCGATCGTTAGTCTAAATAAAAACATCCCGCAGCGTGACGTTATAATTCAACTAGAATTTCAGTTATGAAATTTCATTAGCACGTATAATTTTAAAATCACTTACAACGATTGGTAATTTTAAAGTCACATATCACAAGATAACACTCCACTTTATATAATAGTACGATGTCGCGGTCGTCTCATTTTCTGTAAGGCCTATCAAATCACGAGACTCACAGATTAAAATAATAATTTTCGATAGAGAAAAAATAAATACTTAAATAAAGATTTTTTTTCCGGATTTGTATTGTTTTATTCAATATCAATAGACCAATATGATTAAATAACCAACTTTGATTAGAATGCTTGGGCTAAGGCCGCATTACAAGGAACCTCGCTGGGTGCTACCTGTGGTGCTACGCAAGTTGCTAAGCTTATCTTAAGTTACATATTGTCCACGTAGAAAGTGAGTCACTAGGGGACTATAGTCACTCTGTCGGTGCGAACGAGGATATCATGACGCTATCACAACTAGGAAGGATTTTTTTATTATATGAGAATTCAAGATTTAAATTACACATCGGATTGGAAGCTGTTGGATACCATAAAATTAAAAAAATCGAGGTTTGAAAATGGAGAATTTTTTATTCTTAGTTTCTTATTAGTTTAATACGTTTTTATAGTGTATATTTCATGGATTTCAAATCGGTTCCCTTCTGTACACAGCAGCGATAAAAATATCCTCCATTTTGAAATCGCCTAGCGACACGCAAAACTTAACAGACGCGTTGGTTATATATGCGACTCGCTAGGCGAATAACCTGGCACCTAGCGAAGCACGTCGCTCTCAGTGTGGCCGTCTTCATAGTTTCTAATGCGTCTTTTTACTGGAATCAGTCGCCTAACTCGATCTTTCGCGGAGGCTTATTTCCAACTGTGAGCGTGTTTCGACTGCCGGCCGATGGTTTCACAGTATAGACCGATAGGAATTACTAGCGCGTTGTCAAACCTTGAACTCTCTTTTCTCAATGATATCTGGTATCTGGGATCTTCACCACAGGAACAGAACACAAGGTTATTTAGCCGCGATCTTCTGTAGTCTGGAGGTATTTCACCAGTCGGGCTGCCATAAGTAAACAAATCTCCAAAGAATTTTAGCTTTGCCCTGCCTCTCTTCGCCATTACAGACGATCTGCGTTTTAGCTGCAAGCTAGCCGTATAATGGCAGTTTGGATGCGGTTTCGTGCAGTTGAAATAACTGCATCGAAGCTGTCAACCGATGGCGCAGTCCGTTTTCAGCCTGCGCAAAGTTCTAATGCTAACACTGCTAACCGCATGGTTGTACGTTAATCATGCAGTCTTAATGCAGTTGGATCGACTACAATGGAACTTAATTTGATTGAGTTTGTGAAGTTCTGACGCAATCAGTGGGACTAAGTCAGAACCGCACGCAGACCGCAAGCTGACTTCGCAGTCTGTCGACTGCACCGAAACCGCATCTATACTGTAATTTTTCAGTTGGCTTGCAACTTAAAAGCAATTCGTCCGTAATGTTATGTTAAAAAAAGTGAAGTCTGTAGACTACGTAATTGTTTAAGGAATAAGAAATATTTAAAAAAAAACTCATATTTTAAATAAATAAATTGGTAAAAATATAAACAGGTTGGAAATTGGTGATACGATCCCTTAAAGGACCCACTGCCTAACAGTTGGCTGGCAGATATTAGCCTGTCAGTTAATCGTAATAGATCACACACTTGCATGTGGCCACGAGTCTCAGTCGACAGTTATCGGCCGGACAGTCAGTAAACTGAAGGCCAAGTCAAACATGTCATTCACACTTTTAACATGTTGTGAACTGCCGACTGCCGACTATCGCCTTCCGGCAGCCGTCTGCTAGTGCGTGGACATGGACTAAAACAGCCGATATTTGACGATTGACGGCTGGCAAGAATCGCCTAATGAGTGGACTATACTGACTGTACGGAAGGCCGACTGATCAGACGAGAGACTGCCGGCCAACCGTTAGTCAGTGCGGCCCTTTAGGGCCGGCACACATGGCGCAACACAGCGCAGAGCAAATTTAGCTGTCAAAGCATTATCGTCTTTGCGATCATAGTAATAAGATCGACAATCAATTAACACAACAAATAATCCCGTTATCTCCATAGGATCGAAATGACTACAGGAGAATGGTGGCGCGTAAAGAACGCGCGTACTCGGATAGTATGATAAGTCGTCTCTCTCGTGCTCTGGTACAATATCTGTTAAAACATAATTCTTCAAATGTCTTGCTGACCGCATTTCCTCCTAACACATAATAAAACGCTGATATAATAATAAATTACTTTAATTCTACTTAAATAACTAATATTTACAAATCAATCAATATAAATCTTCCTAAATAATACAAAAATAAATTTTGAGTTTTAGGAAATATAAATTTCTATGAGACATTTTAAGTTCTATGCACAAATTGCACAAGCGATAGATACGACGCCGTGTAATTCTCGTTTGTGATATGCTTTATTACCCATATTGTACACTTATGAGAAAGCAATCGTATCTAATATTATACATGTGCTTTACAAGTTACGATGCAGCTAAATAAATAATACATAACGTAAAACCCATCATTCCAGGTAGATAAGGAGTTTCACGCGTTCCGGTGTCTGTACTATCGTTGATGAATTCAAATATCTGCGCTTGAGATATATTATATGACTCGGGTTCTAACTCTTCTAGATTTGGAGTTATATCCGTGTCGTCTATAGTCGCTGGTTTTATTTCGCCAACTGGAAAATACGAAAAATCAGCTTTTTGTTATATAAATTATCGTTCATAATGTAATTTGTTCACTGGCGGCCTAAAACCTATATTTTACGTGGGCAAGATAAATTTTACGAATCTCTACATTTTGTATGAATGAAATTTAAGACGCAACTCGTAGACAGGGATGTTTTACGATAAAATATGGATTGATCTATGATAAATAACAAGATAACAAAACTTTACACATTTTTAAATTTCAAATTTTAATGCCGTAGTATTTAAAATTGATCACGGTTTTCTCGACCAACAATCCTCTATACGTTTAAAATAACAAAAACTAAACAAAAATTGAACATAAATAATTATAGAACCTAATAATAATGTAGGAGAAATTGTCTGGTGGATAAGAACTTGTAGGGACCGTGTACTTAGTGTGAAAGAGATGTTTTATGAGCGGTTTTGTTTGCGTGAGAAGTTTGTGAGCGACAATCGGAAATTACTGCGCACTTTATCTCTGAGGCGCACTGTCCAGTCAGAGTGCCTGTGGTTCGCGGTTTTAGGGAATGAATGAAGTCAAAATTTTTACTTTATCAAATCACAGTAGTTCCATAACTGAACATACTAGGTATAGTTGCCAGAGAATACACCTACAAACTAAAACAGGGTAGGTAATGTGTTATATCAAGGTAACGAAAAGAACATGAAGATAATTAGTAGAAAATGTTAAGTTTTGCACATGACACATGCTAAGCCTAGAAAAGGTAGGTCAGGGCTGGCGAAATGCGCCCATATGGGAGGGGTGCATATGCACTTCATATGACCCTCCTCCACGCCGCGGCTAAGGTGTTAGCTGAGGCCGGCCGCCTACTCGTAGGGTGGAGTAGTGCCCAGGTGCAGGTCATGGGGGACAAGCCCATGCGTTGCTACAAATGTATGGGCTTGGCCCACACACGTGCTTTATGTCCGTTGGACGTGGAGAGAGGTGGGCTCTGCTTCGGCGCATCAAATGGGGGGAAGGGATTGCAGGCCCCCTCCCGTCAAGAGTAGGGTGCAGAGAACGGCTGCACCTAGAGTGGGTGGCCCTGGGCCTGAGGTATCTGCCATGGACTCTTAATGGAGTACACTCCAGGCAGCTACCTTCAGGGGAATTTAAACCACTCCGCCACTGCACAGGATCTCTTTGTGCAGTCAGTGGCGGAGTGGAATATTAGTATAGCGGTTGCCGCGGAGTTATAAACGTTCCGGCTCAGAATAAGTGGGCTGGAGACCTGGATGGCTCCGTGGCAGTTTATAGCCCAGAAATATCCCTCTCCGTCAAAGAGAGGGGGTCGGGGTTCGTGGCGGTCGCCTGGGGAGGGTACGCCATTATAGGGGTGTACTTCTCCCCTAACCGGGTCCTAGTGGAGTTCGAGGCTTTTCTTGACTCCCTGGGGCTGGCGGTGAGGCGGCTGACGCCGCTCTCCATCATCCTGCTTGGCGATCTGAATGCCAAGTCAGGGGCATGGGGGGCGGTGACCACGAACCCTCGAGGCCTGACCGTTGAGGAGTGGGCAGTCCAGGTTGGGCTGTCTCTCCTCAACAGGGGCACGACGCATACGTGCGTGCGACATAATGGGGGGTCGGTGGTGGACTTGTCGTTCGCCACTACGTCTGTCGCACGCCGTGTGCGAGGATGGAGAGTACTGGAAGAGGTGGAGACCTTGTCTGATCATAGATATATTCGATTCGAGGTCTCCACCTCCTCAGGAGAGCTGGCGTCCAGCCCTCGTAGCGGGGCGACATTCCCCCGCTGGGCGCTTGGTCACCTTGATCGGGAGAGAGTGGAAGA
Source organism: Saturnia japonica (assembly GCA_033032175.1). Taxonomy (NCBI): domain Eukaryota; kingdom Metazoa; phylum Arthropoda; class Insecta; order Lepidoptera; family Saturniidae; genus Saturnia; species Saturnia japonica. Next base: position 2,976,632 of record CM065330.1, read on the forward strand.
GGCGGCCATTGTCCAGAGCTGGCTGGCGCCAGCTCGGAGGACCGAATTATGTTGGACGCGTCTGCAGACCAATTCCGTGAGGCTTCCGCCAGGGAAGACGGGGGGGGGGGGGGCGTCTTTCCATTGCACAGGTTCGGCGGCTGTGGGAGACAGTTAGGGTTGTGCCGATCTCCGGGTGGCCTGCTCCGCGGCGAGGCGGCTGCTGACCCGTAGTCGCCGGCGGCGAACGCGAGAACAGGGGGAGGAGGCTCGGCTATAGGACGCCTACAGGGAGGCAAGGAGAACCCTGCAGGCGGGCATAAGCCGGGCCAAAGACGTTGCGTAGGGGGAACTCCTGGAGACGCTGGATCGGGATCCCTGGGGGCGTCCGTACAAAGTGGCCCAGAAGAAATTCCGAGGCCAGGCGCCCCCGATCACAGAGACCCTCCAGCCGGACTTTGTAGAAAGGGTCGTGGGAAGTGTATTCCCCGACCCTCAGGAGTTCCTCTCGCCGGCGATGCCTCCCCCGGGAGATGTTGCTGCGGAGGAGACGGCTATGCCCCATCCTGTAACTGATACGGAGATGGGGCTGGTGACGGAGCGCCTCCGCACTAAACGGAGGTCCCCTGGCCCGGACGGAGCTCCGGGCCAGGTGTTGTTGGTGGCGTTGGGTCACATGGGTGGGATGCTTCGGGAGCTGTTTGATCGGTGTTTGTCGGTCGGACAGTTCCCGAAGCTTTGGAAGGAGGGACGGCTCTACCTTCTGGCGAAGGAGGGCCGCCCTTCGAATTGCCCGTCGGCGTACCGGCTCTTGGTGTTGCTGGATGATGTGGGGAAGCTTTTTGAGCGGATAGTGGCTTCCCGTGTCATCCAGCATATTGAGGAAGTGGGGACGACATTGTCTGACGGACAGTTCGGCTTCCGGAGAGGGCGCTCAACGTAGGACGCCCTCTCCCACTGAACAGCCTGTCTGCGGGGGTGACCGGAGGTGGAGGTAGGTTGTTGGCGGTGTCGCTCGACATCGCCTACGCCTTCAACAGCCTGCCGCATGGGGTTATACGAGAGGCGCTCCGATATCACGGAGTGCCCTCGTACCTGCGGCGGCTGTTGGAGGACTACCTCCAGGGTAGGGTGGTCGCCTACGTGGACGGGCGAGGGACTATCGTTCGACGAGAGGTGAGGTGTGGCGTTCCACAGGGGTCGGTGTTGGGGCCGCTCCTGTGGAACATGGGCTACGACTGGGTGCTCCGCATAGCGCTCCCATCGGGGGTGCGCATAATCTGCTACGCGGATGACACCCTAGTCGTGGCCCAGGGGGTCAACTAGGAAGAAGTTACGCGCCTGGCCACGGTGGGAGTGTCCCTCGTGGTCAGGCGCATAGGATTGTTGGGCGTCAGGGTGGCGGTAGAGAAAACCGAGGCCCTACTGTTCCACGGGCTTCGGTGTGGACCGCCACCTGGGGCCCACATACAAGTTGAGGGGGCGAGGGTCCGGGTTGGGGCCCAGATGAATATCCCGAATTCGGGAGGGTCGGGCGCGAGCTGCCGCCGCTTATTTGCGGGAGTCGTGCGAAGCATGGCCGTCTACGGGGCACCGATCTGGGTGGATGCTCTCAGTGCCACAAACAGACGTGTGCTGCGTGCAGCACAGCGCGTTGTGGCGCTGAGGGCCATCCGCGGGTACAGATCGGTGTCCGCGGGGGCGGCATTTGTGCTCGCCGGCTCCCCGCCGTTGGAGTTGGAGGCGAAAGTGCTCGCCGCCGTGTATAGGGACATGGCGGCGAGGACGGAAAGAAGGGAGCCTCCAGCTCCCACAGAGGTAGCCAACATGAGGAGGGCCCTAAAAGAGGGGGTAATTACGAGATGGGGGGAGGACCTGGTGGACGCGCGTTATGGTAAATATACCATAGACGCCGTCCGCCCGGTCCTAAGAGAGTGGTGTAAGAGGGAGCATGGCTCCCTCACGTTTCGACTGGTGCAGGTGCTGTCCGGACATGGTTGTTTCGGATGGTACCTGCACCGGATCGCAAGGAGGGAGGTGACCACCGTGTGTCATGAGTGCGGTGCTGCCAATGACACCGCGCAACACACTCTTTCTGAGTGTGCTGCGTGGGAGAGCCAGCGCCGGCTCTGACCGCGGTGGTAGGAGGGGACCTCTCGCTCCCGATTGTGGTTAGCGCCATGCTCGGCAGTGAGAGGTCGTGGGAGGCGTTGGCTTCCTTCTGCGAGGAAGTACTGTCGCAGAAGGAGTTTGCGGAGAGGGCACGCGAAGATGATCCTCTGGCCGGTCCTCTCCCCGCCAAAGACGAACGGGCGGCAGGAGGAGGCGATTCGTCCGCCAACTCCCGCCGCCCTAGCCGAGCCAGGGAAGACGGGGGGGGGGGGGGGGGGGGGTCTTTCCATTGCACAGGTTCGGCGGCTGTGGGAGACAGTTACGGTTGTACCGAATTGTCTCCCTTTGTGGTGGCCCGGCAGTAGTAGCTGGGCCTGCCACCGGGGCGACGTGGTTGAATGCAACCGCGAGCCCATGTCGCCCCACTACGGCGGCTGAGGTACACCGTGGAGTTTTAGTGAGTAAGAGTCTCACATAACCACTCGTCCCCCCCCGGGCGGGTGTGTACCCATGACGGGTTTCTCCACGTTAAAAAAAAAAAAAAAAAAAGGTACTACCGGCCTACATAAATATCTCTTCACGTTACGCTTGATGGACTCGATGTCGTAAGAAGGAGGGAACACACTGACCGGGAGAAGGTTCCACAGCTTCACGGTACGACAAAAATAAGTCATCATCATCATCATCATTTCAGCCGCAGGACGTCTACTGCTGAACATAGGCCTCCCCCATAGATCTCCAGAGCGACCGATCTTGTGCGGCCTGCACCCAACGGCTCCCAGCGACCTTTATTATGTCGTCTTTCCATCTAGTGGGGGGCCGTCCTACGCTGCGCTTTCCGGTGCGTGGTCTCCACTCGAGAACCTTTCTGCCCCAACAAGAAAAAAAAAACTATAAAAAATATATTTTATAACTATTTTATATTTTTATATAAAAATAAGTTATAGGGAACTTTTTAGTTCGTGCCGAGATGGAGGTTACCGTAAAACTGGCTCTGAAGCTCAGCTCGTGTACTTCTGTTATGGAAAGGAGAGGAGGGAATTAGGTTGAACAGCTCTTCTGAACATCCACCATGATACAGACGATAGAACACTCTTAGCGACACGATGTTCATGCGCAGATGAAGCTACTCGATGTATTTGGTAACTGTGCTATACTACCATGCTATAGTAGCAAGCGAATGCAATTCCAAAGCGATCATTACTCCAAGACGAATATTACAAAATTTCAAGTAGAAACAAGATTATATTTACCTCCAGGTTCCGTTGCAAAATGCAATACAGCCGACTGCTTACTCCAACCGAATCTGTAAGAGCAATAATTAAAATATTTGTATGTTGAAGGCCGCGTAATGCTTATAAAAATCATATTTTCTATTAACTTTAATAATATTTTATTGAATAAAAATACTGTAATAATGTTTTTAATAAGGGCCCAGTTATCTAAGGAGTAGGAAAAAAAAAAAATATATTCAGTAGGTAGTTTTTACGTTATGCGCGCATAACGCCAAACCTCAATCATTTTATTTAAATAGATAGATTATTGAGTTAGTAGGCTACCATAAAGATAATGGTACAAATTACACTGGAGGCAACTCATTTTTTAAAATATTGTTTATAGATTTTAGTGCTATGGCCACAGTCTCAACGGGTTAAAGCCAAGTTATCTTTCCACAATCGTTAATGCTATCAAAAACGAAAAAAAGGAATTGACATATGGCATTTTCAAAGTGACAGATACCTATCTAAAAAATATCGTTTTTGGAAAACGTTGAATTAAGGTTCGTATGTTTTATACATTTTGTAGAAAAGGGAGATTATTGGGTTGTGCTTTCGTAAAATTCATATTATTTTTAATATTATACACAACTTATGTATCCATAATTTCTTATATAAAAATTAATATCTAAAACTGAACAGACATGGAGGGAAAGGACGGGGTGAAAGAGATGAACTGTATTTTTGTCCCTTTGTAAACCAAGACACGCTACAGTTTTAATAAGAATCGATTAATAATGTAATTTTATGAATTAAAGATAAAATCTTAAAATTTCGAAATAGCCTTCAATAATTCTAAAGGTGCGATATTTCAACGTTAAATCACGTGATCAGATATGTTAATTTCATACATTTTTTTCGTTTTCGTGGTCGTTAACGATTGTAGAAAGACAACTGGGTTAGGCCCTCTGGTGTCAAAAAAAGACTTACTTATTCCTTGCAGTTACCACCGCTTCATAAACAGTGGACGGAGTTAGGCCACGCACGACATAAACTGCACTGTGTATAGGTCCTAAAATCAATTAATTAAAATCGATTAATTAATTGAAAATATAGCATTTTCAAACAACGTCTTAAAAAAAACGTATACATAAAATGCTCATCAACAACTGCGAGCAGACTTAACCAAAGTTTCATATTCTTAATTGTTATTGTATATATTGGGTAATTCATTTTTCGGTTATATTAATTTGGCAGTAAGTACTTTAGTATGTATTGACTGTAGCTGATATTTACTGATGTGTTTGTTTTTATGTTTTAATGTAATTACTTGTAAAGAACTTGTAATCAAGAGTTCAGGTCATTGTACTGTATTGTATTGTACCTTTTTCAGACTCCAGACCTCACATTTTGTTTTTCTATTTTCGCAATTTTTGTCGATTGATTGTTGATTGTATTAGATTAAGTTAATTTAGTAATGTGTGAGGTCTAATGAATAAAAACTTATTATTATTATTTACCGTCACTAGAGTCTCCGGGCACAACGATCTTGCTCCAGAGATTCGCAGTGGGCGCCGTGGTGAAGGAATCCGGTTCAGTGTTAACATGTCTACCGTGGTACTGTCTCAACCACAGGATGTATTCTGTACAAATTTATAGTAAAATAATCGTTTAAGAGCCTGTTTTCAGATCTGTACTTCTGTTTGAGGTTATAATAGATAACATTCGAGTTTCAAGACCACCACCATAAATATAATCTAAAATGAACCATTATATTATTATTTCTATTTCAGGCACAAAATTATATTAATTTGGGCATTGTTCTTTTGCCCTTTGATGCATTGTATGGAGTCTACTGTATGTCTGTACAACAGAGATCTAGTCTGCGGGTACCTATTTTTTTAACATAACTGTTAAAGGATTATTACGGACGAACTGCTTTTAAGCTACAAGCTAACTGCAAAATAATAGTTTCGGTGCAGTTCACATACCAGCATCGAAACTATCGACTGACTGCGAAGTCCAGCTTGTGATCTGCGTGCAGTTCTAATTTAATTTCACCGATTGTATCAAAACTGCGCAAAACTCAACCTTTCATTCCAATGCCGACAAACATGCAGCTAGCATGTAGTCATTAAAACTATGAGCAGCCTACAAGTGGGCTGGGCAGTCGGTTGAAAGTTGCGATGCAGTTATTTCAACTGTGCTTAAACCGCATCCAAATTGCAATTGAGCTGCTAATTTGCAGTTAAAATTCATTTCGTCTTTAATGACCACAAGTAGTCTGGTCTTCAACTCATCTCTTACGAAATTGTCACATACTGCAAACTTGATAAGTCCTACCAGCATACAAGAAAAATCTACATGTCTAGAAATAATTTGAACCTATAATATTGTAGTCGACATCAAAAATATATTATTGTTCGGAACCACGGTCTGGCAACACAAGTTGTCTTAAGTTTTTTTTCTCTCAAGGCAACTTCGGGCGGTCATTTTTCACCTTTTTGTCCTTAACGCGAGGCGCGTGTGCAGCGCCGCTTTGTATCGTTTTGAGAAGTTATGTTTTTTTGATCGGATCGTGATATAAATTGCACATTGCCTTATTAATTATTGTCGGTTGATTGCATACGCGTTTGTTGGGCTATGGGGTGAGATATATTCTCGCTATATTACGGCCAATCGTGATTGTCTTGAAAGTCAATGTGCTGGTTTGAGTTACGCTTAGCTTCGTTTGATAACTTGAAGAAAACCTCTTGTGATTCTTTGTTTCAACTGTTTTGGGCCATGAATAATCTCCCTATTGCGGCCGTTTGTTATGTTGTTATATTGTATAAACTTGAAATCTCGCTACGAGACGAATTGGTGTGAGAAGCCGGTGAACGAAGACATGATTTAACCTTATCCCACCTTTCCATTGATTGATACCGGTGCATTGTGGAATTTCTTCCCACAGCGTAAAAGCCGTCAGTGGTCAAATTATTTATATTATAGTAAATTGTCAGCCCTGCGAACCGCAGGCCCTTGTGCGTCATACTACACTCCAGCGAGGGTTCAGATGAGAAGTCTTTCACTGCGCATAAATGCTAATCCCTGAACACTTGATGGAGTACAACAAAATTATATTCCAACATTTTAATTACCAATAATAGTCGAATAGGAATCCACTTCCCATATAAGCGTGAAGCTAGTAGATGTTGCCTTATTAACAGCAGGATCTACTTTGAACGATGGTGTATTTGGAATACCTGAAACATTGAAACATTCCATATTTTATATAACGATATACAAATCTACTAGGAAAATAGACCTTGTTAATGTTGGCGATGTACATAGAGGATTAATTATCTTTGGTGACAATAACCTGTGTTGTGATTCGTCGTTCGCTGACTCTTCTCCATCGACCATTGGCACTGATTAATCGAGTAACAACGACTCGAATAACTAATAAATAAAAGACTTAAATACCTTACTTCTATGAAATCGATTTATTTTAATTATTTATTACGACGGATTAAACTAATTCACAAGCATGGTAAAAATACGGAACAAATGATTGGTCGACGACTGCGACGTTTTCTTTGATGTGATTAATGTATTTTCCACCGAAATCTGTTATAAAGTAAATATAATAATATTGAAAAAAAAAATCTACTAAGTTAAATTAATGTCACTAAAAACTTGATAAAAAAATCATTTAGAAGCAAACTGTTTCTCTGATTATGTCAACTGCAGTCTGAACCGGTCACTCAAAATTTAGAAGGAATATTTTATCATAACATTCTACATGTCTGCATTCATACTAAATTCAACAAAATCGTCATTTGGTCTATTACAAATGTTGCAATTGAAGCAGACAACTTTTCCAAATAAACCTTCAATATGTTGTTAACGAATAAAACGTTAGTGTAGTATGTACATGTCATGAGGGATGAAAGTCATATAACTAGAACAATGTCAAGTATGAAGGTGGATGGATGTAGAGGAAGACCTAAGAAGGTATGGAGGAATTATGTGAGGATTGAGGAATGATATGTGTAATTGTGCATAAAAGGTGTAAATACTGAGAAGAGTAAAAGAGAAAGATATGTCGGACTGACCGTATTTACGTGGGATAAGAGTAGGAGAAGATAATCAATAAATGTTCTCATATATATGCGCTTTCAACCAACAAGTAGTGAGTTTTTATACATCTACAGTTGATTATGAATAAGCTATATCATACTGCATAAACTTACCAGTTAACTTGAAGGATATGTCAGCCATTCCCAATTTATTCTCAGCTCTGAAAGTATAATTACCAAGATCTGTCTTTCGGACCGTGCGAAAGATTAACTGGTGAACGTTGTCTTGTGCTATGATCAGAACCCTGGAATAATTTTTTTTTTATAATGTTGAAATAAAAAATGTGGCTTCAAGATAAACTAATTCTGGAGTTTTAGTGATTTTAAATTAACAATATGTATTATTTCGACTTCTTTTAGATTCTAGTCTTACTGCTGCATGAGCTGCTTTGTCGACAACACTCCAATCAACGGCCGTCGTGATTTAGTCGAAGTTAGATAAAAATAATTCTTTTTGAGTGCGTCAAAAAATTTGGAAATACAAAATAATTTATCGTTCAAGAATCTACGACTTATAAAACAAAACAAATTTGTTGGCGAAAATATTATATTGATTTAGTTTCAATTAAAAAAATAGGTCACGAGCCTCTCATCAGTATTCACTGGTCTGCCATCTTTATACCATGAAATCCGTGCTTGTGGAATTGCGAACTCAACCTTCGCAATCAATGCAGCTCGTAAACCCACAGCTGTGTGGACGAATGTGCGTTCCGCTGTCACCACCGGCGCGTCTGTACATAAATAAAATGTCTCATCCAATCATGTTCAGTCCAAATTACAAAATGTTGACCTTGTCAAGAAAGTAATATTATACCTAATTTAGGCAAATGAACAAAAACTTTACATCGACATGACTTTCTAATTAGTGCAATCATTTCAGTGTTCAGGTAGCCACTGGTGCAATTTGTGTAAAGATGTTTATAATCTAATCAAAGCCCTAAGATGGCACTTATTAACGTTAAAATACTACTACCAGCTTAGGAAACCTCCCAGCTAACAGAAGAGTCTGAAGAAAATCTAGATCGGGGTTTATTCATTTTTGTTTTATTTTAAATACGTTAATTTAACTTACCATGTATCACAACTCTAATGGCAGCCCTAACAGGATCTCCAACTCCATTATTAGCAGTGCATTCATAAACGCCAGCTAGTAGGCGATGTTCTGCCCTGAATTTGATGCGTGACCGATGGTCTAAAAGCGCCATTTGCTCACCCTAAAAATTAGGCTCATTACAAAAATTTCAAAGCAGGCATAACAATCACAATTTATTAAAATTATGCTATAGTAACTTTCTTCGGTACTTTTTTATCGTTTGTAGGTTTAGAGTTATAGTCACAATCTCAAATTTATTTGATGACGTGGTAACCTAGCATTCTAAGCCTAGTGAAAGACTGACTCTCAAGTGCAACTGCTGGAACACATCTATTGGAGTTTGGCGACAGATTTTTAGCTTAAAGGCGGTTGCTAGCCAGGCGAGCATTAAAAAAGCCTTATCGCATTGCAATGGTTTCATCACGATGTTTTTTACACCGAAAGCTCATGCTCATTGTAGGGGTTAAAAGTTACGTCAATTCACGCAATGCCCCTACACGGTACGACTGAACCATTATTACTTCACTTACTACATGTCCTCTAGATCTGTAATGGTATATTCAATTATAAACACTCTAAACGTTGTAATTTCCTAACCCGAAAGCTGAGCTTGGTCACCATTTTCACAAGACTTTGGAATATTCACTATAAATATTGTATTACTCATTGCAATTTCATCCTCGTAATTTGTCTTTACTTTTTGTTCTGCGCTTTTATTTCATGTTTAGTATTCCATTTCTAAGAATTATGTTCATAACGCATTTTAATACTCTTTGCGTGATCTTCATCTTATATTAGATATAAATGTAATGTCAAATATTATCTTTGTAATTATACTTTACTCTAAAAGTGAAGACAGAGGCTTAGAAGATATTGTTTCAAACTATTGTGTATGGTTAAGTGATTAAACCGGTGCAATATTTTTTTGCATTATCAAACTTACAACATATATTCCTAACGCAAAACAGTATAGGATCGTTTGGCCGATCCTATTAATTAAAAATGCAGCTCAGCAGTTTCAATTATTGCTGTATTTATTTTGTCGCTCGTAACCGATTACAGAATAATATATCTTTTTTGTCAGTCAGTGACAGATGTCTTCTTTATCTTTTTCAATACCTGAAAGTCAGCCAGTCTATCATAAACAAAATAGAATGTGGCTGAAGTAAGAACTATTTATTGTGATAAGTCGCCACAACCGTAATGCTTGCGCCACTGTTAGAAATATGCACTGAGATAGTATAAGTAAGTCATCTACGTTCACTTCTCAGGAGTATAAGCTTTTTATAAAGAAAACTCTGTGTATCTTTATCGATCTTACTTACATTCTTTCTCCAATCCACAATCGGCTCAGGAGTTCCAGTAGTCTCACAGCCAATATCAACAAACTCCCCCTTTCGTACTTCTAAGAAACCGTCCTCTGGAATTGTTCTGACTGTTGGCGAATCTGGTAAGGAAATAAAGTCTATTTTTTTTATTATTATTTAGACTACGATGGTTACAAACAAGTATATGGCCCGGCTACTGTAATGTATGCGCGATCATAATACTATAGGTATGACTAGCGCGTTGACTACTCCAAAAAGCTCCATAAACCCAACTCACCGCAGGAATACAACATGGGTCACTTGGCTGCGATCTTCTTTAGGGTGCAGTTATTCCACCATTCGGACTGCCCCAAGTAAAGATAACTCTCTAAAGAAACTCTCTGTCTCTCTTAAATCTAATTATTTTTATTGCAAAAAGAAATGAACACAATTTATGTTGAGTTTACAGAGTAGAGACAATATACAAGGTGGAAAAACGAATGGAACATAGAGGAAAAGTATGTTAAATAATGAAGATATAAAATTTTACTCATAGGAAATTTTTTTTTTTTTTTTTTAATAATGCATTCACAGATTTTCTAAAAAAGCTTACCTATACCTGGAAATGAACCAACTAAAAATGCAAAAACGACACGCTCTATGTTATTGAGCCAATTGATAGAGTCTATGATAAGGACAAAGTCTCTTACAATTACAAGAGACCATGAAATTTAACAATTACTTCATATTGAACTAACATGATGAAAACAAATTTATATCTAAAGAAGAGATAAATTTAAATTATTATTTTCATACATTTAAACAAATTAACTGATAAGTTGCTCGAAATTAGATCCATTATCTTGTATGCACAGATTATGACTGCATTACATTAAAATTGTTTTAATTCTAATCCATTTTGATGAAATTTTGTATACGGGAGTTATAAGTAATTTCATGATTGATAAGGATTACTAAAAATATACTTAACAACTGAAAAAAAAACTATTTAAATTTAATTTATATTTGATAATTCTCAACCACTTTTGACAAAATTTCGTAAACAGAATGCATAGGTACGTCATTTACTATATGATAGGCTGGCTATAAGAATCGTCAACGATAATTTCAGAAATATGTATGTAAAAAAAGCAATGTTGATAATTCTCAACAAAATTTCGATGAAAATTGTACACGGGAAGTACATACATGTCATAATCACATGACATGTACATATGATATGTTTCTTCAGTTGTTACGCTATATGAATTGTCACCGCAAGTGGAAGGGCATGGACTCTACCTACCCCGTTGGGAAAGAGGCGTGATTTATGTATATAATTGCTTAAAATAACATTCCAAAACATCGGAACGATTTTTAGTTGAACTAAATAAACGATTTGATGAAGCATTACTTACATTGAACTTCTATAGAATGGGTCTGTCTGATAGGTCCCCACGGTTTGGGACGAATGACCTGCAATCAAAATACGACTTTGTAATTGTATTATTCAGTTTTATTTAGAACTGTTAGTGTCCCTCGGTTTCGACCAAATCTCCACCCTTAATCTATAGTTGTTCTCCCTTCTTGCTTGACATTCATACTAGTCTGGGTCAAACCTTCCTCAATAAATAGGCCATAAAACACAAAAATATTTTTTCACCTGACTGGTAGTTCCAGAGATTAGCGTGTTCAAACAAACAAATAAACAAACAATCTCTTGAACTTTATAATATTGTCCATAAACCTCTCAGCAGGCAGTATAAAAGGCTGAAGAATTTGAAGCGTGTCATAAGGATTGATTATTTCTTACCAAATTTTGAATTAGGTAGTGAATATTTTTAGTGTCATCAGTTTGTCCCCAAAACAAGAATTTTGAATATTTACGACCATTTAAAACAATTTCACAAACAATTTGCTTTAGTTAATAGTAGAGGCTGACATAGAAGCCAGTTGTATAGTTTTCTTACACAATTTAACAGTAAGTGTTATGATCAAAACTCTAAAATAATATGTCAAAGAAAAATGTACTACAATAATACATTTTATTTATACAACTATCGTGGCAAACAAGCCTACGGCCCGCCTGAAGATAAGCGGTTACCGTAGACTATGCACGTATGTAATAAATACCATAGGAGGCCAAACCTTGAATCTCTCTACCCCAAGGAGCTCTGGAAGCTTTGCCTACTCACCGCATTAACACAACACAAGGTCATTTGGATGGAATCTCCAAAGAAATTTGTCTACCCACTAATTCTCTTAGTTTAATTTGTAATCTATTTTTCGCGCTATGAAAGTGATTGGTTTCCGTTGATGGTTTATTGTTGTTTTTAACCAGCTAGTTTCTTTAATTATCTGGGTATTTCACCATCAACACTTGTAGATAGCAGATAAAAAAGTTCTTTCTAGGAACGGCTCTCACAATTTGTATGACATTTTAGGCTAGATTTTACATGTTTATCTCAATGATATTTTATAAGTAGATACGGCACTGATGTTCTTTACATGGCATCTTAAATAAGCGGCAACTGCCCTCAGTTCATTTTCGATTCGATACCGGTGTGAGTGGGAAGAAACTTGTATCCTTTACAACAGAGTTTCCGCCTTTACGCTGTGATTTCTTATCCCTTCTGTTACAACACGCTGATAGCAATATTTGAGCCGTTTAGTGAGAATATAACGCGTCTATTTTAACCGACTTGAACAAAAGACGGGAGGTTACTCAATTCGAATGTATATTTTTTATTCATTAATTTATTAATGAAGCGCCAACATTTATGAATGTTTTAATTAATGATGTTCCAATTTTTTATGGATATTCAGCTATAACTTCTTTGTTTATGGACTGATTTCGATGATTCTTTTACTGTTGTATCCCATTTAAATTACATTGGCATTGGACCTTCAACTTCGAAGATACACAAGGGAACTCTTCAAAATCATTGAAGTCAGATTTATATTTCGTTAAAGTTTCTTTAGATAAAAATGAAAGCTTGGACAAGTTCCCTATAAGGGTGGCCACGTGTTTGCTTTACTTCATCAACTCTAACTAACGAGTCGATCTTGTCTCTCACGTAATTATTATTACTAGCGGTCGCCCAATGATCGAAATTCGACCAGCGTCTTTTTAATCATAGACTATTTTCTGTTTGACATTTGCAGTATGAACCTAAACAATGAATATTATATCACTTGCTGTCACTTTTCATTGAGTGACAATGTCAATATTTTGGGGGGGGGTCTAAGTTCAATGGGACTGGACAGGTTAGGATTCCCAATATTAATTTATTTTATTTAATATATTAGTATGTAACAGATAATAGAGACACATTTTAGCTTTCTGCACTCGTTCTCCATATAAACTTTAACCATGCCAAATCTCACAGTCTTCCGTGCACGCAATATGCTTAAAAAGGGGTACATAGTTTTTGCTTCACATATTAATATAGTGATCCCTTAATCTGCATGCCTTCCATAGAGCTCATATACATATATTAACTCTGTCCCGCTAACAGGAAAAGTAACATTTATTTCGCCGGTCAAGATCTTACTAATCTTAGTATCGTTCCACAAAACAGTTTGAACAATTGATTAATTGCATAATTGTCTGACGAAAACAACTGGCTGTAACGTAACGTTTAGAGTTGGGAAACGATCGTTGGATACAAGTATCGATATATTATAATACTATAATATTTTATCGTTAGGTTCAAACACGGTCACTTGAACTTAACTACTCACATATAAACCATGACTATAATAAACTATGACATTCGACATATAAACATTTAAGTATATAACATAATCCGTACTTTTTGTATACTACTACGAGTATCTTTTACGTGGGGCACAATTAGAAATACTATGAAGTTCAAACTTTTAATTTGTTTGTTTGAACGCTCTAATTTCTGGAAGTACCTATCAGATGTAAAAATTATTTTTTGCATTTTATAGCTTATTCATTGAGGAAGGTTATTTGTTATAACTTTGCGATACGATTTTATAAGCGGAGAAGTAATCATGTACACAAATATTGTGGTAATCTTTAGGCAAGTACGTGAAGTGAGGACGGCGATAGGCTACACGCATCAAATAGATGTTACAGTAACCACTTAAGATTCTTATTCGTAGTATGTAATATGTTTATTATTAAAGACAATTCACAACAACCGATATGTCTAAGTCTAAAATTATCGGCAACATCGCAGCTCTAGTGGTAAATTAAACGTTAGTTAAGATCGAAGGGAGTTTCGTTTAGTTGAAACTAATTGCTGTGTATACTTTAAAACTATGTTCTGTATTTTTATTTACTTTATAATTGTGTGACTATTTCTGTTAGCTTGTAGTCAACGTGTTTACCGATTTCATTGAAATAGTTAAGATTGTTTCGCTTGAATTAGCGTTAGAATCTTTTGTATATATAATATAAACTAGCTGCGCTCGCGACTCCGTTCGCTAGGACGACAGAATAAACTTTTTATTGAATGATGATATCGTGATTTTTTTTTGGATGAGGATCAAAATCTATATCGTAATTTTTGCGTGATGCGCGCACAACGGCAAACATCTCTCATTTTATTTATTTAAATAAATGTTATTGGTATATGTATATACAATTCAAAAACCGGGTTTTTTTTGGCGGTATAATAGTCTATCGTGTAATGGTTTTTATTTTTTATTGATAAATTTGTGTTCTTAGACCATATATTGCGCAACACTAGCTAGCGTACAGCGTAGCTTGTCTATTGTGCACAAGTAAAGTGGATTCAATATGAACCATGTTTTTTTTTACAACAAATGTGGTAAACAATCATACGACCCGTCTGATGGTAAGCGGCTACCGTAGTCTATCGACGAATGTAATCCCATAGGTATCACTAACTCGTTGCTCAACTTGAGGCTCCCTGCCTCAAGGAGCTCTGGAAGCCCTACTCACCACAGGAACACAACATCAGGTTATTTGGCTGCGGTCTTCTGTGGGGGGGAGGTATTCCACCAGTTGGGCTGTTCCAATTAGAGGCTAATCTTCACAATCATCAAATTACCTCGCAAGTATAATCCGCAGTATCTTTAGATCCAAGAGTGTCGACTTGAAGGCTGTAGTTGGCGTGCATGCGAACCCTCGGCGGCAGATGGTGGTGGGCATCCTCACTGTCTCCCAATAAAGTCGAATCTTTGTACCAACGAACACGAAGTTTTGACTCTAAACGGTAACAAAAAAGGTATTATAAATAATTTATAGATTAATGGTTAAACATAACAAATGGTTAATTGCATAGATGTATACCTCGCGCCAAACTTTATGACCGCTATGAACATAGGCGCGTTAGTTTACGCAAACACAAATGTAGGTACAAATATTACAGATAATTATAACAATTATAATACAGTGTAAACTCTTTATAACGTTATCCTTTATAACGATAAACTCCCTATAACGTTGAAGTGAGCCCAACTTGGTTGTTTTGCGTTAAAACCCACATATTGAAACTCCACTCCATATAACGATAACTCTCTATAACGACAAAAAATGCTCAGTTCCTTGAGTTTCGTTATAAAGAGTTTACACTGTAGTTAATTTTTTTATCTAAAAGCAACATAACATATTATTATGAGGTTGTAAGTATTATTTATTTGACCACCATGCGCGATTTCGGACTCGTCGCGGTGTTCAGATCGGCCATATAGTTTGGCGCGAGTTGTTAGTATGTGTTAATTGTTATCTATTTAATCAAAAGGAAGGTGGTTTTACGTTATGCGCGCATCACGCAAAAATTACTCGATAGTACGCAACTGTCGTGTTCTACCTACTCTATCAGACAAACGCCTAGTTATTTCGAAATGTTTCAAAACGTTTGCCCCAATTCATACAATAATTTTCACTTCCTTGATATTACTTTTTTTTAAAGATTGTACCTATTTTATTGCATTAGTATTCTATCAGTATTTTTGCTTCTAACTTCACAAAATTAAGAGACTCGTAATAACTCTTGTCCTTTTCACGTTTGATTTAGCAGTAACTGAAGCGCTTTCATTTAATGTCAATTTCGGCGATATAAGGGTAGTAAATTGGATGTTGAATCACCATCAAAACTAGTATCGACCTATCAATTTTAATCAATCTTTTCAATAGCAACGAATAAACATAAAATTTGACAATTTTAAATTTAAGGATCCGTGAGGGTAGAAAGACGTTCCTTTTGAAATTCAACGCAGACGAACTTTTAAGTGATGGGTAGCTTAAAATAAATGTTCTCAAGTTAGACATTAAACTTAGACAATAGTCAAGGAAACAAACATACTCGATCATAGGATATAACATACCGTTAAAAAAAACGATATTATGTTGAAGTTTGAACCCTCCTAAATACTTCCCAGCCTGATTGCATCTCTGTCAAGGAAATAAGCTGAAGATTGGGCTCTGCGTCAATATGGGACGAATCGACAAACGTCACAATTGAGACACAAAGAATGTATGGATCCCTTCCCGTCGTTAACAGGCGCGTACGCACAGTTCTTACAAGATTTACGAATAATACTGTGCACATTCGAACTTCCTTCTATCTTTTAGACGTTTCCCTAAGAAATCAATGCTCTTTAACGATACATAAGCTAGCGTTGACTACAACTAAGTAATGGTATACGGTAACAAATTAAGCTTAGAAACGAGTTATAATTTTTTTTTATTATTTCAATAATCATCACTTTAATTACATTAAAATACAACTATACACTAAGCACATTAAAAAAACGGAGTTTTATAACCTTATTTCTACGGTTAAAAGATCCATTTTTAAACCCCAACGCAAATAGAGGGGTGTTACAAGTTTAACATTTTCTGTTTTTTTCCGTTTTTTAAAAAGTTAAAAAAGTTTAAAACTGCTTTGTTTTTATTATTAAATTTTATTCATTATTTCATTTTGGTTAATGAAACATTTTATTAACCTAGCGTCATCTAGAAGTCTGCTCCATCTGGGAGAGAGCACATATCCCGTTGTCCAGAAACATTCACTCTGAAGGCACAAAAGTTGCCGGAATCGATAAATATTTAAGTGAGATTTTATTTAAAGTTATTAGGTGCTGGGTGATTAGATCAATAGAGATCGCAGGCTTGAAGCGGCTCCATTATACGAGACTGCTTGTAACCATATTATACTTGGATAAAGATTTCTAACAATAATAGTATATAGTCAACAATTGTATAATGTATATTAATTACTCTTTAAAAGAAAACATTATGAGGTGATTTTGGTTTTGGTGGCCAAGGGATTATTTGGTTCACTCAGTCGCAAACAACAAACACATAGTTTGAAACCAGTTCTTTCCGAAAAACTGGTATTATCGGTATACATATTCATAAAACCTTTTTCTAGGTTTTCTTCGAACCGGCTTACATTTCTATTAAGTATCTGTGACCTGTGTGCCTGTTTGCGGTATCATAGCGATGGTATTGATTGTTCTTAGCTATTCATGATTCAAGAAAACGTGTTCAGCCTGACGATTTGGTATGTTATTTTAACAGTTGGTGATTTTACTTTTCTCAGTCATTCAGCCAGCGTGAGAAGACTGCCAAAGTATTTAATTCACCATTAGTTGACAGTGTTATTTAAACTATACTGCTTTCTTTATTCCCACGAAGTAAAATGAGATATCATCATCATCATTTCAGCCGCAGGACGTCCACTGCTGAACATAGGCTTCCCTCATAGATCTCCAGAGCGACCGATCTTGTGCGGCCTGCACCCAACGGCTCCCAGCGACCTTTATTAGGTCGTCTTTCCATCTAGTGGGGGGCTGTCTTACGCTGCGCTTTCCGGTGCGTGGTCTACACTCTAGAACCTTTCTGCCCCAACGGCCGTCAGTTCTCCGAACTATGTGCCCCGCCCACTGCTACTTCAACTTGCTAATCCTTTTGGCTATGTCGGTGACCTTAGTTTGTCTACGGATCTCCTCATTTCTGATTCGATCTCGTAGAGAAACACCAAGCATAGCCCTCTCCATAGCTCGCTGAGCGACCTTGAGCTTTCTTATGAGGCCCACAGTGAGCGACCACGTCTCTGTGCCGTATGTCATCACTGGTAACACACTTGGTCAAAGACTTTCGTCTTGAGGCACTGAGGTATTTTGGACGAGAAGACGTCGCGCAGTTTCCCGAACGCTGCCCAACCGAGTTGGATTCGTCGACTGACCTCTTTTTCAAAGTTGGACCTACCTAAATGGACTGTTTGTCCCAGGTAGACATATTCGTCAACAACTTCTAAACAAGAGTTACCAACTGATACTGGGGGGGCACCACATGGACATTCGACATGATTTTCGTCTTGTCCATGTTCATATTAAGGCCCACCTGTTGGGAAACTTTGTCGAGGCCATCGAGCATTGTGATGAGATGAATGAGACCAATAGATAGCATAGCAATGAGATATTAAGGGAATGTTTTTTTTGTTTTTCAGTAGGTATAAATCTCATGCGAGTTTACGATTAGTATCGATTGGTGACATCACTATTTTAGTTAAAAAATAAACTAACAACATAAGGCATGACATTTTACTCCGTGAGAATAAAAACGAACCACAGTAAATTAGAATTACGAGATACTTCGTGAAAATTTAAAAAATGACGCATCCATACTTTTTTATATGAATGTGTTGACATCCGACTAATCTCTACGCTATGTAGAGTGTGAACTGTTGTGTCGAGTTCGGTACGTGTTAAACACAAAATTGTCGGTTTCGCTTTTGTTACTCGTGTTTATTCACTGACAACGATTTAGGCACGCATCTTTAGCATAACAAAAATCATTATGACCCGATGCAAAATCTGAGCGGGGTGGAAATATGAACAAAAGCGCACAAAATCAGTTAAACAAATTTTATTTTGGGCCATGAGAAGGCACGAGTATGAAAGTCAAAGTGATCGCCATAAATATATCAAATGTTTTGCGAACCTCCGAAATGATCAATTCAGTTTCAATTTATACTTTCCGAACCCACTTTCACTTTAAGTAGTGGCTAATGCGATTCGTTTATTTCTTCATTTAAATATGTATATTATGTATTATTATTGTGTTTTGACGTGACAACGTCTTATAAATTGGTTTGCCGGGTGACACTTCAAGAAACTGCGTTACGCTCCGCTCACGTTATGCGCTCACAATGAGAGCGAGTGTGAGGCACGCGTCCCTTCCACTCGGGCATGGTTAGCCCGCCTAAGAGCGAGAGAGACAGACATAAAGTCGTTGTCACGTAAAACTTTCGCCCGTATACCGACTTTACAGGCAACCAATTTTTTATATTGCTAATTGTTCCAACACAACTAAAAAAAATTGTTTTTATTTACTACTGACTGTGCCCGTGACTTCGCTCACGTGGACTACTGAATGCCCGCGCAAATCTTGCTTCCCCGCTCCCGGCTATTTTCAAGATAAAAATGCTTATTGTGGGTGTTCCTTAGAAGATAAACGTATATTCTCCTTGACTTTTTTGTAGGTCTTTTTAATGCTTACAATTATGTAGTACATTAATTTGCTATATCTCTTATGGTTTACTCAGCATAAGGCATTTAAGCGCCCGAATTGATTCACCATGACCAGTTTTTTTTATTTGTGCGGAACTCTAAATTTTTTTCTAAAATAAAAGTAGCCTAAGATACTCCATATAACATCAGCTATCTATCAGTGAAAGTCCCGTCAAAATCGGTCCAACCGTTTCGGAGATTACCCGGAACAAACAGACAGACAGACAGACAGACAATTTTTTTTATTAATTGTATAGCTAAATAACGATCGGGTCTACGGCTCGACCAAATCTCTTTAATGATTTTTCATACTAACATTTGTCTTTTCGATTTTTCTTCTTTTCCACGATTAGTTTCAGATTTAACATTTTCAGATTCATCTCAACAATTAATAACAAACGTTTTTTTTGCAGGAAGACGATATAACCGTTAATCAGTTTTTAGGCGGAAGTAGAAAATATAATTCGGATAAATTAATTACGATGGATTTCCGCAAAGTAACACCTACGTCAGTCAAATATATTAAACTAAACTGTATTTTATTTAAATACTGACTGGAACGACAACAAAAATAATTGCTATTAAAAGCTTTTTAAAGTATGAACTTTTAATTCATTTTAAGGCATGTTGGCAGGGCTTTTTATTGCCAACTTGGCCGGCTACCATCCAGATAAAAAATATATGTCACCAAGTATCTACCTGTAAGTGCGTTTCGACAAATGAACTTGAGAGCCAGTCCTTCTCTAGACTTGGCGTGTATAATCAACAAACAATAAGAATAACATCACAACTTTAATCACAATAAAATACACAAAGCAAATTTAACTTTAAGCTGAAAAAGATCTCGAAAAGCGACTTACTGGGCTCTCAACGAAACCCTCAAGAATGTTAAACACGAACAGAATGTTAACATATCCAAATTTATTGAAACTGAAGAGCAGAAAAAAAACATACGGAAGATCTGGAAGTCAAGAAGAAACTTGAAACGCAAACAGAAACTTTATGTGCACAACTTCTCGAGTCTGAATTACGCAGTAAAGATTTATTAAAGCAAATAATACAGGAAAAAACCTAAAATATACCTATGAGTTTGAAAGCATTATCTCTACAAGTAATAGAAGATACTTTAAAAAAATGTTTAAAGATATTTAATGTATATTAATAATGTTAATTAATTTAAAATTCATAAATACTCAATCGAAGGTGCTTTAAAAATAAGTAACGCCGCACTGTATCGTAGCACACACACGGAGTAGTTTGTATAATGAACACAAAGTACTATATGCTATGCTGAAAGTCGTCTGCATCTGCACCTTGTCTTAAAAATTATTATATCTTCGAACTAACTGTGTAACTGTACAATTTGATAATAAAAAATCCCGTATATTTATTTAGTGTAATAAAATCATTATTAACGACACCAAATAAATTAACATACCAACCAATTTACATTTGAGACATAATAATGCTCTAGCAGCAAACGAAATAAACGGCCCTTCTGAAAACCATGGCTAATTGCGTTAGGAATTTACGATCTTGTTGATTGATATTGGGCATCAAATTTCTCTTTACATCAAATGAGATTGTGAACGAACCTATAAAGTTGAAAATATCAAAACTCAATTTCCTTCTGCTGTTTTAATTACAAAAAGACAATTTTTGACAAAAAAAATGATTTTGAGGGATTCTCTGGTGTATCTTCGAAGTCGAAAGTCCACCAATGCTAAAGAAATTAAAATAGGACCACTCTTGAGATACTTCTTTTCCAACGAAATTAGAACCATCTAAAGCGGTTCATAAAACAAAGAAGTAATGGCTGATCATCCATAAAAATAAATAAACATACGAATAGAGAACATTTTTTAGAAGTCGATTAAAAATTATCTTCGGAATGTAACTGCATTTATTGTTTGTAACCCACAATTTTAAATAAACAAACATAATTTAGATAAATGTTGTAATTTGTTATTGTTATAATGACGTCGGATTATTAGTTAATCATATACCACTACAGTTTAAATTATGGGAACATATCAGTCGACTTAATTTGAGTGATAACCACCTTATTATCCATATATTAATACGTGAAGCAAAAGCTTTCGGCACCATTTTAAGCGTATTGCGTGCACGGAAGACTGTGAGATTTGCCATGGTTAAAGTTTATATGGAGAAGGAGTGCAGAAAGCTAAAATTTATCTATAATATCTGTTACTAATATATTAAATAAAATAAATTAATACTGCGAATCCTAACGCGAACAGTGCCATTGAACTTAGACCCCCCAAAATATTGACATTGTCACTAAACGAAAAGTGACAGCAACTGATGTAGATAATACTCATTGTTTAGGTTCATGTATACTGCAAATATCAAACATAAACAATTATCATTGATCAAAAAGTCGCTGTTTGAATATCGACCTTAGAGCAATCGCTAGTATTTGTTCGTATTTTTATCTATGTGCGAATTTAATAAAAAAATTCTAGACACTCGCTTTTTTTATAACTATCCTATAATTAAAAAAAAAAACAACATTCTTAAGGCACTTCCAATGTTATTTACTAAGTAAGTTAAGTTGAAGGCACCCGTTCAAGTTTAGAGGCTTTAAAAGGCATCGACCTTTACCCTCTATGCCTTTTAATCTGACAACGTCGATCAATCTATTAGACAAACAGACAAACGTGCCATATATAAAGTGTATGAACTTCTCATTAACATAACAATATCAAAGTCATGGGTTGTATTAGAAATTCATATTCATTTATGCATGCAATTGTGAACCTAAAGTTTGATTAATATTATTGAATTTGATTTGAAATTTATTCATTTTGATTTAGCGGTAGCATCTACGGACATCGCGTCGCTCGACGTGAATTCGAATCCCCGCAATGAGCCTGAGATTTCGGCGAAGAAAAACATCGTGATGAAACCATTGCATGGTGGTAGAGCATTTTCTAATGCCCGCCTGCCTATCTACCATCCTCAATTTGTAAATCTTGTCGCCAAGCACCTATAGGTGCAAGGTGTGTTTTGGCAGCTGGACTTGAGGGCCAGTCGCCTCACAAGGCTAAGTAAGTCAACATTTTGGGCCACTTCATCACTTAACATAAAGAGAGTTATTACTTAGTGAACTCAGTTAATTTGAAAAATTTCTAATAATTTTCTATTGCCGGATTTTTTTTTTGTTGGTTTCAAATATTCACGTCTACTTGTGCATGTGTGATTTCCTTAAAAGGCCTAGTGCATTCAATCCTTGAAACTGTATTTTTTTTGTAATTGTGTTTAACGCACTGACCACTGGCGGTCCAAATATATGCTAATCCTGATCCTAGAACTATATCCTAATATTGTAAAACTGAAGAAGTTTTTGTTTGTTTGTTTCAATGCTCTAATTTCTGCAATTGCCAGTGTGATTTAAAAATTCTTTACGTTACGAAAAATAGTCTGTCCATCTACACGGGTTCCCTGGCAGCGGCGCGGCACAGTGGAAATTCAGTTTCCATTCAACAAGAAACTACTTAGACGTTTTTTTGTTTACTAAACTATGCATTATTTCAAAAAAAGATATACATTAAAAGTCTTACAATTTAGGTCCTAATCAAAGTTAACCAATTTTTATTAAAATCGAAAAATATTTTTTTACGATCTATTTCTTCTAGCGTCAAATATTTGCCCTTATAGAGAGAGTTTTGGAGAGATAGTCGAATACATTTCAACCGTGAAACCGTAGGGTTAAAAATAACCTATAAAGTATAAAGAATACATATAAATCGACATACCTGCCCCTTCTAAATAGCACGGCAACAACACTGTATCGTTTTCATACGTCTTGACAATAACTGGGACACTCTTGAAAGGTTTCTCGCACTTTGCTAGGTTTTTTATTAATAAAATCACTAATAGTTCTCTTATTAACATGATTTTTATTGATATCTATTTACTTATTTTAATAATCTACAATAAAACAAAAATAAATTTTAATATTTTAAATACATACATTATTTAGTGAATTTTTTTTCGTAAGTACTAATTAATAATTTGCACGCACGACTACAGGATGTAAAGGGATTTTTTGCTTTGTTATCATTGCCACGGTACACTATAAATTTAAAAATGCACGGATGCACGGTCTGTTGGTTCATTAAAATTACCATATTGGAACTTATTTTTTAAACAAGTGTAATAAAAGAGAATCAAACTAAAAATCAACATGGTAAAAAAATCAAACTAAAAGAATTATCTATTTTAAAACAACTACTTAAACAATATAAATATAAAACCAAATGAAATTAAATTTACTATGGATCACGATGATGGATTTAAAAAAAAAACACTGCAGTGGTGTTAGCGAGTTCAATTAAAAATTAGATTAGTTTCAATAAAGAGTTTTTTTGCGGTTTTTGTGACACGAACACTCGTTGTCGGGAACTAAGGCGAACTGTGCAGTGTGCTCGGACATGTGCGTGGTCGTTCGTCACGGGATACTTGCCGAGATAAAGTTAACGATACAAAGAGAACAGATTTATCTAATGTTAAAAGGTCCACTGTTTTGTGCCACCAAGCCTTAGTTTTGTAAATGCATTTTTGTATTGCTATCTCGTCCTTGCTCAGACATTTTTGCCGTCTTGTGTATATCAAACCTAGTGAAAATAAAAAAGCCGGTTTTTATCGTTATAACCACAATCTCGTGGTCAATAATTTAATTTTTGTCAACTATCACTAGATCACGATGATTCAGTAATCGGTTTTTGTGACTATTTTACCTTTTGTATTGAAAATTATTCCACTTGTTTGTTTAGTTGGCTTGGTATTCTCCAATGTGAGTGGATTATTATGTTGTTAGTTCTAATAAGCTTTGCTTTCTTAACTGACTTCAATAAAGGACGGGAGGTTACGCGATTCGAATGTATATAAAATATATTGTTTCTCAAACATGCTTGGAAATGTTGTCATTATTTTCCTAAAAAGAACACGTGAAGTATTGAATTTACGGACATACCAAGAATAATAAAAGAGATCCAATCAAAGAGTATTTAATAACCCCAGCACGCCGATTCATACAACATTGCTGGAGCGTTGTAATGTTCCAAATAAAAAAACGATCTTGCAATGGATTTGATTTTCTTTGTCCGTAAATTCAATACTTCACGTGTTCTTTTTTTGAAAATAATGACAATATTTCCATGCATTTTTCAGAAAAGCTCTATATATGCCTCAGCGGAAATGGCAATTGCCTATTTCAAGGCCTTTGCAATAATGTACTATTTTATGGACATTCAGCCATAACTTCTTTGTTCATCAACCGATTTGAATGATTCTTATTTTGTTGGATAGGGGATACCTCGAGGGTGGTCCTATTTTAATTTAATTCATATTTGACCTTCAACTTCGAAGATATACGCGGAAACTCTTAAAAACGATAAAGTTGATTTTATTTTTGTTAAAAATTGTCTTGTTTAAGTAACATTTTTATTATTAGCATATTTCACATTTAACCTGTCATACTTTAATTAAGAGGTCAATCGGCATATTTGCAACTATTTAATGGCTTTATATCTACATCACCAATGTGCTTGAACTGTACCTACAACTAAATCATTAGGTGACGTGACGCCATTTACCTAGTTCGGATACAAACGGTAACAAATAAAACCGTATAATTGAAAGCGTTTCAAAAACTATTGCATATGATTTATTTATTTAGCAACTAGTCATAATATGTTAATAATTATGTTGACTATAGTAACTTTTCCTAGACTAAAATATATACTAAAGTAAAATTACAAACAAGTAAGAAAAAATATAAATTACCTACCAAAGTAATCCTTATAAAATTGTGCACGAGTGTGTGTGTGCGTGTTGCAAAACATAAACAAGCAATTTTAAACATGCAACAATTTTATGCACTGTGCTCCCATTGTACCTCGGGCTTACAATGTGTCCACTCAATTAACCGTACCACCTTTAATTCAACCAAGAATGAGAAATAACTCTATATAAGATTACTCACAATGTCCGCGTGTAAAGTTACATTCCTATTATTCTATAAACTTAATTGGTATTAGAGAACTTTAAAAATATCACTTGTAACTAAATATTAAGAAAATAATTGAATACTAGCTGTGCCCGTGGCTTCGCTTACGTCAACTACAGAATGCCCGTGCGAATATTGCTCCTCCGTTCCCGGCTATTTTAAAGACAAAAATGCTTACTGTGGGTGTTCCTTAGAAGATAAACGTATATTCTCCTTGACTTTTTTGTAGGTCTTTTTAATGCTTACAATTATGTAGTACATTAATTTGCTATATCTCTTATGGTTTACTCAGCGTAAGTCATTTAAGCGCCCGAATTGATTCAACATGACCAGTTTTTTTTGCGAACTTATTTGTTCATGGTGTTCATGAATGAGGTATTTTATAAGTAGATACGGCATTGACGCTCTTTATATGGCATTGCGAATGAGCGGCAATTGCCCTCAGTTCACTTTCGACATGATACCGGCGCGGTGAGCGAGAAGAAAGTTTTTTCCTCTTTTAACAACAGAGTTTGCGCCTTCGATATGATTTCCTATCCCTTTTGCTACATGCTGATAACAGTATTTAAGCCGTTTTCAAATTGATTTTAGTGAGAGTATAATGCGTCAATTTATAAAACGCCATTGTTCCATGGAATGATGGACGCTACCATGTAGCTATGGGTCCGTGGGCCAGACCGCCTGGTTCTGTAGTGGTAGAGAGATGATGGGATAAGTTCAAATAATTCTTCAGATCATTTGTAGATGATAAAACAATCTTTATCTTACTAATATAATTACTATATCTTACTTATATATTAGGTTCGTAACAAATGAATTGATATGTAGCTCAGAAGCTTAATACTAATGGTCTGAAATGTATAATATGAACAATATTATAAGGAAAGAAAATAAAGGTAGTAGTGATAAAAAACAAACAAAAAGCACGCTATTATCACGCACTAAAAATTATAAAGCATCTCCTGACTCCATCACCAGACCTTCGTTACCAAACTAATATATTGGACTCGTCAAAACAAATCATTTGAGGCTAAGCTCGAGAGGTTTACAAGTTGCATTTGAAGAGTTCCTCTATCGACCTCCTGGCTTGATCATCAGATTATCTCTAAGATGCCAAATTATAGTTTTGTCATCCGACTACATGTACCGAATGGGGTGAATAGACACAACTTTCAACTTCCACACTGATTTTCACAGATATTTTGTACGCAAGCTGATATAAAGCTTTGTGAAATTGCGGTCAAAAGATACGAGAGAGAGATGAATAGAGAAAAAAATGCTAGGAATGATAAAAATACATTTAAGGTATATTTATCTTCTGCTTAAGTGTGTTTAATGTTGTGGTTGTGGTGATTAAGGGTATTGAATGACTTTCCGAGGATTTAAACTAAGTTAATAAGGTTTTATTTAGTCTTGGTTCTTTAACTCTAAATAAATAAACAAAGAAAACTGTTTTCGACAGCTCTAAAATTGATGATTCTTTAACTTTGAATGAGAGAGGACTCTCATTACCATTAACCTCTTTCTCGTATCTATTCACCTCCATCTTCTTTCCTATTTACCCCTCTCACTCATGCCTATTAACCTCTGATTTAAAAAAAAGTAGATGTGTTCTGAATTAATAAAAAAATAATACGAAATATAACTAATAACCGAGAGATTGATATGTTCAAATAACCAAGTTTACGAAAAGACAACACCATCTAACTTATTGTTTAAAGAAAGCTTTAAAGAGCCTAAAATCACATCTATGTCTACGACCTAAAGATGTGCAACTTCATTTATGTATGTGATTGGTCGAAGGTAACATCTACCAAAGTCAAAGTAAAAAAAAATCTTAATACAGTGTAGGCCCAAAAATAGCACTTATAAACTTTCAAAAACTACAACCGGCTCGCAATACATTCTAACCATGTACCTTTTTTATACATCCATGATCCTAAAAACATCCAAAAAACTGAACACTTAAGAATATAGACTTCTTTTCTCTCTAACACGTCGTAAAAAAGGAAGAAAATTCAAAATTCTGAAAAAGTGGCTTAAAGTATAGCTATCTCACTTTATTCTTGAAATACTTTTATCCGGTGGCATGTAGGATGATAACATAAAATTTCCCGCCCTAAGTAATTATTCATCCCCCAATAGAGTACTGGGGGCGGCGAATCAAACTTCGTCTCTATTGGACAATTTTTTGGAGGTCACAAATTGACCGCCCCTGTGATTTGCCACATAAAGCTACTGGATATTTTATTTCAAGATATAATTTAGTCAACAGCTGCTCTTTCTTATTTATCTCTGTAATTATTATCCACTGCAATCTGTTCTAATTCAAATAATTTATGAGTTACTGATATGAAATATGCATTCAGCTTCCGGACTCATTAATTCTAATAGTTCCTAATTCTATAAAATATGATTAAAGTTGATCAGTTAAGCGTTCATCGAATTAATTTTTACTTTATATTTAGTCTCTGTGATTGGTTTCCTTTCATGCTAGGTTCATTATAGATTTTGAATGCATGTCAATCATAGCGGTGTCTCAGCATATACTAAGTGCTGAGAGGTCACAGTCTGGAAATTTAGAGTCTCTAGAAATAATGTCGCAACTATCATCTAATGGAAAAGTGCAGATCTATCGATTGTTTGACGTTTGAAGAGCTGACTTGACTTTATTTATTTTATTTATCTATTTATGAAAAATAGATGGCCAGTGGCCAATACACCTCCTACATTTCATTCATTTTTACAAAATCAAAAAAAAATTCAGTGCATTTGCCTTTTAAGGCCACCACCGCATGCTTCATTTGTGACCTTACTGAATACATAAAATATTTTATATTTAATGTCATAAATCAATGTTAGAGTCAGTAATGATAATAAAAAAGCCAAAATGTCTTACAAAATTATTAAAAAATTTACACCGTAAATACACACATAAAAAAATTAAATGCCAAAGGTATGATGTCAAGAAAAAAAAATTGCGTCGATCGACGTGAGTTCGAATCTCTGTAATGAGCCTGATCGGTGAAGGAAAACATCGTGATGAAACCATATCATGGTGGTAAACCATTTACCAATGCCCGTCGTTCTACCAGCTACTACACTCAGCTAGGCCATAACATTAAACCTAAAGAAAAAAAGGTGCTATATTCCGTGACTTACTTTAAGATAATTATAGGCTAGTAATTGTGTGTGTCGGTTTGATAAATACAGTGTAAACTCTTTATAACGAAACTCAAGGGACTGAAAATTTTTTGGTGTTATAAAGAGTTATCGTTATATGGAGTAAAGTTTCAATATGTGGGTTTTAACGCAAACCTACCAAGTTGGGCTCACTTCAACGTTATAGGGAGTTTATCGTTATAAAGGATAACGTTATAAAGAGTTTACACTGTATATGTATTTTCCTTCACCTAAACATTCTGTTCAAGTAGTCAAATATAACTTTGCAACAACATAACATTCCATCACGCCTGTATCCCCGAAGGGATAGACAGAGGTGAAATAAAGTAAACCCACAGTTTGCAGTGCATGTTTTTAGGTCCCACGTAATAGGGGGTGAGCCTATTGCCATTAATCGGGCACAAAGCCAAACCCCGAGTTGCTACTGAAAATTTCATAGAAAAATCCAATAACACTTTGCTCGATAGAAAATAAAACAAATCCAAGCAGAACTCGCTCCATGAGGGTTCCGTTTTTAATATAAACTAGCGTTCGCCCAATGATCGAAATTCGATCAGCGACTTTTTAATAAAAGACTATTTTCTGTTTGACATTTGCAGTATGAACCTAAACAATGAATATTATATCACTTGCTGTCACTTTTCATTGAGTGACAATGTCAATATTTTGGGGGGTCTAAGTTCAATGGCACTGATCGGTTTAGGCTTCGCAGTATGTATTAATTTATTTAATTTAATATGTGTATTAGTAACAGATATCATAGATAAATTATAGCTTTCTGCACTCCTTCTCCATATAAACTTTAACAATGCCAAATCTCAGTCTTCCGTACACGCAATACGCTTAAAAAGGGGTACAAAGATTTTATTCGCGTATTAATATAATAATGATATTGTGTGTACTAGATTTCTCTCCCAACATGTCATATTAAATAGGATACTATTTTAACATAAGTCGGAGAATCGTGTCAATGTCATTACGGAATCCGTAGAAATTTCATTTTACTATTGACCCGCAATATAATATTTGCTAGGCGCTATAGCAACAGGTATGTTCTCTAACTGCACTCACTTTACAAGTAAAAAATTTTTGTTCCAGCTATGAGATAGTAAAGACCTCAATAATAAATGTATATGTATAGTCCACTTATTAAGTGATTCTTGCCTGCCGACAATGGTCGAATATCGGCTTTGTCAACTGTCCATGTTCACACACTAGCAGGCGGCTGTCGGAAGGCGAT
The DNA here is from genome assembly GCA_033032175.1 of Saturnia japonica. Lineage (NCBI taxonomy): Eukaryota > Metazoa > Arthropoda > Insecta > Lepidoptera > Saturniidae > Saturnia > Saturnia japonica. The sequence goes on from CM065330.1 coordinate 3,006,437, forward strand.
AGTTTGCAGTCTGCAGTACAACACTGTAGCAGATAGTCAGTTCACACAGTGCACTGGTAACTGCAAGTGTGAGTTTGATTTGACCTTGAGATTACTGACTGTCCCGCCGATACCTGTCGACTGAGATTCGTGTAGACTCACACTCGCAGTTCACTTATACCGTCAGTCCAAACCCTTAAAAGAAACTGTAAGTGTGTGATATATTACTATTAACCGACAGGCTAATATATCTGCCGATCAACTGTTAGTCAGTGGGTCCTTAACCGTAGGTTACAAGGTCGGAAGGGCTATGATGAGTTGCCTATATGTGTATATTCAACATGGATGAAACCGTAGAGTACTCAGTACAACTAGTATCAAATAAGAATCTCATTTCATCACAACAGCATAACTAAATCATCACTTAAATAGGTGATGTTTGTTTTTTTTTTTAAGTTGAATATTTCAAATAACTCGTGCTGTAGTGGTAGTAAACGCTACTATTGAGCCAAGAGGTCGCGGGTTCGATCCGCGCCCATGACTAACTTTGTGTGATGAGCATAAATGTCAGTTGTGCGTGTCTGGGTGTTAAATATTTAATATTATGTATGTTTATTAGCTGTTTAGTTACCATATCACAAGCTTTACTTAGTTTGGAATTAAATGGCCATGTGTGAAATTGTGTCCACATAAATAAAAAAAAAAAAAAAAAAAAAAGATTACCTGTCGTTATAATTATTTCGTTTCATTGTCGAGTACTTACTTATACCTACTTATTTTACAACAGCTTCGAAAATATTGAAGAAGTTAGCATTATCAATCAAGAATTGTAACATCTTGTAATGAAATATAATATTAGTTAATAAATTTGTACAAAAGTATCCGGCAGTAGTTTAGTGTCTTACATTTTGTAAAAAAATATCGGGTCTGTTATCGTGTTACGTTTATCGACATAGCTCCATTCCTTTCAGTTTCTCCGACTCTGGTATAATCTTGTATGTGTGTAAACGTCATATTTTTATAAAATAATGCATACATAATGTAAAAAGACGCTCGTTCAAGTTTTCACAGGAGCTGTCATCGAGAAAATAAAGAAATAGAAATGGTATAGTATTAAATAATTTGAAGCTAATATATTCTTCTTCTTGTTTTGGCGCCGCAAAAGCACTTGCCAGTGACAATGTTATTAAGCCGTCATAACATTTTCCAATAAACAAAGTGGGGTTTTCAATGTCAATGTTATTAAGTCTTCGTAAAATTTTCCAGTGTCAATGTTTTCAAGCCTTCGTATCAATATACATTATAAACAAAGTGGCGTTTAAGATGGTGGCCGCCTTGTTAGAACGATCTAGGGAAGTTTTGTGTGATCCCAGAATGCATGCTCTTGTTTTATATTCATAATCCACTTCACATAAGCACAAAAACCAAACTATATCACGGAAAATGCCACCAATATTACATAATATAGGGTCAAAACCTAAGTAAATCAATTAAAAATAAAAACCACAAGATGTCACATAAAGATCCCGCCAAAAACTCATCTAATATATTAAGTATAACGATTTAAACAATATTCTTTTTCTTCCTGTTTTGGCGCGCAAACAGCACTTGCCAGTGTCAATGTATATAAGCTCTGGTAAAACTTTCCAATATACAAATTTGGCTTTTCAGTGGCAAGGTTTTTAAAATTCTGTCTGGGGTCTTTTGATAAGATTGGGGCTCTCTTATCAGAACTATCTAGGGAGATATTATGACATTCCAAAATGCCATCAATATTACATAATACCTATACAACAAACTTAAATTAATTAATTAAAAATAAAAACCAGAACATGTTACTACAAGATCCCGCCGAAAAATTCTTAAACAATATAACAGAAAGTTTCGACACAGATACTGGAATTAACATAAACAGCCAAAGGCCAGATTCCTCACGTTCCTTTAATAAATCCTACTAATATAATAAATGTGCAAGTGTGTATGTTTGGGTGTTTAGATGTTTGGATGTTTGTTACTAATCACGCTAAAACAGCTATTCAGATCTCAATGAAATTTGGCACACAGGTAGTCTATGACCTGGAATAACACATAGGGTACTTTTTATCCCGGTAAATGTCATAGTTTAACCAGTGTTATGTTATCCTACAAATATAATAAATGGAAAGTTTCTATGTTTGTTACTCAATCACGCAAAAATTTGATTTTTTTGGTTTGTCATGTTCCGATCAGTCTGTGTATATCCAGTAAAACGCAGACGAAGTCGCGGGTACCAGCTAGTTATAATATAAAAATAAAAATGTTGTTTGAAATCATCACATCATTTATTGTACAACAAAAATCACTTCATTGTGCAAGTTAAAAACTGACAAACTAGTCGTAAATATGAGTAAATTGTATCAAAGCCAATGTTAACATGACCAGAATATTAATATATAGAAAACAGAGCTAATGTCGATGGTAAATGCGCGAAGGATCGTCATCTTGAACGGGTATATTTCCATGAAATTTAAAAAATCCAAAATTGTTTGTCGCTGTTTTATATCTGAAATGAAATCGTGGTGTAGTGGTAGTAAACGCTACTATTGAGTCAAAAGGTCGCGGGTTCGATCCGCGCCCATGACTAACTTTGTGTGATGAGCATAAATGTCAGTTGTGTGTCTGGGTGTTAAATATCTATTATATTATGTATCTTTATTAGCTGTTTAGTTACTATATCACAAGCTTTGCTTAGTTTGGAATTAAATGGCCATGTGAGAAATTGTGTCCACATAAATAAAAAAAAATAAAAACAATAAAGATTACCTGTCGTTATAATTATTTCGTTTCAATGTCGAGTACTTACTTATACCTACTTATTTTACAACAGCTTCGAAAATATTGAAGAAGTTAGCATTATCAATCAAGAATTGTAACATCTTGTAATGAAATATAATATTAGTTAATAAATTAGTACAAAAGTATCCGGCAGTAGTTTAGTTTCTTACATTTTGTAAAAAATATCAGGTCTGTTATCGTGTTACGTTTATCGATATAGCTCCATCCCTATCAGTTTCTCCGACTCTGGTATAATCTTGTACGTGTGTAAACGTCATATTTTTATAAAATAATGCATACATAATAAATAAACTCACGACTCAGTGCACGTGCACGTGTCAGCTCCACAATAAATTGTTATAAAAATACAAAACTATCTAAAACAGTCCAAAAATTATATAAGCCTATTTTAATTACATAACTACCAAGAATCAATAATTAAACATTATGAAAGAGTGTGATATAATCCTCTAAATCATAAATATAAGAGGGAAGTGAAAAGTTCATAATACGAGTATTGGTAAATACCCAAGTTATAACATTTCTTCATTATTCTTATTAAAAGTACATTAAGCAGTGAATTAAAAGTGATAAAACGTGCTATAACATTAAAAGTGACTTAAAGTGATACCTACATTGCTCAATGTTAACAAATATCCATACCCTTTATTTATTCAACTACACTCCGATTCGTATTCAAAATTCGACCTTTGGACTCAACCGATAAAAGTCAGAACGGAATATTCACTCGCATTATTAGCAGTACGTAAATTTCAACCATAACTGTAGTATTAGTTCGTCTCAACTGTCTAATGGTCGACTGCGATTAAAGTGTCGGCGGTTCGTATCCACTTTTTTTTTTTCCTTTTTTTTTAATTAATATCAAGCCTTTTATCAATGTCACCCACTATACACTGTGCTGGATGCTTGCAGCAAATTATAAGTAAGCAATATATTAAATGTTGTGCTTGCGCAGCCACATATGATTTGACCTGTGCAAATATATCTGAAAATAGATTTTATAGTTTCTATAGTAAGAGAGATAAAAGCAGCCGACGAGACTGGACATGTCCTGCATGTACCAGTAATTGCCCGAAGGGTGACAACTCTAACACCCCATTGCGTAAACAAACCACAATCTCGCCAGTCCACAGTCTTACGGATAATGTTGCTAACCAGGAGAAGAAGATAATAATATCTTCTCAAGGGTCGGATAGCAACACTAATTTAGTAGACATCATAAAAAGTGAGATACGCGCTGCGATACGATTAGAACTAGCACCTATTAAGGAAAAGTTGGGAGAGTTGCAGACTTCAGTCGAGTATGTTAGTGAACAGTACGAAGAGATAATCAGAGTAACAAAAGTACTGACAAATGATTACAAAAACATAAAATCAGAATGCGAAGAACTACGAACTACTGTCTCAAGTTTAACCGAAAGACTTAATTCGCTGGAACAATATACAAGGGATACCAACATTGAAATACAAGGAGTGCCTCAACATAGGACAGAAAACATTCTTTCAATTATCAAGAAAATAGCGGATATAGCTTCTTATAAAATAAGTGATTCAGATATACTAAATTGTACTCGAGTAGCCAGTTTTAATAAAGATAGTAAACGTCCTCGTGCAATTATAGTAAAGTTGAAAAGTACTCGTTGTCGTGATGAGTTCTACTCAGCCGTGTCACGCTACAACAAGAAAAACCCCAACAACAAAATGTGCTCATCGTTACTAGGTATAGGGGGTGACCATAGTCCTGTGTATGTGTGTGAGCATCTTTCTCCCGCTAATAAGGCGTTGCATGCGGCGGCAAGAGCGAAGTCGAAAGAGATAAAATATAAATTCGTTTGGGTGCGCAACTCATGTATATTTATGCGTAAAGATGAAACATCTCCTTTCGTCCATGTTAAAAACCAGCATGTCCTAAACACATTGTGTTGATATTGCTTACTTTATTGTTGATAAATTGTATGTCTTCTTTTTCAACTTTAATAAATCATTTGTATAATTCTATGTACTTGATATTACTATAACTATGGAGATGCTAACTTTATACTATCAGAATATTAGAGGAATGAGAACGAAAACAATAGACATTTATAATGCTTTCATAATGAATAATTACGATGTAATATGTCTGTGTGAGACTTGGCTTGACAACTCTGTATCTTCTAGTGAATTATTTGATGAAAGATATTCCGTTTACCGTAAAGACCGAACTAATAAATTTATGACAAAGTATAACAAAAAGCATGGTGGAGGGGTATTAATTGCAGTTAAAAAATCTTTGTCATGTGTTGATAACACCCATCTACACTCTTCTACAGAAGATGTTTGGGTTACATTGCGCATAAATACGTTTACATTTAATATATGCACAGTCTATTTACCCTCATATTTGACGTATGAACATTATACAGATTTCATTGATACTGCTGAACGCACTTTTTTGGCATTTCCTACTCAAACACTCATATTGGGTGACTTCAACTTACCTGAAATTAACTGGAATAATAGACCGATATCAACAACAAATAATAAGGCCAGGGCTCTCTTTGATTTTATGGATAGATCTGATTTAATCCAATCAAATCTAATTCGTAATAATCTTGGAAGAACACTAGATCTCATTATTCACAGTCCAATAATGTCAATTAAAGTCTTAGAAACACAAATATTAAGCCGGCTTGACATTCACCATCCCCCTCTAGACGTAATATTAACTTTTACTAGACAAAAATCATTGAAAGAAAATGATAATACTAGGTACAGATTTCGAGGAACCGATTTCGCTGCTTGTAATAAAGAACTTTCAGAAATCTCCTGGATCCTATACAGCGAATATAATGTGGATGATTTCTTGCACACCTTTTACAACCATCTTTGGGAAATCATTGAAAGATACACACCTAAATCTAAGTCAAAAAATGGATGGCCGGTATGGTTTTCGCAATCGTTAATAAAAGTAATTAAGGAAAAAGACAAATTTCATCATAAGTATAAGCGTTTCGGTAACCCACGTGATTATGACACATATATTATGCTTAGACCTAGAGTAAAAACTTTATTTGATTCGTGTTTCAAATCTTATATTAATAGAATAGAACAAAATTTAAAAACAGATGTTAAGGCGTTTTGGAACTATACGAAATCTAAGAGATCTACTAATGATTTACCAAAAAAAATGTTTTATAAGAACATGGTTGCTGAGGATGGTAAAAGTATAGCTGATCTGTTTGCAAATTACTTTGCAACTGTCTATAATACTAGTTCTTTCCATGCGTATAGTCCTGATTTTCCAGAATCGTCTAACTGTATTGCTTCAATTAATATAACTGATAGTGATGTGGAATTGGCCCTTAAGTCTATTGATATTAACAAAGGAGCGGGGCCAGATGGTATTCCGCCAATTATGATTCGCAATTGCGCAACTTATCTGAAAGAACCACTGGTTCTGCTCTTCAGAAAAAGTATTAATGAAGGCAAATTTCCGGAACTATGGAAATTAGCCAAGATCGTCCCCATATATAAATCAGGAAACAGAATGGATGTGACAAACTACAGACCAATTAGCGTCCTTAGCTGCTTCGCAAAAATTTTCGAAAGCATAATTTATAAGCAAATTAATTATCATCTAAAACATATTATCACTGAAAGACAGCACGGCTTTGTTACAGGGAGATCAACAACTACTAATCTGTTAACTTACACTCACCATTTAAGCTCTGCATTTAATGCATGCACACAGATAGATTCGATTTATGTTGACTTTGCTAAAGCCTTCGATACAGTAGATCACTCAATACTTTGCCGCAAAGCTTATCACATTGGCATACATGGATCGCTATTGCGCTGGTTAGCTTCGTATATATCAAATAGAACGCAACTGGTTGCAGTATATGGCTATGACTCTACTCCATTTGAAGCAAAATCAGGAATACCACAAGGATCTAATTTGGGGCCACTCTTATTTGTTTTATTTATTAATGACCTTATAAACTCATTCAAAACTAAATGTCTAGCATACGCTGATGATTTAAAGGTCTACCATAATATTCTATCATATGAAGATTGTATTGATTTACAAAATGACATTAATCATTTGCATCTTTGGTGTACTCGAAATAACATGACATTAAATATTCAAAAGTGTCATTTGATTACTTTTACGAAAAAACGGTCTCCAATAGTGTATCCATATAAAATAAACAATACATTGTTACAGCGTCAGAATACAGTAAAGGATCTTGGTGTATGGTTTGATTCAAAACTAGCCTATACGTACCACTATGACTACATCACATCCAAAGCTAACAAAGTTATGGGTTTTATATTTAGAATGTCAAGACCATTTAAAGATCCTGCTACATTAATAACTTTGTTTATGACATTGGTTAGAAGCATCCTGGAGTATTGTTCGGTGGTATGGAATCCATACTATCACATACACAATGACAGGATCGAAGCTATCCAAAGACGTTTTGTACGTTATTTAGCATCAAAATGTAGACTGAGGCGTAAACTACCTTCATATGAAACTAGGCTAAATCACTTTGGTATCAAAACACTGTCATCCAGACGTAGCTTTAGCTCATATTCTATTCTACATAAAATAATCAATGCCAAATGGGATACAACAGAGTTGTTAAGCCAACTATCAATAACCACAAGAGTAAACCGGAATCAAAGTATCTTCCACGTTCCATATTGCTCAAATAATGTCTCATACTATAATCCGTTATACAGAATGTGCAGAGAATACAATGATAATGCCAGGGTTTTGGACATATTTGATAGAAATATAAGCAGTAGTTTTCAATCATCTGATTAATCTTTTGATTTTATTTGGAGAAGCTATTTATGCGCTAAAACTTTATGTAGTTTTTCTAATATAATTAATTGAATTATTTTGTATTATTTTTATTTTTTTTATTATTTTCTTTATTCTTGTATTTTGTTTGTAAAATTAAATGTTGTGCCCAACTATAATAGGAAAGCAAATTTAGTTCTATAAGTTACTATTGTTAATGTGTATTTTGTGTTTTAGTTTGGTTTCTGTTGTTGAGCCATAATAAATAAATAAATAATAATGTAAAAAAGACGCTCGTTCAAGTTATCACAGGAGCTGTCATCGAGAAAATAAAGAAATGGAAATGGTATAGTATTAAATAATTTGAAGCTAATATATTCTTCTTCTTCTCGTTTTAGCGCGCAAACAGCACCTGCCAGTGTCAATTTTTATAAGATCTGGTAAAACTTTCCATACAAATTTGAGTTTTCACTTTTTTTTTTTTTTTTTTTCAAGATCCCGCCAAAAACTTCTTACACAATATAACAGAAAGTTTCGACAAAGATACTGGAATTAACATAAACAGCCAAAGGCCAGATTCCTCACGTTCCTTTAATAAATCCTACTAATATAATAAATGTGCAAGTGTGTATGTTTGGGTGTTTAGATGTTTGGATGTTTGTTACTCAATCACGCTAAAACGGCTAATCAGATCTCAATGAAATTTGGCACACAGGTAGTCTATGACCTGGAATAACACATAGGGTACTTTTTATCCCGGTAAATGTCATAGTTTAACCAGTCTTATGTTATCCTACAAATATAATAAATGGAAAGTTTCTATGTTTGTTACTCAATCACGCAAAAATTTGATTTTTTTTGGTTTGTCATGTTCCGATCAGTCTGTGTATATCCAGTAAAACGCAGACGAAGTCGCGGGTACCAGCTAGTTATAATATAAAAATAAAAATGTTGTTTGAAATCATCACATCATTTATTGTACAACAAAAATCACTTCATTGTGCAAGTTAAAAACTGACAAACTAGTCGTAAATATGAGTAAATTGTATCAAAGCCAATGTTAACATGACCAGAATATTAATATATAGAACAACAGAGCTAATGTCGATGGTAAATGCGCGAAGGATCGTCATCTTGAACGGGTATAGTTCCATGAAATATAAAAAATCCAAAATTGTTTGTCGCTGTTTTATATCTGAAATGAAATTAACTCAAATGAGTAAAGAAGATATTTTGGTTTCATCAACTGCTTCTGATTGCGAACATTGGACTTCTGAAGGCTGATCATGTATGTAACTGCTTTCGGGTTGAACCTTCGACGAGGAATTGAACTTGATGTTTTAAACATGGGACGATAAATGGTGGCTAACAAGCAAGCTGTTACTGCAGCCTACAGATAATTGCGCACATGTGCATTGCGACTCTCTATAAACCTATTCACTTGAAGAATTCATACTATATATAAATAAATTTTAATAAATGCCTATTTATTCCAGTAACTTATCTGCTTTATAAAACAATTACATGCATGCAATGTGGTTCATTTTAAGCTAAATTAAGTAAGATTAATATAAGAAATTATATAATTAAGTTACGTGGACCCCTCTTCGGGTAAAGGTCTCCTCGAAAGAATGCCAAGCGTCACGATTTTTAGCAACATCCGATCAGCTCTTGCCTGCGATAGCTTTTAACTCGTCCTTCCACCGTGCCTTTGACCTACCTTTGCATCTGTAACCGTGAGGCCAGCTTCACAGTGTTGCGATCTTTGTCCATCTATCGTCGCTATTACGAACCATGTGACCTGCCCATCTCCATTTTAAACTTCGACCAAAAGATAATGCTTCTATTACTTTTATCTGTTTTTTTATTTTATTGTGACGTAACCATACCATCGTAACTAATACTTAGTCCTATGCGAAAACCTCAGCAAGGAGCTCATTCCGTATCCGGAGCAATATTGTGATATCCGTTTTAATAAGATTCTAATCTTCCCAATTTATAAAAACGACCATATAAATCAACGATAAAAAGAAGAAAAAACCCGCTATAGAGTTTACCAACTTGTATACCGCTTTACTTTAGTAAGCAATCGAATTGAATGCAGCCCTTACTGTAGTGTTGTAAGTGCTGTCTTTGACAGATTCGGTGACAACGATTACTCCGAACGTCGTTTCTATCGAACGTGGCGTCTTTATCACCCCCTACATACGTTTTTCGATGAGATTCAAATTACAATAAACCACCAATAACCGTTTGTATTTGAAAACAACTAGAAAGATTTCTGACTAGGTTCACAAATAATGTTGATTTAAGTACAAACCGCTGCAATAAATAAGTTGCTTAGATATCACTCCTCTAATTTGTTCTACTTCTCTGCCAGCGCACTCGGCGAGAACCAACGGCAGCAAGAGTATACAAAGTTCGGATACAATAACAAATAATTGAAATGCTTGAAACTGTAACAAGTGACTTATATTTAATCAGTTCCCTATGTATGTTTTCGAACACTTCAATTATACGGGAAGGAATTAAATATGTTAATTTAATTGAGTTTTTGGCGGGATCTTGAAGTGACATGTTGTGGTTTTTATAATTATAAATATAAGCTGAAAGCATACATTCCGAGATCCCACAAAAATTCCCTAGAAAGTTCTAACAAGGGAGCCACCATCTTGTTAGGATACTGAATCGTCATAACACTTGACAATATAATTCACTCTATAATGGCAGTAATGGTCTTCATTAAAGAGGACCAGTTGCCATGTTAGGAAGAAGAAGAAGAAAGAAAGTTAATTTAATTTGATTGCATTTAATTCTATCCAAGCTTACATACTGCAATGTATTATGAAACATCTACAGTGAAAAAAATCACGAGCGACCTCCATGAAATGAAATACCAACTTAAAAATTTCAGAATATTTTTAAATGAATGAAATTTTAAGAGTAAAAAAAACTTTTTTTTTAAATTCGATTAATTCTTAAAACATGTTGAATTAACATATTTTCACCTGAGAAGTAACAAAGTAAATTGAAAATTTAATAAACCCCCGACACAAGTAACTTATTGAGAACATTTCAATAAGCCCAAATATGATATCACTGCTGTAAGCTGGTGAGGAGTTAGGTATCCTATCTATCCAAATGACAATGCAGCATCAGGTCAAGGTTTTTCTAATATCATTGAAGTAACAGAATACCAAAACCTTGACTCGATCAGACCTGTAGAAGATGCCCACATCTATTTATCAACTATAAAAGTCCTGATAATCTTCAAACGACTGATCAAATTTTCTCGAATCATAGCAAAGAAAACTAGATCAAAATCGGTTCAGCCAACTACAATGCCACAGACTGATACGTAGATACACACGTTAAACTAAAAACATCCCTCTTTTTATGTCGGGGGATAAAAACAAACGTTTTTTAGCCCACCCTAATGTGTATAGTATATCATCTGTTTAGTTACCATAAATACAAGCTATTAAATGGCCAAGTGAGATATTGGATCGAAAAAAAATCTTCAAAGATAAAATCCTGTTTGGAATTTAAAATAAAAAGTCATGAGCTGCAGTGGTCGCTTATAACAGATCACTGAATACCGGTTTGCTACTTCTGTAAAAAAGATCGTAAACATGATTTTCGTTGTTCAAAAAGAAATTAGATAAAAAAAAAATACCTACGTCGATTACTCAATTTAATTTAAGCTTTCACCCCGCGCTGATGACTTTGGGACTGTGATAACCAAGTAAATTTTAACGGTTTGTAGTCTTAAATTCCCATGTACTACGGTCGTAGAGCGTCGAGTAGCTGGAGAATACATATCCTTCTTGCAGGATGCAATAAATATTTAGTCGAACGTTAGCGGTGGTGAAGGCTACGTCCGCGTTAAGACGATTCATGAGACCCAACGTGTCATTATTTTAGATAAACCATTTCATGTTTTATTCGTGTTTATTCTTATAAAATACAACGTAAATAACTCAGAGAATATGAACAAGAGATGATATTTGAGAATCATATATCAAACTACCTGAAACTACGAAAATACATGGTAGAACTTCGTACTACCACGTCATCTTCGTAAGAGAATTTTACGTCTCATCTTGAAAAAGAAACTCCTGAACCTCCTTCTAAACTATCTACCATAGATTCGTAAAAGATGTTATGTTACTTCATCTTCTAAAGATCAAAAGAATCAGTATACTTATAATTAGTGCAATAATCATATTATTTGCAAGTAACATGCAATTATTAGGTCCTTACATATGAAATTAGCGTTTTATCGTACTGACCACTTTGATCGGAAATATCTCCTATTTGATTAAAAATTCCAAATTCAAATTTATAAATTCATTTAGCTGGTATATTTTAGTTTTGAAAACGGTCATTCATTTGTTTGTTCTCATTATTTTTTTCTTTGGCGTCGCTTATTACCGCACAATGGAAAACATGAAATATCGGTATATTTACGAGTACGAATTCTACCGTGGCACCAGTGCTGCAGAAAGAGCTCGAAGGATTAATGATGTGTACGGCGCTGGTGTCGCAAAAGAAAGCATGGTACGTTTTGGTTTCAACGTTTTCGTTTGGAAATTTCGACCTTCAGACCTAACCCCGTGGACGGCCGGAGACCAAAGTGGAAAATGAAGAATAAAGGCTATTGTGGAAGCGGATCCATCACAAAGCACTTCAATGGTAGCTGCAGGCTTCGGGGCAAGTGATAAAACTGTATTAATCCACTTGAAGCAAATCGGGAAAGTAAAAAAACTTGAACGATGGGTACCTCATGAATTGAGTGAATCGAACTTGCAAACACGCGTCGGCTGCTGTGTTACTTTGCTCAACCGACACAATAATGAAGGGATTTTAAATCGAATCATTACTTGTGATGAAATTGGATACTGTACGATAATTGGAAGCGCTCGTCGCAATGGCTAAAAACCGTGGAGACTTAGCCAAATCCTGCCCTAAACGAAAATTGACTCAGAAAAAGTTACTTGTGAGTGTCTGGTTGACTAGCGCCGGTGTTGTTCACTACAGCTTTCTAAAATCTGGCCAAACGATTACGGCAGATATCTATTGTCAACAACTGCAAACCATGAAGGAAGAACTAACTGCAAAACAACCGAGATTGGTCAATCGCTCTAGGCCACTGCTGCTTCACGACAACGCAAGACCACACACTGCACAACAAACAAGCTAGGTTTTTTTAGTAAAGGGATCAATGAACTACCCATGAGATGGAAAAAGTGCATAGATAACTAAATATATTTTACAAAAAAAAATTGACTTTATATTCCTCCTGTACAAAACGCCAATTTCATATGTAAGGACCTAATAATTAACGATTATGCCAGCGCACGCAGATAAAGCAGTTCAGTTGGGTCTCGACTTTCGACTTACATAACAAAAAATATTATTTAAGGCTAGCTGAGAGCTGTACCCTGATGTTAGATAGCCTATACTATTCCCCGTGAGTTTGACTATCATATACAAAAAAGAGGCTGTTCGGAATACAAATTCACTTGCTGCGTCGTACGATGCCGCGATCGCCGTGATTGGCGAATGCCCGGCAGGTGCATCGGTCGGCCACCCCGCCCTTTGTCCACGGCTCTGGTCGTCACGTAAACCAGACCGCTGAGTGCTATGCTACAGTACTTCCGCGTGCGGTGAAGCGCTACGTTATAGACCGCCGAGTGTTTTGATACATAGTGTTAAATGTTGTTTGTATAACTTGAATTGGTGTACCAAGAGTTTTCCTGAACTGATTGCTTGAGTGAGTGTTCTATGAGATCTGAGGCTGCCATACACACACATACATACAGTTCACCCCACAAACACAAATACCTCACCACACTCTGCAGTTCAGGTCAACGGAGCAAGCTCAATGTCACCGCCCGCTCCTGACGAGGTAAGTCTTTAATTTGATTGTATAATTTACTGTGCATCGCAGCAATAGTGTACGAAGGGATTGATTCGCGATAGATAATTGAATTAAGGGCCCCGCACATATATTACGCCTCCCTTCTGCTACAATTACTGTATCATATTAGGTCTAAGAAAATCTATTTAAAGTGCAATAAATATAATTTAAGTCTTATTACGTTTTGCTGAGAGTTTAGAATATGACTCTATGTTTGTTATTATAATTTTTTTTTTACACAACTAAAGTGGCAAACAAGCATATAGCTTATCTGATGGTAAGCGGCTACCGTAGCTTATAGACGATTGTAATACCATAGATATCACTACCGTTTTACTGACCTTGGACTAGCCTAAGCCAAGGAGTTCTGGAAACCCTACTCAACACAAGGTTGTTTGGCGACAATATTGTTACGACCTGTTACAACCCGATTAAAAAGATAGAAAAAAATCCTGTTCCCGAAATATCTCGAAGCAACTAGAAACTTCTCAGGACATCGTAATAATGTTCACGTCATAAACAACCGCGGCGCATGTTTGTGTAAACATCGCAGTTTACATACGAATGTATAGGGCTTATCGCCTCGATTACGTCATCGAGTGAGCATTGAAGGTAAACATCAATGAAAGTTCGCGACGCTTCACGATGTTTCTACGGTCGTTTAGTGTATGTATATAAGCGACTCAGGTGCGGCACCGAGGTAGTTCAATTTTGAATTACAAAGCGATAACAACGAGCGATAAAAGGAAGCGAAACCACAGTGTAATAAATAACAGTGTTGTGAATTCGTTTAATTTGTAATTGTGTGGAATTCAAATAAATCTTCTTCGCGTCAATCATCGGCATTTTTATACCCACGGGTGTAACAATATTCTGTAGGATGGAGGTATTCCATGAGTCGGACTGCCACAAGTACAGAGAAATCTCCAAAGAAATATCTCTGTGCTCTAACTCTTTCCAAAACAGCTATACTTCAAAAAACTTATTTAAAAGTTTTATCTATAGTTTAAATATTGAAGTTTTATTTAAAACAATCTCTAAAATATACATTAATCTATTGTAAATCTATGTTTGGCAATTTAAATTAATATTTATGTAATGATATAATAACATACACCGGGTCTCACCGGGTCTCACACATGACCTGGGTCATCGGCGCCGGGTTAAGAGTTGATCTTAATATTTAAAAACATGCTTACTTGTTTAAGGCTCGTGATTAGTAATTGGTAAATATGCCATAACATTATAATTAAACTCAACACGTACGACAGCAGCAACTAAAATGTAATTAATTAATGTGTTAGTAATCATATAAACAAATACTTTAAATTCATATTGCCGAGCAATAACTATGGAATGATATTTAGTTCCTATGTAGAAAATTACACCAAAATGGGTTGAAATTTCTAAAACTGTCTATACAATTAATAAATTTTGAAGTGTCTGTTTGTAATGTCAAAATAACAGCTTTTCACTAAATGCATATGCATATATACGATACATATAACAAAACACCTATTTTTAAAATTGTTGTCTGTCTGTCTGTCTGTTTGTTGGTTCCGGGTAATCTCCGAAACGGTTGGATCGATTTTGACGGGACTATCACTGGTGGATAGCTAATTTTATAGGGAGTAACTTAGGCTACTTTTATTTTAGAAAAATAATTAGAGTTCCACACGAATAAAAAAACTGGTCATGGTGAATCAATTCGGGCGCTTAAATAGCTTACGCTGAGTAAACCATAAGAGATATAGAAAATTAATGTACAAAATAATTGTAGACATTAAAAAGACCTACAAAAAAGTCGGCGAGAGTGTACGTCATCTTCTGAGGAACACCCACAATAAGCATTTTTGTCTTTAAAATAGCCGGGAGCAGGGGAGCAAGATTCGCGCGGGCATTCTGTGGACCACGTGAGCGAAGCCACGGGCACAGTTAGTAATTGATAAAAATAAAACCGGCCAAGTGCGAGTCTGATTCGCTCACCGAGGGTTCATTAATTAAACAGCTACATTTACCAAAATAATGATGTAACATTACTGAAGAAAGAACTGAACAGTTCTAACGAAAAGATAAACTATATTGAGCGACAAACTTAATTTTTCCGTTGGAAAGCTATTGTCCCCATATATCGCCATATGCCGCGGTCATTTTACCAGCTGCAAATAAATTTTATAATTTTATAAATGACTGGCTGTGTTCGTGGCTTCGCTCACGTGAACTAGAGAATGCCTGCGCAAATCTTGCACCCCCACTCCCGGCTATTTTAAAGACAATCAGCTATCTATCAGTGAAAGTCACGTCAAAATCGGTCAAACCGTTTCGGCAAAAATTAAAAAAAGGGCTTTTTGTTATAGGTATTGTATATACTTTCATATGCATTTAGTAAAAAACTGTTATTTTGACATTACAAACAGACACTTCGATTTTATTAGTTGTATAGATGTAACTACAAATGTATGTACGGTTTTTTTGCCTTTACTTCTGTTAAGACATTATTACTTCTCGCCAAATTTCATGATTTTGGTCAACTGGAAGTACCCTATAGGTTTTAATTCCCTTAGCGAGAGTTACAATACGCGGCATAAACAGCCGTATCTATTGATTGCGTTGACTTAGAAATTTGATTTTTTCACAGTACCAAGGAATTGTAGACTTGAGTATTCGATAAAAATTTCAACTTGATAGCTCTAAGCGCTCCTGAGAAAAAGGGTTTTAATGTACAGTCAGATAGACAGATGGACAACGAAGTCATCCTATAAGGGTTCCTTTTTAACTTTTGAGGTATGGAACGCTAAAAATTTACTCAAAGGATTTTTTACAATTTCTAAATGTATTATAAATACTATAGTACTTTTAACATGGTATCTTATGTTAAAAGTACTATTTACAATTCTTATGTGACCAATGAGATAAGCATCCCGTGTACAAAAATATAAAAAAATCGGTCAAGCCGTTTTCGAGTTAAATCTGGATATACAAAAGGACAGATAGACAAAAAATATTTAATGTTATTCGTATTTTTAGTCTCTTTTATATAGGTTGTCTAACAATATATACTAATTACAAAGTAATAATCAAATTTGTTTACTTACCGTTAATTTGACATTTTTATTTGTAGAATGGAGGGTTACAATAATTTTTTTGTAAGACACTAGGCATGTTTTTATACTCTTCATTTTTGAATCGAGACATCTACAACTTATATTTGCCTCCAAAGATTTCCTTAAAAATTTAATTTCACTCTGAAATAACTCAAAAGTTAAGATTTTTGTGGTGTTTCTCAAACTAAAGGCCGTGAATAGCATGTAATTCATTAAAATTGTGGAATAACTCTGTCTTCCCATGAAAACAAAAGCCGTTTCAACATTTTTCCATATTAATATAAATATGATTAGAAAACTTGAAACTGGTATATCTTCTGCTGTTCCTGAAGTCCTAGTCCTGAGAGATATAATTTGATCGTAATAATTGAAGAAATAATTGTCACTGGTAATCAGAGACACTAAAATATTCACTAAGCAGTCGATAAAACCTGACATTTTTGGTAACAAGTCATAATATGAGTTAATAAAAATTAGATATCTCAAATAAACCGTTAATAATAGAAAAACGCAATAAACTCTTGTAATAAACGATACAGTATTGTCTGAAGAGACGTTATAATAATATCCATATATGAGCCTGATTTTCATTATTTGTGATATTGATAAAGTTGGAAACTTCATTTTTAAAAATTTTCAGTTCAGAGTAAGCCAATAGTGATGTTTTAACAACGGACTAATACAGTCTACTGAGTCTAAACCATTGTTCTTGCCTGTGAAGTATTTCTAGTATTGACATTTACACAAGGTTTGTAAATTAGGTTACCATGACTACCACATGTAAACATTACGTGTATTTTTATGATATGTCACTGATACTCAACAATATCAAGTTTAGTGTATTATACTTTGTAAAATGTCGCTCGGATCCTATGACAGATAAGAGATTTAAGGACGACATAACATTGTATCGGGGTCTTTTTTCTATTGTTGATTACAAAGACATTTATTTCTGTGGTTATTAATAACTAAGACTTACATTTATAATAAATATGTATAATTTATAAGTATAAATTATTATTATCATTATATTAACACGTGAAGCAAAATCTTTGTACCCCTTTTTAAGCGTATTGCGTGCACAGAAGACTGTGAGATTTCGCATGGTTAAAGTTTATATGGAGAAGGAGTGCAGAAAGATAAAATTTATCTTTAATATAATAAATTAAATAATTTTAATAATTATTATTATATTAAATATTAATATATTAAATAAAATAAATGAATTCTGTGAATCCTTACACGACCACTGCCATTGAACTTAGACCCCCAAAATATTGACATTGTCACTCAATGAAAAGTGACAGCAAGTGATAATAATTCATTGTTTAGGTTCATACTGCAAATGTCAAATAGAAAATAGTCTAAAATTAAAAAGTCGCTGGTGGAATTTCGATCATTGGGCGACCGCTAATTTTTATTATTGTGTGTTAATATACTTTATTTTATTTGAAGTAGTTTTCACTGCCGCGGGTTACGTAACCAAACGACAGCGAAATGAAAAGTGAAAGAAAAGATAGTGCAGTGTTTGTAGATAGACATCTAGAGACAAACATTTTCTAACAATTCTGCAGGTGTTTAATACAACAGCCTTTTGAAGCTAAACAAAGGTAAGAAGATGTATATTAAGTGTTTTTAAACTATCGTGTAGTGTGTGTAGGATGACGCTAGTGGAGGAAATAACTATTGGTACCTACTGTTATAACTTTTTTTTTTTTTTTTTTAACTTGGAGGAACCCGTCATGGGTACACACCCGCCCGGGGGAACGAGTGGTTATGTGAGATTCCTACTCACTAAAACTCCACGGTGTACCATCCGACGCCACGATGGGGGGACGCGGGACCTGCAGGTAGCATACTACCGCGTCGCCCCGACGGCCGGCCCGGCACTGCCGGGCCCCGGCCTAAATAGGAGACAGCTCAGTACACCCTAGCCGTCTCCTCCGTCCGCCGAACCTGTGCAATGGGAAGACAGGCCCCCCGACCCGTCTCCCCTGGTTCGGCTAGGGTGGCGGGAGTTGGCGAATGAATCGCCTCCTACGACCACCCGGTCTTCTTTGTCGGAGAGGGTCGCTTAGGGGATCCCACCACGCGAACCCTCTCCGCGGCCTCCTTCTGCGATATGATGTCCTTGCAGAAGGAGGCCATCGCATGCCACGACCCCTCACTGTCGAGCATGGCTCTCACTACACTCGGCAGCGAGAGGTCCCCTCCTACCACCGCGGTTAGAGCGTGGCGCTGCTCATCCCACGTAGCACACTCAGACAGAGTATGCTGCGCCGTGTCTTCCATCGCACCGCACTCGTGACACGCGGTGGTGGGCTCTCTGCGGGCTATTTTGTGCAGGTACCATCCGAAGCAGCCATGTCCGGATAGCACCTGCACAAGCCTAAACGCCAGGAAGCCCCGGTCCCTATTTATCCACCGTTCGAAGACCGGGCGGACGGCGTCTATGGTGTATCGCCCATAACGCGCATCCGCCAGGTCCTTCCCCCATCTCCTTATCATCTCCTGACGGCCCTCACGCCGCAGCCTTTCCACTTCAATAAGAGCTGGAGCCTCCCCCATATTTCTCCTCGCCGCCGTATATCTGTAAACGGCGGCGAGCACTTCCGCCTCCAGCTCCCAAGATGGGAAGCCGGCGAGCACGAAAGCCGCCCCCGCGGACACCGATCTGTATCCGCGGACGACTTTACTGTTATAACTGTGTTAACTTTCCATTGCAACTTGCAACTTGATCGTATTGGTGCTTGTTATTATTATTATTATTATAGTAAGTACATGTAAATGTAAGTACATTAGAGAAAAAATACTATGGAAGAGTTTAGAATCATGAAACAGAAAACAATCCGACACTTTTTGAAATATTTATTTAACCATAATGTTAATTTTTTATCACTGTTTTTCATAAACGAAATTTTATGCGGATAGAATCACGAGTACATCTAGTATAATAACATAATACTGTTACGTCCGTGGGTAAAGAAAATGCCTTTATAGTTCGCGTAAATATTTATTCGTACTCAGTGGAAAAAAAATCAAACAAATTGACTATATTGATCCTCAGTATACTGCTGGTTTACTTACAGATTTCTCTATGCTCTTCTTGCAATAAAGAAGAGTCGAAATGACTATAAATGACTCCAGCTTTACATTATTATGGAAATGTTTTATTTTTAGATTATTGTTGGTTTGATGATGCAATCGGAGCGATAAGCTTTATATGTGTGAGTAAACTACAGTAGTTTTAATACCTACGAATACATTCTTGATGTTTTGAATAAATTCTAGCTGTGTCCAGAGATTCCGAGAATAATAAACTTGTTCTATTTTTCTCAGATCGTAACAATACGATAGTAAAATAATAATACTTAAAATAAACATCGATAAATAAAATAAATATTAGATAACAAAATACTTTTCACCGTTGCTTCAAGGCTACATCTGTTAGCAAAAATACTATTTTAATGATGAAGCACAGCGGTCGACTAATTGGACATAATCGACAAAAATAATATAATTATTCTTTATGTATTAAATTATGTAAAACAAATAGTTTATCGTATTTAAAACAGTGCAGAAACCGTCATACCATTCTGTGCAAATGGATAAACCGCTGAGCAAAATTTTGGAATCCAAGGTGTTGAGGCTGATGAATCAATGTTGAAGGTGAAGCTCCTTAGCTCCTTCTTAACGTAAATAAGCCACCCACTCCAAAGTTCATTCTTGATGAACTAGCTAAATCCTTTCACCATACTGTTCTCCGTCTCCCGCCATATCATATCACAACACAGAAATGATATGGGCTCAAATTAAAGGTTTGTATTTTTTCTTCACCTGTTTATTCTATACAATTAATAAAATATAAGTATCTTTTTGTAATGTCAAAATAACAGCTTTTTTACTAAATGCATATGAAAGTATATACGAAACATATATTATATATTTAAAAAAAACTATTTTAAAATTGTTGTCTGTTTCTCTGTCTGTTTGTTCCGGTGTAATCATCCGAAACGGTTGGACCGATTTTGACGAAATTTTCACAGTTAGAATAGCTGATGTTATAAGGAGTAACTTAGAATACTTTTAATTTAGAAAAATAATTAGAGTTCCGCGTAAATAAATCAAAAACTTATCGTGGTGAATCAATTCGGGCGCTTAGATGGCTTACGCTGAGTAAACCATAAGAGATATAGTAAATTAATATACTATATCATTGTAGACAATACAAAGACCTAAAAAAAAGTCACAGTATATGTTTGTCTTTTAAGGCCCACCCACACTAAGCATTTTTGTCTTTAAAATAGTCGGGACCGTGGGAGCAAAGATTAGCGCGTGTGCCGCTCGATCGTTGGCATTCTGTACTCCACGAGAGCGAAGCCGCGGGCACAGCTAGTGTATACATATAATACAACTGCAGCGAGACCGTGGCTGTACATTACATAATAATTTTGATGAAATTTGGAATAGAGAGTTCATAGCTCGGATTAACACATAGGATAATTATTATCCTTTCTACTATTCATTATATATCATTAATAATTTCCTGTACGTATATATATTTGTGATAATAGTTATTAACCACACGTTAACCCCACATACTCTTCAAAAATAAAATCTAGGGATGAATGGAGATGGTTACCCTTTCATATAATCTTGGGCCTGGATAAAAGAGAGATAGATGTAAGAATATGAAAATGGTGTCAATTAATAGCTAATACATATTATCAAAACATCACAGAAAATTCTCCCAATTAGACAACCTACATAAAAGAAGTCCTTTAGTTCACGAATATGGCCTTAAATTTTTTTTCCCTTTTTGTTTTATTTCTTTTTTTTCTTTTAGTAGGAGAGTAAAATTAATACATGTGGAGGAAGTGCGACATTATGAAGTTAGCAATAAATGCCGTGGTTATAATATAACCATATTATGTACAACCAGATATATAACACTATGCTCGATTTCTTTAAAAAAAACACAAACACATATACTTGGAACGTGAAACATTATCTAAATGCAAAATTTCATCCAAATTGTTAGAGCCATTTCCGATAAACCAATCTATCTAAGTCTATACAGGGTTATTGGTAATTCGCCGTATTCCAGTTAGGAGGTGATAGGGGTGACTATTTTCTATAATTTTAACCCCATATGCATTATACAAAAGTAAACCATTTTTGGGTTATCATGTTTTTAGCTTTTTTCAAAATAAGTAAAAAATGAAACATCAAAAATTAATTTAAAAAAAAGTATCAATTTGAATCTCATTTTTTCATGTGATTTATAAAAACGATTAAACACTGGTTATTTATGAATATTAAAACAACAATGTGCCATGTGTAGATGTGACATTGTTTATTATAAACCGATTTCGTACAAAGTGTGCCGCTGCAAGTACGTACAATATGGTTAATCAACAAAACGAAGCCCTAAGTGACTGCAGTGCCATCTAAACCATGGCGCATCTCTGTGTCCTTATTCTTGCACATTCGCTGAACTATTGGTAGCCCCTTTAAATGCTCAGAACGTGGGTGAATGCTGGTCAATATTAATTTAAAACAATCATCGACAGTAAAAACGGTTTTTCGACGTCGGACCGGCCGGAATGTTCGGTGCATTATTATCATTTTTCCCAGTTTATTAAGTACTGTGATTGCCTCAGCTTGTTCGTGGTGGAACAGTTTTGTGTGTACCTAATCAGATACAATAACTCGGACAACGGCGGCCGCTAGAGTGAAGTGTGGATTTGCACCCGGTCACGGACACAACATCAACGGCGATCCCCAGGTAAGTCGGCACTGTTCAGCCGGGTTCAATTATTTTGGTGGACCTGAACAACTACCGATTCAATAGGATATAGAAAGTCCCGGGACCAGCGAGTTACGAACTACGAAGTTATCGAAGGCTTTAATTCGCCGTTCCTAGTATCCGGCCCCCACACCGAGCAAAGTGTTATATATCTGGTTATACATTATCTCAGCCTAAGTTCCACTCTCTCTAACCCTCTCTCTTTTATGTGCTGCAGACGAAGTAGCGCGGGTTAGCTAGTATACTAATATGTTTGCTCACAACATGTGTGTATATAATAATAAGCACTAATTTTTTCTTTTTAAAATTTTGTTTTATAATTTTATCCTATAAGGATCTCAATTAGGGTTGTGGACATGCTCACCTTGCCCATAACGGTGGATCCACGCTTGAGGTATCGATAGCTGGTTTCTTGTTTCCACAAACATCCGCAACACCCGAGGGCTCGCAGATGCGTTGCGAATTAAATTATAACATTATTATTTTTACACAAATTTAAAAGGCAACATGTTCAATTTTATATTAATTGTCGGCTAACTTCATCATGTCGTTGGCACTCAGGTGACTCAGGATATAAATTTTTTAAATTTATTTTTCTTCATACGAGCGTATATAACGTACAGATTATTCTCTATTTTAATTAAAGAACCCTAAAAATGAAATTATCTAAACTAGCCAACGGAGCGCAGGTGAATGTGGGCATTGGCCAACATAATGTACGTTTATTATTCGACCAACAAACACCCACTACGAATCAAACGAGTTCCGTGGTCTTAAAATTGGTCGTGTTAAAATATATTATACATACTTACTGTGATTACAGTAATAAAAAAATAATTTAATGATTTAATTTATAAACAGATTTTAACGATGTGAATATAATTAAATGTTTTAATTATTGTATTATGAGTACCTATACAACTAGATGCAGTTATTTTTTATAACATAGTTATAAAATTGATTAGCCTTTAGCTTCGGTACGATTGAGGTTAGCTAAAAATAGGGATATTTAAAGTTAAAAATATATCTATATTTATATCGAAGCTAAGGTTTTAATATATCGATATGCAATACATCAATATTCTTATCTTGATATGTCGATATTTTTAGTATACTTAGTTAATAAGACTTTTACTTTGTTACAGGACTAGAATTGTAGCTTAGCGAGATCTTAAAGGTGTGAACTCCTCACTCTTTCTGTCTTACACAGTTTTAATTGCTCTTTTGCGAGAACAGCTGCCAATAAATTGGGGATCCTCTTCAAGGTTAGGCGGTATTTCACACCGAACCAGCTTCTAAGCTTGTATCAAGCACAGGTACGCTCTTGTGTGGAATATTGCTGTCACCTATGAGATGGATCAGCCAAATATTAGTTGGCCGCTCTCGATTCCATTGAGCGCCGTATGTTTTTTTTTTCTTCTTTGTCCGTGATGTATGTTGATGTGGCCAGTTAGAATACCAACGCTTCACTGATTCAGTGTAGCAATTATGCTGAGACTGGGACCTGTTTATTCCCGTACGACACGTTACTTATTATTATTGGTATTCAATTTAGTTGTGTTGACTTTTGTTTTTGATGGGTTATGTGATGAATGAATAATCATTTTCTTTCTTTCGAAAATCGTAAAAAAAATCTCAACAGATATTCATGAAATTTTGTACACTGGAACTATATATCATTTCAGAATCATTCCTGAGTGATATAAAATATAGGATATTTTTTTAATTCTTCGTAGGTTTTAGAGATAGACCGCAATAACACATTTTAAATATGTGGCCCAAGGTGATAACAGGCTAAGCCTAGTAAAAAGGACTGGCTCTCAAGTGCAACTGCCGGAATAAACCTATAGGGTGACAGTTGGACAGGCAAGCATTAGAAAAAGCCAGCGTGATATAGTTTCATCGCGATATTTCTCT
Source organism: Saturnia japonica (assembly GCA_033032175.1). Lineage (NCBI taxonomy): Eukaryota > Metazoa > Arthropoda > Insecta > Lepidoptera > Saturniidae > Saturnia > Saturnia japonica. The sequence continues at coordinate 3,030,799 of CM065330.1, forward strand.
TCACCGAAATCTCAGGCTGTTTGTAAAAATCCGAATTCACGTAGACTGAACCGTAATTGCTTCATTATTCTGTTAAAGATTCTATATCACCCATAGCGCGGGTAAAACAATATATACATATAACAAGCTAAACTATTAAAAAGGAAACAACAAAAAAAAAACCGATTCAAGCTAAAAGAGTAGAGTAAAAAATAAAGTATTTTTCTATTATTGCTTTTTATATGATTCCCAGACGTCGTGCTTAAATATTATATAGCCTATGCTACTCCCACGATTAAGACGAATCTAACGACACCTCGTATGCTAAAAACCATCAAGCCGTTTAGGTTACAGAGCGTGCCAAAGAAATAGACATACATAACTCGAAAAACATAACCCTCCTTTTATGCAGTCGGGTAAAAAAGACTGACTTGTACATCTAATAGTCTGTGAAGACTGATTGACTTAAATTGTCTTACTGGCTGACATATCACGTACAGATCAAACTACTGTGTCTAGGAATGTGAAAATTTTTACACTATAGGTGAGCACTAAGGAAGGTTTTTTGGAAATCCGAAAAAGGGGATCAGAGTTGGATGAAAATCCATCATTTTTTACGATACATCTATGGAAATTGGTATTTAGCAATTCAGTTACAAAGTGAAAAAACTACGACGTGAAAAAAGTCGCGGGAAAGCGCTAGTGAAATATAAAACGAGAAGAAAAATAAATCATGTAATTGTTACAATTATTCGAAAAAGTCATGTTTACCAATTTATTACTTAAGTGCAATCGAAATAATGTGCTAGTTAATTAAGACATGTCACTCGATTACAAGTTTGTTATATAAATTGTTATAAAATCTTATTTATTTTATTTAAGCTATTGATTTAAGACCGCTGCATACGTAACGTGTTTTACCCCGGACGGAACGGGACGACAATTTTTGGAAACATCGTTTCATAGAAATTGTATAGGAATGTGCATACGTCACGAGTACACGGACAGGACGGTGACGTGGCACCAACGGGACGGGAAAAATATCGTTGGCAACGATTTTAAGCGCATCCCGCCCCGCGCACGCCGCGGCCCGTCCGTGGTTCCGTTGCGTATTTATTATACACAGTGACAGTCGACCCGTCGCCGCGTCGCGTCGCGGTGTCTCGCCGAAGAGTTAAGTAATGAAGTGTACCCGTCTCGTATTTATGAAACAAAATGGACAACGTACGAAAATACTTATAAAATTTAGTCTCTACTTCTAAAAGCTCTTTGTGAAGAGTGCGGTATTCCCTTTCTTGTTCTCTTTCCTGCCATGTAGCTTATTTTCTTCTTAACGGCTGTAACATCTTCATCATCTGAAGCAACAGCAATTAATGCAAATTCTTCAAATAAAAAAATAATTGATTGTGTGGTTTTATGAAACCACGGTAAAAGTGAAACATTTTTTCACATTATAGACATTTAACTAAAAATTCACAAATAGTATATACACTACACGGTCAGTTGCTGCGAACTATAGGCGCCGCCATCCCTACTCCGCGGTCGACCGTCACGCGACATGCAACACACAGACCAAAAAGTTTGAGACAATCTAATAAAGGATTCACTTTAAAAATCCATTTTTCTTGTTCACAACACTAGAACGTTAGTTTCACGTCACTGTCGCGGTGCGTATGCATTAAACGCCCGTCCGTGTTTTCATAACACGACGTTCCGTCTCCGTCCCGTCCTCGTTCTAACGCCGCGCCGCGCCGTCCCGTATGCAGCGAACTTTATTCAACACGATTGGACTGGTTTAACATTAACGAGATAAAATTATTTTATTTTTATTTATTACTTTAAACGGCCCTCGGGGATCAGGAAACGAGGCGATGATGTTTCATAGGCCGTATGAAGTTTCGGTCTTTATTTAGTTAATTAAAAAATTTAATTGTTACGTACACGTACCCAGATAACATGAATCTTATCTATAAATATAACAAAATTGAAGTGTCTGTTTGTAATATCAAAGTAACATCTTTTTACTAAACGCATATAAAAGTTTATAGGGTAGCTATAGCAAAAAAAAAAAACAATTTTGTTTACCATAGTGATAGATTTTGTTAATATATCGTTTTCAATTGATCTAACCAATGTTTATGTTATTGACGATAGAAAGATATATATTTTGGTAATCTTTTGCATTTCAGTAACGTATCTTCGGATAGCTAGTTCATACAAAAGCTTACCAACAGAAATATCTTTCTATCTTCAGTATTAAAACAGTGGTTAGATAGACTGTTGAAAACGGACGTAGATCGGCAATAAGTTGAATAACTATTACGCCAGCGTACGCGGTTAAAGCAGTTCGGGGAGCCTCAATCTCCTACTTAAGTAACAAAAATCAATATTTAAGACTATCTGATGGTTGTAACCTAATCTTAAATAGCCTATACTATCCATCGAGAGTCTGGCTATCATATACAAAAAGAATTTTTTGAATCCGACTGGTAGTTCTAGAGATCAGCGTGTTTAAAAGAACAAACAAAAAAACATCCTGTCCAGTGCAGTCCAGTAGACAGTCCAGAAACTGTAAACGGCATATCGGTTCACCCGCCCCGCGGCAGTTTCATGGGGCGCCAAAATCATAATAATGTTACTCCAGTGGGTAATAAATATGCCGATGATTGACGTGAAGAAGTTTTATTCGAATTCCACACAGTTACAAATTTCACGAACTCACAACACTGTTATTTATTTTACTGTGGTTTCGCTTCCTTTTATCGCTCGATGTTATCGCTTAATAATTCAAATTATTAAATATCTACACTAAACGATCGCAGATAAATCGTGAATCGTCGCTAACTTTCTCGACGTTTCGTTTCTATGCCTACTCGGTGACGTAATCGAGGCGATAAGCCCTATACATGTGTGTGTAAACTGCGATGCTTACATAAACATGCACCGCGGTTGTTTACGACGTGAACATTATTTCGAAGTCGTGAGAAGTATGTAGTTGCTTCGAGATATTTCAGGAACAGGATTTTCTCTCGTTTTAATCGGGTTGTAATAGGTCGTGGTCGACTACCAAATACCAAACACGTCTGCGAAATAAACCGAGCCACTTCAGCTGCGCAGACTCACTGAGCAGACTAAAGAGTTCTCTATGACTTATCTTTATCGTACCGTGAAGCTGTGGAACAGGGCAAAGTTTAACTTCATAAATTTGTCTTTATGATGAAGTAACTTTTGTTTGTAAGCATTAATATGACATGCCTAAAAATAACCATAAATCATCCGTTAGCCAACGAAATTCTCATACATTCTGTCATATATTCATTCTTATGCGGCATCTGGTTCCAACTCACTGGAACATTCCACTGGCCCGGCAAGCATCACAAGATGTATGGATGACTCAACCTGCTATCGACCTCCGGTCTCGGAGGGGAGTGATGTGGCGACATCTACATAGCGACACATAGCGACATCTATCGAGCCACATAAGACGCATCCTAGTATCCTACATTGCGCTATAGAAATTAACTCAATCGTTGAGTATATATACAAGAACCCGACTACAACCGTTGGGCAGCTGCCCGCCAGACATAACACCCGTCTGGCCCGAGGATCCTCCCTTTGCAATAGTTCTTCTACAGACTAATTACGATTGTTATTACTTCTCTACTTAATTATTATATGCCGAAGTTTGAAGACATAAAAATGCCGATTATCCAACGGCTGTTACCGGAAGTCATTTTATTTTTTTTATATTTCGAAGAAAATAGTTATAGTATGCATCGGCAATAGGCAAATCAATAGGCTCAGGGAGAAGCTTATAAAATAAAGTAATAGTAATAGTAAAAGTATAAAGTAAATTTGGTGATACATATATCGTCAAAGCAAGGGCGTATATAGAAGGCTATATGTACAGTTATAATCTACCATTAATTCTCGGATTCTTTTTTCTTTGAGTTACGCAGGACACGATCTATTCAGAGCCTTAAGTTTTCCTGAACAGTTTATGAATTTATAATCTGTAGTTTCACAGTTAGCGTGATTTTGGGTACATTTGCATTTGCAGAGGGGCATCTTTTTGATGTATGACCTAGTTTCCAACACCGGGAGCTTTGTGATACTGGAAAAACATAGGGTTCAACTGCTATTCTTAAGCCATCAACATGAATATATGCGGGTAAATAAGAACCCTTAAAACAGACCCGAACTGTTTCACTAGGAGTCCATCCTTCTTTATTTGGGCTACGGCGCATGAGACGATTGAGAGCAATCAATTCCGCAGAATTAGGACACTCAATACTGCTTAGCATCAATTCCTCTGTTGTATCTAGATCTATATCTTTAATTACGCCATATGATAAACTTTTTTCCCAAGCTCTCTGAATTCTCCAACCCTTATCAATTAATTCCCTACATGTCTCTAATTTTTCTGCACTACTTTCATTAGTAATATCTATTCGTAACCTATATGGATTGAGGAACCTAACTTTAATTATATCAGTAATTTTGTGTGACATGAACAATCTGGCTAAAGTAAATTGTTTAAGTATTGTATCTTTTCCGGTATTTATATTTCAATTATATTATTACCGTCATTTAACATTTTTTCTTTCTTTTTTTAACCACCGTCCATTCTTTTCTTCTTCATTTCTCAATCTTTAAATCGGCGTTACATGTGTTTCTTGTTCTTGCTCCATTTGCGTTAGTTCAACTTCACATAATCGGTCTTCCTCTATATCAATCATATCAACTTCACTCAGTAGCTCAGTCCCGTTATTCAATATTAATATGTTTAGCGCAGCTATGATGTATGCGCATTGTTATCAGCTTACCGGTAACGGATCGGACTCGTAAGCCGGCCTTTGTCACGAACAGTTAAGTTAACAGTCTCGGGAAATATTTATGCACAAATGAATCGACCACCTCGTACGAGTGCCGTATCGAGACTGCATTTTTCTTACTTAAGTCATTTTGAAAAAACCGCATTAAATATATTTTTCCGCTTATATAATACATTTATATGTAAATATTGAAGAATTTGGAAACCGCATCGCATCGCATCGCATTGTAGATAATAAAGACGTCGAATACAGTCACATAGAAAATCAAGACCTGCCGTTCAGGAGTTCGAGGTGGCTGAATGGGTAACACGTATTAATATTTGGTACCTAAGATTTGATGTGAACATATCTCCGGGGCAGGCGAAGCACGTTTTTTTCTTTCTTTTTGTTATTTTTATATTTCGCATCTGCATCCGCATTACCATGCCCATTACAATCTTTATTGTATTTTTTTTTTTCAATATTATCTTGTCTGGTGCGTTACAATAACGCTGTTAAGTTCAATTATTATTGTACGGTTTATTGTGCGTCGCTTTTGTAAAGTCCTCCATCGTTGTCATCGGGTATGAACCAATTCATCACAAAGACGACACATTGTTATATTGTTGCTAAATTATGTTGTTAACTTTTATTAATACCTACTCGCATATTTCTCGCTTATGTACACGAGTACATACATCATGTATTCTTACATAGTTAGGAATCTATAGAAATAAATAAAATTGAAGTGTCTGTTTGTAATTTTAAACAATAGCTTTTCCTAAATGCATAATATGAAAGTATATAAATAAGTACGGTACCTATAACAAAAATAAAAACAATTTTTACAATATTTGTCTGTCTATAAGTCTGTTCCGGCTAATCTCTGAAACGTTTGGATCGATTTTGATGTGACTTTCACTGGCAGATGGCTGATATTATAAGGAGTAACTTAGGCCACCTTTATTTTAGAAAAACATTTAAGGTACCACGCAAAAAAATGTCTATAAAATATCCGGCCGGTGACCTTCGTGGGTGGAAGCAGGATCACCACAACACCACCCACCATCACCATCTTGTTAGGATACTGAATCGTCATAACACATGATAATAATATTCACTCGATAATAGCAGTAATGGTCTTCATTAAAGAGGACCGGTTGTCAAGTTGGGAAGAAGAAGAAGAACGAGTTCTCGTTCTTAATATCGTTCGTTCTCTGTGGCAAGCAAACGTTATGTTGGTACTGTGCTTGGGTCGTTTTTGACAGAAACGGTCTTAGTACCCTATAAAACTTGTTATATGGACTACTGTTGTCTGAACAGTAAACAGTTATAAGAAACTACTTTAAATTTGAAGTAAGTAACGAATAAGCTACAATGAATCTTATTATTGTAGACATACAATACCAATTTGGATGTAGAAAAAAAAACTGGTTTTATTAGCTTCCGTAAAGTGCCAAGTAACATATTTCAGTTAGTCCTAAGGATGGCAAAAGTATGAAGAGAAGTTGATTTTATAATTTTCTGAAAATGTATGATAGTGCGGTACTTTAGAGTTGATAAAAAATTAATTAACTATTGATTAATATATAATCATTAGCACTATCGAATAAATCAATAGTTGTGGATAAAACTGTCAATAGTTTATTCCCAAAGGAAAGTACATAATACGGGGTTGCATTTTGTGGTTCTAGGTAATAAAGATTTGCGCAATCGAGTTTTTTTTAGCTCGCCAAATAACCAAATTATGCAAAACGCAGACTTCTTTACAACAATATCGATTCTATCGGATTTTGCAAACAATCGGAATTTTACCAACATCTAATGTACATAGATTTACTGTACAGTTTCTCTCGAACTAAAGGAAAAAACTAGTTTTTTTATAATCGCTTCGAAAAACTGTTTCGTTTCATTTTACGAGAAATTTGGTAATACCCAGCACTAGACCAAAGCGCGCTGTAAGCGTTACGATTATGGAAGGTTTGAGATCCCACAAAATCTTCCTAGAAAGTTCTAACAGGGGAGTCACAATCTCGTTAGGATACTAAATCGTCATAACAGATTCACTCGATAATGGCAGTAATGGTCTTCATAAAGAGGACCGGTTGCCAACTTAGGAAGAAGAAGACAAAGAAGAAAGTTTGGCCCTCAACATGTCAAAGGAAGAACCCTGAACAATCGTAAAATTATAAAGGTATATTTGGCGACTGTAGTATGCACTCTGATCAGGTACTTTAGGAAGGGGATTATTTTTTTGACAGTCGAATGCGAAAGTAATCATATCTTCTGCCTTTTCCTGAAGTAATTTAAAGAATGCTTGTGCCCTGAGTTTGTGGACTCTTTTTTCGAATATCAGAACTTTCTTTTTTTCTTGGTCGCTTTCGATTTTAATTTTGCCATCCAACTCAATACACTTTGAGCAGACGTCCGTTCTCGGATTACCGAATCCCAAATTGAAATCTCGGTTGAATATTGCACGAAAATAAGACTTCTTCACAACATATTGAGGATTTTCGGATTTGAACATATTATATAAAGTTTGTTTATGCACAAATCGCTATGTAGATATTTTCGCTCTTGAGTTGCAGATCGACAATAATGCGATTCAATACATTTTAACTTCATTATGAACTGGCGAACCCTGTTCTTTTGCTCCCTATACTTGTTTATTTTATGGTTTCCTCCTCTGATTTCTTTAGGACACTGTCCCGTATAATAAAAAACCTTCATAACAAATTCCACTCTATATTTTTTTATTCTAAGAGAACTCAAAAAAATTTTTTGGCTAACAGGCACAAATTCCTTCTTACTATTGAAAATCCTGTATTGGATATTAAAATTTCTTCAATGCCTCTTATTCTGGCTAGGACGTTTTCTTTTAATTTTTTTTTTGACAGCACTTGAGAAGAAAAGCATCTTGTACGCTTTTTTTCTTTGAAGCATAAAATGATTGATGAAATTTCAGAAGTTCATTCGATGTCAGGTTTGCACATTTTAGCCTTGGGTTTTTATGTGAACAATACACTCGTTCAGGTAAAGCAGTCGAGAAGTATCTGAGAAATTTTTTTTATAAGGAATCTGATAATTTGGTCTTGTTTAGTAAAGTAGAAAAAGATGGTGAAGCCAAGCGAGTGAAGTGATATGCTTTTTTTAACATAATACTAGTAGCTAGTAGGTATTATTGTACTATTGTTTGTAGGTATACTACGGTACTCACAAGTTTACATGTAAGTATAGCAATAAAAAGAACAATAACAAAATTGTTTCAACGCATAAACTAATTTATCTAGTCGATTTTGGTTACAGAAAGTACTAACGTAATGGTAAATAGCAATAATTATTTTCTAACAGGATATGAACATAAATTATTAAAAAAAAATGCAAAAATGGAATTTATTTTATTGCAAGTTAACTATAATGTGTGGAGTATTGACGAGTGGTACATCACTAACCTTTCTCTCTTAGCAATGTTTGCTTTCCAGTTCTCAGGGTTTCGGGTCCGCTTTCGACCTCTGCCCGCACTTGCTGGTTCTACAGGGACCTCCTTATCAATCATTTCAATAAAATTGTGCATGAGATTTCACCAAAAACACTAAGAATTCAATGAAAAATATCGAATGTGCAACAAGATTGCATAGAAATCACCATTTTGTTTTCCAGAATTCAGGCGTTGTGATTGGGTGTTCCTTCACCTAGCTGTCTTTGAATCTAACTTGGGTGTGTTAAAGGAGGATTATACCAAACCTTTAACAAACTAAAACTCTATTATAAAGAACCAGTTTAAAAATAGAACTGTGTCTCTAAAAATAAGATTGACAAGTGAGTGTGTGCAAAAGGGTCAATAAACTAAAAACTGAAATTGAAAAAATTGTGATAATAAAAGACTCTTAAATTTGTGTAAACCTCCAGTTATAATATCTGCTTAACGTAAGTGCTTCCAACAATAATAGGGTGCACTTAGATGTATTTGATCCCAAAATCTATTTTTAAACGAAATTTTAAGGGCTTTAGCCGTATTTGTTCCTAAAAACAATAAGATGATGAGTTGCAACTAAAAATTCCCTAGATGTCTCCATACTCAACTCATTTTTGGAATTAGCGGCACTTAGCTGCATTTGATTCTATATGCCTCAAATGTTTATGTTCTAATCTCTATAATTTTATAATATAAACTTATATATGCATACTATATACCAGAGATAAATAACAATTAATAGAAACTGTAAAAAGCTAAAAAGTGTAAAATAGAGTATATTATACTGTGTGTAACATACAATTTGATATTTTTTTGCAGGCAACATTATCACAAAATGTCCAACGATTGTCAAGAAAACAATGTTAGCCCGCCTTGTAAAAAAATCAAATTTACAAATGAAAATGATAACAGTGTGAATGAACATCAAGTAGAGTTAAAAGACTTTATTCTGGAGAAAGTTTTGAACAATAACACGAATAGGAAAACTGTGTGTGTAGTGGGGAAATTTAAAAATAAAAGTGGCGTGGCTCTAATTTCGTTTGAGAAAAATGCGTTCAAAGAGGAAGAATTAAACGAAAACGGGTACTTTTCATCCGAAACAGACCTCCGGACGTTCTTCCAAAACGATATTTACGGGAATTTCGAGTGTTTCCCGCGTCGGTCTCTAAACGGTGAATACTTTCAACTTTTCATTGCCAAACTTGCGATTAGTCATACTTGAGGAAGTCTTGTCAGTAATCAGAAACCGTGAATCGATAATTTGCACTGCTTTGTTATATATTTATATTTTGAGTTATTTAAACGAGTTATTGCTTAATGTATCACATTTCGTCATTACTTTCAATAATTATGTACATAAAAGAACAAAGATAAGGTAGGTAATGTGATAATGATTTGCTAACAGATGGTTGATAAAATTTATATTGTTTGTTCAATTTTTTTTTTTTTTCTGTAATAAATATAATGAATATTCATTGTTTATTTTTGTGGAATAGCTGAAATGCTATTGCTTAGGATAATTTAGACATTATTTTCAAAATTCTTAAATGTCAAACCAAAACATGTGTTTGAATCTTAGCTCTTCAGACAGTGTAGGTTGATGGTCTGCTTTTGGAATTGTTTCCTTTCTTAGAATAAGTCTGAATAATCCAATCTAAGGTATAATGTTATTGGGGAATCTAACAAGGCAAAGTGGCAGTTTTCCTGTTGCTTTTTATTGTGTTACTACCTATAATTACTTTCATATCTTATTATTATTTCTTACATTACTAAAATGACTAAAACACAAAGTAAATTTGTTCAGTGATTATCAAATTTTTTATTAGTGTACAAATTACAATAAAATTTCAGTAGTGTAGTTCTTTTAAATGTCATTATTATGCAACATATGGTATTTAATTACATTATCTAGTTTAATTTGTGAGAAAATTATTAATATATTTGGATATTTTTGTCTTTCTATTGTGGTACCAGCTTTTTTAGATTCACTTTTGTCTAATACATATTGAATTTCTAGAAAAAAATTCAAATGATAAATACTGATTGGTCTTGGATGAGCTTTTCTAAAAAAATCTGAAGGAATTCTCAGTTTCTTGTAAATTTAGTCTCTAATGTTTTTGTTTGGGTTAATATAAAAGTATCTACCATCAGTAAAACATTAATTTGTTGCAGTCAACAACAGACTGCTTTGTTTTTGTATATCATGAGTTTTTCATATAGGACAAGTGAAGCATGACCAAAAACTCAAAGTTTTTATTTAATATATCATTGTTGTTAGTAACAAAGATGGAAAAAAATGTACAACATCTGTGTCCAGGGTAAAAGAGATTGCAGGGTCTGCGAGTGCAAACAAAATTCCAAAACACCTCTTGTGTTAATTTGACCCACTAAAACCTAAACACAACCTGGTTTCTGGGCAAGCCCATGCAGTTCTCAGAAGAGGTTCAGTTGCTCTCTGTCAAAAAAGGTCCTGCAGTATATTAACCCTATAGGACTGGGTGGGGGGAGTTTTAGTGGTGTGGGATGATTGCAATAGATCTCATTGGTTGCAGTGATACAGGACTGCATAAGCCTGAGAATAACTCCCATATAGAGTAATAATAATACCATAAAAGGACAGATGACCTTGCACATGGCAAATTTTTACAAAAACTTATTTCCATAATAAATATGTTCATGGGCAACAGTGTTACCTATTTAATATATATTTAATACAAAATAATGTAACTGTATAATGTAAAAAGGTTTATTATTTTACTATAATGATGTATATTAACTATCTAATTTTATTTGAAGTCTCATATCTAAAAATGCATTACAAGATCAACCAAAATTAGATTAATAGTTTAAATCTTTAATTACATACATAATCAGTTTTTGAAATTAATTATATAGTGCCTATATGTAGCATCAACTTTCAATAATAAATGCTCTTCAAACTCATTTATACTCTCTCAAATTTCTCTTAATTTCTATACAATAATTTTTTTTTTTTTTTTAAAGTCAAGTTAAACAATTTTTGCACTAATAACATCAGAAATATACTTAAAAGTCAATAATCTTTTCCAGGTGTGAAAACTACTATTATATACCCAGCTACAGAGAAGCATATAGCTAAGTTCAGTCAACAACAGTCGCATATAGTTTTGGAAACTCCTGAGTTATATAATAACTTAACCCTTCCATATATAGAAAAAGAGCAATTCAATTTACAGGTAACTTAATTTATATTAATAAATTTGTACCATAAATATAATTTTAGTAGTACAACAGAAATTATAATTTTACAAATATAAAAGGTAGGTAGTTCAAGTGATAATTTGCTCTATGCTTTTCCATTTTGTTTTAATCAGCATTTTCCAACCTATTAGCTGCTAGGTCTCCCTAAAAAATCTGTACACCACCCTAAACAATTTTTATTTTCTGTGCCATCTAAATAATAAAACATTATTATATGAAATACTACTAAAAATTTTATGATTGTGCTGTACTGTTATTTTACAAAGATAAAGTTTATGTGTTTGTAAATATTGTGGTATGATTATTTATTTTTAATTGAATAGTTCTTATGCCACACCTGTAAGCTGTCTCCCAGGTTGATACCAAAGGTTTTCCACAATAAGGCATTATGTTATTTGATAATCTAATTGGAGATGAAAACATATTACACCTGAGAATCGCAACCCTATCAAGAGCAGCTGCTGGAATAAACAAATAATTGTATGGTGTTACATTCTTTCAAAGTCTCTATTTTCCTTCACATGTAGCAGATCACCAAAGAGAGGTAGGGCATCCCTACAGAAGATTGCAGCCAGGGATATACATTAAATGCTAACTGCATTATTGAAAATGTTTATATTTTGATCATAATTTAGAAAAATTATGAATTTTGATTTCTATGGAGAATATTAAAATTTTTGTTTTAATGTTTCTGTGTAATAATTAATATTTACAAATTATATTGCAGTGGGTATATAATATCTTAGATGGTAAGAGTGAGCAGGACAGAATAGTACACAACAATAAATGTGAAAAGGAAGGATTTGTTTTATTGCCTGACTTAAAGTGGGACGGAGTGACGAAAGAGACTTTATATCTGTTAGCTATTGTAAGACAGAGAGGTATATTGTCTTTACGTGACCTGGACAGTACTCATTTACCTCTTCTGAAGAGAATCAGGGACGAAGGGAAGGTAACTATTTTTTGAAAATAATTATCTTTTTGTATTGATTAAACTAATTTCATGTGCATATAGAATACCTTACTAAATAACATAGGCCCATAGAAACAAAACAGCAATGTCCAATTTTTTCATTATGGATTTTCGTTATTGCAATTAGTTTTACTTACATGAATATCAGAGATTTTTGGGGAACTAAACATTGCTACAGACAACGAAATATGAATTTGCATTTAAAAACTAAGCATGAACTCCTAATCTATATTCATAAAACTTATTGTATAAATGGTTACAAGTTACTGCATTTTTTTATCCTCATAGGTTTAGCATTATGGCCACAATCTCATGTAGTCTTAAGTGTCGATGTGGCCCAAGATGGTAGTATGCTAAGCCTAGTGGAAGACTGGGTCTCAAAGCGCACCTGCCGGAAGATTTTCAACTTGAGGGTGGTAGCTAGCCAGCCTGGTTTTAAAAAGCTCTATCACCATGCTATAGTTTCATCAGAATGTTTTCTTTCTCCGAAAGCTCAGGCTCCTGGAAGGGATTTAAACTCGCGTCAATCGACGCGGATTCTGTACATGCAATCAACAGAGGCATTAATTCTTCCTTCATTTTGTTTCAGAAAAGTATATTTGAGAAGTACAACTTGCCTGGCAGCCAGTTGCGAATTTATTTACACTACCAACCCTCGTTCTATCACCTACATATTCACTTTACTTACTTGAAGCACGAAGCTCCTGGCATCTATGCCGAGAAATCTCATCTACTCGACACTGTCATTGACAACCTCGAAATGATGAGCAATTATTATAAAAAAGCAACCCTACCATTCACCATCAGAGAGATGGACAATTTATTCAATATATATGAAACCAATGGTCATGTTAATAGAATCAAATCAAATATCGAGTTGATTGATAAATAATTTTGTACAGTTTGAGTAGTTATATTGTAAGTTTTTTTTAAAATGTTGGTGGAAAGTATTTTGATGGAGCTACGCTCGAGATTGCGCAGTTGTAATGTTTTCATAACGACTGGTATCGATTTTACAAAGAAATATAATTTAAAAATTAGCATTCAGGCCAATTGTATCATACTTAACTATTATAATAATGATTTTAAATCATTGAGAAGGGATAGTTTGTCTTCTATCGAGAGCCTCTCGGATTGTTACTCTGACGATGAATTGGATTTCTGTTCCACAATCGAGATTGCAGAATTCTGCAGAGTTATACCAAATTCAATGTCATGCCTTAAAATTGATAAAAACACTGTATCCTTTAGAATTTTGACTGAACCAAAAGATGGCGGTAACTTTTATAAAGAGATCATATCAGCAAATGGTGTACATAAGTCTCTAGAGACTGCAAAATTGAAAATAAACGTCAATGTTGGAGTTGGAGCCAAATTGACTTGTTCAAACTGCTCCAACATTATATCAGATGGTTCTATTGAATTTGGCAGAATATTAGAACTACCCACAGAAAACTTGGACATATCGGAATGGTTTTGCCATGGACATGGACATGGTCATAACTCTAAGACAGACAGTATTTTGAAGCGGAATAAAAATGATTTTTTGTACAGATTGACGTATTTTGTGGTCAATCAATCACTCCTGTCAGTTAAGGCTAATAAATTCAATTCTAAACGGAATATATATCATTGTAATAGATGTTTGGCTTGGCTGGGTCTGAAGAATCAGGATACAGTGAAATTATACAATTCTGAAGTGAAAATGTGTGAAAACGATATAGAAAAACATATGTTTTCTCAAATAAATGAAATCAGTAATGTCCATTTAAATGACTTCATATATACAATCGAAAATATGACTCGAGAGTTCAACTTGGGCTTCCAGTATACAGTTATGTGTAAAATCGTTTTGGAATGTAAAATATCAACTGCAACACAGCATTACTTGTTGATTTGGGTGATGGATAAAGAATTACAAGTGCTTCGGAACGACGGACATCGTAATGATAAAATTGAACTAAAGTCAACGTTAGTTACAAAAATCTTGTATAAAATTCATTTGTCCCATAATGAGGAAGTTGAGTCATGGATGTCGGATCCTGTAGTTATTTCTACAGATGTTTCTAAAAGCATGTTTATCCATGGAGTTGAACATTTGCAAAATATGTCACTGAAAGTACCGGAGGCATTCCGTAAGACAGACGGATATTGTGTTAGCTATCTGAAAGTTTAATTTTTAATTTAAAAAATAATTTTTAATATTAAAAATGGGACTCTGGATGTATTATTTTTATTGAATCCTTCATTTATTATGTAAATGGTTTGGTTGAATGCATTGAACTGGCTACACTGTTAGCCTGAGGGGCCCTAAAACTAAAGCCGCTGATGGCTTTTACAGCAACATGCGCGCGAGGGTGCCAAAGTGGCCAGACCTCGGCATGGGCTGTTGTCGCGATCTGAATATTTCTCATGTACACATACGCATACATATGCCCCGGCCATCTGGGAGGAAGGAAGGAACATGGGTATATGTACAGGTTTGGCCAGAAAGATTTGCGAATTTAAAAAAATAATAAATTAAAAACTAAATACCATACACATACACATCTTTATTTCAATTAAAATAGACATCTGGGAAATTTATTTCTTAAAAATTACATCAATCAGGTGTGCCCCATCCCGCTGCAAAAATTCCTCGAATCTGAACCGCAAATTGGTAAAAACTCGCTGACACATTGCGCGAGGAATAGCTGCCATTTCTTCTCGGTTATTTATCTTCAACTGGTTAATCGTGGCTGGGTTATCGGAGTAGACTACTTTTCAGGTATCCCCACATAAAAAAGTCCGGAGGCGTTAGATCCGGACTTCTAGGCGGCCATGCAATGTCACCTCGGCGCGATATCAGTTTCCCAGCAAACATCTCGTTTACGGCCGCCAACGAAGCATTAGATTGTATGGCATGTCGCACCATCTTGTTGAAACCACGTCGCACGATTATAGGCTTCAAATTGTTGCAGTTGCGGAAAGAAAAAATCCCTTAACATGGCTATATATTGGTCGGAATTTACAGTGACAAATTGTCTTTGTTGATTTTAAAGGAAATAGGGTCAGATAATTCCGTGCTGATATGGCCGCCCAAACGGTTACTTTCGGCTAATGAAGAGCCTTTTAATGTTTTGCACGTGGGTTCTCTGCAGCCCAGTAACGGCAATTCTGTTTATTGACATGCTCATTTGAGTGAAAATAGGCTTCGTTGGAGGACAGAATATTGTTGAAACTCTGAAAGCGTTTCAACAAAAGCTCATCGCAAAATTGGGTCATTTGGCAGTAATTCCTGCACAAGTTGAATTTTATACGGGTGCAAATTTCAAATCTTTCACAAAACGCGACGCAACGATGTTCTAGACACCACAAGTTCTGCTGATCGCTTGTGAGTCGATAGACCAGGATTACGTTGAACTGAAGCTCTAACTTGCTCAATTGTCTTCCGTTCTTGTTGACCTTGGGCGTCCCGCAGGCTTCTGTCTGAGAGTCGAACCAGTAGCTTCGAACTTTCTGACCCACGATCGAATCACATTTTCCTTCGACCACTGATTTACGTCATGTAATCCAAACACGCCGAAATAAACCTCAAAACAATAGCGTACGAATCGCCATTTTTATAATAAAATTTAACGCAGAATGCACGCTACGCTCCGGTGAAGCGATCCATCGCGACTAAATTTCCGAGAACCGAGCTTCTCATTCCCCACCACCCACGCAGCCCCCGCTCATAAGGTTCAAACGCAAGTGTTTTTAAAATCGTACGCCTTTCCGGCCCACGACTTTGTTTCAACAAGATGGTGCGACATGCCATACATCTAATGCTTCGTTGGCGGCCGTAAACGAGATGTTTGCTGGAAAACTAATATCGCGCCGAGGTGACATTGATATTATACAGAGATATTGATACCAGAATGGTGTGCGGGAAGAGGGATATGGGACAAAAGTAAGGAGAGCCTTAGTAACTGTACTAGTGACTAGTAACCTGGTACCGCAAAGCGAGATCCAGGCAAAAACCATTTTTCCGAGACTGAAAAATCCGCAGGTTTGAATTTATTTAACAAATGTATAATTTCATGCTTTTTAGGACGTAGACTTTGATAGTTCCATAGCAGTATTACGACTGGATCCATATTGATTAAGCAAGGAGGATAAAGAATTATTTTGGAAAATAATATCAATGATAATTTGAAGAAGAAGCTTGAGGAGTGAGTTATGTTGGACTGACTCAAGAGGAAGAGGGGTGGAATTTTAGAGAGCACGTCCATTATGTTGGTTGGATAGAACCTCGGCAACAATAGCCTGATGACTTTTTGGTCATAAAATTTGCCCAGAGAGACTCTAGGACGTCTATCAGAGTAGGTAGTTTTTGTATAAGAATAGGTTGTTGGGATTGGGAACTTTTTATGAGGTAGTGCTGAAAGGGGTTGGGACCTTGGGACCTTTGGAGAGGAAGAGATTGAATCACCTCAGCGAATCTCCTACCAATTTGGGGAAATTGTAGAGCAGCTTCTTCATAGGAAATTCCAACTTGCGCCATTACCCTTTTTATATTTGTCTGTCTACTAAGATACTGAACCATTTATTTTATTTTGTATAGTAGGTACTTTAATAAAAAAGTGAAACTTCTTTTGGTATGGTGTGAATTGGATTTTATGAAACTAAAAAGAAATAGCTATAAATGTATATATAGGTTTTAGGCTGTGAGAGAATGAAATAGAATATGTTTCAAAATAGTTTCCCTATTCTTAATGTACTCTAGATATATACCAAGAAAGGGAGAGAAGGAAAGAAGTTTCACTTCTATCATATGTGGAACTTGCGCTTAAAATTTTAAAATCTTATAATACTACTATCCTTAATGGCCCTGGAGCCTCAGAGGGGTTTTACAGCTTCCCTGTGGCTTGGGTGTAATGGGTAGGTACTTGGATCATATATCAAAACACACAAGTAATAAAATACAAAAATAATTTGAGACAAACATCAACCTTTATGATAATTGAAAAAGAATGTGTAAGTGATTTCTTTAAATGTACATAAAAAAGAATTATTGTAGTTTTCAAAAAATATTGATCCATTTTCTTCCAAAAATAAAATGCAGAAAATAATAAACAGGGTTTTTATCTTTGATTTTTTACTACACCTTTTATCATATTAAAACAGGGGCATTCTTTATAATATAAATTTTTAACAAATATAACTAACAAACATAACTGAAATCTATGACAAAATAATGAAGATCATAATGATATCTGTCCAATGTATGTGGTACCACGTAGCTGTGATATCCCATTAAGGACTATGGAGTAATTAAAATACCAGAAGAGACTGAAAATTATCCCAAAAGTTATATCTGATCAATTAGTTAAGGATTATTATATCTATATTTTTTTATCATATGTTAACATTTGGTGATTATCTTAATTTTGAATTAACAATAAGCTTGAAGAACTTAGTGAGCAAGGGCTCTTATAACATAAAAAGGTTGTTAAAAAATTTCATAAGAATTAATATATATATATAACATATATTAGTAGTAATATTTCACACCACATAGTCAGCAATACAAAAAAAACTTTAAGTTAGGTATGAATACAAATAAATTATTGGAAACCCAGAGTTCACATGAAAGTTTTAGGGTTTACATAATTCATATATGTATTAGTGTACTGCTAGAGATAGGACTTTTTTAAAGCTTCCGACTGTATACAGTCCTTGGAGTTCCACTTCTAGCCTCCTATCACAAGTTATCAGCTGGATGCTTGAATGTCCTACACTATTATTTGTATAAGAGTGGCCTGTAAAATGTTTTGAAATTTGTAAGTTGAATTCCTCTGTCCATATTTTTCCCAAGTTTTACAATGTGCAATGTAGAAAAGCTCTAACAAGATGGTGTGACATGCCATACATCTCTAATGCTTCGTTGGTGGCCGTAAACGAGATGTTTGCTGGGAAACTAATATCGCGCCGAAGTAACATTGATATTATACAGAGATATTGATACCAGAATGGTGTGCGGGAGGAGGGATATGGGAAAAAGCTAAGGAGAGCCTTACTAGTAACCTGGTACCGCAAAGCGAGATCCAGGCAAGAACCATTTTTCCGAGACTGAAAAAACCGCAGGTTTGAATCTATTTAACAAATCTATAATTGCATGCTTTTTAGGATGTAGACTTTGATAGTTCCATTGCAGTATTACGACTGGATCCATATTGATTAAGCAAGGAGGATAAATAATTCTTTTGGAAAATAATATCAATGATAATCTGAAGAAGAAACTTGAGGAGTGAGTTATGTTGGACTGACTCAAGAGGAAGAAGGGTTGAATTGGACAGAGCACATCCATTAGGTTGGTTGGATGGAACCTCGGCAACAATGGCCTGATGACTTTTTGGTCATAAAATTTGCCCAGAGAAGCTCTAGGATGTTTATCAGAGTAGGTAGTTTTTGTATAAGAATAGGTTGTTGGGATTGGGAACTTTTTATGAGGTAGTGCTGAAAGGGGTTGGGACCTTTGGAGAGGAAGAGATTGAACCACCTCAGTGAATCTCCTGCCGATTAGGGGAAATTGTAGAGCAGCTTCTTCATAGGAAATTCCAACTTGCACCATTACTCTTTTTATATTTGTCTGTCTGTCATGTTCCGGACATCTTACACTTGTGGCAAGATGTTGCCCCGAGCAGTATAAGCAGGTGGAGTTAGCCTCAAGTACACTGCAAGTTCCGCCTTCGTTAAGTTGGGTACACCTAAAACATCTAGGCTTTGCCCTACATTGGGCCTTCACATGTCCAAAGCGGCAGCAAGACACACTGAATAGTAGGAAAATGGTAGATTTCCACAGGAAGGAAAGTGTGTGTGTGTGTGAATTATGAGTTTGATTTACTCAAAGTAGAATATATTACTTTTTAAAAAGTCTTACTACCTACTAATGAAAGTATATTTAAGTAGGATATATAACTATTTACATGAAAGATACTGAACTATTTATTTTATTTTGTATAGTAGGTACTTTAAAAAAAAATGAAACTACTTTTGGTATGGTGTGAATTGGATTTTATGAAACGAAAAAGTGATAGCTATAAATGTATATATAGGTTTTAGGCTGTGAGCGAATGAAATAGAACATGTTTCAATATAGTTTCCCTATTCTTAATGTACTCTAGATATATACAAAGAAAGGGAGAGAAAAAGAGAAGTTGCACTTCTATTGTATGTGGAACTTGCACTCAATTTTTTAAAATCTTATAATACTATACTATCCTTAATGGCCCTGGAGCCTCAGAGGGGTTTTACAGCTTCCCTGTGGCTTGGGCATAGTGGCGTACTTGGATCATATATCAAAATGCACAAGTAATAAAATACAAAAATAATTTGAGACAAACTTCAACATTTATGATAATTGAAAAACAATGTGTAAGTGATTTCTTTAAATGTACATAAAAAACAATTATTATAGTTTTCAAAAAATATTGATCCATTTTCTTCCATAAATAAAATGCAGAAAATAATTAACAGGGCTTTTATCTTTCATTTTTAACTACACATTTTTTTATCATATTAAAACAGGGGCATTCTTTATAATAATTTTTTTTAACAAATATAACTAACAAACATAACTGAAATCTATGACAAAATAATGAAGATCATAATGATATTTGTCCAATGTATGTGGTACCACGTAGCTGTGATATCCCATTAAGGACTATGGAGTAATTAAAATACCAGAAGAGACTGAAAATTATCCCAAAAGTTATATCTGGTCAATTAGTCAAGGATTACTATATCAATTTTTTTTTATCATAAGTTAACATTTGGTGATTATCTTAATTTTGAATTAACAATAAGTTTGAAGAACTTATTGAGCAAGGGCTCTTATAACATAAATAGGTTGTTAAAAAATTTCATATTTTATAAGAATTAATATAGATATAACATATATTAGAAGTAATATTTCACACCACATAGTCAGTAATAATAAAAATAAATTATTTAAGAAAACCCAGAGTTCACATAAAGTTTTAGGGTTTACATAATTCATATATGTATTAGTGTACTGCTAGAGATAGGACTTTTTCAAAGCTTCTCACTGTATACAATCCTTGGAGTTCCACTTCTAGCCTCCTATCACAAGTTATCAGCTGAATGCTTGAATATCCTACACTATTATTTGTATAAGAGTGGCCTGTAAAATGTTCTGAAATTTGTAAGTTGAATTCCTCTGTCCATATTTTTCCCAAGTTTTACAATGTGCAATGTGGAAAAGCTCTAAATATAAAATCAAAGGCAAGTCTGATTGATAATTTAGTAAATTCCAATAAAGTTCGATTGTATCTATAGTAAATATTTTACTGTTAGATTCAACCAAAGCTAATGCAATACAAGTGAAATTTATTACTTTTATTTGAATAACCAGTTTCTGTTTCTGATTTATTTAACGAAATTTTGTAGTGCATATTGTAAAACTATACTATGACTAATACAGCTGATAATTAGTATGGTACCGTGTTATCGAGTAGATATATAATCGGTCGAATTTGTTTAACTAGTGAATGTGAATATAATTTTAAGAAAAAAAGGATACGTGTAATAATCTTTTCCCATGTGTCCACCATATAGAGTTCGGTCACCAAAAGGTACCTGACGTACCAATATTTTATAAAGTTTTGAATTGTCTTCATAAATTCCATTTTTATTTCCTTGTTTCGGTTTGTGAATTAGTAACAGTTATAATTCACTTAATTGTTGTTTAGATTAATATTATTCTTGTAGTATTACATACCTCAATTGGTATAACGTATTTACAAAACGTATGTACCTAATTCAAATAAAATATTTTCGATATTGTGGAATTTCGCGTAAATATTGTAACCTGTGAACTTCAATAGTGTCACCCGCATACTCCACAGAGTACTTTTGTATATAGGTGTCACCTAAACATCGATTAATTAATCGATAGTTCTTTTTCTTCTTCGTGTTTTGGCGCCGCAAGAGCACTCTCCAGTTTCAATGTTTCTAAGCCTTCATAACATTTTCCAATATATACACTGAGGTTTTCAGTGTCAATGTTTTAAAATAAAATTTTCAAGCTTTCGTAGTTATATACATTATTTAAATAAAGTGGCGTTCAACAAGATGGTGGCTCCCCTGTTGGAACGATCTAGGGAATTTTTGTGGGACCCCAGAATGCATGTTCTTGGTTAATATTTATAATCCACTTCACTTATGCACAAAAACCAAACTATATCAAGCAAAACGCCACCAATATTACATAATATAGGGTCAAAACCCAAGTTAATGAATTAAAAATAAAAACCTCAACATGTCACTTCAAGATCCCGACGAAAGCTCCTAATCGATAGTTGGGGATTACCCGATTAATGTATCATTCTAATTTCTATTGTTAATGTCGAAAGGAAAGTACATAAAGTGGGGTTGCATATTTCATTCTGTCATTGCAAGAAAGATTTGCGCGAATAATCATTTTTTTTTGTTATGTCACTTGGTTGCGGGCTGACTATTATAATGAGTAATAAAAGCAATCGATAGTTTTTTTTTTACAATACAATAGGATAAAGCTACTCTACAAAACAAGAACTAAAAACTACTGTCATTTATGTAATTGTCAACCACAATTAAATAGACTTCTTGTTTTCCCCATTTCAAGTATTTTGAAATACACAGCAAGAAACTATTTTATGGGAACTCTCAAGCCTCACTAGTGATATGAACCGATACAAGGAAAACCTAAAAAAAGTTTTTTTAAACCGATCTTTTTTCAGCAAAAACGGATTTCAGACAAATGTGTGACTGTGTGTCATTTCCCACCAGTGCTGCCAACCATGAAATCTATTTGACCGTAGAATTCATTAAAAAAAAAAATTACGGTAGATTTTTCCAGGGCCGCGCCGACCCCCTACAGCACCTGTGTGCGAAACCTATGAAGCGCCTCTTTTTTTCACGAATCTTCATGATTCAACTTATGTTTTTTTATTATTTGTTAATTTTGACCGAAATAAATGTTCTCCAGTTTTATATACTTAGATAATATTTTCCTAAATAAGTAAAACCAGTTAGTTTCTGCTTGCCAACTACTGCGAAAAATAAAACACAAATTTAATTGTTACATACTTTATTTATGATGATATATCTAATTGTATACTTAGATATTAGTAACAAAATAGCTGACTTTTCTAATAATACTAATTTAACTATTACGTATGCTATGTTTAAAAAAACAACAAGAGTCTAAAATATGTAAGAATATAAACATACTTAAATTATATTATTTCCACGCTTCTCGCTTTTCTGTTAGCGAAATCCTTAATAATCTCGTGTATGTCTATATGATCTAGTATGTCCTCCTCTATGGATATTGTTGCTAAATTTGTTAATCTTTCCTGGCTGATTGTTGAGTGCAGGTAATTTTTTATAAGTTTTAATTTAGAAAAGGACCTTTCTGCGCTTGCTACGGTAACTGGCATAGTTAGCAAAATTCGTAATGCTATGGTGATGTTAGGGCAAACAGCTGTCAAATTGTTTAATTATATAAATTCGAGAATTTTCACCACATCATTATTTAATTTTTTTAAAGAGACTGACACGACACAATTTCTTCACAAAGTTGTTGTTGTTGCCGAAAGTTGTTTCTGCAAACGATGAGAGCTATTTCTTAATCGACTTTGATCTTGGTCATCACTTAGTTTGAATAAAAAATTAAACACGTTATTTTGATTATTCAATAAATTAAATCTTTCGTCTACTGAGGATAAAGCTGGATCCAATTATAAAAAAAGTACATTAATTTTAAAATCAGTCTTCGGATCATTTAAAATATGGTCTTAGGGGTCTGGATCTGGAAGTTTCAAATTCAGCCTCGACATCTAATTTTTCGGCAATTTTCATGGCATAATTTACAATTTCCTCAAAATTTGCGTAAGTTCTAATTTTTATCATAAACTTCTTTAATTCCGTTAAAGAATCTAAAGCAACTTGCATATTCATATCGATGGACTGCAGAATTTTGCTCACAAAATTTACTTTTGTCAAAATCATATGCTATATATTTAGTGAACAAATGAATGAAAAGGAGCATATTTTTCTGCTAGACTTTTAGCGTCATATTTTGCCTTCTGATCGTATGATATACCATTTGATATTTCATATAAGGCATCATAAATTTCTGGTTAATTTGTAAACAGCGGTTTGATATAATAGCATCTATTCTGCTTGACCATCTTGTTTCAGACAATGGTTTTAAGGTCAGATTTATATACACGGGAGAGTGTCAGTCAAGTTCGAAAAAGAAAAGGTCGACACACCGGTCAGTGTTTATATTTACAAAAACATTTCGAGCTACTTTCGAACTCTCCATAAGTAAAACTATACGACTTACACAATTGAAATTTTGTATGTTTATTAAGCATGTAGAAGAACTATTGCAAAGGGAGGATCCTCCGACCAGACGGCGGGTGTTATTATTATTGTTGGAAGCACTTACCTTAAGCAGATATTATAACTGGAGGTTTACACAAATTTAAGAGTCTTTTATTATCACAATTTTTTCAATTTCAGTTTTTAGTTTATTGACCCTTTTGCACACACTCACTTGTCAATCTTATTTTTAGAGACACAGTTCTATATATAAACTGGTTCTTTATAATAGAGTTTTAGTTTGTTAAAGGTTTGGTATAATCCTCCTTTAACACTTTCCCTTATACAATAGTTTAACAAACAACGAGACCCAGTGTGCGACAGAAAAATGAGAAAGTTCTACGAGGAAGTGCTTTTGTCAGAATATCAGCTACTTGTTGAGCTGTACCAATTCGTTTAACATCGATAACATCTTCAGCAACCAACTCTCTCACAAAAAAATGTCGTATGCGGATGTGCTTGGTTCTCTTGTGAAATTCCGGATTATGGGCAAGTCTCACTGCAGCTTCATTGTCCACACTTAAAACTGGTATCTTCACAAGAGTAGTCAACTCTTTTATTATTCCGGTCAGCCAAACAAGTTCTCTAGCAGCTTCACTAGCGGCTATGAGTTCAGCTTCAGTAGTAGAGATAGACACGGATGCTTGTCTCTGACTAAGCCATGCAATTGCGCCACCTGAGTAACAACAGGCTACTCCCGTTGTAGATCGTCCAGTCTCTTGATCTCCTCCATGGTCTGCATCGCTAAATCCTTGTAATATGCCGGGAAGATATTGTGCTTTATATTTAATTCTAAATGAGCATGTACCCTTGATATAACGCATGATGCGTTTTACTTTTAGCCAGTCTTCATAGGACGGAGATGCCAATTTCCTCGAAACAACTCCGACGGCTTATGCAATGTCTGGACGTGTTCCGACCATCAGATAAGCGAGAGCTCCTACAGCTTCTCTGTATGGAAAGTTTACAGCTGTTTCTGTATCAGCTTTCCCTGAACAAGAAGTTTCTTTTTCTATAGGAGTGGTGGCGGAGTTACAGTCAGACATTCCAAAACGCTCTAAAACTTTCTTTGCATAAGCTTCTTGATTGATATGAATGGAGCCGTCCTCTTCTCTAAAGACTTGTAGGCCTAAATAGTAAGAAGCAGGCTTCGTAGTAATACGCAGTCGTTGCCTTAAATCACTTAAAAAGGTATCCGCTAAATCCTTATCTGTAGCAGCTACTAATCCACCATCAACATATAAAGTAATAAGTAACTTTTTATTACCATTAAATTCTTTTGTATACAGACAATAATCAGCATCGCACTGCTTGAAGTCCATCTCTAAAAGAATTTCTTGGAAGCAAAAGTTCCAACACCTTGGAGCTTGTTTCAAACCATACAGGCTGCGATTGAGCTTCCACACATTTGAGGTTCCATCGCTATAACCATCGCGTTGTTGTACATAAATTTCCTCCTTAAGTTTTCCGTGAAGGAATGCAGTACAAACATCAAACTGTACAAGATGTAGGTTTTCTTGTGCCGCGACACTCAATAATGCTCTTATAGTTGCAAGGCGTGCTACAGGACTGTATGTCTGATCATAATCCTGTCCTTTCTTCTGCTTGTAACCCTTTACGACAAGTCGAGCTTTATACTTATCGATGGAGCCATTAGGATTCTGCTTGATACAGAGAACCCATTTGCAAGGTAGAGCCTTCTTATTTTTTGGTAACATACAAGATGTCCAAACATTGAGGTCTTTTAAAGATTTCATTTCATCTTCCATTGCCTTTATCCATTCTTTGTGATCATTCCGATTCATGGCGTCTGAATAACTTGTAGGGTATGATTCTGTTATGCATACATAATCATCAAACTTTTCAGGACGTTTTATTTGGTTGCGGTCACGAAGATTGTAACGTGGTGGCTCAGCGTCATGAAATTCATCTTCATCTTCTTGTAAGAAGGGTTCATGAATGCGGAATTCTTGATCTTGTTCCTCATTATTATCATGAACATGGTCTTCAGTATGGGTTTCTTCCATATTTTCTCCCTCGAGACTATGTTCAGGCTCATACGTGACTATTTGTTCACGTTCTTCGCGGTCTCCCTCGGATTGGATAGTCAATGGATCTTGTATAATCTCCATTGGAGTAGCCGGTTCCTCGGTTCTAATAGCATTATCTATCGGAAGTTGTAACATGTTTTCTCTCGAGTTTGTGTCGCTTTCAACACAAGGTGAGTTAACATCAGTGATAGGAAGGGGCTTTTCATCGAAAATTAAATCACGTGACCGAACGAGCGTGTTTTTATTTCCGTCAGTGATCCAGATACGGTATCCATCTTCATCGTAACCGACGAGTCTGCCTTTGATAGCTTTTTTATCAAGTTTCTTACGGTTTTGTTTTGGTATGTGGACATAGGCAGTGCAACCTATTATACGGAGATGTTTTATAATGGGTTTCTTTCCAAACCAAAGTTCGTACGGAGATTTATCACTTTTCGTTGGGCCTGCTCTATTTAAGATGTAAGCGGCCGTATTAATTAATTCAGCCCATAGTTGTGGCAACGGTTCATGCGCATACATAATCGAACGTCCAATTTCAACTAAGGTTCGATTTTCTCGCTCACTAACACCATTTTGTTCGGGCGTATACGGAGTAACGAGTCTCTGTTGAATTTCGTGTGAGTTAAGGATTCTTCGAACAGATTCATTGTCAAATTCACCGCCGTTATCGCTGAGTAGACATTTCACAGTATGTCCTTCTGTTTTCGTCTGAGCTAGCATCAGGGCGAGCTTATCCTTGACCTCTGACTTATTTAAAAAAAAAAATACCATGCGATAGCCTGTAAAATCATCATTGAATAAAACATAGTACCTTAACTTCGAGTAACTTGGTTGAAACGGTCCACATACGTCAGAATGTACGAGTTCTCCTGGCGCTGATGCTCTACTTCTCGTACCAAATTTGAGTCTGTGAGCTTTTCCAAAAATGCAGCCTTCGCAAGTCTCCTTGTCAAGATGAAGGTCAAGCCCTAGTTCACGTTTAACTATCGCCTTCACATGCCTCTTGTTCTGGTGAGCAAGCCTTTCATGATACAACTGCATTGTTGTAGATGTCACATAGACTTCGGGGGGATTGTCTGAAAATACGTTTACGACGTCTAATCGGTATAATCCACCTTGCTTCTGTCGTTTTCCAATTAAACTTACTTCACCGTTGACATAGACGGTGCATTCTTTTGTCGTCGATGAGAAAAAGCTGTTTGGAACTTTGTCGTGTAGTGCTAAAACTGAAAACAGATTCTTGTGTATGGCTGGGACATACCAAACATCTTGAAGGGTAATTCGAAATAATTTCCCTTTAACATTTGCTTCGATTATTACTGAACCTTTGCCTTTAGCACTAATCACATTGCCATTAGCAGTCGTCACAGTACGGTTCTTGTCAAAATGTTCATAAGTTTGGAACAAATCAGCCCGGTTTGTTACATGGCTCGTGGCGCCATTATCCACGTACCAGTTTGTATCATCTCTATCAAGTGAAAAAATTGTGTGCTCTATAGACATCAGAATCATATTTGCAGTTTTTGAAGAAGAAGGGGTTGCTTGCATATTACTAGCCTTTGGTGGTCTTCCATCTTTAATCCACTTTTTACAGTTTCTTACTCGATGACCGATGCCTTGACAGTAGTTGCATTTTATCTTCTTGTCCTTTTTTACTTCATTAGTAGCCACATTTGTGTTTGTGACTAGAACTTCTTGCACAGCGTTAATTTGCATTGATCGCTCGTATGCACATATATTGCTTGTTAAGCTTTCAATAGTTCTTTCAGTTTTCGGTAGAAGCAGCCAGCTACTACGGAATGCAAAGTAGGAATCATTTAGAGTATCAAGAACCTTACAGATTAAAAGTAACTCCGGTAGCTCCCTATTGTTATCTTTCTTCAATTCTTGGTTAAGCTGCGACCAAATGTTCTTTAATTTAGACATATGCGTTGCAATATCATCTGCTGCATCTTTTCTGTAACTGAAAAAACTCATACAAAGATTATAAGCTTTATCTTCATTTGTGCCATCAAATAAACGATGTAATTCAAGCCAAACATCACGTGCGTTCATAAACCGCATCACTTTTCTGAGTGTCTCCTCTTTCATATTTGTCGTCAGTATGAGAAGGGCATTAGTATCAGCTTTGACAAAGCGCTCGAGATTTGTATTATATACGCTAATGTTAGCATCTCCAGCTCCAGTGACTGGTGTTATGGGTCTTTGGAACGAGCCCTCCACTACCTCTAACGCTTGTGGGACCATGCGTAAATTCGGCTTCCTGGTGAGTTGTTAGCTGATTTTCCTGGAGTGGGTACTTCTGGAGAAGTGTTTGATTTTGTTGTGAAACTACGTCAACATATGTCGAAAATTCGACCAGTACCAGCGTCACGTCATACGAAGACCGGTTCTTTTATTTTCAAAGATTTAAATACGTGTTCTCATGTGTTCTTGCGGGATGATGCAGTCCGGCGTCCTTTGCAGCCTCCCTATTCTGGTCCATACCAGGTCATTCAGAGGGCAAATGATGGAAAGACCCTAACTATTGATTACAAAGGGAAACATGTGGTTGTAAGCGTAGACCGCGTGAAACCGGCTTTCATTGAGGAATCAGATTCAAGTTCTGTTTCTACAACACCGAGGATACCTCAGTTGTCGCCAACGTCTTACCTGCAACCTACAACTATCACACCGACTGTGGCTGTACCCACGTCTCCTCTGCAATCGACTGCTGTCCCACTGCCTGTCGCTGTACCTACATGTCAACCTCAGCCTTATACAACACGATCAGGTAGACGAGTTAAATTCAAAATTTTTGATGATTAACGCAATGCTCTCCTTAGGGGGGTGATGTGGCGCCTCATTCGCCACTATTTTTGTACTGGCTGTTTAGCCCAGTCATATTAGGTAAAAAAAGGGGTCAACCTCGGAAAGAAAGATAATAAGCTGCAAATTGGTATGAACCTTTGTTTTGTCATTCTAAATGTTGTCTCAAAAGTCACAATCGTTATCGTGTCCGCGTCTCAAGATATTCAAGGTCAAAGGTCACAAAAATCGGTTTTTCGCGAATATCTGGCTTCCTATCGGTTAAATGAGATTTGCATTTATTATAAAAGTTGTAGGCTATAAAATTCCCTACAACTTTTGTTTAAACTTTTTTTTCATACAACCAACCGTTTTGAAGGTAGAGCGCGAAGAGTGCACATCGTACAGTCATATACGGCCTAATGCAAGGTCAAGCGTGAGTTATGGTTATCAGTACGTTATAAAGTCAATTATTTACTTGGAAATTATAATTATTAAACAATGCCTATTATTTATGTACTAACTATTAATTATTTATATTTAATTAAAGTAAGTAACTTGATTATTTATATATAATTATTCATATTTAACTATTTAAGTATAAAATATTATTAATTCTGGATTATATATTTTAGTTTTATTTTAAGTTAAAATGATAGTAAGAGTATATATTTTACACATATTTTTATTTATTATTAAATACGGCATAATATACATTTGTCAAAATGTGAGTTCAAATATCAAAAGTATCTTTGTTGATTTTAATTGTAATGAAATTGGAAATGGAAGCTAATTATCTTCTTCTTCTTCGTCGTCTTCTTCTTCTTGTCGCTCAAAAATGTTCGATTCATTGTCATCATCCTCATTATCTGTCATGTTCATCTCCAAACCTTCCAGAATATCGGGATCATATGTATTTTCTTCATCGGGATTACTTGGATACAGTGAAGCGTTGAGGCAAGCTTGTCCGTTGCACTGGCCGCAAGCTAAAGCGGGAACCACAACCATTTTTGCAATTGCAAAATATTACGTTTAGTAGTTCGGCTGGTGCTGGAGGTAATAACGTTCGTATGGGCTCCAGGATTTCATTTTCAAGCATCCAGCCCCATTCTTGAGGTTCTAAGTCCTTCCCTAACCACGTTTGAATCTGGTAGTAGACACGTTTTATGTGTTGATGAGCTGCTACACTTGTTGGTGGAAGTGTTGACAGTTGTACAGGTTTATTTAGTTTTGTAAATTTGATGAATTGCGTGTAGCGGAAATGATCAATGTTGTCCTCAGATTTTGGAGCATTATATAATGCCAACAAGATGCGCACTCCATTTTCTAATAATGTTTGTTTTGGGCAGTTTTCTTGTTGAAATACTTCCACCAGTTTATCTAAATCAGGATTTTTTTCCAATGCTCTAGTAACAGTTTTTTTTTCCTTTTTTAAATAGCGCAGAATTCGTGTCACAGCCACTGAATGCGTGTAAAAATAAAATGTGCTTTTTAGTACGAGGATATTGGTCAAAACTTAATCCAGAATTAATAATATTTTATACTTAAATAGTTAAATATGAATAATTATATATAAATAATCAAGTTACTTACTTTAATTAAATATAAATAATTAATAGTTAGTACATAAATAATAGGCATTGTTTAATAATTATAATTTCCAAGTAAATAATTGACTTTATAACGTACTGATAACCATAACTCACGCTTGACCTTGCATTAGGCCGTATATGACTGTACGATGTGCACTCTTCGCGCTCTACCTTCAAAACGGTTGGTTGTATGAAAAAAAAGTTTAAACAAAAGTTGTAGGGAATTTTATAGCCTACAACTTTTATAATAAATGCAAATCTCATTTAACCGATAGGAAGCCAGATATTCGCGAAAAACCGATTTTTGTGACCTTTGACCTTGAATATCTTGAGACGCGGACACGATAACGATTGTGACTTTTGAGACAACATTTAGAATGACAAAACAAAGGTTCATACCAATTTGCAGCTTATTATCTTTCTTTCCGAGGTTGACCCCTTTTTTTACCTAATATGACTGGGCTAGTTTCTTATTGTTAATATTAAAAATACTTAGGTGATGACATATCAGATTGACATATGAAATTGAGACGGTTGGTTTCACGTCACGTTATGTACTAAAACCTGTATTATTTTATTACAAAGTAAATGTGCTAAAGCCCTACTGACTAGCGTTATTATTGAACACGCCAAATTCTTGGTTAATATTTATAATCCACTTCACTTATGCACAAAAACCAAACTATAGCAAGCAAAACGCCACCAATATTACATAATATAGGGTCAAAATCCAAGTTAATGAATTAAAAATAAAAACTACAACATGTTACTTCAAGATCCCGCCGAAAGCTCTTAATCGATAGTTGGGGATTAACCGATTAATGTATCATTCTAATTTCTATTGTTAATGTCGAAAGGAAAGTACATAAAATGGGGTTGCATATTTCATTCTGTCATTGCAAGAAAGATTTGCGCGAATAATCTTTTTTTTTGTTATGTCACTTGGTCGCGGGCTGACTATTATAATGAGTAATAAAAGCAATCGATAGTTTTTTTTTACAACACAATAGGATAAAAAGCTACTCTACAAAACAAGAACTAAAAACTACTGTCATTTATGTAATTGTCAACCACAATTAAATAGACTTCTTGTTTTCCCCATTTCAAGTATTTTGAAATACACAGCAAGAAAGTATTTTATGGGAACTCTCAAGCCTCACTAGTGATATGAACCGATACAAGGAAAACCTAAAAAAAGTTTTTTTAAACCGATCTTTTTTCAGCAAAAACGGATTTCAGACAAATGTGTGACTGTGTGTCATTTCCCACCAGTGCTGCCAACCATGAAATCTATTTGACCGTAGAATTCATTAAAAAAAAAATTACGGTAGATTTTTCCAGGGCCGCGCCGACCCCCTACAGCACCTGTGTGCGAAACCTATAAAGCGCCTCTTTTTTTCACGAATCTTCATGATTCAACTTATGTTTTTTTTATTATTTGTTAATTTTGACCGAAATAAATGTTCTCCAGTTTTATATACTTAGATAATATTTTCCTAAATAAGTAAAACCAGTTCGTTTCTGCTTGCCAACTACTGCGAAAAATAAAACACAAATTTAATTGTTACATACTTTATTTATGATGATATATCTAATTGTATACTTAGATATTAGTAACAAAATAGCTGACTTTTCTAATAATACTAATTTAACTATTACGTATGCTATGTTTAAAAAAACAACAACAGTCTAAAATATGTAAGAATATAAACATACTTAAATTATATTATTTCCACGCTTCTCGCTTTTCTGTTAGCGAAATCCTTAATAATCTCGTGTATGTCTATATGATCAAGTATGGCCTCCTCTATGGATATGTTTGCTAAATTTGTTAATCTTTCCTGGCTCATTGTTGAGCACAGGTAATTTTTATAAGTTTTAATTTAGAAATGGACCTTTCCACGCTTGCTACGGTAACTGGCATAGTTAGCAAAATTCGTAATGCTATGGTGATGTTAGGGCAAACAGCTGTCAAATTGTTTAAATGTATAAATTCGAGAATTTTCACCACATCATTATTTAATTTTTTGAAAAGAGACTGGACACGACACAATTTCTTCACACAAATCATCGACGTTAATATCCAATGAATCATTTGCAGAAAGTTTTTTCTGCAAACGATGACAGCTACTTCTTAATCGACTTTGAACTTGGTCATCACTTAGTTTGAATAAAAAATTAAACACATCATTTTGATTATTCAATAAATTAAATTTTTCGTCTACTGAGGATAAAGCTTGATCCAATTATAAAAAAATACATTAATTTGAAAATCGGTCTTCGGATCATTTATAGTATGGTCTTAGGGGTCTGGATCTGGAAGTTTCAAATTCAGCCTCGACATCTAATTTTTCGGCAATTTTCATGGCATAATTTACAATTTCCTCAAAATTTGCGTCTGTTCTAATTTTTATCATAAACTTCTTTAATTCCGTTAAAGCATCTAAAGCACCTTGCATATTCATATCGATGGACTGCAGAATTTTGCTCACAAAATTTACTTTTGTCAAAATCATATATTTAGTGAACAAATGAATGAAAAGGAGCATATTTTTCTGCTAGACATTTAGCGTCATATTTTGCCTTCTGATCGTATGATATACCATTTGATATTTCATATAAGGCATCATAAATTTCTGGTAAATTTTTAAACAGCGGTTTGATATTATAGCATCTATTCTGCTTGACCATCTTGTTTCAGACAATGGTTTTAAGGTCAGATTTATATACACGGGAGAGTGTCAGTCAAGTTCGAAAAAGAAAAGGCCGACACACCGGTCAGTGTTTATATTTACAACAACATTTCGAGCTACTTTCGAACTCTCCATAAGTAAAACTATACGACTTACACAATAGAAATTTTGTATGTTTACTAAGCATGTAGAAGAACTATTGCAAAGGGAGGATCCTCCGACCAGACGGCGGGTGTTATGTCTGGCGGACAGCTGCCCCACGGTTGTTTTTTTTTTTGAACTGACTACACTGTAAGAACAGAGCCGCTGCGGCTTTTACAGCTTCACCGGACTTGGGGGCGAGCGCAGAGGGCACTCAGCCGCGAAAGTTTGTGACGACCCGCACGAGGGTGCCAGAGTGGCCGAACCTCGGCTCGGGCGGTCATCGCGAATGCGAAAAGGTCGCGATCTATTTAATTCCCTACTCTTAAGAAAATTCGAGCTAACTAACATATACTCATATGCACGTTCCCCTCCTCCTGGGAGGAAGGAGGGAACCATGCGTATGTGTATTTAGTAATCGGAATGGTAAAAAATATCATAAGACGTCCGATGCTTTTCAACGACTTACTGACGTAAACTGTGTGACGGGGGCGTTCTTGATGGGTTGCCAGACTTATAATCTTAATAAAACACGTTTGCCAGATGTAAAAAATAAAAGAGTTATAAGGATATTAAATGTTTTAGGTAAAATTAGGCATCGAAGGCAATGTTGCGCCAGTTTTAATATTTTTTTCAATAATAATATAAGGACTTTGACTATGTTTGTGTTTTCCTTTTTCTTTTTGTAGTCGTCAACTTTGTTAGCTGGACGTCTGAACATGACAGTAAAAAGGGCAATTTACGTCATTTTATAAAGCTCCTAGTTTCTATAATAATTCATTTATGAAAGAAATCAAAACATAGGGTTATGGCAGTGGTAGATATAAATTTTACGGTATAAAAATATTTGCTGTAGTACCATTATCCAGAGAGGAAACAGGGGAATACGTTTGTATGGGCAAAACAATGCCCGCCTTTCCTCTTAAGAACTTCTTAGTAAGTTTTTTTGTAATATCTCAGAATTATTGTTTCATTTAATTATTTCGAACTTACCGGTGCACAATAATAAACATATTATTATACTAACCTGTTTCTCCTTCCTATGACATTGAGTTACTCAAATATGGCCAAAGCTACTGCAGAAGGAATAATGTCATACGGTTGTTTATGGACCACACCGTACTTACTAAAAAGTGTAACAGTACTTTTGCCGAGAGCTCAACTTGTTATAAAAATAAATATAATACTCGATTCAGAGTTTTAAACATGTTTTATGTGAATGGCTCGTCACTGGAAACACAAACAAATATATATGGGCACATTATTTATTAAAATAAAAAGTACTTCTCATAATATAATATTTTTTATTATTCGCTCAGTTAATATGACCTTACTACACAACTAAAAAAAATTGGTATCAGCCGTTTAATTATCTAGTAACTAAAATTAAAATGTTGCAAGCCTAAAATACAATGTTTTATACAATGGTAAGTAGTACAATTCCTTTTATTTATCACCGAATTTGTACTTAAAAATATGTTAAAAGTTAATTATAACATACGTACATAGTTTAATTAAAATTATTGAGAATATGAACATGCCAAAAGAGCCGGCAAAAACTATATTATCTACAATCAAGCGTTGGTATTCACTTAGGTAAAATAAAATCCATTCACTTTAAAATATGCAATATGTATCTTTTAATCAAATTATTTAGCAGCAATCGTTTTTAAATTAATTCAGAGTTTTGCACATGGCAATGTAAAGTTGCCAAATTTCATACAATAAAATGGTAACGTTAAATAAGCGTGCATATAATATAAAGTTTTAGGAAATATTAATATTTTTATCACCATTACATTAAAAAAAATTGTTAATACTTTTTTCATGTATGTTTTTTTTTAAAGTTGACTTACACTTAACACTGCTTAAATATTATTTTGTGTTTGATTGATTAATGTTACGAATTAAGTTAAGTATAATAAAAAATCTATTACTCTTTAAATTGTTTTTTTTTTGTATTGTAAATAAATCCGGGGGTACACCGCCTAGCGACGAAAAATTCCAAGACGTTATATCAGTTAAAATAAACGTGTTCGTTAAAATTTATTTCGAATTAAAAAATTGAACTAGTACCTCACGGAATCTAGCAGACTTTTGATTACGCATCACTACCAAGAAATTTTATAAAACCAGTTATCTGTATTATAATAGAAAAGTAAGTTTTATAACACAAAATAACAGTTACGCAAAAAAAAACAACGTCATTATAATCAGCTTTCACATACACTTATTTCTCTATCAAAATACTATATGTTCTGAATAATAGTTTTTAATATTCGGAAATTCAGTCTTATACAAGGCACCGATATAATCTGATATTATGTATAAAAATAGTTGCCGTTGATATATTGTACATTTAGTGTTCTTTAAAAATTGGCACAATTCAATATTTTAGTTATCTACTTATAATATTTAAAATATATTCTGTTTATCGATATTATATTATTATTAAAAAAAACTTTATAGTGTTTACATTTCATTTTTAATTAAAATTAAATCCGGGCGTCCTTCACGCTGTCTCGAGAAAACAGGGCGTGGCGTGTTTTTAAGTCTAAAATAACTTGGAAATAATTTCAAATGCATTAGACATGATTAGTCAGATAATATATGTGCTATAAAAATTGACAAGATTGATAATTTCGACATATATCGCAAACATTAGTGTTGGTAAAATATCGGTTTTTTGTTTAATCGATAGAAATCAATGGTATAAAAAAATTGATTGACTATCGATCAGTTTTTATATATATTTTCTTCTTAAAAACTTCCTTGTAACCTCAAAAATACACCATATTAAGTAGGTATTGAAAAACAACAATCAATTATTCGATAGTCAAAATAACTATGTATCTCTTAATCGATTGTTGATCGATGTTTTACCAACGCTAGTAATCATTATTTATTGAGACGTGCGATAAGTGGACACCCGGTTTTATATTACTCTCAGAACACGAATTTAGTCTCATAGTACATAAAATATAACCTATTCGAACTTTATCGAGGAAGTATCTCGATAAATACCTATACATGCCAACATTATTGTGACATCCAATTACTTTATGTATCTTCCACTATCTTTATCGTGTTGTTAATTTAGGTAAAGTCACTAAAAACTTGATGTTAAGTTAAGCTGTAGTTCCATGCTAAGCTTATAGGGTCTAGATCTCAAGTGCAGCTGTTGAAACAGGCCTCTACTAAGTAGCGGTACATTCAAAACCCGCCATTAGGTATATTTTTTAATAAGTTAATAAAACTTACATTTTATCGATACCAACAAAGGGTGACCCGTTGGTATATTATACAATCGATAATCATGTATTTAATTTAATAAATAAATCCCTAAAGCAGCGGTTCTTAAACTTTGAACTCTAGGGAGCACTCAATAAATCCCTTTTACTTTATATAACTCCTCATTAAATAACAAAAAAAGTACGATTAAACAACCGAAGTAATTAAATGACTACATCTAGTCGATTCGCGGAACCCTCGTGACATTTCTACGGAAGCCATTTTAAGAATCGCTGCTATAAATGATAACCTTCGTTGACCCTCGCTAATATTTTTTAAACCACACAATGTGATTACTAATTGGGCTCATCAATAGCACATTTATTAAGACAATTAAAAAAAAAACCCAGACAAACACACAAACCAAATATAAGTTTAAGATCAAATATTTTATCTTAATTACTTATCGCACTCAGGGTCTAGTTTTTTTAAATTAACTTTATCAAATTGTCAACATTAATTATAATAAGTTAATAATATTTTGAAAATGTACATAACTTTGTTCTTTCATTAATTTTTAATATAGATTTATTATGAAAAAGATTTTATCTTAGTTATGTCGTATTTATCGTAACAGTTTAAAATAACAGATTGATGCCGTTATTTGTAAACCGAAAGAGTTGTTAATAAATACTGGTGTGTGACACAAAAGGTAAACAACTGTTTCAGTTTGGACCATGCTCTTCTATATTCAAACTTAAGCGTGTTTATTTTGTTAGACAGGGATACAAACAAATGACTCTTGGAACAAACTCTTCACGCTTCTCAATACAAGAAAGAGATAGCATCATGTAACAAGCTGTTATTTTGGAACAGGTTATGCCTTTGGAACAAGGTTCTTATTTTACCTGTTATATAGCGTATTAACACTCTAATTAAACTTGTCAAAATTTATAAACGTTTAAGAATTAATTTAGAATCTCGCCAAGTCCGGGAATGTCGCTTGAAGTGGTTTGAAAATCTCTAAACAAAGAGTTATGATTCACTCCCGATGAAAATTGTTCGAAGGCGGGGAAGATTCATTCGAGGTAGTCGGTGTAACCCTGGGCGCCTGTGAATAGTCATTATATTAGTTTAATAAAATCTAACAGGTAGCAGTTATTCATTATAACATATAGCTGCTATATGTTATAACGTACTAATTGTGCTCCACTGTTACACCCGTAATAAATTTATTTGTCCAACCGCGTTGCTGCCAACGTAACCGTGTATGTAACCTATAATTTGTTTTCACTGCCCATACATGTTGCCTCAAGCTTGCCGAATTCCTTAACGTTAATATTTACTGCTTCACTCCTTAGTGTCTTAGCGTGAAGCTATATAGCCTAAAACCATCCCCAATAAATAGACTACAAAATAAAACAAAAAAAAAATCAAATCTGATTGGTACTTCCAGAGGTTAGCGCGTTCAAATAAACAAAAAGATTTTGCGTGCGCCTGTTAGTGTTTCTATAACTTCTGAAACAATTGATTTTTTTTTTATTGTAGCACGGAAAATTGACGTTACTGTCCCTGATGGCAAGCGCAGTACAATACAAACAAAACGGCGACCACCGACAAATCGTAATCCATTGACTGTCGCAGCTGTTATGCGCCGGCCTGCATACATTTAACTGAATATGCACCGGCTGATCCCGAAACGCGACACGCAAAAGCGAGTCATTATGAAGGACTTTTCACCATATGCATGATGGTCGCAACCCAATCGGGCAAGACAGCCCTACCGCTCGTTACTCGACAGAAAATAATATAATTGTTTTATCGAAATGACGCGGTTTAGATCTATGTTAGAATCCGATAGATGGCGTTGTGATCGAGCCATTAACTCTCGGAAAGGGCACAACAACGCGCCGCGCCGATCCTACTAGTATTAGTATGGAATCTATACTATAAATACTTATACTATATAAATCTATACTATAAATTTATATATTTACCTGTGAAGATGACGTCGATCCAGATTCGTGCCGCTTCACCAGAAGGCGCCATTAGGAAGTATCTGCGTTGGCGGGTCTTCACTATGAACGTGGTCTGCGGGTTTGGAGACTTGGAGGTATTGCCGTGGTCGAGGTATACCTCTTCTATCACCTGAACGTAAATTAAACGATTGCGGAATGTTTATTCAAGAAGAAAATCGAGAAAACCTGTCTAAACATTAAAAAAAATGATTACGTCATCAGCCGATGTAAGGCGTAAGACGTCATTGCATTTAAATTGAAACCTCAAGCTTTCAATTATTATTTTTTAAGTTCTAAGTTTATGTAATTTTAATTTAGTAGGTATGAACTACTGCCTGCCCCTCTGATTAGAGACCAAAGATATTCTTCTTCTGTAACTTTATTAGTTAATATTAATTATTTACTATTTAGTTCTATACAATTAATAAAATTGTAATGTAATGTCAAAATAACAGTCTTTTACTAAATGCTTATTGTTACACTCATGGGTATTAAAAATGCCGTTGATTGACGTGAAGAAGATTTATTTCAATTCCACACAGTTACAGACTGCACGAACTCACAACACTGTTATTTATTACACTGTGGTTTCGCTTCCTTTTGTCGCTTGTTGTTATCGCTTTATAATTCAAAACTCAACTGAACTGCTCGGCGCCGCGCCTTAGTCGCTTATATACCTATACTAAACGAACGCAGAAACATCGTGAAGCGTCGCGACTTTTCTTGATGTTTACTTTCAATGCCAACTCGATTACATAATCGAGGCGATAAGCCCTATACATGTGTGTGTAAACTGCGATGTTTACACAAACATGCGCCGCGGTTGTTTACGACGCGAACATTATTCCGATATCCTGAGAAATTTCCAGTTGCTTCGAGATATTTCGAAAACAGGATTTTCTCTATCTTGTTAATCGGGCTGTAATAGTAACAATAAGAAAGTATATACGAAGTACCTATAAAAAAAAACCATTTTTAAAAATTTTGTCTGTCTGTCTGTTTGTTCCGGGTAATCTCCGAGCGGGTTGGACCGATTTTGACGGGACTTTCACTGATGGCCAGCTGATGATATAGGGAGTAACTTAGGCTATTTTTATTTTAGAAAAAGAAAGAAAGAGAAAAAGCATTTGGGCGCTTAAATGGTTTATGCGGAGTAAACCAATAGAGATATAACAAATTAATGTAGTACATAATTATAGACATTAAAAAGACCTACAAAAAAGTCCGGGAGAGTACACCCACAATAAGCAGTTTTGTCTTTAAAATAGCCGAGAGTGGGGGAGCAAGATTCTCGCGGGCATTCTGTAGTTCACGTGAGCAACGCAACGGGCACAGCTAGTTTATAAATAAAATAAATAAAAATGATTAAATGATCATCCAAATATAAATTACAAATGTTTCAAATCAATTTATTATGAATTGAAATATATATTTTATCACATTAAATTGTTATAATTTTTTATTTCAATAAATTAATTTCGTGTGAATTAAAAATAATTTTGATGACGTCAAAGTACGTGAATATGCAGTGAGCACACTAATTTTTTTCCCGGACTGCGACAAAGAAGGGTAATGTTTTTCCTATGTCTATCTATTTCTTTGGAACGCCTTATAACCTAAACGGCTTGACGGATTTTAACATACGAGGTGTCCTTAGATTCGTCTTAATTTTGGGAATAACATGGGATATATAACATTTAAAGTATGACGTCTGGGGATCAAATAAAAAGCAAAAATAGAAAGATTTTTTTTTTAGTTGAGTTTTTTTGATGCAGCTCTGCCAAGTGATTTTTTTTTTAACTGACTACACTGTTAGCCTTAGCGGCCATATCCAAAAACAGAGCCGCTGCGGCTTTTACAGCTTCACCGAACTTGATTTCTGCCAAGTGAGTGTTAATGCCGTTCTTAATAATAAGCACAGTAAAGAAAACAACTTCCACCACCAAGAGATCGGTTTTCCATCGACCGTCGTAGCTGTCAGCCGCCCTGCAAGTCTTTTGGCAGCTGGTTATACACTGGCTGATTCCAATACACGACAAGCCAAAAGAAATCAAATTTGACGGGGTTATAATGACGCAGATGTAAACAGTATCGTAAACCAGTAAATTTTAACCAACTCGATACAATAATATCTTCACTGCTTAACCCTTATTTTGATTAACCTAACAGAATATATACAAAAACTTAGTCTAGATAATATATTTATGAATTTAAAAAAAAAATAGTTTAATAAAGATGTGTTTTTCGAGTTATAAGGACACAAACAAACAGACAGACGGACAAATAGATAAGAACATCTTTAATAATAGTATGTGAAGAAACCTTTGATGTTACCTTGCCCAATAAGACCACAGATGCTGCACTGGATAAAATTCTGCAGCTTTAAGATAAAGCTATTTAAATCTCTGCGGTATAACACATTTTTTTCTTACATTTAAAAATTAATGTTTTATTTAGTTTATTTCTCCATTGCGTGTTTTGAAAAATATTTGATAAATCAGTATTATATAAATGAAAATGCGACTGTTCATTTTAAGTGGGTATAAAATAATACAAACTTGAAAGTAAGCACCGCCCCTTGGTTTCTTCTCACTCTTGTCCCAGTAGTAGACGAACGTTTTCGTTTCTCTGTCGAAAACGAACCACCTGCGGGCGTATAAAGACTTTTATGTGCGTACTCTATGACGTCTGCGGTACGTAATTACACCATACAATGCGTAAGGACTAGGGACGTTTAAAAATATCGATATTTTTTTAAATTATGAGAGATATACTTATCGATATACATACGCGTAATTACGTGAAGATATCGGTAGTTGACAGATTAAAGAGATACATTTGTAGAGTCAAAATTATGTGAACGATAATTGTTATTTTTCCCAACCGCGAAAATGGAGATTTGTTTTTCGAGCGTACCTAAAGTATGCATGCCTATTTCTTTGGCACGCTCTTTAGCCTAAACGTCTTGATGGATTTTAGCATACGAGATATCGTTAGATTTGTCTTAATTGAGGGAGTGACATATAATAATAGGCTATATAACTTTTAAGTACGACGTCCGGGAAACAAATAAAAAGCAAAAAGAGAAATTGCGCAGGAGTTTTCTTACGTAGGTGAGCACCAAGCTAGGATTTTTGCAAACTCATTGCTTAAAGGAGTTTACACTGGGAATTTAAAATAGGATGGTTTCCGTGATGGTTACGATGAGAAATCCCATCGGACATCCCATCAACTATAAATACCAAACTTATACAATAAGATTTAATGGGATAGCATTTGGAAAAATGAGTCTTATTTTACCTTTTAGACCACGTATGGAATTTCGCTCCAAGTTTGTGCAGGTATCCGCGGCAGGAAGTCGAGTTTACCATCACGTAGGAGCACAGCTCGATCTGGTGACCTGGACCAAAAACACAAAAATACATCGTATCATAGATAAAACAAGGAGCTGTATGCGTCCACGTTTTCAGGTTTCTATAATACTTATCAGTGCAATTATTCTTTTATAATGTCAATTGATAGCCGAAGTGCATGATTTTAGGTTATGTGGAAATTTGCACAACGTAAAAATTTACATTTTATGGAAAAAATTTTTAAATAAAATTATTTATTTACTTTATTTTCAGTAGGTAATAATTTTTTCAATATTACTTTAGTTAAAGGCATCTTTAATAAACCACTGTGGTTTGTTTTAGCATGCCATGACCTGAGGTTTTATTCAACGCGCTGCTGTTTGTAATATACACACATCAAAAAAGTCTAAGCAACATGCAAACATATCACATGCGTGATATTACAAATTTTTCCATTTATATTAATTAATTTTTAAATATTTACTCAAACAAAGTGCGTAGGTAAGTAAACTTTTTTGTTATTGATGACATACTGGCTGGTTGTTTAAAAAAAATTTGATTATGTTTTGTTTTTTCATAAAATTCAAATGACTGCGAATTTGTTTGAATTTAAGTGCGTTTTAATTGCTACGTTTAGTCTTGATTTTATAATTTTACCAACCATTTAAATAAAGTTAGCGACAAAATTGGATTGTTAGATAATCTTCACGTCATGAAGCGACGTCATTTGATGGTAGATGAAATGCAAAGAGCTGTAGGGATGTTGCTAGCGGGAAGTAATCAATCTCAGGTATCTCGACATTTTGGCATAATTAGAAGTGTTATTTGTCGTCTTTGGCAGCGCTACAATAATACAGGAGAACCCGCTGAACAGCATCCAGGCCGTAAAAGGAGTACAACCACTCGGCAAGACCGGTACATACAACTGACTGCAAGACGCCAGCCGATGTTAACCGCTCGAGAGATAAGTTTGAGGCTACAAATTTCAAGTGGTGTTGATGTAAGTCCTCAAACTGTGCGAAATCGACTGCATGAGTACGGCCTATGAGCTCAACGCCCAATAAGGTGCCCACCGATACGTCACGGGAATCGCGCTCGTCGATATGAATGGTGTAGAGAACGCATAACATGGACCCAGGAACAATGGGATAAAATTATGTTTTCCGATGAGTCGCGATTCGGGTTTAAGCCTGATACAAGAAGGGTGCAAATGTATCGTCGGCCCGGGAATACTGAAAGGCTCAGGTGCGTTCAGGAATTTCATCCATACAGCGGCTCAACAGTTATGTTATGGGCGGGTATTATGAAGAACAGGCGAACTGAGCTCGTTTTTGTAAATGGAAACATGAATGCTGAAAATTACATTGAGGATATTTCAGACCTTATGTTTACCCATTTGCACAAACCTTTGGCTCCGATTTTAGGTTAATGCATGACAATGCGCGTTCACATACAACTCGGCGAACCAGTGATTACTTTGCAACGGAGAACATCCGGATATTGCCCTGGCCTGCACAATCGCCAGATCTCAACCCCATCGAGCACGCATGGGACATGCTCCAGAGACGTGTTTTGAAGGACTTGGACGGAGCGACAACAACCCAACAGCTGGAGGATTTGCTACAATTCCATTGGGAGCGAATACCGCAAGATGACATAAACAGTCTCATTAATTCAATGAATAATCGTTGCCGACAAGTTCTGAATAGCAGAGGAGCCCATACTTTGTATTAAATTGTTCTATTCTTTCACAATAAATACATTAAATAGAAATTTCATTTTGTAAGAAAAAAGTTTAGTTTCATATGTATCTTAGTTTCTACAGTATATTCTAATATTGTTCATTTCTGTTATTTAAAGAACTTATAAAGACAACAGCTGTTATTTTTACATCATAGAACCCTAAAGATATTATTTTAAAAAAATACAACGTTATAATGTGAAGAACCATCCTAAAATTTAAATTAGTACATGTTGCTTAGACTTTTTTGATAAGTCAAACGTTTTGTTAATAGTTCATTGTTATTTTATATACTTATACTATGTGAGTTTGACATTCCCACGGAGTGAAATGAAATTTCTTGTGTTGCTAGTTTATTGTGTTATTAAAATAGTGATGTCACCAATCGGTACTAATTGTAAACCCCTATGAGATATCATTATACCTAATGATATGATTTTTAAAAAAAAACATTAAACCCTTCATTTGTGTTTCCCGAATAAGAAAAGACAAATTCGCATCTCTCGTAGGTCAACAAAAGCGTTCTTTTTTAGCCCTTTTTTCAGTTTTACATTCATTTTACAGTTTCTTGAATTATGTAACGATAATAGTAAATGGTCGGGTATATTGAATAACACAAAATATTTAAAATAATAAATAAAATCCTCAATTCGAAATTTCAAATACTTGTACCGTAAAAGATACGGTAGCACAACACTAAAAAAATAAATGTGACAACATTATTTTCAACTTTGTCATTACTGACTGTCAATTCACTCCGTGGGAATAAAAGACAAGATAAATATTGACAAAGATAGATATTTCATGTAGCATTTCTATCATGAACAAAGTATAGTTGCTGGGAAGGCGGATTAGGGGGCGTTCAAGTATTACGTTACGAAATTTGACACTTTGGTCTTGTAAAACGTTACGATGCGTTACAAGAGCGGGAGAGGGGTTCGAACAACGCGTTACGTAACATTGATTATTTTATTAAACAAAAAAACCCGACAATAAAAAAAATCCCAAGTTCGCAACCCTTTTCGTATATGTTCTACGGGGAATCCCTCGATTGTACTGTACGTTATTTTTATTTTGTTCTCCAGAGTTGGCAACCTTTTTCGTTTATGTTTTATGGAGTATCTCGCGACTGTAT
This sequence comes from Saturnia japonica, assembly GCA_033032175.1. Classification (NCBI taxonomy): domain Eukaryota; kingdom Metazoa; phylum Arthropoda; class Insecta; order Lepidoptera; family Saturniidae; genus Saturnia; species Saturnia japonica. Next base: position 3,075,437 of record CM065330.1, read on the forward strand.
TGTACGTCATTTTTATTTTGTTTTCTGTCAGTCAGTATTCGTTAGTGTGTACGCAGAAGAACATTGCTGTAGTCAGTGTTGTTAAACTGAGTTCATACTGTAATGTCCTCAAAACAGGGAGATTTGCATCATCAGCTGTTCTTGGCCTATAAAAGCTCTCATGCTGACTTGGGTGTTACGTAACGTTTAAGGAGAGGAAGGTGGGACAGAAAAATATCACGGCGCGTTACATGTTGGGTCAAAAATTGCTTTACATAATACTCGAATAACTTATGAAGAAGGTAAGGTAGGGTGTTACCGGCGGACTCGACGTGCCTCCGTAGATCGAAGTCATCACGATCGACTGGCAGGTACCGCGTAAGGGGTCGCTGAGCCTCGCTGTACGGTGCGATTCCGCGCCGACTGCGTCTCGGTGCGTTGCTGAGTGATACTGAAGTAAAGCAAAGATGAAGCAATGATTGCTCTGTTGGCGACGTGTACGGACTCCGCCTCGACCTACGCGAGTTCGAATCACTGCAATGAGCCTGAACACCCGATGAATGAAAAACATTCTAATGCTCGCCTGGCCTAGCTACCAGCCTCAAGTTGAAAATCTATCGACAAACACCGATAGGTATGTTCCGGCAGCTGCACTTGAGAGCCAGTCTTACACTAGGCTGAGCGTGCTACCATCTTGGACCACATCGTCACTTAAAATCAGGTTGGATTGTGGCCATAAGTCATGTTGTACATCTGCCATGCCATCATTAGATTTTTTTAAATACTAAGCAAAATGACTGTACAGCACCTGACGGTAAGTACAAGCGTCTATAAGCTACGATAACCACTTACCATCAGAAGACCGTATTCTAGTTTGCCACCTTTGTTGTAGAATATAACCAACGCAAGTGATTCAAAACATTTATCTTTCTCTTATACCTATATAAAAATCTATGTTTGTGTGTGTACGTTCCCCATGGACTCCGAAACGGCCTATGAGCTCAACGCCCAATAAGGTGCCCACCGATACGTCACGGGAATCGCGCTCGTCGATATGAATGGTGTAGAGAACGCATAACATGGACCCAGGAACAATGGGATAAAATTATGTTTTCCGATGAGTCGCGATTCGGGTTTAAGCCTGATACAAGAAGGGTGCAAATGTATCGTCGGCCCGGGAATACTGAAAGGCTCAGGTGCGTTCAGGAATTTCATCCATACAGCGGCTCAACAGTTATGTTATGGGCGGGTATTATGAAGAACAGGCGAACTGAGCTCGTTTTTGTAAATGGAAACATGAATGCTGAAAATTACATTGAGGATATTCTCAGACCTTATGTTTACCCATTTGCACAAACCTTTGGCTCCGATTTTAGGTTAATGCATGACAATGCGCGTTCACATACAACTCGGCGAACCAGTGATTACTTTGCAACGGAGAACATCCGGATATTGCCCTGGCCTGCACAATCGCCAGATCTCAACCCCATCGAGCACGCATGGGACATGCTCCAGAGACGTGTTTTGAAGGACTTGGACGGAGCGACAACAACCCAACAGCTGGAGGATTTGCTACAATTCCATTGGGAGCGAATACCGCAAGATGACATAAACAGTCTCATTAATTCAATGAATAATCGTTGCCGACAAGTTCTGAATAGCAGAGGAGCCCATACTTTGTATTAAATTGTTCTATTCTTTCACAATAAATACATTAAATAGAAATTTCATTTTGTAAGAAAAAAGTTTAGTTTCATATGTATCTTAGTTTCTACAGTATATTCTAATATTGTTCATTTCTGTTATTTAAAGAACTTATAAAGACAACAGCTGTTATTTTTACATCATAGAACCCTAAAGATATTATTTTAAAAATAAAATACAACGTTATAATGTGAAGAACCATCCTAAAATTTAAATTAGTACATGTTGCTTAGACTTTTTTGATAAGTCAAACGTTTTGTTAATAGTTCATTGTTATTTTATATACTTATACTATTGAGTTGACATTCCCACGGAGTGAAATGACATTTCATGTGTTGCTAGTTTATTGTGTTTTTAAAATAGTGATGTCATCAATCGGTACTAATTGTAAGCCCCTATGAGAAATTAGTATACCTGATGATATGTTTTTTTTTTCAAAAAACATTAAACCCTTCATTTTTGTGTCCCGAATAAAGAAAGACAAATTCGCATCTCTCGTAGGTCAACAAAAGCGTTCTTTTTTAGAGTTTTTTCAGTTGTATATTCATTTTATAGTTTCTTAAATTGTGTAACGATAATAGTAAATGGTCGGGTATATTCAATATCACAAAATATTTAAAATAATAAATAGAACCATCAATTCAACATTTCAAATACTTGTACCGTAAAAGATTATTTTAAATTTTGACATTACTGATTGTCAATTCACTCCTTGGAAATAAAAGGCACTGTATAGATAGATATTCCATGTAATCTTTCTATAATGAACAAAGTATAGTAGCTAGAAAGGCGGATTAGGGGGCGTCCCAAGTATTACGTAACGAAATTTACGGCGCGTTACATGTTGGGTCAAAAATTGCTTTACATAATACTCGAACGCCCCCTTATGAAGAAGGTAAGGTAATGGTACCGGCGGACTCGACGTGCCTCCGTAGATCGAAGTCATCACGATCGACTGGCAGGTACCGCGTAAGGGGTCGCTGAGCCTCGCTGTACGGTGCGATTCCGCGCCGACTGCGTCTCGGTGCGTTGCTGAGTGATACTGAAGTAAAGCAAAGATGAAGCAATGATTGCTCTGTTGGCGGCGTGCACGGACTCCGCCTCGACCTACGTGAGTTCGAATCACTGCAATGAGCCTGAACACCCGATAAATGAAAAACATTCTAACGCTCGCCTGGCCTAGGTACCAGCCTCAAGTTGAAAATCTATCGACAAACACCGATGGGTATGTTCCGGCAGCTGTACTTGAGAGCCAGTCTTCCACTAGGCTGAGCGTGCTACCATATTGGACCACATCGTCACTTAAAATCAGGTTCGATTGTGGCCATAAGTCATGTTGTACATCTGCTATGCCATCATGAGATTTTTTTAAATACTAAGCAAAATGACTGTACAGCACCTGACGGTAAGTACAAGCGTCTATAGGCTACGGTAACCACTTACCATCAGAAGGCCATATGCTTGTTTGCCACCTTTGTTGTAGAATATAACCAACGCAAGTGATTCAAAACATCCATCTTTCTCTTATACCTATATAAAAATCGATGTTTGTGTGTGTACGTTTCTCATGGACTCCGAAACGGCTGGAGCGATTTTTGATGAAATTTTCAGACAATTAGCTCAGTGGGTGATCCTTTAAAGGTTGGTAGCGTTCGGATCAAAAAAAAACCTCAGCAACACATGGCCTGGTTTGCTAGTATCTAAGTGATAAAATTGATAAATCAAAATTTAATTAATTATAGTATAACAGTACACAAAACAACCTTTTAACAAAAATATTTATGCTATCTCATTGTAAACACTAGTCGTTTAGTAGATGGGTATGTTACCGCTGACAAAATCTAAACACGTCATAAAAAATCTCTTACGTCAGAAATAAAGAGAAAAAAAAAACACAATTTTAATGCTCGTCTCTGAAAACTGTGAAGCCAAAATTACCTCTATTTATATGAAATAAAATTCTTTGCCATTGCCAACGTGTCTCATAATAGAATCATTTATTTTACTTCATCACTGCGGTTTCACGTTTATCGTTTGGGTTTATCTACTTTCGAAATATACGCATTTCTTGTGAAATCACAATAATAATAGCAATAATCGATTTTCATTGGTTGCCATAACATGTACTGTGATTCGTTCACTTATTTATTACTTGTAAATAGTCTTTCTCGTTCCTGATTGGCTGCGCTAAATCAGTTTATCCCAGTGTTGATTACTAGTTATAAGTTTTAGAATTCTACATAACACATGCACACCAATCAGGTGTACGTAGGTTCTGTAAGAGGTCTGTTATTTCTTTTTTTGGCCAGTTAGTCTTAGCCCAAAATTTATAGATTGCTAAATGCATATTTCTTTACTCCTCTCAGAGGAAAGAAACTTTTACACAATATGTATAGTTAGTTAGATTCTAGTATATCGAAGTATTAGTATTCTAGTAGATCGAATTATCGTTAATTTTATTATTAGATACACTTACATATATTATCTCTGCTGAAATCTGAAGCATGGCTGAGAGGTCTGCTATCATCGCTTCGCTTATCGTCCTCCGTGGACTCGGTACGGGAATTTCTGACTTGGAGCTGAAATGAAAGAGAAAAATTATTCATAACCGCTTTTTCTCAACACCATCTATTTTTATATGTGTAGTAACTTTAAATTAAAATAGTGACCAAGAAGTTGGATGTTCAAGCTTTTTACTTGACGTAATCATCAACTTGACATAATCATCGCTCATTCAACACTCCTTACTTATACTTATACTTTTGCTGGCTTAAGACTCTGATATAACATTTCGTTGTGGTTCTCTAAATTTTAAGTATAATCTGTAAATGAGGAACAAGCCTAAAAATCCCAAGTTTCTGATTCAAAGGTAAAGTTTAGTTTTACTCGGCTGTGTTCAAAATATTGCAACATGCGGCCTTAGCGTTTGAACTGATCAATATTTATCTTATATTTCTTTTATTTCATCACGACACAGAGTTAATTTATTTGGAAATTTCTTTCTACACGAGGCAGTCGGACTGGTGGAATACCTCCATCATCATAACATTTAAGAGTGGTGTTGCTCTTATCGGTGGAGCAATCTCCAGCTCTCTCTACACTGTGCCTTCCTCTTGACATCGTGACGCCTATTTTTTCCTTCACTAGCTGAATGTATGTCCTTCTTAGTCTTCCACTTTCCTTCCATTCTCCCTTTTATTATCATTTTTAATAGGTCGCCGTGTCGAATAAAATTCCCCACCAAATTTCCCATCTTATTTTTAATGATTTCTAGTAATATCCTCCTCTCTTTTACTATGTCCTTGTATTGAGTTCCTGAGGTGGTAGGGTTTCCAGAGCTCCTTGGGGTAGGAGAGTTCAAGGTTGGCAATGCGCTAGTGTTACCTATGACATTACACCAGGCGGGATGTATGCTTGTTTGCCACTTTAGCTTTATAAAAAAAAGTTAGAGACAGTACTAAGAAACAATCGATGTTTGAGGAACACTACATTGACCGTTTTCCGTCAGTAAGCCTTAAGAATTTTTAACAGGTACAGAAACAATATTCGTATTAGAGGTTATTTTAGAATAAGTTTATACGACTGATAAAATACTTACAAAAACAGGTTTAGGCTTGCATCCAATGCGCCAATGGGAACTTTTTATAAGTGTTAACCAGACAGACATAATGCTGCACGTTTGTTATGTACATTTATATAACTCACTGCGATGTTTATAACTGGTTTAAATATAGTTCTCTCTTTTGCGTGCGTGCTAATGTTTTGGAAAAATCACCTCATCATCCACATGATCTTATGTTTAATTATTATTTGTATAAATGAGAATTTTCAATTAGTTTATAATATACTAAAGACAAGTGGTAATTATGGTAAATGTTAAAATATACAAAGATTGATACTTAGAAATTCGCTTAGACTTTTTATAAATCTACAAAACTGCATAAAAAAAAAATATATCTTATTGGCATAATATTAGTACAAGATTTAATTTTCACGAACGTATATATGTATATTATAAATAATTTATTAAAAAATATTTAAAAAATTCTTAAACAAACTTTGAACACATTCGATGTTATATGTATGGTATGATATAATATAAAATATAACGGTTAGTTTAGTTTAAAAACTCACTCCGTAAATTACATAATTAAACAAGTTAAATTATTAAAAAGGAAACAAAAAAAAACAGAGTTCAACAAAAACACGACTAAATTTTTTTTTCTATTTTTGCTTTTCATTTGATTCCCCAGACGTCGTACTTAAATAGTATACAGCCTAAGTCACTCTTACAATTGACAAATACACTCCCGGGGATGACATATATGCTAATTTTACGTACAATTTTGTTATTTAAGGGAGCCAAAAGGTTAAGAAGAATCTAACGACACCTCGTATGCTAAAATCATTCAAGCCGTTTAGGCTACAGAGCGACCCAAAGAAATGGACATACATACATACTTTCTAAAAAGATAACCCCCCTCTTTCGCAGTCGAGTAAAGATGTAAGTCGTAAAATTGAGTGTTTAAGGTCTGGTTAGATAGATCAGCGTTACTCATCCCGATCTATTATTAACCCGATTGTTCCGAGCCCACGCGAATACTTCCAGATTATAATTTTATATCCACACTCATATATTATAATAAAAAAAACACTTCGGACGGGCTGTCTGCCAGTTCTCATACGTGTGAAAGGACATATTACTTAAAAATTATTTCGACTGTGCGCTTACGCATTGATTCTGATAGATATGTCGTCGTCTGTTATCAAACGCTCGCTGGTGTGTAAAATGCTGAAGCCAAATTGTAAATTGCCTCGCTCATTTTAATCCTAAACGATCATTCGAACATCGTTTACAAAATGTACCAGAAAATTGTAATACATAGCTCCCTATGCGGTATTTAAAAATGCTATATCCATGCAAATTTGGAAATGATTTTCGACAGCCGCTACGACACCTCGCTCGTCTTGCTCGCTCTGCACGTGTTTGTTAGTCATCGCAAAAAACCTAACATGCCTTTTACAATTCTAGTTATTAATTACAATTTTTAACAAAAAAGAGAACACACTTCAATGATTTTGTGGACTTCCCTGGTCTACCTTCGAAATCGGAAGTCTAATGCTAATGAAATTAAAATGGGACTACCCTTAAGAAATCTTCTGTCCAACGAAAGAGAATCATCTAAATTAGTTCATAAATTAAGAAGTTATGCCTGAACATGCATTAAAAAAAAATTCGAATTGAGAATCTCCTTTTTTTGAAGTCTAACAACAGACTTAATAAATAAATGTAGAATATCAATTAACTGAGAAAATAGAGAGTAATAGTTTTAGTTTTAAATTAAGGTTTGTAATATATCGATGATTATAGTGACGAAACGAAAGAGAAGGCGCGGCTTTCAAGTAGAGTGAGGAACTAACAAAGCAATGAAGACGAAAAATAAATCATTATATTAATACGTGAGAACAAAACTTCGGACACCTTTGTAAGCGTATTGCGTGCGTCTGTGAGATTTGTCATGGTTAAAGTTTATATGGAGAAGGAGTGCAGAAAGCTAAAATTTATCTATAATATCACAGATTCTGTTACTAATATATTAAATTAAATAAATTAATACTGCTTATCCTAACACGATAAGTGCCATTGAACTTAGACCCCCAAAATATTGACATTGTCACTCAATGAAAAATGACAGTAAGTGGTATAATATTCATTGTTTAGGTTCATACTGCAAATAGTGCAAATGTCAAACAGAAAATAGTCTATGATTAAAAAGTCGCTGGGTCGAATTTCGATCATTGGGCGACCGCTAGTAATAATAATAAATACTCTATTAAGTGTTATGTGCGATGGAGGAACTATGTAAAAAAACTATCATAGCGTCAAAAATAGCAATAAAACAGAGAAGAAAAATAACTATAAATGATACTGATCTAGAAATCCCGAGAAAACTACTAAATAAATAAATAAAGAATCTTTAATGTTAGAAATTATTTATTTGGCCTTTCAAATCTTTATATTGTTCCTGTTTGAGATGTCACATTTAGAAGCACATAATACTATTGTGTTATGAGTCGCTGAGGAGTTGCAAAACGAATAATTTTGTTTTACGTATGTTGTACATGAGGAATGCAAAATCCTGGTATGCACGATACAAGATCCAAGAGTCTGTCTCATTGAATATCACAAACGTATACAAATACCGTAAAATATTAGTTTTCGTGTAAGAGATTACGTAGAGAAATGTTTACATTGAAACCTACGGGCGCGTCCGGTAAAATATACGTTCAATGTTATATTTTCTTCTGCTTTAAATATAAGAAAAATATATTAACAGCTTTGTTTTGTACGCAAAGGTGTGATGAAAGGTTTTATGTTCAATAAGTTCCACTTTAGTATTAAGTCCTACGACCGCATTTATGTTCTATATTACATCTTTATGCCAAGTTTGCTTAGATACGAGAATTTACTAAGTTGAAAAAATATGCAGTCACGGGGCAGAAGTGATAATTTTAAACTTTGGAATGACTGTATTGTTTTTCTGCGCATTTTTACCCGACTACGAAAAAGGAGGATTATTATTTTTGAGCGTATGTATGTCTATTTTTTTGGTACGCTCTGCAGCCTGAACGGCTTGCGGGATTTTAGCATACGAGGTGTCGTTAGAGTCGTCTTAATTGTGGGAGTGACACAGGCTCTATAATATTTAAGTATCAAGTCTGGGAATCAAATACAAAGCAAAATTGGAAAAAAATTTTTTTTTGTCAAGTGGTTTTGTTGCAGTCGGGTTTTTTGTTTCCTTTTTAAAAATTTATCTTGTCTTAAGTAAAAGTTAAAAGCATTGTCTAGTTGCCTAAGTATATTTTCATTCATATAAATCGTGTCTGACGTTTTTCAGATAACTTAAAATATGAAGCACTGCATTATTTTATTTATCATATACGCCTCCTCTATAATTTTTATAGAGGTCAAATGCTATGCCACGCCCCTGTACGTTTTAGTATCGAATCCTAGACTTGGTTTATTGGTATATATTATGTTTATTGAGATGGCAGTTGACAGTTCAGTGAATTTGGCGAAAAAAAATAAAACAATTTTAAGTAGCAAACATGCAATGTATGCAGAAAAAAAAAATTTACAATTAAAGATTAATTAGGATTATAGAAGAACTAAAGTAACTGACATAGGTGGGAGGGCCACGTAACTCGTAGAACGGATGAACGATGGGGCTGAAGAGTTCTCAAGTAGCGGCCACGTACTGGAAGACGCAGAGCATGGGCAGACCCGCTACAATGTGAACCGACGACCTAGTGCTGGTTGCTGCATGCGGGAAGCACGGGACCGGTCTTGTGGCGATATTTGGGGGAGGCCTGTATCCAACAGAGGACTTCTTCTGGCTGGGTTGACATTATGTTTAAAAGTTAATTATTTATTTGGTTATTTAGTTGGCCGCCTCATTAGCCTAGTGGTCGTAAACACGACTGCTATGCTCGAGGTCCTGGGTTCGATTCCGAGGTCGAGCAAAAAGTGTTATTGGATTTTTCTATTAAATTCTCAGTAGCATCTCTGAGTTCCGCTTTGTGCCCGATTAATGGCAATAGGCAAACCCCTATTACATGGGACCTAAAAACATACCCGGCGAACTGTGGGTGTAGGTACATTTCGTATACTTCTGCCTAACCCTTCTGGGATACAGGCGTGATGGTGTGTGTGTGTGTGTATGTTAATTATTTAATCATATTTGATCATTGATATAAAGCCTAAAACTTTCCAAAAGTTGTCTACGTATTCCGCAAATAGGTATCTATTTTGCGAAAGAAAACACACCAGTATTTTTCTGGATTTCCACCGATAGACTGTTTGAGAATCCCTGGTCTATAGAGATAGTAAATTATATCTGGCATCCGGGCGACAGAACCCTTGGTTAGGGTTCTATGGCAGGCCTATTAGTGACTAGGCTCAAGGACAAAAGTTCTGTTTGAGAACTAATGGATGATTATTGTATTGTGAAGCACCGATAATATAACATCGAACATATACCTGCGTCCTATTTATTAACTTTAGATTAAGCCCGCCACATAAGCTTCAGTCTACTGGAGACTTTTATAGATAAAGATTCATTATATTCGATTTTGCCATTTATTTCTTGTAAGGGACGACATTTTGTCGAAGTTATTTGTATGATGTAATATAAAATAAATTAAACTTGAAAATTATTTTCAAAGGTTTTATAACATTTCTCAACATAATTGAATTATTATTATTCAAGAATTTTTCACAAAACAAAAATAAATCAATTTGCAAGAGTGAATAAAAAAAAATGATTAAATAAAAACACATAATTACGTCACAATCACAACACTATCAACGAAAAAGTTTAACGACACAAAAAAAAAGTTAAACGCGCTTCAATCAACAAAAACGACCTATCCCGGCAACCGACCAAATAGTACTAATATTATATTATTGTTCGCCGGTGAGTTTACTTTTAATAAAAAATTTTCAACAGCCTCGTCCTTGGCACATGTCGCACGGCATACAGCCGGGTGCGCGATAACAAACTAACACGTTTACAAGACACAATTTTACAATTATGTATTTTTATACATAAAAGATGCCGTGGGCGAGATACGGTGTAAATATATTTTTTTTGTTTATTATGACTTGTTTCACCTTAATTAATTGCCTAGTTACTGTCAGCGACTCTACCTGCGCCGTAATAAATAAAACCCTTTTATTTCCTAATTATTTCTGAAAAATTACATTTATAAATATTACATGATATTTTATTTTCAGGAGAAGGCCTCTTCCAAATATTGCCATTGTTCTCGGTCTTGCGGCCTTTGTTGCCAATATGGACCAGCAATTTTTTTAAGGTCATTCTCCTAGCTCATATTATATGGTCCACTTGCGGTCCTGAAGGATGCCGTGGGCGAGATACGGTATAAATATATTTTTTTTGTTTATTATGACTTGTTTCATCTTAATTAATTGCCTAGTTACTGTCAGCGACTCTACCTGCGCCGTAATAAATAAAACCCTTTTATTTCCTAATTATTTCTGAAAAATTACATTTATAAATATTACATGATATTTTATTTTCAGGAGAAGGCCTCTTCCAAATATTGCCATTGTTCTCGGTCTTGCGGCCTTTGTTGCCAATATGGACCAGCTATTTTTTTAAGGTCATTCTCCTAGCTCATATTATATGGTCCACTTGCGGTCCTGAAGGATGCCGTGGGCGAGATACGGTATAAATATATTTTTTTTGTTTATTATGACTTGTTTCATCTTAATTAATTGCCTAGTTACTGTCAGCGACTCTACCTGCGCCGTAATAAATAAAACCCTTTTATTTCCTAATTATTTCTGAAAAATTACATTTATAAATATTACATGATATTTTATTTTCAGGAGAAGGCCTCTTCCAAATATTGCCATTGTTCTCGGTCTTGCGGCCTTTGTTGCCAATATGGACCAGCAATTTTTTTAAGGTCATTCTCCTAGCTCATATTATATGGTCCACTTGCGGTCCTGAAGACACGCCACTCATGACATGACTACTTAAATATTAATTTTTGTGCATATTTTAAGATCATCTATTGTAGTTAATTTAGATTTTTTAGATCTTATTTTTGTGTGCCTTTTTTACCCGACAGCGAAAAGGGAGGAAGGGAGCGAATAGGCTATACAATATTTAAGTACGACATCTAGGAATCAGATAAAAAGAAAAAAATAAAATTATTTTTAGTCGTATTTTTTGTTGCAGTCAGGTTTTTTGTTTTGTTCCCTTTTTGCCTTGTTTGTTTCATATATCAAACAAACCGATGATTCTACTAAAGTTATTTTTAATTCTATGTAGGTATTAGTATTTCATTGCAATTTCATCTAATGACGATTGACGAAATAGACGATTTGACCAAAGATGGGCACTTGAGAGCCAGTCTTCCACTAGGCTTAACGTGCCAACATCTTAGGGCACATCGTCACTTAAGATCAGGTAAGGTTGTGGCCACAATACTAAACATATAATGATAAAAATGACGCTAAGCGAGTTTCATTTATTACTTTAATAGTTTAGTTGAGAGATTTTCAACTTTTACAAAAAAACTCACAGACCGACTTCGTTCGAATTCAATTGGGCCGCTGCAAGTAAGTAGAATGTGGATAAGTGGGGCTTTAATCAACAAAGCGAAGCCAAATGCGACTGTTGTGACACCCAAATGATGCCACATCTTACGTCGTGCCTTCTGAGTTATCTGTCCCTATTCCTGCACATTCGCTGACCTATCGGTAGTCTCTTTAAACGCTCAGGTGTCCGAATAATCGCCAGTGTACAGTCAAAGACTGTATAAAACGGAACGAATCGCACGTTTCAAGAAACGGCCAATTTGATTGGACAATCGCAGTTGCCAACCGTTTTTGATGTTCCTTTCACCCCCCAATCCTCTTCCTATTCCAACCGCCTCGTATCTCGCGCGCGCACCGGCTTGAACACCGTTGCCGACATAAAATTAAGAATATCCAAATAAACTGTGAATCTGGTTGAATCAAAGTATCCTGACCTCATTAAAACTGGCGAGTAACTGTGATATACCCAACAGTCAGACTCAATTTATAACAATCATATACATGAAATAAGAATATAAATGCCCTAAACACAATACTACGGATTCATCGCGTTGTTTTCCTTTACCGAAAACTCACCAGGTTCATTGTTATTTCACAGTCTTTGATAAGTTAATACCTGCTATTACATTTTGAAATGATTGTGCACAGTATGGCTGCATTAATTTCTAACTGCTACAAGTATAAAGTGATCCCGCGAATAACCATTTTTGCTCCTTCGCTTTAAACTTTTTGGATCCATAATATCATGTGAGAAATAAAAGTCATACAGATCCCTCTTGTAATGTGATAAATTATTTTTCACACTATACGAAAAATAGCTTTGAGACACATCATGTATACTATAATATTATACATGTGAAAGTTTGCATGTTTGTTTCTCAATCACGTAAAACTACTGAATGGATTTGGATGAAATTTGGCACTCAGATAGTTTATACTCTGCATTAACACTTAGAATACTTTTATCTCGATAAATGACATATTTTCCATTTCTATCTGGGCCCAATTTTGAAGTTCACGAAGAAAAATCACAGATAAAAGTTGTTTATTTATAATTACCATAATAATATACATAACAAATTATATTGCATATTGTCATAAAAAAAATAGCCGTAACACAAATTCATATATCACAAGTCAAATTCGTTTTAACTTCACATAAAATGCCTAGTACTATGTGTATGTAGCATTTTTTAGTTGTCCTAAGAAATTATTCAGTCAGTCTTACTGTTTTTGTTTTGTAATAAATAACATTGAAAATCACTTACCTTTTTAGTGTACATAATTGCATTAAGTGTAATTATTAATTAATAACAACACCATTCATATTTATAATATCGTAATATTAATTAATAATATGTATCAGAAAAACCGACCACGACTCGACAGTTACTACTAATGCTTATCGAAGGGTAAATAGATTTAAGAAATTATCATCGTAAATACTGATTTACAATCAGATAAATTTTGGGTATTGAAATCGGCGAGAATGCAATTAAGATAAGTTATTTGTATACTTTCCTACAAAAACATACATTCAGAAGACATAATAATTTCGTTAACTTTTCATCAAAATAAATTATTCAAACATGATTTTAATGCTCGTTCCTCGCTATTGACGAAACATAAATAAATAGTTTAAAATGAATGTTTTCGTTAAAAAAATGATGACAAAACTTTTGCATTCTTGTTAATGTTAATTACAAAAGATAGTTAGATTATTTACATATAACTAGCGGTCGCCCAATGATCGAAATTCGACCAGCGAATTTTTATTCATAGACTATTTCCTATTTGACATTTGCAGTATGAACCTAAACAATAAATATTATATCACTTGCTGTCACTTTTCTCTGAGTGGCAATGTCAATATTTTGGAGAGTCTAAGTTCAATGGCACTCACTAGTCGGTTTAGGATTCGCAGTATAAATTTATTTAATTTAATATATTAGTTACACAGATATTATAGATAAATTTTAGCTTTCTGCACTCCTTCTCCATGTACACTTTAACCATGCCAAATCTCACAGTCTTCCGTGCACGCAATACGCTTAAAATGGTCCGAAAGCTTTTGCTTCACGTATTAATATAAAGATAATGTACTAAATATTTATAACTTCAAAAATTCAACTTTATTATAACTCCTCCAACATCCTTACAAGGGAAAACGATAAAATTAAAAAAGAACACGGCACTCTGTATAATTAGGGACATCCTGTTCAGGAATAGAACGGGAAATAAATAAATAATCATGCTATTTCGAATTTGTTTCCACCGCGCCTAAATAATAAACTTTATACAAAATTCTAATGCGTATTTACCGTTGAGAGGTACATTTTAGTATATTTACGATTTGTTTGAAAGTTTTATGAACTCAATGTAACGCGTGCTGACTCCTTTGCGAGGTTAATATGATTCTAATGTTGTAAAGGGAAGGGTAAATACTGTTGCATTGTAACCCCCGATGCAGAGGGCTATTATAAATTTACTTGTGTTATCGTAGCTCCGAAATGGCTGAACTGCTTTAGTTTTTTTTTTTGTTACACCTGGTTCGCGATTCTGTCGGCCACAATCCGTCAAAAAAATAGTACCTATGAATATTTTTCTTATTCACTAAACACCATAAAAAGTGATTTAACAATATTATTTTATTTTAATAAAAAATACGCCACAAAAACTCTCTATTAAGGTCCCATGACGTCATAATTAATTTCATATGTCATTTTGTATGATAACAGTGACAAATGTAACAACTCGGGCTTGAGTCTTACGTTCATATTTTCCTGAATCGGGACGTCATGTTTTCTAATCACGTGATTCACAGATAAAAAATATTAATTTTCCAAAGTCAGTCGAGTCGACTCGTGGATTGTCTTGCATTAAATAAAAAGGCATTTTCCGCCTAGCATAGTCATTATTTATGTTTCATTATTTAAAATTATACTGTTCTTAGGAAATCGATTAGGATTTGAATTATCTCGAGGCGTTTTGCCAACCAAATCAAAGATGATCGTAAGATTTTTTCTTTCACAACAATAAAAAGATATTATACCACTGAAGTGATGCGAAAAAAAATTGTTATATGGTAAAGAAGCGCACTGCACTTTATTACTGTAACAAATTCAAACCGTTCGAGTTCTGCGTGCATTTTTAACAGATTCTTAACGCTAATTCTTTGGTAGACAGGCGCGTATTCAGACAGAATCTTATTATATTAAGTGAGCAATTCTTGTATATATATATATATATATATATATATATATATATATGTAATTGGTTTCTTGAACGGCTCCAACGATTTCGATGAAAATTTGCATTTAGATAATGTTTTACATTCCAAGCTTACCTAGATAGGTGTTGTTCTTTTTTGTATAAGACACCGAGCATAACTTTTTTTTTTTTGAACTGACTACACTTTTAGCCTTAGGGGCCCTATCCAAAACAGAGCCGCTGCGGCTTTTACAGCTTCACCGAACTTGGAGCTAGCGCAGAGGGCACTCAGCCGCGAAAGTTTTGGACGACTCGCACGAGGGTGCCAGAGTGACCGGACCTCGGCTCGGGCGGTCGTCGCGCATGCGAATAGGTCGCGATCTGGCTAATTTCCCTACTCTTACATATTCGAGCTAACTAACATATACTCATATGTATGTTCCCCTCCTCATTGGAAGAAGAAGGGAAACATGCGTATGTGTATTTTAGTGATCGGAATGGTTTTTCTACACTAACTAGCGCATGACAAACTAGCGCAAAAAAAGAGTCCCTTACAGAACCGAGCATCAGATATTTATATTAATACTAGCCGTGTTCGCGGTTACATTCGAGTGGAATACAGAATCCCGTCGATCGGATACAAGCGCGAAACATGCTATCCCCGTTCCTGGTTATTTTAAAAGCAAAAATACTTATTGTCGATGACACTTAAAAGTTAAACATGTGCTCCCGCCGACTTCTTTAAATTTCTTTTTAAGATTCACAATTATGTACTACATTACTTGATTTGTTATATCTCTTATGGTTTACTCAACGTAAGCCATTTAAGCGCCCTAAAATAGTCGTTATTCTGAATTGATTTTTAATTTGCAGGGAACCCTAATTATTAAAAAAAAGTAACATATTTTACTCTTTATAAAATTAGCTATCTGCCAGAGAAACATTTTTACAAATTGGTGTTTTGTTATAAGTATCGTTTATAGTTTCATAGGCGTTTAGTAAAACAAAACTGTTATTTTGCATACAAACTTTTCAATTTTATTACTTGTATAGATTGCTAAAATCTCGCCTGACTACGACCCCCCCCCACGTGATACGTCTGTCTAATTTAACTTTTGACGCGTCCGCTAAGATATTCCTTTGTTCTTCTATTTTTATATCAACATAAATTGTATTTTATAGCATAACAGTCGTCCGTTTTGAGTTCGAATGTGTTGAGGATACTTAACGGCTTCTTCAAGGACATGCCAATAATAAATATATCGATGCTATACGAATAATTATGTACGAATGGGTCGCGGGAACACAGTTTCATTTTAAGGGTCCTGAAGCCTCACATGCCTCTTCTCTCTAGAAGGAGGGAAGAATCTTGCGTATAATTATTTAGTAATCTGTCAATTCCGGTCTACAATAACTAGTACAAAAAAAAAAAAAAAGGGTCTCTCACAGAACCTATGTACCTACCCGTGTGTTGCGCACGAGTGTGTATGCAGTATAATGGTGTCTGTTCTGTCTGTCACTAGTTACCAGTAACGAAACTCAGAGAATTTGCAAAACTATTTAAATTTTAACTATAACTAGCAAAAAATAAATAATATATGCATATAATATGCCTTGGCTATGAGCTGTTAATATTGTATGTCTGTGTAAGAAATAGATAAATGATAAATAAAGGGAAGATGTGGCCGGATTAGGTTAGATTTGGGATAAATATCGAGCGCTAGATACTAACAATATTGAAGAAGTTTTAGGCAATCGTTTCGATATTGTTTGTTGATTTGATTCTGGTGACACGTCTTTTATTTTAGGCACAAATATTATTAATTAAAATCATACCCTTATTACGTTATTAATTTAAGAGGCTTACTTACCTCTTCAATCGACGACGACATAAAACCAGAACTGAAACAAACACAAAATATAATTAGAAAAATAACAGGCAATTATAATTGACTCAGTGAGGATCTGTGTTTACATACTTTATATATATTCTCTTGATTTTATGTACAATTAAACTTATTTGTACTATTTATTTTTAATATGTCCGAGCAATCTTTAATTAAGGCAACACTTAGATTTTAATTTAAGCATGCAGCACTGGTGTTTTACAAGCCCTGGCAACTAAGATGCACGACTCTGGTCTTATAAACGAGTGTCCCAACGCACTGGATTAAGCTTGGATTGGTGGCTTAAGGTACACAGCGAATCACTGGGCAATGACGCAGCAGATGAACTGGTAAAGAGAGACTCGAGTAGTTTGCGGGTAGGTCCTCTACCCATACTGCCTCTGGCACTCAGTCAGATACGCTCGTTGCTGCGTCGAACAATAACAGAATTGTATTAAGAATCGATGGACAACGGCCAGTGACTGTAGACAGTCGAGGGGTACACTGCCCATCCCTGAACCGCGTTTGTCGCAGCGACTTCTTAGTCTTAATAGAAGTGATCTACGTGTTATGGTAGGCACTATAACTGCCCATCGTTCACTTAACAAACACCTTTATTTTCTAGGTGTCACTGACAACCCCATGTGCAGAGCATGCGTGGAGGGCGAAGAAACCGCTACCCACGTAATCCTGGAATGCATGGGAGTTGCAACCCAACGGGCAGAAATCCTCAAAATTCGAGGTCGCTTCGAAAAGCCCTGTGAATGCCCAGAGAGGCTTCTGCGCTTCTGGTCGGAGTTGGAATGGTTGGAATAGCCGGCCGGAATATTTAACCACAACGGACCTAGCAAGAGTCTAAATGCGGACAGATGGAGCCCACATAACATAATATAACAAGGTCTCTTGTCGCAGTGGTCCTTCTTCTTCTTCTTCCTAACTTGACAACTTGTCCTTTTTAATAAAGACAATTTCTGCCATTATCAAATGAATAAAGTGTACTGTGAATGACGATCAAGATGGTGGCGCCCTCGTGTTAGAACTTTCTAGGGAGTATTTGTAGAATCCCAGAATGCATTCGTTCAGTTTATATTTATAATCCACTTCACTTATGAACAAAAACCAAACTATATCACGCAAAACGCTACCAATATTACACAATATAAGGTCAAAAACCTAAGTAAGTGAATTAAAAATAAAAACCACAACATGTCAGTTCAAGATCCCGTCAAAAACTCCCATTGCAGTGGTTGTAAACCATACTATAATTAAACTGATATTGCGAGTTTGATCCTCGTGTAGAGCGGACTTACATCTACTTTATAGATTTTAGAGTTCGACCACAATCTCAGTTAATGTTAAGTGACGACGTTGCCTAAGATGGTGACACGCTAAACCTAGTGGGACTGACAGGTTCTTAAGTGTAAACTACTGAAACACCTACAGGTGTTTTGCGACATATTTTGAACTTGAATATGACGAATTCACACTAATTGCAGGATCCGAACGCACGTCTTTCCGCATCCGAGTTACCACTGACCCATCGCGTTTTAACCTTTTGGCTCCCGACGTCACAAAAATGTACGTAAATTGGCGGAAGCTTACCAACTGAGGTCAATGTATTTCTCAGCAAACTTTTATTTCACTATTCCCAATTTTACGATAGCATAAAAAATGGAAACAACATTATATTTCAAAATTTCTGTATGCAGTACAGGGTAGTAAAATCTCTATATATATTAATTCTCAAATATGTTTGTCTTGTGGTAACGCCGTATTCAAACACCATGGTTAAATATACTTTTTATAAAACATTTTTACTTTAATAATTACTTGTCTATTTTTCGTCAATAGCAGCGAACATCCATGAATACCAATGTCATAAAAGATC
Organism: Saturnia japonica; assembly: GCA_033032175.1. NCBI lineage: Eukaryota > Metazoa > Arthropoda > Insecta > Lepidoptera > Saturniidae > Saturnia > Saturnia japonica. The sequence goes on from CM065330.1 coordinate 3,094,236, forward strand.
GCATTATAATTAATAATATATTGAACTAGTATGTAAAACTCGAAATCTTTTTTTTTTTTTTTGTTGTCTTTCTGTCTATGTTGTCAATTTTGCCAATGTCAAATGTGACAAATACACTTTGTAGAATTTAGTTGCCATATGTTCGGTGTACTTCAGAATAAAAATCCCGTGAGAATAACCCATAAAAAGTACACAACATAAAACCGAAACAATTGTTGTAAATAGACAAAATTAAACTGTAGATGGTAAAGTCATTTCGTGCATGTTTGTAATCTTATTTTATAAACTATAGTTATATAATAAATATTGTAGGATTAGATTGTGTTGTGTTGTCTTTGTGTTTGTTTATTGATACGCCGGACCGGATACATTTTAAATTAATAAACAGCTCAAAGTTTACGATAAATCTCCTCCGTTTGTGGTTCTATATACGTGACATTGGCGGAATCGTGTTTACACACACGTTGCCATTATATAAAGAAGAAGATACAAAAAAATAATAAGTAATTGATAGTTTTTTTAAACAGCACTTCTGTGACCGTGGCTGAATGAGTTTCGATGTTATACATATCCTAAACCCAGTGAAGCTGTCAAAGCCTCTGATGGCCCTAGAGCCCCTAAAGCTAACAGTATAGTCAGTAAGAAAAAAAAAGTTATTCATATTAGGTTAACTTAAGCGTATAGATATGTATTTTAAACGATTTTAGTAGTGAAAATGTAAAATAAACATCACGTAATAATTTTAGAATGCAGATGCGCGTGAGTGGTGTGAATACATTAATTTCGGAATCTGTATACCTTTCCATTGACATTAACTAAAACAAAGTATATATACAACTATACAATATGCTTTCAGAGAAGCTATCCGTAATCTATACATACGATTAATAAAATTAAAGTGTCTGTTTGTAATTTCAAAAGAAAAGCTTTTTACTAACATACGAGAGCGGGTCAAAAAGTCACTGACTTAATACACGCCTCGGTATATCAAAAAACCCATTTTTTTTTAATTTTTGTATGTCTGTCTGTTTGTTTCGGGTAATCTCCGAAACGGTTGGACTGATTTTAACGGGACTTTCACTGGCAGATAGCTGATGTTATAAGGAGTAACTTAGGCTACTTTTATATTGGAAAAAGAATTAGAGTTCGGCAGATATGCATTAAAAATATATACAAAAAAGTCAGCGAGAGTATAGGTTTATCTTCTAATGAAAACCCACAATAAGCATTTTTGTTTTTAAAATAACCGGGAGCGGAGGAGCAAGATTCGCGCGTGTGCCCGATCGATGGCATCGTGTAGTCCACGTGAGCGAAGCCACGGGCACAGCTTGGTAAATTATATTATATATATAAATATCCAGTAATCAAGCGGAGTGTTAAGGATCTGTAACCAGATATGTCGCGTTAATTAGAAAGATAAGTAGCGACCACCTTATACATGTTAACAAAGCCTTCCCCGAAATTTTTGGCGGGTAACAACTTCACAGAAGTTTTCTTGGAGTGACATGTTGTGGTTTTTATTTTTAATTCATTAACTTAGGTCTTTGACCCTATATTATGTAATATAGGTGCCATTTTTAGTGATATAGTTAGAGTTATCGTGCATAAGTGAAATGGATTTTAAATATAAACTCAAAGCATGCATTCTGAGTTGCCACAAAAACTCCCTAGAAAGTTTTAACAAGGGAGCCACCATCTTGTTGGGATACTGAAATCATCATAAAACAGGACACTATATATTATATTCACTTGATAATGGTAGTAATGGTTTTCAATAAAGAGGAGTAGTTGCCAAGTTAGAAAGAAGGAACCTTCACAGTGACTTTCTATTGTTTTTCGCGTTACGATGGAATAGTGATCACTTTCACTTTGCCAATAAAAAAAAGGACAACAATTATTGCAATGTCAGTAATCTCTGTTGGGTACGCGTCACTTCCCATCTGCGTGGGGGGGGGATTGATGCTCCCGGTTTGGACGGGCGTTTTTGTTGCGCCGGATGCCCCTCGTAGACGCCGCGCCGCGCCGTTTGGATGCCAGTGGGGCGAGATGGCAGTGAGGGGTCCGGGGGGTGCAATAATGCACGACCGCTTGAGGAGGTGCCGGGTCTTCAATGAAAGTCGAACTCTTTACTATACTGCTCGCAGGACGACCAAAGCTTCTTCTTGTTGTTCTTGTAGTTACTTGTACTCGATGAATTGCGCCGTGCCCCATACGGCGCGTCTTCGAGCATAAGTACCTCTAAGAATTACCGTAAGGAGAGCCCCGCTCCGTTTTAATTTGCACTTTTATGTTTGTATTCACTTTGGTCGCCCTGATAATTGCTCTATATTTACTTCTCTGTATAAGTTGTGTACACATGTTATATACCAAAATATTACCTATTGTAATAGCTATCCATTAAACATTGACATATTATATACATCAACTACATATAACATATATGAACCAAAAACAATGTAATTTACGGGCATTATCACCGCTTTCCGTTCGTAAACTTACTGTGACATCAAATATTCTTATTGTATCCACTTATTCTATGCATTTACTTATTCTATAATAATTCTATTTTCATATATGTAACACACAATACATAAGCATTTATATACAACTTAATACATAACATGCAACTTATAATGTAGCGTAGTCGCTAACATTTCTCTATAATTTTATCTATTTCAATCTATTCTATCATGACACATGTACACAACACATAAACACAATAATATAACATAATAACCTAACACAAGACACGAAAATAACAGTTCTGTCGCCAACAATCTCAGTAAATTAACATTTTGCATGACGCTCTAAGTTACATTCCACCGCCTTCAAATCTGTCTGTGTCTTCGAATAATTTACATATATATTTACTTACCAACAGAGCAAAGTGTTTTTCTGCTTCATTTTTGACATTTTCTTATCACATAATCTGTTCTGTCACTTCACACAATACCATACATTATTAACTTTACACACAAAAAACAAGCCAAATTATTAAAAAGGAAACAAAAAACCCGACTGCAACAAAAGCACTTGACTAGAAAAATGTATTTCTCTATTTTTGTTGGTTTTTTTATTCCCATACGTCGAACTTAAATATCATATAGCCTCTCACAATTAAGCCGAATCTAATGACACCTCGTGTGCTAAGATCCATCAAGCTCTTTAGGCTACAGAGCGTGCCAAAGAAATAGACATACAGAACACAGTGTAAAAGGAACTCGCATGCAAATTTTCACGTTCCCTAGCCACAGTAGTCTGGTCTGTGCGTTGATATATATCAGTCAGTTCGGTTAATTATCTTTTTTTAACTGACTGCTAAAAGGAGTATGTTATTCGAGCATACGTCCAGTTCTTTGACTCGTTCTAAAGCCTGAACGGCTTGATGGATTTTAGCATACGAGGTGTCGTTAGATGCGTCTTAATTGTAGGAGTGATATAGGCTATATAATATTTAAAAGTACGACGTCTGGAAATCAAATAAAAAGCAAAAATAGAAAAATATATTTTTGTTGCAGTCGGGTTTTTTGTTTCCTTTTTATAATATGGATACAACAAAGCTATGATGACGGTTTATGGGGCGTATCGAATAACTTCTTAAGGAATCATGAAAATCCAACAAGAAACGGTAAATCGGCGGGATTAAAGGAATCGACAAAGTTGTTGTGTCTGATAAAATAACCGATTCTATTCGTTACTAGTGAATTTTATAGGAAAATAATATATTTAATTCATAATATATACAGGTAGTATTTTATCGTTAAAATTCTCATTATATTACAAATACACTTCTCATGATAGATAATGATCTCGCTAAGTTATTAGCGTAGTTACGAACTCAGTATAATTCAAAATTGGAAGTTCTGAACGTTAACACGTTTAAGGACGCCTATTGGCTATCACACGTGACCTTGACCGCGATCCACCAACCGCACGCGCGTAACATACGTTATCTCACTCTGGCCACACGTAGTGTCCAATAAGGTGCGGGTATTAGTAGCTTTTGTGAGCCAGTTGTTTGGAACAGACCAAAACTGGTTAACTAATTACAGTTTTTAACAATTCTTTTGTCGATTTGATATTATTTTCACTTCAAGATAACTAACACTTAGGCTCTTGCCAGAAACTTTAAATTCGCTTAATAAAAACCTCAACAAATTTCGCAAAACTAGTACTAAAAATGTTTATCGCGTCGAAGAAACGTCGAAGTGACTGTTGAACGTTAACTCAATCGTGACACTAGGAAATTGTTATAAACGACCTACATACAGGATGAAGACCATCAAGTTAAATATCATAATTTATATTTCCGTATTTATGAAATACAACGTCAGTTCGAAATAGCAGAGTGGCGTGAATTTTGCCTAAGGTTAAAAGTAGTAGTCAATGTGCCCATCGTAGGCCATAAACCTATCGTGGCATGTTTGGAAAAATAAGAATGTTTTAATAATTACTGAATATATCAATACCAACTTGCGGAAACGGGTTCGGCAAGACATTTTGAGATCAGGTTTTAATTTTCATTATTAGTATTTGGCGCTCGCCGTCTCCCGCTGATTCTAATACCAAAAAAACTCCGCGGTGTACAGCGGCCCCATACTGGGGCGACGCGGGCACTGCGCTGGCATTCTGCCGCGCCGCCCCGGAGGCCGGCCCGGCTAACCGGGCCCCGGCCTAGTTAGGAGACAGCTATGTACACGATAGCCGTCTCCTCCTCCTGCCGAACCAGTGCAATGAGGAGACGGGCCCCCCCGTCCCGTCTCCTCTGGTTCGGCTAGGGTGGCGGGAGTTGACGGATAAACCGCCTCCTCCTACCACCCGTTCTTCTTTGGCGGAGAGGGCCGCTCAGGGGATCCCTCTCGCAAACCCTCTCCGCAGCCTCCTTCTGCGAGATGACGACCTCGCAGAAGGAGGCCATCGCCGTCCATGCTTGCTCGCTGCCGAGCATGGCTTTTACCACACTCGGCAGCGAGAGATCTCCCCCAACAGCTACGGCCAGAGTGCGGCGCTGCTCCACCCACGCAGCACACTCAGACAGAGTGTGCTGCGCCGTGTCTTCTACAGCCCCGCACTCGTGGCACGTAGTGTTTGACTCCCTCCTTGCAATCTTGTGCAGGTACCATCCGAAGCAACCATGTCCGGATAGTACCTGCACAAGTCTAAAGCTCAGGGAGCCACGCTCCCTGTTGCTCCATTCCCGGAGGACCGGGCGGACAGCGTCTATGGTATAACGTCCATAGCGCGCGTCCGCCAGGTCCTCCTCCCACCTCTTAAAAACATCCTCCCGGGCCTCCCTCCGGACCCGGTCTACCTCTGTGGGAGCTGGAGGCTCCCCTAACTCTCTCCCCGCCGCCGTGAACCTGTACACGGCGGCGAGCACCTCCGCCTCCAACTCCCACGGCGGGGAGCCGGCAAGGACGCAGGCCGCCCCCGCGGACACCGATCGGTATCCGCGAATGGCTCTCAGCGCCACGATACGCTGCGTAGAACGCAGCACGCGTCTGTTCGTGGCGCTGAGAGCATCTACCCAGATCGGTGCCCCGTAGACGGCCATGCTCCTCACCACCCCCGCAAACAGACGGCGGCAGCTCGCGCCCGGCCCTCCCGAGTTCGGAAGAAGCCGTCCGAGAGCCGCCGCCGCCCCCACTATCCGCGGTTCGAGTCCCTTGAAGTGGGACTCGAACCACCATCGCCCGTCCAGGGTGAGGCCCAGATATTTCATCTGGGCCCCAACCCGGACCCTAACATTCTCTACATATATGTGAGCCCCAGGAGGCGGCCCACACCGAGGCCCATGTGATTCTAATACCAAGGCAAACCTAACCTAACCCTGCCACATCTTCTGTGATTAATCATCTAACTTAGGTATTTGATCAAATCTCTGTTTTATCAACTCCCTTTAGAGATCGTTTTCCATTATTATGACGACAAAAATATATCTTCTTTCACACTACAAAGTTGTCTTATCACATTGATTAAATAGTACTAGCGATCGTCCTAAGGTCGAAAATCGAACAGCGACTTTTTGATCATAGACTATTTTCTGTTTGACATTTGCAGTATTCATGAACCTAAATAATGAGTATTTAGTATTATCTACATCACTTGCTGTCACTTTTCGTTGAGTGACAATGTCAATGTTTTGGGGGTCTAAGTTCAATGGCACTGGTCCGGTTAGGATTCCCAGTATTAATTTATTTTATTTAATATATTAGTAACAGATATTATAAATAAATTTTAGCTGTCTGCACTCCCTCTCCAAATAAACTTTAACCATGCCAAATCTCGGTCTTCCGTGCACGCAAAACGCTTAAAAAGGAGTAGAAAGCTTTTGCTTCATGTATTAATATATAAATAATACTCATTAATAAAGCAAAAAAACGTTTCCGAATTAAATCAGCCTGTAGATACACACAATAGGCGAAGACTAAATAAGGTTAACCTAAATAACTAGTGTATCGATGCCCTGTAATTTGATTGTCGACTAAACTATATCTATCCTGCTCTAGTGACATACATGCGGGAAAGTAGAATATCGATATCACTTTATGAGTTACTATTGATTGTTATTGCGTTGATATAGTTACTTCGTTTATTTTACATAGTGAAAGCCGGTCAGGATATGTGAAATGCTATTGGACTTGCGTTTAATTTGAAGCGTATCATTACATTCGCAGTTACAATTGTTTATTGTCCAACTGCTCGGAAAACCACTCCTTCTCAAATAAGTCTAGTCAACAAGTTAAAAATCGTTGGATTTGTAATGATATCTAGAAAAATGTGCGAAAATTTCAAACCTTTAACAATTGCTAATGTTATAAACAATTTAAGATTTATAGAAAGGTGTCTCTGGTTTTTAACAAATTACTTGAGAACTATTGGTGCAAGAGAAATTAAATAAACAAATTCTTAAAGAGAACATTTACAAAAAAGCATGTCAAATCCCGGGACGTCATCTCAATTATTAATACTTTTGTTAAAGTGTTGAAAATAGGACTCCACGCGGTAAGCATTGTGCCCTTGAAAATAGCCGCTGTTAATACTAATATTTGTTATTAGAAAATATCAATTGAAATATTTGATGAAAAAAATGGTGTCATCTAAAAACTTGAAGTATAAGTATTATATAATAAATATTTCCGACAAAATATTTGTAGTCTTTAAAAATGTTTTAATTTTTTTTATGCTGTTTAAAAACATAATAAGGTTTTATTTTCACAAATGCATTTGTAATTTTGTATACAGCTTTTACTCTTTGTTACTCATGTTCATGTTGTTTCTTAAAAAAAAAAAAAAACATTTTTTATAAAAAATTGTCAAGATTGGTTATAATTTCGTTAGATAATTAAAAAAAAAAATACAAAAAACCCTTATGCAATACAAGACAATTTTTAACAAAAAAGGAAACAAAATTCAATTATTTCGAAGAGTTCCCGTGTGTATCTTCGAAGTTGACGGTCCAATGTCAATGAAATTAAAACGAAACCACCATTGAGGTATCCCCTATACAACAAAAAAAGAATCATCCAAATCGATTCATGAACAAAGAAGTTATGGCTGAACATACATAAAAAAATACATTCGAATTGAGTAACCTCACCTTTTTTTGTTGAAGTCGGTTAAAAAAAAAATGGCAGCAGAATTTTAACTTGTAGCATATTTTGTAATAATTATCTTGCGAGAAATATTTACACATGAATAGAATACATTTCCAAGTAAAATGCAAACTAGAGAGATGATGTCATAACAAATACGTACCAATTAATAAGACCGAATGAATGCACGGACACGCTTGTTTAAAGTAATTGTTAAAATTATTCAATGTCTTCTAGGAAAATACCTAATGTACATGTTTTATTTTTGCACAATTCTTATCTCTGTTATATTATTTATACTTTAATAGTTCAAATCCCTGCGATGAGCCCGAGCTTTCGGTAAAGGAAAACATTCATAGCTTGATGGTAGGGCCTTTTCTGATGCCCACCACCCTCAAGTTAGAAATCTGTCGCCAAATACAAATAGGTGAGTTCCGGCAGCCCCACTTGAGAGCCAGTCTTCCACTGGCCTTAGCGTGCTACCATCTTCGCCCACCTCGGCACTTAATACCAGGTGAGATTGTGGTCACAATGCGAGACTATTTTTAACAAAAAAAAAGAAAACCAGCTTCAAGGGTTCCCTGGTGTATCTTCGAAGTTGAAGGTCCAATGCCAATGAAATTATAATGGGGCCACCCTTGAGGTATCCACAATAAAAAGAGAATCATCGAAATCGGTTTGAACGGAATTCGGTACGAAAGAAGTTACAGCTGAACATCCATAAAAAAAATAGACATTCGAATTTCGAATTGAGTAGCATCCGTCTTTTTTTGAAGTCAGTTGAAAAGATAAAAAAGGTCTCTATCTCACACAATCACACAAGGCCATTTTATCTCAAATACGAATAAATTCTATGATATGGTTTCTATGGTAACAAAATATCTACTTAATATATCAAACATCATCATCAAAATCAAACATACTTCATTCAATTTAGGCCCGAAGGAAGGCAACTTATGAATGAAGTTATTGAGAAAAACCGGAGGAAACTCGATCGAGTTTTTTTTTTTTTTCAACTGTACTAATGATATTTGAGGTTGATAATCGTATTAATAATTAAGTAAATGCAGACATCATTATCATTAACGTAATGATCGAACCTATATATACTCTATTCACACCAAACCTGTTTGATGTGGTCCTTTAAACTCATTTTTAAGAGATATTTATATGTTATTATCATGCGACGAGTTAACTAACGGGTATGGAGATGGCTCGTATCAAACCGCGGCCACCTATCTCTTCCAATATTTTGCTAATTCAAAACGCAACAGCACAAAAAAAACCTCACTCTTCAGAGTGGAACACAAGTTCGCGGGCACTGTTGCTTTACAGCAGAAAGAGGTATAAATGAGCCGCCAAACCAAATAATCTCAACTACACCCTTCATTAAAACCACACGTACAGTAAAATAAAAATGTTTTTTTTTTTAACAGTACACTTAACGCGTTTTCAAATGATAATGTTCGAGGCGCGACTGCTCGCGTTCTGGTTTATCTTATCAGCTGTGATTGTAAATACATGTTACCGATTCATTGTTAGCTACTTCGAGAGGCCTAGAACGATTTTTTCCCCAGAACGATTATTTCCTTTTACTAATCGTCTCAAACGACAAGATACTTCTTTTTCTCTCTTTATCAGGTTAGGCAACAGTTGTATAATATATCTATAGTTACCATAAGTTACTCCTGAATTATGAGACTCGTCGAAGATAATGGAACAATTGTACAGACAGCATAACAAACATAAAATATAAAACAGTGCTTTTTATCTTTATTATAATGTAGCTGTAGCTAGCTGAGCTGAAAGAAAAATGCTTACTGTGGGTGATCCATCGAAGATATATATTATATTGTTTCACAGACATTTTTGTACGTATTTTTAAAATCTACTATTATGTAGTACATTAATTTGATATATGTCATATAATTTACCCAGCGTAATAAGCCATCTAATTGCCCTAAAAGCGAAGTTTTTCCGAATTGATTTAGATTTTTTTCGAAACTTTAATTATTTTTCTAAAACAAAAGTAGCCTAAGTTACTCCTCATAACATCAGCTATCTGCCAGTGAAAGTGTCGTCAAAATCGGTCCGACCGTTTCGGCGATTACCCGGGACAAACAGACAGACAAAATTTAAAAAAGATAAATAATTGTTTGTCATATTGTATTGTATATTGTATATAATATACCTACATGTAATACTGTACCGCTTAAACTTTCATATGCATTTAATAAAAAGCTGTATTTTTTACTTTACAAACAGACACTTCATTTTACTTATTTGTATAGATATCCGGTCACACGAGATGATATAACATAATTTGCACAATATGTTTTTTTTTTTCGATCCAAGCAATGTTGAGTCCAGTGGTTGCGTGAACGGATATCGCGTCGATTGGCGTGAGTCCGAATCCCTGCAATGAGCCTGAGCTCCCGGTGAAGGAAAACATCGTGATGAAACCAAAGCATGGTGGTATGGTATTTTATAGCTACCATCGTTGTGTAAATCTGTCGCCAATCACTTAAAGAGATGTTATTAAATGAAATTCTAAATTTACATATTAAGGACCAGAGTTTTTATAGACTGTTTATCAAAGCGGAAACTGTCTAAACGTTACACTGTTATGCATTCAGTTAACACTCCTAAACAAGTTTCACTTAAAAAATGGTACAAATTTGAAAACACGACAGAAGCCACGTGAAGAAGTCAGCGATTAGAAAAACAAGTTATCGCGTATACTTAACACTTACCTCTCATCGTAGGTTGTCGAGTTGACTATAAAACTGTCATCGAAGTTGGAATCTTCCAGAAGGCTGTTAAACAATATTTTCTCGTTGGTCGATGTTTCGAAATCGCCGCTGTCGGTCTTCTCGAACCGGACCGGAAGACTGTTCCCACCCTCCGCGTATTTATCTTTGTATTTCTGATCCCACAGTTTCTTCGTCTCGTCTTGCACTCGACGTTTCAACTCTGATATCTTTTCCCTTTCGTTTTCTATAACTTGACAGCCTGCACAAAAAAAAAACAACTTTAAATAAAGCCGCAACTCGCGAGATAGCAATACGTTAAAAATTAAAGTTCATTTAATTGTATTTCTTTATTGAGAAAAAGCATACAAAATACATTTTGGGGGGAAAAAAATTGTTCATTTATTTACTTTTCCTTTGGGAAAATTGAGTTTTTTTTTGTCTGGAAATATTAATCAGATAACAATCAGTCTTCGAACAATCTAATGTTACTCTAATTAGGTTATCTTGTGATAAGTTTCTCTAAAATTATTACTAAGTATAGAAATTGCCCCTATTAAAGGTGGTGGAGAAACTTCGAAAGTTTCAAGAGATTTTTTTGTAAACTCAACTTTGCACCTTGAACCTTAGTTTTATTTATTTAATGATGACCATGATGGCCATGAACATAATGCCGCGTTTTTGTGGGATATTTTTTATCAGAATTAAAAAGTTGTAATAATGAATGCATATCAATTCCCTGGTATTACTATAAACATAATATAAAGTATTCAAAATAACTTTCAACAATACAAGCGATAGCATGGTAGTAGGGTATTTTTATAACTCGCTTGGCTAGCTATGTACCACCCACATGTTGAAACTATACCACCTAAAATACACAAAAAAAATATATATTGCCAACCTAGTAGTATAAAAAAGTAAGGCTACACAACTAGACAAAACAAAAGAAACAATTAAAAAAAGTATATCAAATGCACATGCAATTGTATGTAATTTTATTTATCTTACCTTGTTCTTCCAACATCTCCAGCCTCCGCCTTTCCACTTCCATCAGACTATCTAAGGTTCTTTTCCCGAGCGAATTCATGTCCGCATCAGTAGGAAGTATTGGTGCATCTATAGTGACTTTAGATATCCTATCAATATCATCCTGTGATGGTACCTTTCCTGAATCACTCATCTTCTGAGCGTCTAGCTTCACGCTCGGTTCATCTCCGCAACTCTTTCGATGTAAAATTTTGGCTTTAGCGCTCTCCGAACCTTTATCATTTTCAAAAGTTACCCGACTTTTTTGAGTGGACAGCTCTTCAGTAGTTTCCTCAACTATATCGGCATCTTTGATTTTATCGGGTGATAGTGATTTGGATTTAACGTATTTATTATCAGCGTTAACTGGTTTAAGATTTTTGATGTATCTGATTTTAGTTTCCGGATCATCGCTTCTAAGGGTAACGTCTTTCGATTTTTTGCCCAAGGAATCTTTTCTTATAATTTTCCCTAGAGCTGCGAAAGTTGGTATTTTCGATGAAGAACTGCTCTTGACGGGGCCAACGTCCTTTTTATCTTTCTTCTTGGAATGTCTCAAACTGTTAAATCTATCAAAATCAGACTCGATGTTCTCGTTGTTATAAAATAAATTCTCGTTCAAACTCTGCGACATGATGTCGACTTTCTCGGGCGATTTCGGTTTTTTATTTTTCCGTTTTAACGAATCGAAATTCCTTTCCCAAAATCCTTTCTTCTCCTTTGAAGAAGTCGAAGACTTAGACGGACTTTCGCTATATCTGTTAGCATCGTCTTCGTTAGTGATACGTCTCTCCAGCTCCACCGTCATTGACTGCGACATCTGATCTATTGAATTGAATTTATCTTTAATTTTCTTTGTTTGATCTTCGAAATTTGTTTTCAAATCTAGATCGTCGCTGTCCGAACTCTGCGGTGAATATCCGTATTCACCAGATTTCCCTCTGGTTTGATCCGTGTAGAATGCGCTATCGGGAGATTGTGTTCTTTCCAACTCGTTCAGTTTGGAAACAATAGGTTTTAATTCTTTTTCAATACTTTGCACTTTCCCCGTAAGCTCTTCGACTCGGTTGAGCTGTTTCACGTATTCGGCGTGCAAAACTTTAGTTTCGTCGAGCGCTGATGTCAAATTGTTGTTAGCTTCAGACTTGAGAGTTAAAATTCGAGTTTTCTGGGCTTCTATTTTCTTGGTTAGTGATATTATTTCATTCTGTAAGTCTTCTCGATTCGATAGCCTGGGAATATGCTAGTGAATCAATTAATGTTCCAATTAAGTTACAGCTTTACTCATTACTGATTTTATTGGTATTATAAACAATAAATACATCTTAGATTAAATGCTTGTCTCTGCTAGACAAATTTGACTTTAGAGATAAACGACAAAAACAATGCACTGATTTAGAAAAAAAAATCTGTGACAGACAAGATTTTTATAAACCAAAACAAAATAAAAAGCATAATGGAATATTTTTCTATGATAATTTTATTGACTTTTTTTAGTTACAAGCTTGGCAAAACCAATATTATTGTCTTTTGTATATCATTAGAGTAAAAAACTGAGGAGGATGAGAGGAAAAGTTATTCTTGTACAGTAGTTGTCAATCCAAACTAACTATGAAGGAGATAGCGATATACTAAGTTCTATCTGAAGTCTACTTGTTAGAAAGAAATTGAGATATAGAGACATGTAATAGGCTTAAAAAAGGTTAGTATAGTTGTAGTTTAGTTTAAAAAAAAAAATTTAGATAATATACAAGATAATATAAGAATACAAGATTTGACGTAGCACTAATGTTTTCTTTAGAAGTAATGGAAGTCCTATTCTTACAATTTCTACTTGAAGTCAGTGTGACTTTTATGTGGAAGATAAAGCAATAAATTCATTACTTACAGTTCAGACTCTTCCTCCAGGTGTTGAAATTCTAGATCTTCTGATATCTTGGTTTCATTATCGAGTATATCCTGAGCGTTTTGAAGTTCTTCGAAAGTAGCCGTGCCATTTTTCAAATCCTTCTCTAATCTATAAATTTCAGGCAGAATTAGAAGCCGCAATAAAATTACCACACGTAAATTTCGTCGTTTAAAAGCAAAAGCAGCAAAGTAGGTTTGACCGATAATGTAGTAATTCGAGAAAAAATAATGTATTTCAATTGTATTCATAGACACTTATGGCGGACATTTGACTAGAAACTTTGGGTGAAGCTTGTTAGATTTAAAATATCTGTAAAATATTAGCCATGTACACAATTGACGTTTATTCGTTTTTCTTCAATTACCATATTATGGGTCAGACTTATTTTGCAGCTTTTAAATTTATACGATTCATTTATTAGTTTTCGCTTATCACTGACTTAATACCTTGTTCTTTTAAACATACAATCCAAAAACAATGGCAACCACCGAAGAATCTATAATCCATCGTTAGTCGTTGCTTTCATGTCGTGTCTCTTCAAGTTGTGTTTGAAGGACTCCACGTTGTAGGAGGGAGGAAACACATTGAACAAGAGACGGTTCCACAGCTTCACAGTACGGCCAAGAATATGACATAGCGCACATCCTTGTTTTTACCGAAATGGAGGTTACAGTAAAGCCTTATAATCTAAGAGCAATGAAAAGGCACAGCACAAAGAAGTAATTTAAAAAAAATTAAAATAAATAAAACATGAAGAGAGAAAAAAGATGGTTGGTTTCAAGAAATGAAAATTTATAATCTACTTTTTTGTGAGACAAGTAAAAGACTAATTCAATAAACGTTAAGGAAAATAGATTGGTTTAACGGAAGCTATCGATCCATCACAGTTTTTATCAGACTCCATTAATTTAAAATATATGCTTCGGCATTACTGTATATAACTATTTTAGTTTAAAAAAGTTACCTTTCAACTTTCAATGTGGCAATCTCGACTCTATCATGCATTTCATTTTGCCTTGTCTCTTGTTTCTCTTTTAACTCTTTGATCTCCTCTTCGATTTTCTTTGCTTTTTCTACGAGAGCCATTTTCTTTTGCTGTTCAATGTTCAGTATTGCGATTTCAGAATCATATTCACCCTTGATAAGCGCTTTCTCCATTTCCAACTGTAGTAAAATTGAAAAAATGTTAATTTTTTTCAAGAAAAAATTATAAGCAGATTTTTTTTTAAGTATTACGTGTACATTTTTAGCTGACGCGTCTCTTGATAATTATAAAAAAAAAATCAAAAAAATCGGTAATAAATGCTTACCTCCCTGAGCACATCATCTTCCTGTAATCGAATTTCAGACATTTTACATTTAATGTCATGAATTTCCACAAGTAATTTCTTTCTTTCTTCCTTCAATTTCTCATATTTACATTTCAATTTATCTGAACTATCATCTAAAACCGTACTGTCAATTGAATCAGCTTCTATATCAATTCTCTTAATATCTTCAGCTATGTTTTTAATTAATTTATCTCTTTTAGTCTTTTGTAAGTCTTTCTCAAATTCTTCTAATTCTGGAATGTCTGCCATTAACTCTTTCTTCACATCGTCAAAGCTTTTATCTTTAGTTAGTACAGTCTCTCTTTCAGTCAAATTATCGAGAGGTATATCTTTAATGTCTTTTTCGGTTATTATTTTAGAATATCTAAACTCTATATCGTTTGGTTGACCGATATCGTCTATCATAGGTATCTCTTCTTCGAGACTTAACTGTTTTTCTATACCGACTTTCTCTTTTGTACTGTGGTTATTTACATTATGATTTCCTTGAACTTCTATAGTTACTTCAAAGTTAGGCTGTTTAGTATCTTCAATGGGAGGAGGTGTGGGAAATATAAAATATTGTGGCGAACTTAAATTCTTATGAGCGAAAGATGTTTTGATTCTCGTTCGAGGACTTTGTGTATTTGGAGAGTTGGGTTTCAAGTTGCCGTAGACATTATTTTTAAAGTATACATTCTCGTATGGACTGTTCACGGGTGATGTAAGTGCGGGCTTGCGGTTTTCGTTTTGGTTTTTCTTTATCATAATAGGACTAGAAACATGCCTAGGAGGATCATCGAATACTGGAATTCCTATCTCATCCATACGACCTACGTTCTCGTAATTCTGTGGTGATATTGTGACTTCTGGTGTAAGCTGTTCGATTTGCGTGGGCGATGTGGATAGATCAAAATTTTCATAGCTAGAAAGATTTCTCTGTATCGGCAGAGATTTGTTAATCGAGTTAATAACCGAATTGTTTCTATGACTAGTTTCAAACCTGAAAGAATAACAATACTTTAGAATTACTGATAGATGACATTGCCTTATTTTATTATAATAGATAAAAAATAATAAGCACAATTAAAATTTCCTGCAGATAACACTTACTTATAATAACCTTCGCTGGTTTGCACGAAGTTGGGGTTGTTGAGAGCGACGCTCCGCGGCAGCGATCCGTTTGTTATAATCTTATTGTGAGGTCTCTTCTCTGTTGGCGTAATGGGGATACCTGAAATATATAACTAGTCCTGTAATAATAGCATATAAGTATATTAAATGTTAAACCTATGTTTTAAACCATTTTGTTGGACAGTTATTATAATGCACGTTATGATGAAACACTTGTCACTAGGGCAGGGCTAGTTTCAGCGTATCATCTAGTGAACTATTTTTGCTGTGGATCCCGTAGATCGTAGATCATTTAACAAATCTTGGATTCTACTTTATCAAGCATCAGGTTTATAACAGTAATTTTCCCTAGGTACTATAAAAACTGTAATTAATATTTATGAGTCCACTTAATAAATCAAAGAAATACCTGACGCTATCTGCTTCTCATATTCAGCGCACATGTTTAATATCTCCTCCAGTCGTGCCGTTTCGGCTTCCTTCTGCTCTTCCTCTATAACCCTATCTTGGTATGCCTGAAACAAGTTTAATAATACCATGTAACAAAATTTTGATTGTATTTTATAGTATATCTGCAACATATAGATTCTGCTTGAGGTTAGTTTAACGAAATGTTTGCAGTATTTTCAGACTGTTGTAACGATATCCATTGTTTGTATATTCTTACAATAAGGAATACAGTGGAGTGATTTAATTGTTAACTTAAAATTAAACTTTATATTGTTATGTTATTGTATATTATTCTGTTGAACGTTATATAATTTAATAATGTACTAACTTACTAAATACAGTGGCGTAATTTAATTAACTTATTTATATATTAACTTACTATATTTATAACTTTTAGTATTCACATAATAGCACCGAAATGTTTGCAGTGTTAGACCAGTAGCTGTAGCAGACCGGTGTAACGATAAGAACATGAGAAATACAGTGGAGTGATTTAATTAACTTATTTATGTACTAATTTACTATATTTATAACTGTTAGTATTCCTATGATAGCACCGAAATGTTAGACGGGTGTAACGATAGCGATTATTTATAGACTACTATTCTTAACACGAGGAATACAGTGGAGTGATTTAATTGATAACTTACTGATAAGATATTATATAACTCACATGATAACTTACCAAGTTACAAAAAAGTTTGTCGATCTTCTTAATAATACTGTTATAAATTTCATTTCTAAGATACAGTTCGTTGAATTGGTTATTTTTGAAATCATTACCGACAACAAAAACGTTACTGTTTTGTATTGGCGAGGATATGTTTTTAAATACACAATTATTCTGACTTGCGACATTGATGGTCGACGCCATTTTTGCGACATCGTCTTTTAAGTCATCGTATGATTCTTTTATTTGTCTCTCTAGCTTTACGATTTTTGCATCGATACTGTTTTCGTGATTCCTAGTTTCTTTTATGTAGTGATTCGTTAATATTGTGTTAATTGTACGATACACTTTTATATCGTTCCGTAATTTGTGTACGACATCAAGTTTCTGATCGACTGATTTCGATATGTCGATGATTTTGTCGAGATTGCCGTCTCTGCTATATTTGATATCGATAGAAGACTTTAATTCTTTCAATGCCAGAGTATTCTTCTTTAGATTGCCCACGAATATTCTTAGTAGTTGTTTATGTGACGGCTCCTTTTTCTTTGATTTCAATGTCATCTTTCTATGTTACCTTGATTATGAATTTATATTTAGCACTTTATTATATTTTCTGTCTTTCGGATTTAACAAAACAATTGATATAGTTATTTGAATTACAGTATTCCGAATTTTTATCGCGGTTTTTATTTGTTTTCTTATAAGGATTTCTTTAAACAATGGCCTCGTTTGAACAAAGTACAAAAAAAGTAAATTTTGCATTTTATTTTCTAATTTAATGCATAAGATAAACAAGTTACAAATATGAATGGTAGAATATTTTAACACACATGTCTCGGAAGCGAAATGCGATGCGACTAAACTTTTTTTACTTCAACAAGCGAAAGTTGTAATCGATATGGTGATTTGCCTTCTGTATCGGATATCGTTAAATATTATTACGCATTTTAATTGTAAGCTTCGATAGACAAACATCAACATTTTAGAGTCACTTTCGAATGTCTATCATGCGGTGTGAAGCCAATACCGCTAACCGCTAACTTAGTAGTTAGCGGACATTCAGATGTACACTATGTGTATCGAAATTGAGTAAAAATCAAAATATACCAATAATAAGCATCAGTATAACAAGGTTAAAACTGCACGAATTCCGTATAGTTACGTTTCGCAGATCCCGAGAAGTTAATACATAATTGTGATGTAAGCATTATAGAATACTTTAAGAATGACAACTCAGGCGCGAAGAAAATCGCTTTGGACGGCGCTATACAACACTTTCAATTATTAGTCCATGGAATAGGTAGTTGAAAATTAGGTGAAATTCATAAAGTAGATTAAAGTATTTAAATAATAAGAATAATGTTCATTTATCACCGTTTAAAGATAATTTGCAAAGATAAAAAAAGTGTGTCAATGTTTTGCGAATTTTTTTTCCCGTTAATTATCAATTTTAAATAAAGACAACTTTCGGGGTTGTTTTTTATTTACCGTTTTTGTCTGCGACATTGATGTTTTGCGAATCGGTGGCCATTCACGGTAGCTAAGCCTATTAATACAATTAACTTAACTCGATAAAGTTTATTTGATATTTTTATCCCTCCTACATCATAGCTAAAGGACGATGTATTTATATAAACTAGCGGTCGCCCAATGATCGAAATTCGCTGCGACTTTTTAACCATAGACAATTTTCTGCTTAACATTTGCAGTATCCATGAATCTAAACAATGAATATTATATCACTTGCTGTCACTTTTCAGTGAGTGACAAAGAGAATATTTTAGGGGGTCTAAGTTCAATGGCACCGGTCGGTTTAGGATTCGCAGTATTAATTTATTTTATTTAATATATCAGTAACAGACATAGATAAATTTTAGCTTTCTGCACTCCTTCTCTATATAAACTTTAATCTCACAGTCTTCCGTGCATGCAATACGCTTAAAAAGGGGTATAAAGTTTTTGCTTCACGTATTAATATAATGATGACAAATTTTTGGATAACATTCACGCCACTATATATTTTTAAACACACTAACTTTCCACACATCACCCTCGATTGAAACACGGAAACAGTATCAAGGAATTGTCGCAGAGAGACCGCAGTAGCGCTTTTTATCGTTTCGTCATATCATAATCAATCAACAAGCAAAATCCCTTGGTTTCATTCATTCATTCGCAGATAATATAAAATCATACAACTGAACTAAAGTATGCATCTAGGCTATAGATCATTAAAGACGAGAATCATAGGGTTCAGGGCAAACACAAGTTACGAGAGGTAGGGCATAGAGAAATTTCTTTAAAGTTGTCTCTACAAGCCTGACTGGTGGAATACCTCTAAACCACAGTAGATCGCAGCCAAATAACCTTGTGTTTTGTTTCTGAGGTGAATAGGGTTTCCAGGACTCCTTGAGAAAGGGAGATTCAAGGTTGGCACCGCGCTATTGGTCCCTATGGTGTTATTACAAGAGTCCAATAACGTAGATTTTCTTTTACCCGACTACGGCGTATGTATGTTCATTCGTCCGCACATATCTTCTAAAATAGTATCAAAATTTGAAAATGAGGTGTCGTTAGAAGAGTCTTGGTCGTCCGCTAGTTATAGGCTATATGACGTCACACTGAATTAAATATGGCGTTCCATAGAGGGCATAAAACCATGCAAAAAAATTGCAATGCGGCGTGTTAGGTATTAAATAAAAGGGCTTAATAATCAGCACATAACAAGAGTATTGATCACAGTTTTTTCAGAGTATTTTTTTTTTCGAATTCGACTTTTAATTTTTTTACTCATCTAATTAATAATTTTTGAATCTCGGAGAAACTTCGAACTATGACACTCTCCAAACTTAAACTCTAGATCCAAGCCATCATTACGCTTTCCAATAGGCTAAGAATTAATTTAAAAAAAAAGACTATGTGTGCAATTCACACGTGGTAGAAGTGAAACCTTTACTATGTTTTTTTAATCAGAAAATGATTAAATACACACTAATTTAAAGTTTATGAAAATGTACATACAAGTACTCACAATCATTATTCAAAATATCTTTCAATCACAATCAATTCACAATCTTATGAATTTATGTGTCTGTCTCTTTTTCCTGTTGCTTTCGCTTTTTCGTTTAATTCGCTTTTTCGTTTCATCAACTTTCAAATAACAACGATTGTAAAGAAGTTTCACTTCAAAAAAACAAAAACAAAAACGCAAGTCAACTTTTAGTTTCCTATGAACATCACAATAATACTTACATAAACAAAGCCGCGGTCACTGGCTAGTATGTAAAATAAATCAACGTACAAACAGATTTACTTTTCTAAAACAATAACTATATCAATGACATAATGTATTGTTTGAAACGTATTTTTAATGGTTTCTTAGTATTATCAAATCGTTTATCAAGACTCTTTTGATAAAGGCAAGGCCGCTTGGAGGTTGGCAAGAAAGAGGGGGAATTAATCATATTAATTTCTTTACAAATACTCGTGAATCTTTCTACAGTTTCAGGTTAAGTGAAGATATGCTCAAGCAAAACTCTTTTAAAAGTGAAACTTCTTGACGACTGAAAATTGTTACCACGACATTTTTTTGTCGTTCATACCGCTCTAAAAAATTAAAAATATATTGGTAAATACCGATCTGAGTTTTCGGTGAAGGAAGACATTGTAATCCCTTCCTGCCTAGCTACCACCCTCAAGTTGATAATCTATCGCAAAGTACCACCGACATAGGTGTGTTCCAGCAGATGTACTATTTTCGTTCGAGACAATCCTATGTATTCGATAGACGTTGGCGGGGACATGGTACTGCTGACGATAACGGGGGCGGGTAATGTAGCGGGAAGGGAAACGCGTGCAAAGTTGTTACGTAGCCGCGCGCACACAGTACACTAAAATAAACAGTATTACGTCTTCATACAAACGGTCGAAACGACGTATTTCATCTGCTGACTTCCTTGCATAATTTATAACTAATGTAACTACTGTAACTAAATAGTATAATCACCTACTTCCTAAAATTTAAAACTGTTTTTATTTATGAAACAAAACAAAAAAAAAAAATTAAAAAAAAATGTACATTTTCTTTTTAGTAACTCAAAATCACTTTTGAACCTAGAAATCTAACCCAAGTAGAAATATTTAAATTAAAACTTATGAAATTTGTAGTAATATATTTTGATGAAAAGATAATATGTAATGATAATTTAATATAGCATTATCCAATACGTAAGTAGGTAAGTAAAGTAACACAGTTAGAGGGAAGCCCTAGTGCGTTTATCTACCGATCGGCTGCAGGTAATTATATCAAGAACACTGTCGAGACAACCTACTGTTTACTTTAGTGCACTGTGACGTAATAGCTTGCTACCTCGTCCCCGCCAACGTCTGTCCCACATAGGACGGTCGCACATGAACTTGTATGACCGTAGACTTACCATGTTACTCTTTACGGCCATATCGTCCCTTAACATTTGGTGAGATTGTGGCCAAGCGATAAACCTAAAAAGAATATTGAAAAAAAATTTCGTTCCCTCGCTAGGTTCTAAAACTCCCCGAATTAAGGGGGCAACCCTTATTTGTAAAAGTGTGAGAATTAGAAAACTCCCTATAAATAAGCTGCGGTCACATAACATGCTGCTTGCTCGCTTGCTTTTTACCGAAAAAGGAGGGTAATGTTTTTCGGGCGTATGTTTTTTTCTGACCTTAAGGACCCTAGAAACTGACTGATTGCTTTTGCTGCACCGTGGCTTGGGAGTATGTATGTCTTTGGCACGCTCTGTAGTCCAAAACGGCTTGATGGATTGGATGGATGACATAGGCTATATCATATTTATGTACGACAATCGGGAATACAAATAAAAAGCAAAAATAGAAAAAAAAAATTACAGTCGTATTTTTGTTGCAGTCGGGGTATTTATTTCCTTTTTAATAATTTAACTTGTTACAGAATATAATATGGTTTACGATGCACCAGCAGTGACACTGCATCATTTGCAATTATGCGCGAGCAATGAAGAGTTTACTCAACCAAAGGTCACGTCTAAGCCGCCACCTCCACGAGCGAACGACGACATTGACAAGAAAAACGCTAATAAATAGTTGTCGCGCCCGTCGCGAGACGCGAACCTACTCGCTGCAAAAGTATTGGACTAGCGGCTGATGCGGCAATCAGTCGCGAATCCCGACGAGTCAATGCGGTCGCGCGGCGATACGTCCAGAGTCGCGACGATACATAAGCGGGAGAATATTCGTCTCGTGGAGATCACACGACGATAGCAGGACGGACTCGTAGCGATACACTCGCTCGTGGACGTGGCGGCTAAACGTTATTAAAAACTACCAAGTCTAATATTGGACTTTTAGCAATCAGAGGCGAGCAAGAAGTGACGAATAGAAAAGACTCACAATTTATTGGTGTAAGAAATAATTATTAAAAATACTCGATGTCATTTAATTTTTTTTACCAAAAAAGTTGGAGGTTACCAATTCAAATGTTTTTTTTTATGAATGTTCAGCCATAATTTTTGTTTATGAACCGATGTAGACGATTCTTTTTTCGTTGGAACGGGGGTTCCTCAAGGGTGGTCCCATTTTAATTTCATTGGCATTTGACCTTCCACTTCGAAGATACACTAGAAAACTCCTCAAAATCATTGAAGTTTGTTTTATTGTTTGATAAAATCGGTACAGATTGTACATACCTTCATCCGCCGACTCTCCGCTTCGTGGCTCCTGTCGTAATGGTTCACGTAGACCGGAGAGTATTGTGGATTCCTGTCGAAAGCCGGCGACGGCAAACCCAAACCCTTCCCTATCCTCCCATACTGGCTCTTCTCGTTCGCATCATTTCTAGAACCGTCCACGGGTATATCCTTATTAATCTTTCCGTAAACGTTGTCCTGTTGATCGTTGTTCACCTTCTTCGGGAGTTTGTACGTGTCGTCGAGATTCCTGACGATGTCGTCGACTCTCGTTTTATTCCTGACGGTGACGTTCGCGTACGAGCAGTTCCTGGCGTCGATCGAATTGTTCTCGTTCAGGGTGATGACTTTTTGATCTTTATTCTTCATATAGTTCGGTACAGTTTTACCGCCTAGGACGTCTTTGGCAGGCGTGTTGACGGTCAAAGAGTTTGCACTGAACACTTTCGGTGATATCTCCACATCTGCTGTATAGAACTGGCTCCGACCGACGCATCTCTGTTGCTTAGCGTAATATTCGAATTTCGATACTTTAGACATGATACTAGACATTTTCGGTTTCGATTCTTGATCGGAATTCGAATCGGATTGATCCGGATCACGGTTCGGTTTCTTGGGCGCGACCGGTGGTTTCTTCCTTGAGATTTCTTTCAGCGTCATGTCTAGTTCTTGGTCGAGCCGGTGTAAAGGGTTCTCTTTGTACAGGTTGTTAGTTTGGTAACATAAGTTGTTCGGTTGGTCGTGGTTCTGGTAACCTGTGAGGAAGGAAAATTAAATATATTGTATATATCTATTTCCAAGTGTAGGGATTTTCCATTTTACTCCACTCTACGCGATTTTCTGTTAAATACATTGCGAGATTTCCTATGGCTTTGTCTATATCATCGAACTATCGGCAAGATGGCATCATAAATATAAACAAAAGTGTGCTGATTTATTTTAATAGATAAAGTATGCAAACCTCATTTAGAAAACGTGTAATATTTATTTCTAGTTATACTTTAGAGTTCATAATCAAAGGCAAAGGAGTTTAGGTTTGCAGAAGGCTTGCGAACTTGCTAGTCTAAGATCCCACCGCGTTATATCTACGACTGCTAGAAAAAAAATAACAATAAGAAAATGCTTTCAAATGTACATGTTACTGGATGGTTATAAAAGAAGAAAGAATAAAAATTACTGAAGTCAGTTTCAAAGAAAACTTAATAGATTTTGTGGCGCGAATTTTCGAAAGTTAATATCGACTCTATATAACTTTTAAAGATTTTTTATTGAATTAAGTATCTCATTTCTTTGACATTTTAAAGTATTATAATTGTTGTTTAGCGGTCTCGAAAACGGTAGATAAAGAGATAATAAAATAATAATCCCAAATCCCCTGAATATTTAATAACACTACTTAAATCTCTCGCGGATATGCCATGATAGACAGCTATTTAGACTTTGCATATTGTCTTTACCTTTATCTTGTTCCCCTGAAAGACTCTTAGTGAAAGCCAGCAAAAATATTGCTCTACTTGAGGGGGGGGGGGGGGGGGGGGGGTTTACAGCCAATTCTCTAGACCGCCGCCTAAACAACCCGGCATCGCTATCCAGATACCGGTACCATGAAGAGAAAGCCTGGTTCTGGATGAAAGCCATGTAGCGAACCACGAGATGATCGTTTTCTGGTGAGTCAAGCAATGAGAAATCGCTAACTTTCGTATGTGAACGTCAAGAACAATCTCTAAGAAGTAAGAAATGTGCTATGGACGGTCAGAAGGAAGATTCTTCTAGCCAATTCGCGCAGTCTTTGCCCGGGCCGCGGCCCTAAATTATTCCGTGAGCACCGAGTTTTCAGGGTTAGCTTCGCTCGAAATTGTGTGTCATGGATTCAATCAAACTGGGATAGAGTATTGTTCTCTGATGAAGCCAGAACATCTCTTTACGGTGAAATAGACGTAGGCGAGTACTATGAAGACGAGAACGGTTTGCAGAAGGGTGTTTTGTAGAAATCACACCTTATGGTGAGGGCTCTGTTATGTTTTGGGCAGAAATAAATTGGTTGGATCGTACGTAGTTAGTCTTCATTGAAAACGGAATTCTAACTGGACACCGATGCATAACAGAAATTCTAATACCTCATGTACGACCCGCATTGACCGCTCTTGATAAAAACTCAATTTTTATGGACGACAATGCTGGTCTGGCGATATTGTAGCGTACATGCTAGATGTCGAAATTCTTTATTTGGGTGTACCAGCTCAAAGTCCCGAACTCAATCTCATAGAGCATGTCTGGGACATTCTGAAGCGACATGTGAGATCAGTGCAGCCGACTCTGCTGACTATCAGAGAGCTAATGAATATTATGAGTGGAAACGTATTCTACAAAAATACCATAATGAATATACTCGCTAGCATGACCAGACGAATGCCAAATGTGATTACAGAAAGGCACAGAACGTGTTTAATGTTTACTTAGCGAGCAGGTACACCTACTAGCACTTTGAACTTGAATATTATTTCTGATTAATTTAATCAAAATGTTTTGATAAAACTGACAAAAACTATTCCTTGGTTATCAATTTATAAAATTCTGATTAAACTTCTGCTTCGTCTTCTTTTTTCTTAGGTGCACGTTTTTTTGCAAAATAGTTTATATTAATATGTATATGTACCTGAGGGCGGTAAGCATTCGTTGTTTTGGCAATGGCCGATCGACGTCGTATGACCAGACGGTAGAACGGACTTCATCAGCTTCGCCTCGGCCGGGTGGTTGAACCGGAGATAGTTCGACCGTCCTATCGTCAGCATACTACCTGCGAATATTCCGCTACGTTCAATAAAAACAACAAAACGAATTCCCATACCGCCACGAGTCTCGAGCACAACCATTCGGAGTATAGTATGTTTAGACAGTTTTATATACTTAGTATAAGTTAAAAAAAACGGAACGTTTTATTGCGTTTGTTCTCTCAGTAGCAATGTTATTTTAAAAAAAAAAAAATTAAAATTTCATCTGTTTATTACCAAAAATAGCACAAAAAAATATTACACGTATCCTTAACTCTAATCTTAACTAAAAATATTTTATAGAAAAGGAGTTATACTACCTACTTAAATAACTAAATGGTTTTAATTAACCTTTAAAAAAATATCGCTTGAGTATATTTTTGATTTGGCTTCTATTTTTGTTTTCAAGCTTCTCGACTATAGCTTTAGGTAATTTATTTAACGTACTGGGCAGAATGCATCTCCGAACCCTCTCACCGTACACGTTGTTACATTTAGGTATTTCAAATGTAGGAAGATATACCAGATTACGTAAGGTCACGGGTCTTACTATCCTATTTAAGTTCCACTCACAGTTACTGTATTGAGTTAAAATTGCCAAATCCAATTTATCGAAAATGCTCAGAACTTTACAATAATTAAATAAATAATGATAGTTATCTTTGTATTTATACTTAATTTTTAACGGAACAATGGTTTTCAATAACCTTATTTAGCCTCAATGTGTTATAAGGAACTTTATGTTTAAGTATGCACAATTTTGACAGCACAGCTCTAAGTTAAAATTACATATATAAGGTAAAATTATAAGACAAAGTCACAGTAATTTTAAAGTCTCTTGATTTGTACGCACACACGTTGTAATTCTATAAGAAGAAAAGATTTTGCACAATATGCCTTACATCAGTGGTCGGCAAAGTGCGGCTCTTTGGCCAAGGAGATGCAAGCACATTATTCGCATTAATAAATACGTATTAAGTATGAAATTTAGTTTTATTTAGTGTATTACTCATTTAGTGTAATAAAAGTTTACTAAACAAGCAGATTTGGCTCCCAATTCTTTTTTTATATTGTTCTAATGTTCATATGTATTTGGCTCTTTGGCTAATAAGTTTGCCGACCACTGCCTTAGATGATCATCAAAAGACGTAATGGCTGACTACTTTTTCGACAATTTCAAAAGATCGCAGTGGGAAACCCGAAAGTTTTCGCACAGTATCAAGTCGTCTTTTATCTTCTCTTAGAATCACACCTGTGGAAGCCCTAAAGCAAAAGTCCAAATGTCAGCAAATTTTTGCTTTATTTATTAATTAGCACGGCTTTGCATTAAGGCTGCTGGATGGTTTAGGATGCCCCTGAGTAATTTATTAATCACACATTTTAGAGATATCTGATTTTACGATCTAATCCCACATATCTAAAAAATTATTGAGCGTATATTTTCCTAATTCCGTCTTCCTCCCTTAATAACATGACCACACGCGATGCGTTCCGTAGCCGAAGTTTTAAGATATACACGAACGAAGAAGTTCCCTATGTCATAAAACATCCTTGAAGCAATGATGACTCAGTCCGTAGCGTGCACGGAGTCCACGTCGAACGACGTGACTTCAAATCCCCGCAATGAACCTGAGCTTTCGGTGAAGGAAAACATCGTGATGAAACCATAGCGTGAAACATAACATCGGGTCCTTAAAACACCTAACGATGGATAGTACATAAATCTTTTTGTGGTCGCTGATATTATTGGAATGCTCTGTGCTTACTACCCATCAGCTAAAATACTATCAATTTGTCTTGCTATAAAAAAGGTATATAGTACAAACCTTGCGAAAGCCTCGTTGGTTTCTCAACTGGCAGACCGTCGAGTAACGTGCTCCCACTTATGGGATAGAGTGTTACCACGCCGTGAGAGTTCTCGACACGACTGTGCACGCTCGCGACTCCCGAGCCCAACACGTATATATCGCATGTCGGATCAGATCCTATTGTCACCCTACCTGAAAACATTTTTTTGAAATATTTAAATTGGTCGCCAGCCGAAAACAGATTTTTACCGAAATCAAATTTGGACTTCTGTTTTAGCTTCGCCCAAATAAATATAATGTTTTATTTTTGCTATTCCCTAGACACATCACGGGCAATAAAATATGGTTATAGAATAAAATTTCGATATATTGTTTAATAATAAATTCAAACTCACGAATCCCTGTAATGGGCCGTGAACTTGCGGTGAAGGATAACATCGTGATGAAACCATAGCATGGTGGTAGGGTATTTTCTATTGCCCGCCTAGCAAGCTACCACACTAAAGTTGAAAATCTGTTACAAGCACCTGTAGGTGTGTTCCGGCAGCTACACACGAGAGCCAGTCTTCTACCAGGCTTAGCTTGTTACCATCTTTGACAAAATCGTTACATAAAATCAGGTCAGATTGTGGCATAATGCTAAACCTGCAACAATAAAAACAAAACTGGGAAACATCTGATCCCTGAAGGCAAACTTCGAAGGATTTTTTTTTTTTTCCGTTAACCTAATAGTAAGTAAAGTAGCTACAGTCGAAAAACAAAGGTTATCGTTGGTAACAGATTCCATCGGCAGTTGTCGTAATGCAGGCCCCTTCAGAAATGACTCTTCATGTCTCATTTGATGGCCCTTGGTGTAGCGGACATCCCACTATCTAGCTAGCCTATGTGTGTACTTGGGGGTGACATTTGGCAGCACTGCTTATGGGTATTTTTTAGTAGTCGCAAACTGAACGCCGACCGCCGCGTGCGCGCAATTACTGCTGCGCTGAATTTGGATATTCTAATATTGAAAACCACCTCCATTCGTCGTCATACGTCATATAATATAGCCTAGATAATATCAGTGCTTCGTCTTATCCTGCTGGAGGATTACGAACCGCAGCCAGAAGCGTATCGGTAAGCGAATTCTTAATCTGTCCACTGGCTTTGATTTTGGATGATTCCTCAAGTCTTTTACATACGCTAGAATAGACAAAGTTGGACAGATACGCCTCTACGTGTTAGTCGTAAAAAGTTGTCATCCCGCTACAGGAGCACGGTTATTTACACGTCTGCCCTTTCAGCTCCTATATCAAATATTCCCTTTTCTGGCCGAAAGGCGATTCCACATCTTTACAGTACGGTAAAGACAAGAATTAGTGAATATTTCTGTTAGTGCTTAAGAAAATGCTACGGTATAGCTGTCGCTACATATGCCGACCCAGGTGGTTCTATACTGGAAGGGAGGTCAAACAACTCTTTAAAACATTCACCATGATACAGACGGTAAAACACGTTCAGTGACGCCAAGCAATTTCGTTACTAAAGTTGCTAAATTCTTAGTGAAACATTCACAATACAGACAAACCACTGCTATAACCAGTCCAGAGCATCGAGGCGGTGTTGGGTAGAATTAGTCCTAGACATGCGAACAATAATCGATGCGCGGCCGAACTTGAGTATTAAAAAGGTGCAGTTGGCCAGATGTGAAAAATCGTCATACACTGTTACTTAATAACTGATAAACACTTCCAATGTAATCTCTGAGATTGAAGTCATAACGGATATCCATTGCTAGGATACTGAAGCTGTCACGCTTTGAGAGTAAGATATTATGAAGAATGGGAATGTGGGAGATTTTTTACAAGAGAACATGGAAATTTAAGTTTTCTTGAGATTTACCTCGAATAAGTTACTTATACAACATGAAGATTGTTAGGTCCAAGAACTGGCTGAGGTCAAGATCTGCCTGCATCGTCTCTTATAAAGATGATACAGCTGGCCGGGTGTAAAAATTTTCTTCTCTAATCACAATAAAAAAGATAGATGAAAAAAGATTAGAAGCATTCGAAATGTGCTGGAGGAGGATGGCGAGAATCAGTGGAAAGAGAAACGAATGAAGAGGTATTAAACATGGTAGTGGTAGTTAGGAATAGGAGGGGAAATTTGGTGGTGCATTTGATTCGGCACGACGTCTTATTAAAAACTATATTGGAAGGAAAAATTGAAGGAAAGAGGAAGACCAAGAAGGACATACATTCAGCTAGTGAAGAAAAAAAGGCGCCCTGTCGTATCACGATGTCAAGAGGAAGGCACAGTGTAGAGAGCTGGAGATTAATACAACGACAAGAGCACCACCGCTCTTAAAATTTCATTATTATTATTAATAATACGTGAAGCAAAAAGGTTATTCCCCTTTTAAAGAGTATTGCGTGCACGGAAGACTGTGAGATTTAGCATGGTTAAAGTTTATATCGGAGAAGGAGAGCAGAAATCTAAAATTTATCTATAATATCTGTTACTAATATATTAAATTATATAAATTAATACTGCGATTCCTAACCGGACCAGTTCCATTGAACAATGAATTGAATGTGTTGACATTGTAACTCAATGAAAAGTAACAGCAAGTGATATAATATTCATTGTTTAAGTTTCATACTGTAAATGTCAAACAGAAAATAGTCTATGATAAAAAAGTCGCTGATCGAATTTCGATCATTGGGCGAACGCTAGATATTATTAATCCCTGAGTAGTCCAGTCCATTCAAATGAAAGCGGCGATATGTAAGGCAAGAAAAACGGTAACGCTTACCTTGTTTGATGGGATGTAGCGTCACAGCCGTGCTGAGTCGTCCGGTACCCAAGCTAACCAGATGCGGAGTATTCGTTGCTACCCTACAAAATAAAAACAAAAATTATTTTAATTTGCCTAATTTACATAGTGTGGAAATAAATAAAAAATAATAACTTTTGAATATAGCAATTTAATGACTGTGATCGGTCTGATCAACTTTAAAGTCATTTTCAGGATACGTTTTATTTAAAATTACATGGAATTCCGAAATGGCTCTTGAATAAGAACAAAGTGATCGTTCCGAACCCACAGTCTAATACGAGTAGGTAATCAATACAACTAATAAAATTGAAGTGTCCGTTTGTAATGTCAAAATAACATCTTTGATTAATTAATATAATAATAATAAACGTACACATGTTTTTATCTTAGTATTCGATATTAATTTGAATTGAATAGCTCAAGCCGTTTTCGAAGGACAACCGAGTGATACTTCATTTAAGGGTTTCGATTATTCATATAAGGTGCAGAATTAAAAAAAAAATCATAACAAATTATGATAAAGTATATACGCTATTTTACTGCCCAGAGTATGGAGTAGAACGTATAAATACACACGTGTTTTAGATGAACCCGATGGAAGGAAATGACAGTTCTATTTCGAGAGGCCGCGCAGCAAGCCGACGGAGTCCTTTTTAATCCTTTTTCTGTCGCCGCCCTTTGCTTGGTGCGATGACATCTTCAACGGATAACATTCGACGTATTTTGCCCACAGGCATTCAATCAATTTATTTCCGATAAACACATTATACTTTATGCCATTATTACGAAAAGGCCTATAAGTATTTGTTGCGTACAACTTAATTTTAAATCTTCTTTTTATTTTATTAACATAGTAATTTCCGCGACCAATCCTTCGCCCTAACAGCAGCACGACTGCGGAATTCGCTTCCTATCAACATTCA
This sequence comes from Saturnia japonica, assembly GCA_033032175.1. Lineage (NCBI taxonomy): Eukaryota > Metazoa > Arthropoda > Insecta > Lepidoptera > Saturniidae > Saturnia > Saturnia japonica. The sequence continues at coordinate 3,125,108 of CM065330.1, forward strand.
ACAAGCCAACTCTCTGGATTCCTTCAAGTATTCGCTACGTAGGTTTTATTTGGAGCAATTAAATATTGGCTAGTTTTTTTTTTTACTAAATATTATTTACCCCTTACATATATATATATATATATACCTTTTTCTTGCTCCCCTGGAAGACTGGTAGAAATGCTTTTTAGCATTAAGTCCTAATTTGTACCTTTTGTGCAATAATAAATAATAATAATATATCCATACTAATACGCCTGTATCCCCGAAAGGTTAGGCAGAGGTGTGGTAATGTACAACCACAGTTCGCCGGGTATGTTTTTAGGTCCCATGTCATAGGGGGCGAGCTTATATCCATTAATCGGACACAAAGCATAACTCCGAGCTGCTACTGAGAATTCCATAGAAAAGCCCAATAACACGTTGCTCGACCTGAGAATCGAACCCAGGACCTTTAGAGCATAGCTGTCGCTCTTAGGACCAGTAGACTAATGAGGCAGTTATCTCCAGATCAGATCAGATATCCATCCCTTCTTTATGGAGTGCTTCAGAAATCATTATCATATGATATTTCTTACCAATAAATATAAAAGCTTAGGGACACAAACGGAACAAATAAACATTTTTGTATCTACTAGCGATCGCCCTAAGGTCGAAATTCGACCAGCGACTTTTTTATCATAGACCATTTTCTGTTTGACATTTACAGTTTTCATGAACTTAAACAATGAGTATTATCTACATCAGTTGCTGTCACTTCTCGTTGAGTGACAATGTCAATATTTTGGGGGGACTAAGTTCAATGGCACTGGTCAGGTTAGGATTCGCAGTATTAATTTATTTTATTTAATATATTATTATTAACAGATATTATTGATAAATTTTAGCTTTCTGCACTCCTCTATATAAACCTTAACCATGCCTCCTATGCTGCAAATTCCTATGCTGGAAAGCTCTCCTTAATGAGGGACATTAAACTAGAAACGTTCAGTTAAAATCGGCCGGGCACTATTATTGTTCCCCAGTCCGTACAGTTTGTACTTTGTAGTCTGTTTGTAAACACATTATTAGCGCTATGCGGATAACCTCTTTATTTATTCGTGGCCGACCAATGCGAGGGTTAAAGACCGGATGCCGGTTAACTATTATACACCTACTATTTACATATAAATTTTATTACCACCGTTTCACTTTGACCGTGTCTCCTGCTCGTGTTTTGTCTACTCAGTACACAAAACAACACATTTTTGTTCATAAAACTTTGTTTTATGTTGATGTCAACAATTTTTTGCTACAACATCTAAAACACTTTTCCCCCCCCGCGCGGGTGTACGGGAGCGGTGTACAGTCATATTTTGTCAATAACTCTCGAAAGCGTCGCATCATCGTATGACTCGCACGGCGAACGGTGCAACATAGTGGCTCAATAATACTAGTACAGATGTCGCTAAATGTTGGCCGCCTGGAGACATTTGCCTCCTTAATTAACAAAACAACAGGGGGCCTTGATCGGTATTGAAAAGTTGGTAATATTGCGTACCAGGATAATGCTAACCTGTGAACCTGGTACGTCTACCATCCCTGACACAGCGGCGCCAGTTTTTGTAGATTTGTATTTATTAAACCTATTTTGTCAATATGGAGCAGCAAAAAAAGAAGACCAAGTACATAAAAATAATTTTATATTTTAGGTATTTCATATCCCTAATAGCTTTATAAACTATTTCTTTTGTTAAAAAAACTATAGGCGTTGTTGTATATTCACGGTACAGTTTGACAAAAAGCACAGAGACATCTGTTTAATAAATTATTTGGAAGACACCATCCAAAGGGGAACTTTTTCTCTAATTGTTTATCATCTGGTTCTAGTCTTGTTTTGATGCTAACCAGACGACAAGTAACCACAAAAACAAACGTTACACGTTACCCTAAATGTTTTTTTTTTGACAATTTTTACCTACTAGTTATACAAGTCGTCTTTGGTAGAGATACACGACATCATACCAGGATATGTAGATACATACTTTTTTTCTTAAAATGACTAGGTCCGATTTTCTAGTCGTGTATAAGTTTTTTTTTAATCTATGAATGCTGTTTTTCTCATCTTCAAAATTAATATCATGGTTCTTTAGAACAAAATTTATCTCATATAAATATTTAACTGTATATTATAAATCTGTGTGAAATTTTGTACACGGGAAGTATAAGTTATTGCATAATTGATGGGCTATAAAAATTTTCAAAAAACAATTTCATCATCTATTCTCAAGCAATTAACTGATATGATACAAGAATCCTCAATACATTTAATAATCTCAATAAGTACAAATAAAATTACGGGATGAAAATAATTAATAAGTAATAAAAGCGTGCGGAGCCGCGGGCACATCGCTAGTCTTATATAAAAATCTTGTATCGTGTAACTTCTGACCGGCTGGACTGATTGTAGATTTATAATAATTAGAATCAGATCAGTCCTAGCGACTCGTCCAAGCTGCGCACGAGTGCGATATGCAAACTGGCGTCATGTATGATTTGCAGTTCATCTCTTCAGTATTGATATTTATTCATATAATATCATATCATTCATAGCCCATATGTATGCCACGTTGCGGGTGGCAGCAGTGGTGTGGAATGCTGGTCAACCGTTTCGCTGCTAACGATTTCTTTGGTTGCCCGTAGTTTTGAATCCGTGATATGTTTCACGATTTTCATAATTAGATGATATAATGATATGGACAATTTTAATCGACATTAAATGCCGAAGTTAACTACCATATTTATCTGGTTAAGGATTAATACTGAATAGGAGAAAACAGTTTCGTATCAATTAACATAAGAAAACGCTGACTCTTTAAATAAAATAAAAACTTCGCAGAGCGAATCTAAGCACTGTTGCACTGACAAAAGTTATAAAAAAAAATCCCACACATAATATAACCTATTATTGAGACCATTCCAAAGAGCCTAAGCACGATACCTCTACTGTAAGTTGGCAAGGAGTTGGGTATCCTGCAGATCCTACAATAATCTGGCAAGTTGTTATAGAAATTACTGCATTATAAAAACATATCTCTTGAGGTTTATAACAGACTAGATGTGCCCCGCGGTTTCACCTGCGTACAATTTAAGACATTAAAAAATATTAAACGTAGCCTATATGTTAATCCAAATTGAGTAATGACATATCAAAAGTGGCTGAGAATGGATACATTTTATTTTTTACAATTTTAATAATATTTATGGCCCATCAATTATGAAATGAATTACATATACTTCCCGTATAACTTCATCAAAATCGGTTAAAATTTAATGAGATTAAAAAATTTTCGGGATATTTTTTTTTTAACGGAAAATTTGGAAAAATGTACAAACAGAACTAAAGATTTATTAATATTGTGACGATGTGGCCTAAGATAGTAAAAGGTTAAGCCTAGAGAGTACCATGGGTAGATATGTTCAGATAATTGTTCTGTGTAGAGTCGTGGCCACAAACCATTCAACCTTAATCGTTGAAACCGCAAACTGGCGACCGACCGGCACGGAGGGATTAGGTTACCTAGACATTACAACACTCAGGCTATTATATTACCAACTGATAGGCGGGTGAAATCAAACACCTATGAAATCAGATAATAGAGGCCGCGTGAACTCAGTGCAAAGTTCGGCAGCGGCAACACAATCGGAACTTTTTCGCTGCCTTGACTTTATTTCACAACCACCAATTTCAAAACAAGACAATTTTTATCAAAAAAAGAAAACTAACTTCAATGATTTTTGAAGAGTTTCCCTGGTCTGTGTCTGAAGTTACAGTTCCAATGCTAGTGAAATTAAAATGGAACCACCCATGAGGTATTCCCTATCTAACAAAAAAAGAACAATCCAAATCGGACCATAAACAAAGAAGTTATAATGTATATTATATGTTATATATAATGTTTTTTTTTTTAATTGATGTTCTGCCATAACTTTGTGGGGGTAAGTGAAGAACAGGTTGTAAAGTTCCTCATCCACCATAGAAAAGGGAGGATCCTCCGACCTGACGGGTGTTGGGTTAATTTTAATATCGCGATGTAGGATGCGTCGTATGTGGTGAGATAGATGTCGCTACAACTTCTTTGTTTATGATCCGATTTGGATTATTCTTTTTTTGTTAGATAGGGGATACCTCAAGGCTGGTTCCGTTTTAATTTCATTAGGATTGGACCTTCAACTTCGAAAATACACCTGGAAACTATTCAAAATCATTAAATTGGTTTTCTTTTTTTGTTAAAAATTGGCTTGTATTAATTCCTCTCTGAGCCTCACAGTTTCAGCCGTATTAATTTGTTGCTCACTCACTTCTTGAATCTTGAAGCCTACTTCCATATTATAGGCGAGTAATTTAGTAAAGGTAAATTTTTTTTATCGCCTGCATCAATACTCAGTTGTACATCCATTAAAAAAGTTTTAAGTTAAAACTTGTGGATGTTATCCCAGTTCATTAGCTGCCGGAAAAACAAATTATGCACTATGGCAAAAATATTAATTCAAGAAAAACTTTTTAAAAACAAGCTTTTAATCAATACTAGTTGTCGACCATTGATCTAAATTCGACCAGCAACTTTGACAATATCAATATTTTGGTGGGTCTAAGTTCAATGGCACTGGTCAGATTAGGATTCGCAGTATTAATTTATTCAATTATTAACAGATATTATAGATAAATTTTATCTTTCTGCACACCTTCTCCATATAAACTTTAACCATGCCAAATCTCACAGTCTTCCGTGCACGCAATACGTTTCAAAAAGGGTAGAAAGTTTTTGCTTCACGTATTAATAATCAAATATTACAATTGTACTAAAATTAAAATGATGATTTTATGCAATGGCTGTGCTGAATGTTATTTATAGGTGTATAAACAGTACATACTTATATAAGAACGATGTTAGGATAAACACTGAGAAAATAAATATTCATAGTTATACCTAATACTCTGTTACATTAAATAATTTTAAAAGCTTGCACAGCGCAAGAAATTTATTTAGAGAAAATTTTCCTTTCTCCCTTTTTTATTTGCGCCAGAAACTTTTAACCGGCGCAATTGAGAGTCTGTTGTCCGCTTACGCTCAGCGTCTCACCATGGTTCACCACATCGTCATTTAAAATCAGACGAGAATAAAGAGTAATAAAAATAAAAACCAATATATACTTTCAAAGAAATCTTATGCCAGTTGCAGAAATCAACAACTCAATCATCAACATATAAGAGAAACTTTCCCAGAGAAAAGTCCGTCATAGTGACTCGCTTTTACATATCCAGTTAAATTAATGCAGGCCGGCTTGACAGCGGCGACCGTCGATGGATTACGATCTCTCGGTGGTCACCGTTGTGTTTGTATTGTACTTTACTTACCATCAGGGACAATATCGTCAATTTACCGTGCTATTGTAAAAAAAAAACATAAAATAGAACGCGCTGAATACACAGGCTTTAATAAATAAAAAAAACGCTATGATCCGATTAACAGAGTTCAGAGATCCACCGTTCGTTAATCATCTATTTTGTTCGCAAGTCATTTCCCATTGTGAGTCATGAAGCGAGGTTGCATTACACATGCTAATTTCAACCTAGAACCTTCAAGTATGCATTAAATATACCGTTTCTGAAAGATATATTATTATAATCATGGACCACCGCCTTTGAGGTCTAATTATGCACAGCAAAGATTTTTTTAAATTATCGTTTATAGTTTTAGGCGTCATGGCCACGATTTCAGCCTTTTGAGACACGCGACAGATTTTAAACTCGAGAGTGGTAGCTAGCCAGGTGAGCATTAGAAAATAACCTACCACCCATGCTTTGGTTTCATCAGGATGTTTTCCTTCATCGAAAGCTCAAGCTGATTGCAGTGATTCGAACTCCACGCTAACGAACGCTACCAACTGAGCCATCGTTGCTCACAGTTACGACCACCGAGAGATCTTCTTCTTTTTCCTAACTTGCCAACTAGTCCTCTTTAATGAAGACAATTACTGTCATTATCAAGTGAATATAGTGTTTTGTCTTATGACGATTTCAGTATACTAACATGACGGTGGCTCCCTTGTTAGAACTTTCTAGGGAGTTTCTGTGGCACCTTAGAATGTATGCTCTTAGCTCATATCCCTTTTGATTTCACTTATGCACAAAAACCAAACCATAGATTATTTACACTATTTCACGTTTTTTTTTTTTTAATTCCTTAAAGTTTATTTTTAATTTTTTTTTACTCGGTTATGGTCAACAATAAGGCATGCGGTGGTGGCCTTCAAAGGCTTGTACACTGAAGAGTGTTTTGACTCTTTAGATTATAATGTTATTATAGTGTATTGGCCACTGGCCATCCATTTATATAAATAAATAAAACACCACCAATATTAAATAATATAGGGTCAAATACCTAAGTAATTGAATTAAAAACAAAAACCACAACATGTCACTTAAAGATGGCGCCAAAACACCTACCGAGAGATCGTAATCCATTGACTGTCGCAGCTGTTATGCGCCGGCCTGCATACATTTAACTGAATATGCACAGGCTGATTCCGAAACGCGACACGCAAAAGCGAGTCACTATGACGGACAATTCACTGCTGGCATGGTGGTCGAGAGACTAGTCAGGCTGTAAAAGCCATACCACACCGCTATCGCCATTTCATCGCTCGTTACTCAGCAGGGTGCACCACGTGCAGGTGTGGTTGCTTTGGGTGTCCCAAATCTTAAGATGTTAATTGACCCCCCCCGTACAAACTATATTCTCTTCGCCTATAATAAACGTGGGGAGTTTTTGACAGTTTTGAATCTGGGCCTATATTATATAAGATCGGTGGCATTTTTCGGTGAATATAGTTTGGATCTCGTGTTCAAGTGAAGTGAATTAAAAAACTAGAAGCATGGATTTTAAGTTACCACAAAAACCCTCTAGACTGTTTTAACAAGGGAGCCACCATTTTGTTACGGGGTTGTTTGAACCCGGTACATTAAATAATATTATATTCTATCCACGTGAAATAAATAATAGAAAAATATAAACGTGTATCAAAGTTTACACAAAAACGAGATTTTATTTAAAAAAATAAATCTCATCGACCGAGTGATTTCCGCGCACGGTTAAGCGCTAAACAACACTTTCCCCGATTAAAGTGAGTCAGAAAATTATAAAATTGCCAGTCGGGTATTATTATTCTATTATTTAAAAGTGCTCGTTTAAATATACACCTTGGAAGCCGTATGAGCGTAAGTTACAAGTATTCTATACTTACTTACTCCCTCATACTTCTAGACATGCAGTTATTACGTCACATAATATTATCGAGACTCCGAGGATGTTAGTTATGTACGTACGCCTTCGCGGGCTAGTAGTTTTCACGGTGTCTGACCATGAATTCACCATCTTCACTATTTCTTAACGTAACGAAAGTGGCAAGTTTTAATTACATTGAGCTATATATTAATAATAGCTGTGCCCCACGGTTACACTCGTGTTAATGTTATCCGACAAACAACGCACCCATTTAATCTATCATAATTGTTCTTCCCTCAAGTACAAATTATTTTAATTGTTCATTATCTCCTAAACTGTGTCCAAATAGCAATGTTACCAACCAACTATGTTTAACCAATAGGTTAAAGAGCAAAATTTAACTCCATAAAAATGTAATGTTTAAAAATAATGCTTATAAATCACTTTTTAATTTTCAACAAATCGTTGTCACAAAATTACTTATTATGGCTTATGTATAAGAGATAGGTATACGCTATCGCTGACTTTTTATTAGACATACTAAGCACCAATATTTTTGTAGAATATTGTATTTCCGTATTATTAACGATTACGTCAGCGCACGCGTATAAAGCAGTTCGGGAGGGGCTCGACTTCCGACTTACGTAATAAAAATTAATATTTAAGGCTAGTTGAAAGTTGTAGCCTAATGTTAGTTAGCCTATACTATTACTCGTGAGTCGTGCTATCATATACAAACAAATAAACTCTTCCACTTTATTATATTAGTATAAATTTCAGAATACATATTGTTAATCTTCCTTATCTATCTATACTCACCTCACATATCGACAACCTATATGTTTCAATATATCCTCTTAATTTAAAACATTTTTTTTAAATATTAGTCACGATAGTAAAACGCTCCTGTGAATTATGATACCCACAGTTACACATCTAAGTGTCCCCTCTGCAATTAAGTAATCTATGACGTTAGCGAGGAATTAACAGATGACAGTACATTGACCTCGATAGCTGCATCAATTCAGTTTAATAGTTAGCGCATTCGGATTCGTTTATTTCTGAAAGCAATCAAATAGAACGGTTCGTTTGAAGTCGCTTTTAAAAAATTTGCCTCTACTTTTATGTGCCTACACTACCAGCATGGAAATAAATGTGGGTTTGGGAATCAAACTAAAAGTTACGGTTTAACGATCATTTTAAAGCTTTTTCATAAACACTTGTGACCTCAAATTGGAATATTTCTTATAAGATGGCTATAGGGTTGTCGAACATTTTGGAACAACATACTTACCTCAAACTAGGTTTAGCGTGTTAGACCTTATTTTTAAATAAAAAAAAAAACAAATGAGAGTCAGTAGAAGTATTTTGTTATTTAATTTAAATTTAATTACAAACTAAGCAAAGCTTGTATTATGGTAACTGAACTAACTGATATACATTCTTAACTAGATATTTAATACATAGTCACACACAACAGTCAGTCATGGGCAGGGATCGAACCCGCGACCTCTCGGCCCAATAGTTTCGGCTTTCCACCACTGCGCCACGAGACCTATCTAAATCAGACACAAACAAACTTATCCATAAAAGCACATTTTAATAATATACGATATACTTTAAGTTACGTATAGAGTAAACACACACTTGTAATTATAGATTTCTAAGAATGCGAATCTTCTATGTTCCATAAATCTGAGTTAGAATACTAATTTAATAGATATTCAAGCTGCATCCAATAAGCGAATGTATCTATCTACCAAGGTTAAAATTCTGAAGCCTTACTTGTAAAACGGGTATTCCATACATGTACCACTCACGGCTACGTTACGACTATTTCATTATTATTTTTCTTCGATAGAAGTAATAATAGAGTATGTAAATATGAACTTTTTAAACTATTTTTTTATTTTTTATTTACTGGCCAACTGTGTTTATCCATCATTCTGCCAACGTTAAAGTGAATAAAATATTTCTCTTATATACATTAAAGATAACTTTCAAGATGGCGGTTATCTTGTTAAAACTAACTAGCGATTCATCGTGGCAGCTTAAAATGAAAGTTCCTAGTTATTATTTATAACCCACTTCACTTGTGGACAATACCGAAACTAGGTATTATAATACATCACGTAAAATGCCATAAAATTACATAAGATAGGGCCAAGGAACAATATAAGTTTATAAATAAAAATCATCACATAACAGATCGAGATCCTGAATAAACCATTTATTCACTTGTCAAAAAAACCGCCTAAATTTGAAATTGCAACGACCTGTGGCGACAAGCCTTCTCTTTGGAGGGTTTCACCCTTGACCGTTCGGGAGGTGGCAACACCGGACGGACGGGGATGTCAAAAAGATATGTACCCAGAGATTGATATCACTACCTACTTTTAATGCCGGTGTGTAGTAATGTCGTATAAGAATGTATAAATGCGAAAGAGTCTGGACGTTTTAAATATCCATACATCTACCTCTTTATTAGCACTTTACTGCTAATGCAGTAATATAATTGTACAGTCATCATTATTAGGCCTCCCCCAAGGATCGCCACTGAACCCGATCTTCGGTCCTTAGCATCCAGTCGAATCCAGCCACACTGTGCAAGTCATCGCTCCTGCAGGTTTACCTAATCGCGGTCTCCACTCCAGAACTCGTCTTCCCTATCGGTTAACAGTACATATGTGCTTCAGCGAGCTAATCATTTGAACTATGTCGGTAACCCTAGTTCTCGGTCTGACATCATCATTTCTGTTTATATCCTTCAAAGAAATTTCGAGCCATAGGTTTTTCCACGTAGCTCGTACTCAAATGAATAAAAAACCTTTTCGTGCTGTAATTTTTAACTATTAAACCGTCAGTTATTTTTTCAGCAAACGAGTGTGTTATGTTAAAACCAATTAGGTACCTAAATAATTTATCATACCTATGAAATGACCTATTGTTTAAATATGTTTTCCTTATATAAATCGAGTCCACTTACTGTATAAGGTGTTTTAGAGACCACAATCACATAGTACGTTAGTTGACGACATAACGTCACAGTGTAGCTATTGATAATATTTCACATCAGAAACTTAGTTAAAACTAGCTGCGCCCGCGGTTGTGCTCTCGTGGACTATAGATTGCGGTCGATCGGCCACACGCGCGAATCGTGGTACACCCGCTCCCGGTTAAAAATGCTTATTGTGGGTGACCTTTAGAAGATAGACTTATGTTCTTGCTGACATTTTTGTAGGTCTCTTTAAGGTCTACTAATATGTGTTACATTATGCTTATGATTTAATCAACGTAAGCCATTTAAGGGTCCCTAAATCGTAGTTTTGCCGAATTTATTTTTATTTGGGGGAAACCCTGACTATTTTATTATTTGACTAATATAATTAATTAACTATCGGTGTGCCTGCGGGTCCGCACGCGTTTATTACGCAATAATTATTTTTATCCCGTAATTTTATTTTTACTCATATTATTGACAATTCATATAGTCTATCAAATGGGAAAATTATACTTACCATGTAAAAAATTCATGAAAATCTTTTACTACAATTTTTTTTTATGATGCCTAAATCTATTGTCTACGTCCCTTATTGCGTATCAATTATTATGGAATGACATAATGTATGGTTCCCGTCTACAAAATTAGATCAGAATCGGTTGAAAATCGATGAAAATTCATCCTTTTAAGATTCTTTATTTTGTCTTTTTTAAAAGTAATATTAAAAATTATTATAGTCCATCAATAATGGAATAAATTATACTTCCTATGTACAAAATTGCATGAGAGTTGGCCGAGCCGTTATTGAGTCAAATCGCGACATACGAACATACAAATTTTTTTTTTAAGGGCATATTTGTGATCATTTACCTTTATTAACTACCTAATATTAAAAAAATTATTTGTCTATTATTGTATATTGAACAAGACCAAACTAGTAACTGAGTAATGAACGCGTAGTGACTTACGTTACATCAAGGACGATATGAAATTTTACACTTTACCTATGTATACCTACTTTATTACTAATAATTAATGACTAATAGTTTGGTAGCCAATAAACCACAACTTTATCAATGAATACGGGTCGGGGGTTCGATGATTAGTCTATGAATGGGGAAACTTTTGAGACATATTTTCAATTGTTGGTTTGTTTATACTTACAGCTATTGTATTTATTTTTAACTTAATAGCTATGCTCCGCAGTTTTCCCCCACGTATAATTTAAAAGAAGTCACTAATTGATGATTTTATAATAATTCAGTATATCTATACAATTAATAAAATTGAAGTGTCCGTTTGTAATGTCAAAATAACAGCTTTTTACTAAATGCATATGAAATTGTATACGATACATATAACAAATAGACCATTTTTAAAAAATTTGTCGGTCCGTCTGTCTGTTTGTTCAGGGTAATCACCGAAACGGTTGGACCGATTTTGACGGGACTTTCATTGATAGATATCTGATGATATAGCGAGTAACTTAGGCTACCTTTATTTTAGAAAATGAATTAGGGTTCCGCACAAATAAAAAAAAGCTGGTCATGGTGAATTAATTCGGGCGCTTAAATGGCTTATGCTGAGTAAACCATAAGTGATATAGCAAATTAATGTACTACATAATTAGGTACTACAAAGACCAACAAAAAAGTCCGGGAGAGTATACATCTATATTCTAAGGAACACCCACAATAAGCATTTTTGTCTTTAACCTAGCCGGGAGCGGGGGAGCAAGATTCGCGCGGGCATTCTGTAGTCCACGTGAGCGAAACCACGAGCACAGCTAGTTAAAAATAAAATCCCTATTTCTTCCTAATCAGGCTACGTGAGGGACCCTGAGTCAACGAGGTAAATTCAACTATTTAAAACGGGCCGTAAATTTAATTTTTCAGCAGTTTCCTTAGGTTCATTTAACAGTGCAGTGCGCGTTTCAGTTATTACTGTAATAAGCCTCGTGTTGTTTGTTGAAGCTAAAATCATGGATATCGTAACGAAAGTTCGTGCCGTCTTAAACTTAAAAAAAGTAAGTGCATTTTTTTTCCTTCATTTAGCTGTGTAAGATATAGGGATGTCACATTTAAAACGTTATATATTTTGAACATTGTAAGTACAGTGTAAACATTCTAATTAACAGCTATCCCGTTAGAGTTATACGGGTTGATATTAAATGGTGCCGCGGCGCTTTGAATACATCTAAACATTCCTGATATAGAAGTTTTTTTATTAGTTCGTTTTTTAACGAAAACATTTAGCCGATAGCGGATAATATAAGCTTCAAAATGATGTTCGAATAATTAATTTTGTTGAGGAGTTAACGAAGATATGGTGTTGCCAGGATAAAACCCCTTTGAGAAATAATATATATACCAGGGTTGGGCAAACGGTCAATCGGGAGATCTTTTTAACTTGATCGCTTGAATTCCCGAAAGTAACTATATTCAAACAGCTTATACATAATGAGTTACTATTACAGTTAATTTCCTATATATATATCTCAAAACTATAGCATCTGATACTAAATTTTATAAACATGATGTGTTTTTGCCATTATACATACAAAAAAAAAAAAATAGGTTGGCAGTAGACGTTGGCTCTAAACTTGAGCACCCTTTATATATGACATAATAGAAGACGAAAAAAGTCAATTTTTAACAAAAAGCAATTTCAATGATTTTGAAGAATTCCCTGGTGTATCTTCGAAGTTGAAGGTCTGATGCCAATGAAATTAAAATGGGACAACCCTTTGTTGAAGTATCACCTATCCAATAAAAAAAGTCACCCAAATCGGTTCATAAACAGAGAAGTTATGGCTGAACATACATATATTATTCGTATATTTTGGGCTATGTTTTTAAAGTAAAGAGACCGAATATGCTGTGAGTACGTAAATGCCGAAAGACGTCCACTACTAAACATAGGATCTCCCCCAAATATCACCACAATGACTGGTCTTACGCTTTTCGTATACAACGTGTTTCCGCAAATTTCAAAATGACGTTGGTTATGATCGGTCTCTTATCGCTTCCTCTTACGATTCGTAGTCGCTACTCAAGAGCTCTTCGGCTCAATCGGTTAATCACGACAATGTCTCCGCTGAGAGCCACTTAAATCTAGTAATTCTGAGGGCCCTCCCAGTGTCTTTGGCTCTCCTGCGAAGATTCGTGCATGCCTCTCTCAATTTTTTTTTAACTTAACTATATAGTGATAGCGAATTCTGTGATGCTTTCATAAATGAACGAATATCTGTCGTCAAGGATTTTTTATTTAAGTCAGCGATTGTCTCGCTTTCAGACAATATTATCGAGATGTGTTTCGATACTTTGGAAGGGATTGGATTCGGTATCACATGCAATCTTTGTTTATCGGCAGCCATATTCGACTCTACCTACATCAAATCGTTTCTACTGTTTGTACTCTATACATTCCGTAAATGTCTAGATTTAAAAAAATATTCAACCTAAATCCGAGAGATAAGTATGGAGTGTAAGCAAATGTAAAATCAATTCGGGATATCGTTATGCAAATTAAGCGTAAGATGGGATAAGTCCTAAGTAGGTTTAGCACAACATGATTTCCTCAGCTGTATAAGAATACATATTCACACCTTTTATACAAGCGCATATAATTCCTCGCCCAATTCATACATAAGGTATGCAGATGCAAACAGACAGATGTCTTCCTTGAGTTTTTTAATGATAATACTTTTTGATGATCCCTGATAACAAAATATAAATAACTGCTTGTTGTAGATTTCCAAAAATCACATGGCGTATAACGTCCGAATAATTATAGACTCATTCGAAAACAATCAAGAATTTTAAATAATCGACATTATTATTTCGCCGAAACCTATATAAATTCACTAAAATTAGTTATTATCCAACTGTGAAAAAAGAAGGGTTATGATTTTCGAGCGTATGTAAGAAATATCTTTGGCACGCTCTGTAACCTAAACGGCTTGATGGACTTTAGCATACGAGGTGTCGTTAGATTCGTCTTAATTGTGGGAGTGACATAGGCTATGCAATATTTAAGTAAGATGTTTGAGAATCAAATAAAAAGAAAAATAGAAAAAAAAATAGTGTTTTTGTCGCAGTCGTGTTTTTGTTTCCTTTTTAATAATTTAGCTTGTTTTAACAAACTAATCGAAATCTATATTTTATTTAAAATTCCATAAATACTTTTGTATAAACATAATTATAATGTTTACAATGCCCCACCGTCATGCGTTATTTCAGTTGTATTGTTAATAGAGGAAATCGTTATTTTGTTACATATCAATTAAACTTACAAATAATATATGATTAGTTTAATTAGGAAAACAACTTTTAACAATCTATACTATAATCAATACTAATATAATATAAAAAACGGATAATATTTTTGTATGTTTGTTTAAACACTATAATCACTGGAACTACCAGTTGGATACAATTTTTTTTTGTATATGATATCCAGATTCACGAGTAATAGTATAGGCTATTATCTAATTTTAATCTAGAACTCTTAGCTAGCCTTAAATATAATAAATATTTTATGTGATATATGTTAAGGAAATCGGAAGTCGAAGCCATCCCGAACTGCTTTATCCGCGTGCGCGCGCAATGGTTACTGATACGTAAATGTATTCTACAAAAATATCGGTCCTTAGGCTCAAGTTCGGTGAAGATGTAAAACCCGTCAGGTAGGCTCCAGGGCCCCTAAGGCTAACACTATAGTCAGTTCTAAAAAAATCGGTCCTTAGTATATCTAAAAAAATGTCCGCGTTAATATAATAAAATACATATGCCACAATAAGGTATTTTGCGAAATTTTTATGACGAAGATTATTGATTGATATTTGAGCATTATTTTATGAAGTTAAACTTTGCCCTCTATAGCATGTTATTATTTGGACAAATGGTTCAAGAGATAATGGAAAATTAAAATAATTTGTACTTGCGGAAAGTGAGAGCAGATGTGTTTGTCGGATAAAATTAACACGGGGGAATCCGTGGGGCACAGCTAGTAATTAATATAAGCGAGAATTCCGAAATCATTTGAGTGTAGCTTTGAACTGACAGACGGGCGACATGAAAAAGAAATAAAACTAGCGTCTTCGGCAAATAAGGAAATTTTCATGTTTATATGTCTTTTGAGGACAGTAACCTCTCTGTATTCATAAAAAGCATTTTAGTGATCGGCGGGAAGGCAAATTTGTAATGTTCACTAGTTATCTACAGTCACCGTAACACTGACAGAAATAACTTACTAAGCATAGATTACTCGGTTATTTAGTTAATAGTTAGGATATTTTTAAATTAATACGTGAAGCAAAAGCTTTCGGTACCTTTTTAAGCGTATTGCGTGCACGGAAGACAGAGATTTGGCATGGTTAAAGTTTATATGGAGAAGGAGTGCAGAAAGATAAAATTTATCTATAAGATCTGTTACTAATATATTAAATTAAAATATAAATGAATACATACTGCGAACCCTAAACCGACCAGTGCCATTGAATTTAGACCCCGCAAAATATTGACATTGTCACCTAATGAAAAGTGACAGCAAGTGATATAATGTTCATTGTTTAGGTTCATACTGCAAATGTTAAACAAAAAATAGTCTATGATTAAAAAGTCACTGGTCGAATTTCGACCTTAGGGCGATCGCTGATATAATATAAATAAGTAATACTCATCCGTGTTGTTCGCGAATGACTTATTTATAATTTTCTGAAGATTCAATTTCCTTTAAAATATCCTTTATGCTGCAGCACCATAGACTAATTCCTGAAAAGCGGGACATCTGGCAGATCTGATACCGTATAACATCTAGTTTGACTACCTTCAACGCAATCAAACAAGAGGGTTTATCTTGCTCAAATACTCAATTGTAGTCAGCCAGGACCAAGTCTTATTACAATTCTTGCTGATCTCACCCCGCCTACACGCTATAGTTTAAAAGTTTGTTAAACAACAGTAGCCGTAGAGTTAACTTAAATATAAAATATTTTAACTAACTCATTAAAAAAAACGTTACGTGGTTCTTATCATTTAATTGAAACAAGCGAGTCCAGTTTGAATTTTAATTATCATCAAATTATATGACTTTACGTCGTTTTCCTTCGTGCATTACGAGCAGCACTGCTAGCGGAAACGCAAACAAAATAATAGTAATACTACAGAAAACGACAAGTTTTATCGGCTTCGTAATCGTACCTCATATTACAACTCCTGTTTATTTATGTGTTTTGTGTATATCAATATTTGATCACCTAGTAAACACATAATCTCATACTATTAAATGAGCAATTATTGTATCTATACTATATTAAAATAATAAAGCGGAAAAGTTTTTTGTTTGTTTGTTTAAACACGCTAATCTCTGAAACTACCAGTCGGATCCGAAAATTTTTATTTATATATGACAGCCAGATTCACCAGGAAAATAGTATAGGCTATAACTCTCAGCTAGCCTTAAATATTGATTTTTGTTAAGAAGTCGGAAGTGGAAGCCCTCCCGAACTGCTTTAACCGCGTGCGCTGGCGCAATGGTTAATGATACGTAAATACAATGTTATACAAAAATATTGATCCTGAGTATGTTTCAAAAAATACCGCAATAGCACATGAGCCACAATAAGGTACTTTGCGTTATTTGTTTTTTTTTTAAGATTTGAAATTGATTTATAAGCATTATTTTAGGCATGACATATTAATCCATACGAATAAAAGTTACTTCATCATAAAGACAATTTTACGAAGTTAAACTTTGCCATATATAGCATGCTATTTGGACACATACTTTAGGAGATAATGCAAAATTAAAATAACTAGCGGTCGCCCGAAGATCGGAATTCGACCATAGACTATTTTCTGTTTGACATTCGTAGTATTCATGAACCTAAACAATGAGTATTATCTACATCACTTGCTGTCACTTTTCGTTGAGTGACAATGTTAATATTTTGGGGGTTCTAATATCAATGGCACTGTTCGGGTTAGGATTCTCAGTATTCATTTATTTTATATATTAGTAACAGATATTATAGATAAATTTTAGCATTATGCACTCCTTCTCCACATAAACTGTAACCATGCCAAATCTCACAGTCTTCCGTGCAGGCAATATGCTTAAAAAGGGGTAGAAAGTTTTTGCTTCACGTATTAATATGATGATGATTGAACACTCGGCTCCGGTCTATGTTATTATAATTTTGTAAGCTACGATAGTAACACCAATAACTAATAATAATATTTTTTTTATTTTTGAGATTATGTCTAAATAAGCAAAATCACGATACTCTAGGACTTGAAGAGTGTGAATTATCAACGGATAATTTGTTTTGAGCACTCGCCGGCCGCTCGGCTCGTTCGTTATGATCAAAGTTTCAAGACTCTCAACCTAACCTAACTAATCCAGTTAGTTTATAAACCTTTGAAAATGTGACCATTAGATTGCAAATTTACAGTTCATCGACAGTTTACAATCTAACCAGATTATTTAAGCTAGTGGTGGGTACAGTTATCCTATATCTGGTGACATTGATTTCTTACGAAAACGGCTCCAACAGTTTATAATTTTGTTTTTACACAATGTTTTACTTTATTATAGATAAGCGTTTGTGGTTTTCAAGACAGCGTAGCCCGGATATTTTAAGTTAACTAAGTATTTTCATTATATTCTTGTTATACTTGAAAATCAACAAATATTAGTCTCACAATGTATATTATATGAAGTTCTATCAAAACCGGTATTCAATGTACGTTAAAAAAATATTTATTCTATGACGTAAGAATACTAAGAAAGCCAAACAAGCTCGAGCGGACTGACCTCAAAGCGCTGCCTTGTTCTCTAACGTCAACACCATTGATTGTCTCCTCGGTCCTTGCCTGCAGGCCGGACATTTTCCACTAGTCAGCGCCCGGCAGCGGCACGACCAGCCAATCGAATCACGGCGCTCGGTCACGACGCTGCGGTGATGTCATATCTCGGAACATCGCTCTGTGAACACCATATCAATACCAGACGATAAATTGATAATGTAAACGAAATATTATCGTTAGTTATAAATAGAAACTTTAAAAATATACAATGATCTAAATACTTAAATAATAACTTTAATTAAAAATTGTTCTGAATGAACTTCACATCGATCGCACATTCGACGAATTTAGGATAAAGAGCAAAATAAAGGCACGTCATCTGACATACGGTCTTAGAGCAGCTGGGACCAGTGAGACATGTGCATCCATTGAGAGTAGAGAATCAAGCGGAATGATGGTAAAGCCGTCACAGTAATACTTCTTTGATTAATTTCGTTTCGGAATCAACACTATTACCTAAAAACTTTTAGGATTGTAACAGATGATCTGAATTCGGCAGCTGCATAATTTATGTTTGGATTGGGTTAAGGTAGAGTGTATAATTATAACTGCATCGAAACCGCCAATCAACTGCGCAGTCCACCAGCTACCTGCCTGCAGTTCTAAAAAAATGCGATCTATCTGATTCAAACTGCAATTATGCAGCTGGATTGCAGTCCGAATGCAGATCGTCTGTAATAACCCACATTGTTCTTACTGAGTTTAAAACATGGGATGACCAATTCATGTTTATTTCTAACATTAAAACTATACCGGTCGTTTACAAAGTTTAGCTTATCTAAGTTTTTGCCGACACACATTAAATTATCAAGGATGTATCCACATATAAATGGGAGAGTTCGCTTTTCCACTACATCATCACACACACACGCTATCTATCATACTTCTGCTGACATAACCAGGTTTCACTGCTGTACATCAAGGACGACTTAAAACAATACAATAATGATTCATAATAAAATTAACGGTATAATAATCGGTCAGTTAGCACTTGTCCGCAGTAAGGCACCATTAGTCCGATCGGAATTCGGAACGTGCACTCGCTTATCGAAGAAGGCGAAATGAAAGGAAGTTGTTATGAGCCGTGATGCAAGCCAATGCTCTTACGTAACTGTAAAATGGGCTACTTTGTTTTTATTATAGGAATCGACAAGTTTCGCGAAAGGTCATGTAGCAGACAAATTTAATAATAATGTCTATCGTATTATTTCGGCAGATGTATAATATCTCTAATATTTGGGTCCTTTCACTAACTTCAATCAAAATAAAAAATATTAATGTTATCAGTAGAGTTAATTCAAACTCAATTTTCACTATTAATATGGTTGATCCATGGGGTCATAGGTAAAGTCTTACGAGGTCATTAATATTTTAAAAGACATAGCTTTCAATTCAAGACGATTTGCCATAAATATAAAAGAAAATCTATTCAATTCTAAGGGTGACTGCGAAAAGATTATAAAAATAAATATGACTCACGAGCAATACTTAAACTTTTTTTAACTAAATTAATAATAGTAGATATCTTAGAGAAATCAAAGAGTGTCGCTCGCTAACCAACTTCCGACAACATAGCATGACGCGGCGCCGGCGCATCGTTCCAATAACCCCGCTTAAAATTAGATCCGCTGAGGAAATCCACTTTACACTAACGGCCGGTGACTCGTGATAAATAAATAAACAAAATTCAAAACCAAAACTGTACACAATCGCTTAACTTAACATTATTTCTATCCGTTGGATTTTCTAACAAACTAAAGTTCGCTTAATGTGTAACTTTTAATCATTCATCGAAACATAAAAGGAAAACAAACACGAAATATGGAAATAATGGTTGTAAACAAAACGTATTATGGCGTAGCGACATCTCTCGCCACAACTGACGCATCTACATAGCGACATCTATCGAGCCACATACGACGCATCCTACATCGCGCTATAGAAATTAACTCAACAATTGAGTATATATACAAGAACCCGACAACAACCGTTGGGCAGCTGCCCGCCAGGCATAGCACCCGTCTGGCCGGAGGATCCTCCCTTTTCTATGGCGGATGAGGAACTTTACTATATGTTCCTCACCTCCGCTAAAATGGTATTTATAGTAGTAATGTGACGAAGACACAAATAAGGTTCAAACTGAGTTAAATTAGCCCAATCTAGAGAAGATTTAGTAAGCGTTGGAAGGGCCATTAACTGTGGAGGGGTTCTTGCAAGTCAAAATAGTACATAAACGAATTCCAACTAGAAGCTTAAACACGGCTTCTTATCTTATGCCCCCCCTCGAGAGGGGTCCCGGTATACCGCTCGCCTTCGATAGCAGCGACAAGGCGGAGTGCCTCGCCACTTGTTTGGAGAGCCAGTGCTCTCCGAACAGTGTCGATGCAAATACCGACCGGGTCGAGGGTATCGATGGATGCGTGCGGGAGCTGGATAAGCTCCCCGCGACAGCCTCCCTGTCCCCAGTCACGTCTGAGGAGGTTCTTTCCATTATAAAAAGCCTTAAGCTCAGAAAAGCACCAGGTCCCGACGGGATCAGGAATGAAGTACTTAGGCTTCTTCCTGATCGCCTCATAGCTCTATTGGTCTGCATCTTCAATGTAGCCATAGTCCACTGCCATTTTCCAGCCGCCTGGAAAAAGGCAATAGTCATAGGTATCCGTAAGCCCGGCAAGAGCGCGTCGCTTCCCGACAGCTATCGCCCGATCAGTCTCCTAAATACGTTAGGGAAAATTTACGAGCGGATCCTTCTGAACCGTCTCAAGCCAATAATAGAGGAGAAAGACCTCTATCCGCCTGAGCAATTCGGTTTCCGTGCTAGATATTCTTGCACTCATCAAGTGCACCGCCTCACGGAGCACGTTGCATTTAATTTTGCTGAACTTTATAAACCCCGCCGTACACTTGCGGTCTTTTTCGACGTGGCCAAGGCCTTTGATAAGGTCTGGCACGAGGGATTGATTTACAAGTTGTACCGCTTTGAAGTCCCCGATAGGCTAATTAAAATAATTCGCGACTATTTAACAGATCGCACCTTCCGCTATAGAGTGGAAGGTGAATTGTCCACGCCCCGTCCAATACGCTCAGGCGTTCCCCAAGGTTCGATCCTGGCTCCTAGCCTATTTAACCTGTACGTCAGTGACCTACCTCGACTCCCGGAGGTCGAGGTAGGGCTATACGCTGACGATACAGTCTTATATGCCTCAGATAGGAATAGATCCCACCTCAGACACAAAGTCCAACGCTCCGTGACCACTCTCGGGAAGTGGTTTAACGAGTGGCGTATAGCCGTTAATCCCTCGAAGAGCGCCGCGATGCTCTTCGATGCGGATTCGTCACAGATACCGTGGAAGCTTAAACCTGTTAAGCTCTACGATAATCCGATTCCGTATGTAAGAGAGACCAAATATCTAGGGGTAACCCTAGATAGTAGGCTCTCCTTTAGACCCCACATCCGTAAGGTTAGGAACAGGGCCGCGTGGGTCCTGGGCCGGTTGCATCCTCTGTTGTGTTCGGTGAGTAAAATGTCCACGCGACATAAGCTCACGCTCTACAAGACGTGTATTCGACCAATTTTGACATACAGTTGCGCCGTGTTCGCACATATGTCCGAGTCGAGTTTCAAACGGTTACAATCGATACAGAATAGGTTCCTCTATCGTCTCACCGGGGCCCCGTGGTATGTTCGAAGCGTAGATCTCCATAGAGATATGGAGCTTCCTTCGATACATGCCTACGTTAAACAGCTCTCCCGTTCGTATTTCGACACCGCGTCGAACCACGCGAATCCGTTAATAAAAACAGCCGCCACTTATGTTCCGGCACCCACGGACATCCGGTGCAAACGCCGGCCGCGCAATATTTTTATTGATCCCGACGATCACATCGAAAATTCGAATAAATATTACACATCCGTCTCTCCAAACAGAGCGTGCCAGCGCCCACGCCCGCGTAACCACCGTTCTCTCCGCAGAGGGCGGGCGGTCAATTTCGCTCCAGCACACCCGTCACGTCCACCCTCTCTAGCGGTAACCCAAGCCTAGGTCCGTTCCTCGGTGTGAAACCCTTGGGTCAGGCAACCGCCCGCGCGATACAAGTGACACTGTACGTGCATCACTTAGCTACCTACATACAACACTACACACGTATGAACATACACACGTGCACACCACACAGGTACATAGGTTCTGCGAGGAACCTTTTTTTTTTTTTTCTTTTTTACGCTAGTTAGTTAGCGCTAGTTAGTGTAGAAACATTCCGATTACTGAATACACATACGCACGGTTCCTTCCTTCCTCCCAGGAGAAAGGGAACGTGCCTATGTGTATATTTAGTTATCTCGAATCGTAGGTGTAGGGATTCGAATAGATCGCGACCTATTTGCGAACGCGACGACCGCCCGAGCCGAGGTCCGGCCACTTTGGCACCCTCGTGCGAGTCGTCCACAAAACTTTCGCGGCTGAGTGCCCTCTGCGCTCGCCCCCAAGTCCGGTGAAGCTGTAAAAGCCGCAGCGGCTTTAGGGCCCCTAAGGCTAACAGTGTAGTCAGTTCAAAAAAAAAAAAAAAAAAAAATAAGAAGCTTAAACAACAAAAGTACATTTAAATCAGAATGAAAATTTATTTCTGTTCTGTAAACAACTTGCAAAGTTTTTATTTTATTTAAGTTTAATGTATTTTTATACTAGACTTTTAACTTTCTAAAGCTCCTTGTATATATATCGATCCATTCGTTGCGTTTGCAGAAGCTGTTATGTAAAAATCTGAATTTACATTGCCATTAAAAACTAGTAAACGAGTAACTACGAATTCAGACCATCTTTAAACTTTTTTATGAGTTGTAAAAAAGCTTAGTTTTTACTGGGGCAAACATGACAATATATGATTTGCTTCAATTACTCAACTGGAACAAATTACGAGGTCCTTTAGGTCTAAAGATTAGACCAATAATATAGTAAGTTTGACTAGGTTACATCGAAATATTTTATAAAGTCTCATATTTAAATGACACTTTAAAAAACAATAATCAAGACAGGAAACCACTCATGATTCAAGAGAATCGCTATCCTGCACCATAAGTAGTAGATGCAAAAGGAACAGAGCAAAGGGTGTATAATACCGAAAATGTAATTTAATCTGCCAAGTAGCTTTTTTGATTAAGGATTCACGATGGGGTAACCAGAGAACATATATACGCTCAGCAAGTTTCTGAACTATGTCTAAATTGATACATCACGTATATCACACGTCTTAGCATTGTTTATAACAGTTGTGTCACGTAAGCTGTTTGTCTGTTTCTCATTGATGATAAATTTAAATGCACT
Organism: Saturnia japonica; assembly: GCA_033032175.1. NCBI lineage: Eukaryota > Metazoa > Arthropoda > Insecta > Lepidoptera > Saturniidae > Saturnia > Saturnia japonica. Next base: position 3,148,548 of record CM065330.1, read on the forward strand.
ATATACACAAATACCTAGTAAAGTACGAGTTTGTTTACATGTATTTAACAAATAAGGTGACTGAACACAATATTAAAGAAAAATAATAAAATTTTCCTGTCGGTATCATTGGCGCCGACTACATTTGATTCATAATTTTATATTGATGTGTAAATAAAACAAAAACATTATTTTCATTGAACGTATTTTTCCCAGTTGATTATTATTGGTCCGAACTAAAGGAAAAAGTAAACCTCCCTAATTTGATTAGAGAGTTTGTTTTTTTTTTTACTTTTCTCTTTATGAAACTATTTTTATATGCAGCCCGCGGTACGTAAATTAAATGGAGGAAAATTTTATTTAAGTGAACTTCTTCAGTATCTTTATAATTTGAAAGGTTATGAAACGAAAAAGTGACACTAGAAAAGAGATATAATCGATACGATATATATATAGCCCACGAGAGTATAAGAAAGATTACATCATACACAGTTAATGCAAGTCCTGATTTTCATAAGTATGATTATCGTCGAATTGGCCTAGCGGTATGAGACGACCAGACTTGTACGCACTATTGTATTTACAGTACGAGTAGTCGATAGTTCGAGTTCCCTGCTGATTTAAGATTCTTAAAAAGAGATTTTAGAGAAGATATTTTTATGTTTTCCGCGTGTGAACTGCACACATGTTGTTTGTTTGTTCCGGATAATCTCCAAATCGGTTGGACCGATTTTGACGGGACTTTCGCTGGTAGATAGCTGATTTTATAGGGAGTAACTTAGACCACTTTTATTTTAGAATAAGAATTAGAGGTTCAGTACAATAAAAAAAAAAACTGGTCAAGGTTAATGAATTCGGGTGCTTAAATGGCTTACGCTGAGTAAACCATAAGAGATATAGCAAAAATAATTTACTAAATAATACAATTATTAATAAGACCTACAAAAAAATCAGCGAGAGTATATGTCTATCTTCTAATGAAAACCCACAATAAGCATTTTTGTCTTTAAAATAGCCAGGAGCGGGGAGCAAGATTCGCGCGGACATTCTGTAGTCCACGTGAGCGAAGCCGCGGGCACAGCTAGTTGCTTAATATAACCCAAGACAATCGTTCTTAAAGAGTAAACACATCAGTCGCGCGTCGCAGTTGACTGACACGCATGATTTATTTTCATGTTGATTTTTAACTCAACTGCGCATTGTACCGTGACTTTGCACGTACATCTTTACTTTAGTAAAGGGTACAAATTTAGTAATCTATGTATTGGACGTTCACAAGACCAAGACTTAAGAACACTCAACAGAACAAAACACTCAAAAAAGTAATAACCTCTCCCAATAATCCATGCACCGAACGCTTGGATTTCAACAAAGATTCATCAGGATAAAAACGGTATACGAGCACGTGTTGAAATGTGAATCTATCGCTGTCAATAGCCACATTATAAAAATAAACAAACGAAATGCAATAGCGTGCTTCGACTGGGTTAAAAATACACTGTCCGTCTAGTTACGTGATCATTGGAAGGTAATAACTCTGCGCTCGTAATGGTCCAGTGACACGCGATAGTACCATTTCGCTTTGTATATGTGCGTTGACTGCGTTATTCACGGGGCATCTTGATAATCTAAGCATAAATACAAAATCCCAGCTATTAAAATATTATAAATGCGAAAGCAACTCGTGTCTGTCTGTCTGTTACGCTTTCACGCCTAAACCGTTGAACCAATTTTCAAGTGGGTTTCGGAGAAGCCTACCTAATGTCGCGACAATAAAACTTAAAGGGGTGCAAAGGATGGCAGTTTGTTTGGTAAAAAATAAAGGTGGTACAATATACAATAGGGAATGATTTCAATTTATTTTAAATTTGTATAACTACACAACTAAGCCTTAGACATGTTTACAGAAGAGAAATCATAAATTATTCCCTGCTTAAATGTTTATATTCTACGAAAGTCGCGGGTACCAGCTATAGTTATCTAATAATAACAAACAAAATAAATAAATAAAAACGTTGTTGTCTCTTTGTCTAGATTCAACTCAAAAACGGCTCGACTGTTTTTTTTTTTTTAATGAAATTTTGTACAAAGAAAATTAACGTTATGCCTGAATGATAGGCTATGCAAATTGTTCAAAACCTTTTTTAGAAAACGCAAGAGAGTATTTTTTTTTTTAATTCTCAACTGCTTCATTAACCTAGTTGTCGTGATGTGACTGTTATGATTGAGTTCCTGGGTTCGATTCCCAGATGGTGCAAAATGTTATTGGGGTTTTCTACGAAACTCTCAGTAGCAGCTCGGAGTTTCGTGCCCGATTGATGGCAATAGGCTCGGCCCCTATTACATGGGACCTAATACTCAGCGAACTGTGGGTGTACATTAGTACACCTCTGCCTAACCCTTCGGATATACAGGCGTGATAGTATGTTATGATTTTTAAGAAATCTCTTGACCACGAGAAGTATATTGGATAGGCTATAAATTACTGCGTAATAAACGTGTGCTAAGCCGCGGAAGGACAGGTTTATATAAAGTTAATATAATATATGTAGTTCATTTTTAACCGACATCAAAACAGACTGAGGTTATGCTCTCAATTCGAATGTATTTTTATGGATGCTCATCTATAAAACTACTTTGTTTATGAACTGATTTGGATAATTCTTTTTGTCATTGGAAAGGGGATAACCTCAAAGGTGGTCTCTTTTAAAATTTATTGGCATTGGACCTTGAACTTCGAAGATACACCAAGGAAGTCATCAAAATAATGTAAGTTGTTTTTTTTCTTGAATTGTCTCGTCTTATTGACTGTTTATATTTTCACGTTCCCAATTTCCTACACGTCATCGTGATATTGCTACAATTACCTAAAACTCGGTCGGATTAAGTTGGATCAACCGAAATTAGAATGCCTCTAAAACTCGCCGTTGAAAAGTATTAGAAGGTAAATTATGTAGTGTTAATTATTTTCACTTTTAACTTTTTCATAATTGCAAAATTTTTACCCAGTGGTTATAAACCATTGTTTTTTTTTTTTTTCAAGAAAGTTGCCTGAGGCTTGATTCTTTCTACTAATGCAATAATTATATTTAAAACTAGCTGTGTCCGCAGCTCCGCTCGCGTGGACTACCGATTGCCGTCGCTACTGTGGTAACCCAGCGGTCACTGAATCCAGCTGCTTATTTTAAAGACAAAAATGATTATTATTTTATTTCTGCGGAACCCTACTTCTTTTTCTAAAATAAAAGTAGAATAAGTTGCCCATACTCCTTATAACATCAACACTCTACCAGTGAAAGTCCTGTCAAAATCAGTACAAAAATTACGAAGATTACCCGTAACAGACAGACAGACAGACAAAAGTTTTTTTGTTATAGCTACCGTAAATACTTTCTTAAGTATTTAGTTATTTAATAAAAAGCTGTTATTTTGTCATTACAAACAGACACTTCAATTTTGTTTATTGTATAGACGAAGAGGCAACAACAAGCAGAAGTAAATTTGCACGACAAAATCATAATTAACATTTTATCTGGAACATAACAAACAGAATATTTGACGTCACAAGCTACATGAACATAACGATATTAATAATTAAACAAGCAATGTTAATTATGTAAACTAGCTTCTATATTAATCAGGCATAACTAATAAAAATCTGCGAGCAAATAAAAGTAATAACTTACGAGCCCATGAATACATAATCTATTAAACACAATGATTGAGCATTCACGTAAAAACTACTAAGTACTTAGATAGATTTTGATCATTTTATTTTTATTATACTCCTTATAATCATACTTGGTCCTTGCCAATAAAATATATATGAATTCAATAAAAAGTTATTGGAGATTTAAGAAACTACGATTTTTATAAGCATTACGCGTTCTTCTGTCGTCCATACGAAGCCGCGGGGATAGCTGGTGCATAATACAGTCAATACTCGAAGTGTTAATTTACGACTGTGAAGTTAGTTTAAAGTTATTATATAAGAAACGCGTCGTAGAATTTATTTCATTTGAATAGTCTTCTTCTGTTTGTCTTCACACTGCAATGCACGTTTTGTACGTAAAGGAAGTTTCTTTCAAGTTATTTTAGAATGTTCACTATATGAAGATAACTACAAAGCGTAAAACTTATTGTCACATAACAATTGTGACAACTTCAAATTTACATAACATTTTTCGAAGCTACATTAGATTTTGATAGATTTATTTGGGAGGGCAAAGTTCGAATTGATAACCTTATTATTTAAGTGACTTTAAAAAACGACGAAGGTTACAATTCGAATGTATATTTCTTAAATGGATGTTCAGCCATATATCTTAGGTTATGAACCGATTTGGATGATTCGTTTTTTATTGGATGGGGATATTTCAAGAGTGGTCCCACTTCGAAGACACACCAGGGAACTTTTCAAAATGTTTGATTTTCTATTTTGTTAAAAATTGCCTTGTTTGACATCGGTTAAGAAAATTATAGATTAAGGTTTAATTTTAGACATGGGCTTAAGCAGAATTGTACGCTGCCGGTTAAAGATTACTTTTTATATAATACATTATTAGCATTTAACGTAACTTGAGCCAAGTCGCTGATGGAAGGTAGTATGCTAGCAAACATCATGGTAAAACTTCTAGAATTTCTAACGAAAATAACATCTTAAACACAATATAGTATAGAAGGAATGACCTTCGTGTCGAACCAATTACGTCATCACTCAATAACAAACATTTAAACGACCATGTACGTGATAGATTAGGTCTGGGAGTATAGTTAGAAGGAAAAACGTATTACCACAATAATTGGTTTGTACAAAAAACTAACTAGAAAACCGCTGACTTTACTTAAGATAATAAAAATAATATGTTTATGAAACGATTGGTACAACAGTGCATGTTGACAGCAAACGTCTCATGAAATACCTCCCCTCCGCCCAACTGTTAGCAGATCGCATTCAATTAATCTTGTGTAGTGTTCTTGCGGTGAGTAAGGTTATCAGAGCTTCTTGGGGTAGGTGGCTTCAAGATCGGCAACACACTAGTGTTACCTCTGATGTCAAAAGTGTCTATAGGCAACGGTACTTACTCCCTTACTCAGGCAGGCCGTAACCTTGTCTGCCAACTTTATTGTATAAAAAATCGCGGAAACCTCTCCCTCCTCTTGTGATGTGTCCCACATGGTGGTAGAGTCAGCCTTCCGTATTGTTCTGCTCCAATATTGCATTTTCTCATATCTTTTAGTACTGTACTATTCTACTTCATTTTGGGCCTGCCTCTAAATCTTTGACAGAGAGGGAAAGTTGTATTGTCCACCTCCCCACGTAATCTGAAGACTTTCTCTTCACGTGACCAAATCATCGCAGCTTAATTACTCTCTTGCATCGTCTTTCTTTTTTACGCAAACAGGTGAATCATTTTTGTATCTTCTAATAATGCAACAGTCGGACAGCCCTCGAATTGTATTTCTCTACCAAAGTAAACAGTGTATGTAACGTGTTAAACATTTTTTCACACAGTGCAAATTGACCTGGTTTATCTACGCTACAAAGATGGACGATGTTAGGAACGCTTTTTATTAGGTTACAAGTCACATTATAATCATAGCTGTTGTTAAATGACCACGTTAAACCTCAAATATGCATACTTTTTTTTAAAAGTATTATGTATGCATCAACTATTTAGGATATATCGGGATAGTCTAAAGGTCCGATGGTCTGGTTTTATGGAGCCGTTTATGAAAGCTTATACCAGGCAGTACAAATTACCTATGACCAAAGTAAATGGAGTAACATCGTCCACTGTTGTCCTCAGCAATGAGCGAACAAGCGCGAAGATATAGTCACGTTAAACAAAGCATTCACAAAGAAGTTCAACTTTTACGATTTCCAGTGTTACTAAAAAATAATCAACTATTTGACTTTTGTCTTCTTCCTTTTCGGTCGCTTTAGCTCAATCTTAAATTGATTGATCATCGACTTTTTTCCCAGATATTAATTTTCTCCAATTCTTAATGGTAAATAGCCGGTCTATCGCATACACACTGACACAATAAAGTGATTCGAAATCTTTTCTTCTCTTCCATAATACTACATTATATTGCGCAAATATAAATATACAACTCTCCACGGCCGTAGTTCACCAAACTTGAAACGGCGTTAAGTCATGAAGTCATCCTTCGTGATGTGAATTTAAATTGGCAGGTAATAATGGACGTTTAGTGTTTTCAGAGTAATTTGCATATTCACTACGACTTCCAGTTGTATGTTTTGTTGTTTAATTTTTAAATGTTTCCGTAACTCTGACGATGTAAACAGTCTGACTTACATAAATGGAAATTGGTATGATAGCTTTTATAAAGTGACGTCCTTGGCCCCCAACTCAGAAGTTTTATCGGCTATATTTATTCACTATTTGACAGACTTCGTGTCTGCGCTCTAAAATGACCGAACAAAAAACACAACGAAAATTCCCTATCATATTAGTTTTCAATTGAAATATTTATTGCCTTTGTTCGTCGAACCATATCGTTCATATATTATTTAATAAAAACAATATGAAAAATATTAAGTTTTAAATTAGAGACATTTTTTTTTTGATAACTTTTCTGATAACAATAAACAAACAAAAATATAATTATGCATGATCGTCCTTTGAGTTATGATCTTGAGTTCATACAAAAATCCGATAGAAACAGAATGTTCACTTATTCCGGAATTTGAAAATGACCCGGGAATCTTTTCAAATTTTTCGTATGGTATGGAAATTTTATGAGGAGTGAAATTTATAAAAACGTTATGTTTTCTGTCAAAAATTCGTTACTTTTTAAGAATGATCAGATTTAAGCAACATCTAGTAAGTAATGCAAGAATTAATTTACTTTTTTGATTTCTTCAAAATATATACATGTACCGTTTTGTTTATACTTTATTATATTTGCTGAAAGATGACACGATTTGTATTATTATTTTAAATTTATTCCATGACGATCGTACTTAAGGAGTAAACTCCAGTCGTGCGTCGTAGCTGGCTGACACACACACACACACACACACACACACACACACACACACACACACACACACACACACACACACACACACCACACACCCACACATATGTATACACACACACACTCACTTAATTAAGACTATTACAAACATTTTATAATAAAAAATAGTTGCACCTGTCCAGCATTTTATTGAAGTGGTAACTTCCTATAGGAGGGTAAACCGCTTCGTAACGTAACGCGTTACGGCGTCACTCTGTCTGGCTTCCCTTCTCCACTAAGTATTCTAATGTACATATTCAAGAATTGTAACTAAGGATAAAATATATTTTCTATTCAGTAAAAGATTTTATTAATAAATAACCTTTCCTCACATTATCATATTAATATAAATAAAGTTTAAGTAATAACCTGAGCTTTTCTCAAGATAAACAATTTCAATATTAAATAGTTCAACTTAGATAATATTATATTCGATCAAATGATTTACCTAAACAGTGTTTTCCTTTTAATGAGACCAGTAACTGATAAACGCTTTAATAATAAAATGTATCCGAATTAAATATTTCTTGATAGGTCTACCTGCATATCGTGGACAATAGCGATTTTGCTTCTATACCCCGCAATTATACTTATATAGGGGTGAATTTGATCATTGACTATTAATTCACCGTGTAGGTAATTTATGTTCGATTGACTCTGCAAACGGCAAGGCTACAATGACATTCAATAATAGACCAAGTCACAGATGAATGAATCCAGCTAATTCACTTACTTCATTACCAAGGGAACTTATACTATAGTATACAAAAACTGTCTATACATGTGTACGTACCATAAGAAGTCACACTTCTTAGGCATAACAAAACAAAAATAACTCCGAAAATTTTATACCGGATGCCAACAATCGTTATGATGAATTTATCATTTTAATTGGATTTAAATAACGTTATATTATTTTTACACAATAAAAAGTCGGAAAAATGAATTCACTTTATTAGCATTAGTGGCTAACTTCATAATAAACAGAACGACTTCACTGTTACTTAACGCTCGATTTTACTCTCCATCTAATTTACGTACCGCGGGCTTTAAATGAAAATCGATTCTAAGGACTAAGCGCTAAAACCAGAAGGTTTTATGATACAGATAAATAACAGTCCAATAAAAATATATAAGTGTCGCATTTTTCCTTTTATAAACATCTTCATGTAGGTACCACTAAAAATTAATTAAAAAAAACTGTACACATGGTAATTTTCTTTTAAACGGCAGTATAATTCGCTGTAGATAATATAAGATATATTTTTCCCAACAAAATTGTGTGAACATTCGGGCCTACTTTACCTTAGTACATTGAATAACATTGACCTAGAAAACCATGCTTCGTTTGAGGTCACACTGCCTACAGAGCAACCTTAACTGTATTGTGATTATTAAGTACTTTCGTACAGATAATTATGGTACGACTTCGTTGAAGTAATGAAACTGACGCGACGTCATCTCAGTAAGTAACAGAAGTGCCCCGAAACAAATGACATTTAATAAATAGACGCGATATACTCTCACTAAAAAAATTTGAAAACTGTACAAATACTATGATCAGCATGTTGTAACAAAAGAGATAGTAAATCACAGCGTAAGGCGGAAACTCCGTTATCAGAAAAGGATAAAAATACCTGCTTAAATTTGCTCTGTGTCATGTGCGTGCCGGCCGCTGCTACCTTACTCTTTTCATCTTTAAACAAATTACGTGTTTGTTCTCGCTCACGCCGGTATTTAGTCGAAAGTGATCTAAGGGTAATTGCCTCTGATTTGCGATGACATGTAAAGAACGTCAAAACCGTATTTACTTAGAAAATAACATCGCCCAAAACGGAGTAAACGGGGAGTCAAATAACATCTTAAAACTTGAGACACCTAAAGGGGTTATTTCACGTCACGATCTACCGTACCTGATTTCCGGGGGGAGGACAGAGGGCTTTTGGCCACAGGAAAAATCACCTGCACGTGGTGTACTGGTGCACCCTGCTGAGTAACGAACGAGGATATGGCGATAGCAGGGCGGTAGAGCTGTACAGCTAACTCAAAAACAAAAACAATCAAAATCAAAATAATCCTTATTCAATTTAGGCCCTAAGAAGGCACTTATGAACGTCAAAACAATACTGCCGGTTCGGAATATATCCCAGACATCGACAAGAACCGCCAAGAAACTCAATCGGTTTTTTTATCAACTGTACAAATGTTAATACAATAGGTAAAATAATAATAACTTAGTGGATGCACAGAGAGGGAGTCACTTCCAGACATCACTATCATTCACATAATGATCCACCCCATAATAACCTTTTGACAGTAAAATCCGTTTGACATGGTCCTAGAACTTGTTGTCCAGCAAATCAGTAATGTTATTATAGAACCTAACACTATTACCTAAAAAACCTAAAGGACCCTGAAGCCTCGGAATGCTTTGACAGTTTCAATAGGGTTCGGGGCTGAAGATATCAGTCGCGAAAGCGTGGCAACAAACTTAACGTGTGCTAAAGTGGCCGAACCTCGGCTTGGGTTGTTGCCGTACATGCAACAAAAATTCGATCTAACTATACCTAAGAACAAGTTTCTGCCTTCTGGGAGGAACGAAGAAAAGCATGCGTATATGCATTTAGTAATCTGGTTATTTCATCTAAAATTACCTAGCCAAAAATAGAAAAATGGTCCCTTACAGAACCCATGTAGTCCCTGTCATGTCCATGTAGTCATGTAGTACCCATATTTGTTGGTAGCTAGTGAATGCAAGTGTTGTGTCACCTGTATCGCCCAAACGGCTGCTAGACTCAAGGGCTCCACAACGAGGGAACGGGCCTAGGCTCGACTTGGTTGTCAGGCGGGTGAAATCCCGTCACAGTGATCTGCTTCTGTATCTATCTGTTTCTATATACACAGACCGGCGTGACAGCAGCTACTGGCCATGGATTGTAGATATGTCGGCGGTCGCCACTATTTTTGGTTTATACTATGGTGATCATCACGCATATTTCAGTTCAAATCAAAATCAGTTTTTTTACAACACAGGTGGCAGTCAAGCGTACGGCTCGCTTGATTGTAAGTGGCTACCATAGCCTGTATAATAGGTATCATTCATAGGTTCATTAATATAATAGGTATCATTAGCGCGTTACCTATCTCGATCCCCCTGCGCCAAGGAGCTCTGAGAAACCCTATTCATAGCAGGAACACAACACAAGGTTTTTTGGCTGCGATCTTCTGCAAGATGAAGATATTCCACTAGTCAGGACAGTCCGGTTTTCTCAGGTGTAAAGAGAAGTCTCCATTTACTTAAGTGAATAACAGTCGATATTACGTAGGTAACTTTGCAAATATCTTTAGGCACTGGGTGGTAGCCGAATTATGCCCGAATGGATTACAACCATGGTGGAAAACACGACACAGTGACTGGCGTTGACGTGTTACATAATACGTTGTTAAATTAGTCAATGTAATTCATCAGCTTCGGCTTCGGCCGTCATGCTTGAAATCTAATGTAACTTAGAAATCTATACTAATCTAATAAAGCGGAAAAGCTTTTTTGTTTGTTTGTTTCTTTAAACACGCTAATCTCTGGTACTACCAGTCGAATTCAAAAAATTCGTTCTGTATATGATAGCCAGACTCTCGAGGAACAGTATAGGCTATTTAAGAATGGGCTACATTTCTCAGATAGCCCTAAATATTGATTTTTGTTAAGTAAGTCGGAAGTCGAGGCCCTCCCGAACTGATTTAATCGCGTGCGCTGGCGTAATCATTAATGATATGGAAATACAATGTTCTACAATAATAGTGGTCCTTAGTATATCAAAAAAGTAAGGGATAGCATATGTCTACCTGTTATACATAAGCCACAATAAGGTATTTTATGACAAAGATTTGTTGAAAATTAAAAAGTGATTTATAAGCATTATTTTTAGACTATTTGGACACATAGTTTGGGAGACAATGAAAAATTAAAATAATTTGTACTTGCGGGAAGAAAAATTATGATAGACTACATGCGTGCGTTGGAGGCGCGGTGTTTGTTGGATAAAATTAACACGGGTGAAACCGTGAAGCACAACTAGTTGTTAAATAGAACTCGATATCAAGTAGGAAACTATTAAAAAAAGTGTAAGTATTTAAAGATCCACGCTCACGAATGGGCTACAAAAAATCCGAAATATTAACATTACACATTTATAGCCGATTATTTATTCTACCTATTATATTAATCCTGAATCTAGATTTCGTGTTTACTGTGTCACTGACCCTATTTCTCTGGAATCTAGTGTAATATCTCTGTTCAAGCGAACTTTATCTTATTTTGCTTCAAAAACTGAATAATTAATTCCTTGGTTTATGTATTTAAATATTGATTGATACCTACATACCTCGTCTAGCAGAGCTTGAGTAGAATTATTATAAAATTTAATATAAACGGTCTCATTACTTAGGTATGTTTGGGAAAATGATGGTTTGACCAGCGCAAATGTCAATTCAATGTAATGTAGCGAGAATTTCTGTATGATATTAAGAATTGACGACTGACTGACTGACTGACAGAATGACGGTGAAGGAAAACATCGTGATAAAACCCAGAAGCCCGTTTTCTCACAACTACCGCTATCAATAATTGGGACATCACAGAATAAAAACAACCTCTGTCTTGTACTGAAGTACTTACCGAATTAATAACATTTTATACATCATCAGTCTAAAATTGGAATAATTTACAAAGTATACACATAATAATCTCACCTTCCGTAAGACAATTACATAACTGTACTTTTTGCAATATTTTTTATCATAGACATTTGTTCTGCAATATTACTACGCTTTGAAGAAATTATTCTCTGCTAGAAATATGCCTTACATTGTTTTTGCCATTGTCGTTGTATGTTCATATAAAAGGATTTTTTTTTAACTTAGGCGTACTTAACTCACTTGACATATTTTTATTAATAAAATGATTATACCTTTTAAGTACAGAATATCAGGTTTATAGGTAGGGTTGCCAGCCTAAACGCATTGATTTGTAGGACATTAAAATTTGAAATAATATGAGAAGTAGCCAACAAAAAAGCGATACCCAGCTGTCAAAGTATATAAAGACGAAAAATACAATTAAAAATTAATTTTAGTTTTCTTATGTTTAAAATATGTTTTACTTTGACATACATAATATGTAATTAATAAAAGTTATAACAATTACTTAGGTAAATATGATATAAAAAAAGTCTTCAATTACTTTTGTTTATTTATGAAACTTGTATTTATGATTACTTTTACTTGTGTATTAGTTAAAATAGTTACCTCTATCTTATTAATTTGACATTTGAAAATAAATTAATTCATTTGATTTGCATTGGTATTCAACCTTTATTTTGACCTCTAATTTTGTCTTAACATAATCGACACGTAGCTTATTTCTAGGTCTAGTCCAGACATTGAAACATAGTTAGGATCCCTTCTGTAACGCTGTATTTGAACTTTGAATCTAAACAATAAACCTAAATATTGTTACCAATTTTGGTAGCGGAGTACTTGAGATGAACGATCTACACACGAGTTTTAACAAAACATGCGTTCACTTTTACTTCTGCCTGAAAGTTTAGCCCTATATTTTTTAAGGGTTTAGAAACGGGACGTACCAGAACTCGCGAGACGGTTGGCAACTCTATTTATAGGTCCAAGTTAACCAGTTATCTAATACGAGTCTCGCATATTATAGTCAGAGAGCCGAGCCGGTTCCACGAACGCGTTAAACGCAAAAAAGGTAAACAAACCTCGAGAATTTCATCATATGGCGAATGGCGACACTCATTTGCTATGTATTATTTGATAACGTTCTATTCATACAAAGTTATGTAACTTACTGACACACACTTCAACTTTATTTAATTACGTATTACCTACCTACTCTTGAGCATAAAATCAGAATTATTTTCTACAATAAAACTATCCCAAATTGTGACTCTAGGCGAAAGCCAAGAAATATAAAATTGGCAATGTTTTTTTTTTATTATTTATTTTTTGGTTCACCAACATAACAAAGCAATATACGTTGTAAATAACTATGCATAATGTAAAACTAAAATGCTGTTATACTTAAAGGCGAACACAACATGCTGAGGCAACATACTTAATTAATAAATTGAACTATATATATAACACATAATGAACATTAAACATAAAGAATTAATATAAATAAGAAAAATAAGATTATACGAATAATAATTAAAGAAATTAAAACTGATTGAAACGAAAAAAAAGAGCAACAATATGTTACAAGAATTGCTCGAGAAACTAAAGCATTATTTTTCGAACGTCGAATTAATTCATAATAATTTTCTAGTATATTGGAATCCTAAGTAGCAGGATTTTTTAAATATCAATGAAAATTAAATATCGTTATGTTATGAAAGATTCATAAGGTTGTTTTAGTCTAGTATCACTTGAGGCCCGTTACTGTGTCGTGTGGAGCAAGCTATAATTAATTTTCCTGTGGCGTACCGCAGGCACTAAGGGTCTGAGTTGACGGCGACCATACTCAAAACTTCCAATGGTGGTTTTCTTCCATTTATCGCGTTTACACATAAATTAAATTACAGTGTATATTTCGGTGTTATATTTACGTATTTTTTTCAACTAGGCTCATTATCCTACGAGCAAGCAAGTAAACGTTGTTGCGTTATTTATCCATCCCCCGATTATTTATCATAGCTATTTTCAAATTATATTGTAATTATTTTTTCAGTTCTATAGAATGTCTAGCATCCGCTCTTAATTGACGGACGTCTTTCAAAAACTAAAGACAACAAAGTTACATGTCGACAAATTTGAGTTTTGTACCTAATTTGGCGAGTTAGAATATAACCGTCATGTCATAGTCTCATCACGATGTATTCCTTCATCGAAAGCTCTGGCTCATTATTGTAGGGATTCGAACTCACGTCGATCGATGCTAGGAAATTCTGTGACCTTTTTTTGAGTGTTACATCTAAATCTCCAATATGAAGATAGTAAAGTGAAGTTCATTTATTTTTGGAGTTTATTTTTGGAAAAACTTGAAGTATTATTTATTTTCCATTCAAAACAAAAACCAAGTCGAGAACAATTAGAGACCAAAAATAGTTGTAAACACCTATTCATCTCTGCAATAAGCTTTCTGAATCCCTCACTTAATTATTTTTTCACCTCGTAAACCCACCTATAAATTTGGTGTCCCTAAATAGCTTTATATTATATAGCCCTAAAATCTCCTGAATTTGAGGGAACCTCCTGCCCTAGCAACATTGTTTCAATAATATTATATTATACATTTAATAAGGGTATATATAGAACGCGTCTTATTTAGTTAATTACTCGATGTTTCGGCCTGGATGTGATCGACGGATTTTACATCGGATACAGTAAGTGTATTATACCGGAACATCACTAGAGACAATGAGCAGTGAGGGTAGTTACTAAAACCTGACTTCGCTGACGAAGACACCGGAACACTTGTCGGCTCGTGACGTCGATTAAAGATGCGTTCTAGCCCCGCATTAAATATACTGTAAGAAATTTCTATATCCGCGGATAGTGAAAATGACATTAGATTTTACCTAAATAATTTGTTCGTACGCAATGAAACGAAAGTCAAACAAACTCACTATTTAGATGTTCACTAAACCGGGGTCGTACTTACAGTACCTCTTGTTTACACTTCTCTATGGTCCTCTAGCATATTTTTTCCTTTTATCGCTTGTTGTTACTACTTGGTTGTTTAAAACAGAACTGTCGTGGCTCGGAACACGACTCGCTTAAATACTCAAATAAAAGGAGGGTCGAAATCGCTAGAAAGGCCTTGAACTTTACGACATCGTTTAAAAGGGGAAGCGTTCCATTTTTAGACTATTGTTTGTTGTAATCGGAGTGATAAGCTTTGAATATGTGAATGAACTCGATGTCTTTTTGTACCTACGAATACATAATATTCAAGTAGATTCTAGACGTTTCCAAATGTTTTGAGAATAGTGATTTTTTTCGATTTTTACTCACATCGTAACAATATTATTATATATAACATTTCTTCAATCGCATCGTGGAATTTTTCACGAAAATGATCCAAACCGTTTTATCAATTTGACATCTGAGATTACTCGATGCGTTCACTACACAGTGTGAGGCAAGATTTGAATAGATAAAAACGCTTACAGTACTACTATCAGTTTAATATAAATATACTGTACCTACATAGTTGAAAAAATGTCGTCACTGCGACCTAAAAACATGAAAAAAAACAAACAACAGTGTGATTTAAATTATTACTTCTGGTTCTGCAACGATTTCAATTGTATAATTACGCATATTGTTTATTATTGCGTATTATTTTGAGCAATCAGAGACCTTTTAAACCTTAGGCCAATTACTTTTATACATTCTAATAAACGGACACTTTGAAACAAAAATTGTCAGAAATCGGAAGGGCTTGCATGGCTTTTAGTGCAGTTCGCAGGAAGTGCACACGTTATAAGGGTGTCTTTATTAACTACGTTATCACAAAAAATCTCTCAACTTTCAAATTTTAATGTTTATTTTTTATGGTAGCTCGGTGAAGTGAGGGCACTGTACCTTACGGTAAACAAAGCAGTACAATCCAAACACAACGGTGACCACCGAGAGATCGAGACGAGAATGTGCCAAGATGGAGATTACCATAAAAAAGACTACTATTTACTCTGCTGTTTTCACTGATGGCTTAGTACACAATATACTTTTCTTAAAAAAAAAAAAACTCTTGAGTTGTAGTATAGATTATTTAAATTCATTATATTAAAACAGTGTCTGTGAGTTTTGTGTCTCAGTAGGCTAATATGAAAGAACATAATTATAGAAAAATTACTATAAAATGATTCTCCCTTGACTTGACACCGGCTGAATTAGTACTACTAAACGTCATTACAACCCGTAAATAAAACATTACACCGATAATTAATATTAATCAGTCAGTTAAAACAATATTAATAGTATTTTCTTAATAGCTGCGCGCTGCTGGCATAGACATAAAACAGATAACCTCTTTTGTCGTGTAAATGTACGTCATGACCTCATGACGTCACTACTTGAGCTTTATAATTTAAACAAATGTCTATCTCTCGGTGCTCACTTTTTCAATACGGAATTACCGGACAGCTCTTCAATTGTGATTTAGGAGTCACTACATTACGCTACAATTATTCTGTGAACGTAATTTGAGCTGATTTTTTTATGATGGAGCGTTAAAACTGAACTATTTCTTATATTATTTTAACCGAATTAAAAAAAAGGGTTCTCAATTCGAATGCATTTTTTATGGATGTTCATTCAGCAATAACTTTTTTGTTTTTAAAATTGTCTTGTTAAAGTCAGAGTTGTTACATTGAGACAAATTATTTTTTCGAGAATATTATACCGTACCGCATATTTACTTTTACTTTATAAACGTTTCCTTTCATTTCATTTAACAAAGCTTTTACACCTTGTATATACCTGCCAGGAGCATAGGTGCCCGAGTATTCAAGTGAAATAAAATTTTTGTTCAGATCGGACCTCCCGAAGTTGCTCATATCCATTAACAACAAGTATAGGTGAGAATCTTCACACGGCTGAAAAGATTTTCCTAATCATAGCTAAGAACGATCAAGTCACATTTGAAACCAAAAAAAAAAAAAATCTAGATTATAATTCGTTTAGCCGTTTGGGAGTTACACACGTTAAACTTATAACAAACCCTTTGTTTGCGTCGAGGGTTCAAAATTATTTCACTGGTAGAAAATTAAACTATTTCTAAGTGTTATTGGGCTATAATTTATTCTTAGTAAATCGCGGGCAGTTAGTTGCTTAGTATTTTCATAGAAACAAAGTTGTAAGAATATAATACTATAGCGAAGCCGTGTACATCTATAATAACGTTTTCGCGATAGAAACAACCCGACCTATTGTGTTCCGAGAAAACGAAATGGAATTTTAAAATAAACATGTACCTAATGCATTATATTACAGCGTTGTTAGAACGTGGATGATAGATTCTTGGAATTCCATATGCTATGTAGGCGGCCTATATAACCCGGTCGGATACAAAGAAATCGGTCCATACGCTCATTAATACCATATGGACTCAAGGCAGTGTTTGTGATCAATAAATAGGTATCCTGGTTACTTCTAAATTGGGTTATCTGTTTTTCATTTACTAGATTGGACGGTATGTAAAATATCACGTTTCTAGGGTTCCGGTCTCCGATGATTAACACCATCGCTAAGCTCATCCTACCTTTGATGTAGGTACTTTATATTTTAACTTTTACAAGTAACATACCATCACGTCTGTTTTCCCCGAAGGATTAGACAGAGTTTTTTTACATTTGTACACCCACAGTTCGCCGAGTATGTTTTTGGTCCTAGGGGGCCAGCCTATTGCTATTAATCGGGCACGAAACCAAAATCCTAGCTGCCACTGAGTATTTCACAGGAAAAACCGGACCCGGATTCGAACCCAGGACCTCGCTCATAGCAGTCGCGCTTACGACCACTAGGCTAACGAGGCAGTAACCGATTAAAAAGATGCCTGTTATTCTAACAACTATGAACAAGCTAAATTATTAAAAGGGAAACACAACACTCGACTGCAACAAAAAGACGCCTAATTTTTTTTTCTATTTTTGCTTTTTATTTGACTTCCAGACGTCGTATTTAAATACTATATAGCCTATGTCACTCCCACAATTAAGACGAATCTAACGACACCTCGTATGCTAAAATCCATCAAGCCGTTTGGGTTACAGAGCGTGCCAAAGAAATGGACATACAATATATACATGCATTACGCTCGAATAA
The DNA here is from genome assembly GCA_033032175.1 of Saturnia japonica. NCBI lineage: Eukaryota > Metazoa > Arthropoda > Insecta > Lepidoptera > Saturniidae > Saturnia > Saturnia japonica. The sequence continues at coordinate 3,166,422 of CM065330.1, forward strand.
CATAACCATCCTGTTTATTAATGCATATGTGGACTGTATTAGATTTAGGTTGCTGATACTTCAAAAAGGATAAATAAAAGTTTCACGATAATTCACTCTCAGTCACCACGATGGCGGTCCAAGCGGAAGAGAGAATTTATTTGCACAATGTTGCAAGATTTAAAAAAAATTGTATTGTTATGTTGCCAACACCTCCTTTTTCGCAGTCGGGTAAAAACTAAAAGTGAAGTTTTTTTTTTCTATGCTAAAAACAGGAATACATATACAAGCGTCAAACTTGATGTGTTTATTTATAAACACATTGGCTCTCTTACAAAAATGTATGAAAAATTGGTATTTATGCAATCCCGGGAGCAAAGTTATTAACGTAGGCATAGAAATTATATGCAACTACCTATTTAGGTTTATTTAGAGGTGAAATTTGTGTTCACCACTGCTATTTCGCAGGTGGTAAAGAAAAACCGGCTATATTTTAAGTTTAATAGGCATTTTGCATTCATATAAACTACCAGTCATCATTTCATATAACGATTTTTGGTAGCAAGAAAAGTAAATGGACATTTGAAACAATAAATCGATACAAATTCATAATAAAATAAACCGGTCAAGTTTCAATTGCGCTCGCGCTAAGGATCCCAAACCGAATGAAAGAAAACAAGTTTTTGGTAAATACATAACGAAAACCCTCAGCTCGTAAGATCGACTCGCACTTGCCCGAGTTTTTGTCCACTTATACACTTTATGATCATTTCACACTCCACAGACTCTGGCTTAAAATTTATACAGCCTTAAATCTACAAAAAAAAGTTCACACGCGGTAGAAGTGAGACCTTCAGAAAACAAAAAATATTCACATAAACGATACATGTGAACAATACACCACGCTGGCTATGACACGCCTTTTCCCAAAGCTTCGTAATACGCAGGCGCACACACCCGAAGACACTGGGACTCGAACTACCGGTCACTCATACTTTACATACAACAGTGCGTAAAAGTCTAGTCTTCACGATCACCGTCATGAAAATTAGGATTTGCAGTGTATCCTGTATTTCCATCTCGTTCTGTCGCAGGCTAAATCCTATAGATGTATGTGTCCCTTTTATAGTGTCGCTTTTTCGTTTCATCGCGTTTCAAATCACAACGGTACTAAAGAAGTTTTCCCTTTAAAAATAATTTGCCTAAATAATCGCGCGTTTGTATCAGAACGTGTGGACGGGCGGGCTCTTATACATCTGTGTCACGTCACTATTACCTATTTCTAAAAACCGGTTCAAAACTAAACTTTCATTGTTCGTATAGCGAACGTTTTCTTTCGTTTTATCGTAGCAATTTATCCGATAGTCTAGTCGGTGTGACCGCTTTCGACACTAATTTCAATAAGATGCTTATATATTTGATACCTTACTATTTACATGTTAAGGTCGAAATCGCTTTGTTGTGTTAAGATTATTTGCATATAGATAAATTATTCAACGTACAGCAGAGATAAGTATCGTTTTGTTCTCGGTAGTGAAGCGGAAAAATCTCTTATACTGGAATAATTTGCGTCGAATGTATTCTTCGAAATCGGTCCGACCTTGTGAGGATCAAACCTGCGACCTTCATGGTTTTTGTCACAGAACGCTAACATTTATATCAATTATATTTATTAGCAAAAGTATTCCCAAGCCCGGTGAAGCTGATAAAGCCTCTAATGGTCCAGGGCTAACAGGCTAACAGTATACTCAGTTCGAGAAAAAAAGAAAAGTGGTATTTGTTTACTAAAGGCCGCTTTCAATAACCTATCTATCCGTTGCTTCCGTTACTAAATATAGCCAAATATAATCTTTTGTCCTTACTTTTTTCCTATCAATGGATAGTTTTTCGTATCTACATAGTATATACCCATATTCTATAGCTTGAATAGATAAGGGGATGAATTACTTTTGTGACTAAAACACGAATTAAGTGTGGTCAGCATTTTTTAAATTCTTTATGTAGGTTTGGTTTTTCGCTAAAATCTGACTTGGTTGCTTAAGATAATAGGTAACAGTAAAGGTAGGACCGCACCAGAGCGGCGATGCGCGTCAAAATATATTTTGTATCATTTTGTATGGGGCATATCGCACTAGAGTGGCGCTGCACTGCGCGTCACTGCGCGTCGAGGCATATTTACCTCCAAAAGAATATTTTGACGCGCAACGCCGCTATACACACTGCTAAAGGAGAATGCTCCCTATCCATAGACATTTTGGCTCTACGTGAACACATATGTAAAAATATATTAACATAATAATATACCATTTTCCTATTCAATTGGCAGATATCACGTTTTACTTTCCTTTTTTTTTGTCGTTATATGTCGTTTTAGCGTTGTAGTCACAATCTCACCTGATCTTAAGTGTCGATATGGCCCAAGATGATAGCACGTTGAGCCTAGTGAAAACTTTCAATTTCAGCTGCCGGAACACACCAATTGGTGTTTGGAGACAGATTTTCAAGTTTAGGGTAGTGGCTAGCGAAGCGGGATTAGATAAAACCCTACCACCATGCTATGGTTTCATCACGAGTTTTTCCTTCACCGAAAGCTCAAGGTCAAGATCAAATCATTGCAGGGATTCGAACTCACGTCGATCGACGCGGTGTCCGTACACGCTACAAACTGAGCCATCATTGCTTCAAGTAATAAAAAAGCATACTGTTTTTATTTACTTATTTCAATGCAAATCTTATGTAAATCGATATTTTCTATTTTCTATTGCAACACCGAAACCAATTTGACAGTCAAGCTAGCCGTCTACGCGTCTGTCAATTCAGTATTCACTCACACTCGCGATGTCGTCATGACGTAATATCCTCTCAGTCCTACTCTGTGTTGTCGTGTAAGCACAGAATATTCCCGGAGGTTGTAACACTCTGTACTCTGTCTGTCCCTTAGGGATTTTGGTATCATTAGAGATCTTCTTTCACTAATAAACTAACTAAACATTAAAATATAATCGTAATATAGTTTATTTAAGTTTTGTAATGTAAAAAGTGGTAGGTATTTACTTTATAATAATTAAAAACTGATTTATCATAAAAATCCCAACTTTTTTCTAAACCAACTCCTTAGCCAATTGAATAGAAATAATGTATATTATTATGCCCATACATTTTTAGATTTTTACATGACGTGTTTACCTATTGCCAAAATATCTATGAACAGTGGGCATTCTCCTTTAGCACTGTGGGACGCTCTGGTACTACCAAGTTCGGTGAAGTTGTAAAAGCCGCAGCGGGTTCAGGGCCCCTAAGGCTAAAAGAGTAGTGAGATTTAAAAAAAAAATGCTCTGATACGACACGGCAAGCGGCGCGGCGCGAAGCGTCAATCTGCATACTGATTTAGGCGGCTGTTAGTATTTATCGAGAGCTGTTCGATCTCCAACAGGAAAACTACATGAACCAGGCAAGGATAGGCAATATATAGGTGGAAATCGCAATAGAAATAGGCGTATGAATAGTGTATAAATTTTTAATACTCAGTAATCAAATCAGAATCAGTCACATTTTGTTGTTTGCTAACAATTATATTTTTTATGTAGATACGACATTGACGCTCTTTACATGCCATTGTGGACGAAGAGTAATTGACCTCAATTCACTTTCGTCTTGATACCGGCGTGACACTCACCATACAAATTGATACAAATTATATTTTGACGCGCAGCGCCGCGTTGTGCCGCACCATGCAGCGACGTGCAGCTCCGCTCTAGAGCGGTCGCACCTTACACTCTAAGCCTGGTAGGGGGACTGGTTTTCAACTTGAGGGTGGTAGCTAGCTAGGCGGGCGGGAAAGAGCCCTACCACCATTGCTGTGGTTTCATCATTATGTTTTCTCTCCGATTCTTCACGATGGACCACATCGTCTATAAAAACATTAGGTGAAATTGTGACCAAACGTTAGACCTTTAATGAAGAAAAAAAAGATAAATTATTAATTAAAAGTAAATATAAAACCCAACTGCAAGAAAAATACTTGACTAAAACGAGCTAAACTATTAGGTAGTTACAAGGAAATATAAAACCTAACTTAAACAAAAACCATTGACTAAAACAAGCTAAATTATTAATTAAAAGGAAATTAATACCCCACTGCAACGAAAATACTTGACTAAAACGAGCTAAACTATTAGGTAGTTACAAGGAAATATAAAACCTAACTTCAACAAAAACCATTGACTAAAAACAAGCTAAATTATTAATTAAAAGGAAATTAATACCCCACTGCAACAAAAATACTTGACTAAAACGAGCTAAATTATTAGGTAATTAAAAGGAAATATAAAACCCAACTGCAACAAAAACAATTGACTAAAATAAGCTAAATTATTAATTAAAAGGAAATAAAAAGCCCGACTGCTACAAAAACACTTGAGTAAAACAAGAAAAATTATTAATTAGAAGGACATAAAAACCCGACTGCACCAAAAACACATGAATAAAATTTTTCTATTAACTTAACTTAAATATTATATAGCCTATGTCACTCCCATCATAAAGACCAATCTAACGACACCTCGCATGCTAAAATCCATCAAGCCGTTTAGGCAACAGAGTATGCCAAAGAAATAGACTTCTATACATACATACGTTTGAAAAACATAACCCTCCTTTTTCGCAGTCGGGTAAAAATATTTTTCTATTTTTGCTTTTTATTTGATTTCCAGACAGTATACTTAAATATTATATAGCCTTATGTCACTCACACAATTAAGACGAATCTAACGACACCTCGCATACTAAAATCCATCAAGCCGTTTAGGCAACAGAGTATGCCAAAGAAATAGACTTCTATACATACATACGTTTGAAAAACATAACCCTCCTTTTTCGCAGTCGGGTAAAAATATTTTTCTATTTTTGCTTTTTATTTGATTTCCAGACAGTATACTTAAATATTATATAGCCTTATGTCACTCACACAATTAAGACGAATCTAACGACACCTCGCATACTAAAATCCATCAAGCCGTTTAGGCAACAGAGTATGCCAAAGAAATAGACTTCTATACATACATACGTTTGAAAAACATAACCCTCCTTTTTCGCAGTCGGGTAAAAATATTTTTCTATTTTTGCTTTTTATTTGATTTCCAGACAGTATACTTAAATATTATATAGCCTTATGTCACTCACACAATTAAGACGAATCTAACGACACCTCGCATGCTAAAATCCATCAAGCCGTTTAGGCAACAGAGTATGCCAAAGAAATAGACTTCTATACATACATACGTTTGAAAAACATAACCCTCCTTTTTCGCAGTCGGGTAAAAATATTTTTCTATTTTTGCTTTTTATTTGATTTCCAGACAGTATACTTAAATATTATATAGCCTTATGTCACTCACACAATTAAGACGAATCTAACGACACCTCGCATGCTAAAATCCATCAAGCCGTTTAGGCAACAGAGTATGCCAAAGAAATAGACTTCTATACATACATACGTTTAAAAAACATAACCCTCCTTTTTCGCAGTCGGGTAAAAATATTTTTCTATTTTTGCTTTTTATTTGATTTCCAGACAGTATACTTAAATATTATATAGCCTTATGTCACTCACACAATTAAGACGAATCTAACGACACCTCGCATGCTAAAATCCATCAAGCCGTTTAGGCAACAGAGTATGCCAAAGAAATAGACTTCTATACATACATACGTTTGAAAAACATAACCCTCCTTTTTCGCAGTCGCGTAAAAATATTTTTCTATTTTTGCTTTTTATTTGATTTCCAGACAGTATACTTAAATAATATATAGCCTTATGTCACTCACACAATAAAGACGAAGCTAACGACACCTCTTAAGCTAAAATCCATCAAGCCGTTTAGGCAACAGAGTATGCCAAAGAAATAGACTTCTATACATACATACGTTTGAAAAACATAACCCTCCTTTTTCGCAGTCGCGTAAAAATATTTTTCTATTTTTGCTTTTTATTTGATTTCCAGACAGTATACTTAAATATTATATAGCCTTATGTCACTCACACAATAAAGACGAAGCTAACGACACCTCATAAGCTAAAATCCATCAAGACGTTTAGGCTATAGAGCGTGGCAAAGAAATATACATACATAAATACAAATATAACCCTCCATTTTCGCAGTCCGATAAAAAAGGTAAAATGGATCTAATAGTCGTAGAGATAAGACTCTAAAACTCAAATATGTTTATTATTTCTGTATTTGCTTAGTGTATATTTATATTTTATAGTAATTTATTTATTTATTTATTTATTTATTTGAACACTTACATAATAAACACTAAAACAAGTAAAGAAAAATAGACAAAGAACATTGCTTAGTGCTACTATAATTAAAAGTGTAGACTACATGATAAATAGAATATAGCGAGTAACAAGAAACAGACGAGAGATCAAATTAAAGGTAATAAACAACATAAATTCTAATATATAATAAACTACTGGATCAAAATTATTCTTCTAAGTTACAATGTTAATCAAACTTACAATGTTATTCATATTGGGTATCGACACAGAAGTTACTGGTCAAACGTGATTTTGTCTAACGCCATTTTAGCATTAATTACTTTATGGAATAACAATTTTAAATAGCTTTAGATAGACAATATTCATTATAGTCGCCCAATTTTGTATAGTCAAACTAATTATAATTTTATTATACATAAAAATTGTTGCAAAAACAACATTCTAATCAGAGATGATTTTCTTCTCACAAACCCGTTAGTTTTTTAACAAACTAAACTACAAACTTTTAATTTGCATACAGTTATGTTCCAATTGTACTCAAAATGTTCAAACTTACGATAAAAATACATAATACCGAACGCACTACATAAAATTGCAAGTTATTTTATTGCAGGAACGATTTCCTACATTGTCTCTGGGCGCGTCGAATTGCCGCTTTTTTCCCACAACGATGAAAAGAGATTCTAAGCGTATTTTTTTTCCAATTATTGAGGTTTGGATATTATTATGGTGAAATTTATACTTTTTATGAAATTAAAAATAACATTATGAGAAATTTTTGGCGGAATCTTGGTCTGTCACGTGGTGATTTTTATTTCACAGTTCATAAACTTAGGTTATTTGATCCTTTATATTAAAATTATATAATTTTGACGACATTTACGTGATGTAGATTGGTTATTGTGCACAAGTGAAGTAGATTATATTTTCTTCTTTTTTTTTAACTGACGATATTTTTAGCGTAGTATAACTATCATGAAATTTGAAAAAAAAAAAAAAAATGTAGTACAGACAGACAGATGTTTGTTTTTGTTTACTTTCATCTAATACCAATATTATAAAGAGGATAAGATTTGATTTTTTTTGTTTTTTTGTTTGTAATGATAAAACTCAAAAACTACCGGACTGATTTTAAAAGTTCTTTCATCATCATAGAATTATGAACTCGGCGCGTTAGAGTAGCGGACTTTATTACTCTATGAACATAGGCTATATAATAATTTGAAAAATTAATTTATTCATCATAAAAATGTCGATACTTTTACACAAAGTATAAAAAATTGCATACACAGGGGCGTTGGCAATGTTTGTGTCGTATAAAATTAACACGGATGGAGCACGCTAGTTTAAGTTATAAAATATCAAATTTAATAATTTTATATTTTAATTTAAATTTAATAAAATTAAAATGAATATTTAAATTTTGTATTTTTTGAACGTATTTTACCATAATTCTTCTCCAAATCACGATATATAAACTGCTAAATTATACAAGATGTTTTTTTTTCTTATGCACCATGTGCAAATGTTAGCATACCTGACTTCTTTTTATCATACCACGTTCTTTGTTATTCAGTATTCTTATTATTTTAATATAGATAAAATTTGATATGTGAATCGAATGTGATGGGGTCAGTGAATCATACTTCTCACTGTTCAGAAAGAAACGTGTCCGTTCAGGTTTTGTCCAAATGAAACGAGTATTTGTTGAGTGATTAACATTGAAGGCCAGACCGACTATACAAGATTGGAAAAGTGTAATAATTAATGAAGAGGTTTTTCTTATACAAAGAAGCGTACGGCCTATGGACACTTATAACACCAGAGGTATCGCCAACGCGTTGCTGACCTTGGCACCCAAGGAGCTCTGAAAACCCTTCTCACCGAATGAACACAACACTAGATTATTTAGCCGCGATCATCTGTAGGGCGCAGGATCTCACCAGTCGGGCTGCCCTGCCCCATGTAGAGAGAAATTTCCAAATAGATCTATACAATTAATAAAATTGCAGTTTCTGTTTGTAATGTCAAAGCAACAGTTTTTTTGCTAAATGAATATCAATGTATACAATACGATATATATAACAATACGCTAATTTTGAAAAAAAAATGTCTGTACCTCCGAAACGGTGGGACCGATTTTCACGGGACTTTCACTGGCAAATAGCTAATTTTATAAGGAGTAAATTAGGTTACTTTTATTTTAAAATAAGAAATATGGTTCCTTGGAGCGTTTAAATGGCTCACTATAATCATATAACCGGGAGCGGGAGTAGCACGATTCGCGCGTATACCCAATCGACGGCATTCTGTAGTTCACACGAACGAAGTCGCGGGCACAGCTAGTTTTATAAATAAAAATCTTTGGTATTACAAAGACATGATGGCTGAACTAAGATCAATAGAACGTCCGAGATCATAATAAGTCTATTTAGTGATTTGATTTTAATTAGTAACACTAGCTGTGCCCGTGGCTTCGCTCACGTGAACTACAGAATGCCCGCGTGAATCTTGCTCCCCCGCTCCCGGCTGTTTTAAAAACAAAAATGCTCATTGTGGGAGTTCCTTAGAAGATAGATATAAACTCTCGCCGACTTTTTTGTAGGTATTTTTATTGTCTACAATTATTTAGTACATTAATTTGCTATATCTCTTATGGTTTATTACTGAACGTAAGCCATTTAAGCCGAATTGATTCACCATGACCAGTTTTTTTTATTTGTGCGGAACCCTAATTCTTTTCTAAAATAAAAGTAGCCTAAGTTACTCCCTATAAAATCAGCTATCTACCAGCGAAAGTCCCGTCAAAATCGGTTCAACCGTTTTGGAGATTATCCGGAACAAACAGACAGACACGAAAAATTTAAAAATGGGTGTTTTGGTATATGTGTATCGTATATAGTTTCATATGCATTTGGTAAAAAGCTGTTATTTTGAGATTATAAACAGACACTTAAATTTTATTAATTGTAGTATCAATGACGGTGAAAGAAAACACTAGCGAGGAAACCTGAGCTCATCAGCAAAATTCTCACAGTACTATCACGTAGATATCAGGAAAACAAACCTATAGATTTTTTGATATTTGAAATAGCGTATACTTCACGAGCTAATGTATCGGGAAGCGCGCAGTCCTTTAGAGTTTAATAAGAATCGGATTTATACGAAGGGGGACGATTTTCTGGAAGTCAGTTTAATTACTTACATTCTGTACCTAACTTATGCGGCACCTCACGTAGTTTTTTGTGTAGAGGTAGAACCGCGTTTATTTGGAAATTAGATACCACACAGGAGTTTTATTCTAGAATTCGTTTGCAATTTATTGTATACTAGATACACTCGATTCACGACCTTTATGCCCAAGTCGGTATTATTTTTTTAATCTTCAAGCATCGCTCTAACAACATGGTGGCTTCCTTATTAGGATTGTCCAGGGAGTTTTTGTGACAACTTAAAATGCATTTATCTAGTTAATATTTATAATCCATTGGCATATCTTATACATATATATATATATATATATATATATATTAAAATCTCATGTCACAGTGTATGTTCGGGATAAACTCCGAAACTACTGGACCGATTATGATCAAATTTCGTAACAATCTGTAATTTGGTCCAACTTTTTATCTCAATTATTGACAAAATGCAATGCCAACAATATTAAATGATATAAGTGTGATATAACGACGAAATGTGACCAGAATGGTGACGGAGACAGATGAAGATCCCGCCAAAAGAATTCTAGATTTCGTTTCACTAAAGCCCATAGTATAACCGTAAAGACTTTACTTTTATGGGTTATTACTATAAAAAAGTGGAACACGTCTGATTTTTAGGTTTCATAAAATACTGTTTACAGTGTACTAGCTGGTGTCACTATTATCTGTAACACTTAAACCCACAAATCAACAGTACTGGCACATAATATAAACTGCTATCTAAAATTCATTCGGAATGACGTCATCGGCTATCCATCCTCGTCCAAGTGACCCCACTGATCTCTTTAACAATGAAATATAGTTATAAACAATTAAGCTGCCTACCTAATTCCCGCTTTCTACCGCACACTGTACCATGTCATTATATTTATCTGATCTAATCCGATCTGAGCGTAAGAATTTCAATGATCCTACTTAGGTTTAGTTTCAAAATTTGTTTATATTGCGTTTATTTTATTTTTTTCTAGGATAGGTAGGTGTATATATAGAAACAAGGAAATTATTGAATTTCTATTTCTAAACAATTTTTGCCATTAAAATTTTGACGAGTCGTAAGTGAAATTGGCACTTACGTAATTATGTTCTCATTTGAACCATTAAGAACAAAGTTATTTAAACAAACGATGATAAAAACGTTTTATCTCGTGAGTTTTTTAAAATTAGCGAATTCACGTTAGTAATATCATCATACTAATATTATAAAGTTAAAGAGTTTGTTTGGTTGAACACTGTTGGATAGCCCATTGATAGAGGAAGGTTATAGGCTATATAACATCACACTATTATTAATAGGAGCAGAGCATCAGTGAAAACTGTTGGAAAAACGGGCAAATTTCATTTATTTTGAGAGCTTCCATTGCGTTCGCTGCGTAAATGGTTACGCAACAATTGTGTGATGTAATTATTTATCTTAAAAAGTTCTAAAAAAAATCCGCGATAGCATTGGCTATCTTTTAAGGTTTACTCAATATAACCTTTTTTATGGTAATAAAATATGTTTCAAAAATAATGAGTTATTTGCGAAGGTGTTTTTATATACATGTTATTAATCCTTATCGAAATAAATACGTTAAACATCACAAGTATTTCATTTTGAACCAAATTTCCGTTTACAGTTATTGGTTTAAATGAATATCTTAGGAGATATCACAATTTTAAAATAACTCGGCTGCAAAATAATGATCAAGAATCGCGAGCGCATTTTTATTATGCAGAATAATGTGGGAGGCGGGCGACCCACTCTCTCTAACTCTTATATGACGCGGAGGAAGTTGCGCAGGTCAGCTAGTAGGTTATAAAATGCAAATCGAATTTATGGAATCTATCTGGTAGTTCCAGAAATTAGCGCGTTCAAACAAACGAACAATCTCTTGAGCTTTATAATATTAACTAGCTGTACCCCACGGTTTCACCCGTGTTCATTTTATACGACAAATATCGCCAACGCACCCGTGTAGGCATTTTTTTATACTTTGTGTAATACTATCGACATTTTTATAAGGAATAAAATAATTTTTCTAATTATAATATAGCCTATTTTACTCGCTGATACTGTCGGATTTTAATGGTGAAATAATTTTTAAAATCATCACCAAAAAGAATCAAGTAGTTTTTAAAGTTTATTAATTACAAACAAAAAATCAAACCATTCCTCTTTACTGGTATAGATTAATACATACTAGCCGTGCCTGCGGCTACGCTTCCGTCGCGTGAACTACAGAATTATCGTTTACAAAGATATCGTAATTTTTTAAAAGTAAGGACCAAGTATGTAAGGAGTAAAAAGAGCAAAAAACAAATTGATCACATCTATCCATTAGTTTTGTGCACAACGGACAATTTCAATCATTTTATTTCCATAGAAGACAGTATATAAATAACAATATAGACGTAATTATTCTCCAGCATGACAAGGCGCTAATAAAATGAATAGAACCGCGTGTACATAGTGCGACATAATTTTACAAATTCGACGCCGCATCATTCACTGCGTCCCAGTTTCACACGTGTTCCGGCTATCAAAATCATTTTAAATTGCTTTTATTATCTGTCGAGTGGTGAGAACGTACCAGACAGCAGACATAAGGATAACTAACTATCTTCGATAATCACGTGGGTGCGTTGTGTAAATGAATGCATTTTCATTTATCAGCAATTATTATTGACTTCAATTCTAAATCAGCATTACAGCAGAAATTTGAATCAATATCAAACAATATTATATACCCTGAGGAGGCATTTTTGAACATCAAAACGATGTAATAAGCAGCGAGATAGGCAGAGCGAAGGAACTCAGAAACAGTGTTACATTATAGTTGACTTATTAACTGAGGTCTCCAAAATCCAGCAGCTCCAGCGAGAATACCTCAAAGCCGGTTGTTCCCTGCTTATAAAGTGCTTGCAGTCAAAGAGCACACCTGTTGTTATCGAGTCCAGTCAGCATTTCGGGTCAATAGTACGAATACTAATACGACTATGAATACAATAGTACGGATTCCATAATCACATCGACAATATAAAATAACATCTCATTTAATATGACATGTTAATAAAGGAAGTCGGGTCTTGTAACACTATTAGGTGCCATCAGTTCGTAAACCTAGTCATCTAAAAGAACTATATTTTTTAAAACTATACTACTTATAATTACGGTATTAAATTTCAATTTATATTTTTATGGATTTATAGAGAGTGAGACAAGACATGACCATTACTGCATTGTTCACAGAATGTTCCACCCACACGTTTTGGCAGTAAAACTTGCTTGATCTTATTTTCTGGTGAATCCGTAATTTGCTTCAGAACCTTATTGTAGAACTTAACACTATTACTAAAACTTAACATAACTATTAATACTATTTTAATTTAATTTAAAATATGCTTTGTGTTGATTAATATATTTTATGTTTCAATGTATGTATAAAGCTATGGTAAATTCTGTATATTACTATAATTAACATTCACATCAGGTATACTACTTATACATAATTATAATAATACTGTAAAATGTTTAATGTTGTTGGAGTATCCATTAAAATATAATAAAAGAAATAAATAAAACTTTTGTTTTGCTAAGTCTACAAGATGGAATAACTTATTTGTTTCCATTTAAAATTGTCATGTTTGTTTAAAAAAGTAATGATTTGTGATATATTAGAAATGCCTAGTTAGTATACTGAATTCCTGAAGTTTCTATTCAAGTAATTTACATGGTACCATGTCATAGATTGCTCCAATTGCGTTTTGTAATTGTAATCTTAAGCTTTTTGTAACAGAAAACATTGTGGTGAAACATGGTTGTAGGCCATTTTCTAGGATTACTACTACACTAAGTTTCAAAAAGTATGTAAACGGACATAGGTAGGTTGTTTTTTCCAACAAACATACTTGAGAGCCAACTCCCTTACAAGTCTTAGCATGTTATCAATCTTTAGCTACTTCATCACTTAACATAAGTAAAATATGTGTTAAAGTGCCATCTAGCCTATTAATTATTTTCAATAACAAAATAAAGTTCAATTATCCTATATTAATTACAATATTATTCCTTTAAAGTCAAGTAGAACAAAATTTCAAGGCCCGTTTGCATACTTAGCAGTCATATAAAGATTTATTTTTACTAGCTTGACGAAATGACTGTACAGCATATGATGGTAAGAATAGTCCTCAAACTATGGCAACCATCAGTGACACAAATTTCATCAGCAGCTAGTAATGTAATGTCGTTTTGGTGAAATGGCTCTTCACACCTCGTTTGATATCATATGAAGAACAGAACATGTTGGCTGGGAGACTATTGCATGTCTGTGTCAAAAATAAACATCTTTTTAAAAAAATGTCAATAATCTGAAAATTTATCAATATCTCATGTATTTGTAATCAACCCACAATTGACTCTTAATTTACACCTACATACATTCCTTTGTTTCATATTTAAAGTTTAGAACTAAAATTAATTTAATTTTTTTTTTTACACAAGTCATAATTTTTGACTATTGAATTTTGAACTCTGCATCTGCCAACTTGGTTTTTCAAGTTGAACTCACAATTTACATAAAGCTTAGTGTATATATAGAGATTCAAAATTCAATACTTATGGCAGAGGTGTTAATTTTGCTCCATATGTCTTTTTAATATATTATTACATTAAGTGAGCAATTCTATGTAATTGGTTTCTCGGAAACGGCTCTAACAATTTGTATGAAACTGCATTTAGTTAATGTTTTACATTCCAAATATACCTAGATAGGTGTTTTTTATTAATATACAGAGAATAGCTCAGTTGCCCAGATATTACAATATAATATAAGCTAGACCAGTAGTTACAATAACTAACAAATGTACATAAACTTTTTTTATATAAGTACAAGATACATTTAAGCAATGAAATTTTTTTTTGAAATTAATCATAATACCCATTAAAATATTTATGGTTGAATCAACAAATAAGTACATAAATTACAATATTTTTGTCACTACCTATGAAATTTTAAATATAATTAATTTGACTTGTATACATATAGGTATGATGTGCGAAAATGAAAAACAATTAAATCAACACAGCAAGGTTGCACTACAACGAGGTCAACCACTGAGAGAGCAGAAAAAAATAATTTTGCAATCACAAACAAATAAGGCAAAACATCTTAAACGCTCGTGCATAAGTTTACGAAACGCTGCTAGTAAAAGATAGTTTATCGTAAATACTAGGAAATAAGTTAAGAACACTCACCAATATTCTTGTTTATATATAATTAGTTTTGTTATATTTTATCTTGCTTAAAAACACAACTATCGTAAAAAACAAACTTATGTCAGATGGATGACTAACAAAAAAAATGTTAATCACAACACAATATCACAGAGTCACACAACACATATCAGACAAGTAACTAATACTGAAAGTTAATATTATTGTACTGAAAAATTAATTATGTAGTAAATGAAGCGATAAAATAAAACATAAACAAAACACACCGACTATGACCAGCCTAACTTCGAACTGATTTCAATAATTTGAAATTTCATTTCATTCAGGGTGACCATCTGAAATTAAGCAATCTTGCCACGCTTTGTTTATAAATCTGCCAAATCCTATCAACCATGCTGAAGAAAATGCCAAAATAATTCCAGTTTTGTGTATCAATATCTACATAGATAAAATTATAGAGGTTTGGCATTGTTTGCGCACTACGCAAAAACTACTAGATAGATTTTGATGAATTTTTATTTTCGTTTATTTACTACTTTTCGCCAAGCTAGCTCAGTATTATAAATAATATAGTCGGCAGACAGTTGAAACGTTTATTCAACCACCACAATGTATTGTAAGTTAGGCTATTATATAAAATAATCAGAAAACACTACAGTCATGTTAAAAGACATCAAACGACGCGCTCGCTAGAGCTCTCTTTTTATTTTCTGTCAAATTCAAGAATAGAACTAACAACAACCGATGCATAAACAACCTATATAGAGTAAACATACTAATCATAGTACCTAGACGGGAGACGTATATCACGGCGTCTGGAAGTGCTAGGGCCGGGTTGTCTTACTATATACTTTAATAATTTTGTTGGTCTATAACTAAAAAAAATATCACGATTTCTTCATATACAATAATTCAGTAGTCCACGCGAGTGGAGCAGCAGGCCCAGCTAGTAATAAATAAAACTAAACCTAATTTTAAAAGTATCCGCTTGTTGTATACTTAGAATACTTACCAATGAGCAAAAACCAAATCAGTGTTGGAATAAAAATGACATTTTGATACTGATTATTTTATTTAGAAAAATGTGCATTTATACATATTTTGACAATGATTAGAAGAGAAAATATCAGAAAGTAATTTTACAAATCTTCCGAACACGTAGTCGATATTTAAAATAAATGGTCCAGGAACGTTTTAAAAACTCCTTATAACGTGGAACGGCGTATACTTTCTAACAAGAAAGTCGTGTACTTTCTAACAATCAGAAGGAATATTTCCCAACGCTCTTTGTATCTTTTGAAACAAAGCCCTGATCGTTTTTTGTCTCAGCTTGTTATAATCGACGAAATGTGGGTTTTAGGCCTGTCTTGCTAGAGGGTTGCACCTCGGAAGGAGAGCTATAAATCTGTATAAACTTTTATTTTGACGTTTTAAACGTTGTGTCAACGTCTTATAAGATCTCGTGTCCGCATTTTGTTTATCCAATGTCAAAGGTTGCAATAAAACTGGTATTCCGTAAATATTTCACTTCCTAAGCTTTAAAACGTATGATATTTGCTTTCATTATAAAAAGTTTAGATCATGAAATTGTCAACAAATTTTGTAATAAGCTATTTTTGTAGGTTGAAACCATAACCTTTTATGAGACAGAACGCGAAAAGTGCGAAGCTTTCAAGTATACAAGAGTGCCCTCTATTTGCAGTAGACCTAACCCCTAGATCTTGGTAATTTTTATATTTTCCTGATGTTAAAGGAGTATCTGAGAGTACATCGATTTATAGATGATTAAGCAGTAGTCACCGCAGTACATGAAGTTCTAAGTAAGGGGATTTTATGAGATCAAGTGACCTGTGTATCCAATAATACTTTTTACGTATTTCTAAATTTTAGTTTTATCATTTTAGTTTTAGTTTTTAATGCTTTTAAAAAACGCAGCATCTTAGTCACCTTTACAAATAGATATAGAGGGGTAAAGTAATGGATCCTGTTTCCATTCGAGCCAGTATGACATGTCGTACATTTTCTTCGTACTAAACTTCTAATAAGGTAAAGAAGTGAGCTCTATACAATCTAAGATTAAGTCTTTTATTTATTAGAATAAAACAATACTTTATTATTATGATTATGGTAGATCGTTTAGAGTTGTATGATATTTTAAACTATAATTGAAGCGTGTTAAGGTTTATAACTGAATAGGATACAAAGAACAAACAAGGAACACCGGGGACCCCAGATCTACAAATAAGTTTTTTAATGAATTTATTAGGTCCACTAGATATAAGTCCTTTAAGATTTAGTCTTCTTGATCTGCATCATTACCAGTTTAAAGTTTTGTCATAGGTTTTAGGCAAAAATAATTTTATATTCGGAATCCTGTCAAAAATTTCCAAATTTCGAAAACTCCGACAGAAGCTGCCAGAGTTCTAAGTAGAAGAACAAAATCCTACCCAAATGGCAGGTACCTGCCAACATATGGCCACATTTTCGAGTTTTGCAAGTTTTTTTCAAGTGACATTAGTTATAAAATACATTGTTGCCAGCGAAATATTCAACCTTGTCAGTAAAAAATATTAGTTAAATAATTATGTTAATATTACTACTTTATGTATAAAATTATCATATTCACGAGCATAGTTTAATTATCGTTTCAATTATTATAATATATTACATTTAATTATCTGGTAATACTTTTTGCAATGGCAAACAGACCAATTTGTAGGTAGAATATATTGTTTCTTTTGTGAAGATGGTCGCCAGGGCTCACAGCCGTACGATAATTATCGTACTGCCTTCGTACGACGTACGATAGTACATGACTATCGTAAGATAAATTGATAAATCGTTTCAACTTTAGAGTACATGCCGCTGAATTTGATGATATCAAAAGGCCGGGAATGGGGCGGGCAGGTTGAGTGGTACATCCCCCTGTGAAGGAAAAAGTGCTGACACTAAATTTTTTTCCATTTTTAGGTTATGTCTGTACAGTTATTTTTAATTTAATAAAAGATAAACTAACTTTATAAAAGAAGGCTCAACAGTAAATGCTAAAAGTAAGCCCTTCTTAATCCTAGGTTCTGCACCTGATAGGACTATATTAGTGGACACATATGAAAAACAATATAAAATCCCAGAGTTAATGGTTGTTTCGTCATCCAGACCAGACATATTTCTTTATTCTCGAGAAATCAAGCGTATGGTACTTGCAGAGCTTACTGTACCTTGGGAAACTAATATACCTAAAGACCACGCAATAAAATTCTATGTAATGAGCTAATTAAAAACCGCTATGCGGTTAACTTGTATGCGGTGGAAGTGGGAGCGAGAGGTATTACACCAAAATCTCTCTATAACTTGTTAAAAGACCTCAGCCTGTCGAGAACTGCAGTAAGTTCTATTTTAGAATGGGTATCTAAAGCAGCATTAACAAGCTCTTACCAAATCTGGCTTGGCAGGGAGGGTATCGCGGGTAGTCAAGGTGAGCGCTGATGTGCATCATAAGGGGGACCCTTAAACCAACACCTGGGGCGCAAGTCCCGGGGACTGCTCGTGTTCCGTCTGTCTGCTACACGATAGACCCGGCACCCGCACGGTAAATCCATGGAATGCTAAGATGTTGGTCCCTAACCAATTTTACCACCACAACGAAAAAGTGAGCATATCCCACTCAAAACACAATATCGCACAAAATGTTAAAATTGGTCATGTTTGACGTAAACAACACAATAATAGTTCAATAACGAAAAACAATATCTTCGAAAATTATTACCCGTCATTAAAAATTGAACTTTATGCCAACTACTTGGAACTGAAATTTGTATTGTGAGATAAAAAAATGCGATTTAAAAATATAATTTTTCAAAACTATTTATTTCCGCATTGTGAAATTTTATATTTAGCTTTAATAAAAAGTGAACTAATTGCAAAAAAAAATTTTGTTATGTTTTAGCCTTAATAAAGTGATCTAATTGAAAAAAAAAATTGAATTCAACTCGACGGCATGCAATCTAAATCTGAGCCGATAATTCTAAGAATTTCTAAAAAAGGTCATAACGAGGATACAGTTCACACGACGAGCTATAAAAAAAACGGGTCCTCCGGAGTGGAAATCGTTGTAAACGATAATTCTGGATCAAGTACGATACATTTTACGTCGCTGGTACATTAGGTGCCGCTCTTCAGGTTGTGACTTGTGAACCCTGGTGGTCGCTTTGGTGAAATTTTGACTTTCTACGGCTGACAATATAAAAAATGTCATCTTTTGTTTTCTACAGTTAAGTGCTAATCATCAATCATAAAATAAAGCCTAAACAGTAAAAGGAAGTTCAAGTAAAGAAAGTAGACGAATTTGTGTTATTTTTAACTTTATTTTCACTCTACGGATAGAGAATTGTCATCATTCGTTTTCTACAAGCCACATAACATTTATACTCCAAGCATATTAAAAAGGTGATTCATAGTGTAGAAAAGTAACCAAGTTTGTGTTGTTCCTAACTTCTAACTAACTTCTTCTTCTTCTAACTTGTTCTTTACGTGTAGATAAATAAATTATCATCATTCGTTTTTTAAAAGCATCTAGAAGATGGTTCAACGTAGAGAAGAGTAACAGAGTTTGTCTTGTTTTTAATTTTATTTTCATAATTCCAGTTCATTTTATAAATTTAATCACAATTGAAAAATAACGTTTATTGATTAAACAATTTATTAAAATAAATTTTCACAAACTATTCTAGCAACAATAATACACAATTACAACAAATAAGTTAAAATGACAGGCATCCAGTGTCATGAACAAATTAAGACACTGGTACGGGTACCTACGAGTAAATAGTAAATTGTAATTGTTTTATTTTTATTTTTCGGTATTGTAATAGCACAGGTAAGCGAAATGTTAATTTTATATTTATGTTATTGAAGCATAGATGGCGCTAAAACATAAATTAATTAAAGCATTTTTAATTATTATTAGTCATTACTATTTACTACTACTTGATGGCACTAACATTTAGCATCGCTTCTAGCAAATTATTTAGAAATATTAATTATTAAAAGTTAACTATGTAATATGTACTTTTTTTTTTGTTGTGTTTTTAAAGGCGCGTAATATTATAAGATTAACACATACATATACTAGTTACTAGGACATTGAAATTCCGTCAGATGGTTGATATAATAACAATATAAAAATTTTTATGTTCAATATAAATACTATTCTACTATACGTACTCTATAGGTTGAAGTTACGTGGATAAATGTACTTTCGGAGTAGTTTGCTATATCGATAGATGGTGATAGGAACTCCACACTGCTTTAACGTAAAACGATTGAGTTTGTGCTCGTTAGGTTCGTCTCGATGAGTATTTGGCTGACAGCAGTTATATGAAAACATATTTTTCATATGTCTCTGAGAATCAGTACTTGTAGTATCCATTTCGTCGAGTCACTAGTTCGTCTTGTTAACCAAAACCACGGAAAACAGATGAATACGCGTTTGTTCGATGCACAGAGCATACAAGTATTTGAATAACGGCAAAAACGATACTAAGATATATATATATAGCTAATTTCCTGTTGGCTACAATATACCGCTAATTGTTAATGCGTAGCGACATCTCTCGCCACAACTGACACATCGACGCATCTACGTAGCGACACATAGCGACATCTATCGAGCCACATACGACGCATCCTACATCGCGCTATAGAAATTAACTCAATCGTTGAGTATAAATACAAGAACTCGACTACAACCGTCGGGGCAGCTGCCCGCCAGACATAGCGCCCGTCTGGCCTGAGGATCCTCCCTTTTCTATGGCGGATGAGGAACTCTACTCTCTGTTCCTCACCTCCGCTAAAGCCTCAATAACTGTCCTCTTTTAATGCTACTACAGACTGTAAGTTTCACGCTGTGGCTAGAGAGTCAGGCATTCACAGAGCAAGAGACGTCATGATTTATTCACCGATATTGAATTTCAGTAAAAGTACTTATAAATCTGTGACTTATTAAAATTGCCTATTGGTTTTCGTATACGTAATATCAACCGAACGGGATCGCGGGCACATCTAGAAGATAATATAAAACCGATCAATCTCTTCACTTTCAAAGTGAAATGGTTAACTTGGTATCCCCTTTAAAACAAACAAAAGCAGCTGACGCGCGTGTACAACAATGCCTTTACGCACGCTAGGATATCGAAGCCACAAAAATGTCATCGCTCTCAGAGCGACACGGTAGCGGTATCTAGACGTATAGATGATCAAAGTAGCACTGATGAGTAGATTCTGGATGTTTCCACATATTTCGGGAATAGGGTTTTTTTTTCTATTTGTACTCAGATCTTATCACTAATATGATAAACTCAAAAGTCAAGGGTCATTTTGTATGAAATTCTGGCTGCCTTTGCAGCAGAATTTAGTAGATTACCGTGTTTATATTAGATAAAAAATAAGAATTCGAATGTATGATAAAATAATTTTTACGAGAATTAAGATATCGCTTTTATATAACACTAGCTGACCTGCGCAACTTCGTCTGCGTTACGTAATGGAAGCTCTCAAAAGGAATAAATTTCTCCCGTTTTTGCAATATTTTTCATTGATGCTCCGCTACTATTGGTGGTAGCGAGGTGTTATATACCCTATATCCTTCCTAGATAAATGGTCTATCCAACACTATTTTTTTTTCCATTCGAACCACTAGTTTCTGAGGTTACCGCATTGCAATAACAGATAGCATTTCACCACATTTTTGCTTACTTGTAATACTTGTAAGCTGGCGTTCATATAAAAATTAATGCGATGACTATATAATATGACAGTACAAGATTAAAACAAGTAATTAGTTATGTAAGGAGCACAGAATACATTTGTGTATAGAATAATTATTAAAGGACATTAACAACAAATAGTAGGAATCTTATACACTTCAAAATTAATAGGACACGTTCACGTATCTATACAGCGTAGATTCATGATACATTTGCAGTACATGTGTAAAATATATGATGACAATTATGAAAAGAGATGTAGAAGACATCACATGCTACCTATAAGAGAATGACGCAGAATAGCTGACATACTTATTTACTCAAGATAGCGCAATGCCAAATTCAATCTCCTAGTTTGCTTTCTAAACTGAACCTTAAAGTACCAACTAGATGCGTCCGTCAATTTATTTATCTTTACGTTGCCCATAATTCTACGAATTATAGGCAAAATTCATTTTTGTCAGATCAGCCAACTTAGCAATCTCGACGAGTTGTTACCTGAGCTCGACTTATTTAATTCACTTACAAATATCATACGAGCAGAAATGTCTAAAAACTGGATTGACATGACTTACTGACTGTCTCGTTTTTTTTTTGTTTCCTCTTACTTGTTTTTCTTTCATTAGTTGATAATAATTAGGTATTTATTATTATATATTATAATATACCTACATAAAGCAGACGAGCATTAATTTAGTCACAATAAGCGAAAACAGCTAAATTGTGTAGAATTCATGAATATTTCGTATACATTTAGAATTTAAACATTGTATGTTTTGTAAATAAAGAAAAAAAAATAATAATATTAAACTTAAGGTTTATGTAACGGACTTAGGCTCATTGTGACAACTCTTTGTAATAATATAATAAAGGCAAAAATCGGCACTGATGAACAGTCCGACAAAGTAGTACATATACCTAGAATCACTCTCGACTCATCAAAAAGTCATCTCGGATATACCATGCAGCGACACCAATTTCCAGTAAGATCTTCCCTATCTCTTAAGTTGAGTCAGCGTAAGTCATGTAAGCGCTCGAAAATTATCATTTTTTACTAATTGATTTCAAAATATGGAATTTTTTATACTTTAAGAAAACTTAATACCATTTTTTTTGTAAATTACAGTGAAAGTTAAGTATATCAAAATCCGTTGCGTAGTTTACGAGAAGTAAGGGAAAAATAGATTGACAGACGCGGAAAACGACTTTCTTTTATACTATTTAGAGATGCTACAAATATATTACTTAGCTGTATTGTATTCAGTGATGATTGTATATGATATGTGATGATTATTGCATATTATAATTACTTGTGAATGAAGGAACACACATACTTGTAAAAAATCGTGTCTCATTTAATATTTACTGTCCTTTTATATTTATTGTTACTGTAATGTCTGTGAGTTATAGGTGTTTATTAGAGAAATTAAAAAAGTTACGATCTATGTGTATTCTTGTATTATGTTTAATCGTTGCCAGTCCTCATCTATGTATTATAATGGGAATTTCATAATACTCATATTTGTCTATTTAACTTATATTAAAGAATCATCTCTTGTATAAAAATAATACCTCAGAAACTTCTCTAACCATTTTGATGAAATCTTGCATATTATGTAGCGTGTTATATAATATTGTCCATCAATATAAACAACTATTTTCACGGGGAATTATAATATTTTACCGACCAAATCTTGACCAAAACTAGAGGATGGTAGCAAGGTAGCTAGACGAGCATTAGAAAACGCCCCAACAGCATGGTGGTTTCATCGCGATGTTTTTCATTACCGAAATCCGAAGGTCATTGCAGGGATTCGAACTCGTGTCGATCGACGCGGTGTCCATACACGCTACCACTGAACAAAGCGATTATGTATTTTGTAGTTATTTTATACGTTATTTAACAGTAACGTTTCTATTTTTTCATTTATTTTTAATTAATTTTAATGTAAAAATAATTACCCTTTGTATTCCATTAATTTGCACACTATAGTATATAGTATTTCCGATCGTACATCTTCTAAGAAGATACCCGAGGAATGCGAGATGACAGTTTGACATTAAGAACAGGAAAAACTTAATAAGATTTTATATAAATTCCCAAAATGATAGCAATATTCCAGCTAAGATAACAATGGTAATTAATAACAATCCATAACTGATAATAGTGTGTTGTGAGAGGGTTTATAAATAAAAGTTATTTGAAATTATTTTATTAGTCCATACAGCACCTACATAGTAGACCGACGTGTTGATTATATTTTAGGGTAAGTGCATGCCATCTTCATCGTTTTCATTAACGTACGATAAAATACTTTACAATATTTTTATTGAAAGTGACGTTAATTTACTGAGAATTAATAATTACAAATATTAGGAACTAGACGTGTGTCGGCTGTGCTAGTCGTGTGTGTTATTTTGTTCTGTAATTTAATTTTTAATCGACTTCTAAAAAGGAGGTTTTTAATTAGAATGTTTTTTTTTTGTTTATGTTCAGTCATAACTTCTTTGTTTACGAACCGATTTGTATGATCCTTTTTTTATTCGAAAGTTGGCACCGGGGACACCTCAAGGGTGGTCCCATTTTAATTTCATTGGCATTGGACTTTCAACCTCGAAGATGCACCAGAAAACTCCTAAAAATCATTGAACTTGGTTTTCTTTTTTGTTTAATAATTACTTGTTAGTCATAGTATTGAAAAAATGACATTGTATATTATATTATTACTTGTGTATAAAATTTCATAAACATCGGTTTAGAATTCACAAGAAATATTTATTTGTTTTTTTTTTTTACTATTTCTAAAAGTATTATTAAAAATTCCTATACCCTACCAATTGACAAGTGACATAATCTTTCCGTGAGGAATCAGTCAATCCGTTTACCAGTTAAACCCGGACGTACAAAGAGGCCGTCCTTTTAAGGATATATTCTTGGTCAGTTTCCTTTATATATGATGTAAAGCGGAAAATTAGAAAAATTGCTTATACGGACAGAACTACAGATTTATTAATACTTGTAGATACAGTGTAAACTCTTTATAACGAAACTCAAGGGACTGAGCATTTTTTGTCGTTATAGAGAGTTATCGTTATATGGAGTGAACAAAAAAACAACCAAATTAACAAGAATTTTTAATATGTATGTCTTAGATAATAAATGCTTATAAATTATTATTTACACATATAGTCTGATAAGTTTGTCTGACGTTTTTTGCTATGCCAGTACTTGTTTTGTATTATTTTATGTATTCTATTCATATCTAAATATCTGGTGGAATCGTCTTGATTTAACAACAAAAAATATTTTCTACCAACTTAGCGGCATCTAGGGCTTGTTGAATTGTTGGTGGTGATTCGGCTTTGTCCACTTGATCATCTTCTTCATCTTGATTATCGGGTGTTTCCTGACTTTTTGACACTAAATCAACAATTTGTTCATCTGTAAGAGTACCAGTTGTGGCTACATCCTCATCTATATTTTCGTACGATTGTAGATCTTCGTTAAAATTGTTTGGTATGTTGAACTGGCTTATCCATTTACTCAGTGGTAGATTGTCTTCACTGTCAAATTGGTTCGTTTCTTGGCTACTACATAATCCAGCATGTCGAAAAGAATGTTGGATAGTGGCTGCTGTTACCTCTTGCCAGGCTTTTGATAAGAAGTTCACTGCTTGTAGCATGTTGATCGAGACCTTGCCGTCAGTTTCGATCATATCCATCAACATTTTCCGTCTATAGTGGCCCTTTAGGTTTTTAATTACACTCTGATCCATTGGTTGTAAAATACTGGTTGTATTAGCTGGAAAAAATGCTAACTCTATGTTTCGAAGATTAGATATGATTGGGTGAGTAGGACAATTGTCTACTAGAAGCAAGATTTTCCGTGATTTTAATTCAGCATCCCATTTTCTCACTTCCTCTTCAAAAATCTGCGATGTCATCCAGGCTGACTTGTTTGCTTTGTACGTAACTGGCAACTGTTTTATGTTCTCGAAACACCGAGGGTTTTTCGATTTGCCTATAACTAAGAGCTTTCTTTTTTCTGTGCCACTCATACGCCACTAGAACTGTAATACGCTCTTTAGACAGTTTTCCTCCCACACATTTTTCCCCTTTGAATTTTAAAGTTTTGTCGGGAGTCAACTTGAAAAAAAGGCCAGTTTCATCTGCGTTAAAAATGTCTTCTGGTGAGTACTTCATCTTTAATTTAGGCCACACTGTACTAATCCAATTGTTAGTCACATTCATATCGACATCCCGCGCCTCTAATTTTCCGAGCCAACCTTCAGATGCTTTAAAGTCAATTATGCCAAGTTGGTTGGCAAACTTTTCAACCTTAGCTTTTACAATTGGCCCCGAGATTGGTACATTATTCTGGCGCTGATTGTTAAACCACGACAACATTGCCTGATCTAAGTCTTCGAATTTTGGCTTTCTTAATTTTTTAGAAGAGTTTCCTTCCAGCGTCGCCTGTACAATTGTTGTTTGGTTTTTCCAAATGGTAGCAACAGTGGATTGACTGAGTTCAAAACGCCTTCCAACGTCTCTTTTATTTTCTCCCTTTTCAATCGCACGTATCACACAAACTTTTTCGTCAACACTAATCGCTTTCCGTTTAGTAGCCATGTTAACAGTTTCAAAGTAGGTTTACGACTGATAATACGATAGGTACCCAGTATGCTTGGTCGAAGACCATCACTTCCGGGAAAACAATGCGTCATACTGCACGTGTTCAAGGCAATTAAGGATAACAAAAGCTAGACCGACCTCGGATGTTTCGGAGCTTCAAAGTCGATAATAAATATTTACTGTCTAAAAATATGAACACATTTCTTCGTAATAGAGAATGGCGTATCGCTATAAAGAGTGTTTCAATATGTGGGTTTTAACGCAAACCAACCAAGTTGGGCTCACTTCAACGTTATAGGGACTGTAATTTAATTTACGTTTAAATCAGCTTTTGTTTATAATATGTATTATCTACGTTTACACAGCCCTTTTTCTTGTTTCATTGAACAACTTATTTATAAAAGTTTGACTGTAATTATCGTGATAATTTAAAAAAGATAAATTTAAATATGTAATTAATGCATTATAAAACTTTTTGTTAATCTCGTTGTTTTTGTATAATTCCCTGAATACTCAAACGGCCTAAATAAAAACCGAAAAATACACATTGAAGCTATATAAATTTAAAAAGATTTTTTCACATACAACCATCGTACCTCCATAGTTTAGTTCTTAGTTTGTTTAGTTATATTAAAGTAATATAATTTATTATTTGCTTAAGTACTTAACAAAGATAAAACAACAATTCATGATATACTAATAAGTAATAATACATTGGTCAAACAAGATCTATAAACAACGGAGCTTGTTTTTCTCTTGTCAGAGTCTTTATATTCGGGTTTTGTGTTTTCTATTTAATAATACGTTAATAATTATAAATCCAATGTAAGGAGTATTTTAGAATATGTTTCCGTTATATGATCGCCTCAATACAATAAATATATACCTATATAGTATAGAGGCCATTAAAAAAGTCTTAAATACCTTTGCTAATTTTTTAAACAATCTATACTAATATAATAAAGCGGAAAAGTTTTTTTCTTTGTTTTTATTAAACACGCTAATCTCTGGAACTACCTGTCGGATTTGAAAAATTCTTCTTTTATATGATAGCCAGATTCACGAGGAATAGTATAGACTATATAACATTAGGCTACAGTTCCCTGCTAATCTTAAATATTGATTTTTGTTACGTAAATCGGTAGTCGAAGCCCTTGCGAACTAATTTATCCGCATGCGCTGGCTTAATGGTTGATGATACGTAAATATAATGTTTTACAAAAATATTGGCCTTTAGTATATCTAAAAAATAGTCAGCGATAGTATATATCTATCTCTTATAAATAAGCCACAATAAGGTATTATGGTTTTTTTTGTGTAAAAGATTAAAAATTAATTTATAAATATTATTTTTAAGCAGAGCATATTAATCCTTATGACCGAAACTTACTTCATAATAAAGACAATTTAATGAAGATACACTTTGTCATTTACAGCATGTTATTTAGACGGATAGTTTGAGAGATAATGCAAAATTAAAATAATTCAACACTCGGCTCGGATCTATGTCTATAGTAGTAGTGGCGAGAACGAGCCGTGCGATGTCGCTATGTGACCATCTGGTCGCCCGATAAAAATATTGTCTATACTGAAGTATTATAAATCATCAATCAGTGATTTCTTATGAATTATATGCGGGTGAAACTGCAGGGCACATCTACTTCACTATAACTATAGTGATTTGTGCAGCTACTTCCATCTAAATTCATTAGAAATTCGACGTCACGTCGGCAACATGAAATATTTTTGCAGGCAATACTTATTGGGTTATATCGACTGCCCCAACCCTTCTTCTATATCACTTCAAGTAACAAATATTATTACCCTATTATTTGACTGCTATCTTCTGTAGGATGAAGGTATTTCTCCAGTTGTACCGGCCCAAATAGAGATAAACAAATAAGTTCTCTATGTCCTACCTCTCTTAGATGTTTAAATGCTTATATGATTATCATTCTCCTTCCTTTTCAGTCTATAATAAAACCACTTGTATCTCAAAAGCGGTACACGCTGCAGAGCTATACAATGTTAAAAAAAGCGAACGAGTTGGATAATGCTGAAGGACAATACAGCACTTTTGATGACATCGACGTGGCAAATGGACAGTGGTGAGTATTCCTCCATACATACGTATTTCACTATTTTATCCCAGGATAGCATTAGAACATATATTTTTATTTAATGAAATCTACATATACTAAAAGTGAGGCGTATTTGTCGCAACTTTTTAAAAGAAGAGGTATTTACAAATAACAGTTTGGAACTGAAATTGGAATGAAAATGAAAAAGCATTTGCTACATACCTGTGAAACTGCGATAGGCGGCAAAGTGATAAATCGACCCTCTATAGATTTGGTGCTGGAGGAGAATGCTTGGAGTATCGTGGATTGAATTTCGCACCAAATTTTTGGATACTTTAGGAAATTTGCATTAAGTAGCGTATATACGTATCGAGTAGTACAAGCTCGTACACTTAAGTTTTTCGGGAATCTTCCGCGACGAAGTCACTGTTCTTGGGATCCCTTGGTCTTGCAAAGCAAAGTGGAAGGGACAAGAATGTACGGAAAGGCATCCAAGTGGTGGACCCAAAGTCTGCTTTGGGCGGTCCTTTGCATAAGTCCTTTAGACCGATGACCGATCGAGACGGATAAGACATCGTGAGGGCAAGTGTGAAGGCTTAAGGATATTTGCTTTATGGTACAAGTGAACTGCTTTTGGTGTTTAAAATAGTTTAGTCATTACTACATAAACTACTGAATTACTTAACGCGCGCCTATTTCGCGAGACCAACCCCATCCGAAGAGCAATGTTTTTGATACACATAATAGAAAGAAACACGGAAAGAGAAAGAGGGCATGGAGGGGGCATAACGATTTTTCCTTGCGTGACGATGTCTACAAGTCAGCTCCTGCCGTAAACCTCGTTACGGAACTTCGGTTCAAAAAATAATAATATTATGTTAACTTAATTATTTTATTAAGGACCAAAAAAGTTTATTACCGACTTTACACTGGTCGCCAGAGCATGTTTAAAAACTACGCAGTCTATTCCAATACACGCTGCGGTCTATCTTTGCAGGCACACTTGAGAGGTCTCTGGTGAACCGTAGCGTGTGTGATCGGCTTAAAGGTAACTGCGTTTTCGATTGAAACATTAATTGTAAAAATAAATATATTTAAGATATGAAAGGAAATTGTTCTGGATAATAGGATTGTATCTGACTAGATAGCGACTACCACACACCAGCCATAGTTATACACTTAGATGGATATAATCTTGTATGTCATGTTCCGAGATCAGCTGATGTAAGGATATCCAGTAATGAGTTGGAATAGTAGGGATCGCGGCCACCATACACATGGAATTAAATCCGTCATAGTTATTTTCTTTTGGATTGTTCCTAACGAGTATAAATTCGTTGCTTCATTTTGAGACCCTGATCAGGCGCTGCCAAACAAATACTCATCAAAACGAACCTACTGAGTACAAATTGAATATTCTTGCGTTAAAGCATTGAGGATTTCTTGTGCTCAGTTCCTGGTTCTGTCATGATACCCTGATCAGGAACTGCACATTGAAGCGAACCTAAGGAGCAAAAATTCAATGGTTTTATTTAAAGGCGTCCTACCACTATCTTCTAGTATAGCCAACTATTCAAAATTATATATTTATATTGCTCAAAATAATTATTATATTATATTTTAACAATTTTAATAACCCTCAGAGGAAATTTCAATGCATTTATAACGGTAACACTGACAAAAAATGACGTCTTAAATTTTATGTAATTGTATTTATTTAGATGAATTTATGCGACCTATTTTTATGTAATCATTATACTTTATTATGGAATGTAATCTTTTTATTATTATCATTTTTAGGAAGTAGTTTTTGCAAAGTTTAGTGACACAAAACGCCTATTTAATTATAATGGCGAGAGTAAAAATACTTTTATGCTCTATAGTGCGCTAGATGTGCTGACAGCGGTTTTGAGCGAAGAATTTATTTTTCATACCTATAAAAAATAATGCTTTGAAAAGCCAGACTAGGAATCTCTAGACATGTATATAATCAAGAGTTAGATCAACTTTGCGATGTTGAAATTAGTCCTTTGCGATTATTTTTCATTCAACTTATTTATAGTCAGTGTTCCTTGTCAAGACTACTTCATCAATCAATCAATTGTTTTGTTATGTTACTTTGTTACAGTTTTATCGACAAGGTCCAGCCGAATCGCAATAACGGCATCATTGGAGAAGATTCTTTCATTCCTGAGAAATCTGATTTAAATGAGAAGTAAGTGTTGTTAAGTACAATGACATAACCAAAGATATTTTGGGGTGTAACCGCCTGGCCACGGGACATTCGCCGTAGCGAATATTCGCTCAGAATATTATAGAAATATAACCATGCCACGCGTAGCGGCGATGTGACCCACAGGGCGACCGGCGAAATGTACCGAGCAAATTGCAAGAGCGTCAGGGGACAGAAACAAATGCATGAATGAGATTGTGGGAATAAATAAACAAAATAAATTCCAAATATCCAATCTTCCAAATATGATATCTTGAATCAAAAAACTAGGTACTACTTTCCAAGTAATATCGAGATAACTTTGATAATGACATTTCGCTCTCGGTCTGTACTAGTCGCGGCGGTTAACGCAACTGCCCGTGGCGTGCAAACTGTGTCGCAAGGATTGTCGCGATGCCACGCCGTTCCCCGTGGCCAAGCCGTTAGGGCGTCAAAAAACATCTTAACACTGACACATTTCAGCTAACCTACACTTACACGTGGTGCACATGAACATGATCCTTGTGGACTTAATTTATCTTTAAATTGTATGGTATCTATTTGAAAAGCTCTTTCGACTCAATATTTCTGAATTGTATATAATTATTGAATTAATTAACGATTGTCTTTTTATGTTTCTGGTTTCTTTATGCTAAATTTAAAAGAAAAAAGAATAGTATACCTATGTAGGTGAATTTGGTATGTAAAACATCATTTAAATACAAAATTTAAACCAAATCGTTGGAGCCTATTTCCGAGAAACCAATTACATATTATATATATAAGAATTGCTCACTGAATATAATAAGATATGCCTTTTTTAAATTAACAATAATAAATTTAGCTAAGTAAAGCCAATAAAGCTGTAAAACTCAAATAAACAGTTCTTACTTCTGTATTTACTTTTTGAAATTTCTTGTAATAAAAGTTACGATTTTATCCATATTGGGTGGAGTTGTAATAATGCATGTTTTTTGCATATCTTTAATTTGGTTTCTAATTCCTAGAAAAATTAATGAGGTGGAGATTCCAAGCCATAAAACCAACGAAGGTGAGGAGAACGTTTTCATACCTCCGGATGCAAAAAGTATATTGTCGAGCAGCGAAACTGTAAAGCCGAGGTCAACAAATGTAAGCGTATATATGTATAATTTTTTTTTACGAGAGCTAAATTCAGAAATTTCTCTTGTAACAATTATGAGTCAGTGAGTAGTGTTTACGGACATCGCATCGATCAAGTGCCCGTAATGATCGAGTTGATTATGATTGTGCGACGTAAGTTCGAATCCCGGCAATGAGCATGAGCCCTCGTTGAAGGAAAACATCGTGGTGAAACAATAGTATAATGGTGAGACATTTTCTAATTCTCGCCTGGCTAGCTACTCTGCCTTCAAGTTAAAAATCTGTCGTCAACACACTCTGCATTTAAGAGCCAGTCTCCCGCTAGGCTTAACGTGTTAGCATCACTTATCATTATATAAGATTGTGGCCAAACGCTACAACCTATAACGAATAAATAAACTGGGGGCAGTCCGACTAGTGTAATACCATCATCTTACAGAACATCACAGCTGAATAGTTTTGTGTTGTGTTCTTGCAGTAAGCAGGGTTTCCGGACCTCTAGTGTTACAAGCGTCCATAAGCTACGATAACCACTTACCATCAGTTGAATCATGTCGATTCCTAAAAGTTTAAGCTATGCGTTGACAGTTAGTCTTAATAATTTTACTACAAATAATTCGACTACCTTTTTTAATTCGATAGCCCTCGTGGAACAATAGTACATTTCTGGATACACCTCCAGCGCTGTCGCGCCAGACAACAGTCATGCTTTTACCTCAACCTACTAATTTCAATTTCGTTCAGGCTTAAGTCGATTTCTGTGTTTCGTTTTGATCATAACCACTAAGGGCAAAATGAGTTTCACAGTTTTCAATCTATAAAAATATATTTTTTAATCACTTTAAAAATTCTTGTCTGCGGACATTTCCATCTAAGATTCTATTACCTATTAATGGCTCATATATCATCAAGCATGTTGCACGCACGAGCTTGACGGTTAACTAAAGTAAATCTTGCCGCAAACCCTCTACAATCAACTGTGGAACCCCTTACAATCAGTTGATGAACCCCCTACGATCAACTAACGAAACTATAGGAGTTCACGTACCCACTGTGAGAAACCTTGCTAAAGTAGAAGCTATGCTTACTTTGAAGTCAAACGTCCGTGCGTAAAACTGCGTATACTATTATTAGCGATTTGAACGTATTTTATTGACAAAAGAAAAAGGTAAGATTACAGGCATACCATCAAAACATTAATCGCTTAATGTAGTCTCGTAATAGACTATGTTTATGAAGTGGCTTGTGCAGATATTATATATGGATTAATTAAATAATGTGTGTTCCATCCTTAATATTTATTCAATTCTTACAACAAAAGGAGGATACTATATAATATATTATAAATAGAATAATGATTCAGATTAAGTCTGCGGTGACTTTAATATAGACATTTTAAGACCATCACCAGAGGTTACTACATACGTTGTCACTATTTAAGTCATTTAACTTAGATCCGCATTTTAATTAATGAACCAGAACCACGTTCTTGCGTCACTGCGTCTTGTAAAAACAACATTTTTAGTAACTTTAAAAGCAATCCTAATAGTTTTATTACTGGGATACGGTGTGATCATAAAGGCCAACTCGTTGAAATAAACTATGACAGATTTAGCGGCGGTTATAAGAGAACAGTTAGACTTATAACAGAAACTAGATTAAATGTTTTAAATAATATAGATCCGAATACCAACTACGGGCAGCTTGCTTAATATCATAAGCACTGAATTTAGTAAACATTGCCCAACAAAGGTTGTGCCCAACAATTGTTAGAGAAAGACATGGTTTTTAATGAACGAACAACCAAAGGAATTATAAAAAGAAGAGGCTGACTATTTGACTTGTATTATAGTTGATTATTAATAACTAGTCATGCTGGTATGATTACCATTCTCTTTCCTTTTCAGTTTATAATAAAACCTTTTGTACCTCAAAAGCGGTTTGCGCTGTGGAGCTATACAATGTCAAAAAAAATGAACGAGTTGGATAATGCTGAAGGACAATGTAACACTTTCGATAGCATCGATGTGGTAAATGGACAGTGGTGAGTATTCCTCCATACATACGTATTTCACTATTTTATCCCTGGATAGCCTTAGAGCAAATATTTTTATATCATAAAATCTATATACGTAGGTACAATCTACATTGAGGCGTATTTATCGGGACCGTTTAAAAGCCTATTAGCCTAGTGATAGTAAGCGCGACTGCTGTGATCGAGGTCCTGGGTTCGATTCCCTGCTCGAGTAAAGTTTTATTGGGTTTTTCTATGAAATTCTTAGTAGCAGCTCGGAGTTTGGCTGTGTGCCCGATTAATGGAAATAGGCTCGCCCTAAAGGGCGATGGCATGTAATAGATTACATGGTACCTAAAAACACACACGGCGAACCATGAGTGTATATTAGTATACCTCTGCCTAATCCTCCGCGGATACAGGCGTGGTGGTATGTTACGTTATGTTATTTTTAAAATAACAGGTATTTACAAATAACAGTTTGGAACTGTAAATTGTAAACTGAAATAGCAGTTCTTACATACCTGTGCAACTGCGATAGGTGGAAAAGAGAAAGATCAAAGCTCTAGAGATGTGGTACTAGAGGAGAATGCATCGAGTTCGTGGACTGAATTTCACACCAATGTTTCGATATTTGAGGAACTTGGCATAAAGCAAGTAGTACAAGCTCGTCCGTTTGAGTTCTTCAGGCATGTGTCGCGGCGAACCCACGGTCTTTGAAGCCCTTGGCAAAGGCAGAGTGGAAGGGACAAGAATGCGCGGAACGGCACCGAAACGTTGGATCGATTAGGTTGAGTCTGCTTTGGATGGACCATTCCATGAGTCCTTTAGACTAACGGCCGATCGAGACGGATGAAAAGATATAATGAGGCAAGTATCAACGGCCTCCAAATTCATTTCTCGATCACGCCCACTCTGTCAAAAGTGAAATGACTGAGAAGAAGAAGACATACCCGTACCATATATTTATGTGTGAGTCATACAGTGTGACACAAAAGTAAACTGTTTCAGTTTGGAATATGCTCTTCTTTATTGAAGCTTAAGGATGTTTACTTTATGGTTCAAGTGCACTGCTTTTGGTGTTTAAAATGGAGTTGTCATTCCAATTCATAAAGAACACATCGATGTAAGTTTTATATAAATGAACCATACAAAATAACTGATAAAGTACTGAACTACTTAACGCGCGTTTATTTCGCCAGACCACACCGTGTGGCCTCGCCCAAAGAGCAATATTTTGTAATTTGGCGGCCGCCTGAGGAAGAGTTATTCAACCGGCCGCGTACGATGCTCGTCTGCTTGAATCTCGATACTCAAACGCACACGCGCACACGCACTTGATAGAGACATCATAAAAATAAACATAGAGCGAGAAAGAGGGCATGAAAGAAGCATAACGCTTTTTCATTACGTGACGATATCTACAAGTCAGCTCCTGCCGCAAACCGCGTTACGAAGCTACTGTCCAAAAAATAATATTATTGTGTTAACTTAATCATTTTATTAAGGACCAGTTTTACATTCAATAGAGAACTTTACCTGAGGAATACATTTAAAATGTTGACACATATTCCATATAGCCAAAACGTCAAAATGATTCTTGGTGGGCACTGTAGGGGTTTATTATAATCAACAGTTAGTCAATTCTGCGATATTGAAATTATTCTTTTGCGATAATTAACGCGCAACATATTTGTAGTCATCAACATTGTCAAGACTACTTCATCAATCAATTAATTATTTTGTTATGTTACTTTGTTTCAGTATTATCGACAAGGTCCAGCCGAATGACAATAACGGCGGCATTGGAAACGATTCTTTCATTCCTCAGGGATCTGATTTAAAGTAAGTACCTTTAGGAACAATTACATTAACAAAG
This sequence comes from Saturnia japonica, assembly GCA_033032175.1. NCBI lineage: Eukaryota > Metazoa > Arthropoda > Insecta > Lepidoptera > Saturniidae > Saturnia > Saturnia japonica. Next base: position 3,201,824 of record CM065330.1, read on the forward strand.
ATATTTGGGGTGTAACCGCCTTGCGACGGGACATTCGCTGCAGCGAATATTAACGCAGAATACTATGGAAATGTACTAACCATGCCACGCGCAGCAGCGACGCGATGGACAGGCGAAATTTGCCAAGCGAATCGCAAGAGCGTCGGTCGACACGGCGCGGCGCGACGGCCTATAGAAACAAATGCTTTAATCAGTGCGGCCGTTGGCCTATGCTACGGTGTCGATCGGTAGACGCGGCGAATAGTACATAAACCAAAGCAGTTTAGTTAATGTCGCCGCGAAATTATATAATAAGTACTGAAATTTTTATCACCAAAATTTTTGCTACACCAGCTAAATGGAAGTCTGGTCATCCACTTCATAAATATAAACATGTAGTAAAGTGATTGTGGGATTAAAAATAAACAAAGTAAATTCCAAATATCCAGTCTTCAAAATATTATAATACCTTGAACCAGATAACAACTACTCTCCAAGCAATATTGAGATAACTTTGATAATGACATTTCGCTCGCGGTCTGTACTAGTCGCGGCGGTGAAGGCAAGTGCCCGTGACGTGCAAACTGTTTCGCAAAGATTACAAAGAGTAAGTAAGTAAGTAAGAGGTCAAATAAGATCCTAATACTTCACTCGGCCCTACTAACCTCACTTACAGGTGGTGCACCCTACTGAGTAAAGCTTTCGTATCACGATTTTAACGCATAAACACTGTTATACAGGGTTCCTATGTAGTGTCATGAATCGTCGTAGCATGTGATTGTCAATACCCTACTACCGGTTCGGAAAATATTCCAATTCAACATTTTTGATGTTAAACATCTATAGGCGAGGGTAAACCTGATTGTTGGCGTGGCGATACAGGCCGTGGCGACGCATCGCCACGCTTTATGATGGAATATATGTACTATGAATTATGAAATTATGAATATACAATTATGAAAATAATTGAGTTGTAGCGATTTCAAATAAATTTTTTAATATTTTTTTACAGTATTATTGATTATGACTATTGTCATTATTATAATGGATATACAGGGAGGGAATCACTTCCAGACATCACCGTCGTTCACGTTATGATCCCTCCTATAATATCCTTTGGACAATAAAACTTGTTTAACATGATTATTGTGGACTTAACTTACCTATCCATAAATTGGATGATGTCTATTTTTAAAGTTCTTTCGACTCATTATTTCTGTATTGTAACTAATTATTTTAATAATTAATTATTATAGTATGATATATAATCTAAGTCATCTTTAAACAATAAATACAATGATAAATTTAGCCAAGTAAAAATGGATTTATTAATTAAAGAGATAATACTGTAAAACTCAAATATACAGTTCTTTCTTCTGTATTTTCTTGTAATAACAATTACTATGTTATCCGTATTGGGTGTCGCTGTAATAATGTATATTTTTTATATATATTTAATCCGGTTTCTAATCCCTAGGAAAAATAATGGTAAATTGATTCGAAAAGATAAAAACGAGGACGGCGAAGAAGTTTTCAAGCCCCCGGATACATACAGTATGTCGCTAAGCAACGAAACTTTCATACCGAAGTCAAGAAGAGTAAGCTTATAATATATGTATATATGTTTTTTACAAGAGGTAGGGCACCGAACCGTGTTCCGATGAATTGTTCGGTCTAAATCCAGCTGTTACTTTCCACCATCGCACCGCTCGCCATCGGCAGGGAGTTCATCCTCACACTTTGGAGCTTCAATGGACGCGGACAGTCTGGTTTCCGTCAGCGAAAGCTCCGAATGTGGAATGAGCTCCATGCTGAGGTTTTTATTGGACTAAAATATGAGGAGAAACGAGTTTTTAAAGTGTAGCGACATCTATATAGCGACACATAGCGACATCTATCAAGCCACATACTACGCATCCTACATCGCGCTATAAAAATTAACTCTTCAATTGAGTATATATACAAGAACCCGACTACAACCGTTGGGCAGCTGCCCGCCAGACATAACACCCGTCTAGTCGGAGGATCCTCCCTTTGCAATAGTTCTTCTACAAAAGTGTCAGATACGCGCATTTAATGCTTTTGATATTGCAAGCGTCTATAGGCTGCGGAGACCGCTTATCAGCAAGCGGACCGCATACTTATAAGCCATCGACGTGGTATTAAAAAACAGACACAATTATTTGGAGATTTCTCTCTATTTGGGGCGGTCTAACTGGTGGAGTACTGGAGGTGCTGTATAGCGTTTACTAAGCTTCTTGGGGAAGGGGTTTAAAAAAGGCAACCTCTTTGGTTACTAGCATTCATAGGCTACGTTACTGTTTACTAGCAGCTCGTCGTTCATTATTCGAATTACAAATGATTTCTGATTTATATAACACTAGCTGAGAGAGCTAAGAGAGAGAGAGAGAAAGGGTTAGAGAGAGTGGGTCCTTGGAACTGTGTTACTAGGTGTCGCCCGCTTCCCACATTATTCTGCCCAATAAAAATGCGCTCGCGTTACTTGATCATTATTTAGCTGCTGAGTTATTTTAAAACTTTGATATCTCCTAAGATATTCATTTAAATCAATTACTTTGAAGCGAAATTTTGTCCAAAATTAAATACTTGTGATGAATAACGTATTTATTTTGTTAAGGATTAATACCATGTATATAAAACAGCTTTGTAAATAATTCATGATTTTAGAACAAATTTTATTACCATAAAAAGGTTATATTGAGTAAACCTTAAAAGATATCTATATGCTAGCGCGGACTTTTTTAGATTGTTGCATAACTTTAACCATTTACGCAGCGAACATAATGGAAGCTCTCAAAAGAAATAAAATTACTAACCGATCGCGTACCATCTTTGGCCTCTTCTTCACTTTCCACCAAGTGTGACTAAGGCCAAGCATCGAGCAGTAGTAACTTATTTAGCGAATATAAATATGTGATAACAGGTGCCTACGGCTTCTACTTCGAAGAAGTTATCAGAGACTACCTTGTAGCTTTCTTTTTCTCCTTTTTTATTTAATCTATATCTATAGTAATATAATATAGCGGAATTTTGTTTGTTCTTTAATCACGCTCATCTCTGAAACTACCAGTCTGATTCGAAAAATTATTTTTGTATATGATAGCAAGACTCTCGAGGAATTGTTTTAAGCTATTTGAGATTAGATTATAACTATCAGATAGCTTTAATTATTGATTTTTGTTACGTAAGTCGGAAGTCGAAGCCCTCCCGAACTGCTATAACCGCGTGTGTTGGCGTAATCGTTAATGATACTGAAACACAATGTTCTACAATAATATTGTTCCTTAGTATATCTAAAAAAAGTCAGCGATAACATATGCCTATCACTTATAGATAAGCCACAATAAGGTATTTTATGACATGTGAAATTAAAAAGTAATTTATAAGCATGATTTAAGGGCATGACATATTAATCCTTGCAAACTAAAGTTAGTTCATCATAAATACATATGAAGTTAAATTTTTCTCTTTAGAGTATGCAATTTAGACACATAGTTTAGGAGATAATGAAAGATTAAATAATTTGTACTTGCAGGAAGAACAATTATGGTAGACTACATGGGTGCGTTGGCGGCGCGGTGTTGTTTGGTGGTTGGTACTGTGTTCATTTATAATTAGTCCGTGCGTAAGAACAGACATATTATTATTTTCGATTTGAAAGTACGTATTTATAATTATTATAATATTTTCAGATGGAAGGAAGAATACGCACTGCAAGCGGTCTCCTTGCACATCAGAGATTAGTCGTCACCAAGAATATTATTACTAACATATTTTTCAATAACGTGTGCTGATTTAAAATGAATGTATTTACTTAAGTTATTACTAATAATAATAATAATTGTTCAAGGCTTAATATAACTAAACTATATAAATGAATAAAAATAGATAAGTTAATTTTTTCACTTAAAGTTTTATTTCATCATACTTTTCCTGTAAGATATACTGAAAGGACAACTGTGTGTACGACTATCCGATTTTCTATCACCTGTATCATGGTGAGTGCTCTAATGAGCTGTTCTAATTTCCAATAGAACCACACGCGCTGGGCTTGGGAGTCACAGTTTTACGGTAACTTCCATCTAGACACGAATTAAAAAAGTCTTATCTTAGCCGTACCGTAAAGCTGTAGAACCATCTCTCGGTTAATGCGTTTTCTCCTTCTTATGGCATCGGGTTTTTCAAGCGTTACGTTCATAGAAATATTTATACAGGCCAACGTGACAGCGGCGACACCCCATGGGTTTCGATTATCGGTGTAGGTTCGAGGCCACAACCTGAGCTGATCTGGTCATGGTTGTCGTGTGTAGACAATTAATTAACTAGAAATTTGTAACAATACATTTGCGTAAAAGGAATATTTTATTTTTTATTTATTTTGTTCACCAACATAACATGGCATTATAGGTTGTAAATAAAAACTATTCATAATGTATAACTAAAATACTGTTATAGTTATAGGTGAACACGGCGTGCTCAGAAAATATACTTGTTGGCGCGTGTTAATTATAAGGCTTTCAATATTTCCCGCTAAACCTACCACCTCATAACCCCTCCCCGCCCCCTACTCCCTGCTCGCAAAACAGTTCGTCTCGGAACGCAAGCGCATCGCCACGCGGACAACGCCGCACGCCTTAAATAGTGACATAACCGTTGAACTTTGTACAACCGCCGCTGAAAATCTAGCTTGGAAGGTCTTCGCCGCGAGTGTCATATAATTTACTTTCAAGAAGAGCTATCGTCTAGATAAATTACATACGCCACGAATCACCATATGTGAGTTCCATATTTTACCCGCATCCCGCGCCTAATATTTAAGGCCTCTTTGAGCTACACCAATGCTTAAATAATTAATTTAAGTATATACATATAAAATAATGAACATTAAATAAAAATAATTAATATAAATAACAATAATAAGAATATGTTAAAGAAATAAAAATGACAGAAAGATTTAATGACAGAAACTAAGATAAAATTAAATAAACGCTTGGTTGATCGGCTCAATGCAGGCTAGAGGTAGGAACCTTCGCCTCAAGCAGTCGCTCAGCAAACAAATCTCGATTGTCCAGATTAATGTCCACATGGAAATAGATTGGATTATAATATTAATACAAAACTCGGAATGAGACCTCTCCGGCAATTTTAATTTATTCTTCGATATCTCAACGCTTTACGTTTGGTATTTCACCATACCAATTGCGTTATAATCATAGGTTATAATATTATCCCCTCCCCAACCGATTGAGGTGAAATTTTTCATCCATGTTTAGTTTTAGATGACATGCTTAGCTAAGTGATGCCAATCTAAATCCAATGGCGAGCTCACAAAGGTGGGACGGTTATTTTTATGCACCCCCATTACATGGGTATCAAGTTAAAAAAAATTCTGAGAAGAATACGAAAATAAAATTAGTACAAGTGAAATAATGAACAAACAATTCACACGTGGTAGAAGTGAAACATTCACATCTATGTTTTTTTATTTCAGAAAAATATTCATTCATTCCATAAATTTAAAGTTTATGGAAAATGTACAAACAAGTACTGACAATCATTATTCACAATATCATAAAAGAGTATAGTGTTGTCTAAAAAGTTTTTGTTTCGTGCCTTTTTGGTAAAGTAATAAAATTCATTATTGCGTGGCAACAAACCTCTTTTGTACCATTTTACCTTGCCTAAAACTTGCCGGGGATACCTATCTCATTTTCTCCCACATTAAATCTTATGAATTTATGTGTCTGTCTCTTTTTACTGTCGCTAAAAAAAGTGTAAACTATTTTGTTTGACATTTCAATCGCACTTGTCGTGTTAGGATTCGTAGTATTAATTTATTTTATTTAATATATTAGTTACAGATATTATAGATATATTTTAGCTTTCTGCACTCCTTCTCCATATAAACTTTAACCATGCCAAATCTCACAGTCTTCCGTGCACGCAATACGTTTAAAAAGGTACTGAAAGCTTTTGCTTCACGTCTTAATTTAAAGATAATTCTCATGTTTTCAGATGAAAGGAATAATATGAAATCTATTTTGGTCTTTTTGTACATCTTAGATGAATCGCCCCCATTATTATTACGATGAATATAGGTATTTTTTTAATAATGTATCAAAGCTTTGCCCATGGCTTCCTTCGCATCATAGTTATAGTATCAACTATTTATCCCATTCAAATAAACGATAAAACAATCCCTTGAACTTTATAATGTTAGTACATGTGGAGAGAATTAACTCTAAAGAAAAGTCATAGAACTGTGCATCATAATTTAATTTAAAAAAAAAACAAATATGAAATATATAAATCAATTAGTTCTTGTACATATAGGTACACTACAATAACAAAAAAATATTGTTGACTAGAAACAATTTTATGAATTATGCAATATTATTATTATTTTTATTATAAATATCTTATTATTTATTTTCTTATATTAATAAATCTGTAGTCAAGTTTATTCATGTAGTATATTTCCAAATTTCCCGATAGACATACTGTATAAAGGACACTGAACACGAATAATAATGAGTACTTATTTGCGATTCATTATTGAGACGTAATGTAACCGAGGCGTTTTTGAAGAGATTGACAACTGGCGATGAAAAGTGGATCACATACGACAAGAACGTGCGAAAAAGGTCGTGGTCTAAAGTCGGCCAGGCTTCACAGACTGTGGCTAAACCTGGACTAACTCGAAATAAGGTGATGCTGTGTGTATGGTGGGACTGGAAGGGCATTGTTCATTATGATCTTTTACCGCCCGGCAAAACCATCGATTCGGATCTCTACTGCCAACAATTGATGAGAATAAAGGAAGCAGTTGAAAGAAAGCGGTCGGAATTGATCAGCAGGAAGAGTGTGGTCTATCATCACGATAACGCTAGACCACACGCAAAATTAGCCACTCAGCAAAAATTAAGAGAGTTTGGCTGGGAGGTGTTAGTGCATCCACCATATAGCCTTGACCTCGCACCTTCATATTTTCACTTGTTTCGGTCTTTTCAAAATTCTTTAGGTTCTGTAAGGTTAACATCAATAGAAGACTGCCAAAACTATTTGTCACGTTTTTTTGATCAGAAGTCCCAAACGAACAAAACGGCAAATATATACTGTAAATAAATCTAAATAAAGTTTGTAAAAAATGTTTTGGGCTTTCATATAAAAATGCGAAGAAACTTTTTCCCAACCTATTATATTTTCATTAATTTTCAATCGATTCTAAATATTATTGTATATACAAGAAGCATGCATCATTCTATAATTGATAGGCCATAAAAATCGTCAAAAATACTTTTATGTATAGTAAAAAAAAGAGATTTCGATGAAATTTTATACACGGGATGTATAATATGCCATTCCTCAATTGATCGACTATATGAATTGTCAATAATATGAGTAAAAATAAAATTACGGGGTCGAAAAGAGTGTTAATTATGTAGGTAAAATAGCTTGGTTTTTATGCGTCCTGCATATGAATGAATAGGGGATGTCATCCGTACCTGGGGAAGAGTCAGCATACCGCTAGTATTAAATAATTTTGTTCCATTACACTGTAATTTGCGGTTGTTAGGACATGCACATCGAATGAATCCTTCACATTTACCACGGCGGATTCTCTTCGGGAAGATTTCACATGCAGCAAGACCTGTCGGCAGATCTTTCTTGAGATTTTAAGATAGCGCAAAATGGGAAATGGATGACTTTGCTATAGATTATATTTTTTGACAAAAACTGACTGAAGAACGCGTGGATAAAGGCACTCGCTGATGGTAGCAAAGTCAACGACACTATCAGGACTTAAAAAACTATGTGAGAAGCGATTTAAGACATGAGCGGTCTGTAAATCCTGAACTGTTAAATAAATAATTTGTTCATCGGCATACAGTAAGTATACCACTCCCGTACCGGTATGGTGAGCCATCAAAAAACTTTTTTCCAAAAAGTGTATCCGTGACACTTACTTTTGTTAAGTATAATATATAAGTATGTATATATGTTCTTGTATGTTATATTTTGTGTTTGAATTTTATTAATTTTCTAGTTTTATATTCTTATCTTTGCTCATGTTTGCATTACCGACAATAATAATTTTTTTGCACATTACCGCTGGTTAGCTGGTAGAAAATGCTTTATAGCATTGAGCTTGCCAGTGTAAAAACTAAAAGTGCACTAAAGTATTTATTCATTCATGGTGAAAGGCCAATGATGGTGATGATAAAGACACTGTAATTTTAATGTAATCTTTGTTTAGAAAAGTCCGAGAAAAATTGAACTAAAAAAAATGTTTTGATGAAGTACGACAGAAAATAAAAAACCAAATATCTTGAATCGTATCTACACCATCTCTTGGGCACGTTAACTGAATTATACTGCATTAATATACTAAAATAATACTTTTAACAAAGTCCAGATGGCATGCGCGAGTCGAACGAAAGAAAAAAGAAGAGTTTTTAGACGGGATCTTGATCTGTATTTTGTCATCTGGCGGTTTTTTTATTATAATTCAGAAACTTACACTATTTCGCTCTATATTGTGTAACTAGCTGTGCCCCACGGTTTCACCCGTGTTAATTTTATCCAACGAACACCGCAACGCCAACGCACCCATTCAGCCTATCATAATTGTTCTACCCGCAAGTACAAATTATTTTAATTTTTCATTATAACCTAAACTATGCGTCAAAATAACACGCTATTTGGAGCAAAATTTAACTTCATTAAATTGTCTTTATGATAAAGTATCTTTTGTTCGTAAGGATTATTATGCCATGTCCAAAAATAATGTTCATAAATCACTTTTTAATTTTTAACAATTGCTTGTCACAAAATAGCTTATTGGGGTTTATTTATAAGTGATAGGCATATGCTATGGCTGACTTTTTTTTAGGTATTTTAAAGGCCAATATTTTTATAAACATTATATTTACATATCATTAACCATTATGCCAGCGCACGCGGATAAATAAGTTCGGGAGGGCTTCCGCCACCGACTTACTTAACAAAAATCAATATTTAAGGCTAGCTGAGAGATATAGCCTAATATTAGATAGCCTATATACTATTTCTCGTGAATCTGGATTTTATATAAAAAAATATTTTCCATTTCCATAATCCGACTGGTAGTTCCAGAGATTAGCATGTTTAAACAAACAAACAAACAAAAAACTCTTCCGCTTTATTATAATATTAGTATAGATGTTACGGGATTTTACGTCATGTAATTTGGTTATTGTACACAAGTAAAGTGGATTATAAATAACTAGCGCTTTGAATACAGCTTCGCTCGGGCCAAGTTTGAAAAATATAATTCTTATATGATTTATCCATACAAATTTTGAACACGGTTACAGCCCATTAGGGGTAAAATTTAAAAAAAATCGTTCTGGCGATTGCCTACAAGCTATGTGGGTGCCAAATTTCAGCCCAATCCGTTCAGTGGTTCGAGCTCTGTGTATGATAGATCAGTCAGTTAGTCCTTTTATATATATTATTATTAAATAACTAGGAACATGTATTTTAAGTTGCCACAAAAACACCCTGTACAGTTTTAACAAGAAAACCACTATCTTGTTAGCGCTATGTTTGAGGATTACAAGAATAATTACAAAACATATTGTATTCATTATGTCCCTAACACAGCCACAACCCGAATTTATTGAAGTGAAAACTTCTTTAACCGCGTCGAGCGATTTTTGGTAGGAGAAAACATTGTGGATTCGCGTGACCTTCGCGTTACAGATGACCTCGACATGCTCGTAACTATTTCGCTTTCATCAGACATACTCATACATTTACGCTTTCATTCATTGTATATACTCGACTGTATCTGCGTGTTTGACTTTTTGTATGGGTAAAATCTTGAGCTTTCGCGTCACCGACATGCTCTGCAATAATTCAGACTTTAATTGATTTAAAAATTCGATATTGAATTTTCACTTCTTTCGACAGTCCTTAAGACGTTTAATGCGACGAAGTTTAATTGCTTGGCTGATTGTTCTAGTGATCCAGTCTTAAGTATATATATAATCTTTAGTCTAAGCCAATGTTTGATTCAGTCTTGATTATATCTAGTGAGATTTTAATAAATAGACCCGGAGATTACACCTCTTCACATAATTTTCAACAGCCCATGTTTTGGTATTGACTGTCCAGGCGTCTATTTAGAAGTATTAGCTTCGTCCTGAAAAAAATAATTGTAAATTTAAATTAAACAATTTATAACCATATTAGTTTCGTAAGTGATATTTATCTGTTACATATACGGAAATAACAAACAGGTACGGATGTTATCTCATGCTAATTGGCCACTGGAACCTATGACTATTCAAGAAGCTTACACAAGATTGCTTTCCAGGTATGTCACTGTTTTTTTTTTGGATCTGACTATACTGTTAGCCATAAGGGCCCTGAATCCTCCGATGGTTTTTACTGCTTCATCTGGCTAGGGAAAGAGTGGCCACAAGTTCAAGGGTACCAAAATGGCCGAACCACGGCTTGGGTTGTTAGTAACTATGAAGTTGCTATTTCAAAGGATTGAGTTGGAACGGTTCAGGTGTCAAAATCGAGATAAAAAAAACATGTGTGCACACGCTGTAGAAGTGATACCTTCAGAAAATATAATAATATATTTTTTGGAATACTCGTACTATCGGCCACTCGTACTGTACATACAACAGTGCGTACAAGTCTGGTCGTCACACCGCTAGGCCAGTTCGATGATAATCATTGTTGGCGACAGAACAGTTATTTTCGTGTTTCTTGTTAGGTTATTATGTGATATTATTGTGTTTACGTGTTATATACTATGTGTTACGATAAAATAGATCGATACAGACAATATTATAGAGAAATGTTAGCGACTACGCTACGTTTTAAGTTGCATGTTATATATTAAGATGTATATAAACGATTATGTATTGTGTGTCACATATGTGAAAATAGAACTAATATAGAATAGATTAATGCATAGAGTAAGCCAATAGAGTAAGGATATCAAATATTATAGAAACTTTACGAACGGAAAACAGTGATGCCACCCGTAAATTACATTGTTTTTGGTTTATGTACGGAATATATACTTGATGTATATTATATGTGAATATGTAATGGATAGGTAATACGATAAGGAACATTTTGATATATAACATGTGTACATAAGATATATAATGACAGAAATATAGAGAGATTAACAGGGCAACCAAAGCGAAAACTGAAATTAAAACACGAAATAAAGTGGGGCTCTCTTTACGGTCATTCTCCGAACTACTTAAGCTTGAAGAGGGGCCGTATTGGGCAAGTTGCGCTAGTTCAACGACTCAATGCGCTAGTTACATGTAACACACGAAGAAAGCATTTGGTCGATCCTACTGAACAATCAACAAACAAGATATCGCACGGTTCATTGAAGACCTTCGGCACCTCAGGAGGAGCGGGAACGTGCATGATTGCACCCCGTACCCCCTCACTACTTAGTTAGCATCGAATTCTCACTAAGCATCCGTACGGCGAATCTACGTTAGATCGCGACTTTTTGCATCCGGCGCAACGACAAAACGCCCGTCCAAACCGAGGGAAACGGTCCACCCTCTGGCACCCTCACGCAGTGCGGAAGTGACGCGTACCCAACAATCATACTAATAAAAATCAGTACTTGCATTGACCGTGCTCTAATGCTCACTCATTTTCCGGTGAAGCTACTATAGATGTATGCATGTGTTTGTCTCTGTTTGACGATAGGGCCCGTTTTAAGTTTCATAGCGTGTTAAAATCACGACGGTACCGTACTAAATAAATTTTCATTAAAAAAATTCAAAACCGTATTGGGCACGGTTCGTAAAATATCCAACAGCCGGACAGTCAAAGAGGCTTTTACATGCTTTTTAAACATACACGAAGACCATCAGCCTCTATCCCCGAAGGGTAGGCAGAGGTGCACTTAGTACACTAATCAACAAACTAAGTTATATCGACTTAATCATTTGAAGTACAGACCTCATTTAGCGAGTCGTGCATGATTTGCACACCCGGATCCCCCTCACTACTAACATCGCGGCCCACTGGCATCCGTACGGCGTCTACGAGACGGGCATCCGGCGCAACAAAAACGCCCGTCCAAACCGGGGAAACGTCACACCCCCCCCCCCCCTCACGCAGAGGGGAAGTGACGCGTACCCAACAATCATAGTAATAAAAATCAGTACTTGCATTAACCGTGTTTAATGTATTCTATTTCATTTTCTGGCAAGCTACTATAGATGTATGTATGTGTTTGTCTCTTTTGAATGCCCGTTTTTAGTTTCATAGCGTTTAAAATCACGACGGTACCGTACTAAATAAATTTTCATTAAAAAAATTCAAAACATTATTACCGGTTCGTAAAATATCCAACAGCCGGACAATCAAAGGGCTTTTAATGCTTTTTAAACATAACATACCATCACGCCTCTATCCCCGAAGGGTTAGGCAGAGGTGTACTGATGTACACCCCAGTTCGCCGGGTATGTTTTTTACGTCTCATATGACATGGAGCGAGCCTATTGCTATTTATAGGACACAAAGCCAAACTCTGAGTTATTACTAAGAATTTCATGGATAAACCCAATAACACTTTACTCGACCTGGGAATCGAACCCAAGACCTCGAGCATAGCAGTCGCACTTAGTACCACTAGATAACTGTTACAAATACTAATGTTTTTATTCACTGTGTAAATAATGTTTGCAGTTATTAATTAAATTATTTTAGTGAATGTACAGAGAGGAAATCATTTTCAGACACCATAGTGATTCACCCTATGATAATCATTCGACAGGAAAACTCCTTGACAATGTCCTTGATAGCATTTTCCGGCAAATCAGTAATGTACTTACTGAGGAAACTATATATATATAGGATAATGTTAGGTTCTATAATTAGATTCCGAAGTACATTACTGATTTGCCGGACAACAAGTTCAAGGACCATGTCAAGCGGGCTTTACTGTCAAAATGTTATTATAGAGTGGATCATTATTTGAATCATAGTGATGTCTGGAAGTGACTCCCTCTCTGTGCATCCACTAATTTATTATTATAAAACCTAATATATTAACACTTGTACAGTTGAAAAAAAAGGTAAACCCGATAGAGTTTCTTACCGGTCCATCTCGATGTCTGGGATGTTTTCCGAACCGGCAGTTTTGTTTTGACGTTCATAAGTGGCTTGTTAGGGCCTAAATTGGATAAAGAATTTTTTGATTTTGAAACATATAGAACCTAGCACTATTACGTAACTTAGGTACCTATATAGAAACCTTTATTGATCTTACCAAATCTAAAGCAACAAGTGGCCAATTTACAAAATCTACCATATGTAAGGTTTTGTGAACATGCATTATATTAATTATTTATTAAAGTTGTATTGAAAGGACAAAATTAATATGAAATTCTTGGAATTTATTGTTTACTGATTCGCGAGGTTCCATGTTATAGATCGCTAAGTGCGCTTTTTTATTTATGTTTTTTTTTTTAGTTAGTGTCATACATAGGTTTAGCGTTTGAGGACATTCTCACCTAATGTAATGTGGCTGAGGACTGGCTCTAAAGTGGAGCTGTCAGAACATACTTAAAGGTGTTGGCGACAGATTTTCAACTTGAGGGTGGTAGCTAGCCAGGCGGGTATTAGAAAATAGCCCTATCACCATGTTATGGTTTCATCACGATGTTCTCCTTCACCGGCTGCTCAGGCTCATTGCAGGGATTCGAACTCAGGTCGATCGACGCGGAGTCCGTACACTTTATCACTGAGCTATCATTGTTTCACCACAAATCCACACACACATACAGACACATACGACAAATTATTCTTCTATTTACACTATCACAATGGTACTTTTATTTGTCCCACAATGTCACTAGTTAGTTGGATGTCATGCCTTGTTTAAGCTCTCTAGTAGGTATAGGTACGACCAATGACGTTTTATAAATAGGCGTATTATACTCTCACTAAAAGCAATTTGAAAACTGCACAAATATTTTTATCAGCATGTTGTAACAAAAGGGACAGGAAATCACAGCGTAAGGCGGAAACACTGTTGTCAAAAAAGGATGAAAGTTTCTTCTCGCTCACGCCGGTATCATGTCGAGAGCTAAAACTGACGCAACTACCCTTCATTCACGATGCCATTTAATGAGCGTCAATGCCGTATCTACTTATAAAATATCATTGGGTAGGACAAAGATTCATTCATTCATTCACACGTAAATTCCTTTATATATGTACATTACCATTTTTGACGTCCTAAAGAATCAGGATTATACCAGCATACTTTTTCGTCGGTGGTGTGAATACGATTTCTCCTTTTTCATCATAAGAACCCACATTTACCACTTTTCTGAAAAATATGTAAATTTATTTAATTAAGCGCTTGCTCTCAAGGCCGGTGAAGCTGTAAAAGCGGTCTGAGGCTTCAGGACCCTTACAGCTGCTTACAGTACAGTCGGATTGAAAAAAAAGCTGTAGTGAAATTTCGTTAAGGCGCTCTCGAAGCGTAAATAATATTCATATTCACAACACGCGCAACTGCGCAAGGTCGCTGAGTGAAATGGACATATGTTTTTCGGAAATATAAGTTTTAAAATTTATTAAAATAATAATCTAATGTTTTGAATCCGTCAGCTTCTAGAGTTTATGATTAGGAATTTTATGATATAATTTTTATATCAATTGGAATTATAGATGCTCAGAAAAACTCGATTAAAATTAAGTTTACGATTTTTTTATATGCAGTAAAGTATTTCTAATTATGTTTTTGAATCCGTCAAGCCCTGCTAATAGGTCAAGAATGAAATATATTTTTTCCAAAGCTTTTAAATACCCAAGGTTATAGAGATAAACTCATTTGAAAATGTTGATTCCTGGTAGAGCATCACCTTAAATAGCTATAATACAATGTTCTAACGTCACTACTCGCAATAAATGAATTCTACAAAAGAGTATACGAGATAGGTACCAGATATCTTCATAGTAACGCCACACTTTTATTTATAACTTCGCTCACAAGGATTACAGAATGCTATCGAGCGGGTACACGCACGAATATTGCTCCCTTACTCCCGGCTATTTTAAAGACAAAATTTCTTTTGTGGGTGTTTCTTAGACTTTTTTGTAGGTTTTTTTAATTTATAGAGTTATATAGTACATTAATTTGCTATATCTTCTATGGTTTACTCAGCTTAAGCCAATTAAGCGCCCGAATTGATTCACCATGACCAGTTTTGTTTTTATTTGCGAGGAACCCGACTGCTATTTCTAAAATAAAAGTAACTTTTTACTCCTTATAATATCAGCTATCTGCCAGTGAAAATCCCAAGTTTTTGTCTTTTTAAGTTCATATGCATTTAGTAAAAAGCTCATATTTGAATATTGCATACAGATAATTTAATTTTTTTTTGTTTATATAGTTTATTATTTTGAAAGAACATAAGAAGTAAGTGAGTTAGTTACCTAGTTGAGGTTTTTGAGGAGATCTTGATCTGTGAAATTGTGGTTTATATTGCAATTAATTAACATATGATATTCGGCCATATATTTCGGCCATATATTATGGAAATAATTATATTACTTTTACTGACATTATTAAATAATAATCACAAGATACATGCATTTTAAGTTGCCACAAAAACACCCCGGAAAGTTTTAACTAGGTGCCGCCATCATGTTGAAGCTTTGTAAAAATATTCTCTACACGTAACTATGGCAGAACTTTACAAGAATATTAAATAAAAAAAGAAGGGGACTGCAATATACCTAAAGAATCACGCTAATTACTTTTTGTCACCACAATCGCTCGGTCGTCATGGTGATTATGATATCTAACTAACTACCTACTAACAAACAACTATGAAACGTTCCCTTATCAGGCGACAGACAACAGCTGTAATCGAATAGGGCGCAGACATTTGGCCTGTTTATCGCAAAACATATTTTGTGGAATTTATCCTCTAAGATTGTATTGAGGTTTATTCGTGTTTCACCCGTGTTAATTTTATACGACAAACACCGCAACGCCAACTGACCCGTTTAACTTAATATAAATGTTCTTCCCTCAAGTACCAATTATATAAATTTTTCATTACCTCCTAAACGGTGTCCTGATGGCATGCTATACAGAGAAAAATTTAACTTCATAAAATTGTCTTTATGATGAAGTAACTTTTATTCGTAAGGATTAATATGCCATGTATAAAAATAATGTTCATAAATTACTTTTTAATTTTTAACAACTGTGTGTCACAAAATAGCTTATTGTGGCTTATGTAAGATAATATGTTATCCCGGACTTTTATTGGATATGCTAAGGACCAATATTTTTGTAGAAAATTGTATTTCCGTATCATTAACGATTACGCCAGCGCACGCGGTTACAGCAATTAGGGAGGTATTCTACCTCCGACTTACTTAACAAAAGTCATTATTTAAGGCTAGCTGAGAGTTGTAGCCAAATTTTAGCCTATTATATACTATTCCTTTTGAATCTGCCTATCATATACAAAAATAATTTTTCAAATCCGACTAGTAGATCCAAAGATTAGTGTGTTTAAACAAACAAAAAAAACTCTTTCGCTTTGTGATGTTAGGTATAGGTTGTTCCCTGATAAAAAAGCCTAGTCTTAATAGAGACCGAATAGAGATTTCGTCTTAACCCAGTGTCGTTGAGGCGAGCGAACACAAAACGGCTTTTGGGAAAAATACACTCGTATAATGGACAGAATAAATTTTATGTACAAATTAGGCGTAGGTATTAGCGGTTTCACTCGCGTTTGATTTTTCTAACCTTCATTCGCTTAGCGTACTTTCTGGCCTACATTTTGTATAGTATTTGCTACGCTCGTAAATACTGTAGCGTGATGTTAGTCAGCCTGTAACCTTTCTCAGTGAATAGACTATAAAATACAAAAATACTTTTTCACATCTGACTGGTAGTTCCAGAGAATAGCGAGTACAAATAAACAAATAATATCTTGAACTTTATAATCTCCCATACTTAAATAATACCTATCAATGATACCTTGCAATTGTGCCCAGTTCACTTTTGACCTGACACCGGCGTGAGCAAGAAGAAACTTTTATTCTTTCTTTACAACACAGTTTTCGCCTTACGCTGTGATTTCCTATCCCTTTCGTTTCAACATGCTGATAACAAAATTTGTAATGTTATATATTGGTTTTGTGAGAGTATAACGCGTCTATTTATAAAACGTCATTGGTACCTATAGATTATCTCTCTCTTATGAATCAACGTTAATGTTGCCTGAACAAACGTCTACTAAATGTAACCTAGAGATTCAAACACCCGAATTGGAAAGTACAATATATTTGGAACGGCAGATGGAATTATACATACACCTAATTTTGCAAACATTTTTTTATACAACTAATATTGCAAACAAGCATACATCCCGGCCGATGGCAAGTGGCTACCGTAGCTTATGGACACTTAATCACCGAAGGAACACAAGACAAACATATTTGGCTGCGAGCCACCAATCGGCTGTTCTAGGTAGAGAGAAATCTCAAAAAAAAACCAACAGTACACGCCTCATACCCTCATTTAATTTTTAAGGAAATAAAAACAAGTGGTATCATTGATTTATTTGTATTATTTAGATAACTTAACAAAGTAGTATTTAATTTTAGATCCAAATAAATAGTGACCATTTTTATACTAAACTATTACTACTACTAGGCAAAGGCTATTGATACTAAATGGGTAATTAATTAATGTTACTTTGAAGAAAATAAACAGAACTCGGTCTCGATAAGTCCTTTTTTTGGGAGTTATCCGTAACCAATTCGTTAAAAAAATCCGGACATCCACGTAAAATTTTTTTTTTTTTACTTTTTTTTTAAATAGCAAAACAATTATTTTTTTCGGATTATGAGGTTGATTATTTGAACTGTTTTCTTAAAATATATCTACTCATATTATCGTTTAGGACAATTGGTTGTGGTAGAGGCAGTTTAAGAGCAAAAAATTGTTTGCCTTTGACATGTCAATTCATTTCTCTGTACCCTACCTCTCCATACACTATTTACTACAGTACCTACATATTATTATATACAAGTTGATCCCGAAACGCTACAACCCAAAAAAGAGTCACTGATGGTGTAAAACTTACTTTTACGTTCCAGATCCAATAGATATTTGTACATCACACATTTATTCTTCGTGATTAAAGACACCGAGAGTTTCAAGGGAAATTTTCGCTATTATACCGCACACACTAAATACGCGTCACTGCTATTATTTAAGCGAAAAAAAAACACCGGCGTCCGCTCACTAACAAGAAATATCCCGACTGAGAACGGACGCTCTGTCCTCTGTCGCTTATATTAGTATATAATAATTAAAGTACTCCCAAATACAAATATAACTATCTATAAAATAATATTACATTCATAAATTACTTTTTTTTAAATGTTACATGCAGTTACATTCTTTTTGCCTGGCACCGGTAAAGATATATCGTGAGGATGGATAGTTGGAAATAATATATTTTTCGCCATAAATCGTCTTATTAATTTATAACGGCTTAGTGTTAGTGTTTCAGAAACTGCATTGAACTTACGACGTTCGAATTGTACAAATAGATTGGGCTTTAGGTAAATTAAAACAATATCACAGCATTTTTTCCCCGCATTTGCTAGCTACCAAATCATGTTGAAAATCTATTCGCCTCAAGCACCTATACATATTCCAGCATCTACAGTTGGGAATAAGTACTTCTCCGGGTTTAGCGTGTTTCTTTCTTAGGCCATATCGTCACTTAATTGTATAAAGAATTTAAAATAAAGAAAGTCAAAATGTGTTATTACTAACACACTTAACAATTACACGAACTACTTTAAACTATTGGTCGCCCAATGATCGAAATTCGACCAGTGACTTTTTAATCATAGACTATTTTCTGTTTTGACATTTGCAGTATCTATGAACCTAAACAAAGGTGTCCAAAGTTTTCTTCTCACGTATTAATATAATGATAATAATGTTTCTACTTATATTATAATATTACAAAGGTTTAGACATTGTTTATTTGAACATGATAATCTCTGTAACTTTCAGTCGGATATCAAAAACTATTTGTTTGTTGTATAGCCTATTGATTGAGCAAACTTATAAGCTATATATCTTCACCATAAAGCTTTAAGAACCCGATCAGTAACTATGAACGTTAAGCTATCTGACAAAATACGGGAAGTGAGAAGAACGCTTGCTACACGGGTGTATTAGCGAAGGTGCGATGGAGAGGTAGGTGAATACGTTGAACACGGATGAACCCGTGGGGCAGAGCTAGTAAAGTATAACAAAAACATACTTACTTAGACGGGGGAACGTATCCAGGCGGTCTAAACACATCGACGAATGTGTTCATGTGTTTTGAATCATTTGCGTAAACGCTGTTAATAAAACTGAAATAACAAGACAATTTATAACAAAAAACAAAATCAACTTCAATGGTTTTGAAGAGTTCCCTGGTGTATCTTCAAAGTTGAAGGTCCAATGCCAATGAAACTAAAATGGGGACCACACTTGAGGTATCTATCCCCTATCAAACAAAAACAGAAACATCGAAATCGGTTCATATACAAAGAAGATATGGCTGTATATCCATAAATATATCGAATTTTGCATTCTCCCGTCTTTTTTTTAATTCGGTTAATAAACAATTTATGATTTTAACGGAATTAAGACTGGCTAGATTGAACATATAACTTCTGAGCATGACCAAATAGTTGACCACCGAAGGGCTTTTTTTACAAACCAATACACTAATTTACTATTGACGAATATTGAAGCAATGATGGCTCAGTTAGTAGCGCGTACAGACACCGCGTCGATGGACGTGAGTTCGAATCCCGGCAATGAACCCGAGTGAGAGGTGAAAGAAAACATCGTGATGAAACCGTAGCATCTTTTTCTAATCCCCAACTGCCTGGCTAGCTAAGTAGCTACCACCCTCAACTTGAAAATCTGTCGCCAAACACCAATGGGTGTCTTCCGGCAGCTGCACTTATGGGTCAGTCTTCCAATAGTCTTAGCGTGCTACCATCTTGGGCCACATCGTCACTTAAGATCAGGTGAGATTGTAGCCACAACACTAAACCTATAATGATAAAAAATATATTATGTAGTGTTGAATTCAAAATAGTATAATACAATAAAATTATCTTTGTAATTTAAGCTCTGGTTTTTGCTTTACTAGTATAGAAAACAAAAATCAAAATGTATCGTATGATTTACAGTAGATATTTTTTAATAACAATGTGACATTTTAACGTCATCGTAGTATTATATATATTATTAAAAAATATCACATTAAAGAAATTTCATTACCTTTCCATCGTAAATAAATAAATCAGCATGCAGCAAAAGTTTGTTTGCATTTTAAAGCAGAAATTATATACATTATTAATTAATTTAGAACGGCAGATGTTTTCAAGATAAAATAAAATATTAGGGAAATCAAACTGATTATCTAGACAAGAACGCAAACAAAGTAATAAATCACTCCTAATTGTTCGAAGTCCAAAGTTCGATTGCCTCTCTGTACTGAGCTGTAAAAAGCGTTTGACTGAAATAATTGGTTTAGTACATACGTTAATATATTAATTAGGTTATTTTAATGCTACTGTGATCGATGAATCATGATGATTAAATTGCGTGGGAACATCGAGCTCCGTATCTCGGAAGAGTGCAGGATACGCGTCGCCACTTTGATAAGATTCGGACTTCTTTCCGGTTTAAGAATATAATGTTTTTAAACTGTTGAGCAAAGTCCTTTTTGATGAAAACCGAACCAAGTTTTAAATTATGATATGCTTCTTTTTCAGGTGACAATGTTCTTCAACCTTCGCATAAGTCGCCTACGGTTAGGTAATTTTTTATCTTTAGGTTATACCGATACTGTTTATAGGTTATAACGTAACATACCATCACGCCTGTATCCCCGATGGGTTAGGTAGAGGTGTAGTAATGTACACCCTCTGTTCGCCGGGTATATTTTTTGGTCTCATGTAATTGAGTCGAGCCTATTGCTGTTATTTGGGCACAAAGGCAAACTGCTACTGAGAATTTCATAGAAAAACCCAATAACACTTTGCTCGACCTGTGAATCGAACTAACACTAGGCTAATAAAGCAGTTATAAGCCGTTTATAGTTTATAATGTATGTAAATAAGATACACCTACAGTATAAATACATACAATATAGAGGAAATATTAAATGCAGCGACGAAATTATGGAAAACTGAGAATTTCAAATTAGCTCTGTTAACTTGCAAGCAGAATGTATAATACCGGACGTGATTTTGGATAATAAGTATCTATCTACTACGTTGAGATCATAAGAAAAGTTGTGAAGGTAAAGTATACACATTTGTACGATTACATTTATATTAAAAAGGTACAATAATAATACACTAGCTGAGCCCGCTGCTTTGCTCGCGTAGACTATACAATGTGCACATTCGCAAATCGTTTTGCTTTCGCTTTATTAAAAACAAAAATGCTTAATTTGACTAATCCTTAAAAAAATATACATATTATGCTATTGGTGATTTTTTGTAGGTATATTTTAGATCTCCAATTATGTATTATTGTAGATGTGCCTGGTGTTCAGTGTAGTAGTGAATAAAAAACGTGTAAATCGGATAGATACTTAGGTGGTTTTCCATGAAAAGAACATACACTGACAGACAGACAGAGAGAATAAAGATATATATATATAAGACAATATTTTCAAGTTATCAGGAATTGTAAATTTTAACAATTAAACTAATGCGTTGCTCTGAAACAAAGTTTTTTTATTTTAGTACATACACACACTACTAACTAATTACACTTTTTAAACATAATAATATTATCCTACCTGAAACAAAGAAACGACATTTAAAGTGTATTATTTAAATTGTCAATTCCTTTTATAAACAAATACAAATTTTATATCTCAGTCACGGTTACTTGTCAGTTAAACTTAAACTACTTCCTCGACCGAGTTAGCCATTATGACTTACAGCGCCATCTGTGAAATACATGCAACTACGAGACGAAGCCGTACAAAATAAAGAAATAATTAGTTTCTTTACATTTCCCTTCCCAAAGAAGAAAATTTTCACCAAAATTTTCATTTATCTACACTCAACAATTAAAACTAAGTCTAAATTTTACAATATTATATTAAAGTAAATAGAATTTGTTTTTATGTAGGTATTGGTATAAGTTTTGTGACATGAAAGAGATTTGACTCTGACTTTTTGTGACCTGTATTAATTTTATATACTGAATTTGATATCTTTTCAATAATTTTAAATGGACCGATTTTTAGTTCATCTAGTTTACTTCTGTTTAGTTTGTTCCCATTCTCTACATATACTATATCCCCTGTATTTAGATTTAATTCAGTTCTATTTTTGTCAAATTTTTGTTTGTTATAATTATGTGATTTAATTGAATTTTCAAATGCTATTTTCCTATCACTCATCCATTCATTTTCCGATTTATCTCGTTTTAGTTCATTTGGCAAACAAGAGACATCTGTACCATCTAACAGGTATTTTGGTGCAAAGCCAGTAACTGTATGTTCTGTATTATTATATTTATCTACACAGTTATGAGCAATGGTTGTCCATGCTACTTTATTACTTTTTTCGTTTATTTTACATCTGATTTTGTTTACGAGTGTTTGATTAAGTCTTTCATTTAAACCGTTAGAAAACGGGGCATTTACCGCCGTGAAAATCATTGTTATAGATTTTCCATTTAAAAATGTTTTGAAATCTTTCGAGTTGATACCCGGGTATTGATCGGTGAGAAGCATTCCAATTGTATCAGAATCTGTTACGTTATTGATTAGTTTAACAAAATCATTAGCATTTTGTGTTTTTGATGTAACTATATAAGCATAGCGTGTAAAGTGATCCACTAAAAGGTGTAAGTATTTTTTTGTCGATCGTGAGCCTCCAAAACCTCCAATCGTGTCTATTGAGACTATTTCAAAAGGTTTTGTGGCAGGACCTAGATGCGACATTAGACCATACTTATCCTGTCCTCTCGTTTTATTTTTTATACATATCTCACAACTTTTACAATGTCTTTTAATATTTATTGTCAAATTCTTTGCTGTATATATTGTACTTATTTTGTTTTGCATTTGTTTTACACCTAAATGACACATGTTTTCATGTACATCTTTAATAAGTTTTTTACTGAAACCTTCTGATAAAATAATTTTTTCACATTTCCTAACCTTTTTATAGTAAACATTGTGTTTTGATATTAATTTTAATTTATTGTTTTTTATGTTTTCATTGTTTTCCTGATCTATAATTATATCATTCAATTTTATCATGTTCACAATTTTTAATTGTTCATTTGTATCTTCACTTGCATCTAATACTGGGTTCCTACTTAAGCAATCTGCTTCTATATTTTCTTTCCCTGGAGCGTATTTAATTTTAAAATCATACTGTGATAAATAATATGTTAAATCTCCTAATTCGTCATCGGTCCTTGATTTAATATTTAAATTTTCCAATGGTTTATGGTCTGAATAGACAGTAAATGATTTGCCTATTAGCCAATATTGCCAGTATCTTATTGCTTCTTTAATAGCTAGGCATTCTAAATAAATTGCTTTTTTTTTATTTTGTACTTGATTTAACTTTTTTGAGAAGTATGCCACAGGCTTATTTTTTCCATTTGGTTATGTTTGCTTTAAGACTGCCCCAATACCTTCTAAAGAAGCATCTGTATGAATAATTATCGGCAAATTCTGGTCAAATATTTCTAAGATTGGTTGTGAGCACAATAGGTTTTTTATATCCTCAAAAGATTTTTGACAATCTGTAGTCCAAATAAATTTCTGATTTTTTCTAAGCAAATTATGAAGGGGATCTAAAATTACTGCGCTTTTTGGTATATATTCATGATAGAAGTTAACTTTTCCTAAAAATTGTCTAATATTTTTCTGAGTTTTCGGTATTGGGAAATCTTTTATTGAAACTAAATTATCTCTTACTGGCCGTACTGTATTATTATGTATTATATGACCAAGATATTTAACTGAATTTGAAGCAAATGTACATTTTGTAAATTTTAATCTAAAACCTTCCGTTTTTATAGCTTCTAATAATTGTATTAGATGGTTAATATGCTCAGAAAAAGATTTAGAAAACACTAGGACATCATCTATGAAGTTTACCGCAAAATCATTAAGCTTATACTTTCTTAAAATGTTACTTAGTATCCTTTGAAAAATCGCTGGTGATGTCTTCAAACCAAACGGTAAACATGTCCATTGATAGTGTCCTTCCTGCGTTACAAAGGCAGTTTTCTTCCTGTCTTCAATTCTTAGCGGGATTGACCAGAAGGCTGAATTGATGTCCAGTGTTGTGAAATATGTTGAGTTTCTTGTCTTAATCACTAGGTCATCGATCAATGGAAATGGTTGAGCTTGAGGGATCACTATTTTATTTAAATCTCTAAAATCTATGCACAGTCTTGATTTTTTGTTTTCTTCTTTCTTGAAAGCCAAAGTCACCGGTGCCGCAAATGGGCTATAAGATTCCTGTATAAGATTTCTATCAAGTAACTTTGCTATTTGTTGTTCTATTTCCTTTTTATCTTCAACTGAACATCTATAAGGTCTTTTACTACAATATTTGTCCATGAGTAGATCAATACGTGCTTCATATTCTCTGACTGTTCCAATGTCATATTTGTCTTTTGCGAAAATTGGTTTGTAAGTATCTATTAGTTTGTGTATCTCTGACTTTTGTTTAGTATTTAAATTACTCATGTTTATTTCAAAATCTTTTTCTTTTATATGTTCATTAAAATTTATTGAACATGTATTTGTTTTATTTTTCACCTCATTAGAAGTATTGTTTTTATCGCCACCATCATTTACAGGATTTTTACCTTCTATTTTTATGTCTTCGCTTTTTTGAGTAATTTTTAAATTCTCATCTTGGATCAGTCTAAATTGTTTTATGATATCTAGTCCAATTAGAAAATCATATTTAAATTTTTCTCCATCAATAATATAAACATGGGCTTTTTCTTCAATATCAAAAAATTTTATTTTAATAGTTGTCAAACCCTTTGTCTTTTTAAAACCATTAATTGTTATTAAATTATCACTTTTTGAATCATCCTCTTGTTCTCCTTTTAGTTTTATTAGTTTGGAATTAATTATAGAAACATTTGAACCGGAATCATATATTCCAAATGTTTCTAATTGTTTATTTAATAATAGTTTGACTTTAATTAATGGTGTTATTATTCGTTTTTTGTATCATTATTTTTGAGTTCAACATCAATTACTGAATTGTTTATGGTCTTATTATTTATTTTTTTATGATTGTATTCTTCAGTCTGTTTGAACCAGCACTTTTCTTCTGGATGGAACCGAATACCTTTATTTAAATTTTCACAAGTTTTACATGGTTTTATTTTATCAGACTTTCCTCTATATTCATAGGTATTTCTTTTATTTCTGCTGAAATTCTTATTATTTGTTACATATTCATGTTTTCCAATTTCATTGTAGAGGCTTGCGGTTGATTTTACCATTTCTTTATTAATTTTATCTATTACATATTCTGGTAATCCTATCACAATAAAATTTATCATTGTCTGGATGTCGATGTGCTTGTTGACCTCTAATAGCAGTCTTTCCTTTTTTGTGGCATATTCAAGTAATGATCCCGCTTGAAATCTAAATGTAAATGCATATTTTACTTGAGACCAACCTTTATTTCCATATGTTTCACAAAAGTTATTCCTCCATACTGCCCATTCGGAATTGACGGTTAATTTTATTAACATACTGCTATACCAATCTAGGCACTGTTTTTCTAGGAGATGTTTTAAAATTTCAATTTTTTCTTCATCCTGTAGAATTTCAAATCTTTCACATTCATTCTCAAATTCACTCATCCATTGGTCAGCATTTGATGTTTTATTTGAAAATTTTTCTATCAAAAACCTTTCAGCAGTTTTTCCTATATTTTTTTTCTCTGGCGCATTGCTATTGCTGTTATTGTGTGAAGGCATTGCTACTTCTGTGATCTTATTTAAATACTGGTCACCAAACTGTAAATTTTCACCTTCATCTAGATATATTTTCCTCAAATCCGTATTTAGAGGGATCCATACTGAGCGTGTTTGGTGTCTTTTTTTTAGCGAGTTTTTGATTTTCGTAAAAACGTCTGAAGACCATATGGCAGTGTGTTTACTTGCGGGCTTCAACTCATCTGGGACTTCAAAAACACGTCCGTCCGTTGTCTCAATAGAGGGTATGCTTATGATATTTGTTTTTCCATCCGTTGACCCCACTACTATAAATTTAAATCGGAGTCGTTCCATCTTCCTTGATTTTAACTAGAAATGTCGTTTTATAAGACAATATTTTCAAGTTATCAGGAATTGTAAATTTTAACAATTAAACTAATGCGTTGCTCTGAAACAAAGTTTTTTTTATTTTAGTACATACACACACTACTAACTAATTACACTTTTGAAACATAATAATATTATCCTACCTGAAACAAAGAAACGACATTTAAAGTGTATTATTTAAATTGTCAATTCCTTTTATAAACAAATACAAATTTTATATCTCAGTCACGGTTACTTGTCAGTTAAACTTAAACTACTTCCTCGACCGAGTTAGCCATTATGACTTACAGCGCCATCTGTGAAATACATGCAACTACGAGACGAAGCCGTACAAAATAAAGAATTAATTAGTTTCTTTACATATATATAATAAGGAAATATTACTGGGATAATAAGAATTCGCGAAAATCCAACTAAAAAATTAAAAATATGTAACGGAAACTATGAACATAATTTTGACCCCCTTCAAAACGCCGGATTTACTCGAAATTTGGCATACTTGTCAAGGACCGATGACAATTTAATATTTCAAACAGTTGTACCCGTTATCCTTACTAGGATAATCAGCATTGGCGAAAATCCAACAAAATTTGGCATACTTATCAAGGACCGATGACAATTTAATATTTCAAACAGTTGTACCCGTTATCCTTACTAGGATAATCAGCATTAGCGAAAAATCCAAAAAATTTGACCTACTTATCAAGGACCGATGACAATTTAATATTTCAAACAGTTAGACCCGTTATCCTTACTAGGATAATCAGCATTGGCGAAAATCCAACAAAATTTGGCATACTTATCAAGGACCGATGACAATTTAATATTTCAAACAGTTAGACCCGTTATCCTTACTAGGATAATCAGCATTAGCGAAAAATCCAACAAAATTTGGCCTACTTATCAAGGACCGATGACAATTTAATATTTCAAACAGTTAGACCCGTTATCCTTACTAGGATAATCAGCATTAGCGAAAATCCAACAAAATTTGGCCTACTTATCAAGGACCGATGACAATTTAATATTTCAAACAGTTAGACCCGTTATCCTTACTAGGATAATCAGCATTGGCGAAAATCCAAAAAATTTGGCATACTTATTAAGGACCGATGACAATTCAATATTTCAACGCTTATTTACAATGAAAGACTTTATTTTTCTTAATTTTTTTACACTAATCTTAATTCAAATTTATTAAAATTTATTTTCCATTTTTTTAGTTGGTTTTTCTATAAGAGCGTGTTTCTTGGTTTTCTTTTAACTTTTTTTTGTCTTTATATACCATTTCGTTTTACGTTTTTACATTTTCGTACTACATACATAAAAATATAATTTGCTGTATTTTATTGACGTGAAACATCTAATGCGGTGGGTCAGACTGGTTGTTGGCGGCTGTTGGTGTGGCGACGCTTTGGCCCAACATTGGCTGTGTGGAGCTGAGTTCGTTTTTATTAATAGACTTACTGGATCATTTCTAAGTTTCGTTTTAAAACATGAATAGATTAATAACGCTTGGTAAGGATCACGACCACCAGATACATAATGATAAAATAAACATCTTCACAGTGACTTTCTTTTGACTCGTCGTGTTTCGGGATCGTCAGGTGTATTTTTTTAAATAATTCTGTAAGATGTTTCACTCCTGCCGGGTGGGTGTCCGGTAACAGCCAACTTTTTAAAATGATTCAATTAATTTGAAAAGGCATTTAGAGCAGAACGGCATTACAGCGGCGACTGACGATGGATTGTAGAACCCACGGTAGTCGCAAATGTTGTTGGATTCTACTGTGACCATCATCAGGTACAGTGCGGTCAGTTTGCCTTGCTAATCTATATTATCTATATTCATATATCTGCAGTCATGTCTGTACATGTAATATTTATTCCCTATAAATTCACTTATATATAAAGGACACGAATTACGAATATATCTTTAAAAAAAATGGGTCTGTCTGTTTGTCCGGATTAACTCAAAAACGGCTTGACCGATTCTTATGAAATGTTGTACATGGGTAGCTTATGTCATTGGTTTTTTGATAAGCTATAATAATTTCCAAAAATAAAATTCAATATTTTTTTAACCGATTTTGATGAAGTTTTGTGCACGGGAAGTATAATTTATTCCTTAATTGACGGGCTATAACGATTTTCAATATTACTTTCGGAAAAAAAATCATCAATTCTCAACAGATTCTGATCTAATTTTGTAGACGGGAAGCATGCGTCATTTCATCATTGAAAAGCTATAAGAATCGTCAACAGTACAATTATTAGACATTGAAAAAAAAAATTGTAGTAAAAAATTTTGATGGAATTTTGTACACGGGAAGTATATTAGGTATTATATTATTTCTCAACTGATATACTATATGAACTGTCAATAATAAAAGTAAAATATCAAATTATGGGATGTAAATAATTACTACGTAGTACAGATGCGTGCGGTGCGGATAAGACTACAAATATTCTTAATAGTCTAATACTTACGTATGAGTAATCATTTGGTTATAAAAAGTGACGCACCCAAAAACATAATTGTACAGAATATTCTGTGATAATAGGATCAAGTGTGATATAATATACGAATGACGTAATTGTCGTAATTACTTGAATTTATAACGTTTTTTTTAAAATCGTGGGTTTTAGCTTTTATGGCCACAATATCAGTTGATGGTAAATGAAGATATGGTTCAAGATGGTGACACGCTCAGCCTAGTGAGGGAGCTGGCTCTCAAGTGCAGCTACCGGAACACACGTATAGGTGCTTGGCGACAGATTTTCAACTTGATCATGGTTAAAAAATTGATAAGTTATATACGAATTTCCAATAATACTTTAAAAATATTTAAAAAAATCTTAATAAAGGTTGATTAAATTTTGTAAACAGGAAGCTTATGTCATCGGTAAATTGATAAGCTTATAATTTTTTTTTTTATAATTAAAAATACCGATTTTTTTTTAATTTTTATAATTTGTTTTGGTAGTATGAGTTATTCCATACTTGGATATAACAATTTTTAACATTACTTCTGGAAAAAGCAAAAAGAAAAAACAACAATTCTCAACCGATTCTGATCTAATTTTGTAGATGGGAAGTATAAGTCATTCCCTAAGTCATGGCTATAAGAATCGTCAACAGTACATTTAGGCATCGTAAAAAAAAGTAGTAAATGATTTTTATGAAATTTTGTACACGGGAAGTATAATATGTCACTCCCCAATTGATAGACTGTATAAATTGTCATTATGAGTAAAAATAAAATTACGGGGCGTAAATAATTATTGCATGCACGTGCGAAGCCGCGGGCGCATCGCTAGTTATTTCATAAAAATGTTATTTAATAGATAACGCACATCTGTAATATATCTAAATAAAGTAAAAATAAGTCTACTCACACAACTCCACACGCGATAAACACGTAAACTTGTATGCAGGATTGTAACATTTTGAACGTAGCTGACGGATGCCGCTCCACGATACAACATGGAATCAGAAAGGAACGCCGTATTTATATTAAGCTCCCTAAAATATGGGAATTAAATTAGAATAATTCACCCTATCATGTCTCTCAGTCATCTGTTGTTGTATTTATTGATGTGTGAAATGAATTGGAGATTACGCTGCATAGTTTTATACAGCGAAAGTTTTTTTTCAATTAATGATCTCTTACGGCCTGTTCACGCGTGCAACTGTCATTGACGATTCATTACGTCATCACGTCTGATCCCGCGGATGGCATCTAAGCCTATTTCACGTACATTTTTGTTATTTAAGGGAGAGCAAAAGAGTTAACGATCCGACAATGAAGTATAGACATCACATTTAAATCGAATCGTGATGAATGACGATTCTTTAAAGACGAATAGATATTTATTTATCCATTTGTATCATGTATGTACATTTGTTCTTAAATGATAAAGTATCCAAATACATGACCCCTGGATAGGGCATGGCAAATTATGAAATTTGTTTTTGAAACATACATTTTTATTTATGTAACTTACTAATTATTTATTTATACATAAAATTTGTTTGTGTCATTGTCATACATTTATTTATATTGGTCATTTATCTCTAGACTCATCATGTCAAATATTTATTACATAAACCTTTACTATTTATATTATTTATAATAATGTCAAAATTATTCTTCAAATTTGCTCCATGTGGTTATGTCATTAATTCATAAGTTCCGAATATTTAAATTAAAAACGATCCGTCAAAAACGAATAATCTTTCAGACGATTCATAATGATGGATTTGTATTTTTATAGTCGTACAAGTTTGTACTCGGCCATCTTATGAGACAGACGTTGGCGGCGAAGTAAACAGTGTGTTAGTTATCTCGGCAGTGTTCTTGAAATAATTACCTGCAGCCGCTCGGTAGATAAACATGCACTAGGGTTGCCCTCTGATTATATTTCTTGGGTTACCTACTTACGTATGGGGTAATGCTGTAAGTATTATATTATCATGACTATCTTTTCACCAAAATAAAATAATACAAATTTTGTAACTTTTATATAAATTATTCCTATTTAAGTTATATTTCTAGTTTTCAAAAGCGATTGTGAGTTAGTAAGATGGGAATGTACATTTTTAAAATAAAAATATACTTTTTGGTTAATGTTTAATGACTCAAAAAAATATTTAAATTCTAGGAAGTAAGTAATATAATATATTTTCGTCATTACTTATAAATTAAATACTCGCGACTATTGTGTAATGAAGTTTACCTAGATTCCGTTTTGGCTATTTATAATAAGAAGTAATACTTTACTGTAGTGTACAGTAATTGCACGCCTACGTCACGCATTTGCACGCTTTTCCCTTCCTTGATACATTACCAGCCCCCGTTATCGTCTGTCGGAAACATAGGACGGTCGCGCACAAACTTGTACGACTGTAGAATATATTTTTAATCATGATTTTCTAGATGCATGAGCATGTTAAGGTAAGGCGGTTATAAGAAGCTATTTAGGTACTACAGAAAAAAATGAATCATCATAAATCGTGATCTGGCAAAAATAACGATTCATCGATGTGTGAATGAGCCCTTATTCTTCGCATTATTATTTCAAGGGCGTTTATCTAATACTAGCTGGTACACGCGACTTCGTCTGCGTATTATGGGATATACACAGATAGATCTCGGAACACGATAAACCAAAAGAAAATCATAGATAGGTTTATCACTATGTGTATGGTGGACGCGATCCCTACCACTCCGCTATATTACTGTATATGCACCAGCTGATTTCGGAACACAACAAACAAAACGAAAATCATACATGGATTTATCACTGTTTGTATGGTATTGTCATTATATGCCAATATGAATCCAAAACATTAACTATGACTTTTAACGGTATAAAAAGTACTCTATGTGTTATTCCAGGTTATAGACTATCTGTCTGCAAAATTTTAT
This sequence comes from Saturnia japonica, assembly GCA_033032175.1. Lineage (NCBI taxonomy): Eukaryota > Metazoa > Arthropoda > Insecta > Lepidoptera > Saturniidae > Saturnia > Saturnia japonica. The sequence continues at coordinate 3,233,705 of CM065330.1, forward strand.
TCAAATCCGTTCAGCCATTTTTGTATGATTGAGTAACAAACATCCAAACATATACACTTTCACATTTATTATATTAGTAGGATAACGTTATGTTCTTTACCAGCTTATAAATGATGGCCGGGTAAAGAGAACTTCAAGCAGTGCTTAACCAACACTTCAGTTCATGAATTGGCGATTTCAAACGCCGTGAATATCATAATTCTGCCTTTGCGGTAATAAGGAAGATTTTCCTTTACCGTCAGACGATACAGATTAAACTCAGATTTAGTAAACTTGAGGACATCTCACGGGTGATTGTAACAACCCCCCCCCCCCCCCCTCTCTCTCTCTATCTATATCAGGGGTCTGACCCCTCATACTTCCCTTTCGATTGCATTATGATTAAATACAAACTTATTCAATCTATTTAACTGTTACTTGATCGTGATCGTCTAATATGGCCTTACGTTGTGAATTAAACAAAGTTGTAGTAAACAAGTTCTTTAATCTGGTACTCAGAAAACATAACATTAAATCAAATTAGTAAATTAGAACTTACTCAAACACATGACAGGAAGTGTTAAAAATACATTGTATGAAATAAAGTTAATATTAATACTATAATAAACTGTAGTTATGTACTGTACTAGAAGTATGATTAATTGCACATGAAAGTTGTTCAAAGGGTTTTTTTTAGCTGAAGTTATTTTCCCACCTCCTCAATCCCGCAAAAGTAGCACTAATCTAAAGATTAGTCACTATAAATAGTGAAACCCAATAATCAACCACCGCTAGCATTGCTAGTGAAGTTTAAGGGTGAGAAGGCAGGATATAGGAATACTGGAACCAGTTCCCTATTTAAGTAAAAATAAATGAATCTAATGATTCAATCTAATGGGTAGTAATAGCAGACACAGTAAAGGCCAACTATAACCCTTCAAGATGATAAAGAAAGCTCCAAGGTGACAAAGTCAACCGGGGAGAAAATATGTAACTCACTTCAATCCAGACCTCCCCGTACAGGAAATAAAGCTAGACTCTACCGACTGTGGGATATATATGGAGAGGGACATAGTCGCAACTCCTATCCTTTAGTCACAAATTGCCCTACCACTGTACGGATCAAAAGACATGAATATATAGAAGATGAGCCACGCCCTAACAAGTATTGTGATTAGAAGGGTACAGAAGCCAGTACATAGTATGACTAAAACCCATCGGATTAAATATAATATTGCCTTATTAAATGGTAGGCTGAACCAATAGTTGTATAATAATATCACGCTAGTTCCAAAAGGAATGTGGATAGGTATTTGGAATTTATATGTGTTGAACTAAATCAACACTGAGTATTTGTACTATAATGTAGTAGTATATAATACTATGATATAGTATTATAAATGATAATTTGAAAAGGCATTTGAACATCTGCTTGGTTCCAGTCACCATTACTTTATAATGTACTAACCGGCAACCACACAGAATATCCATTACCATTTTGTTATTATGAGCCAATGAAATTGATAGTTGAACTAGCACTGACTCTATTCAACACACATTTTGAACAATGAAGGCGGTAGGTGATTGCGTAGGCATAAGGACTGTTTGTCCCTTTGGCAAAACCACAAATATTACCCTTGAACAACCATATGTACCTTACCTTTACCTGTGTATAAAATATAGTATGTGAAATGTTACATGTAGATGATGTGTAGTGATTTATATTCTCATGAGAATATTATATATTACAAATAACAATAACACAGAAATAGTTCCTTATTTATCTAAGTATGTAATTATAATACCTTTCTTTACCAAGGTATTCACATATGTATATTTTACATGAATAAAGTAATATACATTAGTTTTATAGAATTCAAATTCAAGGTATTTCTTATAGAAATTACCAATTAAAGATATTTCTCAATCTGTTAGCGCTGTATGGCACTTATAACAAGTTTTATTATGATTAATGTGAATATATGTCTGTACTGTTGAGTGTGGGTTGGTGACATATTTACCTCAAGATTTTGTACTAACTTTCAGTACAATCCAGCACACCTTCCTTTGTATTATGAACACAAGAGGATGTCTGTGTAGAATCCTGTCTGACCTGGAAGGCCGACCATCACATAGGCAAAAGAATTACAAGATGACAATATCTGGTACTTACTGCTATTGGATCACTTTGGCACGAAGAGCTCTCTTTCAAATGCCAAACCGAATACCAAATCAAAGCAACATAAATACCGAACAGCCACCCTGCGAATCTAATGGCGATCCAAAAACTGAGTCTCACTGTCATGGAATCATTTCTGATTACACCAAGGGAGAAATCTTTGTACGAACTAAATCGATTACCGCTTAATGTGAAGAGATTCAATACACAAACGCCTAATGGGAATTCCTATAATAAAACTCTGATGATAAGACGGTGCACTGGATTTACCTCCAGTTTCATTAAAGCCCGCTTATTGAATTATTTATTCCTGTCACACATAAGTACCTCATTTTAACCAAGGTTAAAACTACAGAATTTGTACAGTAGATCATGTAAAGTAGTAGAATGTTTATATGATAAGTCATTGTCTGAATTCTATAATATTAGGTACGTTCCGTAGTTATTTTTGTACATTTCCATAAAAGTTAATTAAATCTACTTACAGTCTTTAGGGTTTCAAGCAGCACTTCTTAATACTAAATAGATTTATGAACACATACATGCAATGAAACTTTCAGATTACACTAAAACTAGCTAGTACATTCACTATCACGCGCTAATCCTACTTCTCGAATTATTCTAGATTTGATCAAATCTCCCGTAAATAAGACTACTGATATCGCAAGATTCTAGATTCGTACTCTAACCTAACCCTAATAACTTTTCCTATATCTTCTGTGGGATCTCCCTGACACCGATCGCGAACTTCTTGATGTATTTTATTTTAAACGCAACGAGCAAGAACAAAAACCGGAATATTACCTAGCTAATTTCACTGTTAATAACGACAGAACTTTTGACTGTTTTCACCAGCATTATAACGGCTCATTTACTCACTTTTGGTATAATCACGTCTGATATCTACGGACTGACTGTTTTCGACCGACTCTGATTCACTGCGATTCACTGCCTCGACCGACCGTTCGATCCTCTCTGATTGACCACCCTTAACCGATTTCTCCTTTTCTAATTTTTTTTTTTTTTTTTTTTTTTAGAACTGACTACACTGTTAGCCTTAGGGGCCCTAAAGCCGCTGCGGCTTTTACAGCTTCACCGGACTTGGGGGCGAGCGCAGAGGGCACTCAGCCGCGAAAGTTTTGTGGACGACTCGCACGAGGGTGCCGAAGTGGCCGGACCTCGGCTCGGGCGGTCGTCGCGTTCGCAAATAGGTCGCGATCTATTCGAATCCCTACACCTACGATTCGAGCTAACTAAATATACACATAGGCACGTTCCCTTCCTCCAGGGAGGAAGGAAGGAACCGTGCGTATGTGTATTCAGTAATCGGAATGTTTCTACACTAACTAGCGCTAACTAACTAGCGTAAAAAAAGAAAAAAAAAGGTCCCTCACAGAACCTATGTACCTGTGTGGTGTGCACGTGTGTATGTTCATACGTGTGTAGTGTTGTATGTAGGTAGCTAAGTGATGCACGTACAGTGTCACTTGTATCGCGCGGGCGGTTGCCTGACCCAAGGGTTTCACACCGAGGAACGGACCAAGGCTTGGGTTACCGCTAGAGAGGGTGGACGTGACGGGTGTGCTGGAGCGAAATTGACCGCCCGCCCTCTGCGGAGAGAACGGTGGTTACGCGGGCGTGGGCGCTGGCACGCTCTGTTTGGAGAGACGGATGTGTAATATTTATTCGAATTTTCGATGTGATCGTCGGGATCAATAAAAATATTGCGCGGCCGGCATTTGCACCGGATGTCCGTGGGTGCCGGAACATAAGTGGCGGCTGTTTTTATTAACGGATTCGCGTGGTTCGACGCGGTGTCGAAATACGAACGGGAGAGCTGTTTAACGTAGGCATGTATCGAAGGAAGCTCCATATCTCTATGGAGATCTACGCTTCGAACATACCACGGGGCCCCGGTGAGACGATAGAGGAACCTATTCTGCATCGATTGTAACCGTTTGAAACTCGACTCGGACATATGTGCGAACACGGCGCAACTGTATGTCAAAATTGGTCGAATACACGTCTTGTAGAGCGTGAGCTTATGTCGCGTGGACATTTTACTCACCGAACACAACAGAGGATGCAACCGGCCCAGGACCCACGCGGCCCTGTTCCTAACCTTACGGATGTGGGGTCTAAAAGAGAGCCTACTATCTAGGGTTACCCCTAGATATTTGGTCTCTCTTACATACGGAATCGGATTATCGTAGAGCTTAACAGGTTTAAGCTTCCACGGTATCTGTGACGAATCCGCATCGAAGAGCATCGCGGCGCTCTTCGAGGGATTAACGGCTATACGCCACTCGTTAAACCACTTCCCGAGAGTGGTCACGGAGCGTTGGACTTTGTGTCTGAGGTGGGATCTATTCCTATCTGAGGCATATAAGACTGTATCGTCAGCGTATAGCCCTACCTCGACCTCCGGGAGTCGAGGTAGGTCACTGACGTACAGGTTAAATAGGCTAGGAGCCAGGATCGAACCTTGGGGAACGCCTGAGCGTATTGGACGGGGCGTGGACAATTCACCTTCCACTCTATAGCGGAAGGTGCGATCTGTTAAATAGTCGCGAATTATTTTAATTAGCCTATCGGGGACTTCAAAGCGGTACAACTTGTAAATCAATCCCTCGTGCCAGACCTTATCAAAGGCCTTGGCCACGTCGAAAAAGACCGCAAGTGTACGGCGGGGTTTATAAAGTTCAGCAAAATTAAATGCAACGTGCTCCGTGAGGCGGTGCACTTGATGAGTGCTCCTTTTCTAACTGACCCAGCCCTTTAAATACCCCGTCATTTTGATTTAATTCCCACGCTCCTTTCGTCCTAACGTTTCTTTTTTTTTTCTCTATTTTTGCCAAAGTCCCGTTATTCCTACGATTGTTTTGTACTCCCATCGTTTGGGGTTTTCCCTCACCCTTTTTTTGTCCCGATATTACTGCGTATTTTTTTTCATTGCCACTAGAGATGGGTAGTACATGTACTAATAATTAATAAGAACTAATTCCTGACACTGTACTAGAACGAACTATTCCATAAGCTTCATAGTACATCGTTCATTTAGTACTTCGTTTGCGGCAGGCCAGCACGGTGTATTTAGTACTTAGTATCTATGTGACTCATGAGACCGGAGACGTGGTTCAGTCGAAAGAGAGCGAAATTACAAAGTAAACACCTAATAGGCTCTAGTTCATTAAGCTATTTTGAAATAAAGACGGGAGAGTAATAATTATTTTTATTATTGTTTTTAGACATTATGGTGAGGATGAATTTGTTCTAAGAATTAGTTTCAAAATTTGGTTAGAATAGAAGAATACTTTTTTTATTAGTTAATACTATTTTTCTGGAAGTGCAAGTGTAGTTTAGTCTAAAAACACCGGGTCTTTAGAATGACAATCCTAAGCCTGGAAGGTATGAAGGAGAATCAAAATATGCCTAATATTCGTCCGTGTACGATCCATTGTACTACTGTACATTGTACTATTAATAAATAGTACCAGAAATCAGATCTACTTCAGTTGAGAGATTGTACTAATTCAGAGCGCCACTTTTAATATCCGAGCAAGCGCATCCCTATTTTCTCAAGGTTCCTCAGTCTATCTTTGTTTTCTATTGTTTTTCGCCGTGTCCGGTCATTTCTTTTGATAATTCTGTATTCTCACGATTAGTTATCCGCATGCTGTTTTTGTTTTAATATTGCAAAATGGTAAAACCCGTAGTTTTCTACTTTATTATATGTATTACAAAGCTCCCCGCATTGTAAACAATATCTTTTATTTTTATTTTATAAATTTTAACCTTTATTACAAAAAAATTAAATTACCTACGTTTGTCAAAACATCGAATCATACTAGATTTAAAGTACTTATAATGTTAAATGAGGCAGCGTTACTTGTATTGATTTTATTTTTATATTGATTTCAAAATTATAGCTAGGTACTTAGGGTGGATCTGTTACATGATTCACCAATTAAACCATTCAGTCACCAAGATTTAAGATCTTATTGCGTTTCACCTGTCGTTTATTTAAAAAATCTTATTACCTACTTACTAAAAAAAATATTTTTGATGTGAAACATGTAATTGCGTGTTTGGACGGGAGTAAAATCATTGTCATGGGACGTCGCTACGTGCCATTAGATCAGCGTCGCTTCTGGCCGGCTATTTCCGAATCAACCCTTCCCTCCCAACATGTATTAGCGTGGTTTGTTATACTAATCTTTATACGTTACTAGTTGACCCGCGCAACTTCGTTTGCGTCATATAAGAGAGAGAGAGGAAAGGGTTAGAGAAAGTGGGTCGTAGGTACTGTATTATAGGTACCGCCCGGCTCCCACATTATGCTGCATAATAAAAATGCGCTCGCGATACTTGATTATTATTTTGCTGCCGAGTTATTTTAAAACTGTGATATCTCCTAAGATATTCATTTAAATCAATTACTGTAAATAGCAATTTTGTTCAAAATTAAATACTTGTGATGAATAACTTATTTATTTCTATAAGGATGAATACCATGTAGACAAAAACACCTTCACAAGAACTTAGAACAAATTATATTACCATAAATAAAAAAGTTTATCTTGAGTAAACCTTAAAAGATAGTCATATGCTGTCCCGGACTTTTTTTTAGAACTTTTTAAGATTAACAATTCTTTTACACATTATTATTGCATAACTTTAACCATTTACGTAACGCACGCAGTGGAAGCTTTCAAAAGGTTATTCTCCCATTTTTGCAACATTTTTCATTGATGCTCCGCTCCTATTGGCCATAGCGTGATGTTATACAGCCTATAGCCTTTCTCGATAAATAGGCTATCCATCACTAAATCATTTTTTCAGTTCGAAGCTGTAGTTCCTGAGATTAGCGTGTTCAACCAAACAAACAAACAAACTCTTCAGCTTTATAATAATTATAAAATAACATTGATATTTTATGTTACAAATAATTGTCAGAATATATACACACAGTACAATTCAAACATAACGGTGACCACCGAGAGATCATAATCCAAAGACGGTCTCCGCTGTCATGCCGGCCGGCAGTAATTCGACTGGATATGCACAGGTTGATTCCGAAACGTGACATGCAAAATCGAGTCACTATGACTGATTTTTCACCACATGCATGGTGTTCGCTTCCCAGTCGGGCAAAACACCTACCACCCTCCTATCGCCATTTCCTCGTTCGTTACTGCTGTATGTGGCCAAATCTTAGCTTAGGATTTGTGTTTAAAAATATATATAGGAAGTATGTCTACGGAACGGCATCTGGACATAAGTAATAGCTGTATCTTTGAATATTGGAATTAATAAATAAAACTAAGTTTCATCGCTACATAATTATTTATTCATACATAACAGTTACTCAGCAGCGTGTACCACATGCAGGTGAGGTTGGCTTGGGCGTCTCATTTCTAAAGATCCAATTCGACACCCATTAGATCCCATAATGATATATTTCAATATTAAAATCTATATATTAATACGTGAAGCAAAAAAAAATCTGTACCTTTAGCGTACTGCGTGCACGGAAGACTGTGATTTGGCATGGTTAAAGTTTATATGGACAAGGAGTGCAGAAAGCTAAAATTTATCTATAATATCTTTTACTAATATATTAAATAAAATAAATTAATACTGCGAAACCTAAACAGAATATAGTGCCATTGAACTTAGACCCCCCAAAATATTGACATTGTCACTCAACGCAAAGTGACAGCAAGTGATGTAGATAATACTCATTGTTTATGAATACTGTAAATGTCAAACAGAAAATAGTCTATGATCAGAATGTCGCTGGTCGAATTTCGACATTAGGGCGATCACTGGTATAATTAAATTTAGATATTTCACATCTGCCAGGCGTCCCTAACAGCTTTTTTTTCACGATGAACCTCTAAGCGACTGTTTTAACATCCAGGTCATGTCACATTTACTCCCATTTTTGGACAGAAGTCGATCTATCGACAACTTCTCTGAAAGCTCAAAAAGTGGTCGAATACTGATTGAGATCAATTTAGATCAATTATCGACAAGTCGATGAAAAGTGAAAGTCATGATGACTGTTTTCTTTGACTATCGCGATGTTGTGCACTCGGAACTCTTACCGAAAGGTCAAACGGTAAATAAAGTATATTATTCGAGCATTCTGCGATGTTTAAGTGAGCAAAATTGGCGAACAAGGCCATAAATGTGAATGAATTTTTGACCAAACACTCAACATATACCATCGAGCAACCACCTTATTCACCAGATATGGCTCCAGCTGAACTCTTTCTTTTTCCTAAACTCAAATTACCACTTCGTGGCACCCGGTTTCATTCGCTAGAAGACAAAGGAGAATTCTCGACGAGAACTAAATTTAATTCCGGAATAAGCGTTTAAAAATGTTTTGATGATTGGATTATTCGTTGGCGTAAGTGTATCGTTTCCAAAGGAGCATACTTTGAAGGTGATAAAATAAATTTTGATGTATAAGTAACTTTTTGTGTATTGTTGGTCTTTTCCCGGTACTTTTTTAACAGAGTAGTATCCTGTGAAACGCAGCCTCTGGATGTGGCCAAGGCACCAGCTATGCATATATCGTACAAGAACCTAGTATCCTTTCTAGATGCTCATCCGACTGGATACGCGTCAACTGTTAAAATCGATTACGTATTAAGTACCTATTATCAAAATCGAATCGGACGCCAAGTATTGCTTAGTTTATGTAAAGGCATTATCCACTCTAACGTCCGGCCCGCGCGACTGTTTATAATGCTCGTAGTTCCAGTGCCTTTTATAAATTTGTGTGTTGTGTGCGAATTTAAACAAGATACATATTTACACATCCATACTTAAAATTCTATACAATAGTTTATTATATTTATTACTCATCTTCGAAGTCGTATAGGTAATATTATATAATGATGCATTTTGGTTCCCGTTGGGAACTCCCCTTGCAGTCTGAATTTATGTACTTTCTCCGATTGATGGATTTGTATTCATAAACCAAGTCTCTGATAAAAATAAGTATGTCGTCCACATTTCACTTGAGGTGACGTGATTATAGGACACCAAATTTATGCAAAGAATTTTATTTATTTAAGCCTCTTTCGTCTTGAAAAAATTTTCACTGTTGAACGATTATTTTAATATTTAAAAGGCACAATTATAATGCATGTAATAGTTTGAATGAAATAAAGAAATATATTCATAATAACAATAGACACGATGATCACAATTACCAAACCTGATAATTATACGAAGCGTTAGCTTATACATAATCTATACAAATTGTAAATAAATTGTCAACGAAAAATGTCTTCTTCTTCTTCTTCTTCTTCTGTTTTCAATCTTGGCAACCCAGTCAACTTTAGAGACTAATACTGCCATTTTCAAGTTATGCGAATTCGATACTTTAGGCGGATGGAGGGAATAGGCGGGTAAATGAAGAAGTGGCAATAAATAAATACAATTAAAAATAATATTAGAAACCTACAATGACAATTTATGATGATTAAGAAATTTTACTAATGATTTAATATATATATTATTACTGAGAGATAGGATAGATGACAGGTCGCAAGGAAGAATAGCCTTATAATTACACAAAATATCATACAGTGGTAAAGAGTTATAAAGAGAACAGTTGAAGAGAATATGCATAATGTTACCCTCTTCCAGACCACACTCACAGATAGATGTATCTCTAATCCTTAATTTGTTCAGGTGGACTGGCGAACAACAGTGGCCAAACCTTAGCCTTGAAATAATAGTTGTAATTTTCTTACTAAATCTCCATTTGGAGAACCACGGTTTTAGAGCAATTGAATATTGAAATCTTTTATAAAATTTACCTTGGCTTGAATGACCCCAGTGCATATTCCACCTTTCAACCAAGTCTTGACGAGGTAGAAAAGAAAGTAAATCCTGGCTATATAAATAATTATCAGGAGGACCTTGAAAAGCTGCCAATTGAACCAAACCATCAGCATTTTTATTACCATGGATACCTGAATGACCAGGAATCCATATCAAGGAAACTTGTAAACCTAGTTGCACACAGTATTTCAGTTTGTTTTTAATTACAAGAAAAACCGGTGACCAATTTTTTTTTTTAAAAGGATTATGTAAAAGAGATTGTAAACAACTTAAGGAATCCGTAAAGATCACAGCCCTGGTAATTTTTTCCGTTATGATATAGCTGATACATTCCAAAATAGCTAAGCATTCTCCAGAAAAGTTAGATATTAGAGAAGAGTATTTAAAAAGCTTAAAATATCCAGACGAAATTTGATAAAAAGCAGCACCTACTCCTTGTTTATTATTTTGAATGGTCGAAACATTTCCAAAAAAATCTGAAAAATTTCCTTTAAGTTGTTCAACAGATTTAGATGAATCAGTAAAAAAAACTTCCGCATTAGGAGCGTTCTTTTTAATAAAATTCAAAAGTTTGGAATCAGTATTTGACATATTTTTTCCTATACCTATGGATAATCTTACATCAGGTTGGAAAATAAGCACACTGTAATCAAAAAAGAAGAGAGGATTACATGGAAAATTTGTGATTGTACATTCCTGTTTATGTAAATTCCTGAGACTATGAATTAAATGCGGCAGAGGCCTTCGATGCCAGTAGCTATTATTTTTAACAATAAGGCTATCAAGATAAGTTATTTTTTTATGAAGAGGATGGTCCAAAAGTTGAAAGGATTTGTATAGATACCGATCTGATAAAAACTGTCTTCTTATGTGCAGGGGTGGATCTGCGCATTCTATTTACAGAGCATCAATGGGAGTGCTTTTCATAGCCCCAATGACAATACGCAGGCTCTTAGATTGAATAAGGTTAAGTTTATGAATTACAGATTTATTAACAGGACAAAGAGTGAAAGAACCATAGTCTAAAAGACTTTTTATCATTGCATTATATATTAACTTTAAAGAAAAAGGATGTGCACCCCACCAAACTCCAGAAAGTGCTCTCATCATGTTAATGTTTCTTTCACACTTAGCAACTATGTAATTAACATGCGGAATGCCTGTACATTTGCTATCAAATATTCTACCAAGGAAAATAATTTCGTTACTTAACGGTAAGCTCGCCTGATTTAAAGAAACACTTATATGAGGATTAGTTTTTCTTCGAGAAAAAACGACTACTTTGCTTTTAGAAACAGAAAAGGAAAGACGATGATCACACATCCAATGCGATAATCTATCTAATGACTGCTCTACAATTTTAGCAGCCAAAACTATCGAACTGTTCGAGGAATAAATTAGTAAATCATCAGCATACTGAAGAACAGAACACTGAGGGAAAACTACAGAATCTAGATCATTTATATAAACATCATACAATATAGGACTAAGAACAGACCCCTGCGGTACACCTTTCCAAAGTACTCGGCTGTGATTGTTCATTCCCAGAGTCCTCAAGATAATAGCTCTACCACTAAAAAGTTTACAAATGAAATCTATAAACTTTGAATGAATATTAAGGTTCTGCAGCTTGTTTTTTAGTACTATCAAGTCAACATTATCATAAGCAGTTTCAATATCAAGAAATGCAGCCACCAATGATTCATTCCTGGTTAAGGCAATTTGAATATCTGTCGAAAAAATTGAATGACTATCAGAAACACTACGTCCCTTCCTAAACCCAAACTGAGAAGAACTTAAAAGATTGTGGTGCTCTAAAAACCATTCTAACCTGTTTTTGATTTGATGTTCTGTCAATTTAGAGAGAACCGATGACAAAGCCACAGGCCTGAAAGAATTCGCATCAAATGGATCTTTATTAGGTTTTAAAATAGGAATTACTATTTGTTGTTTCCACGAGTTTGGAATGCGACCAGTTTCAACAATAATATTTATTAAATTCAAAATAAATGATAAAGTTAAAGGTTTTGCATTAACCACAAAAGAATATGGAATACCATCAATCCCAGGTGACGTATCAGAAACACGGTTCAAGACTAATTTCAATTCCTGTAATGAAAAAGGAGCATCTAAGAACTCCAAGGTGTTACTATAATCAGAAATGTAATTATAAGGCATTTCATCTAAATTAGGAACATAACTTGGGGCCAGTTTATTTAAAAAGGGTTCAACCCACTCAAGCGAGAAGGAAGAAAAATTATGATTAGTTTTTGTGGAAGATCTATAACGACGTATATTTTGCCATACTATAGAGGGAGAAGTTTCAGGCGACAGTGACAAACAAAAACGTTGCCAACCATCTCGCTTCTTCTTTTTTAAAAGCCTTTTAGTTGCCGCTAAAGTATTTTTGTATTGAAGAAAAGAATTTAAATCAAGCACCAAGTCACAACTGTTTTCAGAAATATTTCGTCTATGAATAGCTTGAGTACATTCCTTGTCCCACCAAGGTGGAGACTGAATATTTCTACTAGCAACATTTTAACAAGGAAAGCATTCATCAGCCGCTAACTTCAAACTAGTAATAAGGTTATCATATGATTGTGGGGCGATCACAATAGATCTCATTGGTCGCAGTGATACAGGACTGCATAAGCCTGCACAGCCCCCGTTTAGAATAATAATAATCATATGATTGTTCTATGTTAGATAAACAAACTTCAGGTTGTGATGTAATTTTATTATCCAGAACTGAACTAAATAACTCCCAGTTACAGTTTGTTAGATTATACTTCAGTAACGGTGGTAGAGGAGTTAGGCGGGAACCTGATGTAGGCTTCGAAATGATGATTGGAAAGTGATCACTACCATATGATAACTCATGACACCTCCACATTAAACAGGAAGAGAGGGACGAAGAACAAAGAAAAATGTCTAAAAAACTCAAAGATTGACCCGGAATACCACGACGAGTCACTGAGCCATCATTTAAGACACATAGGTTCAAATCATCTATTATACCAGCAAGTTCAATTCCTAACCTATCATCGTTAGGAGCGCCCCACAGGGAATGATGAGCGTTAAAGTCACCTAAAATAATAACTGGAGAAGGGATAGAATCAATAATACACTTAAGTACAGGAATTACTGAAGTATCTTTATGGGGAATATAAAGAGAGAGAAATGAAATATTATCTATTATAGCTGCAACTGCATTTAATTTCCCCTTATTAAAAAAAGGCAGTGATAAAGATTTGAAAAAAAAAACATTTTTTTTAATAAGAAGGGCTGAGCCCCCAAAGCCATCCTCTCTGTCATCTCTCAGAATAAAATAGCCTGGTACTTTAAATATGGTACCTGGTTTCAACCAAGTCTCGCATAAAGCTAAAATAGGTGGTTTAAATCTATTAATCAAGTAATATAAATCAGTCCGTTTTGATATTACACTTCTACAGTTCCACTGAAGAATGTAATCCATGTTTGAAGGAATTAAAAAGTGTGACTGATATATTTTGAATCAAGTTGATTGCAACGTGGTCAGGTAAACAAGAATTAGAAATAATATTCATCAAAGAAATAATCAAGGCATTTACATCTACATTTTCTTCATTGGTATCTTTATTGTTATTCAAGGCACAACCATTATTTGAAGGAGGAATTTCATAATTTTTAATCAAGTCCTTATGTTCTTTAATATCATAGCCCTTAGCTAAAGGAGCATGTGTTTTTTGTTTCAATAAAAATGTTTTTTTATATGAAAAAGTGTTTCTTTTTGAATCATCTGCCTGTGTGTGTATTAATGGTTTATCCCTATTAGGGTTGGAGGTTAAAACCTCAACAAATGATTTTTTTGCTGGTGAGAATTTTTTGTCAACCTCTTGGTAAGAGACTGAATGATTAGACATATAATGTTTTATGTCTTTTTGACGCACAAACTCTGAACAAGTTTTATCTATGGCTTTGTGTAGCCCAGAACAATTAATACATCTGTAGTCCCCATCTACATCACATTATGAACCATCATGATTCTCACCACATTTAAAGCAACGAGGTTTGCTTCTACACTGAATCCGTGTGTGCCCAAAACGGCAGCAATTAAAACATTGTATTACTGGGTAAATGTATTGTTCCACTGGCAGAGATGAATAAAAACAAAATACCCGAGAAGGAAGAGCTTGACCATCAAAAGTTATGACTACTGTTTGTGTAGGGATCCAAGTAGAGCCCTCTGGGCTACTGGCCTTCCTACTAAGCCTACGGGAACGTATGATTGACCCAAATCCATCAGGAATTCTTAAATTATTAATAATGTCATTATGTGACCACTCAATTGGAATCTCACGAATTATTCCTAATTTACATACATTATAAGTAGTTGGAATTGAAGTTTTATAATTATTACTACCTAATATGGAATTGCTTAAAAATTTATTGGCAGCTATTGACGACTTAAATGATACTGACAGACGATTTCTACCAATTTTTTTTATTCCGTCTTCTAAAAAATCTGTCATTTGATTTTTTTGTAAAAAGTAGCCAAATTTTAGTGGATGCAGAGTTGTACCTGCTTTTGGATCCTCAGTTACTAATTCCACTGTAACAATATATGGACCGGGGTCTGAGTCTTTATAAAATTGTCTGTTAACATTATTTGAAAATTTCTCATCTGAAGTATTACTGTCAGTATTATGAGAACTTAGAGCACTCCCTACCTCGGAAGACTTGGTGGAAACAGGAAGATTTGTTAAAGAAGTGTTTGTAAGTAATGGCCTCTTATTAAACCGAACAGATTTATCTTTTATTGGTTTAAAAGTCTGAGTCAATTTCCGTCTATACTTTTTCATATCCTCAACAGATACTGAGTTCAACATTTTAGGATCAGAAGAAATATATCTATCTGCATCTAATAGTGTTAACAAAGGGTGTTTGTCAGGAGGAGGGTCAGGCTCAGGATCCAGATCCATGATTAAAATAAAATAAAAAACTTACCACTGAATGTTCTCGAAGCTACACAAAATTAACTAAACTACACAAAATTACAGATATAAAAGTTGAAAAGAAAGACAAACTATAAGAATAAACAATAACAATGAAAATATAACGCCACAATAAATTAAAATCAAAAAATGTCGACCGCCAAATTTGAAGATTGCCCGCCAATCAACGAAAAATGTCTGTAAAAATAAAACTCATAAGGGGTTATTACACGGCACGATCTACCGTATCCGATTAGAAATCAGGAAATCAGGTACGGTAGATCGTGCCGTGAAATAACCCGTATACTATATCTAAATGTTTGATATATTCTATATTGTAAAAGTTTTATGATAAAAGTAAAATAAATAAGACAATTTGTATTGTTTTGCCACGTGTTAAAAGACAATTTGTAACAGAAAAGAAAACTAACTTAATTGATTTTAATGAGTTGCCTAGTGTATTGTCGAAGTTGAAGGTTCAACATTCTATTGAAATTAAATGGTAACACCTCTGAGGTATCCCCTTTCCAAAGAAAAAAGAATCATTTATATCGGTATATAAACAAAGAAGTTATGGTTTAAAATCCATAAAAAAAAAATCAAATTGAGAACCTCCTCGTCTTTTTTGAAGTCAATTAAAATAAACACAGAAAAAAGGTAAGAGTATAGGGGTATAGTATAGGTCAAAGGTAGTGTTAATATTTTTCGCCGTTTAGCCATTTTTGCGTGATCAAGTAATAAACAGTCTTTCACATTTATAAATTATGACATTTTTTATCATAATTTATTAGTTGTTACACATGTTACGTATATTACTGTAATTGATAAGTCTAGAGTACGTTTGATTAATCATTTGGCCATTAAAGTGACGCATCCCAAAGTGGGATCATCTGTGATAAACCAATGATAATAATGCGTAATTGTAGTAATATTTTGTATTTATAACAATGTAAGTTGTGTTAACTTTCTACTCTAAATATAAAAGATTTCCAGTCACGTATTATAAATTACGGACAGAATGATCTTTAGGTATGTCGTTCCCGGTTCATATAATTCGTGCGGTCACAGAACACACCTATTGCTATCGCGCCCTGTCAATAGTGCTGTTTCAATATTCACACCAACAAATATCTAACAGTTGTCTGTAAGTCTACATCCAGAAGGGTTCAATTTTATACAAAGGCTAATTGTGCTCAACGGTTTCATCCCAAGTCCGGTGAAGCTGTAAAAGCCGCAGCGGCTCTGTTTTTGGATAGGGCCCGTAAGGCTAACAGTGTAGTCAGTTCTAAAAAAAAAACGGTTTCATGAGTGTACAATTTATTGGAACGACTTTACACTGCGCCCGCGCCGCCAATACCTATCGTTGTTCTCACTTCCCATCTTTGCTTATTTTGTCAGACTGTTTGACGTTTATTGTTATTGTTTCGCTCCTTAAAGTTGTAGCGTGTTACCTTAATCCAGGTGTTTTCATAAAACCATATATAGCAAACTACTAACGTTGAACGCTGAGACTACTGCTTGCGGTACACCGGTATACTGCCACACACATGTACTAAAGTGAAATTATAAGGTTTTGCCCTATATTTCACCAGGATTGCATTATAAATCCAAAATCAAAACATTGCGTCGTCTGCTTTTGATCTGTAATCAGTTTTTAGCTGACAGGCCGTCATAAATAATGTCACACCTTGCCTCCAACACTCGGTATTTTTTTTTTTTTGAACTGACTACACTTAGCCTTAGGGGCTCTATCCAAAAACAGAGCCTCTGCGGCTTTTACAGCTTCACCGGACTTGGAGGCGAGCGCTTAGGGCACTCAGCCGCGAAAGTTTGTGACGACCCACACGAGGGTGCCAGAGTGGCCGAACCTCGGCTCGGGCGGTCGTCGCGAATACGAAAAGGTCGCGATCTATCTAATTCCCTAATCCTAAGAGAATTCGAACTAACTAACATATACTCATATGCACGTTCCCCTCCTCCTGGGAGGAAGGAGGGTACCATGCGTATGTGTATTTAGTGATCGGAAAGGTTTTTCTACACTAACTAGCGCATTAGTCTAACTGGCGCAAAAAAAGAAAAAAAAGGTCCCTTACAGAACCTATGTACCTGTGTAGTGTGCACGTGTGTGTGTTCATACGTGTGTAATGTTGTGTGTGGATAGCTAAGTGTTGCACGTATAGTGTCACTTGTATCGTGCGGGCGGCTGCCTGACCCAAGGGTTTCACACCGAGGAACGGACCTAGGCTTGGGTTACCGCTAGAGAGGGTGGACGTGACGGGTGTGCGGGAGCGAAGTTGACCGCCCGTCCTCTGCGGAGAGAACGGTGGTTACACGGGCGTGGGCGATGGTGGCACGCTCTGTTTGGAGAGGCGGTGGAATAGAACGCGTTTGCTGTTTCGATTTGGTCGAGCGGGTCAGTGAAGATATTACGCGGCCGGCGCTTACTCCGGCAGGCATTGGGGTCGGGAACATATGAAGCTGCCGCTTTGATTAAAGGATTCGCGTGGTTCGACGCGGTTTCGAAATAAGAGCGAAAAAGGTGTTTGGAGATCTTCCATACGAACATACCAAGGGGCGCCAGTAAGGCGGTGAAGAAACCTATTCTGGATGGTTTGTAAACGATCCCAATTATATCTTGGCATATGTGCGAACACAACGCAGCTATATGTCATAATCGGTCGAATACACATCTTGTAGAACGTAAGCTTGTGTCTCGTAGACATTTTGCTTGCAGCATATAACAGAGGATGCAATCGGGCGAGGGTCCAGGCGGCCCTTTTCCTAACCAGAGTTATGTGGCGTATAAAGGAAAGTCTACTATCTAGGGTTACACCTAGATATTTGGTCTCCTTTACCCAGGGGATCGGATTACCGATGAGATCAAGGGGATGATCCTTGAGTTTTTTCGGTATCTGTGAGGCGGTTTGGTCGAAGAGCACCGCTGCGCTCTTCGTGAGGTTGATGGCTATTCGCCAGTCGTTAAACCACTCCCCGAGAGTGGTCACGGCTCTTTGGATTCTACATTTGAGGTTGGGTTTTTGCCTTTGAGAGGAGTATATGACTGTATCGTCAGCGTATAACCCTAACTCAACTTTCGCGGGAAGTTTTGGTAGGTCACTGACGTACATATTGAAGAGGCTAGGAGCTAGGATGGAACCTTGGGGGACGCCTGAGCGTATGGGGTGGGGTGTGGATAGTTCACCTTCCACTCTGTAGCGAAAGGTGCGGTCTTTGAGGTAATTGCAGATGATTTTAACTAATCTATCGGGGACTTCGCGGGAGTATAGCTTATAGACTAATCCTTCGTGCCAGACCTTATCAAAGGCCTTGGCTACGTCGAAAAAGACTGCCAGTGTACGACGGGGTTTATATAACTCGGAAAAGTTAAACAAAATGTGCAAATTGAGAAGACTGAGAGGGCGGTAGCTGTCGGGAAGCGATGTGCTCTTGCCGGGCTTGTGAATACCTATGACAATGGCCGTTTTCCAGACGGCTGGAAAATGGCAGTTGGCTATGGCTACATTGAAGATGCAGACCAATAGAGCTATGAGGTGATCGGGAAGAAAATTGAGTACTTCGTTCCTGATCCCGTCGGGACCTAGTGACTTTTTAAGCTTAAGGCTTTTGAGTATGGCACAGACCTCCTCAGAAGTGACTGGGGACAGGGATTCTGATGCGAGGAGCTTATTCAGCTCCCCACGCGGGCTTCGATATCTCTGACTCGGTCGGTATTTGCGTTGACGCTGTTCGGGGAGCACTGGCTTTGTCGATGGTATCGAACGCGAGATCTACGTGCGCAACTGACTCCAATACGTCCGGGACCCTAACGAGACTGGGCGAGGACTGCCTATCCGCGAGGTAGTATTTGAGGTTGGCATAGTCAACCGTTGTGACTGAAGGAGGGCTGGAGTCATCTAGTTGACCTAGCTGTAGGATGACCGGGCGATGGTCGGAATCGAGTTCTTGTATGACCCGAATGAGTCGTACCCGAAGCACGATATTTTTCAGGAGGGCTATGTCAAGCACTGTCGGTGTACAGTGATCTTGAAAGTGGGTGGGAGTGGGAGGCGCTATGACGTCAAAGTTTAACTCGTCCGACAACCCTTCGAGAATAACCCCATTGCTGGAGTCTCTCCAATTGTTGAAGTACGTGTGTCCACTGTTGAGGTCACCTGCGATAATGACCGATGTGCCGAGTGAAAGTAGCTTCTCTAGATCAGACCTGAGAGTTACTTTCGTCGGTGAGAGGTACACGGATACGATCGTTATGGACGGATGATCGGTCATTCCTAGTCTACACACGGATACTTCCATATTGATAAATATCGGAGGATCTACCGACATGCAATACAACGAGCGTTTGTAGTAAATGAGAGTGCCGCCCCCTCGGCCGTCACGGTCATTTCTAACAATGTTGTAGTTTGCAATACTCGGATTGTATTTACCACGCTTTAAGAGCGTTTCCTGTACTAAGAGAACGTCTATTTGGTGATCTTTAAGAAAGGTCACGACGAGATCACGCTGCGGAAATAAGTTCCGTGCATTAAAAAAGGAGATGTTTAGGCCTCTCGGCTTGAGCCTAGCCATTGAGAGGCCTGAGGTTGTTGGCTTCACGATCGAAACGCTGTAGCGTCTCTACGAGCCGGGGAAAGGTAAATACAGTTTTGACGAAACCGTACTGCTCAAGATGCGCCTTGTATGTGAGGACCTCGCGTATCTCATGCTCACGAATGAGCGAGAGCATGAGGTCATCTTTTGTGACATGGGTGGAGGCGCGGGGCGCTGGAAGGCGGGGCGCGGGGATATCCATAGCCATGAGGGGCTGTGGTTTGGGGGCCCATGCGTTCTGAGTCGAACGCACGGGTTTGGACTGCACCTGGGGTGCGGGGGGCCTACGGTTGCATGAGTGCGCCGGGGGGTCGAGAGGGACGGAAACACCTCTGGATTGAGCAGAGGTTGTGACCGGAGACCTGAGGCGGGGGGTGCCCTCTGAGGGGCAGAAGGGTGGCGAGGGTGCGTGGTGCGCGGGGCCTTGGGGCATCAGCGATAGTTCGCGGGATGTCCCTCCTCCATGCATAGTACGCAGCTCGGGGGGGGGGGGGGGGGTAGAGTCACGCTGACGCGTGCACTCCCTGGTTGGGTGGTTCTCTAGGCACTTAACGCACCTCGGACGTAAGTAGCAGTTGCGAGCGGAGTGCCCGTACAACTGACAGTTGTGGCATTGGGAGGGCTTGTGATTTTTGTATGGCGGCTCTACGGATACGCCGGAGCACCACCCGTAGGATTCGCTCCTCTTCGAGCGCGTATATGTAGTAGGGAATATTCCTACTACGGAGGAGGGTAGTGAGTTTACGATGGCTGTCTGGCGAGCTCACCGTAAGGGAGATGCCGGTCGCGATATTACGCGCCTTGGTATATTTTATTTTGAGCGATTTGAGCTCGTTAGTTAATTTTGTCCAGACTGCTTTGTCATGGATTATTATTGGCGGGGGTCTTTGCTTTTTGAGGAGGGCGCGGGGACAACCCTCGTTATCGCGAAATATCCTTATATGCAATTATAAAAACCCCATGGACAAGAAGTTATAATCAAATGTGATATTATCTATATCGATATTATAAAGAGGAAAGATTTGATTTTTTGTATGTTTTTTGTTTGTAATGAATAAACTCAAAAACTGCTGAACCGAATTAAAAAATTATTTCATCAATATAAAGCTACAGTAACATAGGCTATATTATATTGAAAAAAAAAAATCATAAAAATGTCGAAAGTTTTAGCGATAGCGATGTTTATCGTATAAAATTAACACGGATGAAACCGAGGGGCACAGATAGTAATAAATAAGTGCATAGCAGATGTTTATCGATAATGTCTCAGATGACTTTCATGCAAATGTGCGTAAACGATTTGCATCTGATTTAATGCGTACAAAGTTTCATCAAAATCAGCTAATAATTCTTTGCTTTTTTTTAATGCGATTACTAAATTATTATTAAAAATACTTATAGCTTATCAATTGAACAATGACATAAGCATGACCCGTGTATGAAATTTCATAAGAACCGAACGAGCCATGTTTGAGTTTAATCCGGACATACAAACAGGCAGACACACACAACATTTTTGAATGATATATTCGTGGTTAGTGTCCTTTGTATAGGACGTGTATCAGGAAATTTGAAAAAAATAGAATGAAATATACACACAGTACTACAGACTTATAGCTATGTGGAAATAAGTTTATATCAAAAATAAAATAAATCTCTTTGGAAATTTATCTCTTGGTGATACTTCCACCCTTCAGAAGATTTTTTTATTATAGAAGATTTTAGTATTATTTGATTTAACAGAACATTAGGTATAGCTTAATCACCTATATGTTAATAATATTGTCCACAGTAATGGCGCATAAAATTGTGATTTACGTTTTGTTTCAACTTTTATTAGTTTGTTTATTTTGAGTCACTCTAGTAAATTACAGCCGTGCGAATCGTAGTGCGGTCGTTAGTGTGTAAATAAAGTAAATATAAATCTACTCACAGAACTCCACACGCGATAAGCACGGTAACTTGTATGTAAGATAATAACATTTTGAATGTAGGTGGTTGACGGATGCCGCTCTACGATATAACTTGGGAACAGAAAGGAACGTCGTATTTATATTAAACTCTATAGAACATGGGTATAATTTAACCCTTTAAGTATTTATGGAATGTCATCTCTTGTTTTATTTATTTACTAGCTACAGAACTAGCTACAAAAAGCCATCGATCGGCCACACGTGCGAATTGTGCTACCCCGCTACCCTTTAAAGAAAAAAAGGATATAATGTGGGGGATCCTTAGAATATTTTTATGGTTTACTTATAAGCAAAATCATTTAAGTGCCTCAAAATAGCCGTTTTTCTGAATTTATTTTTATTTGCGCGGAACACTAATTCTTAAAAAAGAAGTTGCCTAAGTTACTCTTTATAACATCAGCTATAAGCCAATGAAAGTCCGTCTGACTGTTTCGGAGAAGAATCGGATAAACAGACCGAAATAAAAAATAAAAGGTGTTTTGTTAAAAGTAGGTACCATATATACTTTCATATGTGTTTATTAAAAAGTTGCTATTTCGACCTTACAAACAGACATTTCCAGTTTTTTTATTGTGACGATGTGTAAAATTAATTGAGATTAAGTCACATGGTTTTATACAACGAATGCTTTTGTCCAATGAATAATATCTTACGGTTCGTTCACACATGCATCTAATACTGACTTCACATTTATAAACCGAATCGTGATTAAGTGGTGATTAAGATGTAAAAGCAGGGGTGTCAAAATACATCTTCAGCACTGAGACACCCAAGCTAACCTTACCTCCACATGGTGCACTCTGCTGAGCAAAGAACGAGGAAATGGTGATTGCGTGACTGAATAGTGAAAAAAATTATTCGTCAAAAACGAATAATCCTTCAGGTTCAGAGACATCGTGACGATTCATTATGATGGATTTGTATTTTTATAATCGTACAAGTTCGTGCTCGACCGTCCTATGTGAGAGACGTTGGCGGGGAAGTGTTATATAATGAGTTGTGTCGGCAGTGTTCTTGAAATAATTACCTGCAGCCGTTCAGTAGATAAACGTACTAGGGCTGCCCTGTGATTGTGTTTCTTGGGTTACGTACTTACGTATTGTATAATGCTATATTAAATTATAATGATTATCTTTTCACCAAAATATACTAATGTGAAATTTGTGAGTTTTTATATAGATTATTCCTACTTGGCTTTTATTTCTAGTTTCAAAAGCGATTGTGAGTTTGTAAGGAATGAACGTACATTTTTTAAAAATAAAAAATAATTTTTTGGTTTAAGTTTTAATAAATCAAAAACAATTTTAAATTCTAGGAAGTTAGTAATATAATATTTCGTCATTAATTATAAATTATGTACTTGTAACTATTGTATACTGATGTTCACCTAGATGTCATTTCGGCCGTTTGTATGAAGACGTGATACTGTTTTCTTTAGTGCACTGTGATTGCGTGCCTACGCCCCGCAATTGCACGAGTTTCCCTTTCTTGCTACATTACCAGCCCTCGCCAACGTCTGTCGGAATCATAGGACGGCCGCGAACGAAATTGTACGACTATAGTATTATTTTTTTTGGTTATTTTAATAGATACTCCAACAACATTACACATTATATGGTATAATTATAACTAGCGATCGTCGTAAGGTCAAAATTCGACCAGCTACTTTTTGATCATAGACTACTTTCTGTTTGACATTTACAGTGTTAGAGTCTATGGATTAAAAAGAAAACTTGTATTGTCTCTTCCTGTCAGTGTAACAATGTAAAAGTATATGTATCGTGTGTTGTGTAAAAATAAAAGAACAAAATATTAAGATGTCTTTATTTTATAAATAACCATGACAAAACTATGAAATTAACATACAGTATTCATAAACAATGAGTATTATCTACATCACTTGCTGTCACTTTTCGTTGAGTGACAATGTCAATATTTGGGGGTTCTAAGTTCATTGGAACTGGTCGGGTTAGGATTCGCAGTATTAATTTATTTAATTTAATATATTAGTAACATATATTACAGATACATTTTCGTTTTCTGCACTCCTTCTCCATAATAAACTTTAGCCATGCCAAATGTCACAGTCTTACGTGCACGAAATACGCTTAAAAATGCACCGAAAGCTTTTGCTTCACGTATTAATATATACATTATGCTAAGTAGTATACCGGTTGCGTATGTTACATAAAGGAGTATACAGCATTTCCCATAGCTCCGTACATTGAAACATAAAAATATTTTAATCAACACAAAGCATATTTAACATTAAATTAAAATAGTAATAATAACAACTAACAGGAACAAGAAAAAATATTATTACAAGTTGACAAAAAATTGGAAGAAGAAAAAAGAAAATCGCAACATTTTAAAATTATACACGAATAAAATTATCTTTGGACTACACTTAAATATAATCCATAAGAACAAAAAAGGATAAAATGAAAAAAATATTAATTTAAAAACAATAAAAAATTTAAAATAAGTCTATGACTCACTGAGTCAAAGTGTTTCAAATCTCTTCTTTATATCTCATATAGGACATATGAAGTATAAGGTCGGGGAGAGTTTCTTCGAATTTTATATAAAAATTCAAGACATTTTTTTTTCAAAGTTTAGTTCAGTATATGTATATGTGCAGTTTTGTTCGATAACTTTCGATTACCATTTTGTAGGTAGAGACAAGATACCATTGATGTAGAAACTTTGGGATTTCTGATCAAAAAAATGCGACAAATAGACAGACGTAACAGAAGTTGGCATGTTGACAGTCTTCAAAAGTAAACAAACAATTTATTAACTATAATTAAATATGATAAAATTATATGATCCATTCTATTTTAAACTAAAAGGTTCGTATTATAAATGATATCTGAACGGATGAATACATCAACCTAACCGATGCCCTGGAAATTAAACAATATACACGAAAATAATACAGGAAATACAAGGTAAATAAGAGTATTAAGATAAATAGACGCTGACTACATATACCTAATATAACAGTGATCGACTTTTCATCGGCAATTATCAATCTCTTCAAAAACGGCTCGGTTTCATTACGTTTCAATAATGAGTCGCAAACGAGTACACGGTTCATTAGGCTTCTTTCAGTGAACTCGTGTGGCACTCAAATATTGAGCTTTTTAGTATAGCCAGCATTCTTCAAATGGATTAAAACAGTTTGTGGTTAATTTCCAAAGTGGAAAGTTTTCGTTATTGGTACTCTTGATTGTTTATTTGGAACAGTAAACCCGTTTTACTTATTATGTCACTGCAGTCTATAAATCCTCTTATTATCTTATATAAAAAAATGAGATTATTATTCTGCGTTTTCGTAGCGATCTAATTTTAAAGAATTTTAGTCGCTTATTATACGGACATCTGTGAGAGATACCAGGCGATGCAAATGCTAAGTACCTAGTAAAGAAACGCTGGATACTCTCAATTCTTTAGGAATGCACAGCATAATTTGGATTTCAAACCACACTGTCATATTTTAAGTGACTTCGAACCAACCCATTAAGCATCACTATCTTTTTTTAAGGCTTGCTAAATTCCTTTGTATTTCTTTTGATGAAACCTAATATTTGATAACCTATTTTAACTAAGCCATTAATTTGATCAATAAAATTGAGACGACTATCTAAAGTTATACCAAGGTCTCCAATTGATTTGACCTCTTGGATACTGGTTCCATCAATATAGTATTGAGAAGGAATATATTTTAGTATTATAGTATTTTTAATCATGGTTTTTCACGA
Organism: Saturnia japonica; assembly: GCA_033032175.1. Lineage (NCBI taxonomy): Eukaryota > Metazoa > Arthropoda > Insecta > Lepidoptera > Saturniidae > Saturnia > Saturnia japonica. Next base: position 3,259,047 of record CM065330.1, read on the forward strand.
TTCGTCAGTGTGAGGTAAGGTGGTCATAAGAAACTATGTGGGCACAACAAAAAAAAAAAGAAGATAATACAATAAAAATATTATTATTCGCCGATAAATAAATGAGTTCTTATTTTTCACATTATTGTTTCAATGACATTTATTTATCTTTACGTTATATTCTTTCCCAGCTTATAAACTCATTTCCGTAGGGAAGTCGTGAGCTTAATCAACACTTCGGCTCATGACATATCAGCGATTTCAAACGCTGCGTAATTTAATTAAACTGCACGAGCCTGAACGTCAGGGAGCCCTGCTCCCTATTAATCCACTGTTCACGGACCGGGCGGACGGCGTCTATGGTATAACGACCATAGCGCTCGCCCGCCAGGTCGCGTCCCCATCGCCGCAGCACCACCACTTTAGCTTCCCGCCTCCTAGCTTTAACATTAGTCAAACTAATTTTCAATAAATATATAATATAATAATTATACTTTTACATTAATTTTACTAGCGGAGAGGCCGCGGCTCCATACGCGTTTGTTACTCAGTAATTATTGTCATCCCGTAAATTACTCATATTATTGACAATTCATCCCATCACGTGTAGTTTAATTGTGTTTTCGGTAATAAGACAGATTTTCCTTCACTGTCAGATATAACAAATTAATTACAGATGTATTAAATGTGAGCTTCAGGATATCTCTCTGATGATTCACCGATGCAACCGTTCAGTATATAAATATTTTTAATTCGAAACACGTAATGGCGCGTTTGGATGGAAGTACAAGCGTTCTGATAGAATGTCACAACTTGCCATTTGGGTAGCGTCGGCTCTTTCCGACTCAAAGCTCCCTTCTCAACAAATATACACAATGTTTCTGTGTCTACTACATACACTCAATATTTTATTATTATAAGTTTGTGGCATGGGGAACACACGCCTGGTACTAATAATTACTGTAGGTGGGGTAAGCTAGAAGAAACTAGGTGTGAGAGAAGAAACCTGTTCCTTTTCCAAAGAAATAACAGTTCCAAAAACCTGATCTCAAGTAACACCCTGTTACATAGTGCTATGTTTTTTTAATTATAATAATTGAAAACAAGAAAGAGCTTGTTACAAGTCATATTTGTCTGTATCTATCAATAATAAAGTAAAGATTCTTAAGCTTGAATAGAGAAGAGCATGTTTGAAACTGAAACAGTTTAATTTTGTGTTACACACCAATATATGCAGCTACGTAGTATTTAGTAACAGCTTTTTTAGTATACAGATCCAAGCTGTTATTATAAAATTAGTACATGTTCTTTTAAATAGTCCGATCAATCCGCTTTACTCCTATTTCTGTATACCAGGTGCTTAAATATACTTGTTAATCAATAAAAATACTGTCATTTGACTTCACAGGTACGTATTTATGAAAATATATAATTATATAGTTAGTTGGTAAAAAAACAAAACAATTAATTTTCTTTGATTTATTCTTCAAATCCTTTGATTAATAATAATATTATAAATGTTGATTATAATTGTTACATTTTTTTATCTTTTTATTAAATTGCAATCTTTGTTATGCTTTAATCCCCTTAGTTGAGACGAAATGAAGTCTGCTCGGCTTCGATTAATGGATGTGTTTGGCGGAATGCGTTGAGGTACGGGGGGTGTTGTATGACGTACTATAGCAGGATTGGTCCAATGCAGTGTTGTCGTCGTTAATTGGTTAACAACGCACTTAGAGAGAACTAATCCCCCACTACTTTAGCTGCAATTGTAGAAATGGTCACATGCTCTCTAAGGTTATGTTATTTCAGACGCTTAAGAAACTTTAATCGTGCTTGCAAATGATACATCTAACAAGTAGATGAGTTTGAACACCTTTGAGTTTATTTTTATGAATTTATCGTAATAAAAAGCCTTCCATATCATGTACAAAGTCCAGAATTTAAAATGCATGTCGTTGTTTTCTTGTGTTTTGGAAATCTTAGTGATTCTTCTTTGTCGCTCTGGAAGGATAAAATATTTTTTTACCTCTAAATGGTTACTTTTTATAAGTAATTATTATTAATAATTATTATAACTTATATATCTGTAGATCATTTAAAGTGTAAGTTTTTAAGTTTAAGTAATGCCGTAAGGCCCTTGAAACCTTAGAAGGCTTTGACAATTTCACCAGGTTTAATGTTTTAAATAACGAGAGTTTAAAGTAGAAGAACTATTACTGAATCGACCCTAGCAATATATTACGTTCTCTTTACGGCTTAGTAAAAAGCATTTTATGAAACAACTTCCTTAAGGTGACAAAGCGATGAAAATTTGTCTATAATTTTCATGTTAAAGACACTAAAGTTTGTTTGACACGACGGTTATGAATAAAGAATTACTCACTTTACGGGATCAAAAGCGTAATCGCTGATTGAGGTTACTTATTTTGCATTGCAGCCGAAGGTTCAAAGGTCATCCGTTTCTATCTATTAATATAACAGATTCTTGGGTATTTAAAACCTTGAGCTACATTTCAAGATTTCTTTAGGAAAAATGACTACTGAAACCGTTGTTTAACTCAAAATATTACCTGAATTTAGGGGAGAAACGCCTCCTTCTGAGTTCATTAGTGGCAACACTGCTTGCTCCAGTTATACCCTAAAATGTATAATATACATGTTTAACATTTTGACATTCATTTAATTTAAAATACTTTTGATTGCCAATTCATAGTATCCACACAGTAAGACATATAGCTGTTTCGATAAAAATTGGTGACGACGATTCTTCAAATTAAGAGTGATTCAGTTAGTAGTGAACAATCACGTTTTATAGTATCTCTTTAAAAAGATTATTCATAATACATGCCACCATTATTCATGAGTTATCAAGGAATATAAAACATTTATCAAGCAGTGATCGACCTGTCTACAATCAGACATGATGATCATTGTAATCAGCCACAATTTCAAAGTTACTTACCTCATCCAAGACCTTAAGAAAATTGTCTTCCTTTGGAGGGCCATACTCTCTGAAACCAGGTGGACCGTATTCGAGAAATCCTTCGGGAGCTGGTTCTAAGGATCTGTGAAACGGATAAAAATGTTTGTAATTTCTATATTTTAGAACTCTTTCGCAAATACATGTTTTTTAAAAACGTCGTTGTTAATTGCAATGGTTAATATTAAAAATGGCATCTTGTGATTATATTCATGCTAGTAATTATTAAATTGCAAACAGTGTCAGATAAACGAAACACACTCAGACCAGTCTGGATCAGGGTGAGTAGTATACATCTAATAATACGTGAAACAAAAACTTTCCGCCCTTTTTTAAGCGTATTGCGTGCACGAAAAACTGTGAGATTTGGCATGGTTAAAGTTTATATGGAAAAGGAGTGCAGAAAGCTAAATTTTATGTATAATATCTGTTACTAATGTATTAAATAAAATAAATTAATACTGCGAATCCTAATCAGACCAGTGCCATTGAACTTAGGCTTCCAAAATATTGACATTGTCACTGAATTAAAAGTGATAGCAAGTGATATAATATTAGTTTTATAGGTTCATACTGCATATGTTAAACAGAAAATAGTCTATGATTAAAAAGTCGCTGGTTGAATTTCGATCATTGGGCAACCGCTAATTTGTAGTAAATACGCATTATCTTATCTCAATGCTATACAAGTCAACTTGTGTTTAGATAAATGCTATTACTGAACCCTGGTATAAATTCATAGACAATACAAACAAAACAATGACTACTTGACATTTAAAAATATACTTCAGCAGATTTTGTTAACAAAAGAAAAACATTATAGAAGTAATAAATATAGATAATTTGTAGAAAGATTAAAAAGAAAACAAAATTATGTACTTATGTAGGCACTTGAGACAAAAACAAAATAAGGCAATTGCAAAAATATTATAGCATACCGTGTGACAACGACATGTTAAAGTTAGCCAAAGTTTGTCTCGTCTGCGCGCGCGAAAAGAAGTATATCTTCAAAATATAAATTTTATTCTTTAAAGTCTTTCAATTCTATAATGAAGTAGAAAATATTGAATACAACAAAAGTAAAGGATATTTAACAATTTTAAACCTTTGAAACGTGTGATGCTGTTGCCAAAACTTATTTATTATTACCTACTTGTGTTTTTATATTAATAATAAAAATAGTACATTAAAGTAAAAATGAAATTGCTTTCTTAATAAAAACAGAAATTTATACTAGAAAATTAATAGCCAAAATGTCAAGAAATAATTCTGGCCGTTGAATCATGTTTTTACTTATAACTGTGTTTTTAGTAACATGTTAACCCGAAGTGTAATTGTAATTTATTCTAGTTCAATAGGTCTAACTTCCAGCAATTACTGGTAATTTATATTTTATTAGCACTCAATGGGTGATGCGTGTGTAATCAGGAATGTTTGAGGAAAATATTGCGACAGATTCGTGCACATAAATCGGGATTCAACCGCAGTCATTTTTTCCACTAATGTGATATCAAAATTATTGATAACGCTGGTTCGGTAACTGTTCCTGTAGTACTTAATCCTTTTATTAAAAAAAACATTGGAGATTAGCGAATACTAATTGGATTAAATTTAGTAAACAAATTTTGTTCGTTTTAATTGTGTTTATTACACGATTTATGTGACGCGCCCCAGCTTCTCTCGGGTACAATTTACAAAGTGTTGTATTTTATGTCTAAAAAGCATGATTTAGAATTTATCACTTTAGTATTGACCGTTCATAATTACGAAAAGTGCGCTTAGTTCGCAACATGCAATCCATCATAGTCCCGGGCAACCGTTTCGCTACGAGTGATTTCTATGGTTGCGCATAAATATTTATTTGGATGAAGATTAATACTGAAATGGCGAAAATAGCTTCGCAAATGACCTAATATTTTTAATTATTAATATAAAGATAAAAATGATTACCATTGCGGCCTTTTTTGTAAGGTATTTGAAGAACCACAATTCTTTAATACAATATTCTGATGTACCTAGGCATATATCTCTTAAGGTTTAGCCAACGTAAGCCATGTCAGCGCCCAAAAATCGATTTAATGACGGTTTGATTACAAAAGATTGGATTTCCTCTATCTAAATAATAATTGTGGAACCAAATCTAGACGGAAGTTTTTTATTACAATATAAAGAGCCCAATACAAACTCCAAAAATTCAAAAAAAAAAAATTGGGTGTGAAACTTCGATTCGATGAGTTCTACATTAACGCAGCCGCAAATTCGGCCAACCCAGGACATCGAGAGAGCCAAAGAATATAGAGCGTGTACGAGCGGTCTAATGTCTTAAATGTAAACCGAGAATATCTCTAAATCGCATTCTACACAAGGGCCTATATTTACACCAGTACAAAATTCAAATTGTACAGGCATTGAAGCCTAGTGACCATGCTAAAAACAACAGTTTGTTGACGAAATGCTAGAAAACTTTTCAAACTTTTCCCAAAAAAATCTTTTTCTCAGATGAAGCGCACTTTGGTCGCCTGGTTATTTTAACAGACAAAATTGCAGATGCAGTAGTGACATTAACCCGGAATGAAAGCACCAAAAACCCTTACATTCAATAAAAGTGACTTTATGGGCGGGCGGCATTATCAGTAAAAGGAATCATTGGCCCGTACTTTTATGAAGATCAAATAAGCCATCCTGTTACTGCCAATACGGAATGATGATACCTTGCTATTATATAGATTTTTTTTTGCAGCACCGGTACAGAAATTTTCTGGCTTCAAGCAAAGAACCTGGTTTCAACAAGACTGGGCAGCATGCCTAGGGTCACCGTTATTACGCGCTCTGCCCCGACTTCCCGACAAAGCACTATTTCGCGCGGTCGCGGCATTTCAAAATTGGCCTCACTCTATAAGAAGTAAAATGTTGTAGATGTTTTACACTACGATTGCTTTTAACAATAAAAATCAAGGGCTTGGCTTTGAAAGTGGAAGACCAAAAATAGTGTAGTAGAGATGAGTTTTCACTTTTAAAGTTAAACAAAAAATCCTGAAAGCAAAATTCCATATGCGAGATTTGGACGAATATTTGGTTTGAATAACTGGCCACAACGCCACTGTGGCAAGATTAATTTAATTAACATCGAACCAGTGGACTGGTGAAAGGAATCGCCTGCTGCCGAAGACTGTGGAGAGCGTTGAGTGCTATTGATTTGCCAAAATATGCAGTGAATATGAAGTGCACGGATTTTATAAGCATGAAAAAGGGTAAAAAGAATTACTTAAAAAAGTAAAGTCTTCAGCAAAATAAGAACAAGCTACGTCTAACACGGCATAGATTGGATTTTTTTTTTCTTTTTGCGTTCCGGCGAGAGCTTTGCCATTTATGGCAACCCTAAACCTTCAATTGACTAACAGCATATAGTGATTTTTTTTGCAAAAACTAATAACCAAAAGAGGTAATATTAGCAATATACTTTTTCTAAGGGAATATCTTAAAAGTAAAGTTTACATCAGCAACCCAGAGTTTTTTTGGAGAAAACATATGCAATGAAATGCAAAACATTTCACCAACTACTTGTCGGGCGGTCATAGAAAATTTCTGGCCCACTTTATGTAATGTTACATTCAAAAATAAAATCCTAATTTATATACTTTAAGAAACAATAAACAGTTCTTGATTAACGCAACGGGTTTATTTTTTATGACCATTTAATATATTAAAGAACTATTGGTCCCCTGTGGTAGAACCGATATTTTGGCACTTACCCAGAGACTTCCTGGACAGCTTTCGCTTCTGATACCACCTGTGAATAAGGTAAAAAAATATAATATCGTAAATACTAAACGAAAATTAAAATAATTGAATTAAAAATGTGTTCAAATTAAATAAAAACCTTAATGCAAACAAATAAAAGTAACCAAATTAAACTTTATCCACTAAGTCGTTATTATTGGCTTTAAAAAACACATTGCAGTCAGTATTTGAAAACCATACCTTTTCAGCTCTAATTTCATTTTCCAATTTAACCAAGGCTTCAGCTATATTGTTCACTCCATCTATAGGAACATTTTCAATTTCTTTTAAATTTGTTCTTACAAGTTCCTCTTTCACATTGTGGAGCTGTTCAGATTTTTCTTCTGATGTTGTTTCTGTGTTTATTTTATTCTCTGCACTAACAACTACTACATTGTTTCCAACTACAGTGGGAAGAGTAGTTACTTCAAATTGCTCGGTTTCAGCTTTTGATTCCGTTGATATTACAATTTCTTCGTTTCCTTGATCCAGTTCTATAACTTTCTCTGTGGCTTCTACTTCCTGTAGAGTTATTTGAGAACTTTCTGCTGCATCAGTCTGAAATAAGTTAAATTGAAAATAACATAACATACCATCACGCTTGTATCCCCGGAGGGTTAGGCAGAGGTGAACATCCACAATTCACCGGGCATATTTTTAGGTCCCATGTAATAGGGGAAGAGCCTATTGCCATTAATCGGGCACAAAGCCAAACTCGAATTTCATAGAAAAATCCAATAACACTTTGCTCGACTTGGGAATCGAACCCAGGACCTCGAGCATAGCAGTCGTGCTTACAAGACTAATGAGACAGTTAAATTTAAACGCAGTTAATAAAGTAATATTATATTTGAAATTATAAATATTACATAATATAATAATTATCTATCGTCATGACTTATGGTATATCTACTGATATACTTAGAAAGAATGTAGCTCTATTTTTTCTAATAATATTAAAATATATATCCAAACAAACAAGTCTTCAGCGACCTTTAGGTTTAAGTACAGGATTTTTAGATGTAAAGTTATACTATTTATCATTTGAATTGCTTGAACGGTGAATACTTTATTTGATGTAAATTTAATTAAAAAATATTTTGTGCTTATCAGTTACAAAGTTATTTTTAATACATTTCATCTACGCTTAAAAATAACAATATTCTCTTAACAGCCCTTTTTTAAATTAATTAATTAAATGTGCTCACATATATTTGTGTTGTTCCTTCTAAGTTCGTCTGGATAATGACATCTAAAGACCTGCCTTCAATTTCAGGTCCTGATGTTATACCATATGTATTTTCTTCGACTACTGTTGATGATGTGCTTTCTATATCTTCATTACTAGATAATGTAACCGCTTTATATTCAGCTATTTCTGTAACAGCCACCGCCTCTTCTATAGGAGACTGTGTGATTATGACGTCTCCAGCTTCAGAGTCTGTTACTACATTCTTTTCTTCGACTATATTTGATTCTGTTTCTACAACATTTTCAGCAATAATTGATTTGTCTTCTGTACTAACTGAAATTTAATCATTATTATTATTAGAAACGGCTTAATGTAGTGGAGCAGATTTTTTTAGAATATATACTTCAAATTTAAGATTTAGAAAAGATAAATTCAAATAAATTACCATCTGTCACCAAGTTTTGTTCAACATCAATTTCTTTGTTAGAGCTTACATCAACACTTTGAAAGATCTGATCAGTAATAATATCAGGTAGCCCTTGGTTTCCAAAACTGGTAACTTCTTGCAGCTGCGGGGGACCATATTCTCTAAGGCTGTCAGAGCCAGATGCTTCGTTTTCTTGGAATATAGTTACTTTTACTGGATTATCAGCAGGTTTAGCCTGGAAATAAAGAAGCTCTAGAGGTATACAAGTAAGGTTCAAAAAATAAAACGATCAATAGGATAGAAAGATAAGTTATCTATAACCGTTCTGTAGTACTACAAATGTACTTTTACATTTGAGATCCAGTTCCTCTAGACTTTGCTTTGAAACATCGTAATATAAACATGAAATTACATGGTTCCTTATGCGTTACCTATTAGAATCCTACCATAGAAAATAAAGATTGTCCTTGACTGGGGCTTTCAATCTTTAACTTATACTGTATACATTATTCATAGTATTATATGTGAAACCTGTAAATCTTCTATTACTAGATGAGTTTCGTCTGGTGGCAAAGAACGGGCTTAATAAACACGTTAGCTCACGATGTATAGTAATTTAAACACCAAGAAATTGATAGCTCAAGCATTCACGTTTCCTCGCGATGAATGTTTTTATCGTCAGCAGATAGTGTATATAAGTTTAAAAAGTTGGTTAATAAGGTTTGAAGCTGCAGACATTGGATTGATATTCCATTGGTCTTAATCAGTCGGCCACGTTATGTTACATTATTATACTATTTACGTTATAAATTACGTACTTGATTTTCAGTGGGTAAGTAGAACGCAGGACCTTGTGGCTTCCATCCGCTTGGAAGGTACGGCCCAGAGCCTAAAGCTGCCACTGATCTAATAGCCAATATTATAGCAATAATAACCTGAAATTAAATAGAAATAAATGTTGATGAAATTATTTTGAACCTCTAGGATATTTCTGTTTACTCCTTATAGTTTTATATTAAAGTTAGATTCTGTGAAAAGTTTTATTGAAGAAGCTTCATCACGACACATATTTCTGCAGTAAAGCAGATTACTCAGATTAGCTCATGCTGCTATATTCCGGTGTGAAGGGTGCAGTTGGCAACATTGCCACAGTACCCGTTCAGTCCTCAGGAGCAGAGACTATTAGTGACTGACTTCGAGTAGAACTAAGACACTAAGAGGTGTAGTGGTCACTTAAGCTTGAGATCAGGCGGATTTGCTTTTCATACAAAGAAGAAAAAAATAGTTGTAAAGAAAAGTTTTTTTTATACCTCAAACTCGGCAAACAAGCGTACGGCCTGCCTGATGGTAAGCGGTTACCGTAGCCTATAGACGCCAGTAATACTATAGGTATCATTAGCGCGTTGTAGACCGGATCTATGGAAACACTACTCACCACAGGAACGGAACACAAGTTTATTTGGCTGCGATCGTCTATAGGGTGGAAGTATTCCACCAGTTGGACTGCCCCAAATAGATAGATACTATATTATTGAGGAAAAAATTATTGGAAGTAAATTATATCTGAAACATGGTCTCATTGGCGCCGATTCTAATATATCCCTAGCAAATGTTATCCCACTTTAGGAAAAACGTAAAACTATTGCACAAAATTTGACTCGAACCAAATTTCTTCCCAATTCTTTTCATTACAATGCTTTTGATATAGAAGGATATAAAATATGATTTACCTTCATCTTGATTTTGTTGAGATCTCGCGATGAATGTGATGCTTATTGTACGATTAATTCAGTTTTTATACCTCCGCCATTAAATTAGATCAAACAATTAGTAGGCCTTGATTTGATTCGCCAATATTTGATTTGCTCTCAAATATAAATTATGTTTTATGATATGCAAACTTTAAAGGGACTCTAAAATCGAATCGGTTATTTATTATCAGAGACAGGCAGTCTGATTGGTCACTGTTATCTCTGCTGTTACTTTATTGTTATTGCAAGGTCCAGTACTGTAATATACAGGGTCTCGATTACCGCATATATGGTCGATAACCTTGTTAGATAGCTTCGTTGTACAGGGTCTCAGTTTTATCTCTTGTATACTAGCTATGTCCATGACTCCGCTTGGGTCGACTACAGAATGCCATCGGTCGAACACACGTGTCAATCGTGCTGCTTCTGTTCCCACCGACGACGGTCGCCTACTGGTTATTTGAAAGAAAATACATTCCTATTATGGTTGATCCTTAGAATATATATATATATATGCTATTGCTGACTTTTTTCTAGGAATTTTTAATATGTATAGTTATGTAGTACATTAATTTGATATAATATCTTTTATGGTTTACAAACAGGCAAGTAATTTAAGAATTAATTTAATTTGGAGACCACGCACTGGAAAGCGCACCGTAGGACGGCCCCCCACTAGATGGAAAGACGACATAATAAAGGTCGCTGGGAGCCGTTGGGTGCAGGCCGCACAAGATCGGTCGCTCTGGAGATCTATGGGGGAGGCCTATGTTCAGCAGTGGACGTCCTGCGGCTGAAATGATGATGATGATGATGAAGTAATTTAAGTGCCCTAAAAGAGTCTTTATTCAGAATTGTTTCTCCGTTATCATTACTGCTTATTTCGCATGTTACTTTATCTAACAAAATATATCCTATAACCTGGCCAGATAACATATCATTGAATTACAATATCAAAAAATAAAACCAATACTCATAACTTCTTTGTTTATGACCCGATTTGGATGTTTCTTTTTTGTTGAATGGAAGATACTACAAGGGTGGTCCCATTTTAATTTAATTGGCATCGAATCTTCAATTTCAGAGATACACCAGGTAACTCTTCAAAATCATTTAAGTTGGTTTTCTTTTTTGTTATAAATTGTCTTGCTTGAAGTCTGTTTAAAAGACCATTTAAATCGTATTGTCGCGTGAGAAAAGAACATAAAGGAACAGTAAGAAAGAGAGACATTAAGTTTTATATAGTACGTATAGAAGATTTGTGAGTGTCCCATTGGTATAATAGTGTAGATAAGTATCATGACAGCGACTGTTGATGAACTTATTAGTTACTTAATTTACTTAGGTGAAATAATTTGCTGATAGGGCAGATGTTTCACCGAAGTTTGGTAAAATAATTGGAAAATTTTCACAATCATAAGCACCGGAATAAATTGTTACTTATATGAACTATCGGTGTTCAGCCACTCCGCACGCATTTATTGCGCAGTAATAAGTTTTAGTTAATTATCAATTGAGCTCATTAATTCCCATGTACAAACTGTACAAAGGTCCATAAAATTCGGTTCAGAATTAATATAAATTTAACTTTTTCTAAAATTTCTAAAAGTATTAAGGATGTTTCATATAGTTTAACAATTATGGAATTGCATATATTTTACGTGTAAAAAATCATCGAAAATGCAATACCTACAGACAGAACTACGGATTTAATTAATACAGATAAATATGTTCAGTCACTCAATTAATGACGTAAAAAACCAAATTTTTATATGAAGCGAAAAATAGATAAATATTTATAGAACAATTATTTATTAATAATGTTTGTGGAGTGTCGCACGTGACGGCCTTGGACGTGGATCTAATTGCTTACTATTATTTGTATTCGTCGCAAATGGTCTAGTTGTTTGGATACCAGTATTGTAAAAAGGTCTATACGGTTCGGGAACGGCCACCAAATCCCTATGTATATAGACGCGACAATTATGCTTAACTTTATCCAAGTGTAACTCCCGCCATAGTTGCATGCTTATTCGTGTTGCATTTCGGAATTAATCGGTGTGCGTCCGGAATCAGGTGGTGCAGTAGGCATCTAAACCCGACTGGTTGGCAACCAACCACATTGTAATAAAGCCGACATTGTGGCTATCTTTTGGTTTGTCGCGTTTTGGAATAAGACGGTGTAAATCCAGCTACCGAGAGGCGTGTTAGGCCGAAATGACAACGACTAGGATCACAACTGTCTTTGAGTTGTAATTCGCTTACCATCAGGTAAGGGTGCTGTCACTACTATAAAAAATATTAAAAGGGAAACAAAAAAACTCGACTGCAAGAGAAACACTTGAAAAATTTTTTTTTCCAATTTTTCCTTTTTTTTAATTCCCAGGCATCGTACATAAATATTATGCAGTCAATCTTACTCCCACAATTAAGACGAATCTAATCACACCACCTCGTAGGCTAAAACCCAATTTCTGCTATAGAGTGTGTCAAAGAAATAGACATACATACATACGCTCGAAAAATATAACCCTCCTTTTTCGCAGTCGGGTAAAAAATGTTTCATTGCTTTTTTTTCTGTATTAGGTTTGCATTTTATTACAAGTACTACAATTGGGACTAGCTCTCTAATGAAGTTTTTGGGATAGGTCAATAGAGGTTTGATGTCAGATTTACAACTTGCAGATGCTTGATGCTTGTTTTAGTTTTATGAAACCTTTCATTTTCATAAACCTGTTTTTGTTTAAAATAATAGTGATTGGTAAATTTAAAAGTAATTTTCTTGAACTTGTTCAAACAAAATGCAAAAGAAATTAACGACAATTAATAATTTTATTGTATTGCATTTTTCTATCGTAAAGCTACTGCACTGTCTTCGCAAATCTATTAAATTTCAAGGATGTGGTTGGTAAGATGCATTGGTACATCAGATGTTACTTGTTTTCATAGCTTCATTTAAAAATGGAACGATTGAATTTAAAATTTATTAAAGAAATCGACAAAAAGTGTATTAGAAATATAACATAAAACCATTAAATATTTTATAGAATCAAAAATAAAGGTATAATTTTCGAGTTGCGAAGTTAATAGCCATTGGAACGTGCGTTGCTATAGTCCCCATTACTATGATGACCAATGCCATCATTGTTTCCATTACCATGATGGTCGACGTCGCCATTGTTTCCATTACCATCATGGCCGACACCGCCATTGTTTCCATTACCATGATGGCCGAAGCCGCCATTGTTTCCATTACCATGATGGCCGGTATCATCGCTATTTCCATTGCCATGATAACCGTTACCATTCAAACTATTCGCATTACTATCATAGCCTGATCTAGCGATATCATCGGTATTCTCGTATGAAATTTTCGATTTGAAGCCACGTTCGTCCGCTTGATAACTCACGGTCTGAAATATATAACCATGAAAATTAATTTATAGTATAGAATCGAGCCAATTTTTTTGGAATGTCGGATATATTCACTCATAAAATCAATAAATCATTTCTGTAATTAGAAGAATTACGACCGTCGGTAAACAGTATACTTCCTGAACGCTGGCTTATATTAATTACCCTGCCTAAAAGTAATTTATGAAGATGATTCAGTTCAGTATCCTAGGATACCGCATCTAACGACGTGAGTACTAACCCTACAAAGAGTCTGAGCTTTCGTTAAAGGAAAACATTTACACCATAGCATATTGAATTGTCTATTATTTACCCAAATAACTAAACCCTTTTAGTTGAAAATGAGTATATTTCGACAGTTGTACTTGGGGACCACGTCTCTTTCTAGTGACTTTAAATACATTACTGAATATTGGCTAAGATGATGAATCATGGAAATGAGCTATAAATCGAAAGAAGGATGAAATGATTAGTAGGTAACTTTAAGTCAACGTAAACGTTGATATATATAGTTTGAAAATGTCCAAGGTCGAATATTAAACTGATTAAACTGAGTGAGTATAAAAAGCGAAAGTAATATTGCTTTATTCAAATTAGACACTAAAAGACACTTACTAAACACGTTAGTGCCTGGAGATGAATCTCTCTCTCTCTTTCTGTGTGTGCGTTCATGAAATTATCAATTATTACATTATATTATATATTACTGTATTATGATAACATTTTGTTACTGTTGAAAATAAAAAAGATAAATGATCGAATTTATTATCGGTTCTTCTCGATGACTTGGATATTTTCCGAACCGCCAGTAGTGTTTAGAAGTTTTTTGAAACATTAGTACAGCTTCGGAAAACATCACAGTCATCAAGAAGAACTGGCAAGAAACTCAGACTTTTTTTTAACGGTGTGTTCAAAGTTATGTTATCATAATTATGTTACCTATAGTGTCTACAAAAAAGGAGTCATTTTCAGACATCACTATAATGCATGTAATATAATCCGCCATTTTGAATTTTTGATAGTAAACCGGCTTGGAACTTAATATTTGGCAAATCGGTAATGTACTTCGGGATCTTATTATATAACCTAACATTATTACTTTAAAAAAACTTTTAATGGTCTTATTAAGTCTAATTAAATTTGTGTTTATTTTTACTATTAACACAATGCCGGTCATTTAAAAAACCTAGCTTATTTAAGTTTTTGCTAACATACAATTCATATGTCAAGGTTATATTGGAAGAGGAATGGCAATATATTATATTCCTAAAAGTTGTTATTTAGTGATTTGCGAAGTCCCTTAATGTAGATTGCTCGAATCGTCTGCTTTTGTAACATAAATATGGTATCTAGCTCAGATACTTGCGTTACTTTTTCCATCTAAATTCTTACCTGCTTTCGTCCATCAGGTAAGACGACGTGGTACTCCCCCTGCGCCCTCTCCTCCTGCCTCTCCTCATGATGCCCGAAGTCAGTGCCTTCCTGATAATCATTTACCATGTATCCAAAGTTGTAGTTGACTGGTTCCTGTTTAAATTCGCTATAACTCTACGATATTAATATATACGTAATAGATTGAACGTATTGGACAATTTCTCTTTTCTTTTCAGTTTTTTTTTAAATACAACTAAGTGGATGGTAAGCGGCAACCGCAGTCTATGAACGCTTGTAGCACCATAGATAGCATATAACCGACCTTCAACTCCCCTTTTTTTTTTAACGTGGAGGAACTCGTCATGGGTACACACCCGCCCGGGGGGACGGGTGGTTATGTGAGACTCCTACTCACTAAAACTCCACAGTGTACCATCGGCCGCCAAAGCGGGGCGCGCGGACGCTGCGGTTGCAATCAGCCGCGTCGTCCCGGCGGCCGGTCCCAGTCGGGCCCCGGCGCTAAAGAGAGACAGTCTGGTATAACCCCAACTATCTCCCAGATGGCTGAACCAGTGCAATGGGAAGACGGGCCCTTCGACCCGGCTCCCCTTGGTTCAGCAAGGGCAGAGGAAGGAGGCGAAAGCGCCCTCTTCTTCTACCCAACGTCTACGCATCCCCTACGGTGCTTGCGCTCGTAGGTGGTGGTGCCCTCTTTTTTACGGGTGGCCGGCATTTGGCGCCACCCATATAGTGGTCCGCCGGCCTCTCGGCGTCGGCACACAAGGCACAGTGCAGCTTTTTAGTGCAGTGCCTTGTGGCCTGGCTCCCCACACCGGAAGCACAGAGCTCCTCTGTCCACCTCTGACATGCAAGTGGGCCAGGCATGGCCTACGTCCAGGCACCTATAACACCGTAGCAGTCCTCCCTCCAGTAAGCGGATGCGAGCCGAACTCCAGCCCACGAGGAAACGACCTGCTTCCATCAACGCTTTGGCCGTAGCGACTTGGAGCGACAGGTGGATCGCTCCACTGCCTCTCCCGTAGGGGCGTATCTCGTCCGCCCTAATGAGGGATGACTCGCACCCCCCTTACGCCGCCGCCTCCTTCACTGTCTCGTCCAGCCCTACGATCCGTATGCTAGCCCTCTTAACTGGTATGGCTACTGTGGCCACATCCGCCAACGCCTCCTGGAGTTTTAGAGCTAACTCGCTAGCTCGCTCCGGGCTACGAGCGCCAGGATTCTCTATAATGCGAGACCCCGTGGCCGCAGGGCGAAGTGACAAGCCCTCTATACCCAGTTGCGCAACTGCGGCTCGACTCACCCTCATGAGGGCCGTCTTGTAGATAACTCCCCTTTCCACTGCCTCCAGCCGCAGTGTAACGAGCACCGCGGCCGAGCGCGGCGCCGAGGGGAGTCTCTTCCTCAGCCTGGGCACAGCCTTCTCACGAGTCGCAGGAGGCGCTGTCGCTACAGCCGTTGGAACCGCAGGGGTGGTCTTCTTTTTCGCCTTACGGCGACGGCGGACTACAATTGACCAACTTTCTGCGCCTTCTGCTAGCATAGCAGGGGCTGCTGCCCCAGGTTGGCCACACTCCATCTCCAAGGACTCCTGAGGCAGGATATCCGCCGTCACGCTCTCAGAAGGAGGGTCAGGGACGGGCTTCAGATGTCGTGAAGCCGCAGTTTTAGGCCTTGCAGCCTTAGGAGCTGCGGAACCAGACACCGTCTTTCGGTCTGCCGCCAGTGGTGGTCGAATCACCGTGGCGGGGAGGAGACGGTCATCCAAGGCCTCTCTGCGGGCAGTAACTAACTCCCTCATAGACACCGGAGCGACCGCTCCATCCTCGACATATGTTTCGCCATCGCATCCATAACATCCTGAACCAGGGAGTCCTGTCCCTGGCTTACCGGCATCTCTTGCGTCAAAGGCGGCGCAGGCAAAACCCCCTCCCCGATCGCGCAACGAGGAGAGCTCCTCCTTGAGGACATCGACCTCCCGACGGAGCCTCCTAGTCTCGCGCCGCAGAAGGAGGGTCTCCTCCGCCACCGTGCGCATGAGGGCTGTGACAGTGACCTCATGGAGGGTCCACGCCGCAACTTCAACTCCCCTTCCCCAAGGTACTCACGGCAGAAAAACAAAACAAGGTTATTTAGCACATCATTATTTTTTACTATTAACATGTTTGCGTTTCACCACTAACTACTTCGCCTGATCGTAAGTGATGATGTGCGCTTGACTAGAACTCCTAGAAGGTACCGGAAAGCAAGAAATAAATAATTTCAGATGAATTACAAAATACTTACATTAGCATCTTCTAATGAATGTTTTTCATTTCCAAGATTATCAGAGTTTCGGTTGTACCCGTGTTCTCCCTGATTATGATTACTGTTTAGTATCCCATTATTTCCATAGTTGTGAAGAGCGGTTCTGATAAAATAAAACTTACTATCATAATATGAAGTTATACTTGAATGCGTGAAAAGATTATTTAATTTTAATGAAGCGCAAAATGTTGGCAATAATAGATAGAAACGCTTTATTATTTCAGACTACTACAATACGCGTTATAGAGGTAGTGAAAGTGTGATTATGGGCAATTGAAACTTTTACCTCGTGAATCCATTCTTACGAACTTTGTCCAAAGCATCATGAGTGCTTTGTGAATCATGCACATTATTCCCTCCAAAAGTTGTACTAGCACTATGCAGTTGTGAGGAATCGTGAACTGAATTAACTTCTAAGTTTCTTGTAGCTATTATTTCTGGTACAGCGTTGAAGTCTTGCTCACGTTGTGAATATCCATTTCCTCTGGGAGATGGAGGAGGGGGTAGATAGCTGTAAAAGACACCAGAATCTCATCTAAATCTTATATATTTATATAATTTTAAATACAAGCTCTAAAAAGTTACTAATTATTGTACATTATTAGTTAACAAGATTGCGTTGTAGTTGGTGGCTTGTGGTTTTTGCTAGTCAATGTAAATACACTTTAGCCAATAGAAGCACGTAAATGTTTTCTTTAGGATTTCGCCATTTATAACTAACTTCAGTAAAATGAATAACATAAATGTAAGGGTAATTTTCCTCAGAAGAGCCAAGAAAAAAATAATGAAAAAGGCCTAAGGATTATTGACTTTAGGACTAGACTAACTTTTAAATTAGACTTGTTCTCGATATATATTTGAAAAAAAAAAACGATATAAAGGAGATGGAGGTGCTAGGTGTAAATACGAAATACTCACTAGTCTGGAATATGCCTGCAGTGAGGAACACATAAAGATTAAGTAAATAAACAACTCATAGTAATAAACTCACCTATTAGACGGTAACAATTCAGCTGTAGCAAAAGCAAATAGCATGGTCACACTGATTATACGCTGAAACAAATAAATATATTACTAGTTACAATCTGCTATATTTTCTAAAAAAGTTCTATTTTCGGGATTAACGCGTTTCGTTATCAAATCTGTCAATGTGATAATCTTTTGATTTGTTGAGAGGCTTGTAGACTGGCATGACAGTGGCGACTGATGATTCAGTTCTAATTTCTTAGTCTCTTGGCTATCGTCGTTGATGTTATGTCGCACTCTCCTTAATACCAGACACAGTGTATCACTTTTCCTTGTCTATATCCCGTCACGCCCACCCTCTTCTGCGGCAGCTCAAGCCTAGTTCCGTTATTTCGGTGTGGAGCCCTTGAGTCTAACAGCTGCTTGCGCGAAATAGTGACACTGCACTTGCATTCACTAACAACTAACAGATACCATTACACTGCATTCCTCTCAGGAGGCAGAAACGTGTATATAATTATGTATAAGTTAGTTTAGCTCGAATGCTACGGGTAGGGAATTAATGAGATTGTGATGTTGTCGCACATCCGGCAACAGCCCAAGCCAAGGTTCAGTCACGCTTTCGCGGCTGAATGCCTTCAGCGCACTCTCCCAAGCCATGTGAAGCTGTAAAAGGCGATCGAGGCTCGAGTTTTCTTTGGCTTTATGGCTAATAATTTAGTTAGATAAAAAAAAGCCTAACCAATATTTAAAAGATATAGAATAGAGGACAATTTTGAACAAAAAAGAAAACCAAACTTTAATGATTTTGAAGAGTTCCCTTGTGTAACTTCGAATTTGAAGTACCAATGCCAATGAAATTAAAATGAGATCACCCTTGAGGTATCATATAATCAACAAAAAAAAATCATCAAAGTTGGTTCATAAACAAAGAAGATATGGCTGAACGTTCATAAAATATATACATACATATCATCACGCCTGTATTCCCGAAGGGTTAGGCAGAGGTGTACTAATGTACACCCACAGTTCGCCGAGTATGTGTTCAGGTCTCATGTAATAGGGGGCGAGCCTATTGCCATTAATCGGGTACGAAACCAAACTCCAAGCTGCTACTGAGAATTTCATAGGAAAAACCTAATAACACGTTGCTCGACCTGGGATGCGAACCCAGGACCTCGCTCATAGCAGTCGAAATATATATATATGAATGAATTGAGTACCTCCATCTTTTGTTGAAGTCGATTAAAAAATAGTTTCAAAAGGACTGAGAAGAGAGACGTACCTACTATTTGCTTAACATTTAAAAAATCAAGATTGAGTATAAATATATTGCTTTTTAAATACAGTTTACCTTCATCTTGTTAGTTGTTGGATCTTATGATACAGTACAAAACACGACGTACAAAGATGAAATGATACAATTGACACAAATAATCTAGCTTTTATAACAGTTTCAAAGTAGTAGGGGGTTGAAGAATCACCTATCATCAATCAAATAAAGCATATTAAGCTCTCAAGGTATGTTTAGAACTTGAAATCTGTAGAGTCGATATAATTTCTAAATAGTTTATTTTTAGATCGATAGCGAAATTAATGTTCTGAATATCAAGTAGGACTTGCTGGAATTTTTAGATTTTTTTTTTAAATAACAATTTTGTCGTGGTGAATTAATTATTGACTGAAGAGACTGAGAATTTCCTGGTTAAACTAACATAACTTATTTTATTTTAAGTTTCATCTGTGTATGTTTTTGTATAAGTTTCTTTTATACTATTTTGTTTTCTGTTTCTATTAAGTATCTTTAACTCTCTTCTTTGTAATGTACCTGCGTAACTTTGTAAATTCTACTAGGTAATTATATAAGTTCTATAATGATTTCCACGCACACGAGCCTTACCATACATCAATATCGCTATCGGAGAAGGAAAACATTGCGAGAAAACTTCGAGGATACTCGAGGAAGTTTTCATAGTAATATCGAATTGTTGTATTCTATCTATATTAATAATTCTGTAGTCCTTTCTGTATGTAATTTTTTCCAAACTTCCTGATAGTCATCCTATATGAAGGACACTGGTCACAATAATTATGACCTTAAAATTTTTTTCTGTCTGTTAGTATTTCTGGATTTAACTCAAAAACGGCTTCACCGATTCTTATGAAATCTTGTACATAGGAAGCTTATGTGATTAGTCTATTGATAGGCTCTTCGATAATACATATAAAAATGGTTAAAAGATCCATTTTTAAATGTTATTTTTTACACGGGAAGTATATAAGTTATTCTATGATTAATGGGCTATAATAATTGTCAATAATACTTTTAGAAATCATAACAAAATAAAATCTCAATTTTAGTTCATTCTTAACTGATTTTTATGAAATTTTGTACACTGTTAGTATATGTCATTACATATCTGATAGGCTGTAAGAACAAACAATAGTAATTTTAAAATTGTAAAAAATATATTTTTTTATCATTTTATAACCAATTTTGATGAAAATTACTCAATTGATAGGCTATATGAATTTACTGTAATATTAGTAAAAACTAAATTACGGGATGAAAATAATTACTGCGTAACAAACGCATGTGGAGCCGCGGGCACACCGCTAGTATATATGTGTGTATGAGTCTGTGTATTCCGGCAAACCCGTTTTAAAGCCAATTATGTTTCTAAATTGTGACAAATAAAAAAAAATTTAGAAGTCTCCATGGATTTTTGTGTCCACTAAAATCTTACTCAAGGATACTGAACTTAGATGGTAAAGCACGCATCTTCTTCTTTATTTATATAATTGTTATTTTAACTGGCCCTATTCTATTTCAGTTATAACTTTGACAGGATTTACTGAGAATGAATCTATCAATAGTCGGTGGCATCATTACAAAGGCCAACTCAATTTCAATGGCTTTGGGTAGTAGAACTCTAAACTTGTGTAGATGTCTACACCGACTGTCTAACCTAACTGTTAACCAAAAGAAACATCTTTTCAAATCTAAAGCTAACACCAAGATAGCAAGGGCCTTTTATTAAGACCTACATTTGGAGCATAACGTTGTATGGTTACGAAATATGGTCGTTAAACCATTGGGACAGAGAAAGGTTGGCAGTGTTTGAGATGTGGTGTTGGTAAATAATGGAGAACAGCAGTTTGACAGAAAGGAATACAAATGAAGAAGTATTAAGAGTGGTTGACGAGGAAAGATGATTATGGAGAAACATAGATAGCAGAAAAGGAAAGAAGATTGGACAGTTAATACGGCAGGAAATGTTCTTTAATATGAAGCTTTTACCAATAAGTGAAGGATAACGTAGGAGTCGTGTGGTATCGACAAATCAAAATAAAGGCAGAGGATAGGGAATAGTGGCAAATGCTCCACCGACAAGCGCTGAGCTTTTAAAATAAATAATTCTATTAATTAATCGATAGTCTGGCTTAAGCTATCGATACTAGGCATGTTAAATGATTGTTATTTGACAAAGTTGCTATATTTTAAAGATAATGTACATGATATGTGGCTTCATTTGTACGACTCCAAAAAACCTTGAAAGATGTTCACGTGTATGATCTTTTTTTTTCGTTCGCTCGCCTAGGTATTATTTTTTATTTCAAATACGGTAATAGCAAATAATCAATTTAAAAAAATATTCATAAAAAAATTGATGATATCGTATTTTCAAACACTCGATGTTTAATGAACACTATAGGGTTGCCTGTCTACTGAAGCGGAGCGGAGCGGAGCTGTGCAAATTACGACTAATAGAATTAAATAAAAATCTAGTGATGCAATTCTGTTGGCTGAATTTGCTAGATATTAAATTCTATTGGTCGAAATTTGCACAGCTCCGCTTTAGTGACCAAGGCAACCTAATAACGGTACACTGTGTTGACCGTTTTGATATATCGCTCATCCAATATAACAACGACGTAATTACGTTTAAGTAATTTTTCAGAAGAAACATTTAAATGTTTTGAATTGATGAATATTTTGCGAATTTAAGCAAATTCTCTAACGACATTCACTCCCTCTATCATAAACTATTGTAAGAACAATTCTGATATTTTTTCGGCTTTTTTGTAATTATGTATGTCATTGTAGAATTGTATGAGCGACATTACAATAATGACTAGGAACATACGTTTCGCCATATCGACGAAATGCACAACAAAAGACTTACACAGCATTTAAATTAACGAACAAGGTTCAATAGTAACACAGTATCAATATCCGAAATCCAAAATTATATCACAATCGCAGTGCAGCCACAGTTTGTTCTTTTCGAAGTAAAGTCTACTCGAAACTGCTTTGTTTTGAATTGAACATTGACGCGAGCTTACCGGAGTTAGTAGTTGTGTTGCCTAGTAATTCTTTATGTGACAATCGTATTAGATTTCTTTTTTTTTAAATATCTAATCCTGAAAACAAAAAATGTCGAGCTGTGACTTTGTGAGGTAAATAAAAACCTACACTAATAATTATAATCCATTATGGATTCAGTCAAATGTTGCTGTTTTTTTTTGTTAGTAAAAACGTAAAAAGATTTGTTCGCGGGACCCTATTATATAGTTAGACCATAATGTGTTTAAATAATAATTTACAAATCAGTTAAATAAATTTATCTTATGTTCTAAAATTTATATACCTATTCGATAAATTTTATGACTAACACCACGTCACTATTGACAATAAAGATTTGCAATATGCTCCTCCAAATCTAGGTATAATAGTTATTAATTTATACGAAACTTCATGTGCGAAAACGTCAAAACGGCCATCATAGATATGCTGCTACTATAGCGTTGATGCCAGTTTAAATAGATTCCTGGTAGAATTACATAACATACCATCACGCCTGTATCCCCATAGGTTCCCCAATGCAAGTTCAAGGACCATGTCAAGCGGGTTTTACTGTCAAAAGATTATTATTGGGTGGATCAATATGTGAATGATAATGATGTCTGGAAGGGACTTCCTCTCTGTGCATTCCCTAATTGATTACTATTGTTTTATATTAAACTTCGTGAGGGTTTCCACACTTACCTCTATGTTGTGGAAATTCCTCCGATTTTCACGAAGCGGTACACTTCGTCGTTCATTATGCGAACGGCTAAGGAGTAGAATTAACTCCCGTCGTCTGTTGTCCCATCCAACTATAAATTGGGAGTCTTCAAGCGAAGAGTGAATAGGCATTTAATAGGTAAGCGCGATACGTCGTCCGCCTCATCTTTATTTGCCATCAGGTAAGATAGCTGCCAAGGTATACCTTTACTTCATAAAAAAAAAACACTTTTGTATAGTAAGAAAAAAAGAAGATAAAGTATTGTTCGGTGGTATGGAATCCATACTATCACATACATAATGACAGGATCGAAGCTATCCAAAGACGTTTTGTACGTTATTTAGCATCAAAATGTGGACTGAGGCGTAAACTACCTTCATATGAAACTAGGCCAAATCACTTTGGTATCAAAACACTGTCATCCAGACGTAGCTTTAGGTCATATTCTATTCTACATAAAATAATCAATGCCAAATGGGATACAAGATACGAGTAGTTAAGCCAACTATCAATAACCACAAGAGTAAACCGGAATCAAAGTATCTTCCACGTTCCATATTGCTCAAATAATGTCTCATACTATAATCCACTATACAGAATGTGCAGAGAATACAATGATAATACCAGGGTTTTGGACATATTTGATAGAAATATAAGCAGTAGTTTTCAATCATCTGATTAATCTTTTGATTTTATTTAAAAATGCTATTTACGCGCTAAAACTACATGTAGTTTTTCTAATATAATAATTGAATTATTTTGTATAATTTTTTTTATTTATTATTTTCTTAATTCTTTGTATATTATTTGTAAAATTATATGTTGTGCCCAACTATAATAGGAAAGCAAATTTACTTCTATAAGTTACTATTGTTAATGTGTATTTTGTGTTTTGGTTTGGTTTCTGTTGTTGAGCCATAATAAATAATAAAAAACCCGATCGAGTTTCTTACCGGTTCTTCTCGATGTCTGGGATGTATTCTGAACCAGCAGTAGTGTTTTCACGTTCTTAGGGCCTAAATTAAATATAGTTTTTTTTTATTTTGCTGTCGCTGGCTCTTTTGGAAGTCTTTTTAATATCTACAATTATGTAATACACTAATTTGATATATCTCAAATGGCTTAATCAGCGTAAGCCATTTAAGCGCCCCAAAAGTCTCTATTTTCCGATTGATTCACCACTGCCGTTACAACTTATTTCATATGTCCCTTTATCTAACAAAATATACCCTATAACCTGACTGATAACATAGCTGTGAATTATAATGAAAAACCGTATATATCGGATAAGTGATTTTCGCATGAAAAGAACATAAACAGACAATACAGACGTTGAATTTTATAAAATAAATAGAAGATGAGAGGGACAACAAAGTATGGGTGCAATAGTTGATTGAATCAAATATTATATCACACATATATATATATATATATCATATTTAATTAAATTATTTTTAAATATTATATATAAATTATATTATATATAAATTATATTATATTATAAATATATATATATAAATTATATTATCATATTGTGATAAATTTATTTACCATAGAGAATAAGGTTGAAGAAGAAGTCTATAGATTACAACGGCAAATCAATACTTTATGAGCAATAATATCAAAATTGTGTTTTAGCCGATTTCAATAAAAGACGGGTGGTTACTCAATTCGAATCAAGTCCGGTGAAGCTGTAAAAGCCGCAGCGGCTTTAGGGCCCCTAAGGCTAACAGTGTAGACAGATCTAAAGAAAAAAAAAAAAAAAAAAAAAAAAAAAAATTCAATTCGTATGTGTCCTTTTTTTTATGAATGTTCAGTCATAACTTCTTTGTTTATGAACCGATTTGGATGATTTTTTTTTGTTGGCTAGGGAATACCTCAAGAGTGAACCACCATTTAATTTCATTGGCATTGGACTTTGAACTTCGAAGATATACTAGAAAAGTCATCAAACTCATTGAAGTTGCTTTTCTTGTCTGTTTAAAATTGTCCTGTAGATTATAATTTTCATAAAGTACAGAAAATCTAACACGTGTATCATGTTATGAGTATATCTAATATATTATACCTATATAGAGAAATAACAGAAACACAAACATTACATTGAAAAATATATTTGCCATATAAATCAGAAAGTCTTAGAGACTGAACATTTTTTTGTACATTTTACAATCTTGCTTTAACATAGGTACTAATAAATAATTGAGTATTTCACGCAGCGTCGTTTCATCTAACACAGAGAGCGTAAACTTTATCAAGTTCGTTCATACCCCAAGTTTTTTAATACATATTAAATAGTATGTAACACGGACATGTTTATAATAACCAAAACGAAAATGAAGAATATTTCTTTGTGATGTAGCTGAAAGATGTATTAGCTATATTTTTCATTTCAGTAAACATGGGCGTAGCCAGTTACGAGAAGGAGCTGCTCCCACTATAAAACACTCGGTCGGAGTGCTTTCGTAAGGAAGAGTAAATAATTTTTGTCGACCATAAAAAGTAAACATTCATTTTTTCTTGCCTGCCCTCCCCCTGTGGTCGAACCATTAACTACCAGAAAGAGCAGAACAACGTATGCCGGGCCAGTTAGTATTTACATATAAAAATCTTGTGTGCGTCTATTAGTGATCGTGTAACTTTTAAACGAATTGACCGATTTTAATCATTATCACACATTAGGTATATTTTTTTCTCAAGAAGATGATACATAGCTATTTTAAGTTACTGTGGTTGTTACCAACAAATTCTGTATTTATAGGAAAAAAATGAGTAATATTCACTCACGTATATTGAGTCAGAGCCAAAAAATTAAATCACAAAATCTGGACCCGATATGTGGCACTATAAGAAAAATCAGAAAAATGTCTACCAGGCCAGGTAGTATTCACTAAACAATATTTCCTATATGTTGTATCATCTTTAAATATTAAAATACTTCACGGTAGGGTGTGAACGAACTTCGATCGTATAGAATGATATAGACAGAATATCAATAAGGTCCGTCTTCGGATTTGGTAAGATCCGCTGCATTGTCATCGTATCCTCCAAAGGCAGACCCTTCAACCGGTTCCACCGATATCCTGGGCTTGAAGCCGCGCTCATCAGCCTCGTATTCCACGACCTGGATAGATTAATATTTATGTACTTATAAACTTGTTACTTCGATAGAAAACTTAGTATTTACTAAGTTGGCTTAGGGATTATTCAACTTGTATCCAGTTTCCTAGAGGTTTTTATGATAGTAAAAGCATATTTGATGATACTCTATGATAACATACATTTGGCTCTAGATGAGATCTAGATCAAATCAGTAGATTTAAAGTTGTGTTTTAATGTTTTTAGGTATATTTTAAATTTAACCATTAATTTATTTGTTTTTGTGCATGCTGGGATTGGCTATAATTTGTTGTTCATTAATTTTGTTACCTGTATTTGTTATTATTTATGTGGTTTTAATGAATGTCTGTTGTCAATCCTAAATACATAAATGATCATGTCAACCTGGTGTATACCTGTTTGTTCCCATCTGGCAGAACTACAAAGTACGTGCCCTCGGCCCTATTGTCTTGTCTCGACTCGGTGTGACCAAAATCGCTGCCGGTGATGTAGTCATTGACTTTGTATCCGAAGTCATAGCTCGCGGGTTCCTGTTTTAAAAAAAGTTAAATGTAGGTTGCAGTTAATATTTTATTCTTTTTTCATCTTAATAATTCATACGATAAGTGATCACTGTGAAGGAGTAAATATCGGTTATATTATAATGGGAATGACTTAAAATTATCTTCTCGTTTTGTTGTCCCAATTATACTTGAGGATCTACTAAAGACATTGGTCACCCTATAACTCAACTCAAATGGCATTTGGCAAGTCACTTGGCAGATATAGTGACGGCAGGTGGAGTAGATCCTTGACGGAATACTGACCAAGAAAGGGCAATGGAGTGTAGGAAGACTGATGGCAAGATTGGTCGACGAAATCACAATTCTTGTCGGGAAGACGTGGAGATTGGTTGGCATAAGACAGAGATGGATGGCGTAAATAGAAGGAGACTACCCTGCAGTGGGTAGGAAAAAGCTCTCCATGATGATAATGCTCTCCTTACGACTTAAAGTCAAAAATGTATATTTGATTTGCCTATGTTGCTTAACGTTGTTCATTATTTAGTATACCTAGTTATGCAGGTTTTGTGACTGACCGTGTAGACCTAAAACTGAACTGATGGAATGGTCAGTAGGACCGGAGAGTCACAGTAAAACACATCCTTATTATTAAAAACGGTAGATCCGTCAAATGGTAGTCATTTTAAAATTAATTTCGCTCGTGAGGGTTCAACTTTCAGGGGCGAAGACGAGTTTTCTTTGCACTGTGGCTGAGAAACTAACTTGCAATTTTAAAATCATCAACTTGGAAATACTTTGCAAAGATTCTTTTGGGATTATTTTTAGACAGCTGCACTTGAGTACCAGCTCCTTTTTGTAGGCTTAATAAGTTACATAAGATCACGTGACGTTACTTGACAAATATAGGATTAATGTTAAATAGAATAAGAAGTAACATATATTTACGAACTTACTTCGTCATGGTCTTCTAAACCGTTTCTAGAGTATCCATAGCCATCGTTCGATAATGCTGAATGCTGCTCAGGAACTCCATAATGGTGCGAAGGCATAGGACCGGTAACAGAAGGTGCACCGTAGTTCGTAGGCAGAGAAGACCTGGAATCGCGAATACTTAGAGTTACAATAGAAAAATTATCTGATAATATTAATATTGAAGACATTTAATTAAAATATTATTCTGTATGAAATTATGGCATATTTTTAAACTGTGATTTTGTTTAATATTTGCAGGCGCTGTAAAATGAATGTAATTTTAAACTAGCGAACATTATATTATCATTCAAAATCAATAAATCCATAAATACATGGGTAATACGATGAAAATCACAAAGTAAATGGATTAATTAAATTGATTTAATTTGAAATAAGTACTTGTTAAAAAGTAAATCCATCCACTAATAAGCACTTTATTCGCAAAGAAGAGTCTGCTTTTTTTTTTTAATAAGGGCCCATTTGCAACTATCTTTTGAACATAGATGGATAAAAAGGAATTTTAGTACTGGTAGAAAAAATTCACACTGGAATTTAGATCAAAGCAAGTTTCTTGTTTAATATCTATTCAACCCATAGCTAATATTGGAACAATAATTAGCTAATATTTGCAAATTGGTCACAATATGTAATGTAATGTCTCGCTATCAATGCGTAAAAGGTTTAATTTTCCTCCAGTAACTTCAACTCGAGGATTTACATCGGGAGTATCATCTCTACTACATCTCGGAGACTCGGAATCCTGAACAAGTTGCAAATGTTTTTCACGCCAGGACAATTGTATATTCTTTACAAGGCACAAGTTCGGCCGTGTTTGGAATAGTGTTCGCATCTCTGGGATGAATCCCCAAAATACCTTCTCAAAGCTCTGGACAGTTCGCAGAATCGGACTGTTCGTATTATTAATAATGCAAAAGTTACCAAATACATTGAGCCGCTTGAACTGCGCAGAACATCGCCTCGCTGATCGAGTTCTATCGTCTGTATCATGATGAGTGTTCTGAAAAGCTATTAAATCTAATACCTTTCTTTCTCATCCACAACATAACCACACGCACTGGGCTTCCGAGTATCAGTTTTACAGTAACCTCCATCTCGGCACGAACTAAAAAGTTATCTGTGACTTATCTTCGTCGTACCGTGAACCTTCTCTCGGCCAGTGTATTCACTTCTTATTACAACATCGGGTTTTTAAGCGTAATGTGAAGATATATTTATGCAGGCCAGTATGACAGCGGCAATCGCCGATGAATTTTGACCTCTCGGTGGTCGCTGTTGTGTTTGAACTGTGGTGTATTTACCATCAGGCATAGTACCGTCAATGTGTCGAGCTATTATAAAAAAATAACACTTGTTCGGTTGGTAAGTAATCTTTGCTAAAATTTACTAAGCTTATAAAATACCTTTACATAAAAATTTTGAACAAACGAAAGGTTATAAATTATTCTTATACGTTCCTAATTATATAAAAGCAAAATAAAGACCCATCATAAAAACCTCTCACTTACCTGCCAAAGTGATAAGATGCAGCGACCGCATTTGTTTTTGAATCACTAGATTTACTCTGTGCTCTGTACTGCTCAAATGAACTTCCCGCAGATGGTGCACCATAAGTCTCTGATAAATCCCTACCGCTTGGACCCTCATAAGTTTGGTGGGCTGATTTTACATCTTGGGAATAATCTGACGTAACTATACTATCAGGTACTCCATAAGAAGTGGAAAATGGAGCGTTATTTTGAATTGGGTTTGTTTTGGGAGCACCATAGCTTTGTAGTAAATCTCGGGAAGAATATGACTTCAAAGAGGTCTTCGGAGAATTGAAACTTTGAGAAATGTCATTATTTCTACTAGATGGTAATCCATACTCTTGTGGAAGACTTTGTTTTACTTGGAATTGGTTACGTAATGGTTTTTTGGATGATGTGGATGAACTAAAGCTTTGTGAAGGGAGTCCGTATTGTTTTGAAGGTGTACGAAAGTCTGGTGCTCCGTATTGCGATGACGGTAGATGTTTTGCTGCATAAGATTGAGCATTTTGTGTAGAGATACTCCCTTGGTATAGCCCACTCTTGGAACTTGGAGCCCCATAAATTTCTGATGGATAATTCTGTGATTGTGGGGGTCCCATATTCTACAGAATCTTTGGAAAAACTTTCCAAAATAGAAGATCTAGTATTTGGTATACTGTATTCTTGAGAAATTCGTGATGTTGGCAAACCATATGATGAAGAAGGCTTGGAACCAGATTTGTCTGTTGGAAGACCGTATTCTGCAGAAAGAGTATTGCGTCTTCTGCTGTTCCTGTACTGTTGTTGAGGTAGACCGTATACATGCGAGAGAGTTCTTTGGGAACCGGAACTGAGACCATGATCATTGCTGTAGCTTGGGTTTGGTGAAGAGTAATTATCGCTGGAAAGCAAAAAAAAATACACGCAAATCAAAATGTCGTACAGTAAACATTAAGGTAAGCAACACAATACCTGTAGTGACAAATAAAATCTAGTATTTTTATGATAGTAAATAACTTCTTAAGTTACTTTCTTATTTCTATTTAACTTAAACCTCTAAGATAATAAAGGCAAAGTACTTGCACATAATGTATCACTTTCTCTCTAGAATATAGTGTAATAATAGTGGATAGAAACAGTTCATAATTAAATGATTTAGTTAATAGAAATTGAGTCTTACCTCACAGGAGGTTCAGCTAGCACGATCGACAGTAAGCATATTGCAATCACAAACTGGAAAAGATGAAATTTATTAAAATGTCTATCAACTTCATATGGCTATCCCTTCTGTTGTTTATATTTAGTTACGCCAACTGAGGCAAAGTACAAATTCATCCATATTTGCAATGCAATACATGAACGTAGTCAACTCCGAATGCTTTAAAAAAGCTGTCAAGTATTTTGTTCTAAATAAGATAAATTTTACTGAATGGTTTTAATGCAGTTTTTAATATCACTGGAAGCACAGACGTTGGCTTTAATAGATATAATAATTTTAGTAGTATTACATATTAGGAATAAAGAGATATAAAGAATGCTTTAACTTGCAAGCAAAGAAGACAAATCAAATTAACAAAATAGTAATGGTAAGAAAAGTAAAAATATTCAAAACTGGATTAAACGGATTAATAAGTAAAGCAAAAGAGTAAAGCAAATGCAGTTGGAAGTAGTAATAATGACATTGCCTTATTAATATTGCGTAGTAATAAACTTAATTAAATTCGCTCAAAATTCAACAAATAAGGTTAGTTAGGAATAACATAATAATTTATTTACCTTCATTATTATTCAGAGAGTTACTTATTCCTTCGTGTGTCTGAAGAAAGAAAATCAAAGCACATTAGAAAATTTGCATTTTTTTTTTTTATTTATAGATATACTGTTAATTGTTATATACACTCTCTTTAAAGGGTTCTTGATCTTAAATACCTACACCGGCATCAAAGTCAATTATAGATAGCTCGACTAATTTATTTATAGGTATATGGAAAACAAAATATAATGTGTTGTGTTAGTAGGTTTTCGATATACCTAGCACTAAAACAAAATTTACAAATAAAAGTAAAGATGGTAAAGAAGTGTGAGAAAGTAGACTTAATACATTGAAAATTATGATAATATAAGCCTGATAATATGTAGAGCTATCTGTAATAGACTTTAATGCAGGTGTAAGTATGTAGGATCAAGAACCCTATGGTGGGGACTTATAAAACGTAATATGTGTAAAATTAATAAAGAGTACGATAAGAAGTACAAGGACTACCATGTAATCTATAATATCCTGTAACCTTAAATAGGTTTGCTCTTTGTTAATTTTATCTTTGAATTTACTTTTGTCGCGCTTTTTTGTACTTCATTAGATAGGTACTTTTTATATTATTCTATTAGAATACAACTTTTAAGGCTAATGAAACTTTTAGTAATCCCTTTAAAGAAACAAAATTTTCGGTATTGATGAATTGATGAAAACAAAGCAGAATAATTAATTAACTTGATTGATAGTAAAGTTTAGAAAATTTCTTAACAATGATCTAGTTTTTATGTAACTGCATTAAGACATAATATATAGAAAATGATAGGGTAAGAAATGTAAGGTCGTATTATATTCTAAACAGTTTAATTAAAACAAACCTTTAAAACGACTCGTGGATTCCGAGATGAAATTCAAGTGGTGACATTTCGAAAACATTTCAACTATTTATACAGATCAAGACATGACAATAGTTTGCAAAACTGACTTAAGCTTTCATTTATGCAACGTTTCAGATAAAAGAGATTTATACTTATGTGTAGGACGTTAAAGGTGTGGTGAATTGAAGCACGAAGGCACTTTAACCGTTGTTAATAGTTTCATTGTGGCTTGATAGTCCCCAGAGCATGTATGTGATGACACAAACGATCTCGTTTTACACAATAGATTCTAATCTAAAGGCACTTATCAATATGTCCAGGGTTGTGAGTAAGCTCACACAAGTGTTTCTTTTTGTTGAATATACTAGGGTTTGGTTACTATCACAACTGATATTGGGCGACGATTTGGCTGAAGAAATCACGAAAGGGTGATTGGTATTAATTCCTTTTTTTATCATTGAACAACAAAACTACGAAATTGTACTTGATGGTAAGTTCAGTGAAATCCAAAATCAACGGTGACCACCGTGAAAACTGCAGTCGATGGCATTTCGTCACTGTTATGCAAGACTGCTTAAATGTACGTTATATTTGAAGCTTATAGAAAAGAGGTAAGTAACACTAGCTGGAAGACGGTTCCACAGCTTCACAGTATGGCAAAGATGGTAATGACATATCGAAGTTCTTTGTTTGCGCCGATATGGAGGTTATTGTCGCTGTGGAGACCAGTAAATGTTGGTCCTCTTATGTAATGTGTTAGCTTGCGTACAGAAGGTGCTTGGTAATAGATTGTCAACTTGAGTAGAACTTTTAAGATTTTCCTTTTTCAATAGGTTGTAGAAGCGAATACTTTTTATTAAAAAGTAAAATAACGCCTTCAATCAAAGCCGTAGCTTTAGGACACTCATTTTCAGTCACACGGTTGTGTTTATAGTTTACGGTGATCTAATCAGTGGACGAATTTTTCGCATGTCGTCTGGTACGCTAATCTTAGGTAGTAAATATAGTAATGTTAATGTACCATAGTGTTTGGCTTTTTTACCTCTAACGCAAAAAGAGGAATGTTAAAAGTTTCACGTATATATCTGTTTGTCTGTCTATCCGACAGTCTGTCTGCAACATCGTAGCTCCCAGATGTTTGCACCGATTTTGGTTTAGTTTTTTTTTGTTATGATTCAAGAAATGTTCAGCCGTTTGAGGATTATCAGCTCATTTCTAAGTGATGAATCGAGCATCCTCCATATGTCTGATCAAGTCGAAATTTGGTATTCTGTTACTTCAATGGTATTAAAATTACATGGAAACCATGGCCTGATACTGCAGCCTCATCTAGAATCTGCAGGATACCTAATTCCTTACCAGATTACAGTAGAGATATCGTATTTAGGCTTATTGGAATGATCTCAAAGAATAGCTTACGTTCGGGAGTTTATTTAATTTTCAATTTGCCTTGTTTAATATTTAGTTGGTAAACTTGATACTTAAGATGAAACTTTTACTAGAACAAACACCAGATTAATAACAACATAAGATTTTTTTTCTATCTGGCTATACTGTTAGCCATAAGGGTCCTGGAGCCTTGCCTTTTACAGATTCACTGTGGCTTGGGGGCGAGCTCTTATGACACTCAGCCGTGAAAACGTGGCGACATGCTCAAGTATAATCATCATCATAATCATCATTTCAGCCGCAGGACGTCCACTACTGAACATAGGCCTCCCCCATAGATCTCCAGAGCGACCGATCTTGTGCGGCCTGCACCCAACGGCTCCCAGCGACCTTTATTATGTCGTCTTTCCATCTAGTGGGGGCCGTCCTACGCTGCGCTTTCCGGTGCGTGGTCTCCACTCGAGAACCTTTCTGCCCCAACGGCCGTCAGTTCTCCGAACTATGTGCCCCGCCCACTACCACTTCAACTTGCTAATCCTTTTGGTTTATTATATATAATAATAATAACTAATATATATAATCCAAGTATAATATATAACTGTAATTTTTAATGTTACCATTTTATCTTGTAACTACCCTTGGAAATGTACATAGATTTTTATTATATAATGTCCCACAACCGGGAAATGCATCTATCCGTTGGAAGGTACGAGCTTCACAGCTGCTATGGCTTACACGTTAGCTGATATATTGGTGATTTTACATGACGACGTTCCTGCAATTAAGAAATATTTTGCTCGGTTAGAAGAGTAATTTTAATCCAGTAGTTTACCAATTATATGAATTTAAGTTGTTCATTGGTTTGTTACCTTTGAATTTGCTTTCTCTTTTGTTTCTTGTTACTCGTTTTAATCGATTTATAGTCTACACTTTTAATTATAGTAGCACTAAGCAATGTTCTGTTTATTTTTCTTTACTTGTTTTATTATGTGTTCAAATAAATAAATAAATTTCATACGCCGAGAAATCATTAGCTCTATATTTCTATAAGAAAATTTATCAAGCGTTCGGATATCCTCAAAATATAATTTTTTTGTTAAAATAAATAGCTTTGCTAATTATAAGCAATAAATCTGTAAATTAACGCGGATTAAAAAAAGTTCTAAAAGGTTGTGTATATGAGGTCAATGTTCATTTGAACAGCATGATAATTTTTCTTTATAAACGAACAATACAATTTTTTAAGGTAAACCCAAGGCAACTCGGGTCTGATGCATTGTTAAACTTTATACATTGTAGGATTCGGTTTGGCAATGTTAACCGAAATGTTTATTTGTGTATCACGCGCACATAATATTGGATCCTACTTTGTAATAAAGTTGTGAAATAAATTTTCCTTTCTCTCAATGATTTAGATTATTGATAGATGTTTTTTCCACCTGTTGTAGGTATTATATATACAATTTAATGAATTTTTTATTGCACATAAAAGTGCAATTGGAGAACTTAATGCAAAAAAGCATTCTCTACCAATATTCCAGGGGAGCAAGAGAAAGGTAATATGCAAGGTGTGTATAATATTTAATAAAATAAAATCTTGCCGATGTTCAACTGCTTCAAGTAAAACCTAAGTAGCGAATGCTTGAAGGAATTCCGAGAGTTGGTTAGTTGAATGTTTATACGTAGTGAATTCCAAAGTCGTGCTGCTGTTACGGCGAAAGATCGGTCGCGAAAATTAGTATGATGACTTAGTATACTGAGAACTAAAGAATTAGAAGATCTTAGCTGTCTAGCTGTAACTTCCGAAGACGGAAGATGAAACGGATAAAGTTATTGAGCAGACGATCATTGGGATGGAGCTACTGGAGTTTACAATATATTTTTGAAATCATGTCTATTGATTTGATTGTAGGGATTTTTTTCAAACCATATGCAGGTCGTTCATGTCTTGTGACATTTGAAAAAATCAATCAACGGATACCTACATCACGCTTTGCCAAATGATCGTAAACAATTAAGGGCAAGGCCAACTTCACGCATTCACATAATACGAACAAAAGAACTGTCTCGGTTCTAAATCTTGTCGTTATATTGATTGACAAACTTATTTATTACCGCTTCCAAACTATGTATAGAGGATCATATTCAAATTAGACTGTCCTTGACAGCAAAAGTCAAATTTAAGCAGTATAACAGTGAGACATAAAGGTTATTTTAGTCTGTACCTATATATGAACATATTGTGTACCTTTGAGAGGAATCATGATCACACTTTGCCAAGTTTAAAATCAACACTGTTTAAAATTTTGAAGTAATATTTATGAGGTTTTTCTAGTGAACCTTCCTTGGAAGTGTGAGAGTTTAATTCCAAGGATATATTTTAATAAGAGAAAATGCTTTCACTAAACAACGTCCATTTAAGAACCAAAGACATTTCATCTTTGTCATGTGTACTGAGTTGCAGGTACGTGAGGACTTTTATTTGTATAGGTAGTAGACATTCCCCTGATTTGCACGATGTGTTTCCCTTCGGCATTTGTTATGCGAACAGCTATGGAGTTTAAATCGCTACCGAGCGTAAACGGGTGAGTTTTTTCCTGAAACAATAAGTACTCTATGCACCCTATTTCAAACACTACCCAATTGTCTCCACAGATGTCCCACATTCCACTTTTAGACAACTTACCACTGTGTATTTCGTGGTACAGCACCTGAGTGTTTATGTTTGCGATAGCAAATAATAAAAATTAAAAAAACTGTAACCTGGCCATGAGAAAAACAATATTAATGTGAAACACATAGGTAATACGGCGGGTCAGACCGTTTGTTGGCACCAATGTTGGTGACTGTTGGCGTGGCGACGCTTTTTTTAATAGAAAGACTGGATAATTTCAGAGTTTCATGTTAAAACATGGATAGATTAAAAGCGGTGGTAGGGATCGCGACCACCATACACATAGTAGTAAAATAAAGATCTTCACAATGATTGTCTTTTAGTTTGTCGTGTTTCGGGATCACCCGGTGTATATTTTTAAATATTCACTAAGACATTTCACATGTGCCAACTTTTCTTTAGAGCAGCCAATTTTCTCTTCTCGGCCATGCCTGAGTACGAAATGTCTGAAAATTTCATCTTTGAATTTAATAGATTTTCTTGTACTTAAAAAATTCAAAATGAGGTCGATATCATCATTATAACAAAATACGTGAAGCAAAAACTTTCTAACTTTTTTTAAGCGTATTGTGTGCACGGGAAACTGTGATTTCGCATGTTTAAAGTTTATACGGAGAAGGAGTGCAGAGAGCTAAAATTTATCAATAATGTCTGTTCCTAATATATTAAATTAAATTAATTACTACTGCGAATCTTAAAACGACTTGTGCCATTGAACTTAGACCCCCCAAAATATTGACATTGTCACTCAATGAAAAGTGACAGCAAGTTATGTCGATAATATTCATTGTTTAGGTTCATACTGCAAATGTTAAACAGAAAATAGTCTATGACTAAAAAATTGCTGGTCGAATTTCGATCATAGGGCGACCGGCTAGTATTAATAAATCTGTAGTCATGTCTGTACATTTAATATTTTCTACTTTACCGATAGACATACTATAAAGGAGATAACGAATTTGCCCTTAAAAAATTGTCTGTCTGTTTGTATGTCCGGATTTCACTCAAGAACGGCTAGACCGATTCCTATGCAATTTTGTACAAGGGAAGCTTATTTCAGGGATCAGTTGATAGGCTATAGGAATATCGAAAAAAATATTTACGTTAATTCTTACTTAAAGTTATTTCATAATTTATGAGCTATATAACAATTTCCAATAAATACTTAGCTACTATTAAAATAGCAAAAAAAAATTCTTAACCGATTGCATAATCGATGGGTTGTAACAATTTTCAACATTAGTTTTAGAAATCGGAAAAAAAGGATTTCATAAAGTTAGATTTTCATCAATTCTGAACTGATTCTGATCATATTTTGTAGACGGGAAACATACATTATTCCATTATCCATATAGGAATCGTTAATAACTAATATATTTAGGTATGGTAAATAGAAAATTGTTCTCAACCGATTTTGAACCAAGTTACGGCGAAGCTGTAAAAGCCGTCGGAGGCTCCAGGGCACATAATATATGGCTAACAGTAGTCTGTAAAAAAAAAACAACCGATTTTAATGTTAGGTATTAGTTTTATTTTTTTATTAAGTATATCATACCTTTTCTCATTTGATTAATTATATGAATGATCAATAATATGATTAGAAATAAAATTATAGAATGTACCTAATTACTGTGTAATAAACTTCTAGCACAGGCCGCAATAAGGAAATTCGTTCCAATAAAAATAACAAAACATTTACATATTTGTTTATTATTACAATCATATGTTATCATTTCTTACATTGGTTTTTTTGAAGTGAAAACTTTTATAATCATGGAACTCGCGTCATCGTCACCGAACGCTTTCCATGAGCTATATGTGTACTGTGTATATATGTACATAGATATACCTTCGTGCTTTATTAGTATACATTATATATTATATAAAAATATTATATATCTCTAAATATATATCCATATATGTAGCGCAGGGCTAATTCAGACTATAATTGATTTAAAAATTCAAAACTGAGTTTTCACTTCTGTCTGCAGTCCTTATAACTAACTGCCTCTGTTTTTTATTTTTCTTATTTTTCTAGTTATAACGGTTCCTTGGTTACTTTATCGTATAATTTTAATGAAGCGTCTACATGAAAACCGAATTTAATTATCTCTGAGGTTGTAAGTTCATTATCTATTCCACCACTTTTCATTACATTTTCAATTGGAGGTCCCCAGAAATGGTGACCGTTGTGCGCCTTTTTGAAATTGACTGCTAAATTTCCCCTTAAAGATGCTTTATGGATGACTTCAATTTCTAAATAGCCGGCGTTTGCCGTTAAAATAGCTGTTACGGCTTGACCCGGTTTCAATTCGGTTTCTACAGCACTAGTGCTGCCGATTGTCAAAGTTTCGGTTTTCTCTTCACTCCGTCCCCAGCTCGACGTATACGAAAAGCCCGTCTTACCGGAGAATTTCTCAAAAATCATATTAACATCGTATTCAATTTCTTGGGTCACAGTAAATTCTTTGTCTTTTGACCAAATCGTTGCCAATGAGTTTTCTACGGCGTGACTTATACCGGTGTTCACTTTGATGGTTTCGTTTGAATAATTTTCAAAATCTTGCGTCGTCACTATGACAGGATTTTTACTGATGCTCGTCAATCTTGCTGATTTTATAGAGAGAACTCTTGATACTTGCTCCCATTTGTAAATTTTATAAATATCGCCCCAGGGTGTTGGACTCGTTAAATAAACATTCGTGGGACGTTTCCCATAATGTTTTTTAACTGCTTCTTTTATATTATCACTGGTTATTTTAAATAATTTAACTTCGTTATCTGTTACAATATTCACTTCGATTCCTGTATAGTTAATAGATATATTATTACGATTTTTAATATCGGTATTTATATCCAACACTATTCTTGATTCGATATCTTTTAAAAGTAAAAAACACAGAATGTACATAATCATTTTTATGTTATTCTTATAATCTTTTTATAAATTAATTAAAACATTTTTTATTCTTAATGAATACCGAATAATTTTAGTTGGACCACGCAGTTTTGAGGTCAGAACATTAATAATATATATTTTGTGATTACAACAATTATGGTAATTTATCTTTAAGTTTTTACGGATATTTATATAAAAACAATAATCTTGTAAAAAGATAAACAGGTCAATGTATTGACACTGATTTTTTTTATCTCATCTCTATAATTATAAACTGAACTTTTATGTACTAGATGGATTTATGTCAATGTTGATATTGTCGCAAAGTGTGCCGTAAACTTATATTGTTATGTGAGACACAAAATGTATGCTTTTGTAAGCTCGCACTCTTGTCTGTGAGTTTGTTTGTCTGTTCGGTATAAATTTTGTAATCAGTTTTTGAACTAACTTAGACATTTGTCTTATAGTCAGACAAATGATTTAATTTTTTTGCAAAAAACATTATGCTATAATTACGTAAATTATTTAACACTTTTTAATTTGTCCTAATGTAAAACATTTTTTTTTTAATTTATTTAATTAGATAATAGATATAGGTACCTACGGACGTATGATCTTTATAGACAATACCTACTGAACTGGTTAAAGAATTCTTGCAGTGGGAAAGTACCTACCTAGTTGTTCCATGACGTTTAGCGTATCTAATCATCTTACTTGTAAAATTGGCCACAGAAAAATAAGTTAATAAGTTTTGAAGATCCTAAAAAATGCAGTACCTGAATATTAAGTGGATATATATCTCAGGCAAATGTAGAAAATGGACTTTTATAAACCATTATGTATGCACAGTTTAAAACAGAAGTGGTAAAATGTAGCGAAGAAACAGTCTATCTCTTTCGAACATTTTATTTATGTTACAATTAACATAATTTTATGGAATAACTGGCAACTGGGCCTCAAATTTAAAACCATTATGGCAATTATTATCTAGTGACTATAGTTGTCCTCTGATGATATCAGTATTCTAACAAAATAGTGAACCCATTGTTAGAACTTTCTAGGATTAAACAAAACAAATTTATAAATAAGAAAACAAAAACCACCACATGATAGTTTGAAATCCCGCCAAAAAACCATTGATTCTGGTTTCTTGCATAGAACACTTGTTTCTTGTTATATTACGTAAACTGTCGTACAAAGAGCAGGAACTAAACATACAAATCGTGTACCTGTGCGATAGTGATAGTTTTACTATTTTATTCAGTTTCCTAAAAAATAAAATCTATTAAAATCTCGACATAAAATACCAAGAAAAAGCACTCTCAACACTGATTATTTTGACATCTGTGGCGCTTTTAGCACAAAAAAGGAGTTAAGTGATACAGACACAAAATACTAATAGTAATAACCCTTTCTATTTTACCGTTAATATTATTTTTTGTATGCCGCTCTTAGCTATTTCCTCTATGAGAAGAGTACATACTCTAGCAGCACTATAAAAGGTGTCAAAAGTGTCAAAGTTGTAACTCCATAAAGCTAAGTATACACGTAGCGACTTTGATCGCCGGCGACTCGCTGGCGACTTTAAGTCTTTTGTGTCCACATGATAGCGAATGATCAATATTCATTTGGTAGCAGACATGTACAGACGTGGCAAGCCTGTGAATGCTGGTGATATAATCTTATCTGTTCTCGATTTTGTGCTGTTTGCGCTAACAGATGTTTGCACATATGGCAAAGAAAAAGGTGATAGATGAAGAAATGGATACTTTAAAAATCAAGATTTTCTGATTTAATAGCATATTGAAGATATAGGATTATTTTATGGTCATTCCTGATTTGAAACCTTGTTTAAGATCATTTTATAAAACTCTCGGCAACATTTTGCTCCATCTTAAATTTTTCGACTAAAATCTCATAACTTCGTGTCTTTATATCTCTCTTTGAGTAATCTTTACTTGACCTTTTAACCACAAAATAGATAAAACTCTATAAATTTTATGAATTCCGTCACAAAATTACGTGTATATTTTCGTAGGTCCGCTGTGTCAAAAGTTGCGGCGCGCGCCTGCGCTATGTCCACACAGCAGTAATATCACTGGCTACTAGCGATTTTTAGATTTGCAGCGATGCAATCGCAGCATCGCTAGCGTCATTAAACCACTGCTAATTTTCACGTCCATACTCCAACTTTGGAATCGACAGCGAGTCGCCATCGACCAAAGTCGCTGCCATGTGTACCAAGCATTATGCAGCGATAATTTCCAACATTGCCAGGTATTTGTATCTCTTACACTTTTCGAAACTTATCATCTTATGTATTATGTAACTTTTGTAATCAAGACAAAATTCGAGTTTAGGCGAGATGTTCAAATGACGTGTTGTGGTTTTTAGTTCTAATTCATTACCTAACTTAGGTTTTTGACTCAATATTATGTAATATTGGTAGTTTTTTTGCGTATTATAGTTTATTTATTAAGTTTGTGAATTGGATTTTAAATATTATAAACTGAAAGCATGAATTTTGAAATTTCACAAAATCTCCCCAGATCTTTCTAACAAGGGAGCCACCATCTTAAAATAATGTATATAAATCATTCATAGAGTACGATAAAAATATTTTATTAGTGTCGAGGTATATTTTCCATTTTATAATACTATATGTGTTCATAAAAATTAATAGACAGCGCTAAACACATGAACAACATATAATTACAATCGCAATCACTACAATATTTGGTACAAACAGTTAAATTTTCATTTCATAATTTCTTAAAAAGTTATTCAATCAATTTTGAAAGAATTTACAGTGTGGCTACAAAAGTAAAGACTGAAAAAGCGTGGCAAATTAAAAAAAAGCATGGTAACTCTAAAATTTATATGGAATACTTGAAAAACCCTAATTTGATACTTCAAAATTATTATTATTTTATTCTGACACAATTAAGTTTGTCGGTAGGTGCAAAAATGAGAAGAAACCAAAACTACGGTGCAGTAGTTCAGATTCTTTTACCGTTAATTCACATACTATTTTTTAATACTTAATAATGTCAAAATGGGTAGCGATTAATGTAAGTATCAACCATGGACTAGTGATTTGTATTTTAAAAACTCAATTACATTCAATAAAAATATTGTTTTATTCACTATAATCTAAATTCATCCGAGGTGAAGAGTTTCCCGTCATCGGTTGATTCTTCTTCTTTCTTTAATCTATTGAATGGCAACTGTGTTCTTACACAATTCTGCCAAAGTCACGTACTATAAATAATATTTATTCAACTATCTTGCAATATCCAAACATAACTTCAACAAAATGGCGGCTTCTTTTTTAAAACTTTCAAGGGAGTTTTGGGGCAACATACACTTAAATTTAACTTAAGCTGTAAAAACCGTCTGAGGATCGAAATTTCTTAGGCCCTTCATGGCTAACAGTGTAGTCAGATTAAAAAAAAGACTATAAATAATAATGTTTTATACTAAAATTACTAAAATCTATTGGTGTTAATTTTACTATGCCACATTATTCAAGTACTACATTAAAACATATACTGCAAATGTATCATGAATCTACGCTGTATAGATACGTGAACGTGTCCTATTAATTTTGAAGGTATAAGATTCCTACTATTTGTTGTTAATGTCCTTTAATAATTATTCTATACACAAATGTATTCTGTGCTCCTTACATAATTAAGGATAGGTCATTGTTAATATAATATTATGTAATACAACATAAAAATAATAGGAATAAAATTGAAAAATATATTGAAATAAGCATTTCCTCCTTTTTGAAGCCGGTTAAAAATGGCGAATATTCTGAAATCATAATAATAACAAATATGTAACGTTTGCCAGAAGAATGTTACTTTTTAGGATATGAAACGTAACTTTTAATTTAACGGCTCTGGCAGCACTGATAATTTTAATTTTGAAATGTCGTCAAAATTGCGAAGGTCCGGTTGAAATTTTGCGTAATTTAATTGGTATTCTGTCGATAACGTTACATGTTTTACTAGTATTATCATTAAATTATCAGTTTGCTAGTTTAGATTTAGTAGGTATTCATGTATTCTCTTTTCTGTATTCCCGTTACTAATAATATATTTCTAATAAGTACACGCACTTACTAATTAGATTTTTTGTGTTATTTTTATGAAAATATTTTTATATTCCTAACAAGCGTTAGATATTTCATTTGCACGTTTAAAAAATGGTTGATTTTTACGTTTTCTTTATCCTACTATCTTTATATTCAGCGGGGTAAGTTTATAATTAAAATTAATATTTTATTACATACAGTTTTTTTGCTTAACCTCTGTTTTAAAAGTCTAAAGTAGTTTGTGGTTGAACTTTAGAATCGTGACAGCTGAATTTGATATTGTGATGGGACGGGATAGGGAAAGGTAACTCTTCCGTGAAGGAAAAAGTGCAGAAAAAATTATTTTTAAGAAATTAATGTTTCAAAATTTTGAGTTTAGATACGTCTTTCAAAGGCTTTTATATGAATTTTCAACGGATAATTATTCGTTTCTAGCATAAGCTAACCAATCTTATCGCAGCATCAGAAAAATTAAAATATCTGACTCAAAATGGCAAAGAATTTTGAAGTGGGTCGTATTTGACGAAAGCCAAACAACAATTGTTAAAAATGTTTCGAAAAAAATTACGATCTTCGAAAATCTTTACCTTTCTTGCAAAAGTGAACTTTATGACAACTACTTGGAACTGATATTTGTATTGTCAAGTATATAAAAAAACATATTTTTAGCCTAATTAAATTATAGAGAGCTCTAACTGTAATAAATATTTGGAGTCTCAACTCAACGGTAGTGATTCTAAAAGTTGAGCCTAGTTTATGACTGATTTACCTAATAAAAAGTATTAAAGTAGTTAAATAGTTATTTTGAATAGATTTAATATCAGTGGTTTGGTGGAAACATGAAGAAGGTACGGTTTCTTGTATCATGTTCTCCTTTTCA
Organism: Saturnia japonica; assembly: GCA_033032175.1. Taxonomy (NCBI): domain Eukaryota; kingdom Metazoa; phylum Arthropoda; class Insecta; order Lepidoptera; family Saturniidae; genus Saturnia; species Saturnia japonica. Next base: position 3,303,006 of record CM065330.1, read on the forward strand.
AATAAAATAATTTAATTTAGTAAATACTTTAGCAATTTGGACTTGAAATGTTATCTTCCATTTTCTGTATGAGTTCTACATTTTAAAGTCAATTTTTTTTTATAGAATTAAATTGCTTAACAAGCGTACATCCTGATAGTAAGTGAGTGACATAGCCTATAGACGCTTGTAACACCATATGAATCATTATGTTACCTACCTAAAACCTCTCTTCCCCAAGAAGCTCTGGAAACCCTACTGATCACAGGAACATGATTTACATGAAAAAAAAACAATTAACAAAAAAAAAACTTTTCTATTTGATTCCCAGAAGTTGTACTTAAATATAAAATTGCTTATATCACTCCCACAATTAAAATGAATCTAACAAAATGTCATAAGCCAATTTTGACAGGACTTTCACTGCCAGATAGCTGATGTTATAAGGAATAACTTAGACCAATTTTATTTTAGAAAAAGACAGGGTTCCGCACAAAAAAAAACATCTTTATCTTTAAAATAACCATCAAGTGACCTCCAACATTCTTTAGTCCATTCAAGTGGTGCAGCGGTCACAGCTACTTAAAAATAAAAATGTGAAAAGTTAAGAATGTGTGTAGTAGGTATTGGCGCATTATGTGTGTAAGTGCATGTGTAAATGTGTGTGTCATAGTTGTAACAAATCTTGGCACAGAATAACTCTCCTTTTTAACAGTTGGACATCTGCTTCTTGTGTTAAGGGAGTTAGTTTTAATGATTTAATATTTACCATAAATAATGTTAATACTAGTCTATCTAGTAGAAGGCAAGCAAGTGAAATAATTTACCTACATAAAATAATTCATTCTACTATAGATTGTACTGTCATTAGCCTAGTTGTCGTAAGCGCTACTGCTATGCTTTTGGTTGTGGGTTCGATTCCCCGGTTGAGGAAAGTGTTATTGGGGTTTCTATGAAATTCTCAGCAGCAGCTCAGAGTTTGGCTTTGTGCCTGATTAATAGCAATAGGGTAAAACCCTATTACATGGGACCTAAAAACATATCCACTGAACTATGGGTGTACATTTGTATACCTTTGCCTACTAGCCCTGCAGGGATACAGGAGTGATGGTATGTTATGTTATAGACAGTCTGCAACTTTCTAGTGTGGTAAACTTCAACAACAATATCCACACGAAGTACAAGACCATTTCTTAATCCTTTTGCAAAACAATATCTCTTTCAACAATCCAATAGCTAGCATGTGTTGCTAATACAACAAAATCAAATATTATAACACTTGCAAGGCCAATATAGATTCTAAAGACATAATTCATTTAAATTGATTCAGATATGCAAATAAAATTTACATGTCTTTATTTTAATGTTATATTGAATATGTTATTAAATATTCAAGGATGTTACTCAGATTTTATAACATGTTAACTTTATATATTGTAAAATAACTATGACAACTGAATCTAATGTCCATACATGAATTTTCCATACAGTTTCAGTTTGTTTTGTAATGGTCTATAATATCTGTAATGTGTGTCTTAGGGCCTATTTTTCAAACGTCAGATAACTTTTCTGAAGAATAACTTTGGCATTTAGACGCATAATTAATGGAAAACCTGTTAATATTTTAAAATTATTCATTAAATAAAGTTATCTTTTGACTGAAAAATATGCTCTTAATATCCATACTAATATTATAAATGCGAAAGTAACTCTGTCTGTCTGTCAGGTACGTGTTCACGCCTAAACCGCTAAACCAATTTTGATGTAGTTTGGTATAGAGATAGAGTTGACCTTGAGAAAAGACATAGGGTACTTTTTGTAGCGAAAATAAAACTTAAAGGAAGAAAATAGGGGATGAAAGTTTGTAAGATCAAAATATGGGGACACAAAAGCGCATGCACGGTAATGTCGGCTGCCACGCCAACCGGTTTGTTGATTTATTAAGCGCATGTGCAGTAATTATGAAATGACATCGTTGTCAATGGCAACTGGTTTGTTTTTTTTTATTGACATTGTTATACTTAATAAGACACGTATTCTATTTCTAATACTTACATATGAATTGATAGTCCAATATTCTTTTTAAGATTGGCTGAAGTGTTTTTTAAACTCTTTAACTACTCAGTACGGAATAATTGCTGTTTTATTTTATGATAGAAATATGACGTGCGCTGTCAATCGCGGCTTGCGGAAGTTTATATATTCTAAGCGATATATGTAATTAATTACCTATTGTAAATTATTTGGATTATACGGTTTTGCTACAAGTGAATTATTTCATTGCGTTATTCCACATATAGTTAAAATAAAACTTGAGTGAAAGTCTGTAAATGAAGAACCCGTCATGTCTTAAATAATGGATATTCATATTTATGCTTTTGGTAAGAAAGAAATAAAAGAATCAATTGATGAAAATTGCACACGTGAAATACACGCCATTCCTCAATTGATATATATGGCTTACGAATTGTCAATAATATGGGTAAAAATAAAATTACGGGATGTTAATAACTGCTGCGCTAACTATAAAAGCGTGCGGAGCCGCGGGCACACCGCTAGTATAAAACAAAGATGTTTATATGCTTTGTTGTGTCAATGATCAGTAAAGACAACATAATGCTTCTAAAATAAATAAATAAATAATAAATAGCTAATAAAAGCAAGGCAAAAGTTCTCTTCAATGCTGCTTTTCCTTAGAAACCTCGCACACATTGCATATATCATATTTTTTATAAAAGTTCATTAGTACATAATTAGAATAATAGCAATGACAATAAAATACATATATTTAAAAATTTAATAAAAAATGTGTTCTTATGCAAAAATGCTAAAGAAGAAATTAAATTTCTTATATTTCGTACTTATATAATTTATGCTCAAAGTTTCGTTGACTTTCACTATAATCTGCAACAACATGTAACCTACTTTTTCTTTACAACCAATTTCTAATTATTGTCGTTTCTCCACTTGCAAGGTGAAATGAACCTTAAGTATTGGTATGTAGAATTTTTTTTTATTTAAAAACTTCATATTATGATTACAATTTAATTGATTTGGTTAGCGTAATAATTTTTGTTCTATATTTGACCGAAACTGAAACCGAAACTTCGGCCGGTCACTACCACAGATGTACAATCGTTCTCCAGGACATCCCTGACAATTTAGTGTATGTTTACAAAAAGTTCGTTATCTTCATTTAATTTTGCTTCTTTTTACAATAATACTCGATTAAACCAAGGGCTATAATCGATACAAGACCGACTTCCGTCATACTTTCTTCTCCAAACCACACCGTTTGACTTGCCTATTTTATTCAAGCGTTTGTAGTGGCTAATCTACAAACTTGCCAATTGCTACGAACTTCAAATCTCTATAAACAAGTCAAACGGCAGCGCGTAATCTCGTTTTTTTTTGTTTCAGATTACTGATAATTGGAGGAACAATAACAGCCAGCATATTCGTCTTTCACGTGGTAGCTGTACCACTTATATTCAAATATTCGAAGACTTTCCGAAGAGGGTTAATTTTTGCTAACTTTGGTATGTATCTCTTACGTCTTATTTTTAAATCTTGAGCCTTTTGTACGTATCGCAGCAGAACTAGTGATCCGGTTTTCAAATTCTATCATTAATAGGAAGGTAAATTATCACTGAATGATATATTTTTTATTGTAATTAACTCGAACGAAGTAGCAAACGGTTGTTAGAATTATATATTATATATAAAAGTCACCTAAATATAGTGAATAACTTTTCGACAAACGGCTGATGTTTTACATAAGTACAACCGCCTACAAGGTATGGAATACGGCCCGAACTTATAAAGACCAAAAATTTCTGGTGTGAAACGTAAACTAAATGCTGCCTCGAGGTTCAGTAAAATATTAATTAACACAGCAAAAATTTACTTTGTCAGCAGAATTGCCGCACGGCTATCTAGCTACCCATTTGGGTGTCATGCTTTTGATCGCTTGTATAAGCTGCCCAGGAAACTTATAAGGGTCGTCCTTAACACAACTGCGAAATGCCGATAGTAACTTTGCTCAAACTCTACTATGAACGATGATGGTAACACCGTACCACCTATCGTCCCGAAGTTTGAATACTCCATGCCGGAAATTGGTATCTCACATAGGGATGTCCGACAGGAGCCGCTCTGGATGGTCATATGTCGAATGGGCTAGACTGCATGCCAGTAGTGGTGCTCAAAAAGTGCACATCTAATTAGTCGTGCCCCGTACTAACGCATGTTTTCGCTATCTCGAACCACAGTAGGCAAGTTCCATTCTCGTGGAAGACTACCCACATACATCTACTGCCCAAAAAAGACGGTATATCAGATCCATCGAATTACAGGCCTATCGCTATAACCTCCCATGTCTCTAACGCGAGAGAGCGTGTGATCAATACTGTTCGGGCTCATAAATTGGATGGGGGTATACAAAATTATTTTGGTTTTTTAAATTACCCTATATTAAATATCGGGGATGACCGGTCAATTGCGCGTGGGACTCGCTCGGATAACATAACGGCTCTGCGGCGAACGTCCAACGAGGCTTTTTTTTAAGATCCATTAGTTACGGTACAAACGTAAAGGTGCTGTGCAGTGTGCATATTTCGGTTTGGAATTTGGAGAGAATACATTTGGAGCCTGGAACACACGGATAAACATCATCGGCGGCATCCTCGGCGGCGAAAGGTAAGTGAGACTTCATCCCGGTTACAGTGTATACATATTTGGTGGTTATTGCGTGGTATCTACTTCAAACCAATTTTAAAATAAAGTACATTTATCTACAGAAGTAGAATATCACACCCGGTGTGGTGGGACACGATTTGATCAGCGATCGGCAATATAACTTTCGCCGTGGTCGCTTGACTGGTGATATTTTAATGTAACTCGCACACCGATAGGCTTCTGCCATTGAGAGTCAAGGTGAAACTTGGCAGTCAGCTTAGATATAACGAAGGCGTTCGATCGGGTCTGGCACCAGGGTCTTCTTTCGAAGTTGCCATCTTCGGACCGCTTGAGGGTTTGTGCAAATGGGTTGCTAGCTTTTTGTCCGGCAGATGTATAGGCGCCGCAGTGGACCACAAGGCTCGGTACTGTCTCCAACGCCGCTTCTGTTGCATATCAATGACATACTATCCTTTAACGGCACTCATTGCTATACAAACGATAATACTGGACACCCACTTTATACGGGTCGTGCAAACATCCCTTGGTCGACTATGGAAGAACGTCACAAACAATACTTGTGTCTGAAATCGAAAATAAATTATCCAGAGTCTCCGATTGGGGTCAGGATAAACACCACCACCAAGAAACAAGTTTGCGTGTTCACTGCTCAAAAACCATATTTCCCGTGGTCCCACAATTTCAGGGCACACCCCTCAGCATCTCGAAGAGTTTTGGTATTCTAAATGTTAACATCTCTAGCGACCTTCAGTTCCGTAGTAATTTAGAAAATCAGGTCAAGCTACCGTCTAAAAAGCTCGGTGTACTAAACAAAGCGAAGCGGTCGTTCACCCAGAGGCAAAGACTATAGTTATACAAAGCACAAGTTCGACCCCATATGGAGTACTGGTGTCATCTCTGGGCAGGGGCATCTGGATACCAACTTCGGTCGATTGACTCGGCTCAAAGACGTGCTGTGAGGATTGTTGACGATCCCAAACTCACAAACGGTATCAAACCTTTAAGTATGAGGAGTCATCTTGTCACGTTGTGTGTGTTCTACCGGTTTATATAATGGGTTGTGTTATGAGGAATTGTTCGACATGATGCCAACGGCTACCTTCCACCACCGCACAGCTAGCAATCTGCGCAGCCTAAATAGTTTCGAACAATCCGGTTTCAGAGGAATTTTCCTTTCGTGAACGCTCCGGATGTTGAATGAGCTCCTTGCTGAGCTTTTCCCATGGGACTACAGTATTGGGTTCTTCAAAAGGGGAGTGAAAAGGTTTTTAAAGGGTCGGTAACGTGCGTGGAATGCTTCTGGTGTTTTTTTTTTCGTACAAATACATATTTACATTGTAGCCCGCATTGGTCTGCGCTACCTCGTTGATGGTCTTCAGGTTGTACAGCGCGTTCCATGATAGGTTTTAGTGGACTGTATAGCGGGTAAATATAACTCACGACGACGTTCATGCTCCGTCCGGGCGCACGTGCACTTGATATAGCGGGGTCGTAATGTAATGCACGATGTCAACACGCGTGCGGGCGAGCGTAGACTGTTGGTAATTACAAACAGCTTCCAATCACCGACAGAAAGGGGACGACAGGTAGCCGTTGAAGCGGATTGGTAAATATAAAGAAGTGCCAATTAAGTGGCGCGAACAGCCTTTTTTATCTTTAAAATAACCGGCGGGTGACTGCCGTTGGTGGAAGCGGGGTCACCACAATCCTGACGGCATTCTGTAGTCAACGCGAGCGGGACCGTGTGCACAGCTAGTTACAAATAAAAGGACGTTTATTTTACACTGCCCTAGTTAGTGAGGCTGGGCCATTTAAAATGTACCGATATTTTTTTAATTTCTTAACATAATAAAAATATTATATGCAATCTAGTTAGTTAAGGTTTGAAGTTAGGATAACGCTGTCTGAATTTAGAAGAGTATCAGTGAGAGATATATCGGTAAGCACTAAATACTTCACGATGCACTCTTAAGACATTTGTTATAATTTTACTAATTGTTACAGTACACTGGCCCTTGAATACCGATTATGAGGATCCGTCGACGAGCGGTGTGGAAGGAGCCCGCAATATCAGCATAGAGTACCACTCCAAAGTGGACAAATGTCAAGTTAAGATAGGTGTGACCTTACACATTGCATCGTTAAATTATCATCAAATGAAACTGGCCAAACGCCAATCCTGTAAATAATAAAAAAAGTACGCTTAATAATATTTTAGTGTGTTGTGATTATTATTTAGTCTTTCGGAAAACGGCAAGCCAATTTCTAGTAACATTCAATATTGAAGGACATTGATCTCGTGTTATTTGATGAATATATCTTATCACAGGTGTGTGGCATATACTACCGAAGACTGCTTATGAGAGGCTGAAAGGAAACTTCGAGATTTCCGATAAGGAAGAGCTGGACAAGCTTCTAAATGCGGAACTGATCAACGCGACGACACCTATTATGCTGTACTGTCATGGTAACTGACTTCATACATCCATGCTTTTGATTTTGATCCATTCAGTCCACATTTACCCACTACTGAGTATGTGCCTTTTCTCGTGATACCAACTCTTATGATTTTGCGCTGCTCTCATTCTGAGTTTCCGGCAACCCTCGACATGTCGTAGAAACATCGGGCTGGTTGTCAGCCGAGCAGCCATTTTCCATATCTGGGTCATCACTCCGAAATCTCTGTGGTCCATCGTCTGTCTTTATGTTTTAACAAGTTACCCGCCCACCTCTACCTAGATAGACTTCGTGACTCGCTTGACCATCTCCAGATTTAGTTCTCCTTTGGATTTTTTCATTTGTTACATGGCCCGCAAGTGAAATTCCTTTCGCGGCGTGCTATACGGCTCTTTGTGCAATATTAAGTTTATGCATAATTGACCCGGCAATTAACATACTTTTATTAATTTAGTATTATTAATCAAAAATATTTAATCGATTTTAAAACTTTTCATCAATGTTTAACAAAACTAAAGAAGTCGCAAAACGCTTACATTAACGAGAAATATGTAGTTTACATTGCACTTCGGACGTCTCAGTCGAGTTAGATTACCATTTAGCTACAATATCATTTAATCATTTTTCATCAATTGAAAGGTTAATGTTTAATGTACATGTAAAATGTGTGTTACTGTTTATAAGATGCTATTAAAAGGGTTCCTATTAGATTCGTCCGGCCGGATCAACTTTCAACGCTCGCTCATCTTTTCAAATGACTGCACTTTTTGGGTGCAAAGTTTCCTTTATTCTTTGTCAAAGAATTAATGACTGTTATGCTGTCACTTTGAGGAATGAAGAAATTTTTAAATTAATTGTTTACGATTGATTTCCGCAAAGTAACGCCTTCGTGTGTTGTGCTTTAAGTTTGGAGGTTTATGAGTGTGAACCTAATTTCATGTTTTTTTTTTCTATTACGAAGTAGCAAACAACATGCAATTCACCAGATGTTTATTGGTACTGCAGCCTATGGCTATGTACAACCAACCTCAAAAAGACCGCAGTCCTGAAGCCAGTCCTAATAGTTGGTTACTTTCGAGGACTGAGTTGGAAGCCTCCGTGTGCCAGTAGCTTTGCTAGCCACACCATTTGGACTGGAAAACATCAGCGCGAGTACTGCTACTTTACGACTGAAATATTCATCAATGTTTATGTATGATTTTTCAGGTAACTCGAATTCTCGCGCAGCTGAACATCGGTTACAGTTGTACAAATTTTTCCAAAAAATGGATTTCCATACGATTGCTTTCGATTATAGAGGTGAGCGTTGTTTATTGCAATGTTTTTACTTCTACATAATTATTTCAATGAATCTGATTATAAAGCTAATAAAGCCTCAGAAGAAACCATACACCATTGAAACGTGTAATTTTGAACATGTTTAACCACAAAATTAGGCCAGTTTAGAGCAAGTATCAATACGGAGCAATATTTTTTATATATTTTAAAACGGATAAACTTTATTTCTTTATGGAAGGTTACGGTGATTCAACAAATCTACGTCCAACGGAAGAAGGAGTGGTAGAAGATACACTTATCGTATACGATTGGCTCCAGTCGGTCGTGAACAAGTCTGAAAAGAAGCCTGCGATATTCGTCTGGGGACATTCTCTAGGTATATTGACTTGGCGCAATCTGTAGAATTTAATGGATTAATTTAATGTTTGGTCAAAATCACACTTTATATAAAAATGAAGATAGAACGTGATGGAGCCTAGACCAAACTGCCTAAACTGGCTGAAGTGCACCAATCGGAATACACTGACAGCTATTTGGCGTCCATTTTCCAATTTGCGCTACCAAGGTGCTTAAGTTTTATCATATTGCTTTCTTTCAACGACGGCTCAGACTTATAGGATTTGAACTACTGTCTTTTGGCATGGCGTTCAAACGACTAACTACGGATATCATCGTCTTAACTCTTCAATACATGTCTGTGCGTGTTGACTAAAGCGTATTTAACATCTTCTCATGTTAATTGGTCCTTCGAGCCAGGAAATTAGTATTTTATTATATATTTTATACGTAAATTATTAGCCTATTTTTTTTACGAAAAACTGATCAAGAAGACAACCACAGGTATTGATCAATTCTGAATTTGCTTACACATTAATTCATAGAAGGTGATCCATTCATAATATTTTCAGGTACAGCAATATCGTCTCACATGTTGGGTAACCTATCAGAATTATCGACAACCATAATAGACCGCGCCGAACCATTGCCTCTCCCTAACGGCCTGATACTCGAAGCTCCTTTCAACAATTTAGCAGATGAAGTTGCCGAAATACCGTTGTCTAAGGTAAAGTGGTTAAGTTTGTTAGGGCAGTAGTAAATTTTAGGAAAGGTTCAATCTCTGTTACATGTTTAGATGTATAAAAATTGCCATCACGGTGACATCTATTATCGCTTTTCATGTTAAATCCGATATATTTGAGTTTGTGATTTTTTTTTTGCGTTACACTTATAGAAATAAAGAAACAAAAACAGTTATTACTTGTATAATACTAAAAAAGAAACAGAAGAAGAAGAAAAAAACGTCATCTATATCAGCTAGTATTGCTCAACAACAGCTTTTTATTCAGCTATACGCTGCAGTGCTACTGATGATGCGTATGAATGCCATGCGGGCATCGCATTTATGGGTGTAGGACGTGACAACTGTGTCCAAGTGCATCGCCACAGTGGCACGCTTATGCTTCAAGTTCCGGGATCAGCCCATATGTGTATCTATTATTAAATGAGGGCGGTAGGGATCTGTAAATAACTGAGTCGCAACCACCATGCACTTGTTGATAAACCCTTTTATCAACATGCACCGTTTTACGTTAACATCCATCTTATTATGAAGAAAGAAGTTTAATACGTCTTATCGTTTTCGTGCTGTGAAGTTTGGAACTGTCTCCCAGATAGAGTATTTCCTCCTTCCTAAAACAAGGAGTCCTTCAAGTATAACGTGAAGATATATTTTAGGGATTTTAGATATTTTAGTCAACGGTAGTTGTCGATGTTATTGGATAACTCTGTGCTGACTATCAGGTATAGCGTGATCACTTTACTGTGCTACTATAAGAAAATTCGAGAGAGGTGATATAAGATCTGATGATATCCGCCCGTCACTACAGCTGGTATCGTGGCTACCGTACTACCAGCGCACCTTCATACTCCCGTTCAGCGGTGAAGGAGAACAGACGTTCCAATCAGATCTACATCTGAGGAGGGTGATCTCTCTGCCGATCCTCGTGCTCCACGCTAAGGACGATGTCATCGTGCCCTTCGTTGTTGGACTTAAGGTATGAAGAATGTGAACGACGTGGTAATATTAGTTGTCACATCTTTAAATGAGCGAGCTTTCGTTGAAGGAAAATGTGGATGTTATTCTCAAAACTAATAACCTTTTTTCATGACAAGTAGCAAACAGGTCTTTATTCCACTGGTTTAATCCACTCCAAAAAATAGCACAGTTCAGCTGAGGCCAATTAATAAAAGGTTGCTATTTCTGAAAAGTATTTGAAACATCTTCTGTGCCAGCATGTATAGTCAAGTAAACCTTTCGGACCAGACATCAACGGAAATATTAAATAAGCATGTCGTTGCTACTCCCGCACTTGAATCCGGGTTCTGCCTCTCATGTCTCCATAACCACCTATCAGTGTGGCCAGGCACTTGCGAGCCAGTCCATATTTTAGACTTAGACCACATCTTCTCCTAACATCAGCAGTGATGCCATAGTCAAATACTGATTTTCCGGAAAATCAATCGTTTCATTTGGCCCTGGAGCAGAAAAAAACTGGGATATCGCCGAAAATCCAGTAAACATTCAGGGTAAACCTAAACGTGCTTATTTGCGGAAGACGCGACGGCTCCGTAATCGGTCGATTCCGGAACGTGTCGCGAGAAAGTCAGTCACTGTGACTCGTTTTGACACATCGATCACCACACTACTCCATTTTCTATGTTAGCCCGTTCGTTTTTTAACAACGTGAGTTTCGTTTGTAGTGTTAATATTTTTTTTAATCCGATATTATCTATTGTGTAGTAAAATTAACTATCGAATAATCGATTAACTATCGATGAATTTTTTCATATCTTGAAAAAAAGTCATTTTTTGGGATTTGTTGAGTAATAAGTAATACGACAAATGCAGCTTCCATATTGTGCTTATACTTATTGCTACTTAGTGCTTATTGTACTTTCCTGTTAAAATATAGCAAATTTCACATGCCTACTGGATAGTAAGCCTAGTTACTAAATTAGGGATCTAATTTAGGCCAGACTATCGATTGTGAGTTTTTGAGATGGTATTCGCTATTTTCTCCACAATCCTTTTTTTAGTTGTACAGATCGGTATTGGATTCGAGGTCAGAAGGTGGCGCTACAATAAAGTTGCACGCTTACGATAAGGGGGAGAAGTTGGGCCACAAATGGATATGTCACGCGAGCGATCTCGCTGATGTTATTGGGTAAATATCACTCTTTTTTACAAGCTTTAAATGAGTATTTATTATATAGTGAGTTTTTTATTCCCACGGAGTGAAATGTCTAGTTTATTGTGTTTTGAAAATAGCGATGTCACAAATCAGTACTAATTGTAACCCGTAAAATGGGCGTGCGTCTGCCCGTTACAAATGTGCTACGTCAACCAATACAGAGCGGGACCGCGCACCGAGGGCGCGAACGCGACGGAAACGATTCCCTCGTACTCTGTATGACCGACGGCGGATAACACGCTACGGTAACCAGCTGTCTGGAAACCAATGCGTGCGAGCCCCTCTCACTACGTGCGACCGACCCTGCTCACACCCGAAACTACTAGGCGTGAAGAGGACGAAACATTAAGGTACACAAGCAGTGAGGTGCCTGCTGGTAGGCGCGGCGCTGACGTAGCACGGAAGCGGAGAGGACTGGGTCGCTGGCGGGTTGAACTTGTGAAGATGCAATGACACACAGATACCACAATAAATTTCGCTGTATTCTTCAAGACACAATAAACTCTTCTCAATATACAATAAATTTTCTTAGTACTGTCTTCTGGGTACTGTTTCTTCCAGTCTTGTTTCTTGAGTCTTGAGTCTTCAGCTTGTGGCACCTATGTGTGCCGGTAGGCCCCGGTGGCTCGCCTTTTATCTTGCTGCCGGAGAGCGAGACGGAGCGATGGCGTATCTCTCTGTACTGCTCTCGCATTACCAAATATGGTCTTGGCCCGTTAACCGCGGTGACGCGTTGCGGCTTCACTATTGCTGTCCCTATCTACATTATTATTATTATTTGTATGCAATGTCTAATAAATTGCTAATATTTCTAAACACACTTATTGAATTACTATAAAAACTGTTTTATGTCATTGCGGACTTAAATACCTATATAAAAACACTAATTGCAACATTATAGGTTGATAAACATCGTAAATATAGAGCGTTAAACATTACAACTTTAAATGGCTTGAAACACGTTATGTATACACTATTCAACGTTATAAACATTATAAAAACATACATAGTAGGCTAATTAACCTATACAACATTAAACATTTTTGTAACTTATTTACTATTCTTATATACCTACAAGTCGTAATATTACATTCAAAACATTAGATTGATGATTGTTCATACAAATTATTAATCCCTACAACTTATATTTACAATTACTATTTTTTATCATCACGCTCAGGCCTATGCGTCGCTAACAACCCGTATGAGATATTATTATACCAATTGTTAAGTTTCTTTCAAAAACCCCATAATATGTGAGGCCCAAATAAGGGAACACAAATTCGCATCTCTCGTTTTAGTTTTTTTTTGCAGTTGATCTCATTATATATTCATTTTATAGTTTCTTGAATTATGTAAATGATCGGGTATGTCGAATAACACAAAATGCTTCAATTAGTAAACAATAATAATCTACAATCCAGTATTTTAAATCACGTGATTCTAATAATTGTACCGTAAAATATTAGAAAAAAAAATGTGACAATATTTTCCAGTTTGACATTAGTGTTTGTCAATTCAAACCGCAGTATAGTTTCTCCTGTCCCGGTGTATGTGTGTAATTAAATCTTGCAAGCTAAATTTGACCTATTAACTTACGGAGTTGAAATTTTGCACGTTGAATTGGTTCCCATAATAATGGATTTTTATGGTAAGCGTGACCTGATTCCACACCCATGACTGGCTCCAGACGAAAGAATTCTTTAACGATCAGCAGTGCAGAAACGAAATTTTGTATATACATATATTTATTTTATTTGCCCGTTTTAAATTTCACCATATCCTCGCTGTTGCACCCAGGGTTGGCTTTCTACGAAGGAACTCCTCAACGGTCGGCAGCACAGACACGACATTTTTTATACATATTTAATTTTGTTTGCCCGTTTTAAATTGTACCATATTCTGGCTGATGCACTCAGGGTTGGCTTTCAACGAAGGAACTCCTCAACGGTCGGCAGCACAGACACGACATTTTTTATACATATTTAATTTTGTTTGCCCGTTTTAAATTGTACCATATTCTGGCTGATGCACTCAGGGTTGGCTTTCAACGAAGGAACTCCTCAACGGTCGGCAGCACAGACACGAAATTTTGTATACATATTTAATTTTGTTTGCCCGTTTTAAATTGCACCGTATCCTAGCTGGTGCACCCAGGGTTGGAACTCCTCAACGGTCAGCAGCACAGACGCGAAATTTTTGATGTGCATTTAATTATGATAGCCCGTTTCAACGATAACAGGTTGTTTTGAAAAATCATTTTACTACATACTGTTACGGTTCTCGTGCTGGCCTTAAAAATGGTACACGGCGAATGCTGTATAAGTCGTAGTCACACTAAAAAAAAATGTAACCCCTCTCCCTAAGCCTGCTTACGTATTTACTAAAACGCCCCTTTAAATGTAGAATATAGATTTCTTCTACAATGTTCCCATAGTTAGTTCTGTAAAGAAATCGAACTAATCAATCGAACAATATAAAAGTGTATAGCATTTTGTTTTCAGTGATTTCGTGAAAAGCCATCAATGAAGAAAGTCAGAAGCCACAACTGTTTGATCTTCTCTCCTCATACTTGAAACTAGAGAGAAAAGATGAGGAATGATAAACTCATGACTCTGAAGCTATAGAAGAGGCAAGCGAAAGAATTTTATGGATATGGCGTTATCTATACAATTAATAAAATTGAATTGTCTGTTTGTAATCTCAAGTTTTTACTAAATGCATATGAAAGTATATACGGTACATATAACAAAACATTTTTATTTTTGTCTGTCTGTCTGTTTGTTCCTGGTAATCTCTGAAACGGTTGGACCAATTTAGACGGGACTTTCACTGGTAGATAGCTGCTGTTATAAGAAGTAACTCGGTCACTTTTATTTTAGAAAAATAATTAGTGTTCCGCGCAGATAAAATGAAACTGGTTATGGTGAATCAATTCGTGGGCTTCAGTGGCTAACGCTGGGTAACCGTAAGATATATATCAAATTAATGTAGTAAATGTTATAGATATTAAAAAGACCTACAAAAAAGTTGGCAATAGCATATGTCTATCTTCTAAGGATAACCCACAATAAGCATTTTTATCTTGAAAAAAAAAACCTTGGGCGAGAGTTTCGAGCGTATGTACAAGTTGACGGCATTCTATAGTCTACACGAGCGCAGTTGCGGGCACACCTAGTTATAGTTTGCATTTGGGTTCAAATAATTGGGTATCAAAACTAATAGGACTAAACAGGACTTAAGAAATGAGTCGTCTGCTAGATTGCAGGTAAGGTCTATGTTAATATCGTCAATAGCGTTATTGGTAGGACAAGATAAGGCATCGGTATTGGAGTTAATTTTTCCCAGTTTGTAAACAATTTCGTAGTCGAATTCTACAAGTTTTAATCTCCATTCAATTCAATGGACCGATGACATAAGCATCCCGTGTACAAAGTTTCATGAGAAACGGTCAAGCCGTTTTTGAGTGAAATCCGGACATACAAACAGACAGACGGACAAAATTGTTTTTTTTTTATCTTGCCAAAAAATTAACTCTACAGACTTCTCTCTGTACAGTTCTCCACAAATTTTTAATATAGATAATGTTTTAATTTATTGACGATTATTATGTCGTTATATCTTAGTATTATTGTAACGGTGATATATATTTATAAGGGTAGATATACACTTTTTGTATTACTCTGAAGGGAAATAAAGTGGTTTTTGTACATTTTTATTTTATTAATGGCTTCACAAATTCTACAGTAGCTCAGCAAAAAAAATCTTTTTTCTTTTCACATGAAAATTTGTTAACGTAAAACGTATTAAGAATGCACCGAACCGGAAAAAACCGGATTATGTAAAACGGTATTTTAATGTATAACTCTGTATAATTGAGCAATTTTTCGAGTAGTCCTCGGCACTCTTGTAACATTTTATCTGGTCTTGCAGCGGAATGTGCAATAAGTGACGTTTACCTAGATAAACCCGAACCATGCACTGGGACTGAAAGCAGCAAGTTTGTCTGTGTGTTTGTTTGTAGTTTGTAAACTTTGTGTGTTATAGTTATTTTTGATCTTGTTTGACTGAGCTGAGTGGTAAATTAAACTAGGTGAATAAATAGGTACTGCGTGTACACAAAGTATTTAATTGACATTAATAGTTCTATTATGTTCAATATATCATATCAAGGATAAAATTGCATTTTTTCGACAAATACGAGAATATGTTACTTTTGTGATCAAAATGTTACTTTTTGTGCAGTCCTTGGTAACTTTTCGCTATCGGACACTGGCAACACTGACCGTATGAGTCTCTGTGCTTCAGTAATATCGAATCATCTAAAGGAGTAGGTGTTTTGTAAATATCGAATCGAGCGCGAAGTTTCTGTTAAAATATCGCGTAATATAATTGCAAGTTTTTTATTAGTACATACCTACATAACTATCACATTTATATCACCAGTGTATTAAGAGTATATTAGTACAAAATACTATTACTTTTAGCGGAGTATATTAGACTATATACAACCTTTCTGTATTCCCCTCCCAGTATATTTCTATTAAACGCAAGTGTTTATAATTTAATTATAAGTATTTTGGTGGAAATATTTTTATATTTCTAAAAAGCATCCGATATTTTATGTTTAGAACATGATTGATTTTAATGTTCTATGTATTTTAGTGTCTTTTTATTCAGCGGGGTAAGTTTTATATTTAATATTAATATTTTTAATGTAACTTAATTTTAACTTGAACATTTGTTAACTCTCAATGTGAAATCGACCTTCACTGCCTTGAATAAATGCACATATTGAATGGTATTTCATTAAATTTATTTCTAAGTATTTACCTCCTTTTTTAGAGAGTAACTTTATTTTTGAAAATGCTATTTTATTTTGTTTTATTCTGGGTTACAATTTTATTATTGTCTGTAGCATTTAAAATATAAGTACCTACTGTTATTTTCTTTCTTCTAAATAGTTGATATTTTAGAAAATAACGAGTAAAGAAAAAAAAGCTATATAAAAAATATTTGTCCTCATAAACAAAAAATCACTGCCCTTTTTGGTAAAACTTACCAGAAAGTTTTATTTGAGTCAATGTCAGTCAGTCTATGTTTTTTATTATATCCAATTTATTTAAGGTAGGTATTGATTAGTTTTCATCAGAGATAAATAACAATTAGAGATGGATTGTCCATGTTTGTGAAAATTTTTTTTTTTTTTTTTTTTTTTTTTTTTTTTTTTTTTTTTTTTTTTTTTTTTTTTGAACTGACTACACTGTTAGCCTTAGGGGCCCTATCGTCAAACAGAGCCGCTGCGGCTTTTACAGCTTCACCGGACTTGGGGGCGAGCGCTTAGGGCACTCAGCCGCGAAAGTTTGTGACGACCCGCACGAGGGTGCCAGAGTGGCCGAACCTCGGCTCGGGCGGTCGTCGCGAATGCGAAAAAGTCGCGATCTAACTAATTCCCTAATCTTAGGAGAATTCGAGCTAACTAATATATACTCATATGCACGTTCCCCTCCTCCTGGGAGGAAGGAGTGGACCATGCGTATGTGTATTTAATAATCGGAATGGTTTTTCTACACTAACTAGCGCAATAGTCTAACTAGCGCAAAAAAAGAAAAAAAAAGGTCCCTTACAGAACCTATGTACCTGTGTGGTGTGCACGTGTGTGTGTTCATACGTGTGTAATGTTGTGTGTGGGTAACTAAGTGTTGCACGTATAGTGTCACTTTGTATCGCGCGGGCGGCTGCCTGACCCAAGGGCTTCACACCGAGGAACGGACCTAGGCTTGGGTTGCCGCTAGAGAGGGTGGACGTGACGGGTGTGCGGGAGCGAAGTTGACCGCCCGTCCTCTGCGGAGAGAACGGTGGTTACGCGGGCGTGGGCGGTGGCACGCTCTGTTTGGAGAGACGGTGTCGGCGTAGAACGCGTTAGCTTTTTCGGTTTGGTCGGGCGGGTCAGTGAATATATTACGCGGCCGGCGTTTTCTCCGGCAGGCGTTGGGGTCGGGAACATAAGAAGCTGCCGCTTTTATTAAGGGGTTCGCGTGGTTCGACGCGGTGTCGAAATACGAGCGAGAAAGGTGTTTGGCGTATGCATGTATCGAGGGAAGGTCCATATCTCTATGGAGATCCTCCATACGAACAAACCAGGGGCACCGGTAAGGCGGTGAAGAAATTTGTTCTGGATAGCTTGTAAGCGTTCCCAGTTATAACTTGGCATATGTGCGAACGCAACGCAGCTATATGTCATGATCGGACGGATACACATCTTGTAGAGCGTAAGCTTGTGTCTCGTGGACATTTTGCTTGCAGCGCATAACAGAGGATGCAGTCGGGCGAGGGTCCAGGAGGCCCTTTTCCTAACCAGATTGATGTGGCGTATAAAGGAGAGTCTACTGTCTAGGGTTACACCTAGATATTTGGTCGCCTTTTCCCAGGGGATCGGATTACCGAAGAGTTCAAGGGGATTGTCCTTGAGTTTTTGCGGTATCTGTGTGGCGGTTTTGTCGAAGAGCACCGCTGCGCTCTTCGTGGGGTTTATGGCTATTCGCCAGTCGTTAAACCACTTCCCGAGAGTGGTCACGGCTCTTTGGATTCTACATTTGAGGTTTCTCGTTTGCCTTTGAGAGGAGTATATGACTGTATCGTCAGCGTATAAGCCTACTTCAACTTTCTCTTCAAGTTTTGGTAGGTCACTGACGTACAGATTGAAGAGGCTAGGTGCCAGAATGGAACCTTGGGGGACGCCTGAGCGTATGGGATGGGGTGTGGATAGTTCACCTTCCACTCTGTAGCGAAAGGTGCGGTCTTTGAGGTAATCGCGGATGATTTTAACTAATCTATCGGGGACTTCGCGGGAGTACAGCTTGTAGACTAATCCTTCGTGCCAGACCTTATCGAAGGCCTTGGCTACGTCGAAGAAGACTGCCAGTGTGCGACGGGGTATAGATAACTCGGAAAAGTTAAACAAAATGTGCTCCGTGAGGCGGTGCACTTGATGAGTGCAAGAATGTCTAGCACGAAAACCGAATTGCTCAGGCGGGTAGAGGTTTTTCTCCTCTATTACGGATTTGAGACGGTTCAGAAGGATCCGCTCATAGATTTTACCAAGGGTATTTAGAAGACTGATAGGGCGGTAGCTGTCGGGAAGCGACGTGCTCTTGCCGGGCTTGTGAATACCTATGACAATGGCCGTTTTCCAGACGGCTGGAAAATGGCAGTTGGCTATGGCTACATTGAATATGCAGACCAATAGAGCTATGAGGTGATCGGGAAGAAGTTTGAGTACTTCGTTCCTGATACCGTCGGGACCTGGTGACTTTCTAAGCTTAAGGCTTTTGAGAATGGCAGAGATCTCCTCAGAAGTGACTGGGGACAGGGATTCTGATACCGGGAGCTTATTCAGCTCCTCCACGCGGGCTTCGATGTCTCTGACTCGGTCGGTGTTCTTGACGCTGTTCGGGGAGCACTGGCTCTCCAGACAAGCGGCAAGGCACTCCGCCTTGTCGATGATATCGAAAGCGGGTGTAGTGCCGGGACCCCTTTCGAGGGGGGGCATGCGAGGTTGGGCGTCTATTTTAAGGGCGTGGGCTACTTTCCAATAAGTCAGATGTGACGGCCTTAGCCCTTCGACTAGGGTGTCCCATCTGTGACTTTTGAGCTCGGTTATACGGGCTTTAACCGCTCTCTGAAGTGCGCGTAATCGTGCGCGGTTTGCATCGGTCGGATAAGAGTCATGCGCACGAGTCGCAGCGTTCTTCTCCGTCATCAACGCTCGCACGTCGGCAGGGAGTACAAAGCGGCGATCGTTCGCCGCTTCGACCTCTCTCGAGGCCTCTCCGATGCCGACTTGGAGGTGGTCAACTAGGGAGTCGATTGCGAGATCTACGTGCGCAACTGACTCTAACACGTCCGGGACCCTAACGAGACTGGGCGAGGACTGCCTATCCGCGAGGTAGTGTTTTAATTTTGCATAGTCAACCATTGTGACTGTAGGAGGGCTGGAGTCATCTAGTTGTCCTAGCTGTAGGATGACCGGGCGATGGTCGGAGTCGAGTTCGTGTACGACCCGAATGAGTCGTACCTGAAGCGCGATATTTTTCAGGAGGGCTATGTCGAGCACTGTCGGTGTACAGTGATCTTGAAGCTATAGAAGAGGCAAGCGAAAGAATTTTATGGATATGGCGTTATCTATACAATTAATAAAATTGAATTGTCTGTTTGTAATCTCAAGTTTTTACTAAATGCATATGAAAGTATATACGGTACATATAACAAAACATTTTTATTTTTGTCTGTCTGTCTGTTTGTTCCTGGTAATCTCTGAAACGGTTGGACCAATTTAGACGGGACTTTCACTGGTAGATAGCTGCTGCTTATTTTAGAAAAATAATTAGTGTTCCGCGCAGATAAAATGAAACTGGTTATGGTGAATCAATTCGTGGGCTTCAGTGGCTAACGCTGGGTAACCGTAAGATATATATCAAATTAATGTAGTAAATGTTATAGATATTAAAAAGACCTACAAAAAAGTTGGCAATAGCATATGTCTATCTTCTAAGGATAACCCACAATAAGCATTTTTATCTTGAAAAAAAAACCTTGGGCGAGAGTTTCGAGCGTATGTACAAGTTGACGGCATTCTATAGTCTACACGAGCGCAGTTGCGGGCACACCTAGTTATAGTTTGCATTTGGGTTCAAATAATTGGGTATCAAAATTAATAGGACTAAACAGGACTTAAGAAATGAGTCGTCTGCTAGATTGCAGGTAAGGTCTATGTTAATATCGTCAATAGCGTTATTGGTAGGACAAGATAAGGCATCGGTATTGGAGTTAATTTTTCCCAGTTTGTAAACAATTTCGTAGTCGAATTCTACAAGTTTTAATCTCCATTCAATTCAATGGACCGATGACATAAGCATCCCGTGTACAAAGTTTCATGAGAAACGGTCAAGCCGTTTTTGAGTGAAATCCGGACATACAAACAGACAGACGGACAAAATTGTTTTTTTTTTTTATCTTGCCAAAAAATTAACTCTACAGACTTCTCTCTGTACAGTTCTCCACAAATTTATTAATATAGATAATGTTTTAATTTATTGACGATTATTATGTCGTTATATCTTAGTATTATTGTAACGGTGATATATATTTATAAGGGTAGATATACACTTTTTGTATTACTCTGAAGGGAAATAAAGTGGTTTTTGTACATTTTTATTTTATTAATGGCTTCACAAATTCTACAGTAGCTCGGCAAAAAAAAATCTTTTTTTCTTTTCACATGAAAATTTGTTAACGTAACACGTATTAAGAATGCACCGAACCGGAAAAAACCGGATTATTTAAAACGGTATTTTAATGTATAACTCTGTATAATTGAGCAATTTTTCGAGTAGTCCTCGGCACTCTTGTAACATTTTATCTGGTCTTGCAGCGGAATGTGCAATAAGTGACGTTTACCTAGATAAACCCGAACCATGCACTGGGACTGAAAGCAGCAAGTTTGTCTGTGTGTTTGTTTGTAGTTTGTAAACTTTGTGTGTTATAGTTATTTTTGATCTTGTTTGACTGAGCTGAGTGGTAAATTAAACTAGGTGAATAAATAGGTACTGCGTGTACACAAAGTATTTAATTGACATTAATAGTTCTATTATGTTCAATATATCATATCAAGGATAAAATTGCATTTTTTCGACAAATACGAGAATATGTTACTTTTGTGATCAAAATGTTACTTTTTGTGCAGTCCTTGGTAACTTTTCGCTATCGGACACTGGCAACACTGACCGTATGAGTCTCTGTGCTTCAGTAATATCGAATCATTTAAAGGAGTAGGTGTTTTGTAAATATCGAATCGAGCGCGAAGTTTCTGTTAAAATATCGCGTAATATAATTGCAAGTTTTTTATTAGTACATACCTACATAACTATCACATTTATATCACCAGTGTATTATGAGTATATTAGTACAGAATACTATTACTTTTAGCGGAGTATATTAGACTATATACAACCTTTCTGTATTCCCCTCCCAGTATATTTCTATTAAACGCAAGTGTTTATAATTTAATTATAAGTATTTTGGTGGAAATATTTTTATATTTCTAAAAAGCATCCGATATTTTATGTTTAGAACATGATTGATTTTAATGTTCTATGTATTTTAGTGTCTTTTTATTCAGCGGGGTAAGTTTTATATTTAATATTAATATTTTTAATGTAACTTAATTTTAACTTGAACATTTGTTAACTCTCAATGTGAAATCGACCTTCACTGCCTTGAATAAATGCACCTATTGAATGGTATTTCATTAAATTTATTTCTAAGTCTTTACCTCCTTTTTTAGAGAGTAACTTTATTTTTGAAAATGCTATTTTATTTTGTTTTATTCTGGGTTACAATTTTATTATTGTCTGTAGCATTTAAAATATAAGTACCTACTGTTATTTTCTTTCTTCTAAATAGTTGATATTTTAGAAAATAACGAGTAAAGAAAAAAAAGCTATATAAAAAATATTTGTCCTCATAAACAAAAAATCACTGGCCTTTTTGGTAAAACTTACCAGAAAGTTTTATTTGAGTCAATGTCAGTCAGTCTATGTTTTTTATTATATCCAATTTATTTAAGGTAGGTATTGATTAGTTTTCATCAGAGATAAATAACAATTAGAGATGGATTGTCCATGTTTGTGAAAACAATCTTTATACCTATATATTTCATTCATTATGATGAATACCACCATCTCTTTTATTCCTGTGCAAGTTGTATATAACTACTTTTCCATCCTTTTCTTTCGGCACCTATTATATAAATATGTACAATAGTTCCGAATAGTGGTGTACTTTTTATTACAATTATATTATTTAGATAGCGCAAACCGAATATTAAAAATTTCAATTTTTTAACAATTAGCAATCCATGGCAACTTCTTACGCTTTATTTACAATAAAATGTAGTAATACAATATGGTACTCATTGAAAATGTTGCTTTAATTGTATTATAATGAAATTGAAAATGTACCTTTTTAATATTAGTCATAGATGCTTGTTTATATCAATGTTGAGTAATCAAAAATAGTTTAATTTGAACAAATAACATGATTTGAACAAATAACTTTTCCTTTATACTTCACCGACTTCGGACCAACTTTATGCATTACTTTTCACAACAGTCTATATTGTATTATAGAACAATAAAATGCATGAAAGTGTATTTAAAAAGATGACTATGTGTTTGTTGATTCCTAGAGAATCAATACGAATTAGACAAACATTAGCAGTAAAAAAAATCATCTAGCAATATACAAGTAATTAAAAAGTTAAACAAATAGCTATAAATAAATAATAAGCTATTGTAATTCACAACACAAATGAGGAAGCAAATTCCACTAGGCTTTTAAATATTACAATATACATAATTAGGTTCTATGCATTTTTTGAATTATGTGTAGTAAAACTTATGTATTTCGATCAAGGCGTAATGAATTTTGCCATGCATTTACAAAATAATGTAGATTATTACAATATTATTAATATTATTATAATAATATTACTGATGTAACAATATTGTCTTACATTATTATATGTTATTTATTTATATAAAAATAACACACAGATAACTTTAAAAGATGGTAGCAACAATATTCTTTAAACCATGGTATAAAAAAGTAAGTCCTAATCTATATTAATAATATAAAAATATTTTACAATTAGATGTACTTACCTAGAATTATTAAAATAATATACATTAGAACTTATGTATTTGAACCAAGCCATGATAAAAAAATGTTACTTACCTATGCATTTACAAAAATATTATATAATAATATTACAGGTGTAACAATATTGTCTTACCTTATGTATGTAATTTATTATAAAAATAATATACAAACATCTTTTTCAACTCTGTATGAGAAATTAATTCTAATCTACATTAAAAAAAAAAAAAAAACATTTTTCTATCAACCACAAAATTATTTACAAAAGTTATAGGTAGGTACAGTGTAAATCGATTTATGAAAATAATGTACACTTAATAAAACTTATGTAAGGGATAATTATTAATTGAGAAACAAAACACCTACAACTCAACATACGATGGGTAACAAAGGCACATAGCTTAATGCTCAGTAAACAAATGAATTCGACCTTAGGGCAATCGCTAGTTAATATTATTGACCATTAAATAATTAATTATTATATAAGTTTAGAACTAACAACAATTCACTGTCCAGTTTTCTCTATTTTTAATGTTTAATCTCTAGGTATGTACTGCCTTTATTTAAGCCTAAAATAAATAGAAATATTTAGTGGAAGAAAAAAAAAAAAAAAAAACAAAATATATCGAGTCGTTTTTCCGTGATGCGCGCACAATGGCAAACCTCAATCAATTTATTTATACAGATTCTTATTTAAAAAATTCGAATTTAAAATATTCTTTGGCTAACTTAAATACAATACTAGCGGCGTCCCGCATCCGGTAATTTTATTTTTATTCATATTTTTGACAATTCGTATGGAGTTTTTGGCGGGATCGTCAAGTGACATGTTGTGGTTTTTATTTTTAATTCATTTACTTAGGTTTTTGACCCTATATATTGTAATATTGGTGGCGTTTTGCGTTATATAGTTTGGATTTTGTACATGAGTGAAGTGGATTATAAATATAAACTAAGAGCATGCATTTTGGGATCCCACAAAAACTCTTGAAAGTTCTAACAAGAGAGCCACCATCTTGTTGGGAGTACTGAAATCGTCATAAGACTGGATACATAATCCACTTGATAATAGTAGTAATGGTCTTCATTAAAGAGGACTAGTTGCAAAATTAGAAAGAAGAAAAAGACAATTCGTATGCCGTATTCATATTAAGGACTGTTGGGTACGCAGCACGTCACACGAGTGACGTCAACCCGGGTTGGACGGGTTTGTTAATCTTATAGGATTTCTAAAAAATCCTATAAGACGCCGGATGCCCGCCTCGTGGCGATTATTCTTGCCGATCCGAAGTGCTCGATACGGGGTCCTGAGGTGTGCGATATCGCACAAGCTCACTCGAAAATGAAACACAAAACTTTCACTAACAAACGTAACCGAGCCGACCGATCTGTCTATGTAACCGCGAATCTTCAATATGTTCCGTAGTGGCGCTAGTGTCGATAAGTTGTTCCAAGTTCCGATGAATTCCGTGGTGGCGCTAGTGTCGATGGTTGCAAGGTTCCGTTGATTCCCGTAGTGGCGCTAGTGTCGATGGTCTTCGTTTGTAGGCGGTCGGAGGTCGGTCGGTTAGTGCTCAGCAACGCCGCGGGATTGAGAATGAAGACTGCGGCGTTACCGTAAAGGGAGCCCCTTGCGCTCGGGCAAAAAGTGCTCCATTTCTATTCGATTTTACTATGGTCGGCTCGGTTTTCCGTCTATATTTATTTAACTATTAAACTTATATACAAACTTCTTATGCCTAATTATTCTATGTTGTATTCCCTATCTATAAACATAACTTATTTTATACTTAATTTATACTACGCGCCCGTATACACGAAATACCCGGTCCCGAACACAGATCGATACATTCTTTACATAGTTTCGGGACGCGGGCCGAGCGCGTACTTATATAAATTATTATTCTATCTTAAATCTATGAGGAATAATTGGACAATTATGTACACTATTTATTTCAATGTTCTTATAGCTAATTATCGTCTATTCTATGGTAAATCTATATATAACATTCTATATTCAATAATCTATCTATTCTATATTCTATAATCTATCTATTCTATATTCTATAATATAATATAATTTAACAAGTCTATATAAATGTATTTCATTAAATTATATCTTATGAGGCGACGCCGCTGTCGCCAACAAGGCCTGACATGTATTTCCCGTGTGTAATTTTTATCAAAATCGGTTAAATGTTATTATTATATTGTAGGATTTTTATATTATTTTATACTATTTAAACTAAGTTTAGAGTGCCTCGTTAGCCTAGTGGCCGTAAGCGCGACTGCTATGAGCGGGGTCCTGGGTTCGAATCCCAGGTCGAGCATAGTGTTATTGGGTTTTTCCTATGAAATTCTTAGTAGCAGCTCGGAGTTTGGTTTCGTGCCCGATTTATGGTAATAGGCTCGCCTAAAACATACTCGGCGAACTGTGGGTGTACAAATGTACGTACACCTCTGCATAACCCTTCGGGGAATAAAGGCGTGATGGTATGTTATGTTATGTTAAACTAAGTTTCACGAATTATGGTAAGAACTTCAACTTTAATTCGAGAAAATGGCAATGTTTGTAACATATTGCCAGCGTCATATTTTTAAAAATATCAAGTTCATCAACTTAACGTCAATAAAGAGAATTTCGATAAAGTTGGAAGAAAGAAATTTTACTTTAAAATACCAAATATATAATTAAATGTATTATCCAAAAAACATGTTTTATATGAAAATGTAAATCTAATTACGATAAAATCATTAATATAAATATTAATATTTATTATAAACAAATATTATTACTGACTATAAACTTTAAAATAATATTCACAGTAATTGGATTATGGTTATAAATGAGACATTCTATATTAATCGGCAATGGAAAACTATAACTTATGTATAATTATAGCATTGAATAGTTGGATGGTAATATTTTTCTACCGGAATTGAATTGTAACAAACAAATACCTACTCTTTGAGGTAGCACCTGCCTATCAAATGCAATGATACACGATTGTGACGGTTTCCAAACAGGAGAACCATCAACGACAACCTTATAATTTAAGCGCTTAATTTTGATTATTGAACCACAACCACTATTTTCCCGTATTTTAATATTTTCAAGTACTTCAATATCGTCCCAGTCGGTGGGAATACCTTTCACTAGACCCAACCTAGTGCTAAACGAAGGAATAAACGCAAGAAAATAGTTTGCAACAAAGTCATTAGCATCATTGTAATACGTAAAATCTAATTTAATTATGTTCCGACCAATACTCTGAAGAATACCATCAACAATCCCCTTGATAAATGATGCTTCGCTAAAAACTTTCCGAAGCTTACTGGATGCAGACAAGTACCTGCTTTCGGCTCAGATGAAACTTTTTGAACATGTACAATGTATGGTCGCATATATTTAACATTGTATAACTGACGTCCAGTAGCGGTTGAATACGGCATATTATTGGATTGAGAAAAAGATGGAGTGGACTGAGCGAACGAATCTGTAATTTGAAAAAAGCAATGTCCTTTTCCGCAGAGTTTGATGAGTGAACTTGACCTAAAGGTAGGAGCGAATTCTGAGAAACTTTAATATTATCCTGACGAGACATTTTTTCGGAAGAAGTTTTTACTTTGAAACTCTGTTCCTCTTTTTGGTTGACTTTGCAACCAATTGCGCGAGAAAATTGTCTTTAGAAGCTGAAGAAAGGGAATTTGAATCATCGGATCGGATCGAATCGGATTTCATCGACCGATACATATAACTGACTAAATAAATAACTAACTAAAAAACAATGAACTTATCATCAAACAATATTAAAAATAAAATTTCCGGAATTTGACCGTCTGACGTTCCGCCTCTGATAAAAACCGACTCATGAATGACAAGATTAGTTACAAGAATTATACAAGAAACCTGTGCCATCATAAATATCAGATAGTAAAAATTTGTAAAGACCCGTGTGCGATTGACAGTTATCTGTGAATTGTCAATTGTTCAATAGTGTGGCCAGAAAAGATGTGTAAAAGTTTCTATTTTCTTTGATTTTGAAAAAAACAGGAAAAAAATTAAGGAGTGATGCTAAAAAGCAACCTATTAAAATTTGTGCTGGTTGCACGAACCAAGATAGAAGCAATAAGCAGGCCGGCGTGACAGCGATAACCGCCGATGGATTCGTAATCTTTCGGTGATCACCGTTGTGTTTAGATTGTACTGTGCTTAGCATCATACAGAGTGCCGTTAATTTGCCGAGGTATTATTTATAAAAAAAAACAACTACAAAAATCTTTAATCTATTACAATAGTAAATATTGTCGAATAACAAAATACCAACAAACTAGACTCATCACAGTCGTCATACATATTATGATATTTGAGGAAATACAATATTATTATTCTGTAAACACAGATAAGTACAGAAAATACATGTCACCCAATTTTAATGGTGCGGGTGATTAAGATACCTTGGACTGGCTAATTCACTACCATATGGTATTTCAACGCTAAAGATTTATTTACATCATTAGTTTATTATATTAGTTGTTGTGTTCAAATAATTTAACGAGCTCATTAGCTTTATTTTAATAAAATATTTATTATTAAATGAGCAATATATACTAATATAATAAAGCGGAAAAGTTTTTTTTTTTTTAAACACGCTAATCTTTGGTACTTCCAGTCAGATTCGAAAAAATCTTTTTGTATGTGATAGCCAGACTCTCGAGGAATTGTATAGGCTATTTAAGATTTGGCTACAACTCTCAGACAGCCTTAAATATTGATTTTTGTTACGTAACTCGGAAGTCGAGGCCCTTCCGAACTGCTTTACCCGCGTGCGCTGACGTAATTGTTAATGATACGGAAATACAATGTTCTACAATAATATTGGTCCTTAGTATATCTAAAAATAAGTCAAGGATAGAATATGTCTATCTCATATAGGTATAACCTACAATAAGGTATTTTGTGGCAAAGATTTGTTGAAAATTAAAAAGTGATTTATAAGCATTATTTTAAAAAATGACAACCTTACAAACCTAAACCTAAGTAACTTTACAAACAAAGGTTACTTCACCATAAAGACAATTTTATTAAGTTAATGAAATTTTGCTCTTTAGAGTATGTTATTTGGACACATAGTTTAGGACATAATGAAAAATTTAAATAATTTGTACTTGCGGGAAGAACAATTATGATCTACTTAAATGGGTGCGCGGGCGGAGCGGTTTTTGTCGGATAAAATGAACACGGGTGAAACCGTGGGGCACAGCTAATTCTTGTATAAATGTAATTGACTTCTTGGAAACGGCTCTAAAGATGTGGATTTTTTGTATTTAAGTTAACGTTTTATTTTCTCGCTCCTCATCGCTCGCGTAGACGATAGAAGACCGCATAATGCTTATAAAAATCTAGGTTCTTAATGTAAATCTATCCAGTAATTTCTGCGTGTTACGCGCACAACGGCAAACCTCAATCATTGTGTTTACTTATATAACAATTGATAAAATTCTCCATCTTACACGGAAAGATTATCTATCACATATAGATTCATATTAAAAAGTTGTTTTCATGTGGAAACAGGTGTCTTCTTAGAATCTGATATGAATGTTCTAAAATGTTACACCTAAATAAATAAAGGAAGTTCTTTAATTGTGTTTAATGCATCGTTCTTCGGATTAAAGTTATTGCAGTGTAACGCGTCGGATTTCAAATAACCACACGCTCAGCATAGCTACCACTAAAGAACCAAATAACTGAATTATATCTATTAGGTCGGGGAAAAAGTGTTTTCGCATATCGTTGGTATAAACTTGTTATAAAATATCTTTGGTTGTACTATTTGTATCGGGCTGGTTTTGGTAACATTGAAAAGGTTACATTAAAAAATTAAAAAATGTTTTCCCGCTATTTCTTTCTGTAAAAATGAGTGAATCTTATGAAGAAATTCGATACATTTTAAAATAGTGTTACAAAAAAGGCAAAAATACAACTCAAGCAGCAAAAAAATTTGTGATGTTTATGAACCAGTGTCAGTAAGACTAACACAAAGTTGGTACAAATGTTTTCAGTCCGGAAATTTTGATGTTAAAGATGCACCTTGCTCTGATCGCCCTGTTCCGAATAAAATGGACCCCATTTTTGAAAAAGTGAAGCAAGACCGGCATATCAGTAGTTATAATGTAGCTGAAAAATTGTAAATTGACCACAAAACTGTTTTAACCAATTTTAAGAAAGCTGGCTATACCAAAAAGCTCGATATTTGTGAGCCACACGAGTTCACTTAAAGAAACCTCATGAGCCGGGTACTCATTTGCGATTCATTATTGAGACGTAATGAAACCGAGCCGTTTTTGAAGAGATTGATAACTGGTGATAAAAAGTGAATCACGTACGACAAGAACGTGCGAAAAAGGTCGTGGTCTAAGGTCGGCCAGACTTCACAGACTGTGGCTAAACCTGGGCTAACTCGAAATAAGATGATGCTTGGTGTGTGGAGGGACTGGAAGGGCATTGCTCATTTATTAGCTTTTACCGCCCGGCAAAACCATCGATTCGGATCTCTACTACCAACAACTGATGAGATTAAAGGAAGCAGTTAAGAGAAAGCGGCCGGATTTGATCAACAGGAAGGGTGTGGTCTTTTCATCACGATAACGCTAGACCACACACATCTTTAGCCACTTAGCAAAAATTAAGAGAGTTTGGCTGGGAGGTGTTAGTGCATCCACCATATAGCCCTGACCTTGTACCTTCAGATTTTCACCTGTTTCGGTCTCTTCAGAATTCTTTAGGTTCTGTAAGGTTAACATCAAGAGAGGACTGCCAAAACTAGTTGTCGCGTTTTTTTGATCAGAAGTCCCAACGTTTCTACAGCAACGGGATCGTGCCTCTACCTACACAATGGCAGAAAGTCATTGCACAAAACGGCACATATATTGTAAATAAATGTAAATAAACTTTGAAAAAACAGTCTTGAGTTTTCATATAAAAATGCGAAGAAACTTTTTCCCCGACCTATTATATACTAAAATTATAAAGAGATTGTTTGTTTGAATGCGCTTATCTCTGGAACTACCAGTCAGATTTAAATTATTATTTTTTGTATTTTTGGAACGAAGTTCCTTACGGCAGGCTTGGAGGGGATAGGGATTTTGCTGCGCGACCGAACTGAAAAAAATGTGATAGTAAAACCGTAAGAAAAAATCCGTGGAAAAAAGTGCGTGGAATAAAACCGTTAAATGAGACGTGCGCAGGCGCGACAGTCGCATACACAAGCGAGTAGTGTATAATACCTTTCTCTTTCTCCATTTTTTAAACAAAAGTTTGCTGTTATTTCTATTTTTCTATTTCTATGTAATTTTATGTTGTCAAACAAAAATAAAGAGACATATTTTGTTATTTTAGTTGATAATTTGAATTACGATGTTTTTTTATTTTAAGTAATTTATTATTTCCTAAAATACTGAATTTCCTAAATACTTTCTTGTACTTAAATAAAAACTAATCAGTAAAATTTAAGAGAAAATCAAGAAAACCAACATAAAATTGAGCACGATTTTTTTGCAATTTGTGTCGATTCTACATTAGCCGAAGGAACTTCGTTCCTACCTTATGTCCCTCGACACCACATCATTTTTTTCATAACATTATTTTACCCGCGTATAATTTAAAATAAATTACTGTAACATTTTCTTGTGGTATATAGGTATAGAATATATTGGTTTTCATCGCACCCTGTTCTACCGAGCCGAGTGTTTCATTATTTTAATTTTCTATTATCTCTTAAAATATATATCCAAATAACATTCTTAAAACGGCAAAGTTTAGTTTCTTTGATATGAGATTACTAACTCGGCAAGTTAAAATTGTCAATAACCTTTACTCTTTTAATTAGAAATAAACGTAAATATCTTAATAAATAATAATAAATTACACTTTAATACCCTTACGTCACAAAATATATGTAAAATTGGCATAATTATATGGAATACCCGGGCCATAACTGCTCCCGGGAGCAGAGTTATTAATGTTATTGTTTTGTTCATGTAGTGATAACGCACAATCTTATTGGAACCGCTATCGAACATGAGACCAGTTAGTTATTTTTATCGTTGACAACGTCGTTTCTACAAGACTTGGCTGATGGCTCCATTTTCACTTTTATTTTTTTCTTGCAATGACGTTGCTTTTTGAAATGCTGCACAAGGCCAAATATTGGTGAGCGACGACCTGGTGGAATCACCGTAAAACATCGATATTCCAATGCCCATATAAATCAGGAAAACAAAATACTAATACGTCTTTCGCGGCTGAGTGCCCTAAGCGCTCGTCCCCAAGTCCGGTGAAGCTGTAAAAGCCGTTGGAGGCTCCAGGGCTAAGGCTAACAGTAGTCAGTTCTTAAAAATTATTTCGTGTAAAATTGTTAAACAACAAATATAACGAATTAAACAATGATTGGCACTTTATATGGACTATTGTCTACATTTAAAAAATTCCAATTTTTGAGTATCTTAACGTATCAGATTATTAAAGTGACACCTACTGTATTAAGTATTTCTGTTATTTATTATTGAATAAGTGAACATGACTTATTTAAATACAAAATGTACAGTGATTGGCACGGCACTATGGTACAATCATTGACTCTGTAACGTAGTAGGTATAATTATTGGCACTACAATCCATACTAATATTATAAACGCGAAAGTAACTGTCTGTTACATTTTTACGCCTAAACCGCCTAACCTAAATTTTGATGAATTTTGTTATAAACTTTTGATCGATTGATTGATTCGTGGATTTAATGTTGGATTTATTGATTGATGGATTGGTGGATTGATTAATAGACTAATGGATTGTTTGATGGGTCGATTGATAGAGGGATTGATGGATAAATTGATTGATTAATTAATTGATTGGTTGATTGATGGGTTTATTGACGGTTTGATGGATGAATTGATAAATTGATGGATTTGTGGATTGATTGATGAATAGATTGATTGATTGATTGAGTTATAAGTTAGATCGATAGTGCATACGATTTCTAGTTACCGATCTATACTCGTCTTAAACTATGGTTACAGATCGTCGCATCAGTGCTTATTTGTTCAAACGACCATATTTACCGAAATAAAGTTTTTAATGTAGAATTATTAAGGCTTCAGTTTACAATCTACAGGTATGGGAGACGTATGACATTTGCTTAAATAAATAATAAAAACATGTATTTAATTTTTTTTTCTGTACACAAGGCACTGTAATCAAAATTTTGAGCTTATTTGTTCAATGTCCACAGTTTGTTGTATGTCCTACATCGTGAGAAACTTTGAGTGCTTAAGTGTTTAATCTCCACTTAACTGACCAATCACAGGGCCTAACGCCATATCCGCCATTTTGTTTGATTTGTCCTGTGCATATAAACTTAACAGCGTTTTTTTACATTGTCGTTTTTATTAAAATTAAATATAACAGAGTTATATGTTAAGTTTTTGACCAAATATTGAATTAAAATAAACCACAAATATGTCAAGATCATATTGCGAATCTAACAATAATTAAACTAAGACAGAAATTGAATAGTAAGCTATTTTTAGTATGCATTAATTGCCGTTATAATTTTTACACAGGTTGTTTCAAATGTGATATCCTTCCACGTTTTTTTTTCAAACATAGATCAAATAAACGCAACTTATTTGGTATGTCCAATGAAGAAGTAATTGCTGAGTTTTTTTTCAATTTCTAAGCAAGTGAAAGTTTACTATTTTCTAAACTAAGGTATTTTATAGACACTAACTGCTTCTCGATAGCTAACTTATAAATGCTGTTAAACTTCTATTTGCCGTTTGCTTTTTGTGTGCCAAACAAACGCCTATATTATTAAGAATGATAAATAGATATCTATTTATCACATAGAAAAAGATGATGCTAGAGAAAAAAAGTCATATTTTAAGTGACATTACTATTAAAGAAACAAATAAAATATTACCGATAAATAAAATGGATGATATTCGGATCATGTACAAATATATACCAGTAGATAATGGTATTTTATAAGTAGATACGGCATTGACGCTCTTTACATGCCATCGTGAATGGTGGGCAATTGCCCTCAGGTTACTTTCGACTTGTGACCGGTGCGGTGAGCGAGAAGAAACTTATATCTTTTTGTGGCAACAGTTTCCGGCTTACGCTGTGATTTCCTATCTCTTGTTTCAACATGCTGATAACAGTAACACTTTCAAATTGTTTTCAGTGAGAGTATAACACGTCTATTTAGAAAACGTCATTGCCAGTAAATTATCAAATTTATTCGGAAAGTGTCATTAAGAAAGTCTAAAAGAGGAAAGGTGAAAAAGAAAATTTGATAGATCTCACCAATAGAAAAGGAAACCAAAGAAAATAAAAAAGGCAGACGACGGGAAAACAGATAATAAACGAAATTATAAGGAAATAGTTAAAAAAAAAAACAAAACCCCCAGAAAAACAAAAAAATCCAGTTAATCTATTATACCTAATTGAATTTAAATTGTTTAATTAATCTTAGAAAATTATTTGAGTTTTATTTAAAATTACCTCTATGTA
Source organism: Saturnia japonica (assembly GCA_033032175.1). Taxonomy (NCBI): domain Eukaryota; kingdom Metazoa; phylum Arthropoda; class Insecta; order Lepidoptera; family Saturniidae; genus Saturnia; species Saturnia japonica. Next base: position 3,336,963 of record CM065330.1, read on the forward strand.
TTTTTTTAATTGTGTACGCACTGCCTCTTTCCTGGGTCCTGGGCAGGTTCCACTACCTTTAACCTCCATATTATCAAGTCCCTGTTTCTATCTAACTGATAATATAATTACTCAAATTAATTTTCTCAAATTACATTTGGATCACTCTGCATCTGATATTAGGTCCATTGGACAAATAAGCACTCAATAATGGAACAATCACTTTGTGCCATCTCCAGTGACGTAATGTTCATACTCCACGTTCGTTATTACAATTGTGCATGTTTGTTCAACCTCCAAATTAAAATTAAAAAATAAGGCAATGTAATTTTCATCCGTATATAAGAATTATAATTATTGATTCATGGAGCACTCATGCATTATGATAATTTCAAGAATCTTTAAAACAAAGCTTTGTTTTCTAATTAGACTAAAAAACCTTCTCCTATAAAATGTAACCAATGGTGGATTGAACAAATAAGCACTGAGGCGACGAGGTGTTACTACATATTATATTCCTATTAAAGCGTTACATGCTGTTATTTCGTAACAGGTTACTGGAACTGTTATTTCTCTGGAACTGGAACAGGAGTAACAGGTATCTTATTTTACCTGTTATAGCTCACCCCTAATATACAGTAATAAAGCGAGATGTTGGGGATCGCGACCACCGTATACATAGTGATAGACTCATCACTGATTTTATTTTGATATGTCGTGTTCCAGGATCAGTCGGTGTATATGCAGTAATATTGCGGGGCAGGTGGTAGGAATTGCGACCACCATACACATTGTAACAAACACATCTATGGTTTTCTTGTAGTTAGTCGCATTTCAACCTGCTTGATTTCTATACACCGGTCGGTCCCATAACGTGACAAACCAAAAGAAAATCACGGTGGTGGGTTTACAACTATGTGTATGGTGGTTGTAACCCCTACCACTCTACTTGATTATAGGATATCCACAGGCTGATGTACTGGGAGGGGTGTTGTACCTGGGATATGGTGGTCGCGAGCTATTCGGATCAATAATTTTGTCCTATCACCCAACAAATTGTACCTAACAGCTGCCGTTTTTCGGATATTCCATTTCTAACCATTTAGATATTTCTTCCCAGATATACGCTACACTCTGTAATGTAAGGTACACTATAATTCAGCACAGATCAAAAATACAAGTATACATACAAACACTAATTAATATAAGATACAAAAAATACTAATAACCAATAGCAGAATCATTGGCATACTAAAAAATTACAATGATTGACACTGCCAATATTTGATTTCAACGAATATTCTTGTACAAAAAGATTCTAATAGTATTATTCTACTTAATAACATTTCCCGGTAACAGAATAGTCCATTATTTAAAAAGCGTTCAAAATATATCGACGGTGAAGTGCCAATACCTCCTATCTGACATTTTTGTGCAAATTCACTTTTTTATGGCTTTGAATTTGAAGGTCAAATTCGCACGTTCTAGTAAAATCTCCTGGTCACTACTGTACTCACAAATAACATAAATCAAAATCTAGAAATACCTTCTAACTAATCCAACGTTATATTTAATGCCATTAGCTCCTAAGTTCTATGGGACACATCTATACGTGTTCATTGGTTGTTTTCGAATAACGAATTTTGGAATCGTGGCGGCGTGCATATCGCAATTAATCGCTGACCAATTTAAAAGTCAGTTGGCAGTAATTCTTGTTTCGACAAGTTACAGTTTTATGTAAGAGTGTCGTCAATAATATTATGTTTTTACAGGTTTCAATTTACAGGGTTAAATTTACAGGTTTGCATAACATTTTTAAATACTTTGTGCTTGGGGTCTTACACCGTTTAATCCTAGGTTGAAAAGGCGCGTGACGGAGTAATTCCCTGCCAAGAAATTTCATATATGGACAGAATCAAAACACCACGCTCTGGAACTCAACGAAAACTTCTAACCGCGTGTAACTTTTTGGAAAACATTCCTAAGCTACCTTCTCATTATGCGAGAAAAGACTCGTCGAAGCTGTATTTAGAACCTACTTACCGTTGTCTAACTGATTTATATAGACAATACAAAGAACACTGTGCACAAAACGAAGAGCCTACGCTTTCTCGCTTCACTTTCGTGAAACGGTTTCACGACAAAAATCTATCCCTATACACTTTAAAAAAGGACATGTGCGATACTTGCAGTGGCCATGCAGTAGGGAACATTAGTACCTACTACCGATTATGAGCACCACATTAGACGCAAAAATAGAGCGAGACAAGAGAAGGAAACCGATAAAAAGAAGGCAACATCTGGAGAATTCATTTTGCTGTCCATGGATTTAGAGTCAGTAAAAGTATGCCCTTATTTAACTGCTAGCGCACTATACTTTAAATCAAAACTTACCTGTCATAATTTTACAATATACGACCTGGTTACGCACCAAGCCTCCTGTTATTGGTTTGACGAAACGTGTGCGGATCTAACTGCTAGTACTTTTACATCATTTGTATGTGATTACCTCGAGAGATATTGTTTGCCCAAACAATTGCCCATAGTTATTTATTCAGATGGATGCACCTATCAAAATAGGAATAATATCATAGCAAATGCTCTATTGAATATTAGTATTGAACAAAAATTGATTATCACACAGAAGTATTTAGAGCCTGGACATACACAAATGGAGTGCGACGCAGTACATGCTGCAATTGAAAGAAAACTAAAAAATAGGGAGATACATCTTCCTAGCAACTATATAACTGTAACGAAGGAGGCACGAATAAACCCTAGTCCTTATGAAGCTATTCAGATAAGTTACGATTTTGTAAAGGATTATAACAATAAATCCACGTGAAGGTACAGTAGCATCAGACCCGGCCGAAAAGCTGGAGTAAAATAAGCGCGTGCGTGCGCCTACTATACAATGTGCTACGTCAATCTATACAGAGCGGGACCGCGCACCGAGGGCGCGAACGCGACGGAAACGATTCCCTCGTACTCTGTATAACCGACGGCGGATAACACGCTACGGTAACCAGCTGTCTGGAAACCAGTGCGTGCGAGCCCCTCTCACTACGTGCGACCAACCCTGTTCACACCCGAAACTACTAGGCGTGAAGAGGGCGAAACATCAAGGTACACACACGCAGTGAGGTGCCTGCTGGTAGGCGCGGCGATGACGTAGCACGGAGCGTTATGGACTGGGTCGCTGGCGGGTTGAACTTAGTGAAGATGCGAAGAAATGACACACAGGCACCACAATAAAATTTGCTGTATTCTTCAAGACAATACACTTTGTTAATACTATATCTTCTGGGTACGGTTACTTCCAGTTTCTTGAGTCTTGATTCTTCAGCTTGTGGAACCCGTGTGCGCTCGTTGGCCCCTTTTTTTTTTTTTTTTTTTTTTTTTTTTAGAACTGACTACACTGTTAGCCTTAGGGGCCCTAAAGCCGCTGCGGCTTTTACAGCTTCACCGGACTTGGGGGCGAGCGCGGAGAGCACTCAGCCACGAAAGTTATAAGGACGACTCGCACGAGGGCGCCAGAGTGGCCGGACCTCGGCTCGGGCGGTCGTCGCGTACGCAAATAAGTCGCGAACTAACTGAATCCCTACACCTACGATTCGAGCTAACTCAATTATACACATAGGCACGTTCCCTTCCTCCTGGGAGGAAGGAAGGAACCATGCGTATGTGTATTCAGTAATCAGAAATGTTTCCTACACTAACTAGCGCTAACTAACTAGCGTAAAAAAAGAAAAAAAAAGGTCCCTCACAGAACCTATGTACCTGTGTGGTGTGCACGTGTGTTTGTTCATACGTGTGTAATGTTGTATGTGGGTAACTAAGTGCTGCACGTATAGTGTCACTTGTATCGCGCGGGCGGATGCCTGACCCAAGGGTTTCATACCGAGGAACGGACCTAGGCTTGGGTCATCCGCTAAAGAGGGTGAACGTATGGAGTGTGTGCGGGAGCGAATTTGACCGCCCGTCCTCTGCGGAGAGAACGGTGGTTACGCGGGCGTGGGCGCTGTCACGCTCTATTTGGAGAGACGAATCGGTATATTTTATTGTACATACGAGAATAAAATTTTGCGCGGCCGGTGTTTATGCCGGGTGGTCGTGTGTTTCAGAGTCGAGACGGTGTAACGTCTCGACGAGGCGGGGGAAGGCGCATATGGTCTTGACGAGACCGTAATGCTCTAGGTGGTCATTGTAGTCCATGACCTCCTGAATGCCGTGTTCACGAAGGAGCAAGATCATGATGTCGTTGCTCGCAACGTTGGAGGGAGCGCGGGGCGCGGAATTATTCATCGCCATACGAGGCTGTGGATTAGGGCGACGGGGCCCCCATGCGTTCGGAGCCGAACGCACGGGTTGTGATTGACCGCGAGGCGCAGGAGGGCCGGCGGCGGCCGGGATCTGGCGAGGCACTGGAAGCGCAGGAAATTCCCCTGGCGCCAGCAGGGGTTGCGCTCGGAGGGCTGAGGCGGGAGGCGCCGCCCGGGGGGCCGCCTGCCTCTGGTACCGAGGCCGCGTAGTGCGCGTAGCTTTGGGGCAACCGCGATAATTCGCAGGGTGCCCCTCCCCTTCGCACAGTACGCAGCTCGGGGGGGTGGTGGAGTCACGCTCGCGCGTGCACTCCCTAGTCGGGTGGTCCTCTCGGCACTTAACGCACCGCGGACGAAGATGGCAGTTACGGGCGGCGTGCCCGTAGAGCTGGCAGTTGTGACACTGCGAAGGCATGTGGGTTTTGTATGGGGGCTCGACGGTGACGCCGGAGAGCCCGCATACATTTTCCAATTGAAAGATTGCCTTTCCCTCGGGGGAAAGGTCTAGGATGGCCACTACCATTTGTAGAGGCCGCTTCTCCTTGTTGTACATTCTATGTACCTCTCGGATAGGATAATCTTGCTCCGCGAGCGAGGAGCACACCTCCGCGGGGCTGACTTCCACCGGAATACGGCGGATCACCACGCGGAGGACGCGCTCCTCCGCAAGGGAGTAAGTGAAAAATTGAAGCCCTCTCTCCCGGAGGAGGGCAGTGAATTTACGGTGAGTATCCGACGAACTCACCGTAACGGAAATACCATTAAGGGTATTTCGAGCTTTGTGGTATGGCAGGTTAAGTCTGCGCAACTCATTTACCAGAGTCGTCCAGGCCGCTTTGTCCTGGACGATAATAGGAGGTGGGGGGCGCTCTTTTTTCCCGACAGCGGGTGCGGGGAGCGCGGAGGACGCGGAGGCGACGGCGCCACTGACCGTTTTCACGGTTTTTGTTGCGCGAGACGGTTGCGCAGTTGGACTAATTCGCGACGGGCGTTTGCGCGACGCGACAACGGTAAAACCGTCATTTGGGGCCGCGGTATCCATCTCCGGAGACGAATCCGGGCACGCGGGCGAGTCTAATTCGACCGGAAGGGCCGAAAAAGAATTGTTTGTTTTCACCGCGGTTTCTGTGGAACGCGCGGGACGGACGTATGGGCTATTTTTAGCCGACCTAGATTGGGACCGCGAATTGCGCGGCCCTCGCCTAACGGACGCGGGACTTGACCCGCGCGAATGGTTAGTCGGGACTGGGGGCGTGGCTACGGCCCCGGATTACGCGACGGATGGACGCGCGACGCTACCTACGTCTCTCCACGACGAAACGCGTGGAGGCGCGGCGCCAACGGGTGCCGCGTCAGTCGGCTTGACGGTTGCGACAGAGGGCGCATCGCTCGCAGAAGCGGCCCCCTGATTGGTCGCGGCGAACGGACGCGCGACGCTGCCTGCGTCTCTCCACGACGCGACACGTGGAGGCGCGGCGGTTACTGGCGCGGCGCCAGTCGGCCCGGCTGTCCCGGCAGAGAGCGCACCGCTCGCATGAGCGGCCCCCTTATTGGCGGTGGTCGCAGCGGTGCGACGCACACTCGGAGTTTTCGTCAACGAGTCGAAAAACTCGTCTTCGGCCGTAGGGTATCGCACGAACATAAAGTTCCGATATTTTTGATGTGCGAGTTCCATCGCTTGTATTCTGTCCTGTTGATCGCGAATGCAAGCAACCAGGTCTTGCATATTTTTTGCCATCTCGGCGGCATTGGGTGGGGTTTGGGACATGTTTTTAATTGAGGCCTCCCTGCCTTAGGGGCAGGGGGGTGCGCCAAAAATTAAATACGACTATCCGAGTCGGGCAAAAGTCCTGTGGTCGAGGTGCAATGACACACAGGAAGGACCTATCAATCCTAAGGAGCCCTAGCAAGCCCGGGGCTGAGGACAGAGACCGGTAATGAAACCGGGCTAAGCCCAAACAGGTTCCCGGGGATGGAGTGTGCAGGATCGGAGGGTTTGGCAGGAGACACCTGGGGCAAGACTATGCGATAACCGCAAAGGCCTAGATTCCCAGGCCCGTCCGAGTTTGGCTGTTTGTCTCTGAAGGAGACAACCAGCGGGCTGCTCGGGTCACGCCCCACTTGCCTTCGTTGGCACCGTCAGGTATCCAGCAAGTGACCACAAAACCGTGGATTTACAAAAAAAAACAAGCAAGTCGCACCGAAAAGTGCGGTTTACCGTGCGAGCGTTAGACACTTGTTGGTTTACGTCGTTATTACGAGAATATATTTGAAATAAATTTCAAACATTCGATCGCAATAGTATGGTCACGTGATGGTCGAGAGCACAAACGGAGACACGTCCGTTCGCAACCAAGACCAAATCGGAACTCCCTTTTTCGCTCGTTGGCCCCGGTAGAACGCCTTTTATATGGTTTGCCGGAGAGCGAGACGGACGATGGCGTCTCTATCCGTACTGCTCATTACCAAACTTGGGTGTGGTCCGTTAACCGCGGTAATGCGCAGTGGTTGCAATATTGCTGTCTCTGTCTATTATTATTATTACTTGTATACAGAATACAATAAATTGTTAATATCTCTAATTACAGTTATTCAATTACAATAAAAACTATTTCACATCAATGTAGACACAAATACCTATTCAAAAACACTAACTTTAACATTATAGGTTAATAAACACGGGAGATATAAAGCATTAAACATTGCAACCTTAAAACGTCTTGTGACTCGTTATATACGCACTATTTGAGCTTACAAACATTATAAAACACATACAGAAGGCTATTTTACTTATATAACACAAAACATTACGTATAACTTTTACAAAGTATGAATTATTGACAATATATGATTTTAGTACTTTAAGTGATTATTTTTATTAGATTACACACATTTTCATGACTTATATACTGGTCTAACATACCTACACGCTATAGTAACATATTCAAAACATTAGAAACATTTAATTATTGATCGTTCGTGCAAATTATTCATCCTTACAACTTATATTTACAATCGTTATTATCGTATCATTACGCTTAGGCCTATGCGTCGCTAACATGGAGATTCTGTTGTTGTTGATTTACGAGCTATCCAATATAGACCAGAAAGTACTATTAATTTTAATGATGATTGGACTGAGCTACCTATAAGACCAAAAAAACTATATTCTATAAATTACTCACCTTTGCATACAGCGCCAATTCAAATAGCGTCTACCAAATTTAATCATCTCCAACAATTAAAAGAAGTATTGCCAAAAGATTGCCATTTATTTTATGATAGTTTATATATAACAGTTTGATAATAAATAAAGAATCTGATTAAAATAATTTGTGTCTTGTTCAAGCGATTACCTTCTAAATATCTTTACTTTATTACATATATTGGATTAGTGTAGAGTTAATACCTCCTAACTAACCGTATATATTTGTTAATATATAATCAGAATCAAAGCATTAGTTATTACTATTTATAGTAAATAAACACATTCTTCAATTTTAAATTTTTCAAGAAATTAAATGTTTTTTTCATTTTGTGTAAAATATTGATTTTAGCATTTAGGAGGTATTGGCACTTCACCATCGATATATTCATTGGTACCCATGCCAATGATTAACCGTGATATAAGTTTTAATGTAATAATTGGCACCGTAAAAAACCGTTAAAGCAAAATATTTATCTGGGATAAAAACTTACCGTCAATTTATGCTGTTTTAAAAAAACATTTAGAACAATAAAAACGATGTCATTTTAACGTAAAGCTAATAATACGTAAAGTATGTGTTAAGTTCTAATAATGCAGTTCCAATAATAAATTTACTCTAGAAAATATTTTGAATAAAAGACGAAAGAAAGCCAAATCCAAGAATATTACTGCTTAATAATTAAGTTTCTGAGTCACCTAGAAGTGGTCTAGATTTTTGCTAAGATTTGGGATTGTACTTAATAAACATACAAAATTTCAATTGTGTAAGTCGTATAGTTTTACTTAAGGAGAGTTCGAAAGTAACTCGAAATGGTTTTGTAAATACACACACTGACCGGTGTCTCGACCTTTTCTTTTTCAAACTTGACTGACACTCCCGTGTGTCTAGTTCCACGTACCGAATAACCGCCGTTGGTTAAATGCACTGCTTGATCTCGTTATAACTAGTATATGCCTGAGTAGGTACCTAATGACTATATTGTTTCAGGTTATTGTTACTTGGAGGGGTAATAACAACCTGCCTTTTTGTCTTTCACGTTGTTGCTGTACCGCTTATATTTAAATATTCGAAGACTTTCCGAAGGACGTTAATTTTTGTTAACTTTGGTATGTATTTTTTTGTTTTAATTGATACTCTAGATAGTTTATAGGGCTTTTAGCTTCTGTTGAAAAGTAATACAGGCTCACTATAAAAAAAATTATAAAATATTTATTAGAGTTCCACAAACTTATCTGGCCCGGTGAGAGAGTCGCTGTTAACGCATTTGGTGTGGCTAAGTACTTGTAATTGTCTGCTAGCCCTTGTCCCATTTAGGTAGAGTTTATATTGTGAACTGAGATTCGGCTTAGTGTTTTACGACCGGTCGCCTTATTGACGTCGACCCTTCTTGGTATTTACTTGTTTGCGTCTAGCCGACGATACTAAATGGACGCTATCATGACCTAGGAATATATAAACATTTTGGAAGTTAATATTATGGAACTCATCATAAATCGATAACCACTTGTAGCGTCATCATTAATGTTTAATGTTGTACTTGTGCATTGTGTGCACGGACAGTCCAGTCTCGGTCGGCACACGCAATGCACGCGGTAATAATACAGAAATAAATAATTTAATTTGGAAGGATTGTTTTCACATTTATCTCCAGACTGGTAAACCTCCAAACACTAATCTAGTTGCTGCCTACCTGCTCTTGAATATTTGCAAAATTATATAATAATGGCAGAAAACACGTCTAGATATGAATTTAAATAACTTTGTTAAATTTGAAATCTAGAGGTGTGGTAATTTTGTTGTAAAGTGTACCACAAAAATTTATGAGTTGTGGGATTGTAAAGGAAATAATATAAATTCATGAAATAATTTCCTTATTGGTGACCGTAACAAAGAAGTATAAAGTTACAATGACAGTTATTACAGTAAGTTTAATGTAAATATAACAATGTCAATATTTATACTTCTACAATAGAAGACGGAGAAACCAATGGTTAGCAAGTTTTCAGAATCCACTCCTTTGCATCACTTTCGTTGTAATTTTTCTACTTGTTACAGTACAATGGCCCTTGAATATCTATTACGAGGATCCATCTAAAAATGGTGTAGAAGGAGCTCGCAACATCAGCTTATTACACCACTCCAAAGTGGACAAATGCCAAGTTAAGATAGGTGAGATATTAAAGAAAAGATCATTGATGACTAAGATTCTTAAGCCCCAAGAAATACATAATTTAAACCCTTTGACTCTTGAGATCACACAAAATGTACTTAAAATTGCTATCAATGCCATCCATGGGAGTCAAGTTATTAAATAAAGTTTGAAGCATGTTCAATCACTTATTATTGGGCGGTTATTTTGAAGTAAATTGGTAATGAATAATTTGTATTTTAAATAATATTTAATGTCCCGTGTTTTATGAAGAATAAATCTTGTCCCAGGTGTGTGGCATATACTACCAAAGACTGCCTACGAGAGGCTGAAAGGAATTTTAGAGAAGATTTCCGATAAGGAAGAGCTGGACAAGCTTTTACATGCGGAGTTGATAAACACGATGACACCTATTATTTTGTACTGCCATGGTAATTTATTTCATCCATCCATTCAGCCAACATTTACCCAATGCTGAGTATACGCCTCCTCTCGCTCAGGCGAACTTTCACGATCTTTCTTGTGTTACTTAAAAACGATCTGCATTCGGACTGTAATCCAGCTGCATAATTATTACAGTCAGCTATAAATATGTCTCGTATTTTGAAGTGATAACTTCTTGTGGGAGGGTAAACCGCTTCGTAATGTAACGCGTTACGGCGCCATTAATAGTAGCATAGTTTCAGTCAATCCTAACAACATGCTCGTAGCCTAGCGGTCGTAAGCGTGACTGCTATGGCTGAAGTCCTAGGTTCGAGTGCGGGTTACTTTTAGACTGTGGGTGAGCTCTAAGGAAGTATTTTTGGAAATTCAACACCTAAGGCGATGAAAATTTGTATGAAAATCCATCAATTTTTCCATGAAATTTGAGTTAGATAGTAAAAAGATGGGACTTAACTATGACGCGAGCGAAGCCATGGGAAAAGCGCTAATGTTATATAACAGAGCGAGTAGTTTGTAAGCATAACTTAAAAGGAAGTAAGAAATAACAGACGTTTATTTGTTACACACACAAAACAAAAGAAAATACAAAATAGTAGAAAAAAAAGAAGTAGTAGAAAGAATTTATAACTCTGCTTATCATTTAGGAGTTGTTGTAACTAATTCCGTGTTCCGTGTAGCATATATGTATATGTTAGTTTATATCGAATTTCTACGGATAAGGAATTAGCCAGTTCGCGACTTAACTGCAACTACGGCAACAGCCCAAGCTTTACACATGTTACACTTGTGTACACTTTAAAGTCTGTTAATATATACCAGCTTAACGGTACTGCCTCCCTCTTAAGCGAAATATAATTTACATATTTTTTTTACCTTATGAAGTACGAGTAGTTTGAAGCCTATGGCTATAAACATCTAACTTCAAAAGGACTGTAGTGATGAGACCAGTGATATTAGATTAAAACTCATGCGGATTGAGTTAGAACGCGTCGTGTGTCAATGTATTGCCTATCATATCCTTCTGACTGGAACTCACCAGCGCGAGTATTGATGCTTTGCGATAGAAATATTCATCAATGTTTATTTATGATTTTTCAGGTAACTCGAACTCTCGTGGAGCCAATCACCGGTTCCAGATGTACAAATTTTTCAAAAGAATGGATTTCCATACGATTACTTTTGATTATAGAGGTGAAAGTTGTTTATTGCAATTTTTTTACTCCTTTTTCAACAGACTTACTCCAGTGACCTTATGATAAGGCTAAAACCTCGGAACAGCGGACACCCACCATCGTTACTTCTGCAAATATTAAATAAAATTCAAAAGTATATTTGTAAATTTGTTGAACTAGAATAGTAGCCCAGTTGAGTTCAAATACCTTATCAGCCCACCTACAGGTATAGTATTTGGTTATTCCTTGAAACGATTTTATTTTATCTCTGCATTCAAGGTTACGGTGATTCAACAAATCTACATCCAACGGAAGAAGGAGTGGTAGAAGATACACTTATCGTATACGATTGGCTCCAGTCGGTCGTGGAGAAGTCTGGAAGGAAGCCTGCGATATTCGTCTGGGGGCATTCTCTAGGTATGTGGACTTGACGCAATGTGTAGAAATTTAAGAGCCTCTTTATGTTTCACCATAATCGTACTGTATGTGAAGAAGACCTTGCGGCTAAAAATGGTAACACGCTAAGATTAGATATATACTAGCTCTCAAGTACAGTTGCCGGAATAAACAGACAGATGTTTGGCGACAGTCTTTCAATTCTAGGTTGGTAATTTATCAGGCGAACACTAGAATATGCTTTATCACAACGCTTTCGTTTCATTATATTCCGTTCTTTCACTAAGAATTTGAACTTAAGTCGTTTTAAATGCCAGAAATTTGTCGTAATTCATCTCTAAATTTGTTTTTACAATAATCTATTAAAATGAAAGAAATATTATTATCTTGCTATAATAATTGGTCCTTCGAGCCAGATAAAATATATTTTTAAATGGTTTAGACGTTCAAAGATGGACAATATTATTTACAGCTAAAATCTCTCTTTATTTTTATTATGAAAAGGTGATCATAAGAGAACCAGACAAATTGATCAGCTCTGGATTTGTTTATTTATTCATTCCTTTAGGGTGCAAGTATGATTAGTAATAATATTTTTTAGGTACAGCAATATCGTCCCGCATGCTGGGTAACCTACCTGAATTATCGACAACTATATTAGACCGCGCCACACCACTGCCTCTCCCCAGCGGCCTGATACTCGAAGCTGCTTTCAACAATTTAGCAGATGAAGTTGCCGAAATACCAGTATCTAAGGTGAAGTGGTTAAGTTTGCTAGGCCAGTTGTAATTTTAGGAAGGGTCAATATCAGCTATAAAGACGTATAAAAACTGCAATCCGCTAGTTGACTGTATGTTTAAAATTTAATGTAATTTATTGAGTAATATTGGTCTATACTATAAAAAGACTAAAACAATACAAATCTGGAAGAAGTAATTGTTTATTTATTTAATTTTTCGTTCGAGAAATTAATATTTTTGTCTGTGAGTCACATGATTTGAAACGCCGATTAGAAAACGTGACGTCGCCATTCAGGAAATATGACCGTTAGACACGCGTTAGTTGTCATACAAAATGACATATAAAATGAATGATGACATCACGGGGCCATAATGCATCGTTTTTGTGGCGTACTTTTTTTAGATTATAAAAAATATTTTAAAATCACTATTATTAAACACAAATAAATAATAATAATAAATGTATTCATATGTATTACTTTCAACATATAAAGTGTTAAAAACAACATTCCAAAAGTTGTCAACTCCCGGATTACGGTGACTTTCTATCATCATATAGATGCTACATTTTATAGCATGCGATTTTTTGCGTTGTAGTTACAGCAGGCTGGCAATTGTCATCGCATCGCATTTGTAGGTGGTAGGACATGAAACCAGTGTCCCATTGGATTGCGACCGCCATACGCCTGGTGAAAAACCTGCCATAGCGACACGCTCATTCTGGCATGATAGTGACGACTGGCAATGGATTGCCAATCTCGGTAGTCATAATTGTTTTTTCATCTCACTTGCACGTAAAAATTATCATAATATAAAGGCTATGTTTGGTGTAACCCCCTAAATAAACCCGAGAGCCTTTCTTTGCGCTAACGCCCGAGAGCGTAATGGCTTATGCAATTGATGCTTTTTTTACAATCTATTTGGCTGTATGCATGCTTCTTTGCGCCTTTCACGTTTCTGTACGCAACATATTTGTGTTATCTATGGAATAATAGCCCGCCAACCGCATAAAAAACCCAATCTTCTCAAATTTTCTTATTGTTAAGTTGACTATTATTGTGTAGTAATCATTAATATCTGTAGTCACTATAAATTTCAATAAATAAGTTTGCTTAATTTTTTTTTTACATTATTTTATTTATTTACTCGCAAATGTGATGACATTACATTTTACATGGGCGGTACGGGAATTACTAAAATCTATTCATTAAAAGCCCTCAGTCTTTGTCTTCGGGCTTCTAATAGACTCTCGTTCTGTTATACCCCTGTCATGTAAGCCTTAGTGCTGCCTTGGCAATACTTGATGTCAGCAGAACCTCTCTAGGATTAAAGCAACATTAGAATAGTCCACTCCCAAACAAGACGGTTGCTTATGAATCACCTCTTCCACCGCGGAAACATAGCGTAATTTTAAATCGAATAACAATTATCCGCGAGTGAATTTTTTTTTTAAAGTCATCTGAAGAAACCTGTATAACAGTTCGTAATTCCTTATTTACCGCCCTCAGGACACAATATACTATTAGACAGTACTGTACATATTGTCACATTGCTGTGCCACTGTAAACGTGAAAGAACGACATAAGTTCTGAATATTGGGCTCATAATGGGTTCTTTGCAGCTGGTATCGTGGCTGCCTTACCACCAGCGCTACTTCATACTCCCGTTCAGCGGTGAAGGAGAACTGACGTTCCAATCAGACCTGCATCTGAGGCGGGTGACCTCTCTGCCGATCCTCGTGCTACACGCTAAAGATGATGCCATCGTTCCCTTCATTGTTGGACTTAAGGTATATGAACGCGAATGAAGCGGTGAAATTTGTTGTCAAATATTAAAATGAGCGAAGTTTCTTTATAAAAAAAAAATCGGACAAGTAGCTTGTAGAATTCGTGCGTTCAGGGTCCCTTATTGATTATATTACATACAGTACACTATATTATTTGTATATTATACTTATAATCTCCAACGTTTCTCGAGCTGTTCATCTGTCTGTCTTTTATTTACTTATAACTCAAGAACCACTTAAATTTGGAAAAATATCAGCATACTCATAAAGATGAACCTGGTCATTGTTTACTATTTTAATGATAACATTGTATGCATAACTTGTAGAAGGGGTTCTGGTTCTGTTTTTTTTTTTATTATGAGGTACGGAATCCTAAAAAGGACTACAAAGGCAATTATGAACGTCGAAACACTAATACCGGTTGGGAAATCATATCAGTTATCATTGAGAAGAGCTGGCAAGAAACTCGATCGGGTTTATCTTTTTTTTTCAACTGTACAAATTTTTTACAGTTAGTCCACCTACTTCTAATACATCTCGAAAAATACTACAATTTTAGCTGAGACTAGTTACTAATAGGTTGCTATTCTTGAGGACTACTTTGTCCACCTCTTTGTAATCCATTTCAAAAAAGATCACATTTTTAGCTAGGGCTAGTTACTAGTCCGAAATGACTATCTACTTTTCTTTTTTATTTAGTTGTATAGGTCGCTATTGGAGTCGAGGTCACAGGGTGGCGCTACAATAAAGTTGCACGCTTACGAAAAGGGGGAGAAATTGGGCCACAAATGGATATGTAACGCGAGCGATCTGGCTGAAGTTGTTGGGTAAATATCATCTATTCTATATTCGTGTATTCAAGCACAAAAAACGAACACACTTTATCTGATGGCAAAACAGCGATGATTATTGAAGAATAAAGATTTGACAACTTTTACCATTCCCATACTGACCTTTAAACCAGCACACGGTGTATGCTGTTAGGAAGCCGAATATATTTTGGCTTGTCTAAAATCGATGCGATCTCGAAGTGATAATGACTTAGTGGTAGCGTTTTCGGACACCGCGTCGATTGATATAGGTTCCAATTTTACAGTGAGTATGAACTTTTCGGTGAAGGAAACCATCTTGATGAAACTATATCACATAGTTGTAGGACATTTTCCATAGTTTAGCCAGTGAGACAATGCGTTCCTAACGTCTGTCATAAGAGAAGACTATTTTGCCGTCCCAAAATAGCGGCCGACCACGCCATTTTGGATTGTAAATATAAAAGCATAAATAAAGTTTTTAAAACTTATGGCAGCTAATACTGCTCTTTTTGTATAAAATTATTTATTTCCCTTATTCGACCTCAGTATACTTTATTTCTTGTACAAGAAGTGGGCAACCATAAATACGAGTAGCTACAATACTTTTACATTCCTGGTAAAAATGAAAATCTCAAATGGCGTAATGGGCCGCCATTTTGTGACGGTAAAATAGTCTTCTCATATGACAGACGCTAGGAACGCATTCTCTCAGCGGCCGAACTGTAATGCCCGCCTACTTAGCTTCCACCCTCGAGCTGCAGATGTGTTCCTGCAGCTGCACGTGAGAGCAAACTCCATCTAGGCTTAGTGTGTTACCAGTCTTAGACAGACCACATCGGCATTTAACATCAGGAGAAATTTACATAAATAATTATTTTCTGTTTTTCAGTCCTATATACCTACTAGCTGTGCCCGTGACTTCGCTCACATGGACTACAGAATGCCCGCATGAATCTTGCTCCTCCGCCCCCGGCTATTTTAAAGACAAAAATGCTTATTGTGTGCGTTTCTTAGAAGATAGACGTATACTCTCCCTTGACTTTTTTGTAGGTGTTTTTAATGCCTACAATTATGTAGTACATTAATTAGCTATCTTATGGTTTACTCAGCGTAACCCATTTAAGCGCCCGAATTGATTCACCATGACCAGTTTTTTTATATTTGTGCGGAACCCTAACTCCTTTTTTTAAAAGGAAAGTTGCCTAAGTTACTCCCTATAACATCAGTTATCTATCAGTGAAAGTCCCGCCAAAATCGGTCCAACCGTTTCGGAGATTACCCGGAACATACAGACAACTAGACAAAAATATTAAAAATAGATTTTTTATTATAGGTATTGTATATACTTTCATATGCATTTATTAAAAAGCTGTTATTTTAATATTATAAACAGACACTTAAATTTTATTAATATTATAGATGTAAAATTTTACAATTTGCGGTTTCATAAGAGAACCTTACGCACTGGGTTTTCTAGCCACAGCTTTATGGTGACCTCCATCTCGGCATGAACAAATAAGTTTGCTAAATCCCTTCCTAATATCTCTTCCGTACTGTGAAGTCGTGGAACTGCCTCCCGTCAGGGTGTTCCCACCCTCCTACAACAAACATAACATGAAGATACATTTGAGCAAGCCAGCACGACAGCGGCGAGTGACGATGGATTGTAGTAGATTCCACGGTAGTTACCGTTGTTATTTGATTGCACTGTGGTCACCGTCAGATACAGTGTAGTAACTGTCGTGCTACGATAAAATAATAAAATAAATAAAAAACATATCGATGAGGTTATAACAGAGTCGTGTGGAAAATTAGTTTAAAATTGGAAGCAAACAAGAAAAAAAGCGAATTAACGAAAAAAAAAAAAATGCGCACCGTAGCATCTTACTAATTATAAATTTGCCCTTTTATCATGTGATGGTACGGAACCAATCGGGGACAAATCGTATACTATCCCACTTTCACTAGGTATCTATTGTTTATAATTAGGGTGTAGAACATCGATGTCTTCTACAAACTTCTAGTTCCCTTAAATATAGTTGTAAAGAAATGTAAACATATCACCGTACAGTGTATATGATTTTGTTTTCAGTGATTTCGTGAGAAGCAATCAATGAAGAATGTCTGAAGTCATCATCGCTCGAACTACTACTCATTGATGAAAGCGAGAGAGGAAAGATTAGCGATAAAAACATATCGCGCTGGAGTTAGACGACAGAATATCGTGGACAAGACATTATTATAAATAAAATTTGGGCGATTTTTAATGTTAATATTAATATAACAATGAACGATACAGCTGATGATAGAGGTCGCGGATTCGATTCCAGGACAAAACAGACTTTGTGATGAACTTTATTTTTAGTTTTGTTTTTGTGTGTTTAATATTTATACATATAGGTATGTTTAATTAGTCAGTTAATAGTATGTGAGTTATAAATATGCTAATTATTTATTTTAATAAATTTGTCGTTCTGTCTGTACATGTATTTTTTTTTTCCAAATTCCACGATAGACATAGGTACTATATGAAGGACACTGATCACGAATATGCCACTAAATTTTTTGCGTTAAAGTTTGGAAATCGTAAAAAAAAAAACGAAAAATAATATACCTATTTTTGTTAACTCTTACCGAATTCGACGAAATTTTGTACACATGATTGTATTAGGTCTTTCTTATATTAAATCATTCTATGATTGATGGGCTACAAGATTAATAAAAAAAAAAAAAAAATCTTGGACTGTTAAGAACCTGGTAAAACACATTACAGACAAATGACGTATGCTTCCCGTGTGCAACACATCAAAATTGGTTAAATTAAAACAAATTTATTATTTTTTTATGTTGTCCAAAAATCGACTTTTTACCACACACACAAACTCACACTAACGCAAGCCCAACGCGTAGTGCGATTGGATGCTGGCGGGTGACGTGGACGTAGCCACCGGACTCGTGTACCTTTCCGCTGAAATCTATAATTTACGTTCTGCTGTACGGTTCTGTGCGGCCTAACGTGCCTACATTGATAGCGGTCATAAAGTTTAGCACCAGGTGTAACCATGACAACGCTGCTTATAACAGTGCCAGTCGAAGTTGGGTCGCAAGCGAGTTGACACGTCGCCCTCGTTGCATTGTATAAGCATCGTTGATCATCATATTTATACAATACTTAAAGGAATATGGTTACTTACAACGTGACCGGAATATGATCTCATTTCTATTGCATTATTTAAACTTATGCCTTCCTCTGAGTATCTTTGTCACGGTGAAGCTGTAAAAGCCGTCTAAGGCTCCAGCGCTCCCCTGTGGCTAACAGTATAGTCAGACAGAAAAAAAACCTGAGTATCTCTTACATACCTGTTGCATCCAACAACAACCCTTCTCGCTCTTATACATTTGGATGTTTTTGAAGCGGCGAATTCTCTCAAAAGATATTAACGACGTCATTATATGTGTTATCGATTATATTAAATTGCGTTTGATTATTATAGAAATTATCACAGCACTCACATAAAAGGGAAAATCAATATGTTTTAGTCCTTAATTACACATTTCATTATATTTTTTTATTAAACACAAGTCTCTTTCACCCCATATAATTTTATTACGCACCTGATATTTTTGACTTGAATAATCACATATTTACTATAGGAAAATAGTCGGACTAAACTGTGTTATAGAAAACTTTTATTTCAATAATTGAATGCCAAGATTTTGGTTTTTTTTTTTTTTCGATCTGACCTTACTGTTAGCCTGAGAAACCCTATCCAAAATCAGAGCCGCTGATGGCTTTTACAGCTTTACCGGGCTTGGGGGCGAGCGCTTACGGCACTCAGCTGCGAAAGCGTGGGTAACATGAGCGCAAGGGTGCCAAAGTAGCCGGACCTCGGCTTGGGCTGTTGCCGCGATCTGACTGATTCCCTATCCGTAAAATTCGAGCTAAACTAACATACCTATATATCATGTAGAATTCATGCCTCCTGGGAGGAAGGAAGCAACATGTGATCTGAAATATAGTCTACACTAATTAGCGTATAAAAGAAAAAAAAAGTTCTTTACAGAACATATGTACCTATGTGTGCACGTATGTATGAACATATTTTGTGTAATTATTATGTGAGTAACTGTGGGGGCCGGATACTAAGAACGGATACTTCGATAGATTGTAACTCACCGGTCCCGGGACACAGGGAAATTTCTTTGCAGATTTCGAGTGATAAAATACCTCCACTCTACTGAAGATCGCAGGTAAATAACCTTATGTTGTTCTTCTCTGTTGAGTACGGCTTCCAGAGATCTCTGGGACTGAGGGTTTCAAGATCTGCAACGTTTTAGTGATATTTATGGTATTGCAAGCGTCTATAAGTTACGGTAGCGGGTAGCTACGGTAGCTTTAGTAGTATGTAATTTTTTTTTTTTTAAATAAATATGGAGCTACAATTTCACATACGGCAATTTAATTCCAGTCTAAACATAGCTTGTATTATATTCACAGTTAAATCGACCTACAAATTTGGTGGAAAAATAATAAATAATAATTGCGATGAAAATGTAACACTAATCAATAAACAAATGACTACTTTTGAAAAAAGAATTCCATGTTTTTAAAATAAAATTAATTTGAAATTAGAGTTCTTAGCGAAAAAAAAAATTATTTTGATTTGAAATGGCCAGTACTGCAGAACGGCAATTTCATAGTTAAAGACCTAATATTATCTATGGCTTCAAAAAGGTTAAAACTTGTCTGTTAAAAAATGGAGCCAATCAATTATGTTACAGTTTTTTTAAAATGTTCTAAAAGTAATAAGATCTAAAGAATCAAATGTTATTTATTGATAGTGTTATCTCCCAGTCTGCTGAAGAACTGTAGGTATATACTTCGTAGTTGCAGAAAAGTCGTGGTCGTGCTTTTGAGTACCACGCTACTACTTATGGTTTGGAGAGCGCTACGTCACAAGTAATTTTCGGTAGTGTCCAGTTGGATTTTGCCTTGTATTGTATAACATTGAGTTGGTGTCGCAGGAGTTTTGTTGAACTGATTACTTGTGGTGCTAGTGTCCTGCGATTTGAGGCGGTAATACCCACGTACATACAATTCACTCCACACACACATTTTTCACAATTGGCCGCCCAGGTCGCCGGGGTGCGGTCATGGATACCGCCCTTGCCTGACGAGGTGAGTCTTCTTTTGTTTGTAATCAATTGCTGCATATTGCAGCAATAGGTTCGAGAGGGATCGTAATTCGCGAAGCTAGGGCCCAGCGTACGTCACGCGAATAGTACGTCGCGAACCTTCTCGAGCAGCTTTTACGGTGGTTCAAAATAATCATAAATCAAAGTTACGTTTTCACCTCTTACTTCCTTATTTTCATAAAGTGCCATTTATATGTTCAATCCTTTTCAGTTCCAGTTTCTTTTTTTAGCTGATTTTGGATTCGCACCACTGGCAATAGTTAGAGATTACTGTACTATTCCAAAATTAGTTGAATTATCTACTAGTATTGGTGATGCAAAATACTTCATTGATTCAGATTAAAAAAAATCTTTTAGGCATATAAATCTAAAAGAAAAGAATTCAATATTATGTACTTGTGCAACAATGTATGGTAAATATAAATTTAATAGACTCCACTTTGGCATTGCTGTGGCTTCAGAAGTATTTCAAAAACGTTTGTCAGAAATATTCACTAATATTCCAGGAGTAACCAATTATAGAGATGATATTTTACTATTTGTAAAAACAATACCAGATATGAATAACATAATAAAAAAGGATTTGATATAGCTAGGAAAAATATAATAAAATTCAATTGTGAGAAATTCCCGTAATTGGTATTTAAAGTACAGTATTTAGGGCACATCTTTGAAAATGGTACAGTTAGACCGGACCCTGGTTCTATAGCAGCTATAGTAAACTATGACGTACCTAAAAACAAGGGTGATATACAAAGACATAGGGCTGATTAATTACTTGAGACCTTTTATTCCTAATTTATCAGATTTCACCAGTCCGTTGCGTGAGTTACCTGAAAATAATACCACTTTTGATTAAGTAAAAGTTCATTTTGATTATTTTTTTAAAGTTTAAGAAAACACTATCTAGTAAACCATTATTATATAATTTTGAAGATATTTTGACGATGGAAATACCACCATGGATCATAAATTCACTTGATGAAATGAAAGTGGAGAATGTGATGTTACAAGAGGAGCTACTCGAGCATAGCACTAATGAGGAGCTGAATGAAGGTGAAATTTAAAAAAGGGTATCAAACATTTTGGCTGCTGGCTGAAATACCCGAGAAATAACCTGGACTGTGAAAAAATTTTTGTTACGTTACAAATCTTTTAACAAAAAAAGGAGCAGATTAAATATCACAGAACGGTGAGATTTGCGGTTATTCCTAACAAAACTGCAGTCAACTATTGATAATTTGCTGTCAATCCATCAAGTACATCCCTCCCATTAAAATTATGACTATTTTGTGATTGTCATTGTAGAAGTTATGTTACGATATTAATATGTAATTCTAATTACATTACATATTAGAATAAATATAACACAAGAAAATACACCTATTTTATATATTTTTATTAACTACCACTCTGAATGGGGAGTTTTCTAAATAAAAATAGTAAAAATTTAGACACAATCGATTTTTAATTGTGTCTTGGGACGCACGTGCCTTACAGCAGTCTAGGGTTTAATTAATTAACCAATCAATTCTCACTTTGTTTTTCGAAAACTGTTAGATCTAAACTTCCTTTTTTTCGATTTTTGGGAATATGGTAGTATTGAACCTGCAGGGGGTCCAGCGGAACCAGTAAAATTTTGAAAGGGGTCTATGAGAAAAAATTGTTTGGAAACCTCTGGTATAGAGCAACAAACCCACTGGAGTTAGACAATAGTGATGTTTGTGGACCTATCAATCCAACACATCTTGGGATGGATATAATTATTTTGTAACATTCATTGATGATTATACAAATTTCGTTAATGTATACCTGATTAGGAATAAATCTGATGTATTTGATAAAATCAAAAACTATTACAACTATGCAACTAATCATTTTGGTAAAGAAATATTGAAGTTAAGAACTGATAATGGGGGTGAGTATGTTTCAAGGGATTTCAAACAATTTTGTGAAGATAAGGGTATAGTTTTTCAGCATACAGTAGCGTACAATCATGAAATAAATGAGGTTTCTGAGCGTATGAATAGAACTCTTGTTGATAAGACGTGAACTATTCTTATTGAATCTAATATGAGTAGAGAATTTTGGGGAGAAGCTGTTTTGTACTCGGCATATGTTACAGTTACAAACAGAAGTCCAACAGTAAACCGAGATAAAACACCTAGTGAATTTTGGTAAGGACGCAAACCTAATGTAATAAATATGAGAGTATCTGGAAGTACTGCATACAATCATATACCAAGAGAATTAAGACATAAAATGGTACTTAAAGGAAATAAACTGATTATTGTGGGATACTGTCTAGGTGGATATAAATTATGGGATGAAAAAAATCGAAAATTATTGCAGCAAGGAATGTAATATTTGATGAAAGACTAAAAAAGCAGGAGGAGACTATCAATGTAAGTATTGAAGAAAGACACTGTAATGAAGAAAAAGATATAGCAAAAGAAGATTGTAGTGGTGATAATAAACAGTATGAAATGGCAGATGATATGGTAGAAAAGCGACAAGATAATAAGGTAGAAAAACAGAGAAATGTAAGAGATACAAGAAATAAACAAAAACCAACACTGTTAAAAGATTATGTCGCAGTCTGCTATATGTACACGGTGTAGCGAGTCCAGAGATTTTATTTCATCTAAAATATGCGTACCGCGCTAAAAGAAGTTTTCACTTTAAAAAAAAACGTTTTTATAACTATAAAATTTGAAAAACTGTTTTGCCTAGTGTTTATACAACCGATAATACAACAATTGTTAACTCCCGATTAATAAATTTTTTTTTAAAATAAATCTAATGGTCTTTAAATGCGATACGAGATTTTTTGTTTGAAAATTTATTAATTTATTCTAAAGCCGGTTTTGCAGTGCTTCAAGATAAAATTGGAAAAAGATTTGATAATTTGCCAATGATTTTGGGTGGGGATTTCAACATAAACTTTGCAGATGATAAAAATCTACCATTAATTGAATTTTTGAATAGAGAATTTAATTTTACTATGTTCAATCAACGCAATATTAGCACAACGACATATAAAAGTACAATTGATGCGGTATTCACGAGATATTTAAATAACTTCGGATCAAAATTGTTTATTTCCTATTTCAGTTACCGTGAACCTATAGTTTCTATTTTAGATTGTTATAATTTTAATGATAATGATGACGATACAAGAGTTGTCGAAATTATTAACCATGATTCATAAAAGAATATTAAATGTATTTTAAAGTTTCTAATAATTAATAAAATACAATTCATAAATAAAATGCAATTCATAACCCAATAACCCTAGTACCCATCTAAAAAATATCTAACGCGCCAAAATAAGTTTTCACTTCTGTTGGCACTCCCGGGGTGCAAACAGTATTATTTTTTTTATTCTCCTTATTCTGGGAACGCTCGACTGTGTCGGGTCCTTGAAAGAGAGTCATTTTTTTTCGAGCTGGCGAACCGGGAAGAAGTTAACATCAGTTACCAGTTACCAGACAAGCGAAGCTTGGGTTGGCTTGTCAACTGTTTTCCCAAATAAAATTCCTGGGGTATCTTGTTAACAAACATTTATTAAGTTATTGTAGTGACAGATACACTTACTATTACAAAAATGAAATGAAATAGTACTCTTAGTTAAAATGAAAAATATTAATCTAAATCACTACAAGGTTCCTTAAATATAATAATAATCTTACTGCCTCAATGCAAGGGGGGGAAAAATGAAAGGAATATCTCAACTCGGCATAAATGCAATCATTTTTTAATTTTATTAACTTTACTTAAATTGAAATACTTAATAAGTCCTGCTCTGCGGCACGTCGGCTGTACTGGAGTAGTCATCGACTGCGTTCTCGTAATATCGACTAGGTAGCCCGGCTTAATGCCGCCTACAGAGTTAATGAGATAGATCCAGATACTTTCTAATATTTAGGTGGACTAGATTACGTAATGTTATAAATCCATAGTTTAACCTAGTACTTGAAATATGCGGAGAAAGTTATTTGCATGAATAAAGTACCTATGTAATCTAATTTTATCATTGAAATATTAATAGCAATCAACAGATAAATCAATCATAGTCACGATTTCCTCAATAAAATAGACAACAATTGACACGTATTCGATTAGTCCTCGATAATCATAATTACGATAGAAATGATTGAAATTATCACTTCGATGATCATAATTAAGTTAATTTATTATAATTAATTACATTACAAGTGTCAAATATGATTCATAAATATAAAACAAACAGTTCTGATTGCCTAGTGAGGGTTATTTGGCAAACTTTACCCTTACGTTTACCTTCAGAATGATTTATTTCTTAGATATAATTACTGTGTACATTTTCCGTTTTTTCTATTACACATGATGACGGAGGTCTAAAGATGGAGCCCAACGAACGCCAATAGAACTTCTTGATGCAAATACCCTTAAACCATTGATTTTTCAATAAATATCTGTCACACTAACGGAACTGATGGGTAAAGGCCTTGCCTATATTTCATTTGGGTGGCATCGGGATGTAAGGGTTCCAAATCAACATCTTTTAGGAACCAATCCAAACAAGATAGCCCATTTGAGTTAAGGGTCGTTGGATTTGTCCTGACAAGAACTACATCTCTAGATGGTGATTTCGTTAAATCTTGATTACACCTTGATACAATTTTTCATGATCATTCTTCATTTAGGTTCTTCGTTGTCTATCTGCCCAATCTTAGGATCCACGATCTGTCTAACAAAATTAAACAACTCTGTAAATTTAATTCAGGACATGAAACGATAAATGTGGACTAAGAGATCTGCAAAAAAAAGTAAAACGCCAACATAAGATATGTATAGAACTCAGAAAACTTATACAAAGCCCCGCAAACTGTTAAAGAAAGAAGGACAAAAATAATGACAGCAAAGACTTATCAAGTACCGTGGGTTACTTTGCATTTAAGAACTAAGTATCAGCACATCCAGACCCTCTCACTATTATATATTACCATACAGTGTGTAACATTTAAATGGGTCAGTGGAAGGAAATCTGAAACTGCAAGAGATAGAGAAATATGTTCTAAAGAAACATGACATCGATTTTCAAGATAAGTAAAACTGCATTCATAGATTTTCAAAAAACTTATACACGAGCCGGGAATCGAACGTAATCTTTTTTTTTTTAAAGTAGGTAGTTCTATTACTATAATTGATAGTGTAGGTTGTGACGAACAAATTTTGCCAGTAAACCCTGTGTTCAAAGTTAAAAGAAAACACTGAATTTAATGAAAGAGTAATCAACTCGCTTGATTTAGCTGGTCGCGAACACTTGTTACATAAATTTACTTGTTAATTGTTACATGAAGTTTAAGAGACAGAAATACATAGTTTTTTTATTTAGTTGATAGTTTAGTATAATTTTATTTTTTGTAGAAATCATGTTGTCTTTTGTAGAATTTGCGTATGCTCCGATGGGGCTGACATACATCAGCTATAAAACCCCCATAAATAAAGAGAAAAAAGAAATATGAAACGATTTCTCTTTGCGTTCACGTCACTGCACTCTACACTACAGGTGGCTAGGTTTTACGAGCGTATGGCGATGTCATTATTGTAGTAAGCCCTACTATTAATCCGATAGGTCGCGGGTTCTATCCCCACCCATGGCTGACTTTTTTGAGATGAGCATAATTCTCAGTTGTGTTTCTGGGTGTTCAATATTTATAATTTGTATGTGTATCGGCCAATTTGTTACCATAATACAAGCTTTGCTTAGTTTGTATTTAAATAGCCTAGTGTGAAAGAATGTCACTTTTCTTTCTTTTTTTTTTGACGGGATTTTGAATGACATGTTCTTGTTTATATTTTTATTTATTACCTTAGATTTTGGCATATGTTATGTAATATTAATGGCGTTGTGCGTGATATAATTTGGTCTTTGTGCATAAGTGAAGTGGATTAAATATAAACTGGAAGCATACATTTTGTCGTGCCACAAAAACTCCCTAGATACTTCTAAAAGGGAGCCACCATTTTGTTAGGTACTAATCGTCATAACACAGGATACTATTATCACTTGATAATGGCAGTAATGATCTTTAATAAAGAGAACTATTTGTCAAGTTAGGAAGAAGAAGAAGAAGAAAATGTGTCCTCATAATTATTTAGTACCAGGGCGACCGAGCTCTGCTCGGTGTCTTTTGAATTGGTCGGTACAATACTATAATGCCTTGCGAAAGAAGTTGCTTATATTCATAGACAATATTATGTAACACGCTACGTAATATGCAAGATTTCATCAAAATCGTTACAGAAGTTTCTGAGGTATTATTTTCATACAAGAGATCATTCTTTAATATAAATGAAATAGACAAATATGAGTATTATGAAATTCCCATTATAATACATAGATGAGGACTGGAAACGATTAAACATAATACAATATTACACGTAGATCACAACTTTTTTAATTTCTCTAATAAACACCTTTAACTCACAGACATTACAGTAAAATTACATTACATTAAAAAATTTTTTTTACAAGTATGTGTTTTCCGTCGTTCAGAAGTAATTATAATATGCAATAATCATCACATATTATATACAATCAACACTGACTATAATACAGCAAAGTAATATATATTTGTAGCATCTCTAAATAGTATAAAACAAAGTTACTTTCCGCAGCTGTCAGTCTATTTTTCCGTTACTTCTTTCAAACTACGTAACGGATTTTGATACAAATTTCACTGTAATTAACAAAAACCAAAAATGGAATTAAGTTTTCGTAAAGTATAGAAAATTCAATATTGTTTAATCAATTAGTACAAAATAATAATTTTCGAGGCTTTACATGACTTACGCTGGTTCAACCTTAAGAGATACATCAAAATGACGTAGGTACTAAAGAATTGCAGTTTATTTAAAAAGAAATGTCCACAATGACATACAAGGTCGATACCCGATACCCTTTCTGGACACCTTGTATATCTATCTTCGAAGGTTGACACACAGTAATTTTTTTTATTAAATTTTGTTATTTAAAATATTAATATAATTAATTCAGTTTTAACCCTTATCCAGATAAATAAATTTGTTACCTTGGGCATTTAATGTAGATTAAAATTGTTCTGCACGTAATATATATTTAAATAAATACCGTAGAAGAACCGAAGTACCGAATATCACAGATGCAAAATTACGCTCAACCAATAAATTCACTCGCAACGAAACAATTGGACAGTATGCTGTCGCCACCTGCGATGCGTCCTATCTAACTACTCGCATTAATGCCAAAGCGATCAATTATATCGAACTTGATTTTTTGAATATAAATGACAAAATGAGTAAATTGGACGAAACCAGAGCGAGTCGCTTGTGTATGTATAAATTAATCTATACCCTCCTTCCACACTATGATGAGGAATCTCCGTTGGGAGAAGTATTTTTAATGCAGTTGGTAGCTTTATTCGAGATAATGCCACATACAATATACCATGCATAAGAACTGATGATATTAAATATACTCCAGCAAATTCAAAAGTTTGGCCTTGATCTTTGTGTATTGTCATGGCAAAAGCAGATTTTACTGGAAATTAGTGTCGCTGCATGGTACATCCAAGATGACCTTTTAATAATAATAATAATAATAATCTTTATTTCAGATAATTATAATCCATAGTTAGTTAGTACAAAATAAAACGAAAGTTAGATCCTATACCTATTAGTAAACACTGATATTTTGTGACAATTTTGGTTCTTGTAATACAATTTTGAACAAGATGACCAATAATAAAGGAGTCATACCTCCCTGCTATGGTTTTCAGGATGGAGTTGGAGCTGGCCCGCACTCTGCAGAGCAACGAGGCACATTTTTGTCTGACAATGGCATGAAAGCCATCGACGTGTGCCTGTGTAAACATACCAGAAGCACTGCAGAAACGGGGCAGCCCCATCAACATCCTGAATCCGTTATTATATTGGACCCGCAGGGTGCTAACAGCCCGCTGAGTATAATTGGTCTACAGGCTGCACGTATAAAATACTTGGCAATAAGCTTTAAAAATCGTTACTCTTACTTGCGCACTACAACGTGCAAACCTGCGTACAAACATGTTACATCGGACTGCCAGCGCCCTACGTTCCCTTTCAATATCAATTTGGTCATCAAGGTCGTCGGTCACATAATGCCCCAGGTACTTGAACTGATAGACCCGTATTAGCTCATTACCATTCAGTTTTATCGCGGGCACGGTTTCTGGGCATTTACCACCGTCAGCCTTAAAGACCAAGAACTCACTTTTCTTCACATTATATGACAGGCCATGCACCTGAGTATAGCACTCACAACACGCAAGCAGCTCTATAAGCGCCCTAACCGTAGGGCTCAGCAGCACCATATCGTCAGCATAACTAATGTTGTTCACACTAACGTCATCGATGCGACATCCTATATTCTTACCGCTGAGCTCAACGATCAAATCATTGATATAGAAGTTAAACAATTTTGGTGATGTTATCCCTCCCTGTCTAACCCCGCACTCTAACCTATACGACACAGAGAACTTATCGGCCCATCTCACACTGTTTATTTGGTTATAGTACCAATACTGAAAAATACGCAACAGTTCCGTCGGCACTTCTCTCCCCCGCAGCTTTTCCCACAAAACATCGTAAGATACCATGTCAAAAGCTCGAGAGAGATCTAGAAAAAAAGCATAAACTAGTGTTCGGCGTTTTGTATAATATTTCACCGTATGTTTGAGGCCAAGAATCGCACTTTCAGTGCCTAGATCATAACGGAAACCAAACTGTGCATCGTGTAGTTGCAATAAACTATCTAATCGCGCATCTAGCTGGCCATCTAGTACCTTCGCCATAATAGTTGGCAGGGAGATGGGTCGATAGTTATACTTATCAGCAACGTCACCGGTTTTGTTCTTAATAATAGGCACAGCAATAGTTCGCATTAACTCACAAGGGAGGTATGAGTGACACATATACATTGAGTAAAACATAGCGAGCACTCTAAATATATGAGAACCGGCGTGCTGCAAGTACTCAACACTTAGACCATCGTGACCTGGAGACTTTCCTCTGGTCATATTTTTGATTGTGCTTGACACTTCCTTGGCTGAAAAACGAACCAGATCAGAACCACGACAGAATCCGTCATCGAGCACTCGCAGCGGTGAACCGAGCGGCAACTCTACTTTAAAATTATCCATAAACATGTTAGCGATGTTGTCCGGCTTATCAGCACTCCCGATACTCACAGGTAGGCCAGGCTTAACATCAAACTTTTTTGTAGCCTTCCAAAACTTTTGAAACTTATTGGCTTTACGATGAGAAGCTATAATATCAAGCTTTATTTGTTTTTGATGCCTTTGGCGCCACATAAGTTTGCTTTTAAACACCCTTCGTGTAAGGCACATGTCATTATAAACATCACCAAGCCTGGCCCACGCGTGGGCCCTACGTACGTGCTTATTCCACCCAACAACACGGCCTTCATGTCTATTTGTCCCAGTTTCCACATAACTCTGTACAGCACCTTCTGACAAAATATCAACAATATTTGTGTTAACCAAGCTGACTGTGTGACGACACAGTGGTCTAGCCATCTCCTGCAACCATGCGCATCACTGACAAATGTATAGCTATCGACTGTAATCCTAATTTTTCAATATCGGCACACCTCCATCCCAGTTCAGCACAGAATTCTAAAAGTTCACAATAAAAAGACTCACCGGGGTGGGCGTTGAAATCACCGAGAATGTAAACCGTTGCAACATTACTAGCTTCGACAATAGCACTCATTTTACCTAGGCAATCAGTGAATTCTAACAGGGTTTCACTCGAATCAGTCGGCATATATACGCAAAACACAATTATAAATGTATTCCCTAGCGACACCTTAATAGCCGTCAAACGCGCACTCGCACGGCTTACTACTGTTACCGATTCAAAGGTTCGCTTACGCCACAGGATCGCAACACCACCGTAGGGGCGCCCTCTAAGTATCCCTGCTGATGTGTCTACGGCTGACTTCCCTGTGTACTCGAAATCATCATGTATTTGACCAAGGTAGGGTACATCGTGCGGAAGCAGCCACGTTTCTTGGAGGGTAACTATATCAGCCGACTCGCACAAGAGTTTAACTGCCTTGGAAGACCGTTTCACCGATTTGCAATTAAAACTTATAAATTTACTCGTCTGTTTATTGTCCTTGTCCATGTTATTGTGATGGTGTTTGCTTAATTAGGCCAGTCTTCAACTTGTATGTGTCATTCACAAACGTCGGGCCAGAACTTATTATCTAGTAATAACTCTAGTTTTGTTTTGGGAACATACAATTTAAAGGAGTTGTACCTTTTTTCCGTTTTTCTATTAATTTTAAACAACGTTAACAACTTCCTGGATGGTGTCCTTTATATAGGCAACAATATCATTCTCATTCGTATCTTTGCAAACATTAGAGATAAACAATGGTACTTTGATGATAGCTGCCTTAAATTTTCCCTCAGGCCCTACGTAAGCTATACCCATCTATCCACTAGTAGTTGGTTTCTTTGCTTTTTTACTTGAGACGATTCCATTTATCCCCTACTATTTCTATTTATTTCGCCTTCAGTGCGTCCGCCATCGTTTAAGCTCGTTGCCTAGGGATAAGGTCGAAAGACTAATGTTTACGTTCGAGTCAATGAGATTTGAACTCCTGGTAGGCGTTCTACATAGTTCATTCAGTAGTTGGTCGTCGTCAGTGTCTCGCTCTGCTCGCTCCGCTGCCGCGTCATTGTCGACCCGTTGTGCGAGCGAGACAGCATTGCACGCATTCATGTTATTTATCACGTGCGCATGATCAGCTGATCGCTTTGCACCGTTAGTGTTTACTGGAGTCGATGAAAGTTTATTCTGCCCACCCACATATTTAGGAGAACAGTCACTAATATTCGATTTTAACATAGATTTGGGCGATGTATCTTTGGTTTCTGAATTCAAATGCTGTTGTAAAGCCATGGGACCACTGTTAAAGTGTTCCAAGTCTTCAATAAATTCGCCTCGCCTTCTATTCACAAAGCCAAACTTATTGTACACAATTGAGGTACTCTTCAGATTGTCTAATTCAGTTTTTAGTTCCAATAATTGAGTCGTTGTGGCATAGTCATTTTTAAGAACTTTTATATCCGATTGTAGCACAAGAATATCCTTTAATAGTTTTGTTACATCTATGTGATCAAACGTAACCGGCGGTAATTTACGTAAATTACGCGCGACGAAAATGGGTACTATCTCTGGATCACTGAGCTTAAAAAACATATGATATCATTGATGTCTCGAGCACTTTTTCCTTTATTTTTACGAACTTTTGGCTTTGAGTTTGACACTGAATCGTAAAGCAATTTTTTCGCCAACACAATATCATTGTCTGTAAAATTTTCACTGCATAACCGAGTGAGAGAAACCTAATCCATAACATCAGCCTTGTTCTGAATAAACGCAAAACTCGTTTATCACTACATTACAATTAGCACATTTCACAATATCTGAAGCCATTGCACCAAAACTTAAGCCGTAACCAAACCAACGCGTACGGCTTGCGCGACGGCTTGCTTGCTATTGCTAGAGATTATAGGTCTATGTACTTCTTTGCCGGACGGTTCCCCAGTAACGATTTTTGCCTTTATTATATTATTACAAAGAGTCGTCACAATGACTCTAACTAGGTTACATAAACCTTCTAATACATCCAAATTACGTAACAGCATTATTAATGTATTTTATTGTTGTTTTAATTTGTTCGGTGGTAAGTCCGAAATGTTGACTGTATTAAGAAATTCTGTTGTAAATTCAAGTGTTCCTTCTGGTTGGCCTTTCAATGAGTGATGACTATAGTAGATTGTGTACTATCAACGTCTTTATTCAGTGGTACGAGTATTGCTCTATCTTTCATTTCCTCATTATTTTCGGTGACAGAGCAGTTTCCAAACACTTCATCAATAAGATTGTTGTTCAAAATGATATTTTGTGGCTATACAATTTCTTCCGTTTTATTTAATGGCATTTCGCCGTTTCCTAACTTTAATAGATATTCAGAAAATTGCTGTGATTCTATATCAACGCGCATGTTTTCTTTTAAAGCAAATATCTTAAAACGTAACCATAAAGGACATTGTTTAATGGAACAGTCCAATAATTAATTTTTATATACTCATGGCTGTACAGGCAAATATTGACGAAAATCTCCCCCAAGTAGACAATAGTGGACAATATTTTACAGTCAGTTACATGTTAGTTACAATGTAAGTCCTACGTTTGTTGTTCTCAAGGCTCCTTCTACCTTTTTCCTAATTCTGTGATCAAAACATCAAATCCATCTATTAAATTGTCTCGCATATAATACAAAACCCTCCAGCTACAACTAGTTCGTCGTTAGTTCGTCGAGTAGCTAATGAATTTTTCCTTTTACTATTAACAATAGTGCAATGTCTGCAACGCAGCTTCCCTGGTTAAATATATTTAAGACTGTAACCGTAAAACCGTGCATCTATCTAGATGAACTTAGATAGTAAACTATTATCTAAATACAACATAAATATTCAAAATCTTTAGTTTCGTTTCCTTGAAATATATTAAATGATGAGATATGATTACATATTAATATGATGAGTCTTGCTTAAAGATTAATATTATACGTTAACGTGTCCTATTAATTTTAAAGTGTATAAGATTCTTGCTATTTGTTGTTTATGTCCTTTATTAGTTCTTCTATACACAAATGTATTCTTTGCTCCTTACATGAGTAATTACTTGTTTTAATCTTATACTGTCATATTAAAACAGTCATCGCATTAATTTTTATATTAATGTTAGCTTACTATTTCAACTAAACAAAAAAGTAGTGAAATGCTATCTGTTATTGAGTAGCTAAATTAATTAAAATATAAATTGGTTATAAAATACTGTGTTTGATTTTATTAATTCTAGATAAACGTACAGCCATTTGTCGTTCATTAGCTGAACTATTTCGTGCCAACTGTTACGAAGAAGGTAGTATTTAATAAAAATATTGTTTGTAATATATTATTGTTTCTGATTGGAAAAAAACCTATATAGATAAACTTAGACTGTAAAACATTATCTAAATGCAAAGTTGCATCAAAATCATTGGAGCCGTTTCCGAGAAACCAATTACTTAAATATTTATACAAGAATTGCTCACTTAATATAATAGCATTATTATACTATTGAAATAATATTAGAACACCCGAAATCCTGAAATTTCCTGACACCAAAACGCTTCTCTTGATAATTGACATGAGTCAGTATTAGTATTTTGATTGCTTTTTCTGAAGTCTGTGCTCTCTATACTTGATTGGAGAGCAGTATTCTAATTTGTAATAAATAAGCGAATTTAAATACATTGTACTATGTAACTAACTAAATGTACATTACATTAATTATGTAACACATTACACGTATGTTATAAATGTATGAATGTAAGAAAATAACTAATAAATAAATAAACTATGTAAATATTCGAAAATGTGGGTGGGTGTAAGGAGGTGTCGAATTATATGTTCAGCACTGAGTCGCCCAAGCCAACTTCAGCTGCACGTTGTGCATCCTGCTGAGATGCCGATGAATTTAGATGTTGTGTTTGGATTGTACTGTGCTTACCATCAGGGACAGAACCGTCAATGTGCCGAACAAATATATAAAAATACATGGATAAATATTGTTGAATGAGACAGATTTATATCAGAGTCAATATAACGAGTCATGTGTTTAGCGATTGGAGAGCGGTGAGCTGCGCAGGCAACGCGATGCGCGAGACTCGCGAGCGCATGCTACCCCCAGAGCTACAATACAGAGGACTGTATTACTAGTTATCGTATAGTAGTCTACCGATAGATTATCGCGCTCTGATTAGATAATGGAGGAATAAAATGAGGCTCCACAGTTTCGTCTAGCCATTGTATGCGACTGTGTACAAAACATGACACCGTTATTTTTGGCACTGGTACTCTTCACGACCGCGCTCTCTAGCGCTGATCGGTACCACCCAGCCGCTCCTTCCAGGGCTTCGAGACACGCTCCACTAAAGAACGCGGCCGAGGCCTCGGCTGAATACTGGATAAGCGATGCGCAAGCGCATATCAAACGCTTTGCCAAGGAGCGTCTTCTGGGCCAATCCGCCGGACATGCGCGCAATGTGGTTATGTTTCTTGGGGATGGAATGTCAGTGCCCACGCTTGCAGCTGCACGCACACTCCTGGGCCAGCGCCGGGGTCAGACCGGAGAGGAAGCGACGCTCACCTTTGAAGAGTTCCCCACCGTTGGACTCTCAAAGGTTAGTTCGGTCTACGGCTGCGTGCTGTCACTATTTAACTTGCATATGTTCATGCTATTCTTATATCGCAGACGTATTGTGTCAACGAACAAATACCGGACTCAGCGTGCACGGCAACTGCATACCTCTGCGGCGTAAAGAATAACGATGGCACGTTGGGTGTGACGGCAGCCGTCCCACGGAGCGACTGTGTTGCTTCACTGGACACCTCAACCCACCTACAATCTATAGCTGAATGGGCGCTGGCTGACGGTCGGGATGTAGGTTAGCACTGAGCCCCTCGAGACCCTGCTCGGAAACGAACTCTGATCAGAACAAGTTGTCTTGCTTGTATTTCGCAGGTATTGTGACTACAACGCGGGTGACGCACGCATCGCCGGCCGGAACGTACGCAAAATCTGCCGACAGGTATTGGGAGAACGACGCGGAGGTGCGGGAGTATGGACAAGATCCAGCACTGTGCCCGGACATCGCGTACCAGCTGATACACTCACACCCCGGCAAGAATTTTAAGGTGAATCGGATGGTTTACGACATTTTGGACATAACTATGAAGAGAGTATTTGTTTCTGAATCCAAACAGAGCGTGCCAGCGCCCACGCCCGCGTAACCACCGTTCTCTCCACAGAGGGCGGGCGGTCAATTTCGCTCCAGCACACCCGTCACGTCCACCCTCTCTAGCGGTAACCCAAGCCTAGGTCCGTTCCTCGGTGTGAAACCCTTGGGTCAGGCAACCGCCCGCGCGATACAAGTGACACTGTACGTGCATCACTTAGCTACCTACATACAACACTACACACGTATGAACATACACACGTGCACACCACACAGGTACATAGGTTCTGTGAGGGACCTTTTTTTTCTTTTTTTACGCTAGTTAGTTAGCGCTAGTTAGTGTAGAAACATTCCGATTATTGAATACACATACGCACGGTTCCTTCCTTCCTCCCAGGAGGAAGGGAACGTGCCTATGTGTATATTTAGTTAGCTCGAATCGTAGGTGTAGGGATTCGAATAGATCGCGACCTATTTGCGAACGCGACGACCGCCCGAGCCGAGGTCCGGCCACTTTGGCACCCTCGTGCGAGTCGTCCACAAAACTTTCGCGGCTGAGTGCCCTCTGCGCTCGCCCCCAAGTCCGGTGAAGCTGTAAAAGCCGCAGCGGCTTTAGGGCCCCTAAGGCTAACAGTGTAGTCAGTTCTAAAAAAAAAAAAAAAAAATATATATATATGTTTCTGGGATTCTTTATTCTTCTGAGTATTTTAAGAGGAACAGGAGAATTTGAAGTAGGGCTTTATTACCTTGTACTTAATTTTTTATTAACCCTGCGATCTGGCTTATTTGTAATATATTTATATATACACTATTGTTACTTATGTAGTCAATTCCATAGAGATAATTTACTTCACTTAATATGATTGTTTCCGCGTTGCAGCCTGTACAAACCGTACTAATGATACTTATATCACCTTTATTACAAAAAACTTAGATATACTACAATGTATTACCTTTCTGCTAACAGTTCTGATTTGAAACATACAGTAACCCACTAACACCAAGGCAACAATATCGTGACATGTAGTAGTTAAGCGTGCTTCCTTGTTTATCTTGATAATTATTTCATGCTAGCTGTGACCCACGGATTCACCAGCGTGTAATTTAAAAGAAATCACTAATTAACAATTTATAATACTTCATTAAAGACAGTATTTCACATTACACGGCTCTTCCGCGCTATTTTATGTATATTTATATACCTGAGCCGAGTGTTAAATTATTGTAATGTTCCCATGTCTCCCAAACTATGCCTCCAAATAAAATGATAAAGCGCAAAGTTTATATTCATAAAATTGTCTTGATTGTCAAGAAACTTTCATTCATATTAAGTAAAGAATGTTTTTTATATATAATACAATAATGTTCTAGGTAGGTAAATTTAATTCTAATTTTAACCAATAATTTATTGCTTTCATGCATGTTGAGATTGGCTGTTATTACTTGTTTATTTATCTTATTACTTATTTTGTGTTTATGTATTTTTAATGAAAGACTGTTGCCAATCCAAATAAATAAATTAGTAATGATTAATATACCGTGCCTAATAATAATGCTCATAAATCACTTTTAATTTTCAATCAATTATAGTCACAAAATACCTTATTGTGGCTTATGTATGAGATATAGGCATATAATATTGCAGAATTTTTATAAATGTACTAAAGAGCAATATTTTTGTAGAACATTGTATGTAGGTACCAGTAACCATTACCACCGTCTTAACAAAAATTTAAGGTTACCTGAGCCCAACAGCCTAATGTTAGATAGCATGTACTGTTCCATGAATTTGGCTATCATAATTCCCAAAAAAATACGATTCTGACTGGTAGATCTAGAGATTAACGCGTTCAAAAAAACAAACATACAATCCAACAATAAAACTCTAAAACTTTATTATATAAAAATATAAATAATTATAAACATAATTTAATTATAGATTCATCGGAAGTCGAAGCTCATTGGAATATTGGAATAGGAATTGATGTTCATTTACGTAAAAGTTTTTTCCAATTATTCAGGTTATTCTTGGAGGCGGTCGACGCGAATTCATACCGGTCACTGCTGTTGACGAGGAGGGTACTCGTGGGAAAAGAACGGATGACCGCAATCTCATAGATGAGTGGCAAGCAGACAAGGTGTCACGTAACGTCACTTACAAATATATCTGGAATAAACAAGAGCTGGCGGACCTGGCTGCATCTCCACCAGAGTATCTGCTCGGTCTATTCGAAGGAACGCATCTGCAGTATCACATGGAAGCGGATCTGACGACAGAGCCGACCCTCGCGGAGTTAACGGAGGTCGCCATCAAGTCGCTGAGCCGAAACGAGAAGGGATTCTTCCTATTCGTGGAGAGCGGGCGTATCGACCACGCGCATCACGACAGCTACCCGGAGCTAGCGCTGGACGAGACGATCGAGTTGGACCGGGCCGTGCAGCGTGCGGCCGCTTTGCTCTCCGACGAGGACTCCTTAATCGTGGTAACGGCTGATCACGCACACGTCATGACCTTCAATGGGTACTCGCCTCGCGGCCATGATGTACTGGGAGTTTCCCGCGACTTGGACTGGGACGGCGTGCCCTACATGACACTCTCCTATACCAACGGTGCAGGTTTTCGTCAGCACCAGAACGGTCTTCGCTCGGATGTCACCAAGGAATCAGATTTTCGTGAGTATCATCAATTGGCCTTTTTCTGTTTTTATAATAGAATCATAGGGCATCAAAAAATAAAACCAATTACTAATACAAAAAAATGGGTACGTGTTCGGGCGTTAGAAGTTATACGTCTTTGACGTAACAAAAGGTTTTTTTAATTACATTAAATTAATTAATATATCGATATAATAAAAGGAATGAAAAAAAAAACTAAAAATACTCAAATTTATTTCAAATATATATATATATATATATATATATATATAAATAATATATATATAAATAATATATATATATATATATATTATTTCCAGATGACACTGACACAACATTTAAAAAATAATATGAGGTGTGACCGACCATCTTCACCACAATAAAACAAAAGGGTCTATGCAAGCAACACTATTCTCCCTAGTAGTATCGGAAATGTCTAGTCAGTCAGTCTAATCAGTGAAGCTTGCACACTGGCAAATAAATGGAGTGTGTCTATCTTCAACACAATAAAACAATAGGCTTTACGTGAGTTTACGTGGTTAATGCTAAACTTAGCTGTATTGGATGGTGAAAAGATTGACGACGAAACTGCATAGGACTTTTAAAGGAAGCAGCTCGTTAAAAAAGGAAATATGATCATTATTTTGCTGGTGAAGACGTACACTTCCTTCCTGCAAGACTGCTGCAAGCGGGATATTGTCCACAATCCAATACAAAAAAAAAAAACAAAGAAAAAGGACTTTTTTTCTTCTACGAGAGCAAAAGCGCGCGAACTCGTACAGCAACGAATCAATGCTAATTGCAAGTGACGTTAAGACATGTGCTGGAGCAAGATGAGGTTTAAGCAGATCACCAACCAATATTTTATTAAATAGGCGCAACCAGGTACAATGTGTAGAAGTTCACTCTCATCATTTTTTTATAACGTGCCTAAATAAATTATAATTTCAAAAACATTAGAAATTCAGTTACTTGTAAGACTGAAAAACTAGTCTAGGTTGATGCCTGTGCCAGTATTAATGTAAGATGTTGTTCGCAGGCACTCTGCAGTGGAGGGCGCACGTGGACGTTCCGCTGGAGTGGGAGACGCACGGCGGAGACGACGTGGCGGTGTTCGCACGCGGGCCGCATCACGAGCTATTCACGGGCCTCTACGAGCAGAATCACATTCCGCATCGCATGGCGTACGCGGCCTGCATCGGCCCTGGCCAGCACGCCTGCAACGCTACCGGCGTCCTGTGAACCGGCTCACCCGTCTCGTTCGCACTCATGCTGGCTATACTCCTCTGCCGGCCAGTGCTGTGCCGTTCTTGACTTCATAATAATTTATATAATTATTATGTACGACTAATCTGTTTAAAATACAATAAACACTATGACGAAAAAGAAAAAGATTTTTTTTTGTTTTCATTTACATAAATTGAAACAAAAAAATTAACACACGAGTACATAAGATGGCAATAAACAAATATAATATCAGCTTTTTCCCGCGACTTCGTCTGCGTAGTCTTCAGAATTAGGTCCAGAGGGATATTAAAAATATGCCATTGCTGTCGGTTTTCACCAAAGAAGCATGTAGACATGAGTAGTTTCGGTATCGTCACAATTGAACTATGACTCTCTTTTAAAGTAAGTCTTAAATTATTAATTATTTTCCAATTAGAAGAAAAAAAATAAGTTAAAAGTTTACTTCTCTTAAAAAGGTGGTAACGCTGTCAGCCATATTAGTCTATAATATACACACATCAAAAAAGTCTAAGCAACATGCGTGATATTACAAATTTTTCCATTTTTATTAATTAATTTCTAAATATTTACTCAAACAAAGTGCGTAGGTAAGTAAAGTTTTTTGTTATTGATGACATACTGGCTGGTTGTAAAAAAATATTTGATTATGTTTTGTTTTTTCATAAAATTTAAATGACTGCGAATTTGTTTGAATTTAAGTGCGTTTTAATTGCTACGTTTAGTCTTGATTTTATAATTTTACCAACAATTTAAATAAAGTTAGCGACAAAATTGAATTGTTAGATATTCTTTACGTCATGAAGCGACGTCATTTGATGGCAGATGAAATGCAAAGAGCTGTAGGGATGTTGCAAGCGGGAAGTAATCAATCTCAGGTATCTCGACATTTTGGCATTCATAGAAGTGTTATTTGTCGTCTTTGGCAGCGCTACAATAATACAGGAGAACCCGCTGAACAGCATCCAGGCCGTAAAAGGAGTACAACCACTCGGCAAGACCGGTACATACAACTGACTGCAAGACGCCAGCCGATGTTAACCGCTCGAGAGATAAATTTGAGGCTACAAATTTCAAGTGGTGTTGATGTAAGTCCTCAAACTGTGCGAAATCGACTGCATGAGTACGGCCTACGAGCTCGACGCCCAATCAGGTGGCCACCGATACGTCACGGGAATCGCGCTCGTCGATATGAATGGTGTAGAGAACGCATAACATGAACCCAGGAACAATGGGATAAAATTATGTTTTCCGATGAGTCGCGATTCGGGTTTAAGCCTGATACAAAAAGGGTGCGAGTGTATCGTCGGCCCGGAAATACTGAAAGGCTTAGGTGCGTTCAGGAAGTTCATCCATACAGCGGCTCAACAGTTATATTATGGGCGGGTATTATGAAGAACAGGCGAACTGAGCTCGTTTTTGTAAATGGAAACATGAATTCTGAAAATTACATTGAGGATATTCTCAGACCTTATGTCTACGCATTTGCACAAACCTTTGGCTCCGATTTTAGGTTAATGCATGACAATGCGCGTTCACATACAGCTCGGCGAACCAGTGAATACTTTGCAACGGAGAACATCCGGGTATTGCCCTGGCCTGCACAATTGCCAGATCTCAACCCCATCGAGCACGCATGAGACATGCTCCAGAGAAGTGTTTTGAAGGACTTGGACGGAGCGACAACAACCCAACAGCTGAAGGATTTGCTACAATTCCATTGGGAGCGAATACCGCAAGATGACATAAACAGTCTCATTAATTCAATGAATAATCGTTGCCGACAAGTTCTGAATAGCAGAGGAGCCCATACTTTGTATTACATTGTTCTATTCTTTCACAATAAATACATTTTCTTTAGAAATTTCATTTTGTAAGAAAAAATTTTAGTTTCTTATGTATCTTAGTTTCTACAGTATATTCTAATATTTTTCATTTCTATTATTAAAAGAACTTATAAAGACAACAGCTGTTATTTTTACATCATAGAACCCTAAATATATTATTTTAAAAATAAAATACAACGTTATAATGTGAAGAACCATCCTAAAACTTAAATTAGTACATGTTGCTTAGACTTTTTTGATGAGTGTATTATTTCTGCTGTGACGTCATACGGGTCGATAACAAACATTTAACATTTAGCAAACCTTCATCATTGTAAAATCTCGATATTTTAATTACATAGCGAATTTCACTCGTTTAGTTCGTGCATAGATTATATTATGCTTTCTATTTATATGTTTAACATACGAAGTTTTATATTATCCCTTCAGTTCCAATAACAAGTATTATGTATAAATTTATGACTGTTTTATGTTGTGATAATGTATCATTTTTATGTGTTATTCTACAGTAAACTGAAACTTTGGCAACTAAATTGTATAACGGTTATTTGTCACACTTGAAATTAGCAAAATTGCCTATATAGAAATATAAGCAAAAAAAAAATGAAATTTTCTTAGAGTCCTATGATGTCACAACATGGCCGATAGCGTTTTCAGAGTTCAAAATCTACGCATCTTACACTTTCAATATCCGAAATCGATAAATATTGATTTTTTTAAGTCAAATATTACAGAAAATATTTATTTATTGGACCAAATTTGATATGAGTCAAGTAGTCTATCGATTGAGGGTACTACAATGCGATGAGGTTTTACACGAGTTTTCATGTTTTTTGTTATTATTTTCTAATATTAGCAACGGAAAATATGACGTAATCCGTTTTATAATGTGACAGACCTATGTCGCGCATACGCGTCCGGGAACCAAAATAGTGCGCATGAAGCAGGCGATGGTACTTGCACCTTGCAACATTCGATCCACTGACCATTTTAGGAGGCGAAGTAACGAATGGCTCATACGTTGTCCTTAAATGGCACATAGGACTTAATGTAAATGCATATAGAAAAAAGAAATTTTAAGTGGCGTAATCATCTGGTATAGGCATATAATAAACACATGATTTAAAGCTAAAAAAATTTACAATCCTTTTTCAAAAAACGCGAAACCTCTATAACTCAGATTTGTTTGCGTCTTCCTTGAAGTTTATCTTACCGAGGTCCTACTGTTGCAACTAGGGTTTCATATTACAATGTAATCAGTTTAATTACTACACTGATAAACTAAAAAATACGGTTTCTAAAATAAATAAAATCTATTAATTTGATAATAATTATAATTAACATATAAATAATTATGAATGATTTAGCTGATAAGCTTATACTTCCAAGATTAACACTGCTACAAATCTAAATATTTTACCTAATTGCAAGATTATTTTAATAAAAAACTGAGTAATACATACACAAATGTTTTATCACTGTATCAGTATTGTTAAAAGTGCAAAAAAACAGTTTGTATTATAACAAATTTATAGTAGTCTTTTAATAATGTGTATAGATTTTGCTTTTCTTATATCTGCTGGAAGTTACTTACATATTCCAACAGCTTGAACCTCAAATGATTTATTGTAGAATTAAGTGTGGCAAGTAGGAAATTTAAGTAATTTCTGTGGGCATGGGTGACGTGGCCTGGTAGGTTATTTCTGAATCCTAATATCCCAAATTAATCTTCGAGATACGATGGCGTACTGGGACTTTAAAGAATATTATAGAGAAAAGAAAGGATGTGACTATTTAGATTTAGCCGAATTGGAAGAAAACT
Organism: Saturnia japonica; assembly: GCA_033032175.1. NCBI lineage: Eukaryota > Metazoa > Arthropoda > Insecta > Lepidoptera > Saturniidae > Saturnia > Saturnia japonica. Next base: position 3,379,624 of record CM065330.1, read on the forward strand.
GAGCTTTGAAAGATATTTCGTTATATGACCGTATATTTTAGCCCATAGATGAAGCGGATACAGACATTCTGTAGGCTCTCTAACTTACTAACCAGTTCTTCAGCAGCATTATTATACCAGACATCCGCATAATCAAGGACAGGTTAAAGTATTTACTCAGCAAGGATCAGTTTAGTTGAGACTGTTAAGAGATTACGCATTCTTCTTAAAGAGCTCAATGAAACGAAAATTTTTCTACTAACTTCACTTACGTGATTATTCCAGGACAGATTTTTATCAAAACTTTCTCCTAGATTTTTAGCTGTATTTGAATAAGGAATTGCTACATCCTTTTTAAAATAATGGGAGATAAAGAGTTCCAGTTTAACCTATTAAGTTGCTTTGTACCACCAATCAGTAAACATTGTAATTTATTAAGGTTAAGATAGAGCCAATGGAAATCAGTCCAATGTGTTATCTTATGAAGGTCTGAATTCTTATCGTCTACTGCATTAAAGAAATCGAAGACTGGAGTTTGGTAATAAAGCTGTAGATCATCAGCATAAATGTGGTAAGAAGATGAAAGAGATTTATTTATAGGATCAATAAAACTTGAGAAAAAAATATGTGATAGTACACTACCTTGAGGAAACCAAGTTCTACTTTCGCACCACTGTGAATATTTGTTTAGATGATAAAAGATAGAAATACCAACTAATTATTTATTGGCTTTATACAACATAGAATTTTACAGTTATATAATTAAACATGACAACCAGATAGTCGTCAATGTCACACTTAACCGTACATATGTGTACTTTAGTACATTAGGTATACAAAAACATCTTTAAAGATAACATAAAACATTAAATTACCCACATATTCATAGAAATTATTCACAGTAAATTACTAGTTTTACAATAAGGAGGCCTTTTCAAAAAGCGGGGCATCTATCCTGTTCTATCCTACCGGTGGTCTACGGAGGTTACAGATCTCCCATACGCCCTGGTCTGCGGCACCGTGGTTGTACTGGAGCAGCCGCCGACTGCGTTCTTGTAATATCGAGGAGGTAGCCCGGCTATATGCCGCCTACACAGTACATGAGACAGATCCAGATACTTTGTAATATTTAGGTAGACTATATTACGACATGTTATCAATCCATATATTTAATTTTGTTTGAAATATGCGGAGAAAAATGTTTTAATATCAAAGTATGTAATCTAATTTTTTAATTGAAATATCTATTAATAGTTACCAACAGATAAATCAATCATTGTCACGTATTCGATTAGTCCTCGATAATAATCCTAATTGAGATAGTTATTACTGAAATTATCACTTCGTTGATCATAATTAACTTAAATTATGATAACTCAAGTATCAAATATGATTCACTAATATAAACAAACAGTTCTGATTGCCTAGTGAGCGTTAGTTGGCAAAAAAGTGCCTTTTCAAGTGTTTAGCGCACGTTACTTTTACCTACGGAATGAATTATCTCTTACGTATAATTACTGTGCACATCATTTTCCGTTCTTTCCTTTACATAATAAGATGACGGAGGTTTGAAGATAGAGCCGAACGTAAGCTACTAGAACTTCTTGACGGCAAATAACCTTTATTTTTCAATAAAAATCTGTTACATTAATAGAATTGCTGCGTACAGGTCTTGTCTATATTTCATTTGGATGGCATCGGGACGTAAGGGTTCCAGTTTCCGGATGTAAAGGGACCAAGACAAACAAGATAGCCCCTTTGAGCTAAGGCTCGTAGGATTTGTCTTGACAAGAACTACATCTCTAGATGGTGATATCGTTAAATCTTGATTAGGTACAGCTTGATACACTTCTTCGTGATCATTCTTCATTTTAGTTCTTCGTTGTTTATTCCCCCAATCTTAGGATCCACGAACTGTCTAATAAAATTAAACAACTCTGTAAATTTAATTCAGGACATGAAACGATAATTAAGGACTAAGAGATCTGCAAAAAAAATAACACGCTGACGTAAGATAGGTATAGAACTAAGAAAACTTATATAAGGCTCCACAAACTGTTAAATAAAGAAGGACAAAAATAATGGACAGCAAAGACTTATCAAGTACAATGTGTTACTTTGCATTTATGAACTAAGTGTCCTAAGTAACAGTCACATCCAGACCTTCTCATTATTATATATTACCAAACAGGTTACTATAACTGCACTAATGGTCTTTAATAAAGAGGACTATTTGCCAAGTTAGAATGAAGAAGAAAACGAACGTGTGTCCTCATAATTATCTAGTACCAGGGCGACCGATCTCCGCTCGTTGTCTTTTGAGTTGGTCGGAAAAAAATTGTTGTGTATCGGAAATATAACCTATCTTTTTATATTTATAGTTTACTATAAGTACTGGTAGTATGTTTTTGTGTTTCGAATTTAAAGAGATGTCAGAAGAATATCAAGAAAATGTATGCACTGGAAATGGAGAGAGAGATTCAATAAATTGTGTGGAAGACGAATCAAAGAAGTGAATTGTTATTATTTACTACAATATTGTAATTCCCCGCGAAAAAAGTTGTTTTTATTCATACACAATATTATGTAACACGCTACATGATATGCAAGATTTCATCAAAATCGTTACAGAAGTTTCTGAGGTATTATTTTTATACAAGAGATGATTCTTTAATATATATCTTTATTATTTAGACAAATATGAGTATTATGAAATTCCCATTATAATACGTAGGTGAAGACTGGCAACGATTAAAACATAATACAAGATTACACATAGATCGATCATAACTTTTTTAATTTCTCTAATAAACACCTTTAACTCACAGACATTACATTATAGTTACAATAAATATATAAGGACAGCAAATATTAAATGAAACACGTGATTTTTTACAAGTATGTGTGTTCTTTCATTGAAAAGTAATTATAATATGCAATAACCATCACATATTATATACAATCATCACTGAATATAATACAGCTAATTAATAAATATATTTGTAGCATCTCTAAATAGTATAAAAGAAAGTCACTTTCCGCGTCTGTTAGTATATTTTTCCGTTACTTCTTTCAAACTACGCAACGAATTTTGATACAACATTCTCTGTAATTTAGAAAAACAAAAAAATGGAATTAAGTTTTTGTAAAGTATAGGAAATTCAATAGTGTTAAATCAATTAGTAAAAAATAATAATTTTCGAGCGCTTACATGACTTACGCTGACTCAACCTTAGGAGATACATCAAAATGGCGTACTAAAGAAGTGCAGTTCTTTAAAAAGCCTAAAGAAAGGTCCACAATGACATATATCTATCTTCGAAGGTTGACAGACAGTAAAAGTGTTTATTTAAAAAACAAATTAAAATATTAAGATTATTAATTCAATATTAACCGTTATTCAGATAAATAAATTTGTTACCTTGGGCATTACATGTAGATTAAAATTATTCTGCACGAAATATAATTTAAATGCATACCCTAGAAGACCCCAAGTACCGAATATCATAGATGCAAAATTACACTCAACTAATAAATTCATTAGCAACGGAACAATTGGACAGAACGCTGTCGCCACTTGCGCTGCGTCCTATCTAACTACTCGCATTAATTCCAAAGCGATCAACTGTATCGAACATGATTTTTTGAATATAAATGACAAAATGAGTAAATTGAATGAAACCAGAGCGAGTCGCTAGTGTATGTATAAATTAATCTAAAGCCTTCTTCCACAGTATGTTGAGGATTCTCCTTTGGGAGAAGTATTTTTAATGCAGTTGGTCGCTTCATTCAAGAAAATACCACATAAAACATATCATGCATAAAAATTGATGATGTTAAATATACTCCAACAAATTCAAAAGTTTGGCCTTGATCTTTGTGTACAGTCATGGCAAAAGCAGATCTTACTGGAAATTGGTTTCGCTGCATGGTACATCCGAGATGACTTTTTGATGAGTCGAGAGTGATTCTAGGGATATGTACTTCCTTGCCGGACGGTTCACCAGTAACGATTTTTGCCTTTATTATATTATTACAAAGAGTTGTCACAATAAGTCTAACTCCGTTACATAACCCTTCTGAAACATCCGAATTACGTAACAGCATTTTTATTTTTTTAGTTTTAATTCGTGTGGGTGGTAAGTCTGAAATGTTGACTGTATTAAGAAATTCCGTTGTAAATTCAAGTGTTCCTTCCGGTTGGCCTTTCAATGAGTAATGACTATGGTAGATTGTGTACTCTCCTGGAAGTTTGACAACCTTTTATTGTTGATTCTATCAACGTATTTATTCAATGGTACGAGTATTGCTCTATATTTCATTCCCTCATTATTTTCACTGGCAAAACAGTTTCCAAACACTTCATCAATAAGATTGTTGTTCGAAATGATATTTTGTGGCTATACAATTTCTTACATTCTTCATATTTAATGGCATTTCACCGTTGTCTAACTTGAATAGATATTCAGCAAATTGATGTTGTTCTATATCAATGCGCACGTTTTCTTCTAAAGGAAATACCTTAAAACGTGACCATAAAGGACATTATTTAATAGAAAAGTCCCATAATTTATTTTTATTTGCTCGTGGCTGTACAGGCAAATATTAACGAAAATCTACCCCAAGTACTATTGTTTGTTCGTAAAAGTGGACAATTTTTTACAGTCGGTTACATGTTAGTTACAATGTAAGTCTTGCATTTGTTGTTCTCAAGGCTCCATCTAACGTTTTTTTAAATCTGTGATCAAAATATTAAAGCCAACTATTAAATTGTCTCGCTTATAATATAAAATCCTCCAGCTACAACTAGTTCAAAAAAACAATGTGTCGTCGTGTTTCGTACTCATATAAAACCTTATTATCAATACTCGATGGGACTGGCAAACGCAGCTGACAGCTGTCATGCTTTATGTACTCGTCGAATTTTGGAGCTCTGATCGCGAGGCACGCAACAAGAATCGCTGTGCAAAACCGAATCTGAATTCGTATGGTGACCTGAATCGTGTCAGTGGATATCATCGCAAGTGTTGGAGCAGTCCAAGGTACGTGAGAGCATTGTATTTGTTCCAGCGCTATCGAGTTTTTGAACATCGTTTTTTACCGTATCGAAATTACCCAGTGTAGCTAAGCCACCGCTATTTCGGTTCGGTGCGGATGCTACATCTTTTTGGTGCCGAAACCCGGGATTTCCACCGATATTATTCTCAATCGTGGTATATGTTTGTGGTATTTCTGGTCATCGTCGTAGTTCTTACTTAATATTGCGAGTAATCATACCTAAATACCTATTCATATATATCTAAATCGTACAATAGTTACCATCGAACAGATATTTCACATATATATCATTTGTGTGTCATCGGAAATTATTGTAAGATCTAATTAAGTAATCACTATATTTCATCGGTACTTAATTAATTTCATCGGCTTATAATAATTTCATCGACTAAATAGTATTATATATATAAATACATATATTTTATCATATATTGTGACCTTTCAAATTTTCTTACCTATTTTTGTCATTTGTTGCAAATCGAAATATAAATTCGAAAATTCATTTGTTTACGTTTTTAAAATTGAATTCTTTTTTCTTCACGTGTCAAATTAATTTGAATTTCTTTTTTTCAATTATCGAACCTAAAATAGTTCATGATGCCGATCCTTAGAAAACATACTACGCGTAAAATGCAAAGTTTAACAAAGGCTAAATCGACCTCTTTTGAGCAATCTCATACAATTCAAGACTTAGCATCTTTACGCAGAAAACGTACAATTGCTATTAAACGGTTAGCAAAGGCTTTGGAAATCGGTACTTTAGCTATAGAGGACCCTTCACACAGCGACTTATTTTTATCATATCATCAGGATGTTAAAGAAATTACGTCGAGTTTCGAGAACGCGCATGTTACTATTTTAGACCTAATAGATAACTCGGATGACAACGAAAATGAAATCCAAGAACATTTTGATGATATGTATTATCGAATATTATCGATTCACCGGAAATTAACTAAAAGTGAATCTAATCAATCGCATAGGACTTCATCACAAAATATTCGTTTGCCGAAAATTGTTCTGCCTAATTTCGGCGGGAACATCAAACAATGGCCCGAATATTTTGATACTTTTAACGCTTTAATTCATAATTCTACTTCACTTACAGATACGGAAAAGTTTCATTATTTGATATCTTCTCTTAGCGGCGATGCGTTGTTAGTAGTAAAAGCGTACCCTATGACTCACGAACATTATCATGATGCGTATAATTCACTTATTGCTCGCTACAAGTGTAAACGTACCTTAGCGTTTAGCTGTTGGAGAGATATTTTAAATATTGACTTTAAATACATCAACGCGCGCGAGTTCCAGAAGTCGCTTGATCTTTTCGAAGAGAATTTGAGTATTCTAAAAACGATCAACTTACCGGTTGCGAATTGGGATTTTGTTTTAGTTTATCACATTTTATCGAAACTTGACAAAGATATCCGCCGTAGTTTTGAGGAAAAATATTCAGATATCGAATTACCGTCTTATGATCAACTTAAGAGTTTTCTTCGATCTAAATGCGAAGCTATGTTGCGTGACACACATTTTTCCGAATCGAATGAAGTTATAAAATATCCACCTAAGCATAGGCATGTGTCAAATCAATACAAGCATGTTGCTACTTCACAAGCGCTTGTTGTTGCATCTGAAAAATATGATAAAAAGAGTGTGGTTGATAATAAAATTGACTCATTTTCGGGTAAGTGTCCTTATTGCAATCAGGCACATGCAATTACATCATGTCAAGAATTTTTAAACAAATCGCTTGACGATCGCCAGCTTATAGCTAAACAAAAGAACTGGTGTTTTAACTGCTTGAAATCTTCACATCAACTGAAGAATTGCCATTCGATTTTCTCGTGTCGCAAATGCAAACATAAACATCATACTTTGCTCCATCGTGACAATTCTAATAACGAGCCAAAGCATATCGGGTCAACTTTGGTGTCAAGATCTCAACCAAACATTACCGTGCTGTTAGCAACAGCTATCGTTCAAATTCTGGATGCTTCAGGCAACATGCAATCTTTCCGTGCTTTATTTGACACCGGCAGTCAAAGTAGTTTTATTACTGAATCGGCGATACAAAAATTAAACTTAAAATCTGTTAAGACTATCGCGAACGTTAGTGGGCTGGGAGATGCGGCAGCACCGATCATCGGTGACGTCGTGTGTTCTGTCGGAACTGACGGTCGAGTTTTGTACAAATTAAATATGCACGTTATTTCTAAAATATGTGGGGATCAACCAATCGCGCAGTTGAACACATCGGGATGGTCACATATTAAATCGTTATCCTTGGCGGATCCTGGTTTTGATATTCCAGGACCTATCGATTTACTATTCGCTGCGGACGTATTCGCAGAATCTATTCTTAACCAACATATTAAAGGCGGTTCCAACCAACCTACCGCGTTTAATTCAATTTTTGGTTGGATTCTTTTAGGCAAGACATGCATATCGTCTAGTACTTTGTTACATACATTACCAGATATCGATAACGAGTTAAATGCTTTAGTACAACGATTTTGGGAACTTGATTCCGTACCAAGTTCATCAATATTGACTCCAGATGAATTACTATGCGAGCAAAAGTTTAAGTCTGATCATACTCGCGATGAATCTGGCCGATATATGGTACGTATTCCTTTTAAAACTGGATCAGAACCAACCTTCGATGGTTCTCGGGATGTAGCATTGCGAAGATTCCACGCTATCGAACGAAGACTATCACGAGATCCGGATCTACATTCACAATACGCAGATTTTATGTCTGATTACATAGAGAGCGGTCATATGTCGTTAGTCCCAGTAAACGAAATGGGCAGGGGAAAATATTATATACCACATCATTGTGTTCTACGCCCTGAATCTAAGACAACACGATTGCGCGTCGTATTCGATGGTTCAGCGAAAGATCTTAATTCTAGATCACTTAACGATACACAATTTATCGGCCCCAAATTGCAACCTAATATATTGAGTATTCTTCTGCGCTTTCCAGAACATAACGTCGTGTTTATGGCAGACGCACGTCAGATGTATCGCCAAATCTTAATTGCACCCGATCATCGTGATTATCAGCGTATATTCTGGAGGAGCTCATCTAGTGAAATCCTTCGTGAATATCGTCTTAACACAGTGACTTACGGATTGTCTTCGTCTCCATATCTAGCTTGTCGTACTCTAAGACAACTTGCTGAAGACGAAGGAGATAATTACCGACTCGCAAAAGAAATCATACTATCGGATGTTTATATCGATGACGTCATTACCGGTTTTTCTTCTCTTGAACTCGCACAAGATGCAAAATCACAAGTCGTTGCTCTTTTTGATCTCGGAGGTTTCAAACTTCGAAAGTGGGTTAGTAATAATCCACAGCTTTTATCCAATCTTCCCAGGGAAGATTGTCTAACTGGTTCTGTATCGCTCGACAATACGGAAACACAAACGTTGAAGGTTTTGGGACTCAGATGGGATTCTACCGTAGACGCATTTCTTTTTGAAATCAAACCTTCAAATCGAGTATGCACTAAACGTTCTATCTTAAGTGAAATCGCGCGAATTTTCGATCCGTTAGGATTTTTATCTCCTATTACAATTCAAGCTAAATGTTTGATTCAAAAGCTTTGGATTCTAGGTGTTGGCTGGGATCAAACTCCACCGGATGAAATCGTCAATACTTGGAGCATATATCGAAATCAAATGCCACTATTGTCGCAACTAAAAATACCTCGTAAACTCATATGTCCAAATGTAAAATCGTGTGAACTAATCGGCTTTTGTAACAGCTCTGAAAATGCGTTGGGTACAGTGTTCTATATGCGTGTTACTAATTCCGTTGGTAAAATTCACGTATTCCAGGTTTGCTCCAAAGCTCGTGTCGCACCTCTAAAACGTATTTCGTTACCACGTCTCGAGCTCTGTGCAGCCGTAATGCTTGCAGACTTATATAAATTCCTACGCGATACTTACCTCTCTCGTATTAAAATTGACGCTGTCTACTTCTGGTCAGATTCGACCATTGTTCTTTCGTGGTTACGCTCTCATTCTTCACGGTGGTCAACATTCGTCGCTAATCGTGTTAGCCACATACAAGACATTACACCCATCGAATGCTGGAACCATGTTCCCTCAAGCGAGAATCCTGCTGACATCTGTTCTAGAGGTCAATTCCCCAGAGAATTGCTTCACAATACGTTATGGTGGGCGGGACCGTATTGGTTGCATGAAAATCCAGAATCTTGGTCAGTATGTTCAGTTAGCTTATCACACGAAGATAAAGCCATTGTTGAGAGTGAAGCTCGTAAACCAATAGTTCTAACATCAAAAAATATCGCTAAAGTTGATCCTAACATTTTTGATAATCTTTTAAACCGCTTCTCGTCTTTGCAAAAAATTGTTAGGATATTAGCTTACATCTATCGTTTCATTAACAAATGTAGACATTTAAATTTTAATAATTACAAGTTTATCAATAATCTTGAGCGACACAATGCTTTGATGCAATTAGTAAAACATGTACAAGGTACTACATTTTCAGGAGAAATCATTAACCTAAAGTTAAATAAGCCGTTATCAAAACATTTTCGTAAACTTAATCCTTTTATCGATAAACTAGGTGTACTCAGGGTGGGTGGCAGAATTTCTCGTTCGGGCTTAGAATATACACAAAAGCACCCTGCTCTCTTACCGCCTAACCATCCTTTTACATTTCTAGTAATTGATTTTATACATCACAGTTATTTACATCCGGGAATTAATACTACTCAATATTTGCTTCTACAGCAATTCTGGATAGTATCTGCAAAACGCACTATTCGTCATCGTCTCGCTAAATGTATCAAATGCTACCGCGTGAATCCAAAGCCTTTGCAGCCCTTTATGGCAGAACTTCCATCGTACCGTGTAAATCAAATAAAACCATTCTGTATCGTTGGCGTTGACTTTGGTGGACCCTTTCGCATTAAACTTGGACCACATCGAGGTGCTAAGATCGACAAAACTTATCTTTGTTTATTCGTTTGTCTTGCAACCAAAGCAGTACACCTCGAGGTGGTATCTACTCTTTCGACGGACGGATTTATCGCTGCACTTCGGCGCTTTGTAGCACGTCGCGGCCGATGTAACATAATTCATGCTGACTGCGGTACCAACTTTGTAGGAGCTAGAAATCAACTTTCGTCTCTTATGCAACACGCTTCCAATGCAGAAAAGATTGAATTTAAATTTAACCCACCGTCAGCTCCTCATTTTGGTGGTATATGGGAAATACAAATTAAAGCGGCTAAATCTCATTTACTTCGAGTTGTCGGTGATCAAATCTTAACTTTTGAAGAACTTACGACTTTATTCGTCCAAATTGAAGCTGTTTTAAATTCGCGACCTCTATGTTCCATTAGCTCCGATCCAAATGACTTATCAGTTTTAACGCCAGGACATTTTCTTACTTTAGAGCCTTTAACTATTGTTCCTGATGATGATCTATCTAATGTTAAACTAAATCGACTTCACCGCTGGCAGTTGATACAATCTTTTCATCAGAGTTTCTGGTCCAGATGGAAACACGAATATCTAAATTCTCTTACACAACGCGCTAAATGGACCAAAAATTCTAAACCACTACAAATCGGTTCAATGGTAATTATCAAGGACGATAATCGCACTCCACTGCAATGGCCTCTTGCCAGAGTTGTGGATCTTCTGCCTGGTACTGATGGCATTCCTCGTATTGCATTAGTTAAAACCACAAACAATCATACGATTCAACGACCGTTAGTTAAGTTATGTCCTCTACCGCTAGAAGACTAACTTAAATCGCTTAAATTCATTATATCTATGTATTTATATGTATCTATATTTTATATATTATTTTATCGTATATCTATTCTAATATATCGTAGTGTTTTTACCGTTCTTATCGTATCTACCGATCCTTGTTCCCCAATTGATCATTTGACCAGAAAATACCATAGGCATTTTGGTGGGCGGGATGTTTCGTAGTCATATAAAACCTTATTATCAATACTCGATGGGACTGGCAAACGCAGCTGACAGCTGTCATGCTTTATGTACTCGTCGAATTTTGGAGCTCTGATCGCGAGGCACGCAACAAGAATCGCTGTGCAAAACCGAATCTGAATTCGTATGGTGACCTGAATCGTGTCAGTGGATATCATCGCAAGTGTTGGAGCAGTCCAAGGTACGTGAGAGCATTGTATTTGTTCCAGCGCTATCGAGTTTTTGAACATCGTTTTTTACCGTATCGAAATTACCCAGTGTAGCTAAGCCACCGCTATTTCGGTTCGGTGCGGATGCTACACGTCGAGTAGCTAATGATTTTTTCCTTTTATTATTAACGATAGTACAATTGGCTGCAACGCAGCTTCCCAGGTTGAATATATTTAAGACTGTAACAGTAAAACCGTGTATCTATCTAGATGAACTTAGAAAGTAAATCATTATCTAAATACAACATAAATATTCAAAATCTTTAGTTTCGTTTCCTTGAAATCAATTACATATTAAATATGATGAGCCTTGCCCTATAGTGTAATATTATACGTGAACTTGTCTTATTAATTTTGAAGTCTATAAGATTCTTGCTATTTGTTGTTTATGCCCTTTAATAGTTTTTCTATTCAGAAACTTATTCTTTGTTCCTTTCATAAGTAAATACTTGTTATACTGTCATATTATAGAGCTTATTATTACAACTATGCAAAAATGTAGTGAAATGCTATCTGTTATTGAGTAGCTAAATTAATTAATATATAAATTAGTTATAAAATACTGTGTTTGATTTTATTAATTCTAGAAAACGTACAGCCATTTGTCGTTCATTAGCTGAACTATTTCGTGCCAACTGTTACGAAGAAGGTAGTATTTAATAAAAATATTGTTTGTAATATATTATTGTTTCTGATTGGAAAAAACCTATATAGATAAACTTAGAATGTAAAACATTATCTAAATGCAAAGTTGCATCAAAATCATTGGAGCCGTTTCCGAGAAACCAATTACTTAAATATTTATACAAGAATTGCTCACTTAATATAATAGCATTATTATACTATTGAAATAATATTAGAACACCCGGAATCCTGAAATTTCCTGTCATCAAAATGCTTCCTTTGATAATTGACACGAGTCAGTATTAGTATTTTGATTGCTTTTTCTGAAGTCTGTGCTCTCTATACTTGATTGGAGGGCAGTAATCTAATGTGTAATAAATAAGCGAACTTAAATAAATTGTACTATGTAACTAACTAAATGTACATTACATTAATTATGTAACACATTACACGTATGTTATAAATGTATGTATGTAAGAAAATAACTAATAAAAAAAAACTATGTATTTATTCGCAAATGTAGGTGGGTGTAAGGAGGTGTCGAATTATATCTTCAGCACTGAGTCGCCCAAGCCAACTTGAGCTGCATGTTGTGCACCCTGCTGAGATGCCGATGGATTTAGATGTTGTGTTTGGATTGTAGTGTGCTTACCATCAGGGACAGAACCTTCAATGTGCCGAACAAATATATAAAAATACATGGATAAATATTGTTGAATGAGACCGATTTATATCAGAGTCAATATAACGAGTCATGTGTTTAGCGATTGGAGAGCGGTGAGCTGCGCAGGCAACGCGATGCGCGAGACTCGCGAGCGCATGCTACCCCCAGAGCTACAATACAGAGGACTGTATTACTAGTTATCGTATAGTAGTCTACCGATAGATTATCGCGCTCTGATTAGATAATGGGGGAATAAAATGAGGCTCCACAGTTTCGTCTAGCCATTGTATGTGACTGTGTACAAAACATGACACCGTTACTTTTGGCACTGGTACTCTTCACGACCGCGCTCTCTAGCGCTGATCGGTACCACCCATCCGCTCCTTCCAGGGCTTCGAGACACGCTCCACTAAAGAACGCGGCCGAGGCCTCGGCTGAATACTGGATAAGCGATGCGCAAGCGCATATCAAACGCTTTGACAAGGAGCGTCTTGTGGGCCAATCCGCCGGACACGCGCGCAATGTGGTTATGTTTCTTGGGGATGGAATGTCAGTGCCCACGCTAGCAGCTGCACGCACACTCCTGGGCCAGCGCCGGGGTCAGACCGGAGAGGAAGCGACGCTCACCTTTGAAGAGTTCCCCACCGTTGGACTCTCAAAGGTTAGTTCGGTCTACGGCTGCGTGCTGTCACTATTTAACTTTCTTATGTTCATGCTATTCTTATATCGCAGACGTATTGTGTAAACGAACAAATACCGGACTCAGCGTGTACGGCAACTGCGTACCTCTGCGGCGTAAAGAATAACGATGGCACGTTGGGTGTGACGGCAGCCGTCCCACGGAGCGACTGTGTTGCTTCACTGGACACCTCAACCCACCTGCAAATCTATAGCTGAATGGGCGCTGGCTGACGGTCGGGATGCAGGTTAGCACTGAGCCCCTCGAGACCCTGCTCGGAAACGAACTCTGATCAGAACAAGTTGTCTTGCTTGTATTTCGCAGGTATTGTGACTACAACGCGGGTGACGCACGCATCGCCGGCCGGAACGTACGCAAAATCTGCCGACAGGTATTGGGAGAACGACGCGGAGGTGCGGGAGTATGGACAAGATCCAGCACTGTGCCCGGACATCGCGTACCAGCTGATACACTCACACCCCGGCAAGAATTTTAAGGTGAATCGGATTGTTTACGGCATTTTGGACATAACTATGAGGAGAGTATTTGTTTCTGGGATTCTTTATTCTTCTGAGTATTTTAAGAGGAACAGGAGAATTTGAAGTAGGGCTTTATTACCTAGTACTTAATTTTTTATTAACCCTGCGATCTGGCTTACTTGTAATATATTTATATATACACTATTATTACTTATGTTGTCAATGCCATAGAGATAATTTACTTCACTTAATATGATTGTTTTCGCGTCGCAGCCTGTACAAACCGTACTAATGATACTTATAACACCTTTATTACAAAAAACTTAGATATACTACAATGTATTACCTTTCTGCTAACAGTTCTGATTTGAAACATACAGTAACCCACTAACACCAAGGCAACAATATCGTGACATGTAGTAGTTAAGCGTGCTTCCTTGTTTATCTTGATAATTATTTCATGCTAGCTAATTAACAATTTATAATACTTCATTAAAGACAGTATTTCACATCACACGGCTCTTCCGCGCTATTTTATGTATATTTATATACCTGAGCCGAATGTTAAATTATTGTAATGTTCCCATGTCTCCCAAGCTATGCCTCCAAATAAAATGATAAAGCGCAAAGTTTATATTCATAAAATTGTCTTGATTGTCAAGAAACTTTCATTCATATTATTTCATATTAAGTAAAGAATGTTTTTTATATATAATACAATAATGTTCTAGGTAGGTAAATTTAATTCTAATTTTAACCAATAATTTATTGCTTTCATGTATGTTGAGATTGGCTGTTATTACTTGTTTATTTATCTTATTACTTATTTTGTGTTTATGTATTTTTAATGAAAGACTGTTGCCAATACCAATAAATAAATTAGTAATGATTACTATACCGTGCCTAATAATAATGCTCATAAATCACTTTTAATTTTCAATCAATTATTGTCACAAAATACATTATTGTGGCTTATGTATGAGATATAGGCATATGATATTGCAGACTTTTTATAAATGTACTAAAGAGCAATATTTTTGTAGAATATTGTATGTAGGTACCAGTAACCATTACCACCGTCTTAACAAAAATTTAAGGTTACCTGAGCCCAACAGCCTAATGTTAGATAGCATGTACTGTTCCATAAATTTGGCTATCATAATTCCCAAAAAAATACGATTCTGACTGGTAGATCTAGAGATTAGCGCGTTCAAAAAAACAAACATACAATCTAACAATAAAACTCTAATACGTTATTATATATAAATATAAATAATTATAAACATAATTTAAGTATAGATTCATCGGAAGTCGAAGCTCATTGGAATAGGAATTGATGTTCATTTACGTAAAAGTTTTTTCCAATTATTCAGGTTATTCTTGGAGGCGGTCGACGCGAATTCATACCGGTCACTGCTGTTGACGAGGAGGGTACTCGTGGGAAAAGAACGGATGACCGCAATCTCATAGATGAGTGGCAAGCAGACAAGGCGGCACGTAACGTCACTTACAAATATATCTGGAATAAACAAGAGCTGGCGGACCTGGCTGCATCTCCACCAGAGTATCTGCTCGGTCTATTCGAAGGAACGCATCTGCAGTATCACATGGAAGCGGATCTGACGACAGAGCCGACCCTCGCGGAGTTAACGGAGGTCGCCATCAAGTCGCTGAGCCGAAACGAGAAGGGATTCTTCCTATTCGTGGAGAGCGGGCGCATCGACCACGCGCATCACGACAGCTACCCGGAGCTAGCGCTGGACGAGACGATCGAGTTGGACCGGGCCGTGCAGCGTGCGGCCGCTTTGCTCTCCGACGAGGACTCCTTAATCGTGGTAACGGCTGATCACGCACACGTCATGACCTTCAATGGGTACTCGCCTCGCGGCCATGATGTACTGGGAGCTTCCCGCGACTTGGACTGGGACGGCGTACCCTATATGACGCTCTCCTATACCAATGGTGCAGGTTTTCGTCAGCACCAGAACGGTCTTCGCCCGGATGTCACCAAGGAATCAGATTTTCGTGAGTATCACAATTGACCTTTTTCTGTATTTATAATAGAATCATAGGGCATCAAAAAATAAAAACAATTACTAATACAAAATTGGGTACGTGTTCGGGCGTTAGAAGTTATACGTTCATGACGTAACAAAAGGTTTTTTAAATTACACGAAATTTATATATGGATATAATAAAAGGAATTAAAAAAAAACTAAAAATACTGAAATTTATTTCAACTTATGTATATTATTTCGAGATGACACTGATACAACATTTAAAAAATAATATGAGGTGTGACCATCTTCACCACAATATAACAAAGGGTCTAGCAAGCAACAACAAGCAGTAAGCAACACTATTCTCACTAGTAGTATCGGAAATGCCTAGTCAGTCAGTCTAGTCAGTGAAGCTTGCGCACTGTCAAATAAATCGAGTGTGTCTAACTTCAACACAATAAAACAATAGGCTTACCAATCAACTTCGTGTTGTAGACTGTCTGGTACTGTTTACGTGGTTAATGCTAAATTTAGCTGTATTGGGTGGTGAAAAGATTGACGACGAAACTGCATGGGACTTTTAAAGAAAGCAGCTCGTTAAAAGAGTAAATATGATCATTATTTTGCTGGCGAAGACGTGCACTTCCTTCCTGCAAGACTGCTTTAAGCGGGATATTGTCCACAATCCACTACAAAAAAAAAGAAAAAGGATTTTTTTCTTCTACGAGAGCAAAAGCGCGCGAACTCGTACAGCAACGGATCAATGCTAATTGCAAGTGACGTTAAGATATGTGCTGGAGCGGGATGAAGTTTAAGCAGATCACCAACCAATATATTATGAAATAGGCGCAACCAGGTACAATGTGTAGAAGTTCACTCTCATCATTTTTTTATAACGTGCCTAAATAAATTATAATTTCAAAAACAATAGAAATTCAGTTACTTGTAAGACTGAAAAACTAGTCTAGGTTGATGCCTGTGCCAGTATTAATGTAAGATGTTGTTCGCAGGCACTCTGCAGTGGAGGGCGCACGTGGACGTTCCGCTGGAGTGGGAGACGCACGGCGGAGACGACGTGGCGGTGTTCGCACGCGGGCCGCATCACGAGCTATTCACGGGCCTCTACGAGCAGAATCACATTCCGCATCGCATGGCGTACGCGGCCTGCATCGGCCCTGGCCAGCACGCCTGCAACGCTACCGGCGTCCTGTGAACCGGCTCACCCGTCTCGTTCGCACTCATGCTGGCTATACTCCTCTGCCGGCCAGTGCTGTGCCGTTCTTGACTTCATAATAACTTATATAATTATTGTGTACGACTAATCTGTTTAATACAATAAACACTATGACGAAAAAGAAAAAGCATTTTTTTTTGTTTACATTTACATAAATTGAAACAAAAAAATTAACACACGAGTACATAAGATGGCAATAAACAAATATATTATCAGCTTTTTCCCGCGACTTCCTCTGCGTAGTCTTCAGAATTAGGTCCCGAGGGAAATTAATGATATGCCATTGCTGTCAATTTTCACCAAAGAAGCAAGTAGACATGAGTAGTTTCGGTATCGTCACAATTGAACTATGACTCTCTTTTAAAGTAGTTCTTAAATTATTAATTATTTTCTAATTATAAAAAAAAAAATTACCATATTTTTTTAGAAACTGGAAAGTCACTGAAACTTTATTTTAAAAGTTTACTTTTCTTAAAAAGGTGGAAACGCTGTCAGCCATATTAGTATATAATATATTATTTCTGCTGTGACGTCATACGGGTCGATAACAAACATTTGACATTTAGCAAACCTTCATCATTGTAAAATCTCGATATTTTTATTACTTAGCGAATTTCACACGTTTAGTTCGTGCATAGATTATATTATGCTTTCTATTTATATGTTTAACATACGAAGTTTATATTATCCCTTCAGTTCCAATAACAAGTATTATGTATAAATTTGTGACTGTTTTATGTTTTGATAATGTATCATTTTTATGTGTTATTTATTCTACAGTAAACTGAAACTTTGGCAACTAAATTGTATAACGGTTATTTGTCACACTTGAAATTAGCAAAATTGCCTATATAGAAATATAAGCAAAAAAAAAATTAAATTTTCTTAGAGTCCTATGATGTCACAACATGGCCGATAGCGTTTTCAGAGTTCAAAATCTACGCATCTTACACTTTCAATATCCGAAATCGATAAATATTGATTTTTTTAAGTCAAATATTACAGAAAATATTTATTTATTGGACCAAATTTGATATGAGTCAAGTAGTCTATCGATTGAGGGTACAATGCGATGAGGTTTTACAAGAGTTTTCAAGTTTTTTGTTATTATTTTCTAATATTAGCAACGGAAAATATGACGTAATCCGTTTTATTATGTGACAGACCTATGTCGCGCATACGCGTCCGGAAACCAAAATAGTGCGCATGAAGCAGGCGATGGTACTTGCACCTTGCAACATTCGATCCACTGACCATTTTAGGAGGCGAAGTAACGAATGGCTCATACGATGTCCTTAAATGGCACATAGGACTTAATATAAATGCATATAGAAAAAAGAAATTTTAAGTGGCGTAATCATCTGGTATAGGCATATAATAAACACATGATTTAAAGCTAAAAAAATTTACAATCCTTTTTCAAAAAACGCGAAACCTCTATAACTCAGATTTGTTTGCGTCTTCCTTGAAGTTTATCTTACCGAGGTCCTACTGTTGCAACTAGGGTTTCATATTACAATGTAATCAGTTTAATTACTACACTGATAAACTAAAAAATACGGTTTCTAAAATAAATAAAATCTATTAATTTGATAATAATTATAATTAACATATAAATAATTATGAATGATTTAGCTGATAAGCTTATACTTCCAAGATTAACACTGCTACAAATCTAAATATTTTACCTAATTGCAAGATTATTTTAATAAAAAACTGAGTAATACATACACAAATGTTTTATCACTGTATCAGTATTGTTAAAAGTGCAAAAAAACAGTTTGTATTATAACAAATTTATAGTAGTCTTTTAATAATGTGTATAGATTTTGCTTTTCTTATATCTGCTGGAAGTTACTTACATATTCCAACAGCTTGAACCTCAAATGATTTATTGTAGAATTAAGTGTGGCAAGTAGGAAATTTAAGTAATTTCTGTGGGCATGGGTGACGTGGCCTTGTAGGTTATTTCTGAATCCTAATATCCCAAATTAATCTTCGAGATACGATGGCGTACTGGGACTTTAAAGAATATTATAGAGAAAAGAAAGGATGTGACTATTTAGATTTAGCCGAATTGGAAGAAAACTGAGCTTTGAAAGATATTTCGTTATATGACCGTATATTTTAGCCCATAGATGAAGCGGATACAGACATTCTGTAGGCTCTCTAACTTACTAACCAGTTCTTCAGCAGCATTATTATACCTGTTTACGCCGCTCTTTTTGAATAGATTTGAATGAGACAGTTTTGTGCTTCTTAAATTTTATTACTTTATATAGAAAAATATTTGTACAGAAAAATAATGGACTTCTCGCACGCACGTCTCATGGCGCAATAATAGTTGTTCCCGCCTCGTTAGTCACGGCGCGGTGGCGCGCAGGGAGCGTAGTTACTTAACATCTTCCCCCCCTTCGAAAGCTTCAGGGTTTCGAAGTGTTAGTGGTGAGTCAATGTCTATCAGTGGGCAGAGATTGTTAACAGCTCTGCGAATTATGCCCTTTGTAGTATATAAATCGGCAACTCTGGTAGTTCCATCTTGTCCGGGGAATAATTTGTAGACACGTGCCATTTGCCATTTAAGGGGTGGCATGTTAGCGTCTCTGATGATCACTAAATCGCCCTCCTGAAATCCCCTTTGAGAGGTTTTCCACTTAGTCTTTTGCTGCAACTCACTCAAGTACTCCTTCTTCCAACGATGCCAAAAATGTTGCCGCAGTTTCTCCAGATATTGGTATCTATGTAGCCTGTTTGGATTTATTTCGAGCAGGTTCGGTGAAGGTAGCGAGGTAAGTGGTCTACCGATCAGGAAGTGCGCCGGAGTTAAGGGATGAAGGTCATTAGGGTCTGACGAGAGAGGAGTCAGCGGTCTGTAATTGAGGATGGCTTCAATTTGCGAAAATAAAGTTGATAACTCTTCGAATGTAAGATGTTTATCGCCTAAAATCCTAGTAATATGATATTTCGCAGACTTAACGCCTGCCTCCCAAAGCCCACCAAAGTGGGGAGAGTAGGCTGGTGAGAATTTAAACATAATACCTTCATCGGCAGCAAACCCGGTTAAATTTTCACTGTTTGATTTTATAAAATTCGTAATATCGTTATTCGCACCGACAAAATTAGTACCATTATCACAATATATCTGGAGTGGCTTTCCCCTTCGAGATATGAACCGCCTTAAGCAAAGCATAAATACTTCAGACGTGAGGTTGCTAGCTACCTCTAAATGTAATGCTTTAGTTGCAAAACAAATAAACAGACACATGTAGCATTTTGTAATTTTACAACCGCGACCCTTACGATCGGTGATATAAAATGGCCCGGCGAAGTCGACACCACTGACCTCAAAAGGGAGAGATGGAACGACTCTGGAAGCAGGTAAGTTTCCCATTATAGGATTTATGCATTTTGCTTTCATGATTTTACATATTTTGCATTTATTTACTCTACTTCTAGCTAGTATTCGTCCTCTTAAAGGCCAAAAATTATTTCTTAAATCGCTAAGCAAAAGATGAGGTCCACAATGTAATAGTTTTTTGTGATAATGTATAAATAACAACTTAGTGAAATTATGAGACGTATCTAATAATATTGGATGTATTTTTTTGTAGTCGGCGCCAGAATTTTGTATTCGTCCACCCACGCGAAGGATACCATCTTCATCAACGAATGGACTGAGGGACAAAATATGGGACTTTGATGGTAAGTTTTGTTTAGTTTTTAGCCTTTTAATTTCTAGCGAAAAACATTCATTTTGATGTTGTTTTATCAATAGATTTAAAGTAGAGTTTAATTCCCTAGTAGATAAGGGACCTATTAATTTAGAGTGCTTATGTCCTAGATTATAAATATAACGTAAAACGTAGGCCATACATCTTTGTAAATTTGTGAATTTTGAATATCTATCAAAGTTTATCAATTTGTTTGATTGTGTAGAATTTTCAGTAGTATTAGTTGTATGATTCGTATAAACAGTAGATGTAGTGCATGTTGTAGATCTATTGTAGCTAGTAGGTTTACCTTTGGGATAATGTTTTTTTTCAGGTACATCGTTAATTGGAGTGAAGGTTTGTGGCCAATTATCTGGATTCATCTTAAGAAAAGTAGGGCCGTTCCACCATAGTGTGGCCCGTTTAATGTTTTTAGGATCTAAGCCTCTTGAAGCCATGACAGCAGGATTTTCTTGACCTGCCACATGCCTCCAAGCACTAATCGAAGTGCGATCTTGAATTTCACTTACGCGATTAGCTACAAAAGTTTGAAGCTCACAAGGTTGAGATGCCACCCAGCACAAAACAACTGTGGAATCTGTCCAATAAACTAGATCTGAAATATTACATCGAAGAGAATTTCTAACCTTGTCACACAAACGAGCTGCCAGTTGAGCAGCACAAAGCTCTAAACGCGGAATAGTAACAGATTTCAAAGGCGCTACCTTTGTTTTTGCACAAAGAAGTCTGACTAAGATGTTTCCAGACATATCAACTGATCTCATATAAACACAGGCAGCGTATGCAGCCTGAGATGCATCTGAAAATGTATGAAGCTCCATAGTAACAGGTTTATCTATTATTACACACCTAGGAATTTGAACGGTAGCAAATGTATTTAAACTCAACACAAAATTATTCCACATTTTCTCTAACTCTGGTTGAACAGGGTCATCCCAATCCAATTTAGTAAGCCACAGTTTTTGAAGAATAATTTTAGGAGTAATAGTGCACAGACCTAGCAATCCTAAAGGATCAAACAACTTTGCTGAGCTTGATAGGATTGATCTTTTTGTAACTAGTTCTGGAGCTTCAATATGAACGGGAAATTCAAAAACATCTACACATGGATTCCATTTTAAACCTAATGCACTGGAAGGTAAACATAGATCAAGATTTTTTGGTGATGTTGTCATGTTGTTTTCAAAAATTGATGGAGCATTGGTGCGAAACTTGCGTAAAGGAAAACATGCCGACTTTAGTATATTGGTTACCGAAGTTACCACATGTTTTAGTTCGCTCTTTGTTTGGGCTCCGGATAAAAAATCATCAACGTAGAAATCTTCTTTAATAAGGTTTGATATTTCAGGGTCTGAACAATCCTTCGATAATTGCATTAAGCATCTAGTGCTAAGAAACGGAGCAGACGCTGTACCGTAAGTAACTGTATTTAATTGGAATGTTTTAACAGGTGACGCCTCGTGGTCACGCCACAAAATCATTTGCAAATTACGTTGTTGTGGTTTTATTAGTATTTGGCGGTACATTTTCTCAACGTCTGCTGAAATAACGTATTTATGTTTTCGAAATCTAAGTAAGATTGATAGAAGATCATCTTGTACGACTGGGCCTATATATTGTATATCATTAAAAGATTTTGCGGAAGTAGTTTTTGCTGAAGCATCAAATACGACTCTTAATTTGGTTGTTTCGCTTTGTTCTTTTATTACAGCATGATGTGGTAAATAGTTACCGAATGAAGGCTTAGGAACCTCACTCATATGCCCCAAAGATTTATATTCGTTTATGAATTTATAATATTCGTGTCTTAGAATAGGGTTGTTTCTTAGTTTCTTTTCGAGTTGGATCAATCTTTTTTCTGCAACATTATATGAATCACCTAATGATTCCGGTGACTCGCAAAGTGGAATCTCTACAATGAATCTACCCTTTTCAGCACGACAAGTTGTTTTAGTAAATAGTTGCTCGCAATATTCGTTGTCCTTAGATTCAAATTTAGTAGGGTACAAATCATCTAGTTCCCAAAATTTAGTTAATTGTTGTTTTATATCTTGACTGAAATGACATTGTATTCGTTTAGAATTGGTATTTATGTTCCCCCCTATGGGCCCAGATACTAACCAGCCTAACTTTGTTGCTTGCAAGATTGGCCTTTGTGGTCCTAAAATTATTTTATTTACACCAATAAGTTCCCAAAATTTATCAGCACCCAACAATAAATCAATTTCAGCGGGTTTATAAAACTGTGGGTCTGCAAGTTGAATATGATTGGGAATACACAAATCTTGGATTCGTACTGTAGCATGAGGTAGATTATCAGTAATTTTAGGTAGAATAAAGCATTTTAGAGCTATGTTTAAATTATTATGTAGTGAATGTATACGTATTGTACAGTATTGTGTCACATTTAAGACAATATTGCCTAAGCCAGATATACATTTATATTGATCTTTTCTTTTACAGGAACCGATTTTCCTTTGAGCATTCTCGCTAATAAAGGATATCTGACTGCCACAGTCTAGTAAGGCCCTTAGAATAAATGATTTGTCATTGCTTGTCACCTTGACCAACGCCGTGGAAAGAATGGCTTGATTGGTGGAGACTGCAGACATTGATACCGAAGTAGAGGGACTAGATGCTGTGGAGTCGACAACAGAAACAGGTAAGTTTGCATTTATATTATTATTATAATTAGTATTTAGTGGAGGTTGTTCAATAACCCCTTGCTGTTGTGATATGTGTGTACTTGATTGTCTATGTAATAAAGTATTGTGTTTTCGTCGACAAATCCGGCATCCACTCATCCTACATTGATAGGTCTGGTGGCCGGTTCGAAAGCAGATACTACAGAGTTTTAATTGCGAAACTTTAGTAATTCTTTCATCAATAGGTAAAGATTTAAACTTAAAGCACTCAAAAACTTTATGATCTTGTTTGCAGATTGCACAACGCTTGTCAAGAGATGCTTCCAAAGATGAAACAAATGATTTAGTTTTGGGTAAACTATGTCGTTTCTCGTAAGGCTTTGAACACCTACTAGCGTTCATGGTTTCCAGAACTGAAGCGCGCTGACGAAGAAATGAATAAAAATCTTTTAAACTAGATGAATCCCTATAATTTCTATACTCTTCCCATTTTCCTGCCGTAACAGTATCTAACTTCGTCGAGGCCATATATATAATAATCGTGTCCCAATTGTCAGTAGGTTCTCCTAATGAATTTAAAGCACTTAGATTTTTCGATAAAGTATCTATCAAATCGCGAATACCGAAGTCTGTTGCCCTGTGCAGAGGTTCTATGGCAAATAAACACTTAATGTGTTCATTAATTAGCAACCGTTTGTTATTATATCGTTCGCACAATAATTTCCAAGCTATTATGTAGTTGTCTGACGACATATTTACTGAATTAATTACAGAGGAAGCCGCGCCTTTCAAATAAGACTTAAGGTAATGGAATTTACCTATGTCATCTATATTTTCATTATCATGAATTAAGGAAATATACATGTCTCTGAAGGAAAACCACTTATTTGACTCTCCGCTAAAAGGCGGGATCTTTAAAGCTGGTAACTTTAAATTGCAAGAGCCTTTAAAACTTGTGTTGGATACCTTATTTGTGATTTGGAAATACTCTAATAAGGATTCAGCTTGAGCGATTAAATTGACACAGATATTTTCTGTAGTTTCGCGTTCTTGCATTTGTTTAGTTGTATCGTCGTCCAACATTTCAATTTGTGATTGAACGTCTTCAAAGCTGCACGCAAGATCACGTATTTTATTCAGCCTGATACTAAGTTCATTTATTTTTACAGTACTAGTTTCTTCAATATCTAAAAATGGCGCTAAATGCTTTTCAAATAAAGTTATTCGCGCTCTGATATTACCTCTTTGTTTAATAAGTTCTTTTAATTCACTCATCTTGCAGGCGAAAATAACGTATCACAAATTAGTTTAGTACGCTAGTACGTGAACAACTATCTTTTAGTATTAGAAATCAAACAAGGAATACGTTACGTTTAACTCCAGTAAAGCGCAGCTAATAGATAAGAAACCGGTTCTGCGGCCGACGCCGATGCACAGCGCGACACACTGAGAGGGCACGGTTGCTTGTTGGAATACACGGCGAGTAAACATGCCAAGTTTTTACCAAATTCTCACCAGCACACTTTCGGAGAACACCTGAAATAGTCGGCAAATATGCTTTAGAATATGTTTAAATATGTTTTAAGAAGAATGGAACACTAACAAATAGGAAATATTCGTATGTGAGATGAACAATTCAACACTGTTAAATACTGTGTGTTGAATATGATGTTTAAAATATAAAATTACAATGAAATTTCTAAATATTTTCTTTATAAATGATTATTACAAGTTTTAATTATTTAATCTAATGGTAGTTTACCGTTATTTAGCAAATTACAACGAAGTTTGAACACTTATTTTGGATATTTTACTAGTGGGTATTTGTTCCACGAATTTTTATTACACGATACGTAATACGGAGATAACAACGATATTAAACGCAAATTAAAATGGAAAGGATTAAGATATAAAGGAATAAACGCACTTCCCTCGGAAATAGTGGCTGCAGCTGGTGGCTGGCGAATTCCTAGAGGTGGTGTCCGTTTTCCGGTGATTTGAAAGTAGTAGGTAACAATGATCATCAGAAAGTTGCGTTTCTTCTCCAATATCACGTCGGGGTCACCAAATGTTTACGCCGCTCTTTTTGAATAGATTTGAATGAGACAGTTTTGTGCTTCTTAAATTTTATTACTTTATATAGAAAAATATTTGTACAGAAAAATAATGGACTTCTCGCACGCACGTCTCATGGCGCAATAATAGTTGTTCCCGCCTCGTTAGTCACGGCGCGGCGGCGCGCGGGGAGCGTAGTTACTTAACAATACCAGACATCCGCATAATCAAGGACAGGTTAAAGTATTTACTCAGCAAGGATCAGTTTAGTTGAGACTGTTAAGAGATTACGCATTCTTCTTAAAGAGCTCAATGAAACGAAAATTTTTCTACTAACTTCACTTACGTGATTATTCCAGGACAGATTTTTATCAAAACTTTCTCCTAGATTTTTAGCTGTATTTGAATAAGGAATTGCTACATCCTTTAAAATAATGGGAGATAAAGAGTTCCAGTTTAACCTATTAAGTTGCTTTGTACCACCAATCAGTAAACATTGTAATTTATTAAGGTTAAGATAGAGCCAATGGAAATCAGTCCAATGTGTTATCTTATGAAGGTCTGAATTCTTATCGTCTACTGCATTAAAGAAATCGAAGACTGGAGTTTGGTAATAAAGCTGTAGATCATCAGCATAAATGTGGTAAGAAGATGAAAGAGATTTATTTATAGGATCAATAAAACTTGAGAAAAAAAGATGTGATAGTACACCACCTTGAGGAAACCAAGTTCTACTTTCGCACCACTGTGAATATTTGTTTAGATGATAAAAGATAGAAATACCAACTAATTATTTATTGACTTTATACAACATAGAATTTTACAGTTATATAATTAAACATGACAACCAGATAGTCGTCAATGTCACACTTAACCGTACATATGTGTACTTTAGTACATTAGGTATACAAAAACATCTTTAAAGATAACATAAAACATTAAATTACCCACATATTCATAGGAATTATTCACAGTAAATTACTAGTTTTACAATAAGGAGGCCTTTTCAAAAAGCGGGGCATCTATCCTGTTCTATCCTACCGGTGGTCTACGGAGGTTACAGATCTCCCATACGCCCTGGTCTGCGGCACCGTGGTTGTACTGGAGCAGCCGCCGACTGCGTTCTTGTAATATCGAGGAGGTAGCCCGGCTATATGCCGCCTACACAGTACATGAGACAGATCCAGATACTTTGTAATATTTAGGTAGACTATATTACGACATGTTAATATAATATAATAAAGCTTTCTTTATTCCATACCTAATAGACAAATTTACATTTAAAAATTACTGTTAGTATTATTAGTTATATAAAAAACTTTTATTCTTAATGTATAAATTTATTGTTAGTGTGTTAGTGATATGGATCCCTTTTGGGTAAAAGCCTCCTCTAACCCATGCCATTTATCTTTATCCTGGGCAATACTCATCCAGTTTGACCCAGATATTTCAATAATATCATCAGCCCACTGTTTCCGTGGTCTACCTTTGCTCCTCTTTCCTGCAGGTCCTGGCCATCTTGTTACTTCTTGCGTCCATCTCTTTTCTTTGTACCTTGAAATGTGTCCTGCCCATTTCCATTTTAGACTTAGAGCATGTTGAAGAGCATCAGTAAGTTTAGTTCTTTTCCTTATCTCTTCGTTTCTAATTTTATGTATTTTTCTTAATTTTAGTATACTCCTTTCCATGGTATGTTGACATGAAGCAATTTTATTTCTTATTTTATTGGTGTATGTCCATGTTTGACTTCCGTATGTTAAACTTGGCAGGATGCAAGTGTCCATTATTATTTTTTTATACTTTATGTGGTAGTGTCCTTTCAAGAATTCTTTTAGTGTCCAAAATTTCTTCCAAGTGCAGTTAATCCTTCTATCTATTTCGTTTTCGTTATTTTTTGAATCAAATGACATTTGTTTTCCTAGATAGATATATTCATTTACATATTCAATTTGGTCTCCCGATATAAATATTTCTTTTTTTACATGGTTTGTCATTACTTTAGTTTTGTTAGGATTCATGTGTAAACCTACTTTTTTGCTGTTATTGTCCAGAGTTTGTATCATTTCCTTTAACTCTCTAGCTGATTCCGCGAAAATGACAATGTCGTCAGCAAATCTGAGGTGGCTTATATATTGGTCTTGTAACTTGAGGCCCTTGCTTTTCCAGTCGATTTCTCTAAATATTCCCTCCAACACAGCTATAAACAATTTGGGTGATAATGGGTCCCCTTGTCTGACTCCCTTTCCTATTTTTATCTCCTTTCCTTTGTTTTCCAGTTTAATTCTGCTTTTACTCTGTGAGTAGATATTTTTTATGATATTTATGTATGTTCTGTTTATTCCACAAGAAATTAGTGGTGTCCAGATTGAGCTGTGCTTAATACTGTCGAATGCCTTCGAATAATCTATGAAGGCTACATAAAGAGGACGATTATATTGTTTATGTTTTTCTATAATTTGGTCTAATGTATGAATATGATCAATAGTGGAGAATCCAGACCTGAAACCTGCCTGTTCTATTGGCTGATTGCTATCAATTTTTGATGTCATTCTACTCAGTAATATAGAGGAAAATAGTTTGTAAATGCACGGCAGTAAGCTTATTGGCCTGTAGTTTCCAATATCTGCTGGATTTCCTTTCTTGTAGAGAAGTATTATGTCTGACTTGCACCATTGTTTGGGAGCTTGTCCAGTTTCAAGGACCCTGTTGAACATTTGGGCTATGTATGGAATTAAGATAGGGGCACCTATTTGGATTATATCGTTACTTATGTTGTCTGGACCAGGACATTTTTCGGGTTTTAATTTTTTTACATGTTTTAATAGTTCGTCATAATGTATAGGTTCTATTGTGTCTGATTCTGTGTTTTCAAAGATTTCAAAGTCTGGAGATTCTTCGCCATGTGAGTCTTCTGGTGGCTTCATGTATAGTTCCTTGTAAAATTCTGTCGCATGTTCTATAATGTCTTGCCTTGTTTTAGTATCTTCATTACCTTTTTTAAGTTTATGAATCCAGTCTTTATGTGTGTTTAGTTCTTTGCTTGCCTTTTTGGAGCTTCTGTATTTATTTAAGTTCTTCTCTATGACTCTATTCCTGTAGATATTGTAATCGTTTTTTATAGCCTTGTTAGTTGTTTTGAATAGGTTTTTTAACTCTTTTTTCATGTCTATAGTTTTGTTTTTAGCTGCGATCAATTCTGTGCGTTTGCTTATTAATTTTTTAGTTTCTTCACTTAGGATTCTTGAATTAATCTTTATTTCTTGTTTTTCTTTTTTTATATGTAGACTTTTTGTAATAATGTTTTCTAATTTATCGTAATAGTCTTCTATATTAGTAATTTGTTGTGGTAGCTGTTTATTTATGTTTTCCTCTAAGTTTTTTATATATATTGATTTTTCGCTGTCTGTTTTTAATGATTTAGGTTGGGATTTAAATGTAGATCTGCTCAGTTTAGGAGATTGTATTTTAACTGTTGATCTTAATAGTCTATGGTCTGATGAAAATTGCACATTATTTAATATTTCTATGTTTGTTACTTTTTTTGGTTTGTTACATAGAATAAAATCAATCTCATTTTTTGTTTTATGATCTGGAGATATCCATGTCCATCTACGATTTAATTTCTTTTTAAAGTAAGTGTTCATTATGGATAATTTGTGTTCGTAGGCATATTGAATAAGCTTTACGCCTCTTTCATTTCGTTTTCCATACCCATAATTTCCCATTACTAAGTTTTCTTGTTTTCTTGGTTGTCCAATCTTAGCGTTGAAATCTCCTGAAACTATAACTGTTTTATCTTGAGTTTCATGAGCAGTTCTCAAATCCCTGTAGAATTTATTAATTTCATCATCATTAGCTTTTTCTGTGGGGGCATAAACTTGAATTATTGATATTGTGTCGCTCTCAAATTTCAGTTTTAGCACAGCTACTCGTTCTGATATTCCAATATAGTTAACAATATTTTGTTTATACGTTTTCTTTATAAGAAATCCCACTCCGTGTAGACCTTTTGTTTCCCCTGTGTAACATAGTATATGACCTTGGTGCTCTTCGATTTTGCAACCTAGTTTTCTTACTTCGCTAAGTCCTAATATATCAAAATCAATTTTTTCAAGGGCATAAGTTAATTCTAATAATCGTTCTGTCGATGATAGTGATCTGACATTATAGGTACATATTTTTAACTGTTGATTTCTTTTTATTGATGGGTGAGGGTAGTGGTCGTAATCCCCATGGTGACCAACCAGATTGGGGAATGTATTAAATTTATTTAGTTGACTTAAAGATAGTGTTGTGTTATGGTTCCAGTGGCTGATGTTTTTATCCTAAGGTTTGGTAGAAGAGGCTAAATTAGTTAGTCCTTTCATTATATCAAATGCATTGATTTTATTCTCCATACGTACTGGCTGTTTGTCTGGTTGTGTTGGAGTGTTCGGAGACTTTGACAACTCTCTTTTCTTTAAGTATCTTTTATTTTGGTTTTCCTTTATAATCAGTTTATCGTATTTAATAATTGCATAGTTTCCTTTTTGTCTTTCTACTTTTAGTTTATGTTGTAGGTCTCTCCTCTTCTCTAAGATTTCTTTAGGGTAGTCCTCCGAAACATAAATGTCTTTGAATTTCTTTTTCTCTTTCATTATCATGGATTTTTTCCAGCCGTTGACAAAGGCGATAAGTATGGGTCTGTTAGTTTCACCTTTTTTCCCAATCCGATGGATTATATTTATATCTGTATTTTCTATATTGATTTTTATGTCCGTTTTTAATTTTTGTTTCACTGTTTCTATGAGTTCTTCGATACATTTTTCGTTTTCTCCCAGACCATGTATAACGATGTTGTTCAATCTTTTGGTTTTTTCTATGTTCAATATTTTTTCTTTTAATGTTTGGTTTTCTTGCTTCAATTCTACTAATTCTTGTCTAATAGGGATCAACTTTTCATCCATATTTGCAATAAGTTCTTTAGTTTGGTTTTGCATTTCTAATTTTATTTTGTCAAACAGCAGCCCTATTTGGCAGTCCATTTTAATACGACTTGATTTGCAATACGTGAAACGGAACGTAATTTCTTAAATGAACGCAGACAAAACGTCTTCAGGTTGGTACTATGACGTTTATGGTCTATGACTTGATTTGTCAATGTCACTCACTTTCATTTGTACCTGACAGATGTTGTACATAGATAACCTCCAAATATGAAACTTACATGAAATAATTTGTCGTGATTTCATAAATTAATCTTTTTTTCGGGTTGTATTAATGATATTTGTGCACTGTATATGTTCACTTTTGCGATATGATGATCTGTTTTAAAGTTTGTACTGATATTTCAACCAAATTAAGTGAAAAACTGGAGCGTAACAACAACACGTCTAACCGTTACTACTCTGTTAATTATAGTAGTATATTTTTATTTGCATTTTTTTTTTATCATCGTCACATGTAATCTTTGTTCTTTTTCTGTAAGCGTTAAAACACTTAAAACTTTTATATATTTTCCGTGTGATTTTTTAATAACTTACAAATAAAATTGCCTTGTAATATTTCCAAAAATTCTTGTAATATCGAGGAGGTAGCCCGGCTATATGCCGCCTACACAGTACATGAGACAGATCCAGATACTTTGTAATATTTAGGTAGACTATATTACGACATGTTATCAATCCATATATTTAATTTTGTTTGAAATATGCGGAGAAAAATGTTTTAATATCAAAGTATGTAATCTAATTTTTTAATTGAAATATCTATTAATAGTTACCAACAGATAAATCAATCATTGTCACGTATTCGATTAGTCCTCGATAATAATCCTAATTGAGATAGTTATTACTGAAATTATCACTTCGTTGATCATAATTAACTTAAATTATGATAACTCAAGTATCAAATATGATTCACTAATATAAACAAACAGTTCTGATTGCCCTAGTGAGCGTTAGTTGGCAAAAAAGTGCCTTTTCAAGTGTTTAGCGCACGTTACTTTTACCTACGGAATGAATTATCTCTTATGTATAATTACTGTGCACATCATTTTCCGTTCTTTCCTTTACATAATAAGATGACGGAGGTTTGAAGATAGAGCCGAACGTAAGCTACTAGAACTTCTTGACGGCAAATAACCTTTATTTTTCAATAAAAATCTGTTACATTAATAGAATTGCTGCGTACAGGTCTTGTCTATATTTCATTTGGATGGCATCGGGACGTAAGGGTTCCAGTTTCCGGATGTAAAGGGACCAAGACAAACAAGATAGCCCCTTTGAGCTAAGGCTCGTAGGATTTGTCTTGACAAGAACTACATCTCTAGATGGTGATATCGTTAAATCTTGATTAGGTACAACTTGATACACTTCTTCGTGATCATTCTTCATTTTAGTTCTTCGTTGTTTATTCCCCCAATCTTAGGATCCACGAACTGTCTAATAAAATTAAACAACTCTGTAAATTTAATTCAGGACATGAAACGATAATTAAGGACTAAGAGATCTGCAAAAAAAATAACACGCTGACGTAAGATAGGTATAGAACTAAGAAAACTTATATAAGGCCCCACAAACTGTTAAATAAAGAAGGACAAAAATAATGGACAGCAAAGACTTATCAAGTACAATGTGTTACTTTGCATTTATGAACTAAGTGTCCTAAGTAACAGTCACATCCAGACCTTCTCATTATTATATATTACCAAACAGGTTACTATAACTGCACTAATGGTCTTTAATAAAGAGGACTATTTGCCAAGTTAGAATGAAGAAGAAAACGAACGTGTGTCCTCATAATTATCTAGTACCAGGGCGACCGAGCTCCGCTCGTTGTCTTTTGAGTTGGTCGGAAAAAAATTGTTGTGTATCGGAAATATAACCTATCTTTTTATATTTATAGTTTACTATAAGTACTGGTAGTATGTTTTTGTGTTTCGAATTTAAAGAGATGTCAGAAGAATATCAAGAAAATGTATGCACTGGAAATGGAGAGAGAGATTCAATAAATTGTGTGGAAGACGAATCAAAGAAGTGAATTGTTATTAT
Source organism: Saturnia japonica (assembly GCA_033032175.1). Lineage (NCBI taxonomy): Eukaryota > Metazoa > Arthropoda > Insecta > Lepidoptera > Saturniidae > Saturnia > Saturnia japonica. Next base: position 3,412,024 of record CM065330.1, read on the forward strand.
TTACTACAATATTGTAATTCCCCGCGAAAAAAGTTGTTTTTATTCATACACAATATTATGTAACACGCTACATGATATGCAAGATTTCATCAAAATCGTTACAGAAGTTTCTGAGGTATTATTTTTATACAAGAGATGATTCTTTAATATATATCTTTATTATTTAGACAAATATGAGTATTATGAAATTCCCATTATAATACATAGGTGAGACTGGCAACGATTAAAACATAATACAAGATTACACATAGATCGATCATAACTTTTTTAATATCTCTAATAAACACCTTTAACTCACAGACATTACATTATAGTTACCATAAATATATAAGGACAGCAAATATTAAATGAATTATTGAATGAATATTGAATGAATGAATGAACGTGATTTTTTACAAGTATGTGTGTTCTTTCATTGAAAAGTAATTATAATATGCAATAACCATCACATATTATATACAATCATCACTGAATATAATACAGCTAATTAATAAATATATTTGTAGCATCTCTAAATAGTATAAAAGAAAGTCACTTTCCGCGTCTGTTAGTATATTTTTCCGTTACTTCTTTCAAACTACGCAACGAATTTTGATACAACATTCTCTGTAATTTAGAAAAACAAAAAAATGGAATTAAGTTTTTATAAAGTATAGGAAATTCAATAGTGTTAAATCAATTAGTAAAAAATAATAATTTTCGAGCGCTTACATGACTTACGCTGACTCAACCTTAGGAGATACATCAAAATGGCGTACTAAAGAAGTGCAGTTCTTTAAAAAGCCTAAAGAAAGGTCCACAATGACATATATCTATCTTCGAAGGTTGACAGACAGTAAAAGTGTTTATTTAAAAAACAAATTAAAATATTAAGATTATTAATTCAATATTAACCGTTATTCAGATAAATAAATTTGTTACCTTGGGCATTACATGTAGATTAAAATTCTTCTGCACGAAATATAATTTAAATGCATACCCTAGAAGACCCGAAGTACCGAATATCATAGATGCAAAATTACACTCAACTAATAAATTCATTAGCAACGGAACAATTGGACAGAACGCTGTCGCCACTTGCGCTGCGTCCTATCTAACTACTCGCATTAATTCCAAAGCGATCAACTGTATCGAACATGATTTTTTGAATATAAATGACAAAATGAGTAAATTGAATGAAACCAGAGCGAGTCGCTAGTGTATGTATAAATTAATCTAAAGACTCCTTCCACAGTATGTTGAGGATTCTCCTTTGGGAGAAGTATTTTTAATGCAGTTGGTCGCTTTATTCAAGAAAATACCACATAAAACATATCATGCATAAAAATTGATGATGTTAAATATACTCCAACAAATTCAAAAGTTTGGCCTTGATCTTTGTGTACAGTCATGGCAAAAGCAGATCTTACTGGAAATTGGTTTCGCTGCATGGTACATCCGAGATGACTTTTTGATGAGTCGAGAGTGATTCTAGGGATATGTACTTCCTTGCCGGACGGTTCACCAGTAACGATTTTTGCCTTTATTATATTATTACAAAGAGTTGTCACAATAAGTCTAACTCCGTTACATAACCCATCTGAAACATCCGAATTACGTAACAGCATTTTTTTTTATTAGTTTTAATTCGTGTGGGTGGTAAGTCTGAAATGTTGACTGTATTAAGAAATTCCGTTGTAAATTCAAGTGTTCCTTCCGGTTGGCCTTTCAATGAGTAATGACTATGGTAGATTGTGTACTCTCCTGGAAGTTTGACAACCTTTTATTGTTGATTCTATCAACGTATTTATTCAATGGTACGAGTATTGCTCTATGTTTCATTCCCTCATTATTTTCACTGGCAAAATAGTTTCTAAACACTTCATCAATAAAATTGTTGTTCGAAATGATCTTTTGTGGCTTTACAATCTCTTCCATTCTATTTAATGGCATTTCACCGTTGTCTAACTTGAATAGATATTCAGCAAATTGATGTTATTCTATATCAATGCGCACGTTTTCTTCTAAAGGAAATACCTTAAAACGTGACCATAAAGGACATTATTTAATAGAAAAGTCCCATAATTTATTTTTATTTGCTCGTGGCTGTACAGGCAAATATTAACGAAAATCTACCCCAAGTACTATTGTTTGTTCGTAAAAGTGGACAATTTTTTACAGTCGGTTACATGTTAGTTACAATGTAAGTCTTGCATTTGTTGTTCTCAAGGCTCCATCTAACGTTTTTTTAAATCTGTGATCAAAATATTAAAACCAACTATTAAATTGTCTCGCTTATAATATAAAATCCTCCAGCTACAACTAGTTCAAAAAAACAATGTGTCGTCGAGTAGCTAATGATTTTTTCCTTTTATTATTAACGATAGTACAATTGGCTGCAACGCAGCTTCCCAGGTTGAATAAATTTAAGACTGTAACAGTAAAACCGTGTATCTATCTAGATGAACTTAGAAAGTAAATCATTATCTAAATACAACATAAATATTCAAAATCTTTAGTTTCGTTTCCTTGAAATCAATTACATATTAAATATGATGAGCCTTGCCCTATAGTGTAATATTATACGTGAACTTGTCCTATTAATTTTGAAGTCTATAAGATTCTTGCTATTTGTTGTTTATGCCCTTTAATAGTTTTTCTATTCAGAAACTTATTCTTTGTTCCTTTCATAAGTAAATACTTGTTATACTGTCATATTATAGAGCTTATTATTACAACTATGCAAAAATGTAGTGAAATGCTATCTGTTATTGAGTAGCTAAATTAATTAATATATAAATTAGTTATAAAATACTGTGTTTGATTTTATTAATTCTAGAAAACGTACAGCCATTTGTCGTTCATTAGCTGAACTATTTCGTGCCAACTGTTACGAAGAAGGTAGTATTTAATAAAAATATTGTTTGTAATATATTATTGTTTCTGATTGGAAAAAAACCTATATAGATAAACTTAGAATGTAAAACATTATCTAAATGCAAAGTTGCATCAAAATCATTGGAGCCGTTTCCGAGAAACCAATTACTTAAATATTTATACAAGAATTGCTCACTTAATATAATAGCATTATTATACTATTGAAATAATATTAGAACACCCGGAATCCTGAAATTTCCTGTCATCAAAATGCTTCCTTTGATAATTGACACGAGTCAGTATTAGTATTTTGATTGCTTTTTCTGAAGTCTGTGCTCTCTATACTTGATTGGAGGGCAGTAATCTAATGTGTAATAAATAAGCGAACTTAAATAAATTGTACTATGTAACTAACTAAATGTACATTACATTAATTATGTAACACATTACACGTATGTTATAAATGTATGTATGTAAGAAAATAACTAATAAAAAAAAAACTATGTATTTATTCGCAAATGTAGGTGGGTGTAAGGAGGTGTCGAATTATATCTTCAGCACTGAGTCGCCCAAGCCAACTTGAGCTGCATGTTGTGCACCCTGCTGAGATGCCGATGGATTTAGATGTTGTGTTTGGATTGTAGTGTGCTTACCATCAGGGACAGAACCGTCAATGTGCCGAACAAATATATAAAAATACATGGATAAATATTGTTGAATGAGACCGATTTATATCAGAGTCAATATAACGAGTCATGTGTTTAGCGATTGGAGAGCGGTGAGCTGCGCAGGCAACGCGATGCGCGAGACTCGCGAGCGCATGCTACCCCCAGAGCTACAATACAGAGGACTGTATTACTAGTTATCGTATAGTAGTCTACCGATAGATTATCGTGCTCTGATTAGATAATGGAGGAATAAAATGAGGCTCCACAGTTTCTTCTAGCCATTGTATGCGACTGTGTACAAAACATGACACCGTTACTTTTGGCACTGGTACTCTTCACGACCGCGCTCTCTAGCGCTGATCGGTACCACCCAGCTGCTCCTTCCGGGGCTTCGAGACACACTCCACTAAAGAACGCGGCCGAGGCCTCGGCTGAATACTGGATAAGCGATGCGCAAGCGCATATCAAACGCTTTGACAAGGAGCGTCTTGTGGGCCAATCCGCCGGACACGCGCGCAATGTGGTTATGTTTCTTGGGGATGGATTGTCAGTGCCCACGCTAGCAGCTGCACGCACACTCCTGGGCCAGCGCCGGGGTCAGACCGGAGAGGAAGCGACGCTCACCTTTGAAGAGTTCCCCACCGTTGGACTCTCAAAGGTTAGTTCGGTCTACGGCTGCGTGCTGTCACTATTTAACTTTCTTATGTTCATGCTATTCTTATATCGCAGACGTATTGTGTAAACGAACAAATACCGGACTCAGCGTGTACGGCAACTGCGTACCTCTGCGGCGTAAAGAATAACGATGGCACGTTGGGTGTGACGGCAGCCGTCCCACGGAGCGACTGTGTTGCTTCACTGGACACCTCAACCCACCTGCAATCTATAGCTGAATGGGCGCTGGCTGACGGTCGGGATGCAGGTTAGCACTGAGCCCCTCGAGACCCTGCTCGGAAACGAACTCTGATCAGAACAAGTTGTCTTGCTTGTATTTCGCAGGTATTGTGACTACAACGCGGGTGACGCACGCATCGCCGGCCGGAACGTACGCAAAATCTGCCGACAGGTATTGGGAGAACGACGCGGAGGTGCGGGAGTATGGACAAGATCCAGCACTGTGCCCGGACATCGCGTACCAGCTGATACACTCACACCCCGGCAAGAATTTTAAGGTGAATCGGATTGTTTACGGCATTTTGGACATAACTATGAGGAGAGTATTTGTTTCTGGGATTCTTTATTCTTCTGAGTATTTTAAGAGGAACAGGAGAATTTGAAGTAGGGCTTTATTACCTAGTACTTAATTTTTTATTAACCCTGCGATCTGGCTTACTTGTAATATATTTATATATACACTATTGTTACTTATGTTGTTAATGCCATAGAGATAATTTACTTCACTTAATATGATTGTTTTCGCGTCGCAGCCTGTACAAACCGTACTAATGATACTTATAACACCTTTATTACAAAAAACTTAGATATACTACAATGTATTACCTTTCTGCTAACAGTTCTGATTTGAAACATACAGTAACCCACTAACACCAAGGCAACAATATCGTGACATGTAGTAGTTAAGCGTGCTTCCTTGTTTATCTTGATAATTATTTCATGCTAGCTAATTAACAATTTATAATACTTCATTAAAGACAGTATTTCACATCACACGGCTCTTCCGCGCTATTTTATGTATATTTATATACCTGAGCCGAATGTTAAATTATTGTAATGTTCCCATGTCTCCCAAACTATGCCTCCAAATAAAATGATAAAGCGCAAAGTTTATATTCATAAAATTGTCTTGATTGTCAAGAAACTTTCATTCATATTATTTCATATTAAGTAAAGAATGTTTTTTATATATAATACAATAATGTTCTAGGTAGGTAAATTTAATTCTAATTTTAACCAATAATTTATTGCTTTCATGCATGTTGAGATTGGCTGTTATTAGTTGTTTATTTATCTTATTACTTATTTTGTGTTTATGTATTATTAATGAAAGACTGTTGCCAATCCAAATAAATAAATTCGTAATGATTAATATACCGTGCCTAATAATAATGCTCATAAATCACTTTTAATTTTCAATCAATTATAGTCACAAAATACCTTATTGTGGCTTATGTGCTATATCTATAGGCGTATAATATTGCAGACTTTTTATAAATGTACTAAAGAGCAATATTTTTGTAGAACATTGTATGTAGGTACCAGTAACCATTACCACCGTCTTAACAAAAATTTAAGGTTACCTGAGCCCAACAGCCTAATGTTAGATAGCATGTACTGTTCCATAAATTTGGCTATCATAATTAACAAAAAAATACGATTCTGACTGGTAGATCTAGAGATTAGCGCGTTCAAAAAAACAAACATACAATCTAACAATAAAACTCTAATACGTTATTATATATAAATATAAATAATTATAAACATAATTTAAGTATAGATTCATCGGAAGTCGAAGCTCATTGGAATAGGAATTGATGTTCATTTACGTAAAAGTTTTTTCCAATTATTCAGGTTATTCTTGGAGGCGGTCGACGCGAATTCATACCGGTCACTGCTGTTGACGAGGAGGGTACTCGTGGGAAAAGAACGGATGACCGCAATCTCATAGATGAGTGGCAAGCAGACAAAGCGGCACGTAACGTCACTTACAAATATATCTGGAATAAACAAGAGCTGGCGGACCTGGCTGCATCTCCACCAGAGTATCTGCTCGGTCTATTCGAAGGAACGCATCTGCAGTATCACATGGAAGCGGATCTGACGACAGAGCCGACCCTCGCGGAGTTAACGGAGGTCGCCATCAAGTCGCTGAGCCGAAACGAGAAGGGATTCTTCCTATTCGTGGAGAGCGGGCGCATCGACCACGCGCATCACGACAGCTACCCGGAGCTAGCGCTGGACGAGACGATCGAGTTGGACCGGGCCGTGCAGCGTGCGGCCGCTTTGCTCTCCGACGAGGACTCCTTAATCGTGGTAACGGCTGATCACGCACACGTCATGACCTTCAATGGGTACTCGCCTCGCGGCCATGATGTACTGGGAGCTTCCCGCGACTTGGACTGGGACGGCGTGCCCTACATGACGCTCTCCTATACCAATGGTGCAGGTTTTCGTCAGCACCAGAACGGTCTTCGCCCGGATGTCACCAAGGAATCAGATTTTCGTGAGTATCACAATTGACCTTTTTCTGTATTTATAATAGAATCATAGGGCATCAAAAAATAAAAACAATTACTAATACAAAATTGGGTACGTGTTCGGGCGTTAGAAGTTATACGTTCATGACGTAACAAAAGGTTTTTTAAATTACACGAAATTTATATATGGATATAATAAAAGGAATTAAAAAAACTAAAAATACTGAAATTTATTTCAACTTATTATTATTATTATTATATTTGGTAAGACACACTAGCAGCTAATTAGCTGATGCGTGCGTATCAAATAGCTTGGAGATATCTTCCTTGTCCAATCTGCTCTTAAAGGCGGTTATGGTAGGAGCCATCACAACTTTTTCTGGAAGTTTGTTCCATGCTGTGACCACTCTGTTAGGCAAGAACTGCTTCATTGGGTTTCTTTTTGCTGGGAATTCCCAAAGTTTCAAGGGATGACCTCGTAGGTGTTTATTTTCATTTGACTTAAACATATCTTTAAGGCTGGGCACATCGTAATAATTAGTGAGGATTTTATAAGTTTCGATTAACCTGCCCCTTTGTCTACGGTGTTCTAGTGTGGTAAGGCCAAGGTTTATGAGGCGCTGTTCATAGGGTAAGTTACGCATTGCATACACCATCTTAGTAGCCCTTCTCTGTACATTTTCAATGAGCTTAATGTCTTTTTTGAAGTAGGGATCCCAGATAATATAAGCATGTTCAAGAAGTGGTCTAATATAGGTCTTGTATAACTTTATAAAAGTTTTAGCTGTTAGGAATTTAAATGCCTTGCGAATGATATAAAGGATCGAATTAGTTTTCTTCACAACCCCAAGCACATGAGTTCCCCATTTAAGATCTTTGGATACTGTAACTCCCAAGTCCCTTTGTGTTTCAACTGCGGTTAATTGTTCACCACCAAGATAGTATATCTGACAAGGATTATTACTACCAATGTGTAGCACGGAGCACTTATTCACATTTAAAGTTAGAAGCCAGTCATGAGTCCACTTAAAAATCGCATTAAGGTCATTCTGTATAGCTCGCCAGTTGCTTCGAGGGTTAGCAAAAAATTTGGTATCATCAGCAAAAAGCGAAAAAGGTAGTTGCAGAGTACTTTTCAAGTCTGAGAGGAACAAGATAAAGAGCAATGGACCAAGCACCGAACCTTGAGGAACGCCACTGAGGACACTTCGCGGATCGGACATGACTTCTCCAATGCGCACCCGAAACGTTCTACCAGAAAGGAAGTCGCATATCCAGGCTAAAATGCTTCCACGTATGCCAAGGTGTTCCAATTTATGTATGAGGCGTTTCAGAGGAACACGGTCAAATGCCTTCTCATAATCCAAGTAAATGATATCTGTTGGCTGTCCATTACTATGGTTCCGTGTCCACTCGTTTAAGCAATTTAGTAAATTGGTTGTAACAGATCGTTTTGGGATGAAACCATGCTGCTCATCCAGGGTAATCTTTTCATGTATTAGAAATTCTCTTATGTGGCAAGCTATCATCATCTCCATGGTTTTGCACAATACACTGGTCAAACTTATGGGCCTATAGTTGACGGGCAGTAATTTATTTCCTTTTTTATAAATCGGTACTACATTTGCCGTTTTCCAGTCAGCTGTATTCCAGTCAGCTGTTTTCCAGTCACTTATGTATATTATTTCGAGATGACACTGATACAACATTTAAAAAATAATATGAGGTGTGACCATCTTCACCACAATATAACAAAGGGTCTAGCAAGCAACAACAAGCAGTAAGCAACACTATTCTCACTAGTAGTACCGGAAATGCCTAGTCAGTCAGTCTAGTCAGTGAAGCTTGCGCACTGTCAAATAAATCGAGTGTGTCTAACTTCAACACAATAAAACAATAGGCTTACCAATCAACTTCGTGTTGTAGACTGTCTGGTACTGTTTACGTGGTTAATGCTAAATTTAGCTGTATTGGGTGGTGAAAAGATTGACGACGAAACTGCATGGGACTTTTAAAGAAAGCAGCTCGTTAAAAGAGTAAATATGATCATTATTTTGCTGGCGAAGACGTGCACTTCCTTCCTGCAAGACTGCTTTAAGCGGGATATTGTCCACAATCCACTACAAAAAAAAAGAAAAAGGATTTTTTTCTTCTACGAGAGCAAAAGCGCGCGAACTCGTACAGCAACGGATCAATGCTAATTGCAAGTGACGTTAAGATATGTGCTGGAGCGGGATGAAGTTTAAGCAGATCACCAACCAATATATTATGAAATAGGCGCAACCAGGTACAATGTGTAGAAGTTCACTCTCATCATTTTTTTATAACGTGCCTAAATAAATTATAATTTCAAAAACAATAGAAATTCAGTTACTTGTAAGACTGAAAAACTAGTCTAGGTTGATGCCTGTGCCAGTATTAATGTAAGATGTTGTTCGCAGGCACTCTGCAGTGGAGGGCGCACGTGGACGTTCCGCTGGAGTGGGAGACGCACGGCGGAGACGACGTGGCGGTGTTCGCACGCGGGCCGCATCACGAGCTATTCACGGGCCTCTACGAGCAGAATCACATTCCGCATCGCATGGCGTACGCGGCCTGCATCGGCCCTGGCCAGCACGCCTGCAACGCTACCGGCGTCCTGTGAACCGGCTCACCCGTCTCGTTCGCACTCATGCTGGCTATACTCCTCTGCCGGCCAGTGCTGTGCCGTTCTTGACTTCATAATAACTTATATAATTATTGTGTACGACTAATCTGTTTAATACAATAAACACTATGACGAAAAAGAAAAAGCATTTTTTTTTGTTTACATTTACATAAATTGAAACAAAAAAATTAACACACGAGTACATAAGATGGCAATAAACAAATATATTATCAGCTTTTTCCCGCGACTTCCTCTGCGTAGTCTTCAGAATTAGGTCCCGAGGGAAATTAAAGATATGCCATTGCTGTCAATTTTCACCAAAGAAGCAAGTAGACATGAGTAGTTTCGGTATCGTCACAATTGAACTATGACTCTCTTTTAAAGTAGTTCTTAAATTATTAATTATTTTCTAATTATAAAAAAAAAAATTACCATATTTTTTTAGAAACTGGAAAGTCACTGAAACTTTATTTTAAAAGTTTACTTTTCTTAAAAAGGTGGAAACGCTGTCAGCCATATTAGTATATAATATATTATTTCTGCTGTGACGTCATACGGGTCGATAACAAACATTTGACATTTAGCAAACCTTCATCATTGTAAAATCTCGATATTTTTATTACTTAGCGAATTTCACACGTTTAGTTCGTGCATAGATTATATTATGCTTTCTATTTATATGTTTAACATACGAAGTTTATATTATCCCTTCAGTTCCAATAACAAGTATTATGTATAAATTTGTGACTGTTTTATGTTTTGATAATGTATCATTTTTATGTGTTATTTATTCTACAGTAAACTGAAACTTTGGCAACTAAATTGTATAACGGTTATTTGTCACACTTGAAATTAGCAAAATTGCCTATATAGAAATATAAGCAAAAAAAAAAATTAAATTTTCTTAGAGTCCTATGATGTCACAACATGGCCGATAGCGTTTTCAGAGTTCAAAATCTACGCATCTTACACTTTCAATATCCGAAATCGATAAATATTGATTTTTTTAAGTCAAATATTACAGAAAATATTTATTTATTGGACCAAATTTGATATGAGTCAAGTAGTCTATCGATTGAGGGTACAATGCGATGAGGTTTTACAAGAGTTTTCAAGTTTTTTGTTATTATTTTCTAATCTTAGCAACGGAAAATATGACGTAATCCGTTTTATAATGTGACAGACCTATGTCGCGCATACGCGTCCGGAAACCAAAATAGTGCGCATGAAGCAGGCGATGGTACTTGCACCTTGGAACATTCGATCCACTGACCATTTTAGAAGGCGAAGTAACGAATGGCTCATACGATGTCCTTAAATGGCACATAGGACTTAATATAAATGCATATAGAAAAAAGAAATTTTAAGTGGCGTAATCATCTGGTATAGGCATATAATAAACACATGATTTAAAGCTAAAAAAATTTACAATCCTTTTTCAAAAAACGCGAAACCTCTATAACTCAGATTTGTTTGCGTCTTCCTTGAAGTTTATCTTACCGAGGTCCTACTGTTGCAACTAGGGTTTCATATTACAATGTAATCAGTTTAATTACTACACTGATAAACTAAAAAATACGGTTTCTAAAATAAATAAAATCTATTAATTTGATAATAATTATAATTAACATATAAATAATTATGAATGATTTAGCTGATAAGCTTATACTTCCAAGATTAACACTGCTACAAATCTAAATATTTTACCTAATTGCAAGATTATTTTAATAAAAAACTGAGTAATACATACACAAATGTTTTATCACTGTATCAGTATTGTTAAAAGTGCAAAAAAACAGTTTGTATTATAACAAATTTATAGTAGTCTTTTAATAATGTGTATAGATTTTGCTTTTCATATATCTGCTGGAAGTTACTTACATATTCCAACAGCTTGAACCTCAAATGATTTATTGTAGAATTAAGTGTGGCAAGTAGGAAATTTAAGTAATTTCTGTGGGCATGGGTGACGTGGCCTGGTAGGTTATTTCTGAATCCTAATATCCCAAATTAATCTTCGAGATACGATGGCGTACTGGGACTTTAAAGAATATTATAGAGAAAAGAAAGGATGTGACTATTTAGATTTAGCCGAATTGGAAGAAAACTGAGCTTTGAAAGATATTTCGTTATATGACCGTATATTTTAGCCCATAGATGAAGCGGATACAGACATTCTGTAGGCTCTCTAACTTACTAACCAGTTCTTCAGCAGCATTATTATACCAGACATCCGCATAATCAAGGACAGGTTAAAGTATTTACTCAGCAAGGAACAGTTTAGTCGAGACTGTTAAGAGATTACGCATTCTTCTTAAAGAGCTCAATGAAACGAAAATTTTTCTACTAACTTCACTTACGTGATTATTCCAGGACAGATTTTTATCAAAACTTTCTCCTAGATTTTTAGCTGTATTTGAATAAGGAATTGCTACATCCTTTAAAATAATGGGAGATAAAGAGTTCCAGTTTAACCTATTAAGTTGCTTTGTACCACCAATCAGTAAACATTGTAATTTATTAAGGTTAAGATAGAGCCAATGGAAATCAGTCCAATGTGTTATCTTATGAAGGTCTGAATTCTTATCGTCTACTGCATTAAAGAAATCGAAGACTGGAGTTTGGTAATAAAGCTGTAGATCATCAGCATAAATGTGGTAAGAAGATGAAAGAGATTTATTTATAGGATCAATAAAACTTGAGAAAAAAAGATGTGATAGTACACCACCTTGAGGAAACCAAGTTCTACTTTCGCACCACTGTGAATATTTGTTTAGATGATAAAAGATAGAAATACCAACTAATTATTTATTGGCTTTATACAACATAGAATTTTACAGTTATATAATTAAACATGACAACCAGATAGTCGTCAATGTCACACTTAACCGTACATATGTGTACTTTAGTACATTAGGTATACAAAAACATCTTTAAAGATAACATAAAACATTAAATTACCCACATATTCATAGGAATTATTCACAGTAAATTACTAGTTTTACAATAAGGAGGCCTTTTCAAAAAGCGGGGCATCTATCCTGTTCTATCCTACCGGTGGTCTACGGAGGTTACAGATCTCCCATACGCCCTGGTCTGCGGCACCGTGGTTGTACTGGAGCAGCCGCCGACTGCGTTCTTGTAATATCGAGGAGGTAGCCCGGCTATATGCCGCCTACACAGTACATGAGACAGATCCAGATACTTTGTAATATTTAGGTAGACTATATTACGACATGTTATCAATCCATATATTTAATTTTGTTTGAAATATGCGGAGAAAAATGTTTTAATATCAAAGTATGTAATCTAATTTTTTAATTGAAATATCTATTAATAGTTACCAACAGATAAATCAATCATTGTCACGTATTCGATTAGTCCTCGATAATAATCCTAATTGAGATAGTTATTACTGAAATTATCACTTCGTTGATCATAATTAACTTAAATTATGATAACTCAAGTATCAAATATGATTCACTAATATAAACAAACAGTTCTGATTGCCTAGTGAGCGTTAGTTGGCAAAAAAGTGCCTTTTCAAGTGTTTAGCGCACGTTACTTTTACCTACGGAATGAATTATCTCTTACGTATAATTACTGTGCACATCATTTTCCGTTCTTTCCTTTACATAATAAGATGACGGAGGTTTGAAGATAGAGCCGAACGTAAGCTACTAGAACTTCTTGACGGCAAATAACCTTTATTTTTCAATAAAAATCTGTTACATTAATAGAATTGCTGCGTACAGGTCTTGTCTATATTTCATTTGGATGGCATCGGGACGTAAGGGTTCCAGTTTCCGGATGTAAAGGGACCAAGACAAACAAGATAGCCCCTTTGAGCTAAGGCTCGTAGGATTTGTCTTGACAAGAACTACATCTCTAGATGGTGATATCGTTAAATCTTGATTAGGTACAGCTTGATACACTTCTTCGTGATCATTCTTCATTTTAGTTCTTCGTTGTTTATTCCCCCAATCTTAGGATCCACGAACTGTCTAATAAAATTAAACAACTCTGTAAATTTAATTCAGGACATGAAACGATAATTAAGGACTAAGAGATCTGCAAAAAAAATAACACGCTGACGTAAGATAGGTATAGAACTAAGAAAACTTATATAAGGCCCCACAAACTGTTAAATAAAGAAGGACAAAAATAATGGACAGCAAAGACTTATCAAGTACAATGTGTTACTTTGCATTTATGAACTAAGTGTCCTAAGTAACAGTCACATCCAGACCTTCTCATTATTATATATTACCAAACAGGTTACTATAACTGCACTAATGGTCTTTAATAAAGAGGACTATTTGCCAAGTTAGAATGAAGAAGAAAACGAACGTGTGTCCTCATAATTATCTAGTACCAGGGCGACCGAGCTCCGCTCGTTGTCTTTTGAGTTGGTCGGAAAAAAATTGTTGTGTATCGGAAATATAACCTATCTTTTTATATTTATAGTTTACTATAAGTACTGGTAGTATGTTTTTGTGTTTCGAATTTAAAGAGATGTCAGAAGAATATCAAGAAAATGTATGCCCTGGAAATGGAGAGAGAGATTCAATAAATTGTGTGGAAGACGAATCAAAGAAGTGAATTGTTATTATTTACTACAATATTGTAATTCCCCGCGAAAAAAGTTGTTTTTATTCATACACAATATTATGTAACACGCTACATGATATGCAAGATTTCATCAAAATCGTTACAGAAGTTTCTGAGGTATTATTTTTATACAAGAGATGATTCTTTAATATATATCTTTATTATTTAGACAAATATGAGTATTATGAAATTCCCATTATAATACATAGGTGAAGACTGGCAACGATTAAAACATAATACAAGATTACACATAGATCGATCATAACTTTTTTAATATCTCTAATAAACACCTTTAACTCACAGACATTACATTATAGTTACAATAAATATATAAGGACAGCAAATATTAAATGAAACACGTGATTTTTTACAAGTATGTGTGTTCTTTCATTGAAAAGTAATTATAATATGCAATAACCATCACATATTATATACAATCATCACTGAATATAATACAGCTAATTAATAAATATATTTGTAGCATCTCTAAATAGTATAAAAGAAAGTCACTTTCCGCGTCTGTTAGTATATTTTTCCGTTACTTCTTTCAAACTACGCAACGAATTTTGATACAACATTCTCTGTAATTTAGAAAAACAAAAAAATGGAATTAAGTTTTTGTAAAGTATAGGAAATTCAATAGTGTTAAATCAATTAGTAAAAAATAATAATTTTCGAGCGCTTACATGACTTACGCTGACTCAACCTTAGGAGATACATCAAAATGGCGTACTAAAGAAGTGCAGTTCTTTAAAAAGCCTAAAGAAAGGTCCACAATGACATATATCTATCTTCGAAGGTTGACAGACAGTAAAAGTGTTTATTTAAAAAAAAAATTAAAATATTAAGATTATTAATTCAGTATTAACCGTTATTCAGATAAATAAATTTGTTACCTTGGGCATTACATGTAGATTAAAATTGTTCTGCACGAAATATAATTTAAATGCATACCCTAGAAGACCCCAAGTACCGAATATCATAGATGCAAAATTACACTCAACTAATAAATTCATTAGCAACGGAACAATTGGACAGAACGCTGTCGCCACTTGCGCTGCGTCCTATCTAACTACTCGCATTAATTCCAAAGCGATCAACTGTATCGAACATGATTTTTTGAATATAAATGACAAAATGAGTAAATTGAATGAAACCAGAGCGAGTCGCTAGTGTATGTATAAATTAATCTAAAGACTCCTTCCACAGTTTGTTGAGGATTCTCCTTTGGGAGAAGTATTTTTAATGCAGTTGGTCGCTTTATTCAAGAAAATACCACATAAAACATATCATGCATAAAAATTGATGATGTTAAATATACTCCAACAAATTCAAAAGTTTGGCCTTGATCTTTGTGTACAGTCATGGCAAAAGCAGATCTTACTGGAAATTGGTTTCGCTGCATGGTACATCCGAGATGACTTTTTGATGAGTCGAGAGTGATTCTAGGGATATGTACTTCCTTGCCGGACGGTTCACTAGTAACGATTTTTGCCTTTATTATATTATTACAAAGAGTTGTCACAATAAGTCTAACTCCGTTACATAACCCTTCTGAAACATCCGAATTACGTAACAGCATTTTTATTTTTTTAGTTTTAATTCGTGTGGGTGGTAAGTCTGAAATGTTGACTGTATTAAGAAATTCCGTTGTAAATTCAAGTGTTCCTTCCGGTTGGCCTTTCAATGAGTAATGACTATGGTAGATTGTGTACTCTCCTGGAAGTTTGACAACCTTTTATTGTTGATTCTATCAACGTATTTATTCAATGGTACGAGTATTGCTCTATATTTCATTCCCTCATTATTTTCACTGGCAAAACAGTTTCCAAACACTTTGTAGCGACATCTACATAGCGACACACAGCGACATCTATCGAGCCACATACGACGCATCCTACATCGCACTATAGAAATTAACTTTTCGATTGAGCGTATATACAAGAACCCGAGTACAACCGTGGGGCAGCTGCCCGCCAGACATAACACCCGTCTGGTCGGAGGATCCTCCCTTTGCAATAGTTCTTCTACACTGGTGACCCCGAGCATGAACGTCAGCGCAACCTTCTTCGCACAGCTACATCGTGACGTCATCATCACTTCCACAAACTTTCGAGCAGCGAGTCATACAGCCAGCCAGCATCCACGGCTACTACGGGTATCCTGACCACCAGCATGCAGCGGGCGCGCATTCCTGGTCATCACCCACAGCCTTCTCAGTGACCTTGGCACAGCACACTGCACTTCGGCCGGTCAGCAAGCAGAGACGCACTTCTCTCCTGGTCGACGCAGCAGCCAGCCACTACGTAGCACTGCAACACTCCGACTCACTGGGGCATCACCCCGACTCACTGGGGCATCACCGCAGACAGTTCCGACTCACCGTGAACTATGCGGCATCTGGTTCCGACTCACTGGAACATCCCACTGGCCCGGCAAGCATCACTAGATGATGTATGGACGACTCAACCTGCTATCGACCTCCGGTCTCGGAGGGGAGTGATGTAGCGACATCTACATAGCGACACACAGCGACATCTATCGAGCCACATACGACGCATCCTACATCGCACTATAGAAATTAACTTTTCGATTGAGCGTATATACAAGAACCCGAGTACAACCGTGGGGCAGCTGCCCGCCAGACATAACACCCGTCTGGTCGGAGGATCCTCCCTTTGCAATAGTTCTTCTACAACTTCATCAATAAGATTGTTGTTCGAAATGATATTTTGTGGCTATACAATTTCTTCCATTCTACATATTTAATGGCATTTCACCGTTGTTTAACTTGAATAGATATTCAGCAAATTGATGTTATTCTATATCAATGCGCACGTTTTCTTCTAAAGGAAATACCTTAAAACGTGACCATAAAGGACATTATTTAATAGAAAAGTCCCATAATTTATTTTTATTTGCTCGTGGCTGTACAGGCAAATATTAACGAAAATCTACCCCAAGTACTATTGTTTGTTCGTAAAAGTGGACAATTTTTTACAGTCGGTTACATGTTAGTTACAATGTAAGTCTTGCATTTGTTGTTCTCAAGGCTCCATCTAACGTTTTTTTAAATCTGTGATCAAAATATTAAAGCCAACTATTAAATTGTCTCGCTTATAATATAAAATCCTCCAGCTACAACTAGTTCAAAAAAACAATGTGTCGTCGTGTTTCGTACTCATATAAAACCTTATTATCAATACTCGATGGGACTGGCAAACGCAGCTGACAGCTGTCATGCTTTATGTACTCGTCGAATTTTGGAGCTCTGATCGCGAGGCACGCAACAAGAATCGCTGTGCAAAACCGAATCTGAATTCGTATGGTGACCTGAATCGTGTCAGTGGATATCATAAATATTCAAAATCTTTAGTTTCGTTTCCTTGAAATCAATTACATATTAAATATGATGAGCCTTGCCCTATAGTGTAATATTATACGTGAACTTGTCCTATTAATTTTGAAGTCTATAAGATTCTTGCTATTTGTTGTTTATGCCCTTTAATAGTTTTTCTATTCAGAAACTTATTCTTTGTTCCTTTCATAAGTAAATACTTGTTATACTGTCATATTATAGAGCTTACTATTACAACTATGCAAAAATGTAGTGAAATGCTATCTGTTATTGAGTAGCTAAATTAATTAATATATAAATTAGTTATAAAATACTGTGTTTGATTTTATTAATTCTATATAACGTACAGCCATTTGTCGTTCATTAGCTGATGAACTATTTCGTGCCAACTGTTACGAAGAAGGTAGTATTTAATAAAAATATTGTTTGTAATATATTATTGTTTCTGATTGGAAAAAAACCTATATAAATAAACTTAGAATGTAAAACATTATCTAAATGCAAAGTTGCATCAAAATCATTGGAGCCGTTTCCGAGAAACCAATTACTTAAATATTTATACAAGAATTGCTCACTTAATATAATAGCATTATTATACTATTAAAATAATATTAGAACACCCGGAATCCTGAAATTTCCTGACATCAAAATGCTTCCTTTGATAATTGACACGAGTCAGTATTAGTATTTTGATTGCTTTTTCTGAAGTCTGTGTTCTCTATACTTGAATGGAAGGCAGTAATCTAATGTGTAATAAATAAGCGAATTTAAATAAATTGTACTATGAAACTAAGTAAATGTACATTACATTATATGTAACACATTACATATATGTTATAAATGTATGTATGTAAATAAATAACTAATAAATAAATAAACTAAGTATACCATCGAAAATGTGGGTGTAGGGGGTGTTGAATTATATCTTCAGCACTGAGGCGCCCAAGACAACCTCACCTGCATGTTGTGCACCCTGCTGAGATGCCGATGGATTTAGATGTTGTGTTTGGATTGTAGTGTGCTTACCATCAGGGACAGAACCGTCAATGTGCCGAACAAATATATAAAAATACATGGATAAATATTGTTGAATGAGACCGATTTATATCAGGGTCAATATAACGAGTCATGTGTTTAGCGATTGGTGAGCGGTGAGCTGCGAAGGCAACGCGATGCGCGAGACTCGCGAGCGCATGCTACCCCCAGAGCTACAATACAGAGGACTGTATTACTAGTTATCGTATAGTAGTCTACCGATAGATTATCGCGCTCTGATTAGATAATGGGGGAATAAAATGAGGCTCCACAGTTTCGTCTAGCCATTGTATGCGACTGTGTACAAAACATGACACCGTTACTTTTGGCACTGGTACTCTTCACGACCGCGCTCTCTAGCGCTGATCGGTACCACCCAGCCGCTCCTTCCGGGGCTTCGAGACACGCTCCACTAAAGAACGCGGCTGAGGCCTCGGCTGAATACTGGATAAGCGATGCGCAAGCGCATATCAAACGTTTTGCCAAGGAGCGTCTTCTGGGCCAATCCGCCGGACACGCGCGCAATGTGGTTATGTTTCTTGGGGATGGAATGTCAGTGCCCACGCTAGCAGCTGCACGCACACTCCTGGGCCAGCGCCGGGGTCAGACCGGAGAGGAAGCGACGCTCACCTTTGAAGAGTTCCCCACCGTTGGACTCTCAAAGGTTAGTTCGGTCTACGGCTGCTTGCTGTCACTATTTAACTTGCATATGTTCATGCTATTCTTATATCGCAGACGTATTGTGTAAACGAACAAATACCGGACTCAGCGTGCACGGCAACTGCGTACCTCTGCGGTGTAAAGAATAACGATGGCACGTTGGGTGTGACGGCAGCCGTCCCACGGAGCGACTGTGTTGCTTCACTGGACACCTCAACCCACCTGCAATCTATAGCTGAATGGGCGCTGGCTGACGGTCGGGATGCAGGTTAGCACTGAGCCCCTCGAGACCCTGCTCGGAAATGAACTCTGATCAGAACAAGTTGTCTTGCTTGTATTTCGCAGGTATTGTGACTACAACGCGGGTGACGCACGCATCGCCGGCCGGAACGTACGCAAAATCTGCCGACAGGTATTGGGAGAACGACGCGGAGGTGCGGGAGTATGGACAAGATCCAGCACTGTGCCCGGACATCGCGTACCAGCTGATACACTCACACCCTGGCAAGAATTTTAAGGTGAATCGGATTGTTTACGGCATTTTGGACATAACTATGAGGAGAGTATTTGTTTCTGGGATTCTTTATTCTTCTGAGTATTTTAAGAGGAACAGGAGAATTTGAAGTAGGGCTTTATTACCTAGTACTTAATTTTTTATTAACCCTGCGATCTGGCTTACTTGTAATATATTTATATATACACTATTGTTACTTATGTTGTCAATTCCATAGAGATAATTTACTTCACTTAATATGATTGTTTTCGCGTCGCAGCCTGTACAAACCGTACTAATGATACTTATAACACCTTTATTACAAAAAACTTAGATATACTACAATGTATTCCTTTGTTGTCCTTTCCTAATGTTACCTTTCTGCTAACAGTTCTGATTTGAAACATACAGTAGCCCACTAACACCAAGGCAACAATATCGTGACATGTAGTAGTTAAGCGTGCTTCCTTGTTTATCTTGATAATTATTTCATGCTAGCTGTGATCCACGGATTCACCAGCGTGTAATTTAAAAGAAATCACTAATTAACAATTTATAATAGTTCATTAAAGACAATATTTCACATCACACGGCTCTTCCGCGCTATTTTATGTATATTTATATACCTGAGCCGAATGTTAAATTATTGTAATGTTCCCATGTCTCCCAAACTATGCCTCCAAATAAAATGATAAAGCGCAAAGTTTATATTCATAAAATTGTCTTGATTGTCAAGAAACTTTTATTCATATTAAGTAAATAATGTTTTTTATATATAATACAATAATGTTCTAGGTAGGTAAATTTAATTCTAATTTTAACCAATAATTTATTGCTTTCATGCATGTTGAGATTGGTTGTTATTAGTTGTTTATTTATCTTATTACTTAATTTGTGTTTATGTATTATTAATGAAAGACTGTTGCCAATCCAAATAAATAAATTCGTAATGATTACTATACCGTGCCTAATAATAATGCTCATAAATCACTTTTAATTTTCAATCAATTATTGTCACAAAATACATTATTGTGGCTTATGTATGAGATATAGGCATATGATATTGCAGACTTTTTATAAATGTACTAAAGAGCAATATTTTTGTAGAATATTGTATGTAGGTACCAGTAACCATTACCACCGTCTTAACAAAAATTTAAGGTTACCTTAGCCCAACAGCCTAATGTTAGATAGCATGTACTTTTCCATGAATTTGGCTATCATAATTCCCAAAAAAATACGATTCTGACTGGTAGATCTAGAGATTAACGCGTTCAAAAAAACAAACATACAATCCAACAATAAAACTCTAAAACTTTATTATATAAAAATATAAATAATTATAAACATAATTTAATTATAGATTCATCGGAAGTCGAAGCTCATTGGAATAGGAATTGATGTTCATTTACATAAAAGTTTTTTCCAATTATTCAGGTTATTCTTGGAGGCGGTCGACGCGAATTCATACCGGTCACTGCTGTTGACGAGGAGGGTACTCGTGGGAAAAGAACGGATGACCGCAATCTCATAGATGAGTGGCAAGCAGACAAGGCGGCACGTAACGTCACTTACAAATATATCTGGAATAAACAAGAGCTGGCGGACCTGGCTGCATCTCCACCAGAGTATCTGCTCGGTCTATTCGAAGGAACGCATCTGCAGTATCACATGGAAGCGGATCTGACGACAGAGCCGACCCTCGCGGAGTTAACGGAGGTCGCCATCAAGTCGCTGAGCCGAAACGAGAAGGGATTCTTCCTATTCGTGGAGAGCGGGCGCATCGACCACGCGCATCACGACAGCTACCCGGAGCTAGCGCTGGACGAGACGATCGAGTTGGACCGGGCCGTGCAGCGTGCGGCCGCTTTGCTCTCCGACGAGGACTCCTTAATCGTGGTAACGGCTGATCACGCACACGTCATGACCTTCAATGGGTACTCGCCTCGCGGCCATGATGTACTGGGAGTTTCCCGCGACCTGGACTGGGATGGCGTGCCCTACATGACGCTCTCCTATACCAATGGTGCAGGTTTTCGTCAGCACCAGAACGGTCTTCGCCCGGATGTCACCAAGGAATCAGATTTTCGTGAGTATCATAATTGACCTTTTTTTGTTTTTATAATAGAATAATAGGGCATTAAAAAATAAAACCAATTACTAATACAAAAAAATGGGTACGTGTTCGGGCGTTAGAAGTTATACGTCTTTGACGTAATAAAAGGTTTTTTTAATTACATTAAATTAATTAATATATTGATATAATAAAAGGAATGAAAAAAAAAACTAAAAATACTCAAATTTATTTCAAATTATGTATATTTTTTCGAGATGACACTGACACAACATTTAAAAAATAGTATGAGGTGTGACCATCTTCACCACAATAAAACAAAAGGGTCTAGCAAGCAACACTATTCTCCCTAGTAGTATCGGAAATGTCTAGTCAGTCAGTCTAATCAGTAAAGCTTGCGCACTGGCAAATAAATGGAGTGTGTCTATCTTCAACAGAATAAAACAATAGGCTTTACGTTACTTTACGTGGTTAATGCTAAACTTAGCTGTATTGGATGGTGAAAAGATTGACGACGAAACTGCATAGGACTTTTAAAGGAAGCAGCTCGTTAAAAAAGGAAATATGATCATTATTTTGCTGGTGAAGACGTACACTTCCTTCCTGCAAGACTGCTGCAAGCGGGATATTGTCCACAATCCAATACAAAAAAAAAAAACAAAGAAAAAGGACTTTTTTTCTTCTACGAGAGCAAAAGCGCGCGAACTCGTACAGCAACGGATCAATGCTAATTGCAAGTGACGTTAAGATATATTCTGGAGCGGGATGAGGTTTAAGCAGTTCACCAACCAATATATTATTAAATAGGCGCAACCAGGTATAATGTGTAGAAATTCACTCTCATTTTTTTTTATAACGTGCCTAAATAAATTATAATTTCAAAAGCATTAGAAATTCAGTTACTTGCAAGACTGAAAAACTAGCCTAGGGTGATGCCTGTGCCAGTAATAATGTAAGATGTTGGTCGCAGGCACTCTGCAGTGGAGGGCGCACGTGGACGTTCCGCTAGAGTGGGAGACGCACGGTGGAGACGACGTGGCGGTGTTCGCACGCGGGCCGCATCACGAGCTGTTCACGGGCCTCTACGAGCAGAATCACATTCCGCATCGCATGGCGTACGCGGCCTGCATCGGCCCTGGCCAGCACGCCTGCAACGCTACCGGCGTCCTGTGAACCGGCTCACCCATCTCGTTCGCACTCATGCTGGCTGTGCTCGTCTGCCGGCCAGTGCTGTGCCGTTCTTGACTTCATAATATCTTTTATAATTATTATGTACGACTAATCTGTTTAATACAATAAACACTATGAAGAAAAAGAAAAAGCATTTTTTTTGTTTTCATTTACATAAATTGAAAAGAAGTAAGTAGACATGAGTAGTTTCGGTATCGTCACAATTGAACTATGACTCTCTTTTAAAGTAGGTCTTAAATTATTAATTATTTTCCAATTAGAAGAAAAAAAATATTACCATATTTTTTCAGAAACTGGAAAGTCACCGAAATTTTATTTTAAAAGTTTACTTCTCTTAAAAAGGTGGTAACGCTGTCAGCCATATTAGTCTATAATATATGTATTATTTCTGCTGTGACGTCATACGGGTCGATAACAAACATTTAACATTTAGCAAACCTTCATCATTGTAAAATCTCGATATTTTAATTACATAGCGAATTTCACTCGTTTAGTTCATGCATAGATTATATTATGCTTTCTATTTATGTGTTTAACATACGAAGTTTTATATTATCTCTTCAGTTCCAATAACAAGTATTATGTATAAATTTGTGACTGTTTTATGTTGTGATAATGTATCATTTTTATGTGTTATTTATTCTACAGTAAACTGAAACTTTGGCAACTAAATTGTATAACGGTTATTTGTCACACTTGACATTAGCAAAATTGCCTATATAGAAATATAAGCAAAAAAATAATTAAATTTGCTTAGAGTCCTATGATGTCACAACATGGCCGATAGCGTTTTCAGAGTTCAAAATCTACGCATCTTACACTTTAAATATCCGAATCGATAAATGTAAGTCAAATATTACAGAAAATATTTATTTATTGGACCAAATTTGATATGAGTCAAGTAGTCTATCGATTGAGGGTACTACAATGCGATGAGGTTTTACACGAGTTTTCATGTTTTTTGTTATTATTTTCTAATATTAGCAACGGAAAATATGACGAAATCCGTTTTATAATGTGACAGACCTATGTCTCGCATACGCGTCCGGAAACCAAAATAAAGCGCATGAAGCTTGCACCTTGGAACATTCGATCCACTGACCATGTTAGAGCATGCATATATTCCTTCATAACTTTTCCTACCTCGGCCACTATTAGCGCCATCTACAAACAAAACCAAAAACTCACGTGCGACGAGGGACAGTTGAAAAAACAGACAAGACAAAACGTGTCGCCTAACAGAGCGCATAAAACTATTGCATCTCCGTCACAAATTAAAAGTATAAATCAAATAATAGTTAAGCTCGGACTTCACAAACCCCGGGGTTCCATAGTGCTTCAACAGTGCGTTATGTGCAGTGCATAGAAGCCACGAAAGTTAACATCAGCAGGCCCGAGGTGAGTGGCCGGCAAAATACCTATCCAAATTCCTACACCGCATGCTAGGGAGAAAACATCTAAAACAATACATATATTAAGTGGTCCTACCGAGTCAAATGTCCTGTGGTAACTAAAATTTACTTAGTTTACAGTTTTATTAGCTTTTACCTATCTAAATACTTACCTACCTACCTATTTTACATAAAATTATAAGTACACGTACGTACTTCTTTACTTTTTTATGTAAAATTCTAATGCGTTTGATCCGAAATCAAACCTATACTTAGCTTTACTTATATAGGAATAAAGTACATTTAGCTACTTCTTACTTTTTCTATATAGTAAACAAATCTTAACTTTTAGCGTAACTGAATAATTTGTCGACCGTTTTGTCATATCTACCTACATCGGAAATCACTTAACGTATATCAAATATCTTTAAGTTTTATTTACATAATATTATATTTATCTGTCATAATGAGTAACGAACAACAAATTAAATTGTTCACGTCCCAACGGGTACCTTATCGTAATCGTAATATTGATAAGGTTGAAACTTGCGTGTTTTGTTCTTTGCCACATTCCGTGTACAAATGTGCTGCGTTTAAAGATTTAGATAATTCATTTAAAAGTAACTTTGTAACCAAGAATAATTTATGCCGAAATTGTTTGCGTAAAAATCATAATGTAGATTCATGTCTTTCTAAGTCGCGATGCGTAGCTTGTGGTGGTCGTCACCATACCTTATTGCATTATCCAGCCATTTCTGACAGCACTGATCCCGGTTCGGGAGTCAACCCTGTTACTGCTGCCGTACCGAGCGTGAACATCGACGGTCCTAACGTAAGCACAGTGTGCGCTAGCACACTTCTCGAAAGTAACCGCGCCATGGTACTTTTAGGTACTTGTAGTGTGCGGGTACATCATCCGGAAAATACCGGCCAGGTTTTACTCGTCAGAGCGCTTATCGATAGCGAAGCACAGGATTGCTTTTTAAGCGTAAAATGTGCTAAACGTTTGGGTTTACCGTTACGTTGCTGCAATATAGCCGTAGCCGGTCTAGGTCAAAACATTGTACACCAGGTTATTATGATTATAATTTAATTTAGGATAGTTATGTATAATTTTCCAGCATACCTTACAATTTTCAAATAATATGGGTTTTACAATTTATTAGTACACAATTTTAATGTCCATAACCGAGACGTTCTTCTTGCTCCGACAGCTCAGCGTAGAGATCCTTGCCTAGGATCTAGAATAGAAGTCAGCACGGTGTAGGCCGTATCAGGATACACTGCTCAAGCAGACGACGCAGCACCAAATATCTTATCTATTGAGATTTCCTCATATGTAATAGGAAAAGTTATTATTTGTATTATAAATACAAAATCCAGGTGATACTTTCCCGGTAGTGTTCTTTCAATGTTCAGTAGGTATTTGTCGTTTTGACAAAGGGTATTTCACCCATATTAATATTAAAATTATAAATTATAACAATTAAAATAACTTTTCTATATAAATATGTTATAAAATAAACTATCTTTTCGACTCCCAGGTCTGTTGTACAATCAATCCCATGATCAGATCCCTCCTGAAAAATCTGTCATCCTCTCTGTTCTAATTTTCTCTTTTGTTTGAATTCAAAATTTCATCTTACTAGACTTTTCTCATTTTAAAAATTCAAAATAAATCTAATCATAGATTTATTTTGCTAAACTAGAACCTGGATAGAATATTTGTCTATACCTTAGAAACTCCTAACTGCGCATGCTCTATTACTATCAAAGAATTATCAATGACAGAGATTGTCATAATATTGTAATGTAAACAATACGAACCTAAAATATTAACAAAGCTGTTGTTAAACCAAAATTATCAAGTTATAAATTATCTAAACGCATCAATACATAAACCTATCATTAATTGGTATCCTGGAAATAAAAGAATAGGTACACCAAAACAATAATAAGGTAAATCAAATGAACTTATGATGAATAATATAAAGTAGATATTAAATAAGATAAATAAGATTATCTTCCAAATAAATAATACAACAAGGTACAGGGTGTTACTTCTTGCATCATTTTACCGCGCTATTCAAAAAGTCCTTCCTTTAATATTAGTCCCATAGTGATGTCTAGCATTACAAGTCAGATGCCTATGGCACAAGTTCCTACTGCTGTTCGGGAATCTTATAAACATTTAATTTTAGCGGATAGTGATTTCGATAAACCTGCTGACGTCGACTTATTAATCGGCGCAGAATTATTCCATTCAATTTATGATGGTCAGCGATTAGAAGCAGGGCCTGGATTACCAGTCGCCCTCCATAGCGTATTCGGTTGGGTTATCACTGGGAAGCTCGACAGTGATTATTATCGACCCCCTTCAACGGTTTCTTCCCTCTTGGCTTCCACCTTTGCCTTAGACGAAGTGGTCAAGCGCTTTTGGGAAATCGAAGAACCACCGTTGATCAGTGTGAACAACTATACTCTAAACTAGTATATCAAAACACGGACGGTCGATACGTCGTTCCTATTTTACTAAAGGAGCCATATAGTGATCTCGGTGAATCATATAAGCATTCTTTATCGCGTAAAACAAATCTGGAAAGGCGTCTCAATCGCGATGATAAGCTGAAAGAGGACTATTCCAATTTTATGCGTGAGTACGAATCATTAGGATACATGCAGCCTGTTGAATCGTCATCACCAAGCGGGAATTATTTTATTCCCCATCACTGTATCTTATGTCCCAAAAGCACTACAACCAAATTGAGGGTTGTATTCGATGCCAGCGCCAAAAGCACGAATGGCAAATCTCTCATTGACATAGTTTCCACTGGCCCCAAACTTCAAAATAATATCGTAGATATTATCACGAAATTCCGTTTTCACGCTGTTGTCTTTACAGCAGATATCACTAAAATGTATCGTAACATTGAACTTCGACCTGAAGGTCGTTGTTGGCAGCACATCTTATGGAGGGGATCTCCTACCCATCCTGTCACAGAGTTTCAGCTAAACACCGTCACATATGGCGTAAGCAATTCTCCGTTTCTCGCAATTAGAACTCTTCATCAGGTTGCCCACGATCATGGTAGCGAGCGACCTCATGCTGCTCAAATTCTTCGCCATGATACATTTATGGACGACATAACAGCTGGGGCACAAACTGTTAATGCAGCGTTAGAGCTCAAAGATGAACTGGTAGATCTTTTAGCCTGTGCACAGTTTGAACTACGCAAATGGAGTAGCAACTCTAAAGAATTTCTGTCTCAAATTCCTTCTGAGCACCGTCAAATTCCCAAAGAGTTTTGGGATGATCAAAATCAAGGTACTTTAAAGATACTTGGTATTAAATGGGATCCAGTTCAAGATATCTTTACTTATTCTTTCTCGCAGCTAAATTCGAACAGCACTAAGCGTGCGATACTTTCAAACGTCGCTCGCATCTATGATCCTCTTGGTTGGTTGACGCCAGTAGTCTTACAAGCCAAACTTATCTTACAAACCTTGTGGCGCTACCAACTCAATTGGGATGAGTCTGTGCCATCTGATATAGCTCAAGAGTGGCAAGACTTTGTGAAGGAACTAATTCATCTCAAAGAACTTCGACTTCCACGCCGAGTCTCGAGCTCCACGGCCATTCATTACGAGTTGATAGGTTTTTGTGATGGATCCACAAAAGCTTACGGTTGTTGTGTCTACATACGAGCGCTTGGTAGTAAAGACTATCTTGTTCAGTTACTTATTGCCAAGTCGAAGGTAGCATCTTTAAAACCACTTACCGTCAACCGACTTGAGCTTTGTGGTGCCGTCTTACTGTCACGGATTTTAAAGCACATGTGGAATCTTCTCCGCGGTCATATAGATCTAACTCGTATGATAGCTTTTACTGATAGTAAAACCGTTTTGTCGTGGCTCCATACTGAACCACATAAACTAAAAACATTCGTGGCACATCGTGATGTTAAAATCACGGACAACGTCAGTGTTGAGAATTGGCATCACGTGTCAACACATGACAATCCGGCTGATCACTGCAGTCTAGGGCTCAGCTGTTCTCAACTCATTGCTTCCCTCTCCTGGTGGTCAGGCCCGAACTGGCTCTCAAAAGAGAAATCAACATGGCCTATAAATCACACGGTCGAACCGCTAGATTCAGTTCCCGAACTAAAACCTATTCACATTTCCCACGTAATTAGTGTTAGTGACCATACTAGCACTGATGTCGTATCTCATGTTTTGAATAAATATTCTTCCTTTTCCTGGACCCAGCGTGTATTAGCCTGGTGTGTCCGATTCATTAATAATTTAAAACAAAATTCCGAGTACAGACTCAAATCTGGTCTTACGGTCAGTGAACTCGAGTATTCACTGAACACTTTAGTTCGAAATGTTCAGACTACCTCATTCTCGAACGAGATCGCAGTTATACAATCATATCAAAACTGCTCTCGTAACATCCAAAAGTTGAAACCTTTTGTCGATGAAGCAGGGTTGCTTCGAGTGGGGGGACGTCTAAAAAACGCTAACTTACCGCAATCTGCGACACATCCTTTCTTACTTCCAAAGGATTCGCCTCTCTCGAAACTTTTAATTGACTATTATCATATTCTTTATTTACATTGCGGTCCTCGAACTTTACAATCACTTATCCAAAGACGTTTTCGGATATTAGGTATTCGTAACTTAATTCGATCTCGTTTATCAGAATGCGTACCGTGTTTCAAAACTGAACTTGATCTTACTAATGATTACGTCAGCCCCTTGGCAAGATGCAATATGCTTACCAAACTAACTCAATGTTTTGTAAAAAGGATCGTAAATTCTAACAATGTTAAGATTGGCAACATCGTTATCATGGTCGATGAGCGTCTACCATCATTAGAGTGGCGTTATGGGAAAATCGAATGCGTGCACCCTGGAACCGATGGTGTAGTGCGGGTAGTTACTCTCCGCACAGCTAACGGTCTACATCGTCGACCTGTTACAAAGATTTGTCCTATGCCTATGCAAAACTAGTACATAAAGTTCTTTAGGTTATCTTAAGTGTTTAACATTTAGCTTAATTTTAATTTAATATTAGGATTATTAAGATCTGTTATCGTAAGGATGTTCGACTGACCATGGACGACTCTTAACTTAATATCTTTTAACTTTTCAATATTTAACTCAATTTTCAATCAATTTAATTGTGAAATCCTATGATGATTTCAGTGGGGGGAAATGTTAGAGCATGCATATATTCCTTCATAACTTTTCCTACCTCGGCCACTATTAGCGCCATCTACAAACAAAACCAAAAACTCACGTGCGACGAGGGACAGTTGAAAAAACAGACAAGACAAAACGTGTCGCCTAACAGAGCGCATAAAACTATTGCATCTCCGTCACAAATTAAAAGTATAAATCAAATAATAGTTAAGCTCGGACTTCACAAACCCCGGGGTTCCATAGTGCTTCAACAGTGCGTTATGTGCAGTGCATAGAAGCCACGAAAGTTAACATCAGCATGCCCGAGGTGAGTGGCCGGCAAAATACCTATCCAAATTCCTACACCGCATGCTAGGGAGAAAACATCTAAAACAATACAGACCATTTTAGGAAGCGAAGTAACGAATGGTTCTTACGATGTCCTTAAATGGCACATAGGACTTATTGTAAATGCATATAGAAAAAAGAAATTTTAAGTACCGTAAACATCTGGTATAGGCATATAATAAACACATGATTTAAAGCTAAAAAAATTACAATCTTTTTTCAAAAAACGCGAAACCTCTATAACTCGGATTTGTTTGCGTCTTCCTTGAAGTAATACCTCGGGTATTACTGTTACAGCTAGGGTTTCATATCACAATGTAATCAGTTTAATTACTACACTGATAAACAAAAAAATACGGTTTCTAAAATAAATAAAATCTATTAATTTGATAATAATTATAATTAACATATAAATAATTATGAATGATTTAGCTGATAAGCTTATACTTCCAAGATTAACACTGCTACAAATCTAAATATTTTACCTAATTGCAAGATTATTTTAATAAAAAACTGAGTAATACATACACAAATGTTTTATCACTGTATCAGTATTGTTAAAAGTGCAAAAAAACAGTTTGTATTATAACAAATTTATAGTAGTCTTTTAATAATGTGTATAGATTTTGCTTTTCTTATATCTGCTGGAAGTTACTTACATATTCCAACAGCTTGAACCTCAAATGATTTATTGTAGAATTAAGTGTGGCAAGTAGGAAATTTAAGTAATTTCTGTGGGCATGGGTGACGTGGCCTGGTAGGTTATTTCTGAATCCTAATATCCCAAATTAATCTTCGAGATACGATGGCGTACTGGGACTTTAAAGAATATTATAGAGAAAAGAAAGGATGTGACTATTTAGATTTAGCCGAATTGGAAGAAAACTGAGCTTTGAAAGATATTTCGTTATATGACCGTATATTTTAGCCCATAGATGAAGCGGATACAGACATTCTGTAGGCTCTCTAACTTACTAACCAGTTCTTCAGCAGCATTATTATACCAGACATCCGCATAATCAAGGACAGGTTAAAGTATTTACTCAGCAAGGATCAGTTTAGTTGAGACTGTTAAGAGATTACGCATTCTTCTTAAAGAGCTCAATGAAACGAAAATTTTTCTACTAACTTCACTTACGTGATTATTCCAGGACAGATTTTTATCAAAACTTTCTCCTAGATTTTTAGCTGTATTTGAATAAGGAATTGCTACATCCTTTTTAAAATAATGGGAGATAAAGAGTTCCAGTTTAACCTATTAAGTTGCTTTGTACCACCAATCAGTAAACATTGTAATTTATTAAGGTTAAGATAGAGCCAATGGAAATCAGTCCAATGTGTTATCTTATGAAGGTCTGAATTCTTATCGTCTACTGCATTAAAGAAATCGAAGACTGGAGTTTGGTAATAAAGCTGTAGATCATCAGCATAAATGTGGTAAGAAGATGAAAGAGATTTATTTATAGGATCAATAAAACTTGAGAAAAAAATATGTGATAGTACACTACCTTGAGGAAACCAAGTTCTACTTTCGCACCACTGTGAATATTTGTTTAGATGATAAAAGATAGAAATACCAACTAATTATTTATTGGCTTTATACAACATAGAATTTTACAGTTATATAATTAAACATGACAACCAGATAGTCGTCAATGTCACACTTAACCGTACATATGTGTACTTTAGTACATTAGGTATACAAAAACATCTTTAAAGATAACATAAAACATTAAATTACCCACATATTCATAGAAATTATTCACAGTAAATTACTAGTTTTACAATAAGGAGGCCTTTTCAAAAAGCGGGGCATCTATCCTGTTCTATCCTACCGGTGGTCTACGGAGGTTACAGATCTCCCATACGCCCTGGTCTGCGGCACCGTGGTTGTACTGGAGCAGCCGCCGACTGCGTTCTTGTAATATCGAGGAGGTAGCCCGGCTATATGCCGCCTACACAGTACATGAGACAGATCCAGATACTTTGTAATATTTAGGTAGACTATATTACGACATGTTATCAATCCATATATTTAATTTTGTTTGAAATATGCGGAGAAAAATGTTTTAATATCAAAGTATGTAATCTAATTTTTTAATTGAAATATCTATTAATAGTTACCAACAGATAAATCAATCATTGTCACGTATTCGATTAGTCCTCGATAATAATCCTAATTGAGATAGTTATTACTGAAATTATCACTTCGTTGATCATAATTAACTTAAATTATGATAACTCAAGTATCAAATATGATTCACTAATATAAACAAACAGTTCTGATTGCCTAGTGAGCGTTAGTTGGCAAAAAAGTGCCTTTTCAAGTGTTTAGCGCACGTTACTTTTACCTACGGAATGAATTATCTCTTACGTATAATTACTGTGCACATCATTTTCCGTTCTTTCCTTTACATAATAAGATGACGGAGGTTTGAAGATAGAGCCGAACGTAAGCTACTAGAACTTCTTGACGGCAAATAACCTTTATTTTTCAATAAAAATCTGTTACATTAATAGAATTGCTGCGTACAGGTCTTGTCTATATTTCATTTGGATGGCATCGGGACGTAAGGGTTCCAGTTTCCGGATGTAAAGGGACCAAGACAAACAAGATAGCCCCTTTGAGCTAAGGCTCGTAGGATTTGTCTTGACAAGAACTACATCTCTAGATGGTGATATCGTTAAATCTTGATTAGGTACAGCTTGATACACTTCTTCGTGATCATTCTTCATTTTAGTTCTTCGTTGTTTATTCCCCCAATCTTAGGATCCACGAACTGTCTAATAAAATTAAACAACTCTGTAAATTTAATTCAGGACATGAAACGATAATTAAGGACTAAGAGATCTGCAAAAAAAATAACACGCTGACGTAAGATAGGTATAGAACTAAGAAAACTTATATAAGGCCCCACAAACTGTTAAATAAAGAAGGACAAAAATAATGGACAGCAAAGACTTATCAAGTACAATGTGTTACTTTGCATTTATGAACTAAGTGTCCTAAGTAACAGTCACATCCAGACCTTCTCATTATTATATATTACCAAACAGGTTACTATAACTGCACTAATGGTCTTTAATAAAGAGGACTATTTGCCAAGTTAGAATGAAGAAGAAAACGAACGTGTGTCCTCATAATTATCTAGTACCAGGGCGACCGAGCTCCGCTCGTTGTCTTTTGAGTTGGTCGGAAAAAAATTGTTGTGTATCGGAAATATAACCTATCTTTTTATATTTATAGTTTACTATAAGTACTGGTAGTATGTTTTTGTGTTTCGAATTTAAAGAGATGTCAGAAGAATATCAAGAAAATGTATGCACTGGAAATGGAGAGAGAGATTCAATAAATTGTGTGGAAGACGAATCAAAGAAGTGAATTGTTATTATTTACTACAATATTGTAATTCCCCGCGAAAAAAGTTGTTTTTATTCATACACAATATTATGTAACACGCTACATGATATGCAAGATTTCATCAAAATCGTTACAGAAGTTTCTGAGGTATTATTTTTATACAAGAGATGATTCTTTAATATATATCTTTATTATTTAGACAAATATGAGTATTATGAAATTCCCATTATAATACATAGGTGAAGACTGGCAACGATTAAAACATAATACAAGATTACACATAGATCGATCATAACTTTTTTAATATCTCTAATAAACACCTTTAACTCACAGACATTACATTATAGTTACAATAAATATATAAGGACAGCAAATATTAAATGAAACACGTGATTTTTTACAAGTATGTGTGTTCTTTCATTGAAAAGTAATTATAATATGCAATAACCATCACATATTATATACAATCATCACTGAATATAATACAGCTAATTAATAAATATATTTGTAGCATCTCTAAATAGTATAAAAGAAAGTCACTTTCCGCGTCTGTTAGTATATTTTTCCGTTACTTCTTTCAAACTACGCAACGAATTTTGATACAACATTCTCTGTAATTTAGAAAAACAAAAAAATGGAATTAAGTTTTTGTAAAGTATAGGAAATTCAATAGTGTTAAATCAATTAGTAAAAAATAATAATTTTCGAGCGCTTACATGACTTACGCTGACTCAACCTTAGGAGATACATCAAAATGGCGTACTAAAGAAGTGCAGTTCTTTAAAAAGCCTAAAGAAAGGTCCACAATGACATATATCTATCTTCGAAGGTTGACAGACAGTAAAAGTGTTTATTTAAAAAAAAAATTAAAATATTAAGATTATTAATTCAGTATTAACCGTTATTCAGATAAATAAATTTGTTACCTTGGGCATTACATGTAGATTAAAATTGTTCTGCACGAAATATAATTTAAATGCATACCCTAGAAGACCCCAAGTACCGAATATCATAGATGCAAAATTACACTCAACTAATAAATTCATTAGCAACGGAACAATTGGACAGAACGCTGTCGCCACTTGCGCTGCGTCCTATCTAACTACTCGCATTAATTCCAAAGCGATCAACTGTATCGAACATGATTTTTTGAATATAAATGACAAAATGAGTAAATTGAATGAAACCAGAGCGAGTCGCTAGTGTATGTATAAATTAATCTAAAGCCTTCTTCCACAGTATGTTGAGGATTCTCCTTTGGGAGAAGTATTTTTAATGCAGTTGGTCGCTTTATTCAAGAAAATACAACATAAAACATATCATGCATAAAAATTAATGATGTTAAATATACTCCAACAAATTCAAAAGTTTGGCCTTGATCTTTGTGTACAGTCATGGCAAAAGCAGATCTTACTGGAAATTGGTTTCGCTGCATGGTACATCCGAAATGACTTTTTGATGAGTCGAGAGTGATTCTAGGGATATGTACTTCCTTGCCGGACGGTTCACCAGTAACGATTTTTGCCTTTATTATATTACAAAGAGTTGTCACAATAAGTCTAACTCCGTTACATAACCCTTCTGAAACATCCGAATTACGTAACAGCATTTTTTTTTATTAGTTTTAATTCGTGTGGGTGGTAAGTCTGAAATGTTGACTGTATTAAGAAATTCCGTTGTAAATTCAAGTGTTCCTTCCGGTTGGCCTTTCAATGAGTAATGACTATGGTAGATTGTGTACTCTCCTGGAAGTTTGACAACCTTTTATTGTTGATTCTATCAACGTATTTATTCACTGGTACGAGTATTGCTCTATATTTCATTCCCTCATTATTTTCACGGGCAAAACAGTTTCCAAACACTTCATCAATAAGATTGTTGTTCGAAATGATATTTTGTGGCTATACAATTTCTTCCATTCTTCATATTTAATGGCATTTCACCGTTGTCTAACTTGAATAGATATTCAGCAAATTGATGTTGTTCTATATCAATGCGCACGTTTTCTTCTAAAGGAAATACCTTAAAACGTGACCATAAAGGACATTATTTAATAGAAAATTCCCATAATTTATTTTTATTTGCTCGTGGCTGTACAGGCACACATTAACGAAAATCTACCCCAAGTACTATTGTTTGTTCGCAAAAGTGGACAATATTTTCCAGTCAGTTACATGTTAGTTACAATGTAAGTCTTACATTTGTTGTTCTCAAGGCTCCATCTACAGGTTTTTCAAATCTGTGATCAAAATATCAAAGCCAACTATTAAATTGTCTCGCTTATAATATAAAACCCTCCAGCTACAACTAGTTCAAAAAAACAATGTGTCGTCAAGTAGCTAATGATTTTTTCCTTTTTTATTAACGATAGTACAATGGCTGCAACGCAGCTTCCCAGGTTGAATAAATTTAAGACTGTAACCGTAAAACCGTGTATCTATCTAGATGAACTTAGAAAGTAAACCATTATCCAAATACAACATAAATATTCAAAATCTTTAGTTTCGTTTCCTTGAAATCAATTATTTATTAAATATGATGAGCCTTGCTTAAAGTTTAATATTATACGTGAACTTGTCCTATTAATTTTGAAGTCTATAAGATTCTTGTTATTTGTTGTTTATGCCCTTTAATAGTTCCTCTATACAGAAACGTATTCTTTGTTCCTTTCTTAAGTAAATACTTGTTATACTGTCATATTATAGAGCTTACTATTACAACTATGCAAAAATGTAGTGAAATGCTATCTGTTATTGAGTAGCTAAATTAATTAATATTGTGAATAAAAAGACGTTCACAATATTTAATGTGTGCTAAATTAATAGCGCTTGTTTTATTCTTGTTTCTTACAAAGTTACAGTAGCTCGTAGTAACAATGTGGTTTCTTAATAACGTTCTTGACTGTAGTTTGCTTGTAGATTCGCTGCTTGCTGTTGCTGGTGTTGTGGTGTTTCTCGAACTGATCGTAGTACTGCCGCCCTCTCCGCTATATTTAACCTCGCCCTTTGCCTCGCAACCGGTCGTGCGATGGATTCCGTGTGGGGCGTCGCTCAGCCAATGAGCGCGCACGCCCTGTGTGCACGCTCTCCGCAGAGCGAGGCTAACCGTGGGAAAGGAACGGCAGTACCATGAGTCACCATGCCAGATGTTCCGAGTCTGGCATGGTTCATCCTTACAACTAGTGAAATTTATACATTTAAACTTACAACTAGCTATATTCTTATTCTAATCGTTTTAAAATACACATATTCACACATATTCAGTTCATATTATTATATCTATTCCTAACACGTATTTATAAACCTTATTCCTAACACGTATTATTTCATTTATTTGTTCATTCTATACTATTAGACTATCGTTATTCGCTCGCCCCGCTCGCTGTCCGCAACAATTAATATATAAATTAGTTATAAAATACTGTGTTTGATTTTATTAATTCTAGATAAACGTACAGCCATTTGTCGTTCATTAGCTGAACTATTTCGTGCCAACTGTTACCAAAAAGTTGATATTTAATAAAAATATTGTTTATAATATATTATTGTTTCTGATTGGAAAAAAGATTTATATAGATAAACTTAGAATGTAAAACATTATCTAAATGCAAAGTTACATCAAAATCATTGGAGCCGATTCCGTGAAACCAATTACTTAAATATTTATACAAGAATTGCTCACTTAATATAATAGCATTATTATACTATTGAAATAATATTAGAACACCCGGAATCCTGAAATTTCCTGACATCAAAACGCTTCCTTTGATAATTGACACGAGTCAGTATTAGTATTTTGATTGCTTTTTCTGAAGTCTGTGCTCTCTATACTTGATTGGAGGGCAGTAATCTAATGTGTAATAAATAAGCGAATTTAAATAAATTGTACTATGTAACTAACTAAATGTACATTACATTAATTATGTAACACATTACACGTATGTTATAAATGTATGTATGTAAGAAAATAACTAATAAAAAAAAACTATGTAAATATTCGCAAATGTAGGTGGGTGTAAGGAGGTGTCGAATTATATCTTCAGCACTGAGTCGCCCAAGCCAACTTGAGCTGCACGTTGTGCATCCTGCTGAGATGGCGATGGATTTAGATCTCTTAGTGGTCACCGTTGTGTTTGGATTGTACTGTGCTTACCATCAGGGACAGAACCGTCAATGTGCTGAACCCATATTATAAAAAATACATGGATAAATATTGTTGAATGAGACAGATTTATATCAGAGTCAATATAACGAGTCATGTGTTTAGCGATTGGTGAGCGGTGAGCTGCGCAAACAACGCGATGCGCGAGACTCGCGAGCGCATGCTACCCCCAGAGCTACAATACAGAGGACTGTATTACTAGTTATCGTATAGTAGTCTACCGATAGATTATCGCGCTCTGATTAGATAATGGGGGAATAAAATGAGGCTCCATAGTTTCGTCTAGCCATTGTATGCGACTGTGTACAAAACATGACACCGTTACTTTTGGCACTGGTACTCTTCACGACCGCGCTCTCTAGCGCTGATCGGTACCACCCAGCCGCTCCTTCCAGGGCTTCGAGACACGCTCCACTAAAGAACGTGGCCGAGGCCTCGGCTGAATACTGGATAAGCGATGCACAAGCGCATATCAAACGCTTTGCCAAGGAGCGTCTTCTGGGCCAATCCGCCGGACACGCGCGCAATGTGGTTATGTTTCTTGGGGATGGAATGTCAGTGCCCACGCTAGCAGCTGCACGCACACTCCTGGGCCAGCGCCGGGGTCAGACCGGAGAGGAAGCGACGCTCACCTTTGAAGAGTTCCCCACCGTTGGACTCTCAAAGGTTAGTTCGGTCTACGGCAGCGTGCTGTCACTATTTAACTTGCATATGTTCATGCTATTCTTATATCGCAGACGTATTGTGTAAACGAACAAATACCGGACTCAGCGTGCACGGCAACTGCGTACCTCTGCGGCGTAAAGAATAACGATGGCACGTTGGGTGTGACGGCAGCCGTCCCACGGAGCGACTGTGTTGCTTCACTGGACACCTCAACCCACCTGCAATCTATAGCTGAATGGGCGCTGGCTGACGGTCGGGATGCAGGTTAGCACTGAGCCCTTCGAGACCCTGCTCGGAAATGAACTCTGATCAGAACAACTTGTCTTGCTTGTATTTCGCAGGTATTGTGACTACAACGCGGGTGACGCACGCATCGCCGGCCGGAACGTACGCAAAATCTGCCGACAGGTATTGGGAGAACGATGCGGAGGTGCGGGAGTATGGACAAGATCCAGCACTGTGCCCGGACATCGCGTACCAGCTGATACACTCACACCCCGGCAAGAATTTTAAGGTGAATCGGATTGTTTACGGCATTTTGGACATAACAATGAGGAGAGTATTTGTTTCTGGGATTCTTTATTCTTCTGAGTATTTTAAGAGGAACAGGAGAATTTGAAGTAGGGCTTTATTACCTAGTACTTAATTTTTTATTAACCCTGCGATCTGGCTTACTTGTAATATATTGATATATACACTATTGTTACTTATATTGTCAATTCCATAGAGATAATTTACTTCACTTAATATGATTGTTTTCGCGTCGCAGCCTGTACAAACCGTACTAATGATACTTATAACACCTTTATTACAAAAAACTTAGATATACTACAATGTATTACCTTTCTGCTAACAGTTTTGATTTGAAACATACAGTAACCCACTAACACCAAAGCAACAATATCGTGACATGTAGTAGTTAAGCGTGCTTCCTTGTTTATCTTGATAATTATTTCATGCTAGCTGTGACCCACGGATTCACCAGCGTGTAATTTAAAAGAAATCACTGGTTAACAATTTATAATACTTCATTAAATACAATATTTCACATCACACGGCTCTTCCGCGCTATTATTAGTATATTTATATACCTGAGCCGAGTGTTAAATTATTGTAATGTTCCAATGTCTCCCAAACTATGCCTCCAAATAAAATGATAAAGCGCAAAGTTTATATTCATAAAATTGTCTTGATTGTCAAGTAACTATCATTCATATTATTTAATATTAAGTAAAGAAAGTTTTTTATATATAATACAATAATGTTCTAGGTAGGTAAATTTAATTCTAATTTTAACCAATAATTTATTGCTTTCATGCATGTTGAGATTGGCTGTTATTACTTGTTTATTTATCTTATTACTTATTTTGTGTTTATGTATTTTTAATGAAAGACTGTTGCCAATCCAAATAAATAAATTAGTAATGATTAATATACCGTGCCTAATAATAATGCTCATAAATCACTTTTAATTTTCAATCAATTATTGTCACAAAATACATTATTGTGGCTTATGTATGAGATATAGGCATATGATATTGCAGACTTTTTATAAATGTACTAAAGAGC
This sequence comes from Saturnia japonica, assembly GCA_033032175.1. Taxonomy (NCBI): domain Eukaryota; kingdom Metazoa; phylum Arthropoda; class Insecta; order Lepidoptera; family Saturniidae; genus Saturnia; species Saturnia japonica. The sequence goes on from CM065330.1 coordinate 3,451,455, forward strand.
AATATTTTTGTAGAACATGGTATGTAGGTACCAGTAACTATTACCACCGTCTTAACAAAAATTTAAGGTTACCTGAGCCCAACAGCCTAATGTTAGATAGCATGTACTGTTCCATGAATTTGGCTATCATAATTCCCAAAAAAATACGATTCTGACTGGTAGATCTAGAGATTAGCGCGTTCAAAAAAACAAACATACAATCCAACAATAAAACTCTAAAACTTTATTGTATAAAAATATAAATAATTATAAACATAATTTAATTATAGATTCATCGGAAGTCGAAGCTCATTGGAATAGGAATTGATGTTCATTTACGTAAAAGTTTTTCCAATTATTCAGGTTATTCTTGGAGGCGGTCGACGCGAATTCATACCGGTCACTGCTGTTGACGAGGAGGGTACTCGTGGGAAAAGAACGGATGACCGCAATCTCATAGATGAGTGGCAAGCAGACAAGGCGGCACGTAACGTCACTTACAAATATATCTGGAATAAACAAGAGCTGGCGGACCTGGCTGCATCTCCACCAGAGTATCTGCTCGGTCTATTCGAAGGAACGCATCTGCAGTATCACATGGAAGCGGATCTGACGACAGAGCCGACCCTCGCGGAGTTAACGGAGGTCGCCATCAAGTCGCTGAGCCGAAACGAGAAGGGATTCTTCCTATTCGTGGAGAGCGGGCGCATCGACCACGCGCATCACGACAGCTACCCGGAGCTAGCGCTGGACGAGACGATCGAGTTGGACCGGGCCGTGCAGCATGCGGCCGCTTTGCTCTCCGACGAGGACTCCTTAATCGTGGTAACGGCTGATCACGCACACGTCATGACCTTCAATGGGTACTCGCCTCGCGGCCATGATGTACTGGGAGTTTCCCGCGAGTTGGACTGGGATGGCGTGCCCTACATGACGCTCTCCTATACCAATGGTGCAGGTTTTCGTCAGCACCAGAACGGTCTTCGCCCGGATGTCACCAAGGAATCAGATTTTCGTGAGTATCATCATTGACCTTTTTCTGTTTTTATAATAAAATTCTAGGGCATCAAAAAATAAAACCAATTACTAATACAAAAGAATGGGTACGTGTTTGGGCGTTTGAAGTTATACGTCTTTGACGTAATAAAAGGTATTTTTTAATTACACTAAAATAATTAGTATATTGATATAATAAAAGGAATGAAAAAAAAACTAAAATACTCAAATTTATTTCAAATTATGTATATTATTTCGAGATGACACTGACACAACATTTAAAAAATAATATGAGGTGTGACCGACCATCTTCACCACAATATAACAAAAGGGTCTAGCAAGCAACACTGTTCTCCCTAGTAGTATCGGAAATGTCTAGTCAGTCAGTCTAATCAGTAAAGCTTGCGCACTGGCAAATAAATGGAGTGTGTCTATCTTCAACACAATAAAACAATAGGCTTTACGTTACTTTACGTGGTTAATGCTAAACTTAGCTGTATTGGATGGTGAAAAGATTGACGACGAAACTGCATAGGACTTTTAAAGGAAGCAGCTCGTTAAAAAAGGAAATATGATCATTATTTTGCTGGCGAAGACATACACTTCCTTCCTGCAAGACTGCTGCAAGCGGGATATTGTCCACAATCCAATACAAAAAGCGGAGCGGAGCGGGATGAGGTTTAAGCAGATCACCTACCAATATATTATGAAATAGGCGCAACCAGGTACAATGTGTAGAAGTTCACTCTCATCATTTTTTTATAACGTGCCTAAATAAATTATAATTTCAAAAAAAATAGAAATTCAGTTACTTATAAGACTGAAAAACTAGTCTAGGTTGATGCCTGTGCCAGTATTAATGTAAGATGTTGTTCGCAGGCACTCTGCAGTGGAGGGCGCACGTGGACGTTCCGCTAGAGTGGGAGACGCACGGCGGAGACGACGTGGCGGTGTTCGCACGCGGGCCGCATCACGAGCTGTTCACGGGCCTCTACGAGCAGAATCACATTCCGCATCGCATGGCGTACGCGGCCTGCATCGGCCCTGGCCAGCACGCCTGCAACGCTACCGGCGTCCTGTGAACCGGCTCACCCGTCTCGCTCGCACTCATGCTGGCTGTGCTCGTCTGCCGGCCAGTGCTGTGCCGTTCTTGACTTCATAATAATTTATATAATTATTATGTACGACTAATCTGTTTAATACAATAAACACTATGACGAAAAAGAAAAAGAATTTTTTTTGTTTACATTTACATGAATTGAACCAAAAAAATTAACACACGAGTACATAAGATGGCAATAAACAAATATAATATAAGCTTTTTCCCGCGACTTCGTCTGCGTACTCTTCAGAATTAGGTCCACAAGGAAAAAATATACCATTGCTACAGATTTTCATCAAAGAAGCAAGTAGACATCAGTAGTTCCGGATTAATATTATTGAACTATGACTATTTTATATAGTGACTGCTATGTTCGACGTCCTGGGTTCGATTCCCAGTTAGTACAAAGTGTTATGTGTTTTTCTATGAAATTATCAATAGTTGCTCTGAGTTTGGCTTTGCTTCCGATTAATGGCAATAGGCTCACCCTCTATTACATAGGACCTAAAAAACATACACGGCGAACTGAGGGAGTACTAAAGTACATCTCTGCCTAACCTTTCGGGGATACAGGTGTGATGGTACGATATGTAATGTTTGTCCTATTAGAGGGAAAAAACTTTACCATATATTTTTAGGGCCTAAAAAAACTGCAACGTGGCCAATAGAAGAACGCATAATGCTTATAAAAATCGTAGTTTCTTAAAGATTTAACTTTTTATCGTGTGAAGATATCGGGTTTTTATAAGGATCAAGTGTCCAAGGATGAAAGTAAAAAACATTTAAAAATTAACCAGTAATTTTTGCGTGATATGCGTATGTGATGTGATAAATATCGGTAAAATACTACAGAATATACAATATGTATTAAAAACCCCGTCGAATCAGAAAAGAGAATATAGGTACCCCAATGACATTACCAAAAAATATATCAAAATTTTATTTATTATTAAAATTAAAAAGTTAATGTAATGTATTTAGTTTTAGTTTTCCTAAAATTTAATAAATTTTTAAAACATGATAACACCGTCGCCAACTCCGGAGCGCGCGGCGCAACGGTACGTTTGATCGTATGGCGGTACACTGCGCCGCGCCGCGCCGCCTGTATTGCCATTTAAGTTTCCTCATTTAACTAATTTTTTTTTTCATGAGGGGTAATTTTTTTTAACTTATAATCGAGATAGATAACATAAACAGAATATAACGTCGATACCTAATAATACCGTCACGGATTCAACGGAATTTTTAATACACACTGTATATATTATATATTAATTTATTGCGCCAAATTTGATATGAGTCCAGTAGTCTATTGATTGAGGGTACGATGCGATGCGGTTTTACACGAGTTTCTAAGCTCCTTATTTGATTTATGCGATATTTCAAGTTTCTTGTTATTATTATTTCATGCATAGAAACGGAAAATATGTTTAAATGCATTTTAAAATGTGATAGACGCAAGTCGCGCGTGCTGGAGCGAGAATAGCACGCTTGAAGCAGGTTGGGTCGGCAGGCGTGTAAATAGTCGTGCGTAACGTAGCGTGCGCCGCGCCGTAGCGGGACGAGAACCTTCACGACTAACACGTGGAGGCGTGTCGTTCCAACTTCGTCTATTCTAGCCTATGTAAAAACCTGAGGGGATCATTCAACATCAAAGCCACTTATCATACACATCATAACACAATTAAGCATTCGCTCACCGATACGCTTCTCTGGCTGCGGCTCGTAATCCTCTAGCAGGGTAAGCGGTACTGTAGCGTTCGTCTTAGCGTCAATATTATATAAATTGATAATAATTCAGCGCAGCAGTAATTGTGCACACACGGCGGTCGGCGATCAGTTTGCGACTGCAAAGAAATGCCCGCAATTAGTGATGCCAAACGTCATCCCTGAGTTCTATGTATATAACTTTATCTTTTTATTATTTGAAGCCTATGCTAGCTAGATAGTGGGATGTCAGCTACACCACAGGCGATGGTACTTGCACCGTTGAACATACGATCCACTGACCATTTCAGGAGACCAAGTACCGTATGGCTCACACGACCTCTTCAAATGGCACCTAAGACTTGATGCGAACGCATATAAAAAACAAAAATCTAAAGCGTCGTAAAAATTTACGGTATAAGCAAATAATGTACAAATGATTTGAAGCTAAAAAAAATTACAAGCATTTTTCAAACAACGCGAAACCGCTATAACTCGGATTTTTTTGCTTGAAGTTCAACTTACCGAGGTTCTACTTTATGTACTAGGGTTTCATATTCCAATGTAACTAAATTAGTTAATTATAGAATGATAAACTAAAAAAATACAGTCTATACTGAATTTAAATGATTAATAAGTGATTTCTTTTAAATTATACGCTGGTGAAACCGCAAAGCACAGCTAGTATTTTATAAAAAGTTAAATAACTTCGAACTTATTCGGTTATTTAACCGTCTTCTTATCATATGGGATGATATTTTATATAATGTATAAAGAGCATTTTAATTTCATATATCCCTACTTTTGGAACTGACTGAAGCCATTTTATTTATTTTTTAAGACCAATTGAAGTCGTACGTTAAGCATGGATTGAAAAAAAGAATTATTTCTTTATCTATATATTAATACGTGAAGCAAAGGCTTTCTACTCCTTTTTAAGCGTATTGCGTCCACTGAAGACTATGAGATTTGGCATGGTTAAAGTTTATATGGAAAAGAAGTGCAGAAAGCTAAAATTTGTCTATAATATCTGTTACTAATGTATATTAAATTAAATAAATTAATACTGCCAATCCTAACCCGACCAGTGTTATTGAACTAAGACCCCCTAAATATTGATATTGTCACTCAATGAAAAGTGACAGCAAGTGATGTATATAAACTCATTTTTTATGTTCATGAATACTGTAAATGTCAAAGTCTATGCTCAAAAAGTCGCTGGTCGAATTTAGAATATAAGCGATCGCTAGCTTGAATAAACATGCGATATGTAAATATGTCAACCAGTTACTTGATAATTTAAAATAATAAAGATATAGTATCGTAACTAAATATCTGGTCTTCTGTACATTGTTACAAATAAACAACAAAGTTTCATAGTTATATACTATAAACCCTCCAGAAATAACTATAACGTATTATGGAAGAAATTATTTTCAAATGCCTCAGTCAACGTACAGTTATAAGTGAATACAGACGACTTGGATTTTTCTCTAAATATTATTCGAAATTGCCTTTAACTGTGAGTATTTAAATTCATGTCAATTGTGTTTAAATTGTTACATCATCATTACGTTAATACGTGAGAAGAAAACTTCAGGCACCTTTTTAAGTGTATTGCGTGCACGGAAGTCTGTGAGATTTGGCATGGTTAAAGTTTATATGGGAAGGAGTGCAGAAAGCTAAAATGTATCTATAATATCTGTTACTAATATATTAAATTAAATAACACTGCGAATCTTAACCCGACTAGTGTCACTGAACTTAGACCCCCCAAAATATTGACATTGTCATTCAATGAAAAATGATAGCAAGTGATATAATATTCATTGTTTAGGTTCATACTGCAAATGTCAAACAGAAAATAGTCTATGATTAAAAAGTCGCTGTTCGAATTCCGATCATTGGGCGACCGTTAGTCTTTAAAATTCATAATTTGGCTACAAACTTATCTGACGTTAAGTAACGATATAATCGAAAACGGTAACATGCTAAGCCTGACTCACATGCATCTGCCGGAATACCTGCCTATAGGTGCTTGGCAACAGATTTTCAACTTGAGAGTGGTAGCTAGACAGGCCGACATTATAAAATGCCCAACCAATAATATGATCATTCAAGATTTTTAAAAAACAACACCGCCAATGTAACGAGCTATTATTTAAAAAAATCATATAATCACTATAGATAGACAAATATAACCTTTTATCCTTACTTTTTTTTCAATATCCTATCAATTGATAGTTTTTCGTATATTGTATATCCATATCCTATAGCTTGGATAGATAAGAGAGTAGCCGATATGTGTCTTAAGTTAATGGTGGTACTTATTACAAATATGTTCTAATCGGGGATAGTAAATTCAGATATGTTATTGAAAACGGCCGTATACAGTATTATTGGATAAAATTAACACGGCTGATACCGTGGAGTACATCCAGAGAGAAAGAGAATAGTATACATTTGTGCTACGCGTTATACGAGACGACTTTCATATGTGCTATTAGCCCGCATCAGTTTACGTAAATCGTGACCAAATTGAATCACGCTTATTTTTGCGTAATCCAATGTTTTATTTATTAATTTATTAAAGAAGCGCCAACAGCGCGCATATTATACTTGAACTATTTTTACAATTCATTCTAAGTCTAATACAGATATGCGAACCTATTATAGGCGTCCACTACATTGATAAAATTAAAAAACACAAAAGTAACTTAAAAAATAAAATAAAGTAAGTTACATACAAGTAAGTTATTACAACGTATGAAAAACGAATACTAATAAATAATAATAATTTAAATTATTACTAATATAAATAACAAAAAATTCATTTAATTAACATTTTAACGATAAAATAATACATTGAAATGACCTCTATGTTTTAATTAATAATTGGAAAGAAAAATAAAAATTAAATAGAGAGACCGGTGATTATATATTCATAATAACTTCATAAATAGGTAAATCATATTGTAAATGAAATTAAGTGTCTGAAGTTTTAAAGTGTAATTTAATAATTATTACACGTGTTTCATTGTGGTTAGGGATACTGTACCTGGATGTAACTCGTTTATCAAAGACAATTGACAAAATAATACTTAAACTAGTGTATTGTAATCCGTGTTTTATCTCGTCTTATTCAACTTATTACATATTAACGGTCGTTTTCAATAAAATATCAATCCGTTGTTTCAGTTACTTTTTTATTTACTTTCGTTTCATAACCTATTTATGGATAGTATTTCGTATCTAAATATATCCGTATCCTATAATAGCTTGCATAGATAAGAGGGAAGCCAATACCTCTTTTAAGTTCAAGATAGTTATTATTTAGTATAAATATGTACTAATCGGAGATAGTGATCTCAGATATGTTATTGAAAACGCCCGTTAAACTATACAAATTTATGGTTTACATAGGAAAACCTCAACCACAGGAATTAAAAAAAAATTTTGATACTGCAAAATACACAATGTATACTAATATTATAAAGCTGAAGAGTTTGGATGTTTGTTACTCAATCTCGCAAAAACGGTTGAACGCCTTGTTTAACTGATCTGTGGTTGAACGAATTTGTACGAAATTTGGCACACAGATAAGTCTATGACCTGGTTTAACACATGGATTACTTTTTATTCGGATCAATTATCAATTTAGTTTTGTGGTTAGTTTATGTTCGACTGTGAATTATAAATTACTTTCAATTCATTTGTCACTTTAATACCTACCTTCCAGGTGACAAATTTATTAAACTTTGATATCTGGGTTAATACGCTGTATGAGGCATAGAGATAAATTACACTAGCGAGCAAGGAGCGATCCTGGTAATACAGTTGCACAAGTTATATACAATAGATATCGAACATTTTATAATAATATTCTACGGAAACTAAAAAATGAATATAAAAATATAGAACTTGAATCTAATAAAAATAACCCTAAAAAGCTTTGGGTAACTATAAAAAATATCTGCAGTATTAATAAAATTAACAAGGATCCTGTGCACCTCTTAAAGCTTAAAAATGCCAATGAAAGTCAGCAATCACTAAATATGTGCAATGCTCATTTTACATCTGTTGGAAGTAAGCTTGCTACTAGAATTCTTCATGATATAAATACAGATGAAAAAAGCTTAACAAACTTAGTTAAAATCAATAATACAGCCTCTGAATCTTTCTTCCTGAGACCAACTGACAACGTAGAAGTAGAGAAACTGATTATTAACGTACAAAATGGTTAAGCACCAGGGATAGATGGGTACACTAACAGTTTAGTTAAAGCTATACGAAATGCTATTATTCAACCACTCACCATAATCTTTAATATCAGTCTGGCTATGGGTGTATTTCCTGAAACATGGAAGATAGCGGCTGTTTGTCCTATACATAAGGGTGGAGCTAAAGATGTACCCGTTAACAATCGTCCGATTTCTTTGCTTGGGATATTTTCAAAATTACTTGAAAAAATAGTGAACTATCAACTAATACAATATATCGAAAAATTTAAATTAATATTTGACAGACAGTTCGGTTTTCGACGGGATAAATCAACGGAGGACGCGGTGTTATTGCTAACATCAACTGTAGCGAAGAAGCTAGACAAGAGACTGTGTTGTAACGGTGTATTTCTTGATCTGGCATGACTAGGATATATTACTGGTTGCAGCGTAAACTTCTTACACTTAATACAAAAAAAACAACTTACATAAATTTTCATAAGACATTCGCTTCAGCTCCACCTACACTACCTGACATCAGAATACACACATGTGCTAGACTTAATGATTTTTGTGATTGTGACAAATTAAGCAGAAATACACTTATAAAGTACCTAGGTGTTCAAATAGACCAGCGTCTTTCATTCAAGAATCATATAGAAGTACTGGCTCGGCGGTTGAGAAGAGTGGTGGGTGTTATGAGGCAATTATGTTCTGCAGCATGCCTTGCCACCCTAAAAACCATATACTTTGCTCTTTGTCAATCTTTGATTTTATACTGCATCACAAGTTGGGGCAGTGCTGCTAAAACTAATATGATAGTAGTCGAAAGAGCCCAGCGCTCAGTAATCAAAGTCATGCTGCGGAAGCCTTATGGATACCCAACCACAGAGTTGTACAAAGAAAGCCGATTTCTTAGTGTGAGACAATTGTTTATACTGCAAGTTGCTCTTAGAGAACATAGAAAGGTAGCCGTCTTACCGGAATACAGTGAAATGTCAGGACGTGGTGTATTCCGTGTGAGAGCTGCCTTGGTGGGCACGGCCTTTGCGCAAAGGTTTGGCCCGTTCATTGGCCCCTATATTCACAATAACGTACAGAAGCTGTGTTCAATGGGAGACTATTTGCTTTACGAAGCAAGAAGGAAAATTATCGGCTGGCTAAGTACCCTGACATATAACACAACTGAGGATGTACTTACAATTCAAAAATAATTTTACATTTTACTTCTTCTCTGATTACTAAAACTATAAGTAATTTTCCATGATGGTTTCTTGCTGTTGCATTTATATTGTGTGTTATTTTATTTATGATAATATGTATGTTGTATGTAATTATGTTTATGTAGTATAAAATATGTGTCTGTATTGCATACTATATAACGGTATGGTATGTAGTATAATGAATAAGTAATGTGTAATGTAATGATTTGAGATGTTATTATGAGTAAGTATAATATGGTAACTCCTATGTAAGGTTCCCAAGACACAGGCATGCCTAGTTTGGGGCCATTGTTAAAATTTAATTTGTAAATTTAAGTTGTAATAAATAAATAAATTTAAAAAAAACATTATATCTATATACGAGGACAACCAATAATAATAACATCGTAACTTTAATTAAAATAACATATAGTTTCATTCCGCTATCCTAAATATTATATCCTATCCTATCATTCAGACCTATCCTACTATATTATTGTCATTATCTCCTACTAATAATGTGAAAGTTTGTGTGTTTGGATGTGTGTTACTCAATCACGCAAAAAAGGCTGAACGGATTTGTATGAAATTTGGCACACTAATAGTCTATAACCTGGATTAGCACATAAATTACTAAATACTGTTGTTTTATTATTGTGTATCATCTTTCCAGATTAACACTATAATAATGATGAAGTTAACGGTAAAGCAGATAATGAACTTAAGACTTGCTCTCGGAATGTACTACAGACTCTCAAACAACAAAAGGATAAAGTTATTCGCAAAATTTTATTGTGTTTTGTTCTACTGTGCGATTTTTTTAATCATTTTAACTTTACGAATGAAAATTTCTTTTGCTTTTCACATTATCCTCTTATCAATGCTTTTCAATTGTTTATTAAATTTCCTTCTTTCTTTACATTATGATAATAGCTTTATTGAGTACTCTAAACAATTACAAAATGTAGATACTGGCATAGAATTACAAGTAACAAACAAAGTAATATTGTTTACTTTCCTCTCTTTCTTCTTGTACCTGTTCTATCTCATTGTCTGTTTCTAATTGTTCCTTAACTTCTACATCTTCTTGCCTTTGTATAGTCTCATTTTCTTCATATCTTTCCTCTTGGCTAATATCAGGTATTTCACAAACTATTCTAGAATCTTTATTCTCTGTATCTGTATTAATTTTGTAATCTTCTTCATCATCAACTTTATTAATAAAAATCACATCTCTGAATGTATCAACCTGTTTAGTATTTGGAAACCAAACCCTGTATCCTTTCTGATTGAACCCATATCCCACGAAAATTCCTTTCCTGCTTTTCTCATCCCATTTCTTTCTATTTTGTTTAGGAATATGTGTGTATACTTCTGTACCAAATATCTTCAATGTTTTAATGTCAAAACTATCTCCATTTAATAACTCAAAAGGTGTCTTCAGACTATCTTTGCTCTTGCCTGTTCTGTTTATTATGTATACTGCTGTAGCGGTAGCCTCCGCCCACATATTCTTACTTAAACCTGTTTGTATAAGCATTGTCCTTGCAGATTCTACAATGGTGCGCATCTCTCTTTCAATTCTTCCATTTTGTTCTGGCGTGTAAGCTATTGAAGTTTGATGTACAATACCTCTTTTGTTAAATGCATTTTGAACCTCTTTATTCAAGAATTCTGTGCCATTATCTGATCTGATTTTTAATATTTGATGTCCTGTCTGTGTCTCAAAATTTGTTATAAATTCTTCGATACTATTTTTTGTTTCCCACTTATTCTTTAAAAAATAAACAAACCTGTAACTACTATAATCATCTTTGATTAAAAGAAAATACTTTGAACCCCCAATAGATTCCTCCTCCATTGGACCACATAGATCCATGTGTATTAACTCACCTGGAAACTTAGCATGTGAAGAGCTTTGGCTAAATGGCTGTCTATGTTGTTTACCATGTATGCAATCTTCACACTGTTCTTTTAAATTTTTATACTTATATTTGATGTTATTAGCTTTCAAGACTTCTTTCACATGTTCAAAGTTTTGATGACCTAACCTTCTATGCCATGTCATTAAGCTCAAAGCGTAAGTATTATCTGACCTCACCTGCTTAGAAATAAAATTCATCACATACAAATTGTTCTGCCTACTAGCAGTTGCTGCGACTTTCCCAGTTTTGGTAAAAACACTTTTGCTTGCATTTGACGTCATAACATAACCTTTATCTAGTGCACAACTAACCGAAAAAAGATTTGCTTTTAAATCTGGTACATAAAGTACATTGTACATAGTTGTAGGTATTAATTCTGAATTAACTAAAGAAAAAATATCAATATTACCCTTCCCTAAAACTTGTAACTTTCTACCATCCCCAACAATTACATACTTTATTTCCTGAATATCAATATAATCCACAAAACAATCTTTATTTCCAGTTACATGCTCACTAGCTCCTGTATCCATTATCCATCTATTTTTAGAATCAATATAACTAATAATAAAGGCATTAGATTTGTTATCTGAAACATTATTACATTTTTCCTTATTTAAGCGAACTCTACAGTCTTTAATAACATGACCAGGTCTACCACAATAAAAACATTTTCTTAAACGACATTCACTTTTTACATGGCCTACTTTATGATACTCAAAACACTTTAGGACTTTTCTATTGTTATCATTCACTATATTGGCACTATTTTTAACACTACTATTCACTGTACCGCATCTCATTCTGCCTCTGATTACATGTCTGGATCCTCTTGATGAAAACAAGGAGTGGTTGGTCAGGCGTGAAATCAAAGCCGTTGACTCCAGCTCCTTATTATTACTGCGCTCTTCTTCTATCAGCAATCGCGCCTGCAGCTCAGATAGTGTTTGTTTTTCTTCACTGACACTTTCCCATGCAGATATAAAATATTTGTATCGTTCAGGCAAACACAATAATATTTTTGTCATCAACATCCTGTCAGACATCTCTTCACCGGCTCCCTTAAGTTGGTTCCTTAATGTTTCAATAGTAGAGAAGAATTTGCTCAAAGGTTCATCAAAGGAAAGATTTAAAAAAAATTGTTGTAATAAATGAACACTGATCTTCGATGTATGCTCATAAACGGTCAGCAGCTTGGTCCAGATCTCAGCACTGGTATTACACAGGATTATATGTGATATAATACTTTCCTCTATTCTTGTAACTATAATTTCTTGAGCTTTACCATCTTTGGCAATCCATATTTCCTTTTCTTTTTGTGTCTCTGGTTTTAGCTCCCGTCCTTCTACTATGTCAAATAAACCCTTTGCTCGTAATATTACTCGCAACTGGAATTTCCATGTATCGAAATTATTACCGTTTAGTTTTTGTATGTTTTCCATATTTGTAGGTTAGTTTGACACTCCGACCGGTTGACAATAATATTATAATTATTATTTGTGACGCTTCCACAGCAGATCACCCAACGACTTGCCACCGTATGTATTTTCTATTTTCGTTCGCCACCACGTGCCGCCATGCCCATGCGACGCTTCAATATAATATGTAATTATTTCAACTTCGCCGTGATTATACTTTTCATGCTACGTAATTGCCTGGGCCCATAACCAATTGGTTTTAAGGGGCAAATAAGGCTATATGACAATAGTATTCACTTAATTTATTGAGAGCTTTAGACACATTACACTATTCACACATTAGGAGACACCATATTGGAGTACACGACCACAGACAACAGACTAACTCTATGGTTATCTTTAAAAAGTATTGTTGCATTATTGCCAACAAGAATACACACATGTGCTAGACTTAATGATTTTTGTGATTGTGACAAATTAAGCAGAAATACACTTATAAAGTACCTAGGTGTTCAAATAGACCAGCGTCTTTCATTCAAGAATCATATAGAAGTACTGGCTCGGCGGTTGAGAAGAGTGGTGGGTGTTATGAGGCAATTATGTTCTGCAGCATGCCTTGCCACCCTAAAAACCATATACTTTGCTCTTTGTCAATCTTTGATTTTATACTGCATCACAAGTTGAGGCAGTGCTGCTAAAACTAATAAGATAGTAGTCGAAAGAGCCCAGCGCTCAGTAATCAAAGTCATGCTGCGGAAGCCTTATGGATACCCAACCACAGAGTTGTACAAAGAAAGCCGATTTCTTAGTGTGAGACAATTGTTTATACTGCAAGTTGCTCTTAGAGAACATAGAAAGGTAGCCGTCTTACCGGAATACAGTGAAATGTCAGGACGTGGTGTATTCCGTGTGAGAGCTCCCTTGGTGGGCACGGCCTTTGCGCAAAGGTTTGGCCCGTTCATTGGCCCCTATATTTACAATAACGTACAGAAGCTGTGTTCAATTGGAGACTCTTTGCTTTACGAAGCAAGAAGGAAAATTATCGGCTGGCTAAGTACCCTGACATATAACACAACTGAGGATGTACTTACAATTCAAAAATAACTTTACATTTTACTTCTTCTCTGATTACTAAAACTATAAGTAATTTTCCACGTTGGTTTTGGCTGTTGCATTTATATTGTGTGTTATTTTATTTATGATAATATGTATGTTGTATGTAATTATGTTTATGTAGTATAAAATATGTGTCTGTATTGCATACTATATAACGGTATGGTATGTAGTATAATGAATAAGTAATGTGTAATGTAATGATTTGAGATGTTATTATGAGTAAGTATAATATGGTAACTCGTATGTAAGGTTCCCAAGACACAGGCATGCCTAGTTTGGGGCCATTGTTAAAATTTAAGTTGTAATAAATAAATAAATAAAAAAAAAACATTATATCTATATACGAGGACAACCAATAATAATAACATCGTAACTTTAATTAAAATAAAATATAGTTTCATTCCGCTATCCTAAATATTATATCCTATCCTATCATTCAGACCTATCCTACTATATTATTGTCATTATCTCCTACTAATAATGTGAAAGTTTGTGTGTTTGGATGTGTGTTACTCAATCACGTAAAAAAGGCTGAACGGATTTGCATGAAATTTGGCACACTAATAGTCTATAACCTGGATTAGCACATAAATTACTAAATACTGTTGTTTTATTATTGTGTATCATCTTTCCAGATTAACACTATAATAATGATGAAGTTAACGGTAAAGCAGATAATGAACATAAGACTTGCTCTCGGAATGTACTACAGACTCTCAAACAACAAAAGGATAAAGTTATTCGCAAAATTTTATTGTGTTTTGTTCTACTGTGCGATTTTTTTATCATTTTAACTTTACGAATGAAAATTTATTTTGCTTATCACATTATCCTTTTATCAATGTTTTTCCATTGTTTATTAAATTTCCATCTTTCTTTCCATTATGATAATAGCTTTATCGAGTACTCTGAACAATTACAAAATGTAGATATCAATACTGCCATAGAATTACAAGTAACAAACAAAGTAATACTATTTATACTTTTCTGGAGACTCACCCAAGTTATTGTATTTTTTTCAACGGAATCTGAATTTTCTTTCGGAAAAGCTGTAACAATTTTAATCACTCAAGTACTGATTCTGGTAATTCAATTCACGAGTACCTTACCAATTATGGTTTTTGACCTGTTAAGGCACAGAATGCACCAATTAAGAAAAACTTTCGAAATGAATATGTTAACCCAAGATTTTATTATCAAATGCGATGCTATAAAAAAATGTTTGACTAATTATAATAAGCTGCTGGAGACTCTGCGATGCCTCGATAGTTACATTAAAACGATGGTAAGTTTCTATTTAATTTTGTTAACCTATATCACTATTGGTATGAATTAGTTTTTTAATCAGTTGCTTTCCGTCCTTGTCCAGACTTGTTGAACTTGTGACTTTTTTTCATACAGATTGAAGTGCAGGATATTATTCACCATCCAATTGTACTGCTTATTTATTTACTAGGCCATCTTAATACCTCTGCCTTTTCCGTTTTCTGGATCTACATATTGATTACTATTATTACGTGTCATGTGTACGTGTCAGGGTGTATAGCAAATGCAGAAAGGATTACCGTATATTGCATTGCATTGCAGACACTAATAATTACAGCCACTTATGACCGTGCTAAAATCACATCACACGTTATTTGTTTAATCTATTATGTTAGTTTTTTTAATCGTTATAGGTTTAGTGTTAGGGCCTCAATCTCATCTGATCTTAAGTAACGATATGGTCTGCGATGGTAGTACGCTAAGCCTAGTGGAAGACTGTCTCTCAAGTGCAGCTGCCAGAACGTAACTATTAGAGCTTGGTGACAAATGTTGATTTTGAGGATTGTAGTTAGCCAGGCGGGTGCTAGAAAAACCCGTATCACCACGCTCTGGTTATTTTATAATTATTTAATGGGCGTTAACAGTTGATGTATGCCAACCCCATCGGAGCATATCCAAATTCAACAAAATTACATAAATTTCTACAGAAAAGAAAACAATTAACTTAATAAATATGCTACATACTTTTACCCCATGTACTATAACTATTAACATTAAAGTTATACAACTTAAGTCCAGCCAAACCGGAACTTAGTTCCGCTAGTATACTGTGGAAAATACCTACATCCAAAGAACATAACCCTGAACTTAAAATTAAACGACTTCTTTTTATTTCATACATAACACATTCCACCAAAAGGTATACAACATTTTCTATTTTCCAACACACTTCACGGAGAGTAAATTAACTTTTTTCATAAGATATCCAAACTTATTCAGTAAAATACCCTTTTAATTTGGGGTCGGTTACATCCCACAAACCAAGGCACCGGGTGTGGTTCACTCTGGATTGTTCGATACTGTATATCTTCTCAAGAGAAATTACATCAAACTTTTTTATTTTTGGTAGCATTTCTTTGTAATTGGGAACTACGTCAGATTCCAAGCCTTGTACTGTAGCTAATTTAGTTAATCTGTATACTTCTTAGTTACCACTTATTCCTATATGTCCAGGTATTCATTTTATTTTTAGAGTTACATCAGATTACTGAATATCAAGGAATATTTTAATTATTTTATATGCTATCGATATACCTCTGTGTCCAGAGCCACATGGAGCAATATGCTAAATAGCACTTTTACTCTCAGAAAATATGACGTATTTTTTGTATTCAACTGCAACTGAATAAATAATTGCTTCTAAAACTGGTATAAGTTCTATAGTCATAATAGATACTGTTAATATTGAAGCTGGTAGACTTATTGGCATGATAATCATAGTATGCAGATCCTGCAACCTCTGCGTGTTTGATCCATCTGTATAATTTTTTGTCAGTTATTATATTTTACATCAATTTCTCGTATTATGTTCTGCATCATGGATGTTTTTTATATGTTATATTAGAATGTATCATGGTGTTCACGTGTGGTTTTATCTTATCATCTATAT
Organism: Saturnia japonica; assembly: GCA_033032175.1. Classification (NCBI taxonomy): domain Eukaryota; kingdom Metazoa; phylum Arthropoda; class Insecta; order Lepidoptera; family Saturniidae; genus Saturnia; species Saturnia japonica. Next base: position 3,468,055 of record CM065330.1, read on the forward strand.
TAATCCTTGACATCTATGAATCTAATGAGAACATCTTTATGATTTCTACTGCATATACGATTTATCCTTTTACTTTATTAATGTCTTTATTATTAGAGGTTTCATATTATTGACCCAGTACCTACTATGATTAACACCGCAAACATTATTTATTATACCATCACGATGTTTCTTTTCACCGAAAGCTTAGACTTATTGTAGGGATACAAACTAACGTCGATTGACTTTATGTACGTTTACGCTACCACTGAGCCATCATTGCTTAATTCTAATGCTAATTTTCCTCACAGGTTTTGTTTCATATGCAGGATTTATAAAGCTAAAATCTTAAATATATTCATCAGTAAATCAACGATTACTAACATGGTGTACATTACATAAGGAGCTACCATTAAACCTATAAGTTTATACCTAATCACTGCAGCTGTATTGTTTTTTTCCTTTTACAGATATTGCTGGCATACGTGTACAATATCGTATCAGTTTGTATGAACATTTACATCGTTTTATTGATTAATTCAACGAAGGTAATTTGCAGTTAACAAATACAAATCTATTCCAACAGTATTACTTTAATTAGCCCACTGAAATCATATTATAAATACAAGATATGAATGATTATCTTATAAACTGAATATGGGTGCTCGGTTATAAAAATATCCACCAGCATTCAACTAGCTTGTTGCAGGTCGTGTTGTCTGAATGATAATGACCAGTGGAACATCGATTTTTCGCCACTGGTTACTTGTTCTATTTCACTTACATTTACTAATTTATATTTACTTACAATATCGAGTCATGATAAAGACAACCTTCCGTTTCTAAAACATCAAGGTTTTAATAAACAAATCGTCAATGTTACGATGATATTTTGAAAGAGATAAAGATGTTACTACGCCTTTTATTTGAAAAATGTTAAATTCAGCGAAGCAAATTATTGTTTGTTTTAGTAAGCTTTCGAAATAGGATTGTAGTACATGGCAATATTATTCAGTTAGTTCGTATATAATAAGAACAAAGGTATGAATGAAGAGCTAGGTAGGTGTACAGCAGTGCAAATTACAAAAGTGCCGAATATTAGGTATAGTTCTTTTTATTTATCTGATATATAGAATGTAGGATGTTGTGTTAGGAGTAACTAAAAAATTTTTACTAACCAGCGTGAAATTTAAAAAACTGTTTTTGATATAAACATTCTATCGCAGAACATTTTCAATGCATGATAATTCCAAATTAATGAATGATTTAATTTTGTAGGGCATAATGGAGATAAAAAAAGGTATATTTGTTGTCCAAAAGGGACATGTATTCAGATGTTGGTTCCAGTGAAACAAGAAATGAATATCAATAGCTTTGTTAGTTAATTAGTGGGACATATTTCTTTGCTACTGGACCTGCATAGACGGAGTGATGTCATTTTAAAAATCAGTTTAATATTTATGATGTTAGAATTTAGACAACGTGCTCTCTCGAACGGTGATACTGTTACGAGTTTGCATATGAGCTTACAGTAACACTCTGTATATGTCATAGCAACACCTATCGATCCTTTCATAGCGTTATTGACCTTAAATTTATAACCGATGGCTTTATGAATTTTACAGATCATATGGTTCAGAATGTCTGCGGTAGTTGTTTTGACTGCGACCACCTTCATTCCGTGTGTGCTGGCGGAGTATGTGAAGAATGAATCGAATGGCATTAGACTGGCGATAATGAATCAACTGTTGGTGTGCAAAGGTGAATTCACGTCTTCAGAGCATACAAATATTCACATAAATGCAGTGTAAAGCAAAATATTTTTTAATTATATTTTTAGATGAAGAACAAACAGGCGATATAATTAAATTCTTGAATTTCCTGGATCTTCAGCCATTCAAGTACTCCATCCTGCGAGTTCTTGACGTGGACGCTACGATGCTGTGGACCATCGTCGGTCTTTGCACTACTTACACCATTGCTATTATCCAGTTCAGTCATATTTATTAAGAAACCGTTACGAAATTGATTAAGATCATGTTTAGATAGGCAGATTACAATCGGTTTACTGTGATATCAGTCTTGCCGGAGTCACTGTTGTTTCTCCATCTAACTTCTGAATAAGAACTTATGTTAAGGAAGTGATTAAAAAGTTTGCTAATTAATTTAATCAAAATTTCTTTGCTATTTCCGCCCGAAACAGACTAACAGTGGTTTCGTTTTTCTGCAACATAAAACTTTTGTTATTAATTGTTAAGATGAATCTTAAAATGTGAAGTCTGAAAGTACACGTGGAAAAGAAAAAGAATTAAAATGTGAGTAACCGAAATGATATAAAAGAGATGCGGGCGATCCCGTACACCCGATTCGTTATTAGCCTATAAGGAATAAATATTAATAGTATTAAACAAATAATAATAACAAAAATTAATAAATTAAAAAGTATATTTGTAGATGAGACGTGAAACGACCACCATCAATTATCAATTAAACGTGTTTTGCCTCTCAACGAAGCATCCGCAGATCGATGTTTACTCTCCTGTCCTGTTTTTATTGCAGAAAGACGAAACAACAGTAACTGTTAGTTTGTTTCGGGTGAAAGTAGCAAAGAAATTGGGGATAAATTAATTTCCGTAAATTAACACCTAAACCAATCAAATATCAAACATTTATTTTGTTGCTAACATATTCCATAATCAGATTTTGGTATGTGATAAATTGAAAATCTGGTTAAATTTTGCTCTGAGTAACGACAACGACAATACGACAACTGTGTCGGCCTCTTTTGGTTTGTCGCTTTTTGGAATCAGTCAGTGTAAATCAAGCTGTCATAAAGTAACTACAAAAATCTATTAAAAAATCTAAATACTACTACTTAACATTGTGAGCTTCAGGTTTGCCAAGTTTCAAACTTTTTGAACAATCACTTTGGCAGAATTAAAGAAATTAAATTTCAATAAAACACCATGTAAGTAGTTCAGAGTAAACTTAAAGTGCAAATAATCACGGCTCACTATTAAGATAGAGGCTTGAAACTTGTTATTATTGTTTAATTTAATTTATTTTGGAGCCTACGAGTCCCTAAGATCGTTAAAAACGTATATTTCCAAAATATTTCCATTAAATACTATGCTAATTTAAAACTCGATGGGAAAAATATCTGTCGTTTATTAATAACATTGACGTTTGGACTAAACTATAATATTTTTATTTATGCAAAAAGTACAATTGATTTAAACCTAGAAACACAAATCAAAAATAACATAAAATAACACTTTTGTGAGCTCCTGACTGCGAAACTAGGGTACCCTGTGTCTTGGCAGTCGGTTTGCCTCCAAAATATAAATATTCACTTGTCGTTCCCATTACTAACGTGTTAACATAATAAAAGGGAGTAAAGTAAATAAAGGGAGAATAGTTTTAGAATACGTATTTCTTTTCCGTTTTTAAGTGTTTATCGCACTATTTTGTATTTTTCACACTTACTAGATTAACTTTTTTCATAAGATATCCAAACTTATTCAGTAAAATACCCTTTTAATTTGGGGTCGGTTACATCCCACAAACCAAGGCACCGGGTGTGGTTCACTCTGGATTGTTCGATACTGTATATCTTCTCAAGAGAAATTACATCAAACTTTTTTATTTTTGGTAGCATTTCTTTGTAATTGGGAACTACGTCAGATTCCAAGCCTTGTACTGTAGCTAATTTAGTTAATCTGTATACTTCTTAGTTACCACTTATTCCTATATGTCCAGGTATTCATTTTATTTTTAGAGTTACATCAGATTACTGAATATCAAGGAATATTTTAATTATTTTATATGCTATCGATATACCTCTGTGTCCAGAGCCACATGGAGCAATATGCTAAATAGCACTTTTACTCTCAGAAAATATGACGTATTTTTTGTATTCAACTGCAACTGAATAAATAATTGCTTCTAAAACTGGTATAAGTTCTATAGTCACAATAGATACTGTTAATATTGAAGCTGGTAGACTTATTGGCATGATAATCATAGTATGCAGATCCTGCAACCTCTGCGTGTTTGATCCATCTGTATAATTTTTTGTCAGTTATTATATTTTACATCAATTTCTCGTATTATGTTCTGCATCATGGGTTTTTTATATGTTATATTAGAATGTATCATGGTGTTCACGTGTGGTTTTATCTTATCATCTATATTAATCCTTGACATCTATGAATCTAATGAGAACATCTTTATGATTTCTACTGCATATACGATTTATCCTTTTACTTTATTAATGTCTTTATTATTAGAGGTTTCATATTATTGACCCAGTACCTATTGATTAACACCGCAAACATTATTTATTATACCATCACGATGTTTCTTTTCACCGAAAGCTTAGACTTATTGTAGGGATACAAACTAACGTCGATTGACTTTATGTACGTTTACGCTACCACTGAGCCATCATTGCTTAATTCTAATGCTAATTTTCCTCACAGGTTTTGTTTCATATGCAGGATTTATAAAGCTAAAATCTTAAATATATTCATCAGTAAATCAACGATTACTAACATGGTGTACATTACATAAGGAGCTACCATTAAACCTATAAGTTTATACCTAATCACTGCAGCTGTATTGTTTTTTTCCTTTTACAGATATTGCTGGCATACGTGTACAATATCGTATCAGTTTGTATGAACATTTACATCGTTTTATTGATTAATTCAACGAAGGTAATTTGCAGTTAACAAAACAAATCTATTCCAACAGTATTACTTTAATTAGCCCACTGAGATCATATTATAAATACAAGATATGAATGATTATCTTATAAACTGAATATGGGTGCTCGGTTATAAAAATATCCACCAGCATTCAACTAGCTTGTTGCAGGTCGTGTTGTCTGAATGATAATGACCAGTGGAACATCGATTTTTCGCCACTGGTTACTTGTTCTATTTCACTTACATTTACTAATTTATATTTACTTACAATATCGAGTCATGATAAAGACAACCTTCCGTTTCTAAAACATCAAGGTTTTAATAAACAAATCGTCAATGTTACGATGATATTTTGAAAGAGATAAAGATGTTACTACGCCTTTTATTTGAAAAATGTTAAATTCAGCGAAGCAAATTATTGTTTGTTTTAGTAAGCTTTCGAAATAGGATTGTAGTACATGGCAATATTATTCAGTTAGTTCGTATATAATAAGAACAAAGGTATGAATGAAGAGCTAGGTAGGTGTACAGCAGTGCAAATTACAAAAGTGCCGAATATTAGGTATAGTTCTTTTTATTTATCTGATATATAGAATGTAGGATGTTGTGTTAGGAGTAACTAAAAAATTTTTACTAACCAGCGTGAAATTTAAAAAACTGTTTTTGATATAAACATTCTATCGCAGAACATTTTCAATGCATGATAATTCCAAATTAATGAATGATTTAATTTTGTAGGGCATAATGGAGATAAAAAAAGGTATATTTGTTGTCCAAAAGGGACATGTATTCAGATGTTGGTTCCAGTGAAACAAGAAATGAATATCAATAGCTTTGTTAGTTAATTAGTGGGACATATTTCTTTGCTACTGGACCTGCATAGACGGAGTGATGTCATTTTAAAAATCAGTTTAATATTTATGATGTTAGAATTTAGACAACGTGCTCTCTCGAACGGTGATACTGTTACGAGTTTGCATATGAGCTTACAGTAACACTCTGTATATGTCATAGCAACACCTATCGATCCTTTCATAGCGTTATTGACCTTAAATTTATAACCGATGGCTTTATGAATTTTACAGATCATATGGTTCAGAATGTCTGCGGTAGTTGTTTTGACTGCGACCACCTTCATTCCGTGTGTGCTGGCGGAGTATGTGAAGAATGAATCGAATGGCATTAGACTGGCGATAATGAATCAACTGTTGGTGTGCAAAGGTGAATTCACGTCTTCAGAGCATACAAATATTCACATAAATGCAGTGTAAAGCAAAATATTTTTTAATTATATTTTTAGATGAAGAACAAACAGGCGATATAATTAAATTCTTGAATTTCCTGGATCTTCAGCCATTCAAGTACTCCATCCTGCGAGTTCTTGATGTGGACGCTACGATGCTGTGGACCATTGTCGGTCTTTGCACTACTTACACCATCGCTATTATTCAGTTCAGTCATATTTATTAAGAAGCCGTTACGAAATTGATTAAGATGATGTTTAGTTAGGCAGATTACAATCGGTTTACTGTGATATCAGTCTTGCCTGAGTCACTGTTGTTTCTTCATCTAACATCTGAATAAGAACTCATGTTAACGAAGTGATTTAAAAGTTTGCTAATTAATTTAATCAAAATTTCTTTGCTATTTCCGCCCGAAACAGACTAACAGTGGTTTCGTTTTTCTGCAACATAAAACTTTTGTTATTAATTGTTAAGATGAATCATAAAATGTGAAGTCTGAAACTACTCGTGGAAAAGAAAAAAAATTAAAATGTGAGTAACCGAAATGATATAAAAGAGATGCGGGCGATCCCGTACACCCGATTCGTTATTAATTAATTATTAATATAAGGAATAAATATTAATAGTATTAAACAAATAATAATAACAAAAATCAATAAATTAAAAAGTATATTTGTAGATGAGACGTGAAACGACCACCATCAATTATCAATTAAACGTGTTTTGCCTCTCAACGAAGCATCCGCAGATCGATGTTTACTCTCCTGTCCTGTTTTTATTGCAGAAAGACGAAACAACAGTAACTGTTAGTTTGTTTCGGGTGAAAGTAGCAAAGAAATTGGGGATAAATTAATTACAATGAATTTTCGTAAATTAACACATAAACCAATCAAATATCAAACATTTATTTTGTTGCTAACATATTCCATAATCACATTTTGGTATGTGATAAATTGAAAATCTGGTTAAATTTTGCTCTGGGTTACGACAACGACAATACGACAACTGTGTCGGCCTCTTTTGGTTTGTCGCTTTTTGGAATCAGTCAGTGTAAATCAAGCTGTCATAAAGTAACTACAAAAATCTATTAAAAAATCTAAATACTACTTAACATTGTGAGCTTCAGGTTTGCCAAGTTTCAAACTTTTTGAACAATCACTTTGGCAGAATTAAAGAACTTAAATTTCAATAAAACACCATGTAAGTAGTTCAGAGTAAACTTATACTACTGCAAATAATCACGAGTCACTATTAAGATAGAGGCTTGAAACTTGTTATTATTGTTTAATTTAATTTATTTTGGAGCCTACGAGTTCCTAAGATCGTTAAAAACGTATATTTCCAAAATATTTCCATTATATGCTATGCTAATTTAAAACTCGATGGGAAAAATATCTGTCGTTTATTAATAACATTGACGTTTGGACTAAACTATAATATTTTTATTTATGCAAAAAGTACAATTGATTTAAACCTAGAAACACAAATCAAAAATAACATAAAATAACACTTTTGTGAGCTCCTGACTGCGAAACTAGGGTACCCTGTGTCTTGGCAGTCGGTTTGCCTCCAAAATATAAATATTCACTTGTCGTTCCCATTACTAACGTGTTAACATAATAAAAGGGAGTAAAGTAAATAAAGGGAGAATAGTTTTAGAATACGTATTTCTTTTCCGTTTTTAAGTGTTTATCGCACTATTTTGTATTTTTCACACTTACTAGATTAGTTGAAACTAAGTGGATTTATTATTAAGCTCACCCTTGTTTGAAAACGAAATATGCAATACAGTGTATCTGTTTAGTATTGCTTTTGTTTGAAATTACATATTGATATGTATTCTTAATTCATTGAATTTATAAATGAGTGGCTTTCTAGTTTTTACCCGCAGTTTCGCTAGAGTAAATTTACTGATCTGTGAAACATGCTACAGCATGCGTTAGCATGCATACAGCATGCATGTTGTTAGTTACAACTAACAACCCCAAATTAGCTTTTAGTAATTCTACATATTACATTGTAGTGTAATGACTTCACGAGGTAATGTATTGACTTCGTCTCAAGCGTCTAATATAACAGAGACGAGCGCATACGGCGCGGCGACCAAGTTCGGTGAAACTGTAAAAGCCGCAGCGGCTCTGTTTTTGGATAGGGCCACTAAGGCTAACAGTATAGTCAGTTCAAAAAAAAAACATGGCGTGGATTATCACGCCGACCGTAGTGCGGAGCGGACGTATCATCAGGTAAGGTGATGGTGATCTGATATAGATCTGGACAATACAATTAGTTCCACTGATTTACATCAGCATCAAAGCTAACAAACTATACATTTTCATAATTATAGTAGAAAACAACAAAATATAGAGGAGGTGGTAGTTGCGTAAAAATTAATATATTAAAATTTCGTAATTATGAAAAATATATGTAAATACTTGATAACCTACCTACCTTTCTTATTACTAGTTACGTACGGTTTATACTAACGGTATTTTATGACTAATTACTTAAGGTTCATACTGTTACTAGGCAGTGGCGGCCTTAGGGGGTGGCGAACAGGGCAATCACCCGGGGTCACGCTCTTGCAGGGGCCTCGCGTCAAAAAATACAAATTTGTTAACTATTTTTTTTTAATTTAAAACTTTTGATTTTGATTCTTAATTATTTATTAAGGTTATAACATAACGGTAAATTAAAATAAAGTTAGTTAATTAATTCATTAATTCAAACCATAATTGATAAATTTATTTTGTAGTACTTGAATATCGCGCCTCGAAACACTTAAAGATCGGTTTTTTAAACGCATAGCACTCGGGACTAGTATAGTATATGACTCGGGAGTCGGGACATAATGTTCTGCTCGTCTATCGCTCAGGGAATCCCCGTCGCTAGAGGAATTGCCTCGTTTCATTTCGTTCGACAACTTTTGTCACCTTGGAATTATTTTGCTTGCAGTATGAGTTACAAAATCGTTGCTGTACCGTACATACCTTTCAATTATATTTAATATTACGCTCTTATAGTATTTCAAGTATTGAGTGAGCTGGAAAAGTGTAAATTATAGTATTTTAAGTATTGAGTAAGCTGATAAAGTGTAAAAAACTGTGTGACACCTACTTCAAAATTATTTGTGACTATTTGTGCGAAACAAAACAAGATTTACGAAATGAGTTCGCGTGGTCGTGATGCTGGTAGAAAATTTGGGTCAGGTAGTCCAAAAAGGAAACGAGCTATCAAAAGAAAGCAGGTACAAGAAAATCTACGTGGATCTTTATATATATATATATAAAAAGTGATGATCAAGAAACCTATATGAAACATTTATTGATTGAAAGTGACTTTAATCCTGATTCAGCTGAAAACATTCCTTCCAAATCATCATGGGTGCCGCCGCCGTCATCAAGTGAAAACAGCGAGGAGGATGATGATGATTTAACTACATCATTGTCCTTAGGTCACCGGTGCCGCCGTCAACGCTATCCAGTCAAGAACACGAATCAAAGCCCGAGTCTATGTCTAAATCCATGACTCCTGGAATGGAAAATCTGAATCCTCAAAATGACTCCGGTTTGTGGCCCATAATAATTACTGATGTAGACCGAACTGAGATTGTATTAAGAGGTCCAATCCGGATTAAAGTTGAGTTATTTCCCGTAAATGATAATGGATGGCGATTCAGTGAATATCATTATAATAAGATATTAGTTAACGGTGAAAAGCTTGACAGGCGCTGGATGATTTATTCACAAACAAAAGATGTCGTTTACTGATTTCCGTGTCGAATATTCGGGCTGGAAAATACAAAGATTGGATCAAGTGAAGGAGTGTGTGATTGGAAACACTTGGGTGATTACCTAAAGTCACACGAATCTAGTCGACAGCATAAAGATTGTATGCTGAAATGTATTAATTTAAAGAATGGTTTAAAAATTAGAACGATTGCTCGCAATTTTTAGCATCTCACAATTTGGCCTTCAGGGGTCATAGAGAGAAGTTAACATCTGACTCGGGTTCGAGTGAGACAAGCAGCAACTTTATAGATTTAGTCAAGTTAATAGCCCGATTTTATCCCGTGCTGAGACTTCACTTACAACAAGTAAAAGATAAAACGATTAATGACCACTATATCGGAAAAAATATTCAAAATGAGCTCTTACAATTAATGGAAAGTCGTAAATATTACTCTATTATTCTTGATTGTACTGGCGACGTTTCTAGTGTTGAGCAATTATCAATTATTATAAGATTTTTTAATACAAAAATAGGTGAAATTGAAGAACATTTTATTGGTTTCATAGCCGTCGAAAAACCCACAGCTAAGAGTTTGACTAATTATAATTACAATTATAATTACTTATAATAATTATATTATATTATTATTATTAATTATAATCACAGAATTAGAACAGTTAGGTATATCATTGCAAAACTGCAGAGGCTAAGGAATATGATAATGGTGCCAATATGCGTGGTGAAAAAAGTGGTGTCCAAAAACGTATTATTGAAATTAAACTACTTGCTTATTTTTTACCTTGTGGAAGTCGTAGCTTGAATCTCATCCTAGGAGATGCAGCATCATCTTGTGTCCAAGTAAAATCTTTTTTGTTTTGTTGCAAAGGTTGTACACTCTGTTTGCGTGCTATAGTCGGGCTATTTTAAATGCTCATGTAAAATCCTTATCGCTAAAACCACTTTCTGAAACTAGATGGTAGTGCACGGTAGCATCGGTGAAGGTGAAGCGTGTTTTAGACTTAGTAAGACTAATAAAAGTTTTTTAGGTAATAGTGTTAGGTTCTATAACAAGATCCCGAAGCACATTACTGATTTACCGGACAATAAGTTCAAGGACCATGTAAAGCAGGTTTTACTTTCAAAAGGTTATTATAGGGTGGATCATTATGTGAATGATAGTGATGTCTGGAAGTGACTCCCTCTCTGTGCATCCACTGTTATATTTGTAACATTTGTACAGTTAACAGAAAAAAAGAGAGATAAACCCGATCGAGTTTCTTACCGGTTCTTCTCGATGTCTGGGATATTTTCCGAACCGGCAGTAGTGTTTTGACATTCATAAGTGCCTTTTTAGGGCCTAAATTGAATAAAGATTATTTTGATTTTGATTTTTTGAAATTTATAATTCTGTCTGTACATGTAATTTTAGTGCAAATTTTACGAAAATTTACTAATCTTCCGGAGCAAATTTTCATCATCAATAACCATTTCCAAGTTGTCCTAAGCGATTTCGAAACGAAGCCTTTTTTACTCTACAGTGAGCAATTTTGGACTGAATTTCGCACACACGCTAGTCAATTCCCAAATTCTTGGCCAGGATTCTCGAAACACAAATTTTCGAAATCCAGAGATCATCTTCTATCTCGCGCATAGTCCAAGGACAATCTTGCGTAATCGCGATTTGCACACGCTTGATATTTTTCGGTGTTATCGCGTTCGAAGGTCGGCCAGAACGCAGAATGCTATCAACACTTTTGCTACCGTTTGTATCACTCTTTTATTTTAGTTTTGCCCATACAAGGATCTCCAAAGGTCACCTTTCGATAGTCTCTACACAACCCTTACCGATTTTGGGGCAAGACTTTAAGCAAATTCGTTATTCCAATCTCTCCGTGATTTTCAACTATAGCAAAACCCGACGAACGCGAAATCGACAATGTACGTAAATACATGCTGTGCTCTGTTATAAGGGACTTTCAAAATCCCTTTTTAAAAAAAAGAATTATTTTAAGATAGAAATATATATTAATTTTTTGACACTGAATTAAAATTAATATTATAATTAAAACGGACTATGAGTGTCACGGACTGGGTCTGAGATGGAACTGAGGATAAGCTACGGGATCGTGAGAGGGCTGGGCGAAGTGCTGACGCTAAATACTGGGAATGGTCTAAGGAGGATATGGTTTTGTGATACTAGAGAAAGGTTGGCACTTTAGGGACATACTTCGGGTATAACAGCCCCCCGCGTAAAAGAAAACTTTTGCAGTAAAGTGCAAAGTTTTAATGTGATGTTCTTAAACGAGGAACGGAAATTTCCGTTGTTTCCTCAACATCAGGGCCAGGGACTGTGGTTCGTGAGGTTTTGAAGGAAGTTAGGTTTTGGTAAAATTTCTTATACAGTATCAATAGAATTATAGCTATAATCAATACAAGTATGTTAAAATTGGATAAGTTGAATTGTATTCTAAAAGGTAATTTGGATCTTCTGATAGTTTATCTATTGAGGATAAAATTTGATTAGTAACAATATCTAAATTATTTAACTTATCCAAGTTTGTTCCTACAATTTTCATAGGTGGTATGTTAGTTAAGTCTAGTCTTTTAATATTACAACAAACATCAGTAATAATATTGAAATCGGATCTTACAGGGTTCACATTAATGTTAATATTAAATTTACCGGATAATTCTGTATTTTGGCATATGGCGGTACAATTAGAAGGTAAGTTTAAAAATCCTGTGCCTGATATTTTGAATTCCGTTATATTAGCATTACAATCGACTGTTAACTTGGATACCTTTGATTGGACATACAGAAAGTGGTTATTGTTAAGCCTATGCCATATGTCGATGTCACCATTAATAAATTTAGGATTACATTGATCCGGTAAGGAGTCTAATACTTTTAACATCAGTTCTGTTTCACAGGTGGGGTTTGTATTCACAGGATATTCTGTTACAGTTTTACAAATATAAATACTATTTGGAATTACTTTACACATTTTTAAGCTATCCATATAACAATAATAAGATTTATCTTTACTAATACTTACATAGTTAGAAGTAGGGATAATTAATGAATACGAAACTGGTTTTTCAACATCGTGTGGTAATGGTATAGGGATGGTTTTATACACATCATAAATTTTATGAGTTACCAGCGGGATTTTGCAAGCAAATATTATTCGTTTACTTGCATAGTGGGTACTTAATTCACTAATATCTATAATAACATGAATATTTTCTAAATCTAAGTTTACAGGAAGTTCCAGCGATCTGGGTAAGTATCTAATATTATTCAATAATTCATAATACAATTCCTTAGGTGTAAGTACAGATGGGTGAAGAACATGGCTTTTAGTAAACATAATTGAATTCTGCAAATCTTCCATTTTAAACGACAAAGTTAACAAAGCGGAAGATAAACTGTTACACAATTGATTAAAATTTGACATTATAATTAACTTATTAGACGCTAAACTTAGGTTTCTTAAATTAGAACTTAAATTTTCGACAGCGTTATTCAAACGTGCTTCATTTAAATTTATAATAGATATGGTTTCATCGAAGCTCTTTAACGCGGTACTGGTAATTAATGTTTTATATTTCAGTAAGTTGGCTAATTTCTTATTGTTACTATTTAGAATTTGAATAGCGTTGTCATATCTAAGTGCATCGTCTTCATCCAGAGTACCAATAACATGTTTAAAAATAGTACCGATGCCGGATATCCATGCGGATCTTTTTGATAGTACGGGTAGTAAACGCGATATGGAATTATAATCTTTAACTATATCAGTATACCGAGACGTAAGAGGTTCTAAATTATTATGACATTCTGAGTCTAATATAACGTCGTTTTGTTGACACAGGAAACGGGTAGTACCTATAATGCTGTTGATTTTATCAATGTGTGGCTGAATATAGGAGAGGTCGACTGGTATTAGCGCGTGTAATTCCTCATCCGAAAATCGAGCATGTCCTATTGGATCAAAATAAATACCGGGACTCCTCAAAATTGTTTCGATGAGGGCTGATTGGACAACGTAAAGGCTCATGGCCATTCTGAAATAAAATATAGAATTGGATTATTTGATAATATTGCCTAGATAAGCGGCTTCTGATGTCACGGTGAAAGAATGTCGATTTTCTTAAACCCTAAGTGGTCTCGGCTAACTTGATCTCGTCATAATGGTGACGAGCATGACGCCTGTTGATCAGGACGGAGAGTGTGTTGTTGCCGTGGATTTTGACCACTCGGTATGGTCCCTTCCAAACCGGGGATAGAGCTTTTCTTAGTCTTAAATGGTTTTTAATAAAAACAAAATCACCTACTTTATATTTCTTCGGTTTAGTTTTTTGATCATAATATTGTTTTGAGATACCTTTACATTTTAGAATATTCTCTGTAGCCTTTTGCCGGGAATAATTTAATCTGTGTTGTAGAATACGAATATAATCATGATATGTAACATCGGGGGCATTTTCATACACAGAATTAGGAATGAATGCTTTGTGGCCATATATTAACTCATAGGGAGTAAAGTTGGTTGTACTATGAGTACTCGTATTGTATGAATACATTGCTGTGTAAACATAACGGGGCCAATTTGTTTGGTTTTCGTCAACAAACGATTTTAAATACTCCTTAAGAGTTGAGTGGCTCCTTTCCAAAGCACCCTGAGTTTGGGGGTGGTAAGGAGTGGACCAAAGCTGTTTGATTTTAAGGAAATTGCAAATTTGTTTGAATAGATCTGCCGTGAAATTAGTGCCTTGGTCAGTCAAAATAAATTTTGGGATTCCGAAGAGTGAAATAAAATGCACGAGGCATTCACAACTTTCCTCAGCAGTTACGTTGGATATAGGATATCCAACTGAGAATTTTGTTAGATCGTCCTGCAGTGTAAGTATGTATTTGAGTTTGGCATTACCAGATTCTGGTAATGGTCCTACGATATCCAGGGCAATGCCTTCAAAAGATTGTGTGGAAGTACTTGTGATTTGCATCGGGGCCCGGTTGGTTTTCCTTAAAGCTTTATTGGTTTGACATAATCCACATTTCTTTACATATTGTTCAACGTCACTTCTCATATTTTTCCAATAGAATCTTTCCTGAATACGCTTTAACATTCGGACTGAGCCTAAATGACCGGCTATAGGTAGATCGTCATTTTCTCTTAGAATTTTTATAATTTCCGACGGTGTAGGGTAAATCAAAGTGTTTTTATAAATATTTACAGAAATTTTTGTGTTATTGAAAAGATATAATATTATATTACAGATTTTAATAAGTTGGTATTGATCAAAAGGATTTTTAAAATCTGTTATAGCTATATTAATTTCTTCTGGATAGTTTATTATTAGGTCATTTCTTAGACATTTAAGGCTCTTAAAATGTCTTCGTAATCGGCTTTGTCAAAATGATGAACTTTTGTTAATAAAAAGTAGTAGGTTTTGTTGTCATGTTCAAATTTTAAATACGAATGTAGAATTCTTTCCTGATTAACTATCTCACTACTATCTGTTAAATTACCTAATATGTCATTTATGAAGTGGTTTGACTCATCCATGTCTATGGATGTCGGGATTACAATAATTTTACTTTTACAGGTTAATATGCTGTTACTATGTTCGTGAATGTTTGTGTTTGATTTAAATTCTTTACTACTAAGATTCTGTAGGCATTTTTTATAGGAGTCATCGTCGTTTAAACATTCTAATGGATCTATACTTTGGTTTTCTGTTAAAGGTAATTCGTCGTGTTGATTTTGAGGAACAGTATCCGGATCTTCATGGACAGGATTTATATTAATAGCATTATCAATGGGAATTCGGGAAAGCGCATCTGCGTTACAATTTAGCTTTCCCTTCTTATATTGAATACTATAATCATATTCTTCTAGTTTCAGGCGCCATCTAACGAGCCTGGAACCGGGATCTTTACAGTTAAACAACCAGTTTAAGGGTTTATGATCGGTCACTATAGTAAAACGATGACCGAAGAGATAGGGTCGGAATGTTTTAGCGCCGAAAATTATTGCGAGGCACTCTTTTTCTGTGACGCTATAATTGCACTCGGCTTTGTTTAATGTCCGAGATGCATATGCGATGGGCCTATCTTTACCGATTTCGCCCTGAGATAGTATAGCCGATATGGCAAAATTGGAGGCGTCTCATGTTAGGACAAATGGTTTACTAAAGTCGGGGAATGCTAAAATTGGTGCGGTAATTAGTTTTTCCTTCAGTTGTTCAAACGCCAACTGTTGTGAATTTGTCCAAACGAAAGGAACGTCTTTCTTCAAGAGAGAGGTTAATGGCTTTACACTTTTAGAGAAATTTGATATGAATCTTCTATAATAGGATGCTAGACCTAGGAAGGATTTTACTTCTTTGGGACATTTTGGTACAGGAAATTCGCTTACTGCCTTAATTTTTTCGGGATTTGGTTTCACACCCTGGTCACTTATGATGTGTCCGAGGTATGCTACTTCTTTGCGTAGAAACTCACACTTTTCTGGTTGGAGTTTAAGGTTGAAATTACTAAGTTTAACAAACACTTTTGTCAGTTTTTCGATATGTGAAGATAAATCCGTTGAATAAATTACTATATCATCTAGATAGACGAAACAATGTACGCCCTGTAAGCCTGAGAGTACCGTATTCATCAATCTTTGAAAGGTTGATGGGGCATTTTTAAGTCCGAAGGGCATTCTATCGAATTCGAAGTGCCCTTGGGGAACACTAAAGGCGGTTTTGACTGCGTCGGACGGAGACATTTTTATCTGGTGGAATCCTGATGCAAGGTCCAGTGTGGAGAAATATTTACTTTGTCCTAGTTGATCAAGTATTTCGTTAATTTGAGGCATTGGGTATGTTTCTCCGATGGTTATATCATTTAATTTGCGGTAGTCTATAACTATCCGCCATTTCTTTTGTCCGGAAGCATCTCTCTTCTTAGGAACTACCCAAATTGGGGATGACTACGGGGAAGTAGAGGGTTTTATTATCTGTTGTTCGAGCATTTTATTGATCTGATTACTAACTTCCTGTTTATGGACTTCGGGGAATCTATATGATTTAACATTGATGGGTTGCGAAGAGGAAGTATTTATTTCGTGTTTTACAGCATTAGTGGCTGTCAACTTATACTCTGGTAAATGAAATATGTCTGAGAATTCGGAACAAATTTCGCACAATGCATTGGACTCTTCAGAATTTAAATGAGACACCCTTAATTGGTTAAGAACTTCTTTGGTCCTATCGTTACAAGATGGGTGAGTGTTATTTAACTGTCGGAATACATTATAGTTAATAGGACTGAGAGTAAACTGTAAATTTGATAATATAGGAATAGGATAGTCTGATACATTTAGGACAGTTGTGTTTACGCGATTATTTGTTTTTACAGATACGATACAATTTGCAACAAGGAGTGAATCAGCGATATGCTGATCAACAATAACGCCTTCCTTCAATTCCGGATTCGTTACTGAGCATTCTATTATAACTTCCGATCGAGGAGGAATAACATATTGCGGTTCTTTGAAGCGTAATTGGAGAAGAGAACCGTTTATATTAATGGACTTAGTACTATAGTCGATCCTACATTTGTACTGTTTGAATAGGTCATTACCTATGATACCATCATGTGGTAAATTTATCCCGTCAAGGATATGGAATCGATGGCTAAGAGGCTCATCTTTTTCGAGAAATAAGGCTAGCCGGAAATCACCCATGCTTCTGATGGGTTTCTGAAGGGTTATCCCCTTGACCAATACGTTATTTTCTGATAATTGTGGCATTTCTTCCACAGAGGATTTCTTTAATAAAGATATGCCGGCTCCCGTATCGACGAGGAGTGACAAGGGTCTACTAGACACCGAGGTTTTTATGGTTACGCAGGGTAAGTATCGGTCCTTTATATTAATTTCGTGAATCGTAGAAGGTTCTGAGTTTTCAATCGGATCGCTAGTTTTTACTTTACTGTTATTAATTTCCCTGGTTTGAAGGTTGGACTTGGAGTTATGAATCAAAATGGGTTTAATAGTTTTTGAAACATTTTCTGATTCGATGGTTTTCTTTTTAAAAACTCTAGGAACGTGTTTTATGTGATCGTGTTTACCGTCAAGATATTTCGATTTAATTGCGTCGGTTTTGTTTGGTAAACCTTCTGCACGACGCTTAGGCGGAACGTCTATTCGTTTAAATAGTCGCAGAGTTGGTGTTCGAGGTTGTCTTGGATTACGTCATTATTATCTTGTGGTTCGGGGTCATTTGATGTTTCGATATGGTTTACACGTGGATTGGTGTTGTATGGGGATTTTTGTTTGTGGTCAAATGAGGTTTGGCCTTGAGTTTGGGATTGTGGTCCGTTGCCATTTTTTTTATTATTGTATTCGCGTAAGCGGCAGTTCTCCAGCATATGCCCGGTTTTTTTACAATATCGACAAAAAGCTGTGAAAGGATGTTTACAATGATGTCTACAAGTACTAGTTATGAAGAAAATGATTTATTTTGTACACCGCCCGATATAAGATGTGAAGCCCTTAACGTTATGCAAAGTTTATTACCTGAAAACTCCAAGGAAAAATGATATTTTATTATTATTTTCTTCACAAGTGTGTTGAAAAACGTCGTATGATACACGTGTGTATTGGTGATTACCGTCCTCGGCTCTCTTAAGACCCTCACGGCCTCACTTAACGGCTCGGGTCTCAATGGCGCCTCAGCGGTAATCACCAACATTACACACTTGTACCATAATGTACTATAACTTTTGTATTCGATTTTGAAATGTTGAACTTAAATATTATAATTGGTATTAGGAGACCGCTCCCGATAACGAAGACAGATGATAGTAATATTGACACCTTTGATGATGGGACGAAAAAAACGATCCTGATGAAAAAAAATTATATTTTTAAAACGTTTTATTAGCATTATTTACGCTCTATCATGTTAGTACAGTTAAATGAAACGATAATTTCATAAAAAATACATTACTTTACTAAAAAAAAACCAGCAATGAAACACAAAATCAAAAACAGCTAATGCTCGAGTCAACGAACGCCCGGGCGCGGTGCCAGTCTCGCGCGGCCACGCCGGAAGCTAGCGATCACACAAATTTAATCCGATCAAAATACCGGATTCGATTTCCCAATAATTAAAAAAATACTTAAATGAAATTTTAACAAGGATAGAGTCATGATTTTTAATCCTTCGTGTATGTTATTAGTATTCAGATGTATTCAGCTATGTATCAGATCAGTTCAGTAGGTACTGATTTGGGCTCGGCGTAGAGATACCCAAGTCCCGGGTTCAATTCTCCTCCAAAGTACGCAATGACGAAGTTGGAATGTCAATTCTAAAGGAACCTTGTGACGTAGAATCTGCACATACTAAATTAATTATTGTCACTATTGTGTTTTGTTTTGTAAGATTCAGAAATACACACCGTAAAATTTTCATCATTTTTTCTAACTATCTGTATCTAACTTCTAACTTCTATAACATCTAAAATGCATATAATATTACAGTACCTACACTTTAGGCTTTTCGCACTTTCGCTTACTTTAATCGTTCATTTTACACACAAACCGGCGCACAGTGGGCTGAAATCGGAGCCTCCCTTTCATAGGATTTTAGAAAAATTAAATATGTTATTTCATAGTTTTAAGTATACAGTTTTGTCAAAACAGTCATATCATTGTATAATTTAGCAATTTCAAGCTTTATTTTTACCTTCTACACCATATAATATGGACTTGTAAATTTCAAATGTATGAAAATGGATTTTCTTTTCGTCATAACTTTTTTGTGTTTTGAGTTGTAGAGCTGAAACTTATACATATCGTTACTGGGGTGGTAACAAACCCTTAGGACTTTTCACCTTGACCCTGGGCATCCCCGTTCAACAGATATTTGTTGATGAAAAGTTCATACTTTGGTGACATTGTATTGAGGTGAAATCATCAATCTGTAGGTTTATTTTCGACCTGAATGCTACAGTTATCGATTAATAAAGTTACCCCTGATTTACCCTACCGCTTCGTTTTTATTATCTTTCCAAAATACGATTCAGAATTAGTTTTAAAAATTCAATATACCTATTTTTCTTTATTAAAAGTTACATACATTACCTATAAATTTGGACTATCTACTTAAATTAACACCAATTATCATTAATAAATTACCAATTTAGCAATTTCAAGCTTTATTTTTACCTTATATACCAAATAATATTGGCTTGTAAATTTTATATGTATGAAAATGAACTTGCCTTTCTTCATAACTTTTTTTGTTTTCAATTATAAAGCTGAAACTTATACGTATCGTTACCGAGGTAGTAACGAACCCTTAGGCACTTTGACATTGAGCCCAGGCGTCCCCGTTCAAAAGATATGAATTAATTATTGAAAGGGGAATTGCTGCATTGCAGCCAACTGCTGTCAATGATACAAATGTGAAACACAGACTTCATATGACCATGATAGATGTCATATCTTTCAGATACCTCAACAGCAGTATGTGATATTTGTAAAGCGAAGCCGAAAGATATGAATGCTATCGACTTGATATCGCGAAGAACTCATTCTGAGGATATTTTTAAGTATGGCCTATCTTCCCTCCACGCCTGGATTAAATGCATGGAATGCGTATTGCATATTGCGTATCACCTAGATTTCAAAAAATGGCAAGCCAAAGGAGACGATTTAAAGCAACTAGTAGATAACAAGAAAAAGATTATTCAAGAGAAGTTTCGAGATGAAATGGGACTGCTTGTGGATATAGTTATACAAGGTGCGGGAACGACCAATGATGGGAACACTGCAAGAAGGTTTTTTGCAAATCCTCAAGTAACTGCACAGATCACTGATGTTGATGAAGAACTCATCAGGAGATTTGCGGTGATTCTTCAGGTAGACTCATGTAGAAAGTTTGTTGGTGTGGAAAAGTTCCGGCAATATTGTTCTAAAACAGCTCATAAATATGTCGATTTATATCAGTTGTATTATATGCTTTCTAGCGTGCATAAATTACTCATGCATGGTGCAGACATAATTGAGCATAATAACTTTATCCCAATTGGCAAACTTTATGAAGAGGCTTAAGCACGCAATAAAGATTTTAAAAATTTTAGAGTATTCCACTCGAGAAAAATTAGTAGAATTGCAACAAATGAGGATATTATCCATAGTTTGTTAATAACTTCTGACCCATACCTGTCCAGCATCAGACCTAAGATAAGTCAACTTAGCCATAAACCGCTATCAGATGAAGCTAAATTGTTATTGGTAAATTCTACATCAGATAAAGAAAATATAGAGTTTGTAGATGTAAGAAATTTGTGTGACTCTGGGTAATGTATGAGTGTAATTAAGTAGGTATCATCGGAACTATATGTATATCATAATTTATAATATCATAATTTTTTTATAAAATATTTTTATATATGTATTTGGAATTTACATTTACATCATCTATTTAGAGGTACTGTTGAAATCGATAAGTTAAAATGAATATAAGATCTCATGTTATTTACACTGCTTTCATTTAGAATCCCAATCTAGCCCCAGAAATAACTGTTAAATCTTTTATGACAAACATCAATATCAACGAAACAAGTAAACTAATTACTCTAATTAGCAAAATCAAGACATTTTGGTACAAATGTGGAACAAAAAAGGTCCTAAGGGTTCATTACCACCCCAGTAACGATATGTATAAGTTTCAGCTTTACAACTCAAAACACAAAAAAGTTACGACGAAAAGAAAATCCATTTTCATACATTTGAAATTTACAAGTCCATATTATATGGTGTAGAAATTAAAAATAAAGCTAGAAATTGCTAAATTATACAATGACATGACTGTTTTGACAAAATTGTATACTTAAAACTATGAAATAACATATTTAATTTTTCTAAAATCCTATGAAAGGGAGGCTCTGATTTCAGTCCAATGTGCGGCGGTGACACCACCCCTCCGCGCTCCCTCGCGCCAGCGCACCACCCCAGCGCCGGCACGCGGCCGCGACCTGCCGGTGTAGGTACTAAATTTGCAAGCGACATAAAAGAATTAGAGGTGGCGTTCACGATAAATCTTGCAAGTATTTTTTGATAATTGTGACATACCTACCTGTTTTGTATTGACCGGACTAAAAACGGAAGTCTGTTATCATAGAGTATAAGATCGACTGTCGATCTTAATTGCAATTAATTTCAACTATTCAATTATTCCGTACCATGTCATTTTTAATTTCTTGTACAAAATCAAAGATAAAGATTAAATAGTTTTCATAATATGTACGTGAGTACTTAATTAGGTTAATTTTATATTCTAATATCATTTTTGTAGTAACAATCTTCTTGTTACGTCTGGGTACAATAAAATTGATCGTCTAATTGTATTAAAAATGACAGCTATAATTTCTAAATTCCATAAAAAGACTAGTCAGTAGGGATGACTAAGCTTATAAAATAAAAGTTGGGAATGCCTAATGCTTTATTGATCTCTGGAAATGATCAAAGTGCCGTCAACGGCGGCCGCGGCCCACCGCAAAAGGAGCGGTTTGTTGTTACATTTTGTGTTTCTTTTTAAGTTTTTGTTGTTTTTATTATTGTTTTGTTTTAATAATGTCTAACGCCTACGTTTTTATAGTGCTCGTGAATACGGTAACATGTTAATATGCCTTGGAGAAGTTCGCGGGAATGCTTCGCTTGCATTGCGAATTTACCAAGAGAGACTCCCGACAGCTCGACATTCTGCTGAGTCTCGCCTGACAACAGCAGCATTTCAGCGAGTGTTGGAAAATCGGCCCATTGCTCCAGTAGCGGCAGGAGGTGGAAGTCAATTGGCTGTTCAGTCCGAGGAGCGCATTTTAAATGTCGTTCGCCGGTATCCGAACTTAGGTACACGAGGTATCACTAAATTGTTAAGGCGTCGCAAATGGAATAAAAATGTCATACTGGTCAGTTCACAAGGTGTTACAGCGTAACCGAATGCGGCCATACAAAGTGCACAAAATAGTATATGATCAAAAAGTCGCTAGTCGAATTTCTACCTTAGAGCGATCTCTAGTATAATATTAATACAACAGGGGTTCTTACATTGTATGAAGTCGCTTTTAATATTGACACAAATAAAAACTAATAACCCTTGAATTTGCTATGAGACGATGTAATTTTTACTTCCAATACAGTCTCTCCTTGTCTTTGGGTATATCAAATAAACATGTTTGAGCAGTATAATAAAGTAATACGGGGCCCCGTCGGGGTCACGGGACAGGTTAGGGGATAATATAATTCTTGGCGACCTTTTCGTGTTCTGATGTCTCCTTCATCTACCTTTTTTCAAATGTGTTGAAGGGAAACTCCCATGCAAAATTTTGTTAACGTTAAATTGTAAATATAATTATGTTAGATACAAAACAAATAACGAGTCATTGTAACTATTCAAATTATTAATAAACTTGATGTTACTGTTTGAGCCAAGGGCATATAATAACAACCACGTAATGTTTATATAGTGTCACTATGGTAACCAAATCACCTATCTGCATGTAAATGTCAATGCTAGAAATACTACAGACACACTGACGAAGTTTTCGATTCATGAGTCCGTATTGATCCACTGCTCTCTGATACTATCTGCCTGTAAACCTTCAGTCTTTGACTAGCATAGACACTCTTTGACTTGAGAAACTTAAACCTGAACTTGAGAAAATGAAATTCCCAACATTAACCATAAAGCAAATAATGAACATCAGGCTTATCCATGGATATTATTATAATGTCTCTTCCAATAAGATTGCATCGTTTTTTGCGAGAATTTACTGCATTTTTTTATTTGTTTTTCAAATGTACTCTCAAATTTTTCTTAGCCCTTATTATGGTCTCATACCGTTAATAAGCGGTTCTATCGACAGCTCAGTGAATATTTTAGTGTCTTTAATAACCTGTGACAACTATTTCTTCAACTATCACGACCAACTGACATCATTCAGAGTTAGGACTCTAGGAACTGCAGAAAGTCTACCAATTTCCGCTTTTCTAGTTGTATTAATATTAATATGGAAATATACTGAGTCGTTTTATTTTCTCTTGGAAAGGCAGAGTTTTATCACAATTTTAATGAAGTACATACTGTTCACGGCCTTCGAGTTAAGAAATATAATAAAAGTCATTATTTTTGAGCTATTTCAGAGTCAAATTAAATCTTTGAGGAAGACGTTGGAAGTAAACGTGAGTAGTGGAAGTCTAGCATCAAAAACTGAGAGCATGAAAGCTTGCGTAATTTCTTACAAAAAGTTAGTTTTAACTCTCCAATCAACAAATAAAAATGTCAAGTTTACGGTAAGTGAATTTAACTATTACCTGGTTTACCCAAAAGTGATATTTATTATTTTGATGCTATTAGAGTATGTAATATTTATTGCGTCCAACATACTCTGAATACTGGGCAGTCGAGAACATTGGTATTGGACAGGATTGGATAGTAAATAGAGCATAACTGACTCGAATATCTATACAAATTTGTATAGTTTGTTGTCTCTTGACAAATTTGCAAAATCTAAGGAAGCGATAATATCAGAGGCCAAGATCCACATTTAATCATTATGCCATTGTTATTTATTTATTGATTTTTGATATTAACAATTAATAAACAATACATAGATGATTTACAATTAAAATAGTTCGAACCTTGATTGAATGACTGACTGACTGATCTATCAACACGTAGCTAAAACCACTAAACGGTTTGTGCTAAAATTGGACGTAAGCATCCGCTAAGAAAGGATTTTTGAGAATTGAACCCCTAAAAGGGTTAACAGCGGTTCAAAACTTGTATGAAAAAATCATATATTTCAAATTTGGTGCGAGCAAATCCGCGGGCAGAAGCTATTATAACATGTGTCATTTGCGTTAATGCATCCATTCTTTGAAACAGCGTTACGACTTTTAGGACTAAATATTTCAATTCCAACTCTTTATTCGGCTATTAATAAGTTCACTGAAATTTCCAATTAATACCACTTTAAACGGTGCGGTCTGTAAAGTGTTTGTGTACACTTTTACTAATATTTTTTACATATTTCAGTTGCTTGTATCCTACGTGACGACTTTAGTGGTTATATTATGGCAGACCTACCAATTCCTAACCTTAAGGCCTATACAAGTAAGATCTTTTTTCAAACATTATGTTCAGTGAAGTTGAATATTCCTATAACTCCTACAACTTAACTTGTTTTTTTTTTACGAACTGACTATACTGTCATCTGAACGAACCTGAATCCATAAGAGGTTTTGATAGCTTCACCCGACTTGTTGCTTAAGTTGATCTATACATTGTAACTTTAATCAATCTACTCGTTTATACATACATACATAAATCACGCCTATATCCCAACGGGGTAGGCAGAGACCACGTCCTTCCACCTGCTACGATCCTAGCATACCTCTTTTGCTTCTTCGACATTCATTAATCTTTTCATGCATGCTCGTCGGTTTAAAGTACTCTTGACCTTATCTTTCTTCAGAACGTCTCCGATTTGATCGATAAATGTTCGTCTAGGCCTTCCTCTTCCAACGATTCCTTTCATACTCGCATCATAAATTTGTTTAGTCATTCATTCATCCTCTCAACATGCCCAAACCATCTAAGCATCACTTTCTCAATTCGTGTGACTATATCTTCTTTCACACCACAAAGCTCTCTTATTACACTCACTATTACTCGTTTATACAACCGACTATGTAACTATGTACCTTTATCTTTCTTTTTTTAACTCTTTCTGCACATTGAAAATCATGGTTACGATCTTACGGAAGTAGCTAACCAGCAATTAGTCCTCTTGTAGTTAAAAAGACACTTTAGTTAAATATCCACTTATTACATACTCCAAGAAGGATTATTACCCAAGAGATCTTGTTAGAACTCAATCGTAATGTTTTTCTTCATCACCCATAGCATACAAGGCATCTATGTTTGAAGACGTAGAGGAGCTTAATTCGTTAACAAATATTTATTGATCACCTCTGCAAGGTATCTACTTAGGTTCTGTACATGAATTTGAAATATGTGCTGAACAGTATTACAGCTGATAAATAACGGCGACTCCAAATCTACTTCTAATAATTTATAGCCCGCTCGAGTTTCTTGTAGGTTCTTCTCAATGGCTGGGGTGTTTTTCGGAGCCGGTGGCAGTGTTTTGACATTCATAAGTGCTTTCTTAGGGCCTAAATTAAATACAAAAATATTTTAATTTTGATTAGCTGTGTAGTATGTGATTAACCAGAAAGATTTTTAATTTTTTTACTGTGAAATTATAGTGTCCTAATAAGTTTGGAAGGAAATATTATACAAATACAAAAAATGCACTCAATTTTTATCATTGACGTCTACGAAAGCCTAAGTAGCTCATTAATAACTTGTTACAGATTCAGGAATTTCAATTATTCGTCATTGTATTCGAAACTTGTATGCTTTTGTTACCATTAGGCCTCGCCGAATGCGCTCAGAGGGAAGTAGAACAAATTAGACTGCTGATGGCTAAACAACTGCTATATTCCACCGGTTAGTATTTAAAATGAATTAATTGAAGCAATGATGGCTCAGCCGGTAGCGTGTACTGACTCCGCGTCGATCAACATGAATCCCTGCAATGAGTCTGAGCTTTCGGTGAAGGAAAACATCGTGATGAAACTATAGCAAGTTGGTAGGGCTTTTTCTAATGCTCGGCTAGCTACTTACCAGCCTCAAGTAGAATATCTGTCGCCAAACACCAATAGGTATGTTCCGGCAGCTACATTTGAAAGCCAGTCTTCCACTAGGCTTAGCGTGCTACCATCTTGGAACACATCGTCAGTTAAGATCAGGTGAGATCGTGATCTAAAACAATAAAAAAATTACTGACAGGACTAGCCACGTTTATTACTAGTTGTTTTTAATGATAATGATGATTTCTGAATCGGTGGTGATGGTTTAATGGAATTCGTTAAAATCATCAACTTGGCACTGTTCACGGAGTTCAGTGAACTATTCTATTTTTTCGTGTTTCAAGCCTCACGATCAATTCCACGGTGAAGGATAAACTCGTAGCAAGTAAATCAAAGCATTTTCTGTAACTATTTCCTTATGATAAGTTTCCAAACTCTGTTTTTTTTCCAGATACAAAACACCAAAAAAAGATTTTGGATTTTGTTAATTTTATTGATCATTGCCCGTTTAAGATTACAATCCTTCGAGCATTTTCCGTCGACGTCAGCATGGTTGAGCAATATATTAACATTTTTGTCACATTAACGGTGGCTTTAATACAATTTAGTCATATTTATGACTAGTTTTAGTCAGTGGTCTCGCCAACGGTTTTTCTTAATTTTAAGCACAAACTATGTAAACTTATAACATTGCTTGCACAATAAATAAAATAAACCATCCTAAAAAATATTTTCATTTTTTATATTATAATCCTATCAATATAAATTTTGTATGTATGGATGTTTGTTACTTAATCACGCAAAACCGGCTGAACAGATTGTGATGAAATTTGAACAACAGATAGTTTGTGACCTGTGTGTTCACTGAATACTTTTTACCCCGGTAAAAGTTATAGCTTAACCACTGTTATCAATTTAATTTTGTGGTTAGTTTATTTTCGGTTGTGAACTAAAAATAAGTTTTACTTCAAGCTTTTAAAGAAATATTTAAAAAAATAAAAGTTGTTTTTTAAGATTTACATTTATGTCCTACATTAATTTAATAGTTATATCTCTTATGGTTTACTCAGTGTAAATAAACTATTTGAACGCCCCAAAATCATAATTTTTACGAATTGATTTTTATTTGTGCGGATCTATAATTATTTTTTAAAGTAGCCTAAGTTACTCCTTGTAACATTAGCTATCACCAGTTTCTGAGATTATCTGGAACAAACAAACAGACAGACAAAAAATTTAAAACTGTTTTTCTTTTTATGTTCCGTATATACTTTCATATGCATTTAGTAAAAAGTTGTTATTTTGACAGTTATAACTGATACCTCAATTTTATTTATTTGTTGTATGGGTTACTAGCGACCCGCCCCAGCTTCGAACGGGTACAATTCACACAATGGTGTATTTTATTTTTGAAAAAGCCTGATTTAGAGTTTATCGCTTTAATATTGATAAATCATAACTTCATAACTGCCTCTAGCTTATGTTCCTAAACACGACTGTTATGCCCGAGGTCCTAGGTTCGATGCCCTGATCGAGCAAAGCGTTATTGGGGTTCTCTATGAAATTATCAGTAGAAGCTCGTAGTTTGGCTTTGTGCCCGATTGATGGCAATAGGCTCGCCCCCTATTACATGGGACCTAAAACATACCCGGCGAACCGTGGGTGTACACATCTGCCTAAAACTTCAGGGATACAGGCGCGATGGTATTTTATGTAAGTTCATAGTTACGAATAGTGCATTGCACAATTTACCATAGGTTTTTTAGGTAGAATTTCTTTGGTCGCGAATAATTTTGAATTCGTCATAACTTCTACGGTATTTAAATAGGGAACTGTAAAGAACAATGAACTTATTTGGATAAAGATTAATACTGAATTGGATAATACTACTTGGCAAATAACGTAATATTTTTAATTATTATGGTGAAGATAAAGCGGCTACTGTGAGTCAACCTTAGGAAATAAACATATACCATCGCGAATTCTTTTCTATACTTTTTAAAGAATTACAATTATGTAGAGCATTATTTTAATTTATCTCATAATGTTTTCAACCAGTGTAGGCCATGTAAGTGCTCGATAATAATTTTATTGACAACTTGATTACAAATAATTGAATTTTTCTACTATATAAAAACTTAATTGGTGTGTATTTTATATATAAACCTTTCATAAAAAATTCTCCAAATGTTAGTGAAAACCGCATTTAAATTCGTTGCGTAGTTTAAAAGATGAAAGCATATATAGGCACAGACGGCGGGAAGCGATTTTATTTTATACTATGTATAGGTAGTTAAAGTTTTATAAGACAAACTAAGGTCACCAACATAGCTAAAAGGATTAGCAAGTTGAAGTGGCAGTGGGCGGGGCACATAGTTCGGAGAACTGACGGCCGTTGGGGCAGAAAGGTTCTCGAGTGGAGACCACGCACCGGAAAGCGCAGCGTAGGACGGCCCCCCACTAGATGGAAAGACGGCCTAATAAAGGTCGCTGGGAGCCGTTGGGTGCATTTTTGGCGCACCCCCCTGCCCCTAAGGCAGGGAAGCCTTTGAATTAAAAAATAAAAATGTCCCAGTGTCCTCCCCCTTCTGCCGCCATGGCAAACAATGTCACCGATCTGGCCGCTTGCATAGGCAAGTTACAGGCCAGAATGAAAGCGTTGGAATTTCAACACCAACGCTACCAAAACTTCGTTTTATTACGGTGTCCCTCTCTAGACGAGGAATACCGTAATCTACCTGAAAACGCTTGGTGCGTCGCACCGCTGCGACCGCGCCCCGTCATGAGGCCGCTACAGGTAGCAAGGCGGCCGATGACGTCACGGCCGCGACCGTTATACCGACTGGCGCGGCGCCAGTCGGTGCCGCGCCCAAACGTCTCACGCGCAGCGTTGCGCGTCCGTCCGCAGCGTCATCCGGGGCCGTGGCCACGTCTACGGCCACGCCCCCTGTCCCGACTACCCAATCGCACGGGTCAAGCCCCGCCTACGTCAGGCGAGGGCCGCGTAACTCGCGATCTCAAACTAGGCCGGAGAAAAACTGTCCGTACGCCCGCCCCGCGCGTTCTTCGGAAACCGCGTTAAAAACAAAAAAATCTTTTTCGGCCCTTCCGGTCGAACTAGATTCGCTCGCGAGTCCGGATGCATCTCCGGAGATGGATACCGAGAATGACGGCTTCAGCGTCGTAGCGTCGCGTAAGCGATCGGCGCGTAGCAGTCCGACTGCTCAACCGGCGCCAAAAGTAAAAGTCAAGGCAGTCAAGGGCGCCGTCGCCCCCGCGTCCTCCCAGCTCCACGCGCCCGCCGGCGGAAAAAAGAGCGTGCCCCACCTCCGATAATCATCCGGGACAAGGCGGCCTGGATGGGAGTCTGCAACGAGATGCGCAGACTCAAACTCGAATATCATAAGGCCCGGAATATAGTAAACGGGATTTCCATTTCGGTGAGTTCTTCGGAAACTCACCGTAAACTCACCACCCTCCTCCGGCAGAAAGGTCTGCAATTCTACACCTACTCTCTCGCGGAGGAGCGCGTCCTCCGAGTGGTCATCCGCCGCATTCCGGTGGAGCTCGACCCGTCGGAGGTGTGCTCCTCGCTCAAGGAGCAAAGTTATCCTATCCGGGAAGTACACCGGATGTACAGCAAGGATAAGAGGCCACTGCAAATGGTAGTGGCCATACTGGACCTTTCCCCTGAGGGAAAGGCCATTTTCCAACTCGAATCAGTGTGTGGGCTCTCCGGCATAAACGTGGAGCCCCCATACAAAAACCACCAGCCTGCGCAGTGCCACAACTGCCAGCTGTACGGGCACGCTGCCCGTAATTGTCATTCTCGTCCGCGGTGCGTAAAGTGCCGAGAGGACCACCCTACCCGGGAGTGCACGCGCGAGCGTGACTCCGTCGTCCCCCCGAGCTGCGTGTTATGCGGGGAGGAGGGACATCCCGCGAATTATCGCGGTTGCCCCAAGGCCCCGCGTACCACGCGGCCACGCACACAGAGTCAGGCGGCCCCCCGGGCGGCGCCCACCGCCTCAGCCATCAAAGCGCAACCCCTGCTGGCGTCAGGGGAATTTCCCGCGCTGCCGGTCCCGTGCCAGCTCCCGGCCGCCGCCGGCCCCTCCGCACCCCGTGCGGTGCAACCGCAACCCGTGCGTTCATCGCAGAACGCATGGGGCCCCCGCCGCCCCAATCCACAGCCCCTTATGGCTATGGATATTCCCGCGCCCCGCGCTCCTGCGCCCCGCGCTCCTGCGCCCCGCGCTCCTGCGTCCCGCGCGCCCGCTAACACTGTCGTTAATAGTAACGACTTAATGATACTGCTCACCCGCGAGCACGATATCCGCGAGCTCATCGATTACAATGACCATTTGGAGCGCTTCGGTCTCATCAAGACCGCTTGCGCGTTCCCCCGCCTCGTAGAGACACTACAACGTCTCGACCGCGAGGCGAGTAATAAAAATTAGGGCCTTTCAATGGCTAAGTTTAAACCGAAAGCGTTAAATCTTTCATTTTTTAACGCGCGAAGCCTACTTCCGCAGCGTGATCTCGTCGCGACCTTTCTTAAAGATCACCAAGTAGATGTTCTTTTAGTGCAGGAGACGCTCTTAAAGCGTGCTAAACGTTATCCAAAAATCGCGAACTACAATATTGTAAGGAATGACCGGGCCGGCCGCGGGGGCGGCACTCTCATTTATTACAAAAGATCGTTATATTGTACGCCGGTAGATCCTCCGATACTTACCAATATGGAAGTATCCGTTTGTAGACTAGGAATGACCGACCACCCGTCCATAACGTTAGTTTCAGTTTATCTCTCGCCGAGGAAAGAGCCTCTCGGGTCTGACCTAGAAAAGCTACTTTCGCTCGGTGAATAGGTCATTACAGCGGGTGACCTCAATTGTGGACACACTTCGTTTAACAATTGGAGAGACTCCAGTAATGGGGTTAAACTCGAAGAGTTAACGAACGTGCTAAACTTTGATATCATAGCGCCACCCACTCCCACCCACTTTCAAGACAACTGTATGCCGACAGTGCTTGATGTAGCTCTCATTAAAGGTATCGCGCTTCGGTTACGACTCATTCGAGTCGTACACGAGCTCGACTCCGACCACCGTCCGGTCATCATGCAGCTAGGTCAACCAGACGAATCTAGCCCTCCTTCGGTCCAAGTGGTTGACTATGCTAAGTTAAAACATTATCTTGCGGACAGGCCGTCCTCGTCCAGTTTAGATAGGATCCCGGACGTATTGGGGTCCGTTGCGGATGTAGATCTCGCGATCGATTCCCTGGTCGACCACCTGCAGGTCGGCATCGTAGAGGCCTCGAGAGAGGTCGAAGAGGCGAGCGATCGCCACTTCGTACTCCCTGCCGACGTGCGGGCGTTGTTGACGGAAAAGAACGCGGCGACTCGTGCGCACGACCACTATCCGACCGAGGAAAACCGCGCACGCTTACGCGCGCTTCAGAGAGCGGTTAGAGCCCGCATATTAGAACTCAGAAGTCACAGATGGGACGCCCTCGTCGAAGGGCTAAGGTCGTCGCATCTGGCTTACTGGAAACTAGCTCTCAGCCTCAAAATAGAGGCTTCTTATCTTATGCCCCCCCTCGAGAGGGGTCCCGGTATACCACTCGCCTTCGACAGCAGCGACAAGGCGGAGTGCCTCGCCACTTGTTTGGAGAACCAGTGCTCTCCGAACAGTGTCGATGCAAATACCGACCGGGTCGAGGGTATCGATGGATGCGTGCGGGAGCTGGATAAGCTCCCCGCGACAGACTCCCTGTCCCCAGTCACGTCTGAGGAGGTTCTTTCCATTATAAAAAGCCTTAAGCTTAGAAAAGCACCAGGTCCCGACGGGATCAGGAATGAAGTACTTAGGCTTCTTCCTGATCGCCTCATAGCTCTATTGGTCTGCATCTTCAATGTAGCCATAGCCCACTGCCATTTTCCAGCCGCCTGGAAAAAGGCCATAGTCATAGGTATCCGTAAGCCTGGCAAGAGCGCGTCGCTTCCCGACAGCTATCGCCCGATCAGTCTCCTAAATACGTTAGGGAAAATTTACGAGCGGATTCTTCTGAACCGTATCAAGCCAGTAATAGAGGAGAAAGACCTCTATCCTCCTGAGCAATTCGGTTTCCGTGCTAGATATTCTTGCACTCATCAAGTGCACCGCCTCACGGAGCACATTGCATTTAATTTTGCTGAACTATATAAACCCCGTCGTACATGGGGGTCAGTCGCCTCGGAGGGAGGCAGTCTTGTCAAGCTGCGCTAATTTGACATCCATTCAGATGTACGCCCTATTAAGGGACGTAAGGCCAACTTCCTCGCGATACAAGCCAACATTCCCCGGTCTACCCATTTGGGATAAAACTTGCGGTCTTTTTCGACGTGCCAAGGCCTTTGACAAGGTCTGGCACGAGGGATTGATTTACAAGTTGTACCGCTTTGAAGTCCCCGATAGGTTAATCAAAATAATTCGCGATTATCTAACAGATCGCACCTTCCGCTATAGAGTGGAAGGTGAATTGTCCACGCTCCGTACAATACGCTCAGGCGTTCCCCAAAGTTCGATCCTGGCTCCTAGCCTATTTAACCTGTACGTCAGTGACCTACCTCGACTCCTGGAGGTCGAGGTAGGGCTATACGCTGACGATACAGTCATATATGCCTCAGATAGGAATAGATCCAACCTCAGACACAAAGTCCAACGCGCCGTAACCACTCTCGGGAAGTGGTTTAACGAGTGGCGAATAGCCGTTAATCCCTCGAAGAGCGCCGCGATGCTCTTCGATGCGGATTCGTCACAGATACCGTGGAAGCTTAAACCTGTTAAGCTCTACGATAATCCGATTCCTTATGTAAGAGAGACCAAATATCTAGGGGTAACCCTAGATAGTAGGCTCTCTTTTAGACCCCACATCCGTAAGGTTAGGAACAGGGCCGCGTGGGTCCTGGGCCGGTTGCATCCTCTGTTGTGTTCGGTGAGTAAAATGTCCACGCGACATAAGCTCACGCTCTACAAGACGTGTATTCGACCAATTTTGACATACAGTTGCGCTGTGTTCGCACATATGTCCGAGTCGAGTTTCAAACGGTTACAATCGATACAGAATAGGTTCCTCTATCGTCTCACCGGGGCCCCGTGGTATGTTCGAAGCGTAGATCTCCATAGAGATATGGAGCTTCCTTCGATACATGCCTACGTTAAACAGCTCTCCCGTTCGTATTTCGACACCGCGTCGAACCACGCGAATCCGTTAATAAAAACAGCCGCCACTTATGTTCCGGCACCCACGGACATCCGGTGCAAACGCCGGCCGCGCAATATTTTTATTGATCCCGACGATCACATCGAAAATTCGAATAAATATTACACATCCGTCTCTCCAAACAGAGCGTGCCAGCGCCCACGCCCGCGTAACCACCGTTCTCTCCGCAGAGGGCGGGCGGTCAATTTCGCTCCAGCACACCCGTCACGTCCACCCTCTCTAGCGGTAACCCAAGCCTAGGTCCGTTCCTCGGTGTGAAACCCTTGGGTCAGGCAACCGCTCGCGCGATACAAGTGACACTGTACGTGCATCACTTAGCTACCTACATACAACACTACACACGTATGAACATACACACGTGCACACCACACAGGTACATAGGTTCTGTGAGGGACCTTTTTTTTTTCTTTTTTTACGCTAGTTAGTTAGCGCTAGTTAGTGTAGAAACATTCCGATTACTGAATACACATACGCATGGTTCCTTCCTTCCTCCCAGGAGGAAGGGAACATGCCTATGTGTATATTTAGTTAGCTCGAATCGTAGGTGTAGGGATTCGATTAGATCGCGACCCATTTGCGAACGCGACGACCGCCCGAGCCGAGGTCCGGCCACTTTGGCACCCTCGTGCGAGTCGTCCACAAAACTTTCGCGGCTGAGTGCCCTCTGCGCTCGCCCCCAAGTCCGGTGAAGCTGTAAAAGCCGCAGCGGCTTTAGGGCCCCTAAGGCTAACAGTGTAGTCAGTTCTAAAAAAAAAAAAAAAAAAAAAAAACCGTTGGGTGCAGGCCGCTCAAGATCGGTCGCTCTGGAGATCTATGGGGGAGGCCTATGTTCAGCAATGGACGTCCTGCGGCTGAAATGATGATGATGATGATGATGTATAGTTATAGAATAGATTCTCACAGGTTATTCTACAGTACCACCTACACCTAATAATTGCCAAATAAACTCTATAACGTGTATTTGTCACACGACATTGGCAAAATTGAATTGCCTACATAGTCAGAGAGCCAAAATTAAAAACATATAAAAATAGATAATTTAAATCCTAGTTAAGCGAGTCGGTCGCTTGTTACCTGTCTCCATAGTTTTAATTATAAACTAGCTAAAAGTTAATACAATCTAGTGAATCTATACTTCAATCTGTGTCTAAATGTGTGTTCTTTGGATCTTATTCAGAACTAGTGATATGTTCATAAGTACTTACCTAATAAACACAAAAAAACGTTTATAAATTTTAGTGACTGGTCTGTATGTGTTTGTGTCATACAATAGTAAGTTAATTCGTGGTTTCTCTTGAAACTAACAACAAGTGTTTAATAATATCGACAAATCTCTGTCAATTCAAATAATAGCTGACACTGTGGTATGTTTATAGAGAAGGTTATTCTGTCATCTAACGTATGTTTAAGAATGGATAAAATTATTTATTTGTAAAAAAAAAAAAAAAAAAATTCAATTACCTTCTTTTTTTACGATATATTGTTTCCACTGTTTCTTCTTCTTTAAGAAAAGGAAATTAATAAGTGAGTTGAAAAGGCACATAATGTCGTCCAGTTCAATCTCCTGGGGGTGCTGTAATTTGGATGCTGACAATGATAATTATAGAAAATGTATGCAATGCGATAAGGCTTATCACTTTGATTGTGTTTTCCCTTCTGATTCCCAAGAAAGATCTACAGCCATGTGGTCTAGTGATTGGAAGTGTCTGATGTGCATGAAAAAAAAAGCAATAATGACAACACCTCAATTCGAACTGTACATACTATTGATCATGTTACAGTCCGATCGAAGAAAGGTACCGCACACACGACATCTCCCAACCCATGCACTTCCACACCACTCAATCATGATGTTATACGGAACTTAATCAAAGAAGTGCTTAAGGAAGAACTGGCTAATTTCGTAACGCAAATAAATCAGAATTTATCAAGCACTATCAACACTGAACTTCGATTGATCAAGGACGACATTAGGGATTTTAAGGAGTCTTTTTCATTTCTTAACTCACAATATGAGGATTTGCTGAGCGAACATAAACTATTGTCGGAATCAACAAAGAACTTAGTTTCACAGAACTTAAAGATGCAAACTGCTATTCAAGACTTAAGTGGGCGCATAAACCAAATGGAACAACATGCCCGTGCCAGTAATATAGAGATACAATGTGTTCCAGTCAAAAAATGAGAATTTAATGTCAATAATTAAGCAGTTAAGTACAGTTATAAACTACCCCGTTGATTATGATAAGATCATGGACTGTACCAGAACTGTAAAACAAAACCGTTCTAGTCAACGTCCTCGTGCCATTGTAGTGCAATTTAATAGTCCTTTCGTTCGAGATAGCTTTCTTGCTGCTGTCATTAAGTATAATAAGTTTCATCCAGATGATAAACTCAATTCCTCTCATGTCAAAATAGCAGGAGACAAAAAACCGATATACATCATGGAGCACCTTTCTCCTGCCAACAAAGCTCTTCACGCTGCTGCGAGACAATTGTCCAGAGACAAGAATTACAAGTACGTGTGGGTCAGAAACGGCAGAATTTTTATGCGAAAAAATGACAATTCAGATTATAAAGTCATTAAGAATATGAGTTGCTTGGAGAAGATTGTCTAAATTATTTTTAGGTTACACGCAAGGATTTTGTTGATTTTTAAAATTAAAATTCTCGTCTTTAAATATATATTATCAGAATACCCGCGGTCTTAGATCTAAAGCGCATACTTTTTATCGAAATATTGCATGTAATAATTATGATATAATTGTTTTAACAGAAACATGGCTAAATTCTAGTATACTTAGTTCTGAGCTATTTGATAATAGATACGATGTATATCGTAGAGATAGAGCATTTGATCAGAGTAAAAAGACTGGAGGAGGTGTATTAATAGCAGTCACTAGAAAATTATCATCACAAAGACTGATATCATCGGAAAGCGTTTGTGAGGATTTGTGGGTTAGCATTGATCTTAAATCTAATAATTTTAAGAAAAAGTTGGCATTATGTGCTGTGTATTTACCACCCCCCGTGCTACGCTCATCCTTGGAGTGTTTTCTTGATAATTGTAATGACATTTTAGAAGTGTTTAAAAAATCATATATATGTATTTTGGGTGATTTTAATTTAAGCTATATACAATGGAATAATCTTAATAACATTTCGTCTACCCGTTTGCCCCTTCAGGGGCAATTATTATTAGATTTTTTGCATGTAAATAATTTAAAACAATACAATAGTATATATAACGACAAAAATAAAATACTTGACCTTGTTGTAGCCGATATACCTAACTGTAAAGTTACCAAAAGTGAATGTATTCTGAGCTGTGTTGATCCATATCACCCACCAATTGATGTTTGTATTTCTAGTATAGCTGTAGTTAAACTTAAAGCAAATTGAAAATTTCCAAGACCTAATTTTTACAGAGCAGATTATACATCAATAAAAGTAGATTTGGCAAATAGAGATTGGTTAGATATATTTCGTAAATGTAGAGACGTAGATGATATGGTAGACTCATTTTATACTATTATTCAAGAGATTATAAATAAATATGTCCCTACACTAAAAGTAAAAAATCAGAATTTTCCTATGTGGTACTCAAGTAAATTAATTAAACGTCTTAAAGAAAGGTATAATGTTAGGCTTAGAGTTAAAAAATATAATAACCCAATGGATAAATTAACATTGAAATTATTGACAGATAGGTGTGAATAAATTGCTAAAGAATGTTATGATCTATATATTGGAAGTATCGAAAATAAAATTAAAGTCAATTCTAAATATTTTTGGTCATATATAAAAAGTAAACGTATTACTACAGGTACTTATCCAACCGTCATGTCTGATGGTATTATAGCAGCAGCAGACGGTACTGGGATTTGTAATTTATTTGCTTCATTTTTCTCATCGGTATATGTTGTAAGTCCAACTTCACAAGTAATTGTAGAAAATTCTCACAACTACTTCGATTCATTAAGAATGGGGAGTGACAATCTATCTTGTCTACAATTATCTTGCAAGTGTATAGAAAAGAAACTGAACGCTTTAGATGTATCAAAAGGTGCTGGCTCAGATGGAATTCCACCATTTTTTATTTCTAACTGTTCATCAGAACTGGCTGCACCTTTATTCATTATTTTCAATGAGTATCTTAATTCAGGAGTATTTCCCGCAAAGTGGAAAACTGCAAAAGTAGTACCAATTTTTAAGTCCGATAACAGCTCTGAAGTTAGTAACTACAGGCCAATATCAGTTTTGTCCTCATTTAGTAAAACGTTTGAGGCTCTTGTGTGTCCCTACATCCAGTCGTACTTTCAGAGATTTATTTCTACTCATCAACACGGATTTGTAAAAGCAAGGTCCACAAGTACCAATTTGGTTTTGTTTACTGAAAGCATTACTGAAGCTCTAGACTCTAATAAACAAGTGGATGTGATATACACTGATTTCAGCAAAGCTTTTGATAAGGTGTCTCATGAATTATTGCTCAATAAATTGACTATATATGGGTTCTCAGGAACTTTCCTAAGCTGGATAAGTTCTTATCTCACAGAACGTGATTTTTATGTTGTAGCAAATGGTTTTCAGTCTATAAAACGTAAAATAACTTCAGGTGTCCCACAGGGATCAAATCTTGGCCCAATATTATTTTATATATATATAAATGAAGTTTCTTTTTCTTTTTATAACTCAAAGCCGTTCCTGTTTGCAGATGATTCAAAAATTTTAAAAATTGTAGATTGTGTTGAAGATGTTTTTTTACTGCAACAGGATCTCAATAGACTTATTGATTGGTGTAAAATTAATTTCATGAGTCTTAATTCTAAAAAATGCGTACATATGAAATTCACAAGAAAAAATAATTTCATAACTTCTACTTATAACATTACAGGTCACAATATAGAAGAGGTAGAAGTTATTAGAGATTTGGGGATCACGTTTGATAGAAAGTTAACTTTTGTGCCTCATGTCTGTCAAATACTCAAAAAAGCGTTTAAGTCTTTAGGTTTTATAATCAGAAGTGGTAAGGAATTCCGCAAGCCCCAAATTAAAATATTACTTTACAATGATATTGTGCGCAGCATATTAGAATATTGTAGTGTAGTGTGGAGACCACACTATGCCACGCACTCTCTTAGGATTGAACGTATACAGAAAAAGTTTTTATACCACTTGATGTACTCCGTAGGCAAAGCAAATAAAAATAAATCATACATAGATAGAATGAAAGAATTTAAAATTGTAGCACTCTCAACGTAGAGATATTTTGGATCTTATATTTTTATATAAACTTGTAAGAAACAAAATTGATTGTCCGGAAATCCTTCAAATGGTTAATTATAGAGTGCCTATTAGATATCCTCATCACATAATAACTCCTTCAGTTCCGCCTCTGCGTAGGACAGTGCTTGGAAATAACTCGCCCATTCCTAGAATGTGTAAATTATACAACAGTGTGAGTTTAACAGCAGATATTCATGTGGACACTTTATCGAAATATCGAAAATGTATCACTGCTTATTTTAAGTAATGTTTTAGACATCATTGGTTTTTTTTTGGTTAGTTTGTTTTATTGTATTGTTTATGACATAATTAGCTAATATAATTTTACATGCTGTGTTAGCCTATAATTAGTTAGTACTTTTAAGCATATTTTCATAAACTGTATGTTAATTAAAGAAATATTGTACAACTGTTGGCTAACCAAATAAAGAGAAAAAAAAAAAAAAAGAAAGAATGTAGCGACATGATAGAACAAAATGTATCTACTGTCAGCACCGACCACCAGCGTGACACAATTTGTAATGTTTAACTATATGTTCCTTGGTTTAACTAGTGTTAGTCCGGCCGGTCGGGGACGCACTCGCAAGTAATCAGATTATATAACTTTTGGTGTAAAAATATACTCAGTGAAATATTCATGGACTTTATTTTATAAAACCCTTTAATTAAGTTACGTTCGCTTAAACATATATTTACAAGAATGAAATTACTGTGTTTAAATGAATAAAATTCAATGTCAATTGATGATCTCATCGAATAGAAATGTGTTTACTACTGAAAGAATTATAAATTCATTTGACCAAACAATGAAAGAATTGCATATAATGCATGATTATTTACTTGACAAGATTATTATAAAGACGTTATACCGAGCACTAACATGTGGTTCTTACTTATTGCTTTTCTATTCGGGACTACATTGTTTACTGAGGTAAGTGGCTTCAGCTAACGTAAAACATTCTCTATACGGGATATCGAGATGAACTGATTATTTTAATTAATCATTTTAATATCTTTGTACGAATCTATGTCTGGATTTAACTCAAAAACGGCTTGACCGTGTGACACCGCGTGTATAAATAGTTCCTACTTAATTAAATGAATGTGTTAATAATTTATGAAATAGTTTAAACTTAAGTAAACTAGCTTCAAATATACTATTAAAATAGACGCAAAGCTATACCTCATTTAAAAATAACCAGACAGACCAATATTCATCAAAATATCTATTTCAAATAATTGCATAATAAAGATAAAATAGAACGGAATATTCATTCATTTATTTAATAGATTATAAAATAGTATAAAATGTGTTACAGTCGACAACGAGTCATATACTATACCATTTCCATTTCTTTATTTTCTCGATGACAGCTCCTGTGAACACTTGAACGAGCGTCTTTTTTAAATTATGTGTGTGCTATTCTATAAAAATATGACGTTTACACACGTACAAGGTTATACTAGAGTCGGAGAAACTGATAAGAGATGGAGCTTAATCGATAAACGTAACACGATACAGACTCGATATTTTTTTACAAAATGTAAGAAACTAAACTACTGCCGGATACTTTTGTAAAAATTTATTAACTAATATTATATTTCATTACAAGATGTTGCACGTATTAATTCTTGATTGATAATGGCAACTTCTTCAAAATTTTCGAAGCTGTTTTTAAATAAGTAGGTATAGGTAGGTACTCGACAATGAAACGAAATAATTATAACGACAGGTAATCTTTATTTATTTTAATCAAAATCTGATGAATCGTCACTGTAATAAATATATGCGATCGATATCATTACTTATTTGGTCACAACACTACAACTATCAAATTAGAACTAACATCGATAAAATAAAGAAATGGAAATAGTATAATTGGTAACATTAAAATAAAGGCATGTTAGACAATAATAAAAGAAGAAATAACTAAAATATTAAAAGAGAAGGAATTAAAAAAAAAAAATGTGTGTGTTTGAGCGTGTATGTGTGTAAGAGTGTGAGTATATATGTGAGTGCATGATAATTTCCTCCGTGCTATTGTAATTTATTTATTTTAGATAACTTTACATTTCCTTCTTACATTTATATAGGGGTAAAAGGTAAATATTATCAGCAACATTAACACTAGGTTGGTTATCGACTAATGAGCGAGTGCTGTTCTGTATAGAGTCTGTAAATAAATTTGAGTTTTATTACGCTTCAAAAATGGTTTGTACTCAACTTTATGTTTGCGAAGTATAACAGATATGATGAAGAGTTTTCGAACTCAAATGACCCCCCATACGAGCTCCCAACCTATTTAAAGGTAGATATTCCCAATAGATGTAGTATAACTACATCTATGGTATTTCCCGAAATAATACGACATTTGATTGTGAATGTGGAATGAAAAGTTTGACTGGCTTCGCTTATAAAATGGGCCGTTAGTATGAAATGTTTTTAAAGTATTTTTATATTCATGATGAAATAACAGAATAGTATAACTTGGCATATTATACAAATGAATACGAGAGTTTTTGTAATTTGAATTTAATTAATAATATTTTTGCATTCATGGGTAATAAAATGCCGTTTGCAATAAAATAATTTAATCGTGCCAATAACACAAAATAGAAGAAAAATACCATTTAAGTGTTCTGTGAATAGTCTATTCACTCCTCGGCGATAGTACTTACAGTTTGTATAGTTCACTACTCTGCGGTCATAATACTTTTTTCGATTTGCTGACATCACAGTCATGGCTGAGACAATAGAAGACCTCAAAGCGATGCCCGACGACCTTAGTAGAGCCTCCGAACGGGTTGTCCTTAAAATGAACATGGACAAGGAGAGGGTCATGTCGAACGCACATGTAGAACTAACTTCCATTAAAATCGGAGTCTCTACATTTGAAGTTATTAATGACTATGTGTACTGCCCAGTTAGATGGGTCCAATTTCAAAAGTGAGGTCGATCGTCGAATCTAACTTGGCTGGGCAGCGTTAGGAAAGCCATGTAAGTTTTTCTCGTCAAACATACCGCGGTGCCTCAAGATGAAAGTCTTTAACTAGTGTGTGATGCTAGTGATGACGTATGGCACTAAAACCTATTGAACTCATCAAAAGTTGTCGAGTGACGACTACGTACCAAAAGACTTAGCGTGGGCAGACCTTTTTTTTTTAACGCGGAGAAACCCGACATGGGTACACACCCGCCGGGGGGGGGGGGGACGAGTAGTTATGTGAGACTCTAACTCACTAAAACTCCACGGTGTACCTCAGCCACCTTACAGGGGCGACATGGGGTCACGATTGCATTCAACCACGTCGCCCCGGCGGCAGTCTCAGCTACTACTGGCCACCGCAAAGGGAGACAATTCGGTACAACCCTAACTGTCTCCCACAGCCACCAAACCTGTGCAATGGAAAGATGGCCACTCTCTTAGGACCGGGCGGACGGCGTCTATGGTATATTTACCATAACGCGCGTCCGCCAATTCTTCCCCCATCTTCTAATTATCGCCTCCTTTAGGGCCCTCCTCATGTTAGCTACCTCTGTGGGAGCTGGAGGCTCCCTTCTTTCTCTTCTCGCCACCATGTCCCTATACACGGCGGTGAGCACCTCCCCAGCCAACTCCCACGGCGGGGAGCCGGCAACCACAAAGGCCGCCCCCGCGGACACTGATCTGTACCCACAGATGGCCCTCAGCGCCATCACGCGCTGTGCTGCTCGCAACACACGTCTGTTTGTGACGCTGAGAGCATCCACCCAGATCAGTGTCCTCCCGAATTCGGGATGAGCCCACCAAAAGCCGCCGCTACTCCCAGCACCCGCGGTTCAAGTCCCTTGAAATGGGACTCGAACCGCCAACGTTCGTCCAGGATGAGGCCCAGATATTTATCCGGGCTCCAACCCAGACCCTCGCCCTCTCAACTTGTATGTGGACCTCAGAGGAGGTCCACACCGAGGCCCATGGAACAGTAGGGCCTCGGTTTTCTCTAACGCCACCCTGAGGCCCAACAATCCTATACGCCTGACCACGAGGGACACTACGCTACGCGGAGCACCCAGACGTAGCCCATGTTCCACAGGAGCGGCCCCAGCACCGACCCCTGTGGAACGCCATACCTCATATCTCGTCGGACGATAGTCCCTCGCTCGTTCAGGTAGGCGACCACCCTACCTTGGAGGTAGTCTTCCAACAACCACCGCAGGTACGAGGTCACTCCGTGATATCAGAGCACCTCTCGTATAACCCCATGCGGCAGGCTGTTGAAGGCGTTGGCGATGTCGAGCGACACCGCCAACAACCTACCTCCACCTCCGGTCACCCCCGCAGACAGGCTCTTCAGGTGGGAGAGAGCGTCCAGTATTGAGCGCCCTCTCCGGAAGCCGAACTGCCCGTCAGACAATG
Source organism: Saturnia japonica (assembly GCA_033032175.1). Taxonomy (NCBI): domain Eukaryota; kingdom Metazoa; phylum Arthropoda; class Insecta; order Lepidoptera; family Saturniidae; genus Saturnia; species Saturnia japonica. Next base: position 3,511,392 of record CM065330.1, read on the forward strand.
TCGGACCCACTTCCTCAATATGCCGGATGACACGGAAAGCCACTATCCGCTCAAAAAGCTTCCCCGCATCATCCAGCAACACCAAGGGAGCGTGGGCAGACCCGCCACAATGTAGACCGACAACCTGGTAAAAGTTGCGAGAACCCGCTAGATGCAAATGGCGCAAAGCCGGTCATTGTGGTGATTATTGGAGGAGGCTTATAAACAGCAGACGTCTTTCAGTTGAGATGATGATGGTGATGGACGATTGATGAATTGTTATAGTTAAATTTAAAATGTACAGAAACACAAATATTTCTCGATTTAAACTCGTAAAAGCTATTGATTTATTCAGAGTTTGTTAAATATATGTGATTATTACACACCCACACACACATTCACGCCAGAAGCACTAAATCGTTCCTTTTGATGCAAATAATATTGAATTAATAATTTCGTTGGGGTATAGAATTATTATAACTTTATTGTAATACGATTGAAATCATTTTTGGCTAAGCCAATATGTCAACTTAATTATGTATGTAAGTTAGAATTTAAGAGCTGTAGATTTCTTGAAATAAATAAATAAAATTTCTTTTAATTTGTGAGGCAACAGATTTAGAATAAATTACAATTTATCGGTAGATTAGGGTATACGCAGCGTGGTTACCACGCGAATCGCTTTCGTGACGTAATTATGTCTAATGAATTATTATTGTTTCAGGTTTCACTTCAGGTTGTACCAGAGATAAATGGTGAGTAATTACCATTGAAATCACCATTACATTACATAAAGTTAGAACCTTTTGTGAAGCTCATCTGGCTAGCAGTGTAATTGCTAGTTTTAAGCTGCGAATCCTAACCTATCGATACGTAAAGAAAACTTCCCAGCGATATAGTATCCGGAAATCTCCACTTAGAGGCGAAGCAATTTGTTTGATGGGTTTATCACAATTTGCATGGTGGTCACAACCTTGTCTAGTATAGATCTTTAGCACTTGCTCACTATTGATCTCGAAATGCGAAAAGCCTCAGCGTCCTGCTATAGTGGCTGTTACACCGGCTTTATAATCGTCGCGATCCATTCTGACAAAATTGTCATATCCTATCACCCAGCAAGTAATGTTAAACATGGAATTTTGAGACTGCCTCATTGATATCTTATATTTGCAGCCAATTACGTAAAAGATAACCAGTATATTTTGTAGTCTAAATTAGAATTTGTGGACAAGAGACTAGAAAAGATCATATACATTAACCAAATTTTACCAATAACGAAATGCAAGGATAAGATCTAATAGATTATTTAGAAGACATCAGTATGATGACTTACTAATTAAAATACCTTTACACCCTTGCGTTTTATAGGCGATGGTGAACAATTATTAAGGTTAGGTTGTGTCGTAAAAAGTTTAACAGATGTGGATGACTTAGGATAAATTTTAACAGGTCCGGCAAACTTAGAAGTAGTTGTACTAGATTTATCAGGGCAAGATGGCATACAAATATCAGGAAGAAGGTTTGGCACACGTTCACAATATCTGTTTGGTAAGGACGGGCAAATGTTTGTCGGAGAAGGACTGTAAAAAGTAAGTGAAATCTTGGTTCGTAAGTAAAGCTAACCTTGATTTTAATTTAACATCAATTTATTTAACTCCTTCCGTCTGTATAACCCGCTGTAATGGCACGATTAGACATGTCGTGTTACGGGATTAGCCGATGTATATCTAGTAATTAAGAGGTGGTAGGGATCTATAACCAACTTGTTGGAGATAACCACGCTCATGATAAATGCGTTACAGTGAATTTTTTATGGTCTGTTATATTTTGGGCTCAGCCAATGTATATCACGCTGAGAGACTTGCAAGCCAATATAACAGCTACGACCGGCGAATTGGATTGTTTTTGGATTATACAATGCTTACTATCAGGCATAGAACCGTGACTTTGCCGTGCTACTAAAGAAATAAAATTTCCGAATGATATATTAACATCCCTGGTTTAAATATTTATAAATAAAAGACAATTTTTAGCAAAAAGAACCCCCACCTTAAATAATTTTGAAGATTTCCCTTGGGTATCTTCGAAATTGAAGGTCCAATGCCAACGAAATTAAAGTGAGACCATCCTTGATATATCCCCAAGGTATCTAAAAAAAAAAAATCATCCAGATCGGTTCATAAACTTAGAAGTTATGGCTGAACATCGATTTAAAAAAATATGCATTTGAATTGAGTCACCTCAGTCTTTTGTTGAAGAAAATTTTCAAAACAATATTGTTTTTCTCTGTCATTTACTATCTAGAATTCATTACAAATGTCGGATAAAATATTATATATTCGTAGGTAAAAAAGCGTCGCGAACACGCACTCAATGAAACCATAACGAACCGATTACATAAGCAAACCAACAGTTTATATAATTAGCCTACTGCCATCTATCTACCTTTAAAATGGTATTGGTATGCTACAAATAGATCAAGGTCACTCTAGTTATTTCGACTTTAATTGCGACTGAGGACAGTTCTGTTTTGGACAACCAAGTGAATACAAATTATAAGGAGCGATAAAAGGAAGAAATCTGCGAGAAGAATTCGACCACAGAGTAGTGTAAACGACAGAGACTAAGTACAACCACATTGTTGTGAACGATATAGGATAATCCGTGGCATGTGGCAAAGTATATCCTTGAATAGAAATTTAGAAATTGTTCGTCTCTGTAAGTCGTAAGATATGGATATTCGAAAACGAGTAGCAACTTTTGTCCTTTCTACAAGCCGTATGTGTCTGTAATAAGTTTAATAACATAATGTAATAAACACATGAAATAAAAATAATTTTTCTAGATTAAGTAATGTAATAATTATATTTCAGCTTTTCAGAGACGTTCATTCAAGAGTTTGCAAAATTATGTTCAACTGTGAAAACTATACAACACAATAAACTGGAAAGAATATACAGAATTATGTTATGCAATTATTTCAAATTAAAAATATGCTTATAATATCAAAGGTTCATTTTATTTTTATTTTAACTCTCTTCAGCGCTATTCCCGCAACTTCACTCATGTCATAGTTGTATTATGTCCCATTTTTTTAAAATCAATCGCGCAGATTTCCCCCTCGGGTATAAGATAAAAATAAATATCAACAAAATCATAAATGTGAAAAAGTGGCCAAGTTCGTTAGAAATGACGTTATATGTAGTTGTTGTCACATAAAATAGAGCTAAAATCTAACAGGTGCTAAGTTCCATAGCTCTTCCTTTAATATATATCTATAGGAATGTAAGTTCTTTAATTTAATTTACAAAACAATTCATTACTTTCTGTTTTGATATGGGATTTATAACTTGGCAAATTTTGTAGCAGATTATGAGCCGGTAGCGCAGTGGAAGTTATTTGTAGTAATAAATAAAACCAGCATATAAAAGTAAAGAACAGAAAATACATATATATAAGGTAGCAAAGATCTTTACACAACAAAAGACAACTGTATGACACATACCAAATTTAAAATATGGAAGATACAAATTTATTATAAAAGAGTATCTACTCAACACGCTCCCTTAAATTGTACCTTCCAAAACATAGTATAACTATCTACTATATACTTAGAGAAACAAACAAGGTATATAAACATAACAGCACATTAAAAATTTAAGAAACTAAGTAACGCCTATACCTTCCATACAAAAATAATGTTTTGCTTAGGCAGTGGTTTCGTTAATATATCACCGAGCATCAGTTCTGTTGGAATATATTTCACCACAATATCTTTGTTAGTTTTTAACGTATCTCTCAAGAAATGATACTTGATACTAATGTGCTTACTGCGGGAATGGAATACGGGATCTTTCGATAACGCTATTGCTCCCTGATTGTCCGCATGTAATTGTACCCTGCTCACAGTCGCTAACCCGATTTCAGTCAACAAACTATTTAAGTAGATAGCCTCTTTCATAGCTACCGATAAACTTACATATTCTGCCTCACAAGTAGAAGTCGCGACAGACCTCTGTTTTTGTGACTTCCAGAATATTGCTGAACCAGCTAAGGTAAAAACATAACCTGAATAACTACGTCTATCTATAATACAATTGCCCCAATCACTATCAGAATATCCCTTAATAGACTTACCAGTTTTCTTATAAACAAGACCATAATCACGCGTCCTTTTTAAGTAACGCAGGATCCTCATTGCCGCTTTCCAACAATTTTTATCTGCTTTATCGACAAACTGACCCATTTTTGCTACTGCATTTGCAATATCTGGCCTGGTACCTACGGATAAATATATCAAACATCCTATTAACTCTCTATACGGAAAAATAGAACCACTATCAGTATCAATATTCTGTAGTTTTAAATTAACCTCCATTGGTGTGGCATTTGTATCCTTACAATCTTGGAGTCCAAAACGTTGTACTATTTTATTTATGTATTGAGATTGTGTCAACTTTATGACGTTGTCACTTCTATCAATATCTATTCCCAATATAAACTTTGCAATTCCATAGTCTTTCAATTCGAACTCTTTTCCTAATTCCTTTTTAAAATCGAGAATACAATCTTTTTTCTGACTTGCAATCAAAATATCGTCCGTATATACACAGACAAAGAGTTTTGATCCGCAGTCGTCAACCTCTTTAAAATACAAACACGGCTCATTTAATGACTGCTTAAAGTTCATATTCTTCAATTTTTCGTCAAGTCTTATGTTCCACTGGCGTCCAGATTGCTTTAAGCCATACAAAGACTTGCGTAAACGGCAAACATTGCCACCCGCTCGTATGTCCGCTAACATTTGCTGCGCCTGTTTCTTGACTAAAAAATATTCCGTTTGTAACAATTTAACGAGACTTTCTTTTAAAAACTCCGGTATTTTCATGTATACCTCTTCGTCTAGATATCCATTCAGATAGGCTGTGTTGATATCTATCTGATGTATTTCCATATCTAACTCAACAGTTAAAGCGGATAACAATCTGACAGTATCAAGCCTCATCACTGGCGCAAAAGTATCACGATAATCAATACCGTATCGCTGACTGTAACCTTTGGCAACCAATCTGGCTTTTTTCTTTTCAGATTTGTCCACATTTATCTTTGTAGTTAGAACGAATCGACATCCTACTACATCACGATTTGAGGGCTTCTTGACGATTTCCCACGTCCGGTTTTTAACGAGACTTCGTATCTCTGAAGTAATCGCTTCTTTCCAAAGCTTTTCTTCACTACTCGATAACGCCTCTTTTAACGAAATTTCCATTGCATTGCCCACGAAATCTTCACAATCAGTAAATTCATCTAAACTTACAGCTGTTTCTTCATTGTTGGCATTATTACCACCTACTTCACTCCACTCATCTTCGCCTTGCTCTCGTTCCCTTCTCGTTGCACTGACAGTTCGATACACCTTCTTCGGCCTACCTACTTGGCCTCTTTGAATTCTAGGTCTGCCTGGACCTCTTCGAACTTCTTCTTCTCGTACTTCTTCTAGGACAGTACTATCACTCAAAGGAGGCTCATGTTGAGCTGACCCTTCAATATGAGTCTTTGAAGTCGATGGTTTAATTTCTAAGTCCACATACTTGACTGGCCTCCCTTCTTGTGATTCAGTCACAACCTGTAGTGGGTCTATGTTGTTCTCGTTTTCAGATGTGTTCACGTCTAAAAACCTTACATCTCTTACAACAATCAGTTTACGATCATTCGGCAACTATACTCTATATCCTTTTTGGTCTCTAGGATATCCGACAAAAATTCCTTCTACACGACGACTGTAAATTTATCCTTATTTATATCCTTATCTAAAATAAAAATTTTATTTCCAAAAGGTCTTAAATAATTTATATTTACACGTCTATCAAAGAATTTCTCATATGGTATTTCGCCATTAATCGCGGTAGATGGGCACCTATTTCTAACATGACATGCCGTCACTACAGCATTCGCCCAAAACCCGCCTGAAAGTTTAGATGATAACAACATGCATCTTGCCATCTCAACCAGTGTTCTATTCATCCTCTCAGCTACACCGTTTTGCTGTGGAGTATGAGGAATCGTTTTTCTTCTAGAAATTCCTTCTTTACTCAAGAAGTCATCAAACTCTTTATTACAATACTCACCGCCATTATCAGTTTGTAAGTATTTTATTTTCTTGTCAGTCATATTTTCTACATATTGCTTGTATATTTTAAACACAGTAAAAACCGAACTCTTCTTACTTAATAAATATACCTCGCACCATCTCGTAGAATCGTCGATAAACGTCACAAAATATTTCGCGCCTCCTAAGGCTGCATTTTTCATAGGACCACATACATCGGAATAAAGTATTTTTAGTTTTTCATTACACGGTCCGCTCGAGTAAGAAAAAGGAAGAGAACTCATTTTACCACGTATGCATATTTCGCAATTACGCAACCTATTGACGGTACTCGTATTAGTTCCGACACGTAAATTGCAATGGTCTAAGAGTTTTGTTAGATCGTTTGCATTTAAGTGACCCAAACGCTCATGCCATTTTAAAATATCGCTTTCATTAGAAACCGATGAAGCTTGAGCACACTGTTCCTTTACAATAAAGATTATCTTTTCGAAATGCGATTAACTTCACATTACCATCAGTATCAGTCACTAGAGCCCTATCATCCCTAAACGTAACATGAAACCCCTTATCGGTAATTTTTGCAACTGAAATCAAGTTAGTTCGCAAATCAGGAACATATAACGTGTTAGGTAGTTCAACTACACTTTTGAAGTTAGTATTATATGCAGACAATCTTACTGTACCTTTACCTTGTACTAGAGCACTCTGATTAGTAGCCAGAGTCACTTTACCGTCAGAAGGCTGTAAAGTTTTTCCAAAATAGGTTTTATCGTTACATAAATGACTCGTACAACCGCTATCGATAATCCAGTTTCCATTCTCGCAGTTTCCAAAGTGACAATCACCTGAAATACAATTAAATGTTACAAAACTAGTATCGACCTTTTCTGTTGTTAATTTATTTTCTGATACATATTTTACCAAATCCTTCTGTTTTAATTTATTACATTCCGAAGCTTTGTGTCCTTTTTTATGACATTTAAAACATTTGTAAACAAACTTAGACATTTTATCGACAGACTGTACAGAGTTTGATCCAAATTTCTTCTTATTTCTCTTCAAAACATTGAAAGTATTATCGCTACTCGATCTCCTAGCATTGCTTTCTTCAAGAATTTTAATTTTTAATATCTCCGGGTCCGGAAATGTATCTCTAGACTCAATTGCACACCTGAAATTCTCGAAACTTGATGGCAAGCTAAACAATAGCATTATCGATGCTAAATCATTGTGAATTTCTACGTCCATCTCATGTAACTTGCATTTAGCGTCAAAGAACTTGGCCAAGTGTTCGTGAATATCATCACCTTCGCTCATTTTACATAATATGAGCTCCTTCAGTAAGCTAGCTTTCCTAGCTGGTCCTTTCGAAGCATATACCGACTCAAGTTTCAACCAAACATCGTTTGATGTCTTACACTCTCTTATATGACGTAACTCGCTCGGGCTCATCGCTAAAAGTAGCTCTGCCTTCGCTTTTGAGTCTTGTGACTCCCATAAAGCCGCCTCTGGTAATTCGACTGGCTTTGGTTTACTACCATCTACGAATTCCCATAAATCGTTCTTTATTAAAATCGCCTGTGCGTGTACCTTCCAGGAATCATAGTTATTCCTACCAAGAACCTCGATCCTCACTGTAGTCATGGTGCCGCCCTTTTCGCTGCTCCACTTACAATTGATCTCTTTGCACTTTTATTCGACGACCACATATGATAACTCTTCTTTCGTTATCCACCGATTTTATTTATATACTATTATCGGCAACTGGGCCCATAACCATTGTAGCAGATTATGAGCCGGTAGTGCAGTGGAAGTTATTTGTAGTAATAAATAAAACCAGCATATAAAAGTAAAGAACAGGAAAAAACATATATAAAAGTTAGCAAAGATCTTTACACAACAAAAGACAACTGTATGACACATACCACATTTAAAATATGGAAGATACAAATTTATTATAAAAGAGTATCTACTCAACAAATTTTAATTACAATTAATATTTACGTCAATTTGTTAATTAAACACACACATTATGTGTCACATTTTTTTATGAACTAGTTAGGAAATAAAATAAACTAATTAAAAACAAACATTTTTGAGGTGCTATTATAAAAATAAACGGTATCCATAACCTATTGTGGTATGATTTGCCTTGTGCAAAATAATGAGAATTTTTTGAATTTTACTTTCCGGAATCCGGCCTAATAGTGAAAGGCCGGATACCGGATATCCGTTTCATCTCTACTAGAAATAGAGATAAATTAGTCGTACTATGTTTAATTAGACTCTTGACGTAGCCAAGGCCTTTGATAAGGTCTGGCACGAAGGATTAGTCTATAAGCTGTACTCCCGCGAAGTCCCCGATAGATTAGTTAAAATCATCCGCGATTACCTCAAAGACCGCACCTTTCGCTACAGAGTGGAAGGTGAACTATTCACACCCCACCCTATACGCTCAGGCGTCCCCCAAGGTTCCATCCTGGCTCCTAGCCTCTTCAATCTGTACGTCAGTGACCTACCAAAACTTCCCGCGAAAGTTGAGGTAGGGTTATACGCTGACAATACAGCCTTATACTCCTCTCAAAGGCAAAAGATCAACCTCAAATGTAGAATCCAAAGAGCCGTGACCACTCTCGGGGAGTAGTTTAACGACTGGCGAATAGCCATCAACCCCACGAAGAGCGCAGCGGTGCTCTTCGACCAAACCGCCTCACAGATACCGAAAAAACTCAAGGATCATCCCCTTGAACTCTTCGGTAATCCGATCCCCTGGGTAAAGGAGACCAAATATCTAGTTATAACCCTAGATAGTAGACTCTCCTTTATACGCCACATCACTCTGGTTAGGAAAAGGGCTGCCTGGACCCTCGCCCGATTGCATCCTCTGTTATGTGCTGCAAGCAAAATGTCTACGAGACACAAGCTTACGCTCTACAAGATGTGTATCCGACCGATTATGACATATAGCTGCGTTGTGTTCGCACATATGCCAAGATATAATTGGGATCGTTTACAAACCATCCAGAATAGGTTTCTTCACCGCCTTACCGGCGCCCCTTGGTATGTTCGTATGGAAGATCTCCATAGAGACGTGGACCTTCCTTCGATACATGCTTATGCCAAACACCTTTCTCGCTCTTATTTCGACACCGCGTCGAACCACGCGAATCCCTTAATCAAAGCAGCAGCTTCGTATGTTCCCGACCCCAATGCCTGCCGGAGTAAACGCCGGCCGCGTAATATCTTCACTGACCCGCTCGACCAAATCGAAACAGCAAACGCGTTCTACTCCACCGCCTCTCCAAACAGAACGTGCCACCGCCCACGCCCGCGTAACCACCGTTCTCTCCGCAGAGGACGGGCGGTCAACTTCGCTCCCGTACACCCGTCACGTCCACCCTCTCTAGCGGCAACCCAAGCCTAGGTCCGTTCCTCGGTGTGAAGCCCTTGGGTCAGGCAGCCGCCCGCGCGATACAAGTGTCACTATACGTGCAACACTTAGCTACCCACATACAACATTTGTTAAATAAAACAGTAAAGTACTTTGAACAGTGTTTATTGTCACTGAACTTATTTATACAAAAAAGTAATGATGAAGGATGCACTTGCAAATTTAACATTAAAACCAATATGGCTACTATATAATGTTGCCAAGTGAGTCAACCCAGTGTTGTCACTATAAAACTAACCTATACTATTAATGTTTCAATTTTCTTATAATTTTATACATACAAATTGTTGTTATACATATTTTTATCTATTACTTTTTATGTTCAATTTATGTATTGAACAACATTACACACGTATGAACACACACACGTGCACACCACACAGGTACATAGGCTCTGTAAGGGACCTTTTTTTCTTTTTTGCGCTAGTTAGACTAATGCGCTAGTTAGTGTAGAAAACCCATTCCGATTACTAAATACACATACGCACGGTTCCCTCCTTCCTCCCAGGAGGAGGGGAATGTGCATATGAGTATATGTTAGTTAGCTCGAATTTTCTAAGATTAGGGAATTAGATAGATCGCGACCTTTTCGCATTCGCGACGACCGCCCGAGCCGAGGTCGGCCACTCTGGCACCCTCGAGCGGGTCGTCACAAACTTTCGCGGCTGAGTGCCCTAAGCGCTCGCCCCCAAGTCCGGTGAAGCTGTAAAAGCCGCAGCGGCTCTGTTTTTGGATAGGGCCCCTAAGGCTAACAGTGTAGACAGTTCAAAAAAAAAAAAAATTAATTAGACTCGTAGGTACCAATAAAAGTTTTTTAGGTAATAGTGTTAGGTTCTATAATAAGATCCCGAAGCACATTACTGATTTACCGGACAACAAGTTCAATGACCATGTCAAGCAAGTTTTTCTGTCAAAAGGTTATATTATTGGGTCGATCATTAAGTGAATGATAGTGATGTCTGGAAGTGACTCCCTCAGTTCTGTGCATCCACAAAATTATTATTATTGTACTTATTATTTTAACACTTGTACAGTTGGTCAGTTAAGCGTGACATGGCGTCCTTTAATATTAATCACGCGGGATGGGAGAAGCTCGCTGAGGTTAGGGACGATTGGTACAAGTGTGTGTATGATGGCCGAAAAGCGCACGATGGGGCCTGGTTTCGTAGTCTGAAACATAAAAGGGTTATCCGACATGGTAACTTTAGTTGCGATGCACAGATTACCGCGCTCATGTCCTCTTATTGTGGTCGACAATACCACAATTCACACGTGGTAGAGGTGAAACCTTCATATCTATGTTTTTTTAATTCAGAAAATGATCAAATACATACTAATTTAAAGTTTAGGAAAATGTACATACAAGTACATACTCACAATCATTATTCACAATATCATTTTCAATTAATACACATTTGAAATATACATGATATCCTAACACAATATCAATCAGTAACAGAATGTCATAGGGTTGTCTAAAAAGTTTTTGTGTCGTGCCTTTTTAGTGAGGTAATAAAGTTCAATTTGGAATATCCATGGTAACCTAACACAATACCAATCAGTAACAGAATGCCATAAGTGTTGGCAAAAAAATTTTTGTTTCGTGCCTTTTTGTGTGTTAATAAAATTCATTATTGCGTGGGAATCTTTTTACTGTCGCTTTCGCTTTTTTGTTTCATCGACTTTCAAATCACAACGATGCTAAAGAAGTTTTCACTTCCAAAAAAATGGTTTTTGTTATATGTACTATATATATTTTCATATGCGTTCAGTAAAAAGGTGTTATTTTGACATTACCAACAGACACTTTATAATTTATTTATATATATAGATAATTGGAATGAATAAAATACAATGTCAAATGGTGTTATCGAATTGCTTGTTGACAATTAAAAGAATTATAAATGCATCTGATCAAACAGTGAAAGAATTGTATAAAAAGCAAAATCATTAACTTACCAAGATAATTAGAAAGACATTATACCGAGCAGTAACATGTCTTACTTACTTATTTTTCTTCTCTTCGTGACTACATTATTCACTGAGGTAAGTTGCAGGCGTGGCAGCCGCTCACGCAAATAGTTCTATACTAACTCATGCCCGTGACTGCGCTCCGCCCGCGTTGTAACTATCTATATAGATTAATCTGTAGGTCCTATTATTTATCGTGATAGACAACTATTATACGGGGTATTGAGATGAACTGATTATTATTTGAAATCTTTAATCTCTTTGTCCGATTGTATGTCTGGATTTAACTCAAAAACGGCTTGACCGATGTATATGAAATTTTGTACACGCGAATTTATGTCATTTCCTAATTGATAGGTTATAAGAACTACTAAGAATATATAGAAATAATAAAATACGAGAAAAATAAAAAGACGAGACAAAAAAATCAATGCGTAATAAACTTGTGCGGTGCCGCGGGCATAGTCAGTGCCTACTTATTAAAATTAATGTTTTAATAATGTATGAAACAGTTTAAATGTTATTAAATTAGCTTCAATTATAGTATTAAAATAGACGCAAAGCTATACCTGCATTAAATTTAACCAAACAATTTATTCATTACAATATGTATTTAAATAATTGCGCAATAAAAATAAAATAGAATATTCATTTATTAACAGATTAATTAACACACACATAATTATGTTGACGACAGCAATAGTATCAACTGCGCTACAGTCGTCGATTCATACACTAAACGGTAACATTAAAATAAGACAAAGTTAATGAAAAATAAAAGAAGAAATAATTAAAATATTAAAACAGAAATAACTAAGAAAATATGAGTGTTTCGGTGTGTGTGTGTGTTTTGTGTGTGTGTGTGTGTGTGTGCATATGTGTGCGAGCGTAAGGTTAATATTTAATATCATATTATTGAATTATTTCGCTCTATGTCACTGTAATTTAATTGTTTTAACCAACTGTATATTATCTCCACAATTGTCTTCTTACAAATGTAAATTTACAAGGGTAAATATTATTATACCATTTCCATTTCTTTATTTTCTCGATGACAGCTCTTGTGAAAACTTGAACCAGCGTCTTTTTTACATTATGTATGCATTATTTTATAAAAATATGACGTTTACACACGTATAGGTTATACCAGAGTCGGAGAAACTAATAGGGATGGAGCTATATCGATAAACGTAACACAATAACAGACCCGATATTTTTTTACAAAATGTAAGAAACTAAACTACTGCCGGATACTTTTGTACACATTTATTAACTAATATTATATTTCATTACAAGATGTTACACGTATTAATTCTTAATTGATAATGCCAACTTCTTCAAAATTCTCTAAGCTGTTGTAAAATAAGTAGGTATAGGTAGTTACTCGACAATAAAACGAAATAATTATAACGACAAGTAATCTTTATTTATTTATTTTAATCAAAATCTGATGAACACTACAACTATCAAATTAGAACTGTCATCGAGAAAATAAAGAAATGGAAATGGTATAGCTACATTAATATTATATAAATGGTTATGTAATAATAATATAGTATTGATGTCATACGAGTGCTGTTCTGCAGGCAGTCAGTAAACAAATTTGACTTTTATAACGCTTGAGAAATGGTTTGTAATCAAAACTCTTTATATTTGGAAAGTATAAGAGACATGATAAAGTTTTTCCGAACTCAAATGCTATTTGGGCTGCCAACCTATTTAAAGCATAGAATTATGAACTCGGCGTGTTGAGTACTGAGCGGACTTTTTTACTCTATGAAAGCATAGAATTATGAACTCGGCGTGTTGAGTATGAGCGGACTTTATTACTCTATGATTTAAAGGTATTCCACGAGATAATACGACATTTGATTGTGAGTATGGAATGAAAATTTTGACTGGCTTCGCTTATAAAACGAGTCGTTAGTATAAAATGTTCTTATAGTATTTTTATATTCATGATGAAACAACACAATAGTAAACCTTGGCATATAATCCCAATTAATTAATCGGAATTCGCGTAGTTTTTGTAATTTGAATTTAATTAATATTATTGTTGCAATCATGGGTAATAAAATGCCGTTTGCAATAAAATTATTTAATCGTACCAAAAACCCAAAGTAGAATAATGGTCTTCGATCGGGTTGTCCTTAAAATGAACATGGAAAATATGAAGGTAATGTCGAACGCCCACGAAGCACCAACTTCCATGAAGATCGGAGACTCTACATTTGAAGTTCTTGATGACACACTTGAGACATACTGTCCGATCAGGTCGGTCCGATTTCAAAAGATAAGTCGATCGTCGAATCCATTTCGGCTAGGCAGCGTTCGGGAAGCTACTTAAGATCTTCTCGTGTAGCATACCGCAGTATCTCAAGATGAAAGTCTATAACTAGTGAATCAGATATGTAGGTTAGATATGAGTAATGCCGTATAAGAACCAAAGCAACTGACATAGCTCTAAGAGTTGCTATACCTAAGTGGCAGAGATCGGGGCTCGTTGCTTGTAGGATGAATGGCCGATGTGGTCAAAGAGTTCTCGAGCGGCGTCTACGTACCGGAAGACGTAGAGTGGACTGACCCGCGATAAGGTGGACCTGGTAAAAGTTGAGGGAACCCACTAGATGCACACAGCGCAGGACCGGTCATTGTGGTGATTATTATGGGGAGGCCTGTGATGATGGTGATGAACGATTTGATGAATTGTTATAGTTAAATTTAAAATGTACAGAAAGACTTTGTTTTCTTTCTTTTTAATGGGAATTTATTAAATCCTATATATCAGTCTCATTGCACTTTACTCTTTCGAGAATAAACCAGGAGAGCAGCTGATGAGATAGTACTACTAGATCATACAACATCTCGCCATCATACGAACAAAGTTCTAACAAAATGTTAGGACAAACATCTTATATTTTCCGGTTTAAACTCGTGCTATTCATCAGCGACTCAACGACTCTCTTTCGGTCTTGTTCTTAACACACTTTATAGAAAGATTGACAGATCTTTATATCATGTTTAATTGTGAATAAATTTACCACTTCTTTTTATTTGTGAGGCAAAGGATTTAGTATAAATTATAATTTGTCAGTAGATTAGGGTATACGCAGCGTGTTTACCACACGAATCGTTTTCGTGAACTAATTATGTCTAATGAATTACTATTGTTTCAGGTTTCATTTCAGATTGTACTTGAGACAAATGGTGAGTAATTACCATTGAAATCACCATTACATTACATAAAGTTAGAACCTTTTCTGGAGCTCATCTGACTAATCCTAACCTATCGATACGTAGAGAAAACCCTCTAGCGCTATAGTATCCGGAAATCTCCGCTTAGAGGCAAAGCAGTTTGTTTGATGGATTTATCACAATGTGCATGGCGGTCGAAACCTTCGCGAGTATAGATCTTTTGGCGTGTTCAATAATAATGCTAGTCAGTAGGGCTTTAGCACATTTACTTTGTAATAAAATAATACAGGTTTTAGTACGTAACGTGACGTGAAACCAACCGTCTGAATTTTATCTCTATCTCATATGTCATCACTTAAGTACTTTTTAATATTAACGATTAGAAACAGCCAGTACAAAAATAGTTGCGAATGAGGCGCCACAATCTCTACCACTTGCTCACTATTGATCTCAGAACGCGAGAAGTCTCAGCGTGATGCTATAGTGGCCACGATCCATTCTGATGAATTTGTCATATCCTATCAGCCAGCAAGTATTAAACATATAATTTTGAAACTGCCTCATTGACATTTCATATCTGCAGCCAATTACGAAAGAGATAATCAGTTTATTTTGTTGTCTAAATTAGAATTTGTGGACAAAAGACTAGGCATGGCTAATCACATTAATAAAAATTTGGCCAATATAGAAATGCAAGGATATGATCTAATAGATTATGTACAAGACAGCAGGTGTGGTAACTTACTAATTAAAATATCTTTACACCCTTGCGTTTTATAGGCGATGGTGAACAATTATTAAGGCTGGGTGGTGTCGCACAAAGTTTAACAGGTGTAGATGACTTTCAAATAGTTGGACTAGATTTATCGGGTAATAATGCCATAACAATAACAGGGAGAACGATTAGTGGAAGTTAGCAGTAACTGTTTGGTATTGACGGGCAAATATTTGTCGGAGAAAGACTTCCAAAAAGTAAGTAAAATCTTGATTCGTAAATAAAATTAACTAAGGTTTTAATTTTTCATCAATATATTTAACGCCAGGAGTCTGTAAAACCCGCTGTAATAGCACGATTAGGCATGTCGTGTTACGGAATTAGCCGATGAATATCTAGGCGTTAAGAGGGGTGGGCTCATGATATTAAATCTATTACAATGACCTTCTTAAGGCTTGTTGCGTTTTGGGGTCAAACAAAGTATATCATGCCGAGAGACTTGCAAGCCAATGTTACAGCTACGACCGGCGATGGATGGAAGATCTATTAAAATGCCCCGTTGTTTTTGAATTATATTATTGTAAGGTACACAGGAATGGAATGTATCAATTAGAAGAAAAGGATAGTTTATTTAAATTGTATTTTATGAAAGAGTAAATGAATAATAAGAATAACAGGAAGAGTGTAAGCGAGATAGATTATTTTAATTAAAGCATTGTTAGAGAAAAACTGAATAAAACGGATATGGTGTTGATCAAGTCTTTTTATTTATACTATGCTTACTATTAGGCATAGTCCCGTGACTTTGTCGTGCTACTAGTAAAATAAAACTTTCTGAATGATCAATTATAACATCCCTGGTTTAAATATTTTCAAATAAATCGTGCATTGTTGAAGAAATTTTCGTTAATGCACTCATTGAAACCATATCGAAACGATTACGTAAGAAAACAAACAGTTTATGTAATCAGAACACTTACTCCTGACTTTAAACAGTATCAGTATGCTACCAATAGATCAAGGTCACTCTAGTTATTTCGAATTTTATTGCGAGAGAGGACAGTTCTGTTTTGGACAACCAAGTGAATACAAGGAGTGATAAGTGAAAAAATCTGCAAGAGGAGTTCGACCAAAGAGTAGTTTAAACAACAGAGACTGTTAGTACAATCAGAGTGTTGTGAAGGATAAATTTTTAGATATTGACCGTCTCTGTAAGTCGTAAGACATGAATATTCAAAAACGAGTAGCAACTTTTATCCATGTATATAAGCCGGTCGTGTCGATAATACCACAATATAATGACAACGTTAAATAAAAATACTTTTATATATTTATTTATTTTAGTAATGTAATGTTTCTATTTCAGCTTATCAGAGACGGTAATTCAAGAGTTTGCATAATTATATTCAAGTATGAAAACTACAACACAATAATCTGGAAACAAAATACAGTGCAATTATTTCAAATTAAAAATATGTATATAATATCAAGATTAATTTTATTTTTATTTTCTCGCTCCATTATTAGGTTTCTTGTAACTCTTAATAAAAAGTAAAAACGAATCCCTTATTATATCACTTTGTTGTCCGCTGTTTGACAGGCTGTCTGACCGTGTGTCATGCAACTTTGTCTCGAAAACGGCATGAGCTATAAAGTTGAAATTAAAATCATATACTAAACCAATGGCCTCACGCTGCTGTAAAGGAATAAATTTTCTAGTTTAACGAATTAAAGAGATATGGCACTTCATAGTTAATATAACGCTCACTAATCGATTATCAAAACCTATGGGGTCCCGCAGACCTCGTCTTGAAATTTTATACTAAGAGAGGTCTTTCAAATGAAAGTTCTTTCTTTGATATGAGATTTATAACTTGGCAAGTTTTAATTACAATGAATATTTTCGTTAATTTCTTAGTTGTTTAGTTTAGGTATTGTTGATAATATCGAGGAGGACAATCTATACATATAATAAAAACGTAACTGATCGATGTCTGTACATGGAAGATATATGAGAAAAACTATTATTGGGGGTCTCTATCAACGCAGGAGAACCCAAAACAATGATTGTTAGAATTTTTGTCTGTTTGCCAACTTTTGTGCGCGCTAATCTCAGAAACGGCATAACCGATTTGGAAACGGTTTCCACTAATATATTCTGGTAAGGTTCACTTAAAATTTAATGTTTGTTTTACTTAAAGTTAAGTCTTCTACTTAAGTATCAGTTATTACAGAGAAACATAGAAAGATATAGAGAGAGAGAGAATTTATTACAGGTATATAGAGGGAAAGAGAATTCATTTCAAAAATTTATTATTATAAACTGTTCTCGTTATTTTGCTGTTGGGTAATAATTTACCGTTAGTATTTTAATTGGTAAATGACACCATAGAAAATGACTGCATAATGAATTGAATAATCCATACCTACTAATATTATAAATGGGAAAGTAATTCTCTCTGTCCCGTCTTTTGCACTTTGAAGAACAAATTTTGAAGAACTTAGGTTGAGAAAGGTCATAGGCTACTTTTGGAAATAAAATTGGAAGGGGTGAAATGGGGGGTGAAAGTTCGTATAAAAAATATAATTTTGATATAGAGATATATAAGAATTTGGAGAAAGTCTTTGGCTACCTTATGTGGTGAAGATAAAACTTTAATGGGTGAAATAGGGGATGAAGGTTTGTACGAAGAACCCGTTAAACCAATTTTGATGAATAGAGATATATTGGACCTTGGAGGCGGACATAGGGTACCTTATGGCGCAAAGATAAAACTTGAAGGGGTCAAATAGGGGATGAAATTTTGTATGAAGAACCCACTATTTCTCAATTTAGGGATATGAAAATTCATATTTATGACTTTAGAAAGAAATAAAAGGGTTTCGCGTTTTTGAAAAATGAATCGGCAGGATGGTACAATAAGGGATGATTTACAATACCCTACACATAGAGTGATAAGTCCATCTATGATTTGCTATTGCTTTGTCGTGTTTAGAGATCAGTCAGTGTTTATGCAATAATATAGAGGGGTGGTAGGTATCGCGACCACCATACAAATAGCGATAAACCCAACTATGAGTTTCTTTGATAATTGTTAGAATTTTTGTGTAAAATCACGTCGAATATTTGTTCGATAAAAGTGCTATAAAATAGCTCTTCAGTTGTATTAGCTGAAACTTTGAAACTGGTTTGTAAAATGATGATTATTGAAAGTTTACATAAAGTTAAAAAACGTACAGTTTCAAAGAATTTGGAATTTTCCAATATGAGTTGACCTTACATCTATATAATAAATCATATTAATAACTGGTCACCTTAGGTTGGATATAACCACGCAAGCAAGTCGAGTGCCGCATCGCTGCTAGGCAATTCATTCCGAAAAAAATCGATTAGAATCAAACTCTGATGTATCGATTCACAATAAAACGAGGGCTAAAAAATCGATCACTCCAAAAAATCGACCTTCTTTTATTCACTTTTCAGATTTATGTTAACAATATAAAAATCCCTATTATAGAGAACAAAAAGGACACCACAACAATCGATCTTTTGTTATTTTTACCATGCTAAAGTATCAGTTAAAGAGAAACAAACAATGGTATAGAGAGACAGAGAATTAATTTCAAAAATTTATTATTATAAACTGTTGTCGTTATTCTGCTATTGGGTAATTTACTGACACCATAGAGGACGACAGCATAATGAAATGAATAATCCATACTAATATTATAAATGCGAAAGTAACTTTGTCTATCCTGAAATGGACGATGAAGGTTTGTACGAAGAACGCATCAAACCAAATTTGATGAATTTTGGTATAGAGATAAATTGGACCTTGAAGAAAGACGTTGGGTTACCTTATGTCGTGAAAATAAAACTTTAAGAGGTGAAATAGGGGATGAAAGATTGTATGAAGAACCCACTATTTCTAAATTTAGGGTTATGAAAATTCATATTTATTCTTTTAGGAAGAAATAACAGTGTTTCGTGTTTTAAAAAATAAGAATGATTTACAATACACATAGACTGCACTCTTTGATACTAAGCAAAATGTTCCTGAGACATAAGCTTACATTATACACAACATATGTCCGTCCTATCATGACATATAAGCTGCGCTACATTCGCACATACGTCAAAGATCAACATTCACAAATTCCAAATCCTCCAAACCCCATTCTTACGTAAAATTAACAAAGCCCCTTCGTACGTTGGTCGAATCGTATATTAAATATCTTACGCGATTGTACTTCGACACTGCTTCGAATCACGTGAATCTGTTGGTGAAAGCTGCCGCGACTTAAACCCCAAAACCGAACATCCCACGCGAACAACTCCGGTCGCGAATATCTTCACCGAGCCCGTTTATAAGATCGAGGAAATAAACAAATACTACTCCACCGTCTCTCCAAACAAAGCGTGCTCACGACCACGCCCGCGAAACCACCGTTACCTCCGCAGGGGACAAGCGGCTAATTTCGCTCCTGCAAACCTGTCATGTCCTCCCTCTCTTACGGCAACTCAAGCCTAGGTCCGTTCCCTCGGTATAGAACCCTTGAGTCATGCAGCCGCTCGCGCGATACAGGTAACACTGCACTTGCAATCACGTAGATACCCACACACATCATTACACACAATATGTACATACATACGTGCACACCACATAAGTACATAGATTCTGTAAGGGACCTTCTTTTTATTTTTTTACGATAGTTACTTTCGATCATGTTTCCAGAATACTAAATACATACACACATGTTCATTCCTTTCTCCCAGGAGGCAGGGACAAGTTATATGTATGCGTTAGTTTAGCTCGAATTTTCTACAGATAGGGAATTAGTCAGTTCGCGACTTTTTCACAATCGCGGTAATAGCCCAAGCCGACGTCCTGCCGCTTTGGCACACTTGTGCGCATGTTGCTCACGCTTTCGCGGCTGAATGCCTTAAGCGCTTGCCCCCAAGCCTGGTGAAGCCGTCAAAGCCATCAGTGGCTCTATTTCTTTAGGGCCTCTTAGGCTAACAGTATAGTCAGTGAGAAAGAAAAAACCATCCATAATTTTCTTTTGGTTTATCGTGTTCAGAGATTAGTCTGTGTATATACAGTAATATAGCGGGGTGGTAGAGATCGCGACCACCATACGTATAGTGTTAAACACATGTATGATTTTCTTTTGGTTTGTCGTGTTCCGAGATCAGTCCGTGTATATATATACTATTAATAATTTAGTAAAGCGGACGAGTTTTTTTTTGTTTGTTTGTTTAAACATGATAACCTCCAGAGATTACCAGACAACTGGTAGCAGTCGGATTCGAAATTTTTTTTTTTTTGTATATGATAGCCAGATTCACGAAGAATAGTATAGGCTATCTGGAAATAAGCTAAACCTCTCAGCTAGCCTTAAATATTGATTTATGTTTAAGTAAGTCGAAGTGAAAGAGTTCCCGAACTGCTTTATCCGCATGCGTTGGCGTAATGGTTAGTGATACGTAAATATAATATTCTACAAAATTATTGTTCTATATATTAAAAAAATCCGATAATATATGCCTATTTCTTAATAGCATAAGCCACAATAAAGTATTTTGCAAGTTTTTATATTGAAAATTAAAAATTGATTTTGAGCATTATTTTTAGGCTTATCATCATATTAATCCTTACGAACAAAAGTTATTTCATCATAAAGACAATTAAATTTTTTTTTTTTTCATAGTATGTAATTTGGATACATAGTTTAGGAGAAAATGAAAAATTAAAATAATTTGTACTTGCGGGAAGTGGTAACAATTATGATAGACTACACGGGCCCGTCGCATTGGCGGCGCGGTATTTGTTGGTATTTGTTGATTTGTCGGGTGAAACTGAGGTTAAAATTTTTACTGAAATGTTGTGAAAAGATACCAAATTTATCCAAATTATTGTATCTTTACATAATTTTCAATAAAATAAGTAAATGGAAACGAATGTATTTTTATTTTCCAAGAGTATTCATAGATAGCGCTGTACGGCTTGGTTTAAATTTTCACGAAATTGGATTGATTTTTATATAATTATGTTTTTAAATGTTAAATTGCGCAATAACTTTTTGTAAAGGATTGTAAAACTGAACATATTTGTATGCCTTTAAGTATATACTTATCACGCCTCTATTCCCTGAAGAGTTAGGCAGCGGTGTACATTAGTATGTACACCCACAGTTCTGCCGGGTATGTTTTTAGGTTCCATTTAATAGGGAGCGAGCTCATTGCCATTAATCGGGCACAAAGCCAAACTCTGAGCTGCTACTGATAATATCATAGAAAAATCTAATAACACTTTACTCGACCTGGGAATCGAATATAGGACCTCGAGCATAGCAGTCAGTCATTATGGTTTTTTTTTTAAATGGTTTTTAGATAAAAGCGGTATGATTGTTAAACTGTGATATCGGTTAACATTTAAAATGATTTTAGTAGTTGGGTTATACTTTGATAATTCAAAGTATATACGGATCAATTACCGCAGGGTGAGATAGATGTGAGGTGAGGCATTTATTTAGTTGCTGTTTTTCGTTCACGAAAATATACCACGTGGACGAAGTCGCGGGCACAGCTAGTTGAGAATATCTTTACTTGTTGAAAAGTTGCACAGCGTCCATTTCCTAGACATGGCTAGAGGAATTGATGATTGAGATAAATTATGAGATTTCACTACTTTTTATAGATAAATAAGACTATTTTCAATAATAATAAAAAAACCAACTTCAACGATTTTGAGGAGTTCCCTGGTGTATCTACGAGACGAAGGTCAAATGCCAATGAAATTAAAATGGCACCATCCTTGATGTATCCGCTATTCAAGAAAAAAAATATCATTGAAATCGGTTCATAAACAAAGAAGTTATGGCTGAACATCCATAATAATAATAAAAAAAATCGAATTGAGAACATAACCTCCGTCTTTTTTTTTTAAGTCGTTTAAAAATATAGGAGGTAGCGCCCTCTGCCTAACAAAAGAGTAATATATAAACTTTTGGACTAATGTATAGATCACAACAAAAAAAGAAAAACTAAGAATCAAACGTCACTCAAGTTACGAAACGTCACGCGATCACATAATGTAACAATATAAATTAATAGTGAAAATATTTAGTAAAAATGAACAAAAAAAACTGTGTAAAGAAATACAGATTAACACCAAAACAGAATGGTTATTGGGTGAGCTAATTTTTATTTTCATTAAAAGTGGCGTGATTATATTGTACTAGCTATAGTACTACAGGTTGTCGGTATTGTGGTGAGCTCGCTTCCACCCACGGAAGTCGCAGTCCGGTTATTTTAAAGATAAAGATGCGTTTATTTTTGTTTGTTGTGGTAATCTCTGTGATGTCGCGGACGTTAGTCAAAATTCAGTCGGGCACAATTGCCGTGTGTGACTCAATTACTATTCTTCAGAAATGATATTGGAACTTTATGTATGCACGCTCTGTTGTAGACATGATGGACTGTAGCATAGGAGGTGTCGTTAGATTCATCTTAATTGTCGTAATGACATAGGCTGTATAATATTTAAGTACGATGTCTGGGGTTCAAATACAAATCAAAAATATTATTGTTGAAGTGAAAGTTTCTTTAGCCCCGTTAAGCGATTTTGATAGAGGAACAATTCGTGGGTTCGCGAGACCTTCGCGTCACCGATGACCTCGACATGCTCGTGACTTATTGCACTTGCGTCATACTAGCGACGCGTATTATAACGGCCTGTGTACATGTATATGCATATATACAGTAAAATATTGTATGTACTCGACTATATCATATGCGTGTTTGCCTTTTTCAATAGGTAAAATTTTGCAATTTCGCGTCACCGACATGCTCTGCTATAATTCAGACTATAATTGATTTAAAAATTCAGAATTGTGTTTCCACTTCTGACAGCAGTCCTTATAATAATAATAATATATCCATGTTAGTTATAATAATCATTTTAAGAGTTTTTAATTAATAAATTAGTTTTAAATAATTCCCGCAACATGGACGCGAACCCAGTGCTGCAATATCGGACACTCGACTCTATTTACGATTACCTGCAGGATGCTGCTGGTATTGGCCCTCGAACGAATCATTACAAATGCAATTCGTTTACGCACAATTGCATGAAAGCCATCTGTGACATTATCAACAAACATCTGAGATGTACTACAGTGCCGAGCCAGCCCCAACAGCACTCTGAAGGCATTATTATATTGTACTCAAGCCTTTATAGTATTTATAGCCTTCCGCGAATAGTTGACCCACAGGCTGCATGTATATAGCGTCTAGCAGTAAGCTTTGAAAAGATAAATTTTCACTGGCCAAGAACATCGTGCAAACCTGCGAGCCAACATATTGCTTCGGGCAGCCATCGCTATACGTTCTCGTTCGATATCCATATTGTCAGACAGATATGTTATGCCGAACCGGTTTTTTTTAATCACGTTTTTTTCTTGCAGTCTGGTTTTTTGGTTCTTTTTTAATAATTATTTAGATTGTTTACTCCATATTTTTATTGAATTTTTATTTATTAGAAATATGATTATTAAACTAAGATGTTTTACATCTTACATCAGCCGGATGTCCCGTGACTGCTAACTTAAAAAAAAAAAAATCTATATTTCCAGGATTATTTTAGTGACCGGCGCTTCCTTGACCGCCAGTATCCTGGTTATGCAGGTGGCTGTTCTGCCCCTACTTTTCAAATACAGCAAATCGGTCCAGAGGAAAATGGTCTTCTCTAATTGCAGTAAGTTTTCAAATATGTCAATAGATTTATATCTCTCGGTGGTCACCATTGTGTTTAGATTGTGCTGTTCTTACTATCAGGGGCGGTGCCGTCAATATACCGAGCTGTTATATAAAAAAGAACTCATTTAGTAATGGTTTTCAGACGGGTCACAAAAACTAACAATAACAGATGAATAGTTTTTTCCTGACATTATAATTAAAATGTAAATTGAATGACACCTATTTTAATATTTGTTTGAACTCTTTGTGAAATATTAATTAACCAGCTGTGCCTCGCGGTTTCACCCGGGTTCATTTTATCCGACTAATACCGCGCCGCCAACGCACCCGTGAAGCCTATCATAATTGTTCTCACTTCCGGAAAGTAGGTTTTAATTTTCCATTATATCCTGAACTATGTATCCAAATAAAATGGCATAAAGGGCAAAGTTTAAGTTCATAAAATTGTGTTTATAATAAAGTAACTTTTGTTCGTGAGGATTAATATTACATACCTAAAAATAATACTCAACAATTTTTTGTAACAAAATACCTTATTGTGGCTTTTGTAGAAGAGATAGGCATATGCTATCGTGGATTTTTTAGAAATACTAAGTACCAATGTTTTTACAGAACATTGTGTTTACGTATCAGTAGCCATTACGCCAGCGCACGCGAAATAAAGCAGTTCGGGAGCACTTTCTCATCCGACTTTCTTAACAAGAATCAATATTTAAGAATAGCTCAGAGTTGTAGCCTAATGTTATTAGTTAAATCCTAGCTTTGGCTACTAAAAAATTTTCTCGTGGACTCTTTTAAACAAACAAACAAAAAGCTCTTCCGCTTTATTAAATTAACATAATAAATATATTTGTATAATATAGATAGATAGATAAGATATATAAGTATATAGTATATATAGATAGTGTTAGAAATGTACGCATGCAAGGGGGCAATCATTCTGCGTAGGTGCTATGCCACCCCGCCCCCCTAGGAAGCTCCAATAGGAACGTCCGACGGCTCTGCTGGAACTTAGGCCAGAATACTTCGTGCTTTGGCCGTGAACTCGCGTTTGTTTGTTTTGTACGCGCTACGTCATTCCGGACGTTCGGCTAGCGCTGAGATATATGTGTTTTACGGTGGTTGATGTTTTTGCATTGTATAACTTTGAGTTGTTGTCCCAGGAGGGTTTTTGATGAACAGATTGCTTGCGTGATAGTGTCCTGTAGGATTTGAGGCTGCACACACACTAACACACAGTTCACTCTACACACATATACTTCACAATCTGCAGTCCAGGTCGACGGCGCAAGGTCAAGGACACCGTCCACCCCTGACGAAGTGAGTCTCTTTTGTTTGTTATTAGAATAATTACTGTGTATCGCAGCAATAGCTTCGAGAGGGATTGATTCGCGATTGATTAATTAAGGGCCCAGCACATATTACGCGAACTTTCTCGAACAGATAGTATAGATAGTTTAAATGTACCTATACATTCATATGATTTTTTTCACAGTTAACTACCCAAGGAATTTAGATTACAGTCATCCATCGAGTTGCAACATTATTGGGGGAAGAAACTTCTACATTGAATTTCACTCCAAAGTCGATGGCTGTCAAATAAAGTTGGGTTAGTTACATATTTCGTCCAATATATTCGTTAAGAAACTTTAATAATCCTATTTTAGTACGTGCGAGTTGAATGCATTCGGAGCGTAAGGTGAAGAGTGTGAGATATTTTATACTAAGGCGTGCCTCCACGGTTTCACCGTTTCGTGGACAATTTCATTAGAAATTATAGAGAAGAGGAATAAAAACAAAATGGAATATGGAATGAAAAATCAAATATTAAATTGATACATATATTCTGAAGGGATTTTATAGAATTTGAAATGATCTTAAGAGAAATTAAAATAATTAATTTAAAACTATTAATTTTATACCTAACTAAAAATATTAATGTTCGATACCATATGTTAAAGTTTACAACACTTCCAACAAAATTTTCACGAATATAACTTGGACTGATGAGGATAACACACGGAGATCTGCGTCTTACTCGAAATATGGAGTTCACAAATTTAACAAAAATTGTCAGGATTATTCATGCGTTTTCGAGACATTTTGTTAATTTGAAGTTTATTGTAACGAAAAATTGTCAGGGTTTCATAATTTTTAACATATTAATTTAGAACAGAGCACTAAAACACAATATTTTTTACATTCGATTTCAACTAAGTAAATAACATTATCATGTTAATGAGTGTAAAATCATTAAATTAGAAAGATGCCAGGTATTGTGAATACTTAAACTAATGACTTTCTCTTAAGAACTCATATTCAGCATGGGCACACAAGCAAAATCTTTTTTATATGATTTCGAACAGTTTTCCACTGTAGACCAGTGTTATTGGTTGTAGCGGAAGTTGTGATATTAGACGGTAAAGTTATATATGGAATGAGTTTAGAATGAATTTATGTATAATACGTTTTTTTATAATTTCAAACAGGAATTCTTAAGCCTATTACGTGCACGGAGGAAAGTAAGATTTGGCACCGTTAAAGTGTTATATGGCTTACGAGTTCACAATGCTTTATTTATGTATAAAATGTGTTACTAATACATTAAATTAAATTAAATAATACTGCGAATCCTAACCCGTTAAATGCCATTGAACTTAGACCTCCCAAAATATTGATATTGTCACTCAATTATGATAGCAAGTCCTTCACGGGTTAGTTGTCCTATGGTAGAATGGATTGGTCGGAATTAAATCGTGCAACTCCTGTGCACACTCTCCAAAGTGCAACCTGTAAAATGTTTTACTAATACATTAAATTAAATTAAATAATACTGCGAATCGTAACCCGTTCAATGCCATTGAACTTAGACCTCCCAAAATGTTGACATTGTCACTCAATTATGATAGCAAGTTATATAATATTTATTTTTTAGATTCGTACTCCAAATGTCAAACAGAAAATAGTCGCTGGTCGAATTTCGACCAATGGGCGGCCGCTAGTTAGTATAGATTTGTATTTTAAAAACGACTTAATTGCTACAGGGGTATGGCATATAATACCATGTTCTATGTTTCGGGAGTTATTTATGAGCAAAAACTGTGAGACGACTGATGAAAAACTATATCAAGAGTTAAAAAGGACGAAAAACAACGTGGTACTTTACTGCCATGGTAAGATTTATATTAAAAGAAATAGTAGCACGTCGACATAGTACCGTCACTGTGCTTGGTGGTAAGCACACAGTTTAATCTAAACACAACGGTGACCACCGAGAGATCGTTATCCAATGACGGTCGTCACTGTCACACCGGTTAGTAAATTTTCGGTACCTGGAATATACACTGTGTTACCGCGAATCTCCAAAAAACAAAATTATACCAGGATGGTTTGGTTGCCCCAATCCAATAACTTGTGACTTTTGCTTGCGGTGTACCGCTATACTGCCACACAGGCGTACTAAAGTTAAATTGTAAGGTTTTGTGCTATATTTCACCTGGATTGCAATATTAAATCAACAAACACTGCGTCGTCCGCTCTCAAACCGTAATTAGGTTTAACTGACTAGCCGTCATAAAATGTCACGTCTAGCTGCCAACCCCGGTCCCGCGATTTACCTCCATATGAAATTATAAAATCCGCCTGGACATACTGGATGATCCCGAAAGGTGACAAAGTAAAAGAGAGTCACTAAGTTTATAACCATGTGCATGGTGGTTGTGACCCAATCGAGTACATATGTAATAACTAGTTTGGACATTTTGTTATTTTAATAGGTATTTATTTTATTTTATTGAAGTGAAACTTCTTTATCGGGGTTGGAAAAAAATTTAGTGTAACATTTTTTCGTTACACGTCACATTTTTCCGTTACGAGCTATCTTTTTCTTATCCCTACCACGCGTGATTCGAAGTATACTTTCTCCAGCGGAGTAGGGATTGGTAAATGTCTCCAATGTATTTTGCGGCCCGTTTTGAGTAGTTACATTTTTGAAATCCAGGTGGCGATTGCATCGACTTCCATAAGAGCCCATGACCCGCTTTGAGTAGTGATGACTTTGACCACTAGGTGGTGTCGTGCAATTGCCATTTACCAATAGCATATCGTTTTAACGGACTTACTCCTACCACTATACTTGACCGTTTTTCTAATGCACGCTTATTTATTCCCAACGCTCTATAGTGACGTGATAAATATATATATATATATATGTTATATTGAAGTGATCAGCAAAATAAAAGGGTTTATTTTAATTCTAATTCCAGTGAATTTCTAAAAAAAATAAGTAATTACATCTCTTTTTCTAATACTTAAGGTGTAATTATGGTATTTATTTTCCACGTTATTTAAAATTAACCTCAGTTTTTGATTGTATTTTTCAATACACTAACACGTGGGTGTAATTATAGTATCAATTTTTTCTAATATTTGAATGTTTATTGTGGGTATTTATTTTTAGTGAGTATCCAAAGTCAACGCTCAGTTTTTGATTGCATTTTTCAAAACACCAAAACGTGGGCGTGATCATTGTTTATTTATTTTTAACGAGATCCGGCACTACAATTGATGGAGTTTTCGCTCGGTTAACTAAATCTTGTGGAATGTAAACAATATATTTCGTATTTCATTACCATAAGCCATTAATAACACAAATATATAATAACGACATCAATGATAGTAATAATTCTAATTACAATTAATGAAATTCAATAAAATCTTTGTAGTAATAAGATAAAATCGAAAGAAATTGTACACTGTGGGAAATTAAGTCTATACGGCACTAATGAATAGCCTTTCTATTAAACTTTATCTAATTTAACTCGTTATTTAACCAATTGTCTGTAGAAGTAACTTTAAATAGTTAATTATATTTGAAAAATAACGTCATAAAGCAAGTTCACTTCTATAAGAGTATACGCTAGTACACGCACACATTTTTTTTCAAATACCAATTTGAACGACCTCTATGCCTGGATTATTGGGCCACTATCTACCATCCCTGGGAGAAAGGTTCCCTACAACACGGCACGAGATGAAGTCCAAACTAGTACATTTTGATAAAACATTTCGCTTTTCATCATACTTCTTTTGGTGTGTTTATTATTTATTTATTTTTTTGGACACTTATATAATAAACACCAATACCAGTAAAGAAAAATAGACAGAGAACATTGCTTAGTGCTGACCCAATCGAGTACATATGTAATAACTAGTTTGGACATTTTGTTATTTTTATACAATAGGTATTTATTTTATTTAATAATTTGCAAATCACAAATGGCAGAATATGATGTAACTATTTTTATAAATGTAAGACCTGTATTGACCATATTCGGACAAATAAAGATATTGTATTGTAGTGTATGCTTACTATCCCATCACCTGATCTCAAAACGAGAGACGCCTAAAGGTCGTCACTTACCAGACTTATCCGACGGCACCGCATCTCCTCGTGCAGTTAGATTGATTTGTATACAGTTCCATACATATGCAGTCATTTGTCAACTCCGTAACGTGAACGTATCGAATTGCATGCAACCAGTCCATTGGAAGGCGACTGGACCGCGAGCTGTTAACGCGATGACGATGCGTCGTTGGCGTGGCGCAACGCCACGTACACCCCGATGAAAATCGCTCACAAACTACAGATCTATTCGTTGACACGCGATGTTGACTAGTTGGCCACGCGTGGTTCACCCGTCGACCACGCGGTACTGGTCGGGTGCCTGGTTGATAAGGGAGTGACGACCTATGTCACTCTAACGGGTGTTGCGGGGTTGCGATCTAGTTGGTCACAATTATTGTGTTTTACTCTGCTCAACAATAATTAAAAGACTCTACTCACCACAGGTACACAACAGAAGGTTATTTGGGTGTGATTTCTGTAGGGTGGAGGTATACCACCAGTCAGACTGGCTCTAGTAGAGAGAAATCTTCAAAGAATTCTGTGTGCCCTACATTGCTTCATATTTGCATATTTAATATATTTATTTATTGCCTTAAACTAGAAGTTTCTTCAATTACAAATTATCAGCATTCATTACGTTGGTTTACGTGCGTTTTTATGTAGTAACACGACTAATTCAATAGTATTAAAAACTCCCGTGTAATAAAAAAATCGCACGAAATTACACTGTGGGAAATTAAGTTATACGGCACTTGAATACTTTCTATTAAATTATTAAACTCGTTAATAAAGTTGTTTAGAAGTAACTTTAAATAGTAATTATATTTAAAACCATGCAAGTCTTTATAATAATATAGCTCACGCCGTTCCATTAAAAAGACTTCAACGACTTCATAATTGTACTGGAGTAAATTAGTAAATATAAATGGAATATAATATGGAGTAAATATAGGTTAGCTCCCATAAAACTATCGAGGGAAAAGATTCATAACTAATTTGTATTGTAGCCACATAATAATATTGGATCTTCTTATAAAGTATTGATCTATTAAAAAGAATATGAATTGAATTTACAGGATAAACAAAATTTAATGATTTTTTTAAAGACAGAAAATAATGTAGTAGGTAGGCGGCGCCTTAAAACTTTTTCATAATTTTATAGGTCCAGCATTCGACCACAATCTCACCTCATATTAAGTGACGATTTACAGGGTGGGGAAATTAGCCAGAATAACAAAAATAAAAAATAAAAATTTTAGAATAATTTGTGTGATCGTTATATGTATGGATAGTTTCAGCTGCTCTGCATTTTAAAAAAATCACTCTCAGTTTAAGCAAATCAATGGTTTTCATTGCAATTATTCCGCACACGTTTCCTGTCTAGAGCTGATACACCTGAATTTCTAAATTTTTATCAATAAATCTCTGTAAATTAAATTTTATTCCGTGTTTCCTGATGGATATCCTATATACAGGACACTGATTAAGAATATACCCTTACATTATTTTTGTATGTCAGTTTGTTTGTCCGGTTTTAATTCAAAAACGGCTTGAACGGCTAAACTTGAAATGAACAAAACAAAATTGAATGAAATTTTGTACGTGGTAAGCTTATATTACTGATTTACTGGTTAATTGATAGGTTATAAGAATATTCGATAATACGTTTAGAAACGGTGAAAAAATATTTTAATACTCAACCAATTTTGATAAAATATTGTGCACGGGAAGTGCTATGTAGTGCCTCAATTAAAAGAATTTATGAATTCTCAATAATATGAGAAAAAAGGAAATTATGGGATCAGTTAAGTTACTTTTAAGTAACTAGTGCGTAGCAAACACGTGAGAAGCTGCGGGCGCGCCGCTCGTTTATGATAAATCAACATATTTCCTAAGTATTATGCTACTAAAACTGTCATTGCGGTGAAATTGAGGAGAAGACCTCAGGGATGGTAGACATTCCAGGTTCCTGTTGCAAGTACCAGCTTAGAGAGTCTCGTACCATGTACTAGGTAAACATTAAACCAATAATACAACTTTCAATATCGATCAAGGGCCCAGTAGTTTGTTCAACAAGGAGCTAAAAAAGGCCTTCGTACGGGAGGAAAAGGCCCCGGACTTCTACTTATTTTTTGTAATAAATAGCTAAAAAAGGTCCTCCGTGGGACTGAAGATGGAAGTAAATCTCCTGGTATTTGATTGAAGAAAGGTTCCCTACAACACGGCACGAGATGAAGGCCAAACTAGTACATTTTGTTAAAACTTTGCGCTTTTCATCATACTTCTTTTGGTGTGTTTAGTATTTATTTATAAATTTGAACACTTACATAATAAACTCCAAAACCAGTAAAAAAAATAGACAGAGAACATTGCTTAGTTAATTAAAATTAAAAGTGTAGACTACATGATAAATAGAATATAACGAGTAACAAGAAATAGAAAAGAAAACAAATTCAAAGGTAACAAACAAATAAACAACTTAAATTCTAATAATTAGTAAACTACTATCAACATTACTCTTCTAACTGAGCAAAATATGTATTAATTGCAGGAACGTCGTCATGTAAAGAACGGTTTCAATGAATAAATGTATAATATAATAAACTAATGTCTTAAAAAATTATAATAATAATGAAAAAGTAGAAACTTTTTACTTTTTTTTTTTCGATTCTTCTGTCCATTAATATTGCTTCGTTTGTAGGTAACTCCAACCACCGAGCCTCCCCGCATCGACTCCAGATGTACAAGGTGTTCCAGGAGCTAGATTTCCACGTCATCACATTTGATTATCGAGGTTCCTTTTTTATACTAACACGTATCGGCAGCTTGGCTCGCGTTTTCACGCGTTTTTGTAAAATAAAAGTAGCTTAAGTTACTCCTTATAACATCAGCTAATCGCCAGTGAAAATGCGGTCAAAATCGGTAAAATCTCTTCGGAGAAAACCCGGAACAAAGACAGAAAAAAAATTAAAAATTGTTTTTTTTGTTATATGTATCGTATATACTTTCATATGCATTTAGTAAAAAGCTGTTATTTTGACGTTACAAAGAGACACTTCAATTTAATTAATTAATTATTAATTTATTTACTAATTTTATTAAGAAATATTTAATTACAACAAATATGGTTTTGAGTTTATTACCTACCTTCACTCCATAGTATGGATGTTAAAACTGTATTTGTTCAGGTTATGGTGATTCGACACGCATACGACCCACAGAACGCGGTGTGGTTGAAGACGCCCTTTGCGTTTACTCCTGGCTGATGGACTCTCTCGACTCCAGTGCGAGGCCAACTGTACTTCTATGGGGACACTCTCTCGGTATTGTAATAAAATATATTATAAAATCGGTCTACAAATGTCCCACTACTGGGCCTCCTCTCGAAAAAAGGGTGCCTGTGTATTGAAGTGGAGCTGTGACAATTTCAACCAATAGAATTGTATCTCTTGCTTTTATGCATTTCTATTGGTCGAAAATTTCACATCTCCGCTTCAGTAGAGAAACGAGATTTTAACGATTTCAAAATTGATAGTACTTAAGTATTTTCCAGTAGTGATGATACGAGAACAAGTGTTCGGGTTTATTCACGTCGTTTTAGTTAAATAATTTATTGAGGGATTCCGTAAAATATGAGACATTCACCTCCATCCTACAGAAGGACACGGCTAAATAACCTTGTGCTGTGTTCTTACGATGAGTCATATATATATATATCATTTTTTACATTTCTTACATCAAATATGATCATCAAATTCAAAACAAACTTTCAACCCTCATTTTAATCCCTTAAGGGATGAATTTACAATGATCATTTATTCAAAATTTTATGCTTGTAGACCCAGCAATTTCGGTTGTGCGTTGATCGATCAGTCAGCCAGTCAGTTTCTTCTTTAATATATACATATATTTCCCTTTTTTATATTCTCTATGGGTTTACGGTTTAGACCACAATCTCATCTGAAGTTTGTTAACGATGTAGACCAAAATGGTGGCACGCGAACCCTCCATATTAGGAATATCAAAATATAACACCTCTACTTCTTTGTTTACTAGGAACAGCCGTGGGGGCAAGCATGGTAGCGCATTTGATTGAAATGTGCAAAGAGTTGGGCAAACGTGCCCTTCCCGAGCCTTCCGCACTAGTATTGGAAGCGCCATTTAACAACCTTACCGACGAGATAGAAAGTCATCCCTTTTCAAAGGTATTCATTGTTTCACTTATGATATATCTTGAGCTCTGTTACTTGTTGAAATAGTTGCTAGCAACACTTTGAATATGTAACTAGTGCCATCTATTTATTATTTTGGAAGCTGTTGTAAAAAAAATACAACGGAAACTGATTTTTCAGTCCTTTGGTTTTTTTTTTATGCGCAGTACATGTTTTCTTGTTTCTCAAAGTAATATGCCTACTAACTGTTCAAAGTATTTGTAAATATTATAAACTACCTCGCTCGGTAAACGTTATAGTGCTCTTTCCTATAGTAATAACTGGACAACAGTGCCACCTATCCCGATTTTTGTTAACTGAAATTTTTTCCAAAGCCGTGACAAGCAAAAAATCTAAGAATAACGCATATCGATCGTGAGTTATAGTTTTAAGTTCATTAATTTAAAAAAAAGCAATTTGAGTTATTCCAAATATATGGGTACAATTTTTTAAAAGTCTCTTGACACATTATTGGGTCTATTGTAAAGAATTTACAAAATCGAGCCAACCGTTCTCATGTTGATGCGTTTACCAACCAATTATATGTATACATTACTGCGAAAATAACCAAAATATTCAAGTTTATTTACAATAATTATTGTAACATGTGCATGTTATTTAGCAATTAGTTATAATTCAAAATGCAATAAATAATCACAATTTTTCTGACTTTGTAAAACTAATTTCTTTCCAGCTGGTATCTTGGCTACCTTACTACAAGGATATGTTCGTTAAGCCGTTTACTGTGTCGTCTGAATACGCCTTCACAACTGACCAATATTTAGTCACTCTGCCACACCTCCCAATTTTGTTGTTGCACAGCAAGGCGGACAAAATAGTTCCATATGAATTAGCTGTTAAGGTATTTTTTATTGTATATAGTGTCATCTAGCGGTTCCACTACGTACTACATAAATATTTTAAATTTTGCTTCATGATTAGTTACTGTGGAAATCGTAAGATGACGCTATTACATTAGTTGCATTTATTACTTAATTATGCTTGATATTTAACTGAATCAAAATTTGTTTCAATAATATTTGTTCGCAGCTTCATAAGGTATTAGTTGAGTCCCGGGATATATCAGGCGGTCCACTAGTTTTCCATACGTTCGACAGAGGTCACGGTTTGGGACACAACAATCTATGCGAGGCACCGGATTTGAAGGCGGTGGTCACGTACGTAAAAGCCATTTTTACCACGCAAAACTATTTCTAATCACAACTTAATTCATTTTATTGTATCTGTTTAATTATGAATGTTTTGTTTGTTTGTCCCTTACACATTCATAAACCTTTCATTCGATTTCGATGATTTTTTGGAAAATTGCTGGGCGCACGCTCGTAGCGTTTTCTAAATTAGTTAGAACCTTTTTATAATATGTGGCGCGCGAGTCTTTTCATTTTGCAGACAACGGGAACAAAGCCCAGGTAAAAGATAGTTTGATTAAAAACATCTTGAGAGTTTTTAGCGAGATCTTGGACTGCCATTTGATGATTTTTATTATAAATTACGTTTGTTAATTGCCACCATAATATTATGTAATTAGAGTTTTTGGCGGGGTCTCAAATTGTCATGTATTTATTAGTTTTTGTGTTTTATTCATAAATTTGTGTTGTTTGACCTTATATTGTGTATGATGGGTGGCATTTTGCTTAATAAAGCTTGGTTATTTTGCACAATCAAGTGAATTCGAAACAATAACATCGACCTAGAATTCGGAGATGCCACGAAAACTCCCTAGAAAGTTCTAACAAGAGAGCCACCATCTAGTTAGGATACTGAAATCTTCATAGGACAATGATACTCTATATTCACTTGATAATGGCTGTAATGTTCTTCAATAAAGATGACTAGTTGCCTAGTTACGAAGAGGATGATTATGTAGGTACCTAATGTTGGCGGCATTATACCTTATGTAAATAGGTATTTTGGTTATTAGGCACAAGTGAAGTGGATTATAAATAACAACTAGAACCATGCATTTTAAGTTGCCACAAGCACTCTTTAGACAGTTTTAACAAGGAAGCCGTCATCTTGTTAAAGCATTGTTTGAACTCTGCCTCGAAGTCTAAAGATTTATCATGTTTGGAAATATAATTAAATTACTTAGGTATAAATATATTGTATTCAATTGATGTTAGCAAAATTGTAGATAAACACAGTTGCCATTTAATAAAATAAAAAAGAAATAAATATATTACATGAAAATAGTGTAGGTACCTACGTACAAAGAACCGTTCTAAATTTATTACCTGTAAAGGCGCGAATAAAATTAACGGAAAACATCTCAATTGCCCGGAATGATTCGTTAATCAATTCGACCTGGTCTAGCTATAATCATAATTTAGCAATTAAATAAAATGGTTGAGGTGTGCCGTTGTACGTGCATCACGCAAAAGGTACTGGATAGATTTGGACCATTTTTATTTACTCCTTAGGTACTCAGTCTCTTGGTCCTTATCAAAATTTATTGCGATATCTTCATTCAATAAAAAGTTATCAAAGTCTTAAGAAACTATGACTTATAGAAGCACTACGCGTTCAGTGATGTGTTTTCTCGCCCTGGTGTATAATATATTAAACAACGCATACGAAGTCGTGGGTATCAATAAATTTTGACAATTTAATTTTTATTTTGGCCCTTAAACCCTTAATCCATAACTAAAGTAAAAATTATCACGATAACTTAATTAAATACGAAGTTATTTAAGTTTTAAGAAACTACGGATTTTAAAAGCACTAAATACGCGTTCACTCTAGTCTTCACTTAACTTTGGTATCACCTGTCACTGCTAGATATAAGTAAATAGAAATACAGAATACAAAAAAACGCATTTTGAATTATAATTTTTAATTTATACATATGTATTTGTTTCAGGGACTTTTTGAAGCTGACGAAAAAGGCAACGTAGAATGGTCCAATCGTTACAGTAGGACAAAATTAAAATGTATCATCATACAAAGAGATTACAATAATAAACCGATCAAATAGCTATTTTTACGCATCTTCATTTAAATTGATACAAATTGGTTACAATATTTTATAGTATAAAAAGATCACGTTTCAATGTAATAAATCTTAGTTGGGCGAAAAAAAAACGCCGGCGCACGGTAGCGTGGAATGAGAAGAAAATGATTTATCTATTATAGCCAAGGCCGGATTACAGTTGCTACCAACATTTTTTTATTATTTTATTACTTAAGAATCGATTTCATATACTGCCCTTGTTATAGAAATTTTATAAGGAGTGAAATTTATAAAAGAATTACGTTTTTCTGCGCACATTTCATTTTGAAATCATGTATATGTCTGTCTATACGTACATCATCTTGCTTTTAGATAATAAATCATTAATAACCACTCAATCGGTCGGTCGGTCGGGGTCGGTCAGTCAGTCAATTAACCAAGCACATATTTGCATATTGTATATTCAAAGAGAGTCGTAATTAAAGATTATAACTCCAGTCGTGCGTCAGAGTTAACACACACAAACTTTTTTTTTGCTATTTTTCGTTAATCTATCTGTTACCACACCGCCTTACTGCCGTTTTTAATAACCTATCTGTCGTTTCAGTTACTAAAGATAGACAAATATGACCTTTTGTCCTTATTTTTTTTCACTAACTATCAATGGATAGTTTTTAGAATCTACGTACACCCCTAACGTATAGCTTGAATAGATAAGATGAAAGCCGATATCTGTCTTAAGTTAAAGATAGTACTTATTACAAATATGAATTATAGTAATCGGAGATAGTAATCTCAGATATGGTATTGAAAACGGCCGTTAGCCTACTAGGATAGATAGAAGGAAGCATCACTTCTCTCTTTAATTACAAAAGTAATTTGGTTTCGTCAGATGCATTCACGCTAGTTCTGAGGAATTTTTCTCTCTATATGACTTTATTATGCTGTAGGCCGTAGTAGCTTATAGAAAAAGAAATAAGTTTAGTTAAAACTTCTAACTGGAATTCTGATTCTACGTAAGAACCGAGCATCCAGCAAGCGATGTTAAGTTTTCCCTAATTATTAAGTACCTATTTGATATTAAGAAAGATGGAATGAATGCGTGTACTTAACAGAAGATTTTAACATAATTATTCATACTAGCTGTCGCTCAATGATTGAAATTCGACCAGCAATTTTTTAATCATAGACTATTTTCTATTTGACTTTTGCGGTATGAACCTAAACAATGAATATTATATCACTTGCTGTCACTCTTCATTGAGTGAGAATGTCAATAGTTTGGGGGATCTAAGTTTAATGCAACGTGTCGCGAAAAGGATTCGCAGTATTAATTTATTTAATATAATAAATATATTATTAACAGATATTATAGATAAATTTAAGCTTTCTGCACTCCTTCATATAAACTTTAACCATGCCAAATCTCATAGTCTTCCGTGCACGCAATACGCTTAAAAAGGGGTAAAAAGTTTTTGCTTCACGTATTAATATAATGATGATGATGATTAGGTGTCTAAAATACGTCCATGAAGACTTTTTATGTACGGATTACTGTTAACTTTATCTTTTGCAGTAGGTACCTACTACCTAGCTGAAAAAAACTTATATCTCATTCGTCACTTGGAGCATACAATGTACTATATTTCAATTATTTATGCACTTAGAAAAGTTTACCTAGCTCGTCTCTTCTTGGGGGATGTTTTGAATACAGAAAGCCTTTTACTCTGCCGGGGCTCGAGAACTCGCGGACGGCGCGGACGTCGATTTGATATTGAAAAATGTTAATAGAAACAAAACTTAAAAAATGCTGACGACAACTGATAAGATAACAAGTGTTTATCAACGAAGTATATTATTTGAATTTATACGTATCAAAATTTCGGTAGAAAAGAGCGGAAACTCTTTGTGTAGTGCTACCGATGTTTTCTGACCTTTGCTTAGTATGGAGTACATATAGTAGTTAAAAAAATATTGGCTAAGTGATTGCTCTATATCTGATGGTAACCAGATTACAATCCAAAAATAACAGCGACCACCGAGAGATCGTAATCAATCCACTGTCGTCGCTGTCATGACGATCTGCTGCAGCTAGATATACACTGTCTGATCCCGAAACGCGACAAACCAAAAGACTGGTTACTGAAACGGGTATATCACTATGTGTATGGTGATCGTGACCCAGACGCATATAGATTCCTAGCACCTCGTTTGATTACTGGATAAAAGGGGCCGGAATGGCAGTGCGGTGTAATTGCGAGCCACGATCCTGCGTCCAAGCCAATCCGTTTGTGGTGGTCGCTGTTCAGTATAACATGATTGTCAATTAATAGTACTGTTAACACGCAAGAATAACTGGAACAGGGCAGGTAAAGTTTTTTAAGTAAGTAGTACTTAGTCTAAAGTTTTTTTTTTTTTTAATACAAAAATTAACAGTGCTACTCTGTAGCACCTAACCTAATAATCTAAAAACAATGGTGACTGTTATATTATATATTATCCTACTGAAATGCTTCTTCATGCCTCGTTTGATGGACCCAATATTATAGGGGGAGCAAAAACGTTGACTGGAAGACCGCGCGCTTATCAACACCAACCCGTAGTAAGTACTTCGTAATACTAAGGTTTTGCTACGATGGGTTTTTTAAGTGAAAAATTCTTTAGTCACTTTGACAGATTTTTGGTATGGGAAAAACGTATGGGTTCGCGTGACCGCGTCACCGATGACCTCAACATTCTCATGACGTATTGCGCTTGAATCAGACTAGTGACGTGTAGTATAGCCGCATGTGTACATGTATACGGATATATACACGACTGTATCATATACATGTTTAACTCTGGGTGTGTAAAATGTTCTGTATTAACTAAAAATTCAAATTTGAGTTTTCACTTCTGTCGGTAGTCCATATGACTGCCTCTTTTTTTTTAGAACTGACCATAATACTGTTTGCTATAAGGGCCCTGGAGAAAAGGCTTCACCGTGGCTTGGGGGCGAGCGCTTAAGACACTCAGCTGCGAAAGCGTGGCGAGATATGCGAGTAAAAAATATACATAAGATTATTAAGCAATGAAGTCGGACGTAAAAAGTAAAAATACACGATTAATGTATTAATACTTTACCCCTACAAGGGAAGCGTGAAATAACGAAAAGTGCCCACTCGAGGGCACGGAACGCAATCTGGCCACATGCGTTATGAAACGCAACTGACAAATATTCATTACCAGCAACCCTGTGGAGAAAATTGGCGCAGTTTCTCTTGACAGCGCTACCACACTAGCGTAGTATAATATCGATAATTTATACGATTTTGAAGATATACATGTTCTAGCGCGTCGCGTCGTGTGCATCGTGTGATGGAAGTCCTACGTGATAAAGTTATTATACAATTAATAAAATTGAAGTGTCTTTTTGTAATTTAAAAATGACAGTTTTTTACTTAATGCATATGCATGTATATACGATACTTATAAAAAAACAGCAATTTTTAAAAAAATTGTCTGTCTGTCTATTTGGTCCGGATAACCTACGAAATAGTTGGACCAATTTTGACGGAACTTTCACTGGTAGATAGGTGATGTTATAAGAAGAAACTAAGGTTACTTTTATTTTAGAAAAAGAATTACAGTTTCGCGCAAAGAAAGAAAAACTGATCATGGTGAATCAATTCGGGCGCTTAAACGGTTTACGCTGCGTAAACCATAAGAGATATATCATGAGATATATCAATACTACATAATTTAAGAGCTACGAAATAGTCAAGGAAAGCATATGTCTGTCTTCTAAGGATCACCCACAATAAGCATATTAACCGGGAGCCGGAGCAGAACGATTCGCGCGTATACGACAGCGTTCTGTAGTCCACGCGAACGAAATTGCGTGCACAGGTATTATATGATATATAATTAAATATAATTATCATTTTAATTGGATGAACACATCGTCAAATTACTTTTACACAATTAAAAAAAAGGCAAATAACTAAACTGTTAGTAAAACTGACAATCACTAATATATTAACATATATATATATATATATATATATTAATAAAATATAACACATCGTGATTCTAAATTTTATTATCTCCACACTTCCAACCTATTACGTTACATTTAATACCTACTATACATATGTATATTACAAACAGCAACACGTTGAATAAAACCTCAGGCTGTGGCATGCTAAGACAAGCCCCAGAGTAAAAGGATGCCTTTAACAAAACGTTTTACGCGAGCACTACTGCTTTGATCCACTGACTGTAAAACCTCGATATCGATAAACGTACTTCAAATAAATGACCTCGTCACTATTACTTACAAGTGAGGGGTGAAATTTAATATTCATAACAACATGCGCCTCCGTTTGTTCAGCCATTTCGCGGTTACAGGTTCATTGCGTTCGTATTATTGAAGTGATGATGATACCACTATTATTACCACTTTGGCTCAGTTGAGTCATAGAATTCTTTTTAAATTAATCATTATTTTCATTTAAACATTATTTATTTTTTGTTGTTCTCATTAATTCCATTTAAGTGTAGTCCAAAGATAATTTTATTTATATTCGTTTTAAAATATTACGATTTTTTTTTTTTTTAATTTTCTTTTGTCAAATTATAATAATATATTTTGCTTGTTCCGATTAGTTATTACTATTTTTTATTTATGCTTTAATTAGTTGCAAGTGTAATTCCGTTGATACAATTTTTATTGCAGTAAATTGTATATACTTATAACGTAAACAGGACTTTGAAGCAGAGGCTTAATGTTTTGTTATTTTTGATGAAAGCCATAAATTTAAATACATTATCTGAGCGACGAGAATACTAAAATCTTGAGTATACTTTAAATAATTCAGGAAAGAAGCGCATGAAAGTCGGATTAAAAATTAACGTCATCTAGACTAAAATAATGATAAGGATAAAACTCAACATCAGAATTAAAGGCGACTCTTTAGAATACGTGGAAGACAACATATACCTAGGTCAAGCTATCTCCATAAAAGTTCAAATGAGGAAAGAAATTAATCTCAGCACTGGTCGTAAGAGACAGTGAAATCCAAAGACTTAAGCGTATCAACAAAATGAAAAACTTTTAATACATGCATATTACTTTTTTTATTTTTCTTGTTTTTTTATCGTGGGGAAATTCTGCATAGGATCCGCCTCCCGAGCTGGGCCGCTCATGGGAGGGGTATGTCGGACTCTTACCGACTCAAACCCCACGGTGTCCTTTCTCGCACCTGTTGGCCGGGGAGCGGGAACTGCCTGTGCATGCGATCCGCTCGACCCGGCAGGTGTGGCCCTACCCCGGGGCCCCGTCACGGTTGGAGGCAATCGGCACCTCCAACGAACCTCGGAGGGCACATGAACACCAGTGCGCCTCCTCCATCTCGGGTCTGCATTTACGCGGTGACGGACATGCCCAACTCCACCAACTGCAGACCCATTTAAGGCGGCCAGAGATCATCACGCGGCCTCCGGTGCCTGGCTCGTTGACTGCGAGAGGGGAGCAAGGTTTTACGCTCCCGCTCCCTCTCCGCCTTCTCTTTCGCAAGCATGACTTGCTCGCAAAACGAGGAGACGGAGTTCCAACCACTCTCGCTCTCGACCATGGACCTGTGCGGGACAGACGGCTAGTGTGTGCTGCGTGGTATCCTTGGCGCAGTGTCAATGAAGGCACCCAGGATCAATCTCCCAGCCTTTGCGACACAGGTAACTCCCGAAACAGCCATGTCCCGAAAGTACCTGCGTAAGCCGGAAGGTGAGGGTGACATGCCGCCTCCGGAGCTATCTAGCCAGAACTGGTCTGATGGCTTCTACGGTCGCCACGCCTAAGCTGGGGTGGCTAAGTCGCAAGTCCCACGCTTCCACCATGGGTATTTGGCGGAGCTCTGATCCACACGCCGCGATTTATCGCGGCGTTGGTCTCTCGCCCCGCCTCAACGCCTCCTCGCACCACCTGAATAGCAGCGCGAGGGCTCTCGCTTCTAGATCCCATGGTGGGGATCCGGCCAAGAGGGAAACGGCCATCGCTCTCTGCGGTTTTCGCAGGAATGCAAAGTGTCAGGCCATACCTGCATATTACCTAGCCTAACATATGGATGCGAAACTTGGACCTCACAGAAGTATTGCGAGAAATGATTGCCGTAACACAGAGAGCGATGGAGAGGAGTATTGCAGGTTATAAACGCCAGGATAAGATCAGAAACACTGACCTAAGCAACACAGCAAAGCTCGCCGGCATACTTAAACGAATTGACAAACAAAAATGGAGATGGACAGGACATATAATGTGTGATAAAATAGGGAAGTGGAGCAAATGAGTCACGGAATGATACCACGAAAGAGAAAACGAGGAAGATAGCACACAAGAAATAAAATTGACGACAAGACTAAACTGGAGTAATGTCGCCCAAGATAGGCGGCAATGGAAATTGTTGAAGAAGGCCTTTGTCAATAGGTACACCGAACTAAAAGACACATTATTATATGTAGTTTTGTTTTGTTTTCGATTTTAAATTGTTAATGTTATTGTTTCGAAATAAAGGGCTTCATTATTATTACTAGCGGTCGCCCAATGATCGAAATTCGTCCAGCGACTTTTTAATCATATTCTATTTTCTATTTGACATGTGCAGTATGAACCCAAACAATGAATATTATCTACATAACTTGCTATCACTTTTCGTTGAGTGACAAAGTCAATATTTTGGGGGATCTAAGTTAAATGGCACTTATCGTTTTGGGATTCGCAGTGTTAATTTATTTTATTTAAAATTTTAGCAACAGATATTATAGATAAATTTTAGCTTTCTGCACTCCTTCTCCTTATAAACTTTAACCATGCCAAATCTCGCAGTCTTCCGTGCACGCAATACGCTTAAAAAGGAGTAGAAAGCTTTTGCTTCACGTATTAATATATGGTTGATGATTATCTGGGCGACCGAGATGAGCTCGATGTCTTACAAAAAACAAGCACCTATCTATCTAGGTAACCTTGGAATAAAAAATATTATCTACTTAGAACGTTTCGTTCAAATCGTTGAACCGTTATCGAGACACCATTAAAGAAATGCTCACTTAATATATAAATTAGAAGGGTACATAAAAATATCTCGAAATATATGTTTAATGTAGGTAAAATTATAAACATTGAAAATACAAGTGAAGCAAAAAATTCGTTATTATAACTGAATTTTCTTTTCTTTCAATATTGATATTAATTCATTTCAAAAAAGATGCAAACAAAAAAGGGCAAGAATTGTTGTTAGCTATGAAGAGAATGTCATTTTAAACTCGGGTGCTATTAGGGAAATGAAGTACGGGTTGCCAGATGAAGCATATTCCATACCATATATAATGGTTAAATCATAAAAATATCTACAAAATGAAAGATGCTTTTTTTCGACAAATATTT
The DNA here is from genome assembly GCA_033032175.1 of Saturnia japonica. Classification (NCBI taxonomy): domain Eukaryota; kingdom Metazoa; phylum Arthropoda; class Insecta; order Lepidoptera; family Saturniidae; genus Saturnia; species Saturnia japonica. The sequence goes on from CM065330.1 coordinate 3,555,585, forward strand.
TCAAGCCGTGGTAGTTGAATAGGTGAGTGATAATGATAAACCTAGCCGATTTCAGCAACAGTGATTGTCTCAACTCCGATGTGTCTGATCAAACTGTTAACTGTTCCGTATGTCCTCCAGGTACGGCAGCTCGAGAGAGAATTACCCTCCATCAGGGTCTCGACACAGTAGGCATTTCAGTCCAGCGAAACAATCTTGACGGAGATCTTCACTATCTGACGACTCGAGCGAGACTGTTTTCTAAGCTTTTTTGATGTGAAACATCTATAGGCGAGGGGTAAACCTGATTGTTGGCGTGGTGATAAAGACCGTGACTATGCCTCGCCACGCTATATTATAAAATATAAGCGTGACTACTATTTTCCAAAGTCCTAGGTTCGAATCTTCACTTCGAAACAAATAGTTTTTTTTTTATATTCTATGAATTATGAAATTATGAATATACAATAAAGAAAATAATTGAGTTGTCGCGATTTCAAATAATTTTTAAAATTTTTGTATTTTGTATTTAATAAAAATAATTATATTTGTAAAGTAAACAGTCATTATTTTATGAAACAATTTTATAATGCTTTATCTTTTCATTATACCATATCTGATTCTTGTCGTAATCTGTTCTTATATCCATATAATTTCGATGTTTCACATCTGCCCGTGACGGATTTTCTTTTTTTTTCTGTCTGACTATACTATTAACTTTAGGGGTCCTAAAACCAGAGCCACTGAATGCTTTTACAGCTTCAACGTGGCTTGGGGGCGAGCGCTTACGGCTTAAGGCACTCAGGTAGCCCGTCATTGCCGCCTTATATAACTATGCATACAATCTCAAAGCACACCTGTGGTATCACCCGCTCAGTAGTAAAGTCAATAGTACAAACATTAAGTCTTCAACATATATATAAAGTGGTAGTAAAGCCACAGAAAAAAAAACTAGTAGGTATTAAATATCTGGCAAATGCCGTAGAATCTTGAACATCTGGCAACACTTGTTGAGCTTAGGCCATTGTATAATGAAATGGACAAAACAGAGAGATAAGGATTTATGTTTACGAAAATTAATTTTCATTTTCCTGTATTTTTAGTAACTTATTTTTAACATATTAACAGCGGCCGCGGTTGAGTGATTATTCTTTTTGCACTTACTGTTGCTGCATTTAACAAATTTCACAAAAAAAATTACAAGAATGTAGTCAAGACAAATCTATACTAATATTATAACGCTAAAGAGTTTGTATGTTTGTTTGTTTGTTTGGTTGATCACGCTAATCTCAGGAAGTACTGGTTCGAATGGAATAAATGTTTCAGTTTTAGATAGATATATAATAACATAACGCTATGACCAATAAGAGCGGAGCATCAATGAAAAATGTTGGAAGAATGAGTTTCTGCGTGAATGGTTAAAGTTACGCAACAATTGTGTGTGATAGAGTTTTTTCTCTTAAAAAGTTCTAAAAAAAGCCCGCGACAGCATATGGCCATCTTTTAAGGTTTACTCAACATATCGTTCTTTATCGAAATAAAATTTGTTCTAACATAATGAATTATATGCGAAGGTGTTTTTATATACATGGTTTTATCATTATATTCATCACAAGTATTTAATTTTGAAAAAGTTGCCTTGCAAAGTTATTGATTTAAATCAATATCTTAGAAGATAACACAGTTTTAAAATAACTCGGCAGCAAAATAATGATCAAGTAACGCGAGCGGTTTTTTATTATGCAGAATAATGTGGAAGGCGGGCGACAGCTAATATAAAACACCTATTATAACAACATTCGCCATCAGAGGCCTTTTCTTTTTTAAAGTATGGTGGCCGCGACTCAATCGGCCTGTACAGTCCTAATTAGTCCTTCTCGCCTTTTTGTTGTTCTTTACTCAGCAGATAACACCATGCGCAGGTGAAGTTAGGAGCTTGTAGAACCTAAAACTATGTGGTACCTACCTAAAAACTATTTTTTGTATTTTTTTGTCTAATAGTACTTAATATTAATTTACTTCTAGTATTGAAGTTGTTTCTTTCGATTACAAGTTCAAACTTATCTATGTTTTTCTAAACATGTAATATTTGATTGATGAAGGCTGTTACTTCGCAGAAATCCATCGTAAATAATTTCTCCAAAATTTCTTTGCTACTCCTGCCTTCACCAGATTAACCTCTAGGTATAGTAATATCTACTGCCGTCCTTCTACAACATAAAACGTTTGAGTAGTATGTATGAGTAGTAGAAATGTGTAATATAATAGTACTTTTAAAATAATAACAATAGAAATATAATAGCTAATAATAACTAAAAAATACGAATACATAATATGTTGCAAAGACATGTGAACATAACGTTACTTACACCTAAAGAAAAATTTTAAGGATGTAGGTATCTGGATCTGTATCCCCAAATATTACTTTTTTTAAGTTGTGTATGATTTACCGCCCTGCAAATATTTACCCGCGCGACCTGCGATCGGGTAAATGACGAAATGTGGGAAAACGTGTTATTTCTCTTTGTCATTTTTATGGCTTCATAGCGTCACGATGGAAACCTTGTCTCGACGATCCGTTTCGAATTACTCTTTGTACAAACTAATAGGTAAGTAACTAAGTAAATTTCTAACTATTTTTCATTGAAGTACCTATTAGATGTTAATATATTGTTTCAAAACATGTAAAGAAACACAAGTTATGTGGTTGATTTCTCTGCTACAATTATCAAAGGCTTAATACAAATCCACTACTATACATTTAAATAATATAGAAAGTGGAAAAAACAAATGGGATATGAAGGAATATATACTAAAGGAGACAGATACTCTTTCATACAGACATGGGTCTGGGTAAAAAAAGAGATATAAAAATATGAAAACGGTGTAAATTAATAGCTAATGCATTATCAAACAGTAACTGAAAAAAGCGGATTTTTGCAATCTAAGAGATTTAGGATATAACGTAAAAGCGAAGTCATTTAATAAACTTCAATTAAAATATTTTTGAATTAGGATTAATATTTAAAAAGGTTTATGTTTATTATCTTTTAAAGTTATTAGTTTACTTATATTGTTGATTGTGAGTTTTAATGATATTGTACGATTTTAAAAACAAAAATATATTTGATTTTATAAATCATATCTTCTGAACCCATAAATACTTGTCTCCTTTTACTTAGAGGAAACATTCTTTTGTTGTTTTTTTTTTTAACTGCATTCACAGATTATTTAAAAAGCGTACCACGACCACCCTCTCCAGCGGCAACTTAAGCCTAGGTCCGTTACTCCGGCATGGAGCCCTTGAGCCAAGCAGCCGCTGGTGCGATACAATGACACAGCATGTTCACTAGCTACCAACATACATCATTACACTGCACCACTACATACGTACACACCACATAGGTACATAGGTTCTGTAAGGGACCTTTTTTCTCTTTTTTTGCTAGTTAGACTTAGACCCAAAAGGCAAGCATACGTAGGTAGGTATACATGTTTAGTTAGTTAATAAATCGAATTTTTCGGATAGCGAATTAATGAGATTGTTTCGTAACCATAAATGATATTCAGAATTAAATTTGGGCACTAATCTGCATCAGTTTACATTGTGAACATCGTGTGAATCTGTTGCTTACTGTGATAGGATTCAACCAATAGCAGAGCGTTGTGAAGCGCTCATACGTTCCCGTCCAATCACAACATCTTCGTGGCGCCGTTGTAAATGGCGTCTGAGTGAGAAAGTGTCGAGCTTCGCCGGCGCATGCAACTGCGTGTGATTCGAGGGGATTACGGGAAATACATAATTACAAAATACAAACAATCAGACATCGTGCGATCCTTGAGTTTCCATTACAAAGTGAACGGGCAAACCTGCGAGTTTTACGTACTCCAGCTCATCAGACCACACCACATCCAGGACGTTCCCATCGGCTGGACGAACGAGCGTACGTGGCTAAAGGTAAGAATTCCTGTCATAGAGGCGACAGATTCTTAAGCGCAAACAGCTTCAAATCAAATCCGGTGGCTGTTTCCCAATGTGCGTGGTGGTCCGCGCACAGAGATCGCGACTTATTTGCATGTACGGTTACAGCCCAAGCCGAGATTCGGTCATTTCGGCACCCTTGAGCTTGTTGCCTCGCTTTCGCGGCTGAGTGCCTTCCGCGCTCGCCCCCAAACCCGATGAAGCTGGTAAAGACTCTGATGGATCGAGGGCCCTTTAGGATGAACATATAGTCAGTTCGAAGAATAAAAACAACATATAAGAGCAAAGAAAAGATATTCATTATATTATTGCACCAATCGATAGGTAGGTACATACTTAAGTATCTATAATAATATAATATGATTTTTTTTTTTTTTTTTTTTTTTTTGTAATGGATAACTTAAAAACTACTGGACCGATTTTAAAAATTCTTTCACCAATATAAAGCTACAGTATCAGCGAATAATAGAGGTTATATTTATAATTGAAAAATTAATTTATTCCTCATAAAAATGTCGATAGTTTTAGACGAAGTGTAAAAAATTGCCTACACGGGTGCGTTGACTATTCTTGTCGTATAAAATTAACACGGAAACCGTGGGGCACAACTATTAATTTATAATGTAACGAAATCAACTTTAGATAGGTACCTAGGTACCTACTTTCTAACTTTTACAAATACTTTCGACAATATATTAATGTGAATTTCATCTAACAACACAAAAGACTTATTAGTAAAGCTTTTATACAATAGCTAATTAACTTTAATTGTCTGCGTCACATAATGGAAGCTCTCAAAAGGAATAACTTTTCCCCTTTTTTGCAACATTTTTCATTGCTGCTCCGCTCCTATAGTTCGTAGCGTGATCTTATATAGCCCAAAGCCTTCCTCGATAAATGGGCTATCCAATACTAAAATAACTTTTCTATTCGAACCAGTACTTCCTAAGGTACTAAGGTTAGCGCGTTCAACCAAACAAAGAAACAAACTTGTCAGCTTTATAATATTATTATAGATAAAAAATACCTATCCACACATCTTAAATAGTCCTTTAAACAAACTAGCCGTGCCTCGCGGTTTCACACACGTTAATTTGGATTATACCTACATACTTAGATACCTGTTTCATACAGTTGATGCGTAAACGACTACAGCATGCCCGATGAGTTGACATTTACTAATTGACTAATTAGGATCGTAGCGTCATGATCATAGCATATAACCTACCTATATATAATAACATATAAAATGCAAAAAGGTTTTTTTATTCCCATTTGTAGTTGCAGAGATCAGCGGTTCAAAATATATTATCTTTTGAGCTTTATATTATAGTTTTAGTAGGTAGAAATATGTAACTATAACATTTACCTATTAAATATCTACATCCTCTTGTGTATTCTCTAAAGATTATGACTATTAACCTTCAGTCTAAGCACTTCGCTCCCCGGTAGGGTTACCATTTTAAAATGAAAAATTCCTGTCTAAGGTGACTAAAAAAAACCTGGTATTTCAGAAATAATGCCTCAGTCAGGTAAAACGCAGCAATAACTATGTACCCCTTTTTAAGCGTATTACGTGCACCGAAGACTGTGAGATTTGGCATGGTTAAAGTTTATATGAAGAAGGAGTGCAGAAAGCAAAAATAATTCTATAATATATGTTACTAATATATTAAATTTAATTAATTAATACTGCGAATCATAACCCGATCAGTGCCATTGAACTTAGACCCCTCAAAATATTGACATTGTCACTCAATGAAAAGTGACAGCAAGTGATATAATATTCATTGTTTAGGTTCATACTGCAAATGTTAAACAGAAAATAGTCTATGATTAAAATGTCGCTGATCGAATTTCGATCATTTGGCGACCGCTAGTTATATTAAATTAATCAATACGTACTAATATCTAGTAACAATAGATAATAATAATTAACAAATTAATATTGTTATTATTTAGATAACATAAGTTTTTTCAAAAAATCCTTTATTTATAAAGTTAAATTTAACTATACTAGGTAAATGTGTCGTTTGAACCTATACTTTCATTCCTATAATAGTATTTCTAAGTCATTGTACTCCATTTTACTGAATAACTTACGATACATTTTAAAGCAATCGTCTGTAATACGAGACAATAACAACTTCAATGATTATGAAGAATTCCCTTATGTTTCTTCGAAGTCCAAATTCCAATACCAATGAAATTAAGTGATAGTCCACTCTTGAGTATAACATATCCAACAAAAAAGAATCATCCAAGTCGGATCATAAACAAAGAAGTTATGGTATAATATAAAAATAAATTATATAGGTATACATTCCAATTGAGTAGTCTCACGTCTTTTGTTGAAGTTTGTTTAAGAAGTGACAAAAACATAATCTAGCAAAGACGCCAATCATTTCTGTTACCTAATTCCTAGTCAATAAATTGCGACTGCAAACCAAAAATAGAAGACTTTATACACTTACCTTTACATTAAGTAAACCCTTTGCATGAATCACTCAAAAGTACAAAGTAACATAGTTAATTTGACTTTTGAAAACAAAATACCTACTAACACTCCACTTGCTAAAGAAAATATTACGACCGAAACCGATAAGCAATGATGTTAGTTGCCTTTTGATCCGTGTGATTCAGAAAGGTAGGTAATTTTTGAGATAAAAGGGCGTTTCAAAATACTCTACTTTCTCTTGTACCCACCTATACGTGTAAAGGACTTCACAGGAAACAGTTTTGAAATATTCTTGTGTCATCCAATAAGGCCCTAATTAACTCAGTTGTCAATTTATTTCATTATTTACGCCATTAAGCGTTGATGAGAGAAAATATGCGTTCTATATTGGCATTATGTGCCAAAATAGAAAACATAGCTGTCAGATTTTTACTATAGGTATCTGTAATGTGACCTTTAATGCTTCGACTTATACGGAAACTGCATCATTGAGTACCTACTTAAACTTTCAGAAAAACTAATCAACTAAACTTTTACAATGTTTTCTTAACTTCATACTTACTCGTCATACAGATTCGCGTCGTCAACAGTGATGTCCAGTTTTAAATGAAATTCGTTAGATATATGAGCTAGATGCAACTCGGGGCAATCGCAGACCTAGATAGCACGCGAAATCTAAAAATGCCTGTCTCATATTAATACCCTTTATTAACCTGAAAATGCCTGTCATATGGTAGCCCTAGTTCCCGTACACCCCTGTGGCCCTGTTACGTCATAAATCATAAATACACCATTATTTATTACCGATTCCATTACATACGCCCACGTATACATTGTTTATTCCTACAAACCTACATCGAATATAATAGAAAACAAAACAAAAAAAGTAAAACTCATCTTAGATGACGTAAAAAAATACAACACTCAAGCCCATTCTCGTTTTAAATAAAACAAAAGAGACTGCGAAGACACATCGGTAAAACAATTGAGAGGACGTTGACAGAGAAAACGTTCTATTATTAAGAAAATGTCGTTGAAAACTATGACGTTTCACTTTAGAATAGAATCGTTGTTTGTTTACAACCGTGTCACGTCAGATAGCGTTATGGATGGATGTCGAGACGGAAGCGGTTACATATTTATAAAATGGAATCGATTTTTAAATGAGCCAATCGTGAGACTGGTTTCGGGAAGGCGGTGGCTTTAAGCTCCACCCAACGCTAAACGTCAGATGAGCGTCGACCGGAATTTTTTTCTCATTCGCTCAGCGTCCGCTGACTCGTATGGACGTGTTTGTTATCGATTAATGTAATTTATAAGTTTATTTTGGGATTATAATATGCAATTTTTTTTTTTCACTTAATAATCACGTACTTAAATACAATTTATATACGGCGCTTTAAACTTGAACTAAGTAACATATTTTTACTATTAGGTACCTATTTTTGCACTTTTTGTTTTTTCTAAAAATAAATGGGTAATAACAATATGTAATAGGGTCAAGAAAATAATTAAAACTGTATCAAAAACTGATATAACGTCATATTTTTATTTTTTCACCAGTTCTACTGAATGGAAAGAAATAAATAATAGGTCGGGGAAAAAGTTTCTTCGCATTTTTATATGAAAACCCAAGACATTGATTTCAAAGTTTATTTATAGTATAGGTATATGTGCCGTTTTGTTCGATGAATTTCTGCCATTATATAGGTAGAGACATGATCCCGTTGATGTAGACACTTTGAGACTTCTGATAAAAAAAAACGTAACAAATAGTTTTGGCAGTCCTCTCTTGATGTTAACCTTACAGAACCTAAAGAATTCTGAAGAGACCGAAACAGGTAAAAATCTGAAAATGCAAGGTCAGATGCACTAACACCTCCCAGCCAAACTCTCTTAATTTTTGCTGAGTGGCTAAAGATGTGTGTGGTCTAGCGCTATTGTGATGAAAAACCACACCCTTCCTGTTGATGAATTCCGGCCTCTTGCACTCAACTGCTTCCTTTAATCTCATCAGTTCTTTGCAGTAGAAATCCGAATCGATGGTTTTGCCGGGCGGTAAAAGCTCATAATGAACAATGCCCTTCCAGTCGCACCATACACACAGCATCACCTTATTTCGAGTTATCCCAGGTTTAGCCACAGTCTGTAAACCTGACCGACCTTAGACCACGACTTTTTCGCACGTTCTTGTCGTACGTGATCCACTTTTCATCGCGAGTTATCAATCTCTTCAAAAACAGCTCGGTTTCATTACGTCTCAATAATGAATCGCAAATGACTACACGGTTTATTAGGCTTCTTTAAGTGAGCTTGTGTGGCATCTAAATATCGAGCTTTTTGGTATAGCTAGCTTTCTTCAAATGGGTTAAAACTGTTTTGTGGTAAATTTCCAGTTCTTCAGCTACATCGTAAATACTGATATGCCGATCTTGCTCCACTTTTTCAAAAATGTCGTCCATTTTATTCGTAACAGGGCGACCAGAACGAAGTGCATCTTTAACATCAAAATTTCCAGACTGAAAACGTTTGAACCAACTTTGTGCTACTCTTACTGACACTGCATTAGGTCCATATACATCACAATTTTTTTTCGATGCTTTAGTTGCATTTTTGCCTTTTTTGTAATACTATTTTAAAATGTACCTATCGAATTTCTTCATTAGATTCATTCATTTTTACATAAATAAAAATAAATGAAAAATAGCGGGAAACAATTTTTTTTTAATGTAACCTTTTTAATTTTACCAAAACCAGCCAGATACAAATAGTATAGCCAAAGAAATGTTATATTACGTTTACCTAATACTATAGGACACAATTTCACTCACGGTTATTTAATTACAAGCTGCCTCATTACCCTAATGGTCATAAACGCTACTGCCATGCTCGAGGTCCTGGGTTCGATTCCCAGATGGAGCAAAGTGTTATTGGTGTTTTCTATGAAATTCTCAGTAGCAGCTCGAAGTTTGGCTTAGTGCCTGATCTAATGGCAATGAGGCTCAGTCCCTATTGCATGAGACTTAAAAACATACTCGGCGAACTGTGGGTGTACTACACCTCTGCCTAACCCTTCGGGGAATACAGGTGTAATGGTATAGGTATGTTATGTAATTATGGAATCGTTTAGAAGTTTCACATCAACCTTTACGTGCGTTTGAAGTAGGTAAAACTTATTTAAAGTGTTAGCAGATAGGTATTATGATTTAAATTAAAATTTAAAAAATAAATAAGTCATATCTACTATATTAAGGAGGTATTTGTTTAATTTAAATTCATACTTACACCTAACCTACTCACAGAATATTTAAAAGATTTATTAAAAATATTTTATTTGTTCATTAAATAATAACCAATAAAATAATATAAAAATAAATAAAAACAAAATTCATTATACACCATCTGGGCCAGGGACTTCGTTGCGTGGGCGGCAAAGGGGAACATTCGTATGGGAAGCACAGAGTAGGTACTTTACTTTGGTTTGTTTTATTGCGTGGAACCCTTACTCTTTTTTCAAAATAAAAGTAGCCTAAGTTACCTCTTATAAAACCAGCTATCTGCCAGTGGAAGTCCCGTCAAAATCGGTCTAACCGTTTCGAAGATTAACCGAAACAACCAGAAAGGCGAAAAAATAAAAACAGTTTTTTTTTTTTCTAAAACGTATCCTTTTACTTTCATATGATTTCTTTCTCGTAAGCTGTTATTTTGATATTAAAAACAGACACTTTAATTTTATTATTTGTAAGGATGTAGTGATTTTATTGAATGGTATTTCCGCTCGAAAATGATACCTAAGTGAGTACCTACTTTAAAAACTTGACGTCGACCAATTAAAATTAGGAAGCCAGTAAGCATTTTTAAAATTATATAAAGGCGTTTGACTATAATGTTACATCCACACATAATGTCATATGTGAACGAACTCGCACTTAAGTAGGTACAGCAGCTGCCCGACTACACCTACAGATCCATGGAGATAGATTTTCAATTTGAGTAGAGACTACCTCTGAACTATCATTGCTTCATTTATAACGGTTATCGATTTTTTTTTTCTAAAATCTGCTACAATATGTCCTCGTGTAGCGAGCCGGTGGAATGTCTATGGTCGTATATTTATTCCGTCGTTCTTTTTTTTTTTAAATTCAAATCGAATCACCCAAATTAAGTAGCCATAAACGGAATCGGCTTCCAAATTTGAATATTTCATTCGTGCTCGTACGACCGCTCTTTATGATTTGTGTGTGAATTATAACGTTGTGCGTGAGTGTGCGTCAGTGTGGACAAATTTAGTGAGGTTCCACTGATGATTATTATATTTAAATATTGTCGATGGAGTTTTTTGATGGGAACCTAATCTGTCATGTGCTTGTGGTCTTATTTGAATTTATTATATTATAGTATTTGACTCTAAATTATGTAATATTCGTAGCATTTTACGTAATGCAAGTTTGATTATTGTGCACAAATGAAGTGGATTATAAGTAACAAGTACAAAAGTGCATCTTGTTTTGCCACAAAATTTGTTTAGTCAATTCTAACAAAGGATCTACCGTCTTGTTAAGCCCTTGTCTGAACCTTGAAGATTATAGTGGAAGTTTCAGCCGTGTCCGCGTTACTGAGTTCCGACTATGACGAGTAAAATATGGAATGCCAACTTATAAGCGCTCAATTAAAAATTATATGACAAAATGCACAAAATAAAAGTTCCAGGAACGAAAACAAAAATGGTGCTAATTTACCAAAATGTAATGATTTTAAGTTAACAGCATATGACCATACTGGTACTATTGAGATGTTAATGCCATATTAATTTCACTCTATTTATCGAACGCTTTTAATATACGTAGTCGGTATTCCTTATATTTACCCTCTATAGTTTCAACTGCCAACATAAAGTGACAACACTCACTGACTTACATGGAATACGTTCCAACTTTCTTATTAGTATTAAGACTGATTAATGGTTGACCTGGAATAAATACTGCATTAGCATAGACGGCTTTTAAAATAAAGCGCTTAAAAAAATTATTATAAATACTAAAAATCGATATCGATACATCGCACATAACATCCCTAAGCCTTTTGTCGCATCGCGCCGCGTTGATAAGAAAACATTTTAAATTAGTCATAGAGAGAGAAAAAAATATTTTGTGTTCTCTTTTTTGTTCATTTTATTTGTATTTTATCACGCGCTCACAAAACGGGTAGCCGCTACCAAACTAACCGATATAAATTATATCATTTTTCACTCGGACAACCCTAACGGACGTAAAAAATGACGGCCATTGAGTTCGAAGTTTGAAAGTTTTGCCGCGGTTTTTTATATGTTTCCGGGCGGCGAGATTCCATAATCATAATACGGTGTTTATTAAAAATTACAATTCCATTGCCGGTTATTTTTTATAATGAATAACATTTATATTAATACAGCAAGCGATGGACTAAAATCGTTTGTTTCTATGCGTTGAATGACAATATGACCGCGTCTCGTGGACATTTTTTTTATTATTAGTAAAAAGATATACCGGATTGAAAAAATGCATAATAATAATAGGAATTTATAATTGTCTGTCTGGAAGATTGGTTAATGAAAAAGGCCCGTGAACTCAAAGCAGGAATACACCTTCCTACATATGTTAGTTTTGTGAATGAAAAATTATTTCAAGATTGGCTAAATTACTTTTGAACTCCTGACGCAAACAGAGGGGTGTTATAATTTTCCCTAAAGAACAAGTTCCAATAATTTAGTATTTTAACTTTACCCTCCCAATACATCCTTGATAACTTAATGTAACTTAATGTAAGATCAGCACAATGTTAATACTAGAAATAGAGATAAATTACTCGTACCGTGTTTTAGACTTAGTAAGACTAATAATTTTTTTAAGGTAATAGTGTCAGGTTCTTTAACAAGATCCCGGAGCACATTACTGATTTGCCGAACAAGTTCAAGGACCATGTCAAGCGGGTTTTTCGTCAAAAGGTTATTATAGGGTGGATCATTATTTGAATCATAGTGATTGATGTCTGGCAGTGTTTCCCTCTCTGTGCATCCACTAAATTATTATTATTGTACCTAATATATTAACACTTGTACAGTTGAAAAAATTGGTAAACCGGTTTCTTGCCGGTTCCTCTCGATGTCTGGGATATTTTCAGAAACGGTAGTAGTGTTTTGAAGTTGAATTTGATTTGATTTTGTGTTTCTCTGTGTGTCTGTCTGTCGCACCGTAGCTCCGAAACGGCTGAACCAATTTTGATTCATCAGACATCATTCACCGTAAACGTCAACAATCTGTATGCAAGTACACCGTACCTACTGTAGCGTGTTTTAGATAAGCAAGCATAATGGACACAAATAAGCAAAATGAAACAAGGAAAAATGATAGAAAACGGAAAACTCGGTAAAATATTTAAAAATCCACAGAAACCGTAATAGATTTTTTTCACATATTTCTCGAAGTAATACTAACTACGCACAAAGGTGTGGACGCATAACAAGAAATCTCCTTTGGTTTGTGCGTCAAATACCGACTTCGTTCGGGCCAGCGCGGCGCGGTGGCAAGCCAAGCCGAACATTCGCAAGCCAAGCCACAAATTTGCTTGTCGAGGTTCCACAGGCGTGGGGACCCGGCATAAAACCATCAGAAGACAACTAGCCTTGGGAAGCGAAGCAATTACACACTTGATAAAGGCAGTAATAATCCTTAGGACCTTAACTGACAACTTATATTGCGTGCATGAACGGGGTGCGTTCGATTGAAGCCGTGAGGCACACCTAGTTAATACGTCCTCAGGAACGTACTAGAATTATTGAAATTACCCAATAACTACACAATACTAGGAATAAATAATAACTGAGGTGTACCTACCGCAAACCCCAATAGGTTAAGACGAAAGGTTATTAGAAAAATGACCTACATAGTAAAAACCTTTATCACAAAGTTGGTAGGCATTGTCGCACCTACGCGGCGCAAGCGCAGTAACCAACTACTTGCGACAGTAGATACATACTCTTATTATTAAGACCACCCGATATTATCACGTGAGTATAAATGTTGATAGGTTTTGGATGCGTCATATTTTTGATTTTTTTTAAATGTGAAACTTGTTACGTGGTCTTTCGATAATTGGACGAGAATTGAGAGTGAAATATCCAGGACACGTCACATTCGTTACATGAGAGAGAAGAAAGATGTAATGTAGAAGGAGAAAGACAGCTATACATTATCTTTCTATCACGGGTACGGTGCTGCACGTGTAATTTTTTTTCAACCCCGGTGAACTTAATTGTTAGTGTAGTTAATTCGAAAAAAAGTGTCAATTAATTTCCTTTAGTTAAAATTTCAGAATATTACTTTTTTACCGACGTTTCTTTTAATCTTTTTTAATTGGGTATTTTACCGAATTAAACAAAACAATCTCACCTGATGTCTAATGTCGCATAAATGGGAACTTGTTTCGGAAATAGAACTGCCGGAATACATCCATAGGTTATCACTTTCAAACGAATGTGGTTACTTCAATATACCTATTGCATGAAGATTCTTATGCCTCGTGGTGCAGTGGTAATGAGCCCTACTTACTGGGTCGAGAGGTCGCGGGTTCAATCCCCAAACACAACTACAGAATTTTGTGTGATGAATGATGATCATAATTGTCAACTTCTGTGTTATGTTAAATATCTATATATGTATGTATGTATATAAGTTGTTTAGTTTCTATAATGCAATATATGCATAGTTTAGAATTAAATTGCCATGTATGAAAATTTATGTTCTATATTAATATTAGATATATTCAAAAATAAGGTGAAAAAAGTGGTGTTAGTAGCCTGAAGTGGAACGGAGCGAAGCTGTGCAAATTCCGACCAATAGAATTGCATCTTTAGTAAATTTCGACCATTAGATTTTCATAACTAGATTTTTATGCAATACCTACTATTATTCGGAATTTTCACAGCTTCGTTTCAGTGAACAGGCAATTAGCAATTAGGTTAATTTCTTGCCATTTTAAATAAAAACCATGAAGTCAAGTAGGTTGACGCAATGCTAAATTTTCTCCAAGGATCTTAGAAACTTCCTGAATTCAAGGGAATATCTGCTGATCTGGCAACATTGCTCAAAAAGTACAAGGTTTACATTGTGCATTGTCTATTATTAAATCTTAAGAATTTTATTAGAAATATGTCTTTATTTTAAATAATAATTCAGCATTTTGACTACAGCTGTTGTAGTATACAACCTCGCCTTCTCGATACCTCACCCTCTTTCTAGTGATGGATGAAGATTAGAGATGCAAGTAGCTGTATTCGTAGCTTCTTGACACAAGGCATAAAAATGGCGGGTGCCGCGGCGAGCGCTCTCGACGCGACGCGACGCACAAATAAATAACCGACAAAAGTAACATAAATTACGCACCAACATAACACGCAGTGAAAAGTAAAAAAATATCGTATTTAACATATATCTCATTTTTGTTGAGAGCCGACTATCAATGTTGGCTTAAAGTGGATACGACTAGTTTTTGAAAACATTTTTTTTTTTTCATTTTATGGCGATCCTCGTAATTCTTACTGGCTACAAGAATCAGCCTTCGTGTCTAACTGTACGTAATAATAAAAAAAGATACGTCGTTACTATGATACTGGGCGACTCAAAAAATTTTTTTACGTACCTTTAAGTACTACTGTAGATCACGATCACGAAGCAAATGATAAAAGTCCTGACATAGTGACACGATTTTCAAATAGTGTTTTAGCGTAAGTCAAACATGGTACAGATACATATCTAAGGAGGGTAGGGCACAGGGAAATCTCTTTGAAAATACACATCTAATAACCTTGCTTTTTATTCCTGCGGTAAGCAGTGTTTCCAGAGCTCATTGGGAAAGGGGTTCAAGGTTGTCAACGCACTATTGATACCTAAGGTATTTAGTGATTTCACGTCGATATTCACAGGCATAACAACAGTAAATGCCTATGGAAAAGAAATGTATTTATATTGTACATAAATAACGGTTAAGATAATGAAATGATAATATAAGATAATGAAAAAATATCATTAATATAGCTCTTTTAATATTGTTAATATTGCTCTTTAACAATTAAAAAAAACTAAAACTAACTTAAGGTAATCAAAAAGCAAAACCAAGAGAATTCTTAACAAAAAATAAAATTTACTTCAAGGATTTTAAGAAATTTTCTGTTGTAACTTCAAAATCAAAAGTCCAATGTCAATGAATTTAAAATAAAACCACCCTTAAAGTATCCTCTTTCCAACAAAAAAAGAGTTATCTAAATCGGTTCATAAACAAAAAGTTATGCCTGAACACCAAAAAAAAAATATATAGTCGAATTGACACATCTATACTAAGCTTTCCTTCATTAACCAGACAAAACCAATGACATTTACCATCCCTTGTCACAATTCCAATACAACTTATATTTGTGATATTTCAAGGAAAACTCGATCTTGTCAGAAAAGTTTAAGGTTTATGTTAATTTGACTTCACATAACAGATTTAATACCCTTTCGACAGGTGTGAAACTTATAACATTTGAAAATGTACGCGCAGTTCGAAATTTGAATTTTTATTTTTGAATATCGAACTCGGCGCGGCGCGGCCGTTCGCCGTATAGTAGTAGCCAGTTACCAAATTACCTATCATAAAATATTTGACTGTTCACTATATTATTGTCTTGTTTTTTTTTTTCTAATTTTTACTCTGTGAAGATTACTTGAATTCCCGCTTTTTTATCTTGTGAAGTTCTCTAATATCTTTGTAAACTTATTAAAATTAAGTAGTACTACATGACTATTACAATATTAGATTCAGTGCTATAAGTAAAATATATGGTTAACTATAATTTAACTAGAATAAAAACTACTAAAAACTTTCATAAGAAATATGTTACGTCATTTTTAGAGTTACGTATCTCATAATTAAAAAAATGGAACCCATAAAGAACCAGCCGCTTTTCCGTCCGTTTGTTTGTCTGTCTGTTTGCCAAGATTTATTTTATCGCAAATGACTTGAGGTATAAAGTTGAAATTATATGAGAATGTAAAGCTATGGTCTCATTAATAAAAATACGACCCTTCGTACTAAAAATTACACTCATCGGCCTATTATCAAAACTATAGAGTACTTTCCGGGGACCTACAGTTTTGAAAATTCTCATAAGTTAAGGAATAAATACGAAAATAAAGAACTCAAACTCTGCGCGACAAAGTTACATTTGCTGTTAAAATCATACCGTGTGCTACGCGAGCACCCGCATAATAAGTTTGTCATTTAAATATACGACTTCACGTCGCCCGTCAAAATCGTTTTTTTCTATAGGTTTATCGTTTGGCCATATCTCACCTGATTTTAAGTGACGATGTGGTCTAAGATGGTGGCTGAGAGATTATCAGCTTGTGGATGCGGTTGTTAAAAAATGGTCTACCACCATGCTCCGAAAGGTTTACTGTACAATTCGAACCTACATAGATCGATACGGTGTCCGATATGCTACCACTAAGCGTCAATGCTTTAGACAAATTTATCTCGTAAACAGTTATAACATCACCCGTGAAAAACTCTGGTTTGGAAGGCTTTTAAAAATTTTACTCGAACTAACTTAAAAAGTATTTCGATAATGGAGTGTCAAGTTAAATGATTACGTTTCATTTAAATTAACTTTCGTGTAACTTGTTTTTTTTTTTAATATGGATATTTTATTACATTCTTTCAAACTTTTATGATTATTAAACCTTAGAGAATAACGAACATAGATATGTTATCCGTTTTGACAATATATATAAATCAAAATTTTATCATCTTTGTTTTAGTAGCTCGGGAAACTGTCGGTAAGCACACTACCTACCTACAATCCAAACACAACGGTGACCACCGACAGATCTGAATCCATCGAGAAATAAAGAACACATTGGCTGGAATATGGCTACACAGTTTCACGGTACGACAAAGTCAAGACCACCAGTCCGTTAGTCCGTTTTCTGACTGACTGTTAGTTCCAGAGATAAACACGTTCAAATAAAAAAACAATCTCTTGAAAAATTATATGGTAACTTAGCTGTGCCTGTGGCTTCGCTCACGTGGACTACAGAATTCCCGTGCGAATCTTGCCCTGCTCCCGGCTATTTTAAAGACAAAAATGCTTATTGTAGGTGTTCCTTAGGAAACAGACGTATAATTTCACTAACTTTTTTGTAGACCTTTTTAATGCCTACTATTATGTAATACATTAACTTGCTTATATATCTTATGGTTTACTCAGCGTAAGCCATTTAAGCGCCCGAAATGATTCACCGAGTTTTCTTTATTTGTGCGGAACGCTAATTTTTTTCTAAAATAAAAGTAGCCTAAGTTACTCCCTATAAAATCAGCTATCTACTAGTGAAAGTCTCGTCGAAATCGGTCCAACCGTTTCAGAGATTACCCGAAACAAACAGACGGACAGATAAACATTAAAAAAAATGGGTTTTTTGTTATAGGTATCGTATATACTTTGATATGTATTTATTAAAAAAAACTGTTATTTTGACATTACAAACAAACACATTAATTTTATTAATTATATAGATATATAATATAAATAGGTATGCTTTGTCTGCCTCATAAAACTTGGCAAGTCTAATGCTCCCGTAAATCGTTTTCACTGAAGAAGTTATTTGCATTAAAAACAGACGAACACAAGTGTTGCCAGGGACGTTTATTGTCACTTAATTCCACCCTTTAACTTAGGAGAAATGAACAAAACAATGAAGGCTAATAGTGTCTCTGTTTTTTGTTTTCATTTAACCCAAAGCACTCTGTTAATCCCTTCAATAGATGGATTTTAAAAAGCTACTTTATTTGTAAAATTATTGTTAAAACAACAATTGATTTGAGAAATTTGAATACTACCTGTGGTTATGTTTTTTTTTTTTTCGTTTTTTATTTGTTTAAAAAATGACCTGAGCTGATTGTCACAGCGGACTATCAAAAATGATTCTGTTTTTAAGTTATATTTCTTAAGGTGCTTAATGAAAAAATTATGAGATACTTTCTACAACGCGCGCGTACACTGCAACATAAAGTCTACACTATGACGTTGCTTGTTAAATCTTTTGGTTTATTGTAGTGAAGATAGCTACACTCGATGTTATACGTCACTGAAGTACTCGAAACTGTTTTTTGTACAACTATCGTGGTAAACATGCATACAGCTTAATGGTAAGTGGCTAAAGTAGACTATGGAAATGTAATAAATACCATGGGTACCAATAGCGCGTTACTGACCTTAAACTCCCCTACCCAAAGATTTCTGAAAACTCTACTCACCATCGGAACACAACACAAGGTTATTTGGCTGCGATCTTCTGTAGGGTGGAGGAATTCCACCAGAAAGGCTGCCCCCAAGTAGAGAATAATTTCAATACATTACTTACATAGGTGTATTCTACTTTTATTAAAATATTTAGTGTCTTTATTTATCATAATTATATAAAATTGTAATGTGTCTTTTGTTCGCGTCTATATAAATTATAGTTATGCTTTCTATTTATATATTTAACATATTATGTAGTTTTAAATTATCCCTGCAGTTCCCAAAACAATTAAGTATTATGTATAAATCTGTGACTGTTATATGTTGTGTCGATGTATCATTTTTATGAGTTATTCTCACAGGTTATTAACTTATTCTACAGTAAACCGAACATTTGGCAACTATATTTTAAAACGTGTATTTCTCACACTTGACATTGGCAAAATTTCCTACACAGACAGAAAGTCAAAATTAAAAAAAAGAAAGTAGAGAGAAATTTCCAAACAAATAAATCTTTGAACCCACCCTTCCCCAAGAAGCTCTGGACTAATTCATAAATCTGTAATGCATTGATTCCTCAACCTAATTACCCTAGTGGTCCTAAGCACGACTGCTATGCTCAAGGTCCTGGGTTCGATTCCCAGGAATTTTCAATAGCAGCTCGAAATTTAGCTTTGCGTTCGATTAATGGCAATAGGCTCGCCCCCTTTTACATGGGACCTAAAAATATACTCGGCGAACTGTGGGTGTACATTAGTACACCTCTGCCTAACCCTTCGAGGATACAGGCGTGGTGGTATGTATGAATGGATGTCTCAATGATAGGGGTAGAGTGTTGGAACATTGCATCTATCTTCGAGAGGCTTGTAACGGCCGTTTTCAATAACATCATATTATCTGAGTTTACTATTCCCGATTAATACATATCTGTATTAAGTAAATTATATAATAATACACGCGAACATATCAATGAAGTTTTGAATATTTATTTTTTGTCTCCTGAATTGACAATGAAAAAAGGAGTTATAAAACGTGCTTAGTGTAACCCTAAGATCAACTTAGATTAAATTAAACATAATCAGCTGCACTGTCGTTTTCTGATAAGAAATACATAGAAGAATCATTTATATGAGATACATAATTAAAACAATAACAAATAAATAAATTCACAACTGCAAAGTTTTTACCTTTGAAATTGCTAAGTGTTGTTTAATCGCCGTTTTCAATAAAATATCTGAGTTGACTATTCCCGATTAGTACATATCTATCTATACAATTAACAAAATTAAAGTGTCTGTTTGTAATGTCAAAATAACAGTTTTTTACTAAATACATATGAAAATATATACGATACATATAACAAAAAGCCCATTTTTAAAAATTTTTGTCTGTCTGTCTGTCTGTTTGTTCCAGATAATCTCCGAAACGGTTGAACAGATTTTGACGGGACTTTCACTGACAAATAGCTGATGATATAGGAAGTAACTTAGGCTACTTTTATTTTAGAAAAAGAATTAGAGTTCCGCACAAATAAAAAAAAAACTGGTCACGGTGAATCAATTCGGCACTTAAATGGCTTATGCTGAGTAAACCATAAGAGATATAGCAAATTAATGTACCTACTACATAATTATAAACATTAACAAAACCTGCAAAAAGGTCCGGGAGAGTATACATCTATCTTCTAAGAAACAGCCACAATAAGCATTTTTGTCTTTAAAATAGCCGGGAGCGGGGGAGCAAGATTTGTGCGGGCATTCTGTAGTCGACGTGAGTGAAGCCACGAGCACAGCTAGTTTGTAATAAATACTATCTTTAACTTAACAGAGATATCGGCTTCCTTCTTATTTATTCAAGTTATAGGTTATGGATATATATTATGTAGATACGAAAACTTATCCATTCATAGGTTAGTTTAAAAAAAAAATGTGTGCAATTCACACGTGGTAGAAGTGAAACTTTCACATCTATGTTTTTTTTTTAATTCAGAAAATGGTGACGTAATGAAATTCAATTTGAAATATCCATGGTAACCTAACACAATATCAATCAGTAACAGAATGTCATAAGTGTTGTCTAAAAAGTTTTTGTTTCGTGCCTTTTGCTGATGTAATAAAATTCAAACATTTTACCATAGCGTAAAACTTTCCTATCTCATTTTCTCCCACGTTAAATCTTATGAATTTATGTGTCTGTCTAATTTTACTCTCGATTTCGTTTTTCGTTTCATCGACTTTCAAATCACAATGATGCTAAAGAAGTTTCCATTTCAAAAGTATAGTCAAAAGGTTATATTTGTATATCTTTAGTACCTAACTGAAATAACGGATAGATAGGTTATTGAAAACGACCGTTAGTCGACAACCGTCAATGCAGTAGCGATCTCTCGGCAGTCGCCGTTGGTTTTTGGATTGTACTATAACAATCATCAGCCATAGTGTCCTTTATAGAAATGATGACTCTTTAGTAGCATGTACAGACTTGCCGTTGATTGTCTTGACTTAAGTCCTGCAATGAGCCTGAACGCACGGTGAAGGAAAACATCGTGATGAAACCACAGCATGATGGTAGAGTGTTATGGCTTGCTATCTACCACCCTAAAGTTGAATATCTATCACCAAGCACCTATAGGTGTGTTCCAGCAGCTGCACTTAAGAGCCAGTCTTCCACATTAGACGTAGCGTGTGATCATCGTCATTTAGCATCAAGTGAGACTGTGGCCATACCGCTCAACCCATAAACAATAAAAAGGAGTCACTTAGCCTCGCTACTATAGAAAAGAAGTGATTAAAGTTGATTCTTTAAACAAAGTCTATCAAAGCCCTTACAATTGTAAAAAATTGTTCAGAAGTACTAGTACTATTTCTTAAATAACGTTTAGTCATTTTCCAGTTTAAAATACATTATAATATTATTTTTCTCAATAGGTATTTCAAATTAACTAATAATTGAAAATTGTTACAAAACAGTATTAATAAAAGCTGAGTTTTAAAAATATAAAATCACGAAATAGTATAATTTCCTGTGGCTACGCTAGCGCCATCTTGGTGGGTTTTTGAATTATAATATGCGGCTTACAGCTGGACACTTTTTCAACTTGATCCCCATATAAGATGGTTCTCCTAATTACTTCTACCCTCCATAGTTTTTACGATAAAATTAAAAAAAACGCGGGTAGTTAGTTACATAAATGATCCATAACATCGAGTGTTAGGTACTATCTTCACCACAACAAAGTAAGACGTCAGCAAGCAACTTCATAATATAGTATAAACTTTTTTAACAATGTGCGCGCGCATCATAAATATTCACTCTCATATTTCCTTCCTTAACAAACACAAAAAAATTTCAAGTCCGGTGAAGCTGTAAAAGCCGCAGCGGCTCTGTTTGACGATAGGGCCCCTAAGGCTAACAGTGTAGTCAGTAAAAAAAAAATAAAAAAAAAAAATAAAATAAAAAAAAAAAAAAAAAAAAAAAAAAAACACAAAAAAATCAGATATCTGTTAAAATAATAAATATTCTGTGCAAATTTCAAACTGTTACTTATGGTTCAAAAGGTATATATTATAAACCCTTTTAAAGATCTAACGGTCAGCGTAGGTATTACAATAGGGTTCCTATTCTAAAAACGGAAATCACAGATTATGAACCGAGTGCACATTATTTCAATTTTTCTCAAAGGCCACTCGTGAACATCAAAACTACTCTTACGTTCAGAAAAATACGATTTCTTGTATTTGTTGATTGTTTATTTAAGAATATATTAAATATTGATATATTATATTCAGTTGTTTAGAGTATCTCTCGGTTTGATTCTGAAATCTTTAAAAAGTTTGCATTTGAGTAACTTTGAAATCTTTATTACTTATGAATTAAAATTCAATTCATGTAATTAAAGTTTTTATTTACATAGGTACTACCTAGCTAGAAGCGAAATAAGTTATAATATCTCGCTTTTCCATGTTAAGATAATTAGTTTAATTGGCAGTGATTATTTAGCTATTTCATTAGGTAGATAAATAAAATATAATTGTTGTCTTTTAGTTAATAATTCGTATCATTAAATCTTTTCTTTTTTAATCAATTTAGTTTTAGCATTTGGTCTCTTGGCGCAGTAGTATAAGCCCTACTACTGAGCCGAGAGGTTGCAAGTTCGATCCCACCACATGTCTAATTTTTGTGAGATGAGCTTAATAATTATCAGTTGTATGCCTGAGTGTTAAAGCTGTTTAGTTAACATAATACAACCTATGCTTAATTTAGAATTAAATGTCAGAGTGTGAAATTGTGTCCATATATAAAAAAATCTCACCTGATGTTAAGTGACGATCTGGCCCTAAATGGTGACACGCTAAGCCTAGTAGAGGTCTGGCTCTCAGCATGAAAGCATGTTATAGTTTTATCACGAATTTTTTCTTCACCGAAAGCTCAGTCTCATTGCAGGGATTCGATCGCACGTCGATCAATTGATTCAAACTAAATCTCTTTTGCTAAATTAACGTTTTAAAACCCTATGTTTATATACAACGTGCAAACATGTGAAAGATGAAATTAAAACCTGGCACAGATTTTTAAAAAAAGTTTCGCAAATAGATAATAAACACTGTCTTTTTTCTTTTTTTTACCTGAAAATTTGTTTGGTTCACGGAGAGGGGACGCGCGGCGTGAAGGGCGACCGCGTACGCCAGTCTGGATCGGACCGCGAGTGCGTTCGTAGCGGCGCGTTGTCAAACCGTATCTTCACTATTACGAAGCAGTGTTTTAAACCAAGGCCTAAATTTCATACGACGTATAAATATATATACATTCGTGTTATTGTAAATCGATTAAAAATGTCATCGCTTTGATAAGATAAATTAAAAGAATTGTCAGTATAGTTTGTGTCGTGCCCGTGGTTAGCGTAATGAAATTCAATTTGAAATATCCATGGTAACCTAACACAATATCAATCAGTAACAGAATGTCATAAGTGTTGTCTAAAAAGTTTTTGTTTCGTGCCTTTTGCTGATGTAATAAAATTCAAACATTTTACCATAGCGTAAAACTTTCCTATCTCATTTTCTCCCACGTTAAATCTTATGAATTTATGTGTCTGTCTAATTTTACTCTCGATTTCGTTTTTCGTTTCATCGACTTTCAAATCACAATGATGCTAAAGAAGTTTCCATTTCAAAAGTATAGTCAAAAGGTTATATTTGTATATCTTTAGTACCTAACTGAAATAACGGATAGATAGGTTATTGAAAACGACCGTTAGTCGACAACCGTCAATGCAGTAGCGATCTCTCGGCAGTCGCCGTTGGTTTTTGGATTGTACTATAACAATCATCAGCCATAGTGTCCTTTATAGAAATGATGACTCTTTAGTAGCATGTACAGACTTGCCGTTGATTGTCTTGACTTAAGTCCTGCAATGAGCCTGAACGCACGGTGAAGGAAAACATCGTGATGAAACCACAGCATGATGGTAGAGTGTTATGGCTTGCTATCTACCACCCTAAAGTTGAATATCTATCACCAAGCACCTATAGGTGTGTTCCAGCAGCTGCACTTAAGAGCCAGTCTTCCACATTAGACGTAGCGTGTGATCATCGTCATTTAGCATCAAGTGAGACTGTGGCCATACCGCTCAACCCATAAACAATAAAAAGGAGTCACTTAGCCTCGCTACTATAGAAAAGAAGTGATTAAAGTTGATTCTTTAAACAAAGTCTATCAAAGCCCTTACAATTGTAAAAAATTGTTCAGAAGTACTAGTACTATTTCTTAAATAACGTTTAGTCATTTTCCAGTTTAAAATACATTATAATATTATTTTTCTCAATAGGTATTTCAAATTAACTAATAATTGAAAATTGTTACAAAACAGTATTAATAAAAGCTGAGTTTTAAAAATATAAAATCACGAAATAGTATAATTTCCTGTGGCTACGCTAGCGCCATCTTGGTGGGTTTTTGAATTATAATATGCGGCTTACAGCTGGACACTTTTTCAACTTGATCCCCATATAAGATGGTTCTCCTAATTACTTCTACCCTCCATAGTTTTTACGATAAAATTAAAAAAAACGCGGGTAGTTAGTTACATAAATGATCCATAACATCGAGTGTTAGGTACTATCTTCACCACAACAAAGTAAGACGTCAGCAAGCAACTTCATAATATAGTATAAACTTTTTTAACAATGTGCGCGCGCATCATAAATATTCACTCTCATATTTCCTTCCTTAACAAACACAAAAAAATTTCAAGTCCGGTGAAGCTGTAAAAGCCGCAGCAGTCTGTTTGACGATAGGGCCCCTAAGGCTAACAGTGTAGTCAGTATTAATAAATTAAAATAAAGCACAAAAAACATTCTAAAAACGGAAAAAATAAACAGTGCAAATTTCAATTTTATTCAAAAGGCATATAAACCTAAAACTAACTCAGTATATCTGTTCAAAAAATACAGATTTCTGTGCAATTTTTGATTTTATTTCAAAAGGAATATATTAAATACCTTTTAAAATTAATTCAGTTGTTAGAGTATTACAATAGGTTATATTCTAAAATCGGTTTAAATCACAGATTATGCATTTGAGTAACTTTGAAATCTTTATTACTTATGAATTAAAATTCAATTCATGTAATTAAAGTTTTTATTTACATAGGTACTACCTAGCTAGAAGCGAAATAAGTTATAATATCTCGCTTTTCCATGTTAAGATAATTAGTTTAATTGGCAGTGATTATTTAGCTATTTCATTAGGTAGATAAATAAAATATAATTGTTGTCTTTTAGTTAATAATTCGTATCATTAAATCTTTTCTTTTTTAATCAATTTAGTTTTAGCATTTGGTCTCTTGGCGCAGTAGTATAAGCCCTACTACTGAGCCGAGAGGTTGCAAGTTCGATCCCACCACATGTCTAATTTTTGTGAGATGAGCTTAATAATTATCAGTTGTATGCCTGAGTGTTAAAGCTGTTTAGTTAACATAATACAACCTATGCTTAATTTAGAATTAAATGTCAGAGTGTGAAATTGTGTCCATATATAAAAAAATCTCACCTGATGTTAAGTGACGATCTGGCCCTAAATGGTGACACGTTAAGCCTAGTGGAGGTCTGGCTCTCAGCATGAAAGCATGTTATAGTTTTATCACGATTTTTTCTTCACCGAAAGCTCAGTCTCATTGCAGGGATTCGATCGCACGTCGATCAATTGATTCAAACTAAATCTCTTTTGCTAAATTAACGTTTTAAAACCCTATGTTTATATACAACGTGCAAACATGTGAAAGATGAAATTAAAACCTGGCACAGATTTTTAAAAAAAGTTTCGCAAATAGATAATAAACACTGTCTTTTTTCTTTTTTTTACCTGAAAATTTGTTTGGTTCACGGAGAGGGGACGCGCGGCGTGAAGGGCGACCGCGTACGCCAGTCTGGATCGGACCGCGAGTGCGTTCGTAGCGGCGCGTTGTCAAACCGTATCTTCACTATTACGAAGCAGTGTTTTAAACCAAGGCCTAAATTTCATACGACGTATAAATATATATACATTCGTGTTATTGTAAATCGATTAAAAATGTCATCGCTTTGATAAGATAAATTAAAAGAATTGTCAGTATAGTTTGTGTCGTGCCCGTGGTTAGTGGTTAGTACCTAAATAAAGATTTTTCAAATAAGTATTCAGTGGAATTATTGTTACATTTTGTGTTTTATATATATATGTATGTACGTATACAACAAAACAATTGGATTTTATCGCTGATAAGGTAAGATTATTGTTTATAATTCGTACGTTTGCATGACATTTGCCTTCTCAAAGTGAAGTGATAGAATACCTTTATCTCATATACATACTTCAATATTATTTGTGGTTAGAATAAAAAAAGTTATCTTTGTGGAACTTTTAAATGATCTACCCTCGTATTAAAAAAAAATGCAAACGTAAACACTGTTTTGTTGATCTAAGAATGAAAAAGTTAGTGTTAGTTAGTTAGTTAGCTTTTTTAATGGACATTTGAAAATTATTTTTAATGATAGAAATACAAGAAATAAAACCGCGTACCACTTTAGGCCTATCCTATCTACAATGTCAATAAAAAAATTATCGAATAATTATGTATTATCAAAGATTAACACCTGTTAATCATCAAATTACTACCATTTTTTTTTTTTGTAAATCGTTTAAGCAGCAATAAGGATTAACATAAACGATTTCTAAATTCAATATTGTTAAAAGTACCTTAGTCACTTATCAGATTTATAAACAATTCACTTGTGCACGAACATTGTTTTCGAACTTTTGTAGGTCATAGGTGAACAAAAAAGAAAAAAACAATTAGGTTATATGCATTCATAAAATATTGAAATACCTAATTGGTTTTATGAAAATAATCATTATATGGCTATTAAAATACTTCATGAGGTAGGAAAATGATGATATAATAAAAGCTTTTTAGGTAATAAGTGTCCTATGATAATTATTATAAGTTATTAAACACATTAACGATTCGCCGGGAAGATGGGACCATGTCAAGAAGGTTTTATTGTCGAAAGCTTAGATAATTTCGTAAATGATAGTGACGTATGGAAGTGACTTACTGTATATCCACTAACAATTATCAAGAAATGTAGGTAAATAAGTATTTGAACATATAAAAGATTACTACAAAAATATTGGTAAACCGGATTGAGTTTTTGTCGGCTCTTCGCGGTAACTGAAGTGTTTTCCGAAACAGTGGTAGGTACCTACCTAATGTTTGACATTGATTTATATCACAATAAATACCTTTTAATCTATTAACAGATACAGGTAGGTACTTGGTTACATTTTTTTGTCAGGGTTAGGTTACGGGCTTGTCCACAATATTACCTGATAATAGCATAAACAGCGAGTTTTTATCTGCCTCATCATCCTAGTGGTCCCAAGCGTGACTGCTATGCTCGAGGTCCTGGGTTCGATTCCCAGGTCGAGCAAAGTGTTATTGGGTTTTTCCTATGAAATTCTCAGTAGCAGCTCGGAGTTTGGTTTCGTGCCCGATTAATGGCAATAGGCTCGCCCCCTATTACATGGGACCTGAAAACACTCGGCGAACTGTTGGTGTACACTAGTACACCTCTTCCTAACCCTTCGGGGAATACAGGCATGATGGTGTATGTTTATTTTATTTGTAATACACGGCTGCCAGAACAAACAAGGTCTTTGAAGACAGATTTTTCATTTCAATTCAAAGGATCATAAAAAAAAATATTTTATAGGTAGAGCGTTATGACCACAACCTCACCTGATGATAAGTGACGATGTGGCCCAAGATCATCATCTTAGATAGTCTACTACTAGATAGTCAGGCGGGCAATAGAAAAAGCCCTACCGCCATGTTATGGTTTCATCACGATGTGTTCCTTCACCGGGCGTTCAGGCTCATTGCAGATTTCGAACTCACGTCGATCGACGCGTTGTTTGTACACGCTACCCAGATTGATACAGTCATCATCGTTGCTTCTTTTCTTGACAGAAATCTGAAGCATAATAAGTTTATCGTAAATTATGTGTTTACATTTGATAAAGGCGAACTCGCTCCAATACCGGTTGGGCACGTATCGCTGGTAAGAGATCTGACGCTTACGCCTTGGAAGGTGGGTTCTCCCTTGATATGGGATGCCACGTGTGTCGATCCTTTTGGCACTGTCCCAACTACCATTTACTTCAGTAAGTGCTGGCGCAGCAATTGCCTTTAGCGCCACATGACAATGGTTTTGCCTATCTTTTTAAATGTTATTAACAGTCTGATTATGGTTATATGGGAAGCAAAACTTGAAAATTTAGGTCTGTTGAATTTTTTTAATGAAATTAATATCATAGTTTACGATTTGAACGATGGATAAGCGTAATTAGATTTTGTTTTGTTCGTTATGGTTCTGGAAAAGTTTTCAGGAAAAAATTGGGATAGGTGGCACCGCCTGTGGTCGATGTAATGACTATTAGAAAGGGCAAAATGACTGTCCCGGGCTAGTTGGTATTTAAATACCAATGAAAATCTTATGTTTCAAAATGAATATTATTTCCGATAAATTTATTTTATAGGCTGATTTGTTTGAACTAGACCTTTGAAGAGCTCGTGAACACACGCCAATTTGTGAGTTTATAAACATATCTAAAGCGGTGAAAGGTCTTGTCACCTCGGAAACATCCCAGAATATTAAAAAAATGGCACAAGTCAAAACAAAACCAAAAAAGAATCGTTTTCAATAACTAAAATGATTTATTTGAGTTAGGTATACATATATCATTATTTATTATGTGTTAAATATATTTAACAATACTTTATAAATATCATATATTATTTTTTAATGATATTAAATAACTTATAGTCTAGAAAACATTACATTTACCTTTGTAGACATGTCTTAAACTATATTCTAATGAGATACGGTTCAGATTTGCATTTTAGTTTAGCGCTGGCAACCACCCGCGAATTTGTTTATTTGTTATAGAAGAGCCAACAGCGCACATATTAATTAATACTTGAGCCATTTTTACAATTCATTCTAAGTCTAATACAGATATGCGAACCTATTATAGACGTACATTACAAAGATAAAATAAATAACACAAATGTAATTTAAAAATTAAATTAAGTTACGTACAAGTAAGTTATTACAACGTATGAAAAACTACTAATGATAAAAATTAATAATGGAAAAGAAATATACAGTGACTATTGATTCTCAATATCGATTATTGTAAACAATATTAAGTGTCTAAAGTGAAATAACTTCTAAACCCTTGGAAATAAGGTTCGGTAATGTCTGTGCAAATATGTCAAAATTCTCTATTAATCCATTAAACTCATTGTACGTTCTGCACATTCTCACGACAGGCGAGTTATATCCGAGATTGGTTCTACAGGGTAGTTGAGAGAAAGTTTTACTAATTCTCTTTCTAGGATAAATATGGGGAAAATTAAATTAAATTACTTGAACATAAAATTTGTACGTGTTTTTGAGTCTTATGATACTTAACATGTAGGTAGAAAGATATATTAAACAAACCGTTCGATCAACGCACGTTGATAAAGAGGCTTAACGACTTTCGATGTACTTTTTAAGACTTGGTTTCCAAATAGACCCTAAACATTCATTAAAGTAAAATTTAGTAAAAAATAAAATTGTACCTACCTATAACCGTCAGCGAGAAGGAAGCTTTTGAATTAGTGAAGGATTCTTTTAAACCGCATCGGTAGTTTCGAAAATTACCTCCTGAATGCAAAGTTTACCACTTTATATTGTAATATCTGGGCGACCGAGCTGTGCTCGATGTCTTATAAACAAAAAAAGAAAAACACCTATCTAGGTAAATCTGGAATGTAAACAATAATCTAAATGCAAAGTTTCATCAAAATCGTTGAAGCTGATAAGATAGGTAGGTACAATTAATAAAATTGTAGTGTATTTAATGTCAAAATAACAGCTTTTTACTAAATGCATATGAAAGTATATACGGTAGCCATATATGTATGCACCAGAATTGGTTTACCACGACCAGTTTTTTTCTTTATTTGATCAAAACCCTAATTCTTTTTTAAAATATAAAAGTAGCCTAAGTTACTCCTTATAACATCAGCTATCTGCTAGGGAAAATCCCGTAAAGATAGGTTCAACCGTTTCGGAGATTAACCGGAACAAACAGGCAGATAAACAAAATAAATGTGTTTTTTTTATTGGTATCGTATTACTTTTAACTGAATTAAAAAGCTGTTATTTTGACATTAGGCACAAAAAGACACGTGAATTTTATTAATTGTATAAATAGATTTATTTCATAAAGAATATGTACCCATACTTAGTAATAAGTAGGTATACAATATGTTTGCACCTTATCATAAATTGAATTATATTCAACGCCAGTGTCTGAATTGAACCATGTCCAATATTAAGTACCTACAATTATTACCAAAAAAATCCTTTGAAACCTTATAATATAAATTCTTATTAAAAAATAAATAAATCGATAATAATGAAGAAAAGTAAATACATGAGTTTATATAGTTTTTCACCATATTTGTGATGATTAACTGTTTACAGGTATAAGTACTTAATTTCCTTGTTTATTTAAGGTCGCATGTCGCACATTCACAAATTATTATTTATAACAGTTGCAAGTGAACTGTGTCAAGTATCTTTACAGATATTCACATCTTATTACACTTTACTGCAGCACATCAACAAAAACAAATTACAAATATCAAGTTCGCCACAAAGCAAATCAAATAGCGAATAATTCATACAATTGTAGAAGAACTATTGCAAAGGGAGGATCCTCCGACCAGACGGGTGTTATGTCTAGCGGGCAGCTGCCCAACGGTTTTTTTTTTTTTTTTTTTTTTTTTTTTTTTTTTTTTTTTTTTTTTTTTTATTAGACCTGACTACACTGTTAGCCTTAGGGGCCCTAAAGCCGCTGCGGCTTTTACAGCTTCACCGGACTTGGGGGCGAGCGCAGAGGGCACTCAGCCGCGAAAGTTTTGTGGACGACTCGCACGAGGGTGCCAAAGTGGCCGGACCTCGGCTCGGGCGGTCGTCGCGTTCGCAAATAGGTCGCGATCTATTCGAATCCCTACACCTACGATTCGAGCTAACTAAATATACACATAGGCACGTTCCCTTCCTCCTGGGAGGAAGGAAGGAACCGTGCGTATGTGTATTCAGTAATCGGAATGTTTCTACACTAACTAGCGCTAACTAACTAGCGTAAAAAGAAAAAAAAGGTCTTCACAAAATGAATATTATTTCCGATAAATTTATTTTATAGGCTGATTTGTTTGAACTAGACCTTTGAAGAGCTCGTGAACACACGCCAATTTGTGAGTTTATAAACATATCTAAAGCGGTGAAAGGTCTTGTCACCTCGGAAACATCCCAGAATATTAAAAAAATGGCACAAGTCAAAACAAAACCAAAAAAGAATCGTTTTCAATAACTAAAATGATTTATTTGAGTTAGGTATACATATATCATTATTTATTATGTGTTAAATATATTTAACAATACTTTATAAATATCATATATTATTTTTTAATGATATTAAATAACTTATAGTCTAGAAAACATTACATTTACCTTTGTAGACATGTCTTAAACTATATTCTAATGAGATACGGTTCAGATTTGCATTTTAGTTTAGCGCTGGCAACCACCCGCGAATTTGTTTATTTGTTATAGAAGAGCCAACAGCGCACATATTAATTAATACTTGAGCCATTTTTACAATTCATTCTAAGTCTAATACAGATATGCGAACCTATTATAGACGTACATTACAAAGATAAAATAAATAACACAAATGTAATTTAAAAATTAAATTAAGTTACGTACAAGTAAGTTATTACAACGTATGAAAAACTACTAATGATAAAAATTAATAATGGAAAAGAAATATACAGTGACTATTGATTCTCAATATCGATTATTGTAAACAATATTAAGTGTCTAAAGTGAAATAACTTCTAAACCCTTGGAAATAAGGTTCGGTAATGTCTGTGCAAATATGTCAAAATTCTCTATTAATCCATTAAACTCATTGTACGTTCTGCACATTCTCACGACAGGCGAGTTATATCCGAGATTGGTTCTACAGGGTAGTTGAGAGAAAGTTTTACTAATTCTCTTTCTAGGATAAATATGGGGAAAATTAAATTAAATTACTTGAACATAAAATTTGTACGTGTTTTTGAGTCTTATGATACTTAACATGTAGGTAGAAAGATATATTAAACAAACCGTTCGATCAACGCACGTTGATAAAGAGGCTTAACGACTTTCGATGTACTTTTTAAGACTTGGTTTCCAAATAGACCCTAAACATTCATTAAAGTAAAATTTAGTAAAAAATAAAATTGTACCTACCTATAACCGTCAGCGAGAAGGAAGCTTTTGAATTAGTGAAGGATTCTTTTAAACCGCATCGGTAGTTTCGAAAATTACCTCCTGAATGCAAAGTTTACCACTTTATATTGTAATATCTGGGCGACCGAGCTGTGCTCGATGTCTTATAAACAAAAAAAGAAAAACACCTATCTAGGTAAATCTGGAATGTAAACAATAATCTAAATGCAAAGTTTCATCAAAATCGTTGAAGCTGATAAGATAGGTAGGTACAAGTAATAAAATTGTAGTGTCTTTAATGTCAAAATAACAGCTTTTTACTAAATGCATATGAAAGTATATACGGTAGCCATTTATGTATGCGCCAGAATTGGTTTACCATGAGCAGATTTTTCTTTATTTGATCAGCATCCTAATTCTTTTTTGAAAATAAAAGTAGCCTAAGTTACTCCTTATAACATCAGCTATCTACCAGTGAAAGTCCCGTAAAGATAGGTCCAACCGCTTCGGAGATTACCCGGAACAAACAGGCTGACAAACAAAATAAATTAAATGTGTTTTTTTTTATTGGTATCGTATTTACTTTTAACTGAATTAAAAAGCTGTTATTTTGACATTAGGCACAAAAAGACACGTGAATTTTATTAATTGTATAAATAGATTTATTTCATAAAGAATATGTACCCATACTTAGTAATAAGTAGGTATACAATATGTTTGCACCTTATCATAAATTGAATTATATTCAACGCCAGTGTCTGAATTGAACCATGTCCAATATTAAGTACCTACAATTATTACCAAAAAAATCCTTTGAAACCTTAAAATATAAATTCTTATTAAAAAATAAATAAATCGATAATAATGAAGAAAAGTAAATACATGAGTTTATATGGGTTTTCACCATATTTGTGATGATTAACTGTTTACAGGTATAAGTACTTAATTTCCTTGTTTATTTAAGGTCGCATGTCGCACATTCACAAATTATTATTTATAACAGTTGCAAGTGAACTGTGTCAAGTATCTTTACTTACAGATATTCACATCTTATTACACTTTACCGCAGCACATCAACAAAAACAAATTACAAATATCAAGTTCGCCACAAAGCAAATCAAATAGCGAATAATTCATACAATTGTAGAAGAACTATTGCAAAGGGAGGATCCTCCGACCAGACGGGTGTTATGTCTGGCGGGCAGCTGCCCAACGGTTGTAGTCGGGTTCTTGTATATATACTCAATTGAAGAGTTAATTTCTATAGCGCGATGTAGGATGCGTCGTATGTGGCTCGATAGATGTCGCTATGTGTCGCGCTATGTAGATGTCGCTACACAATTTTAAGTGAAAATTCCAGAACGAGCAAATGAGATGTCATTATCAACATTGTTTTTGTTACCATCACTGAGTATATAACTCTTTAAGGCGATTCAAAGGTGAACCGAAGATGTTACCTATTTTATAAGTAGATACGGCATTGACGCTCTTTACGTGTCATCGTAAATGGTGGCAATTACCCTCGGTTTACTTTCGACTTGATACCGGCGTGAGCGAGAAGAAACTTTTATCCTTTTCTGATAACAGAGTTTCCGCCTTACGCTGTAATTTCCTATCTCTTTTGCTTCAACATGCCGATAACAACATTTGTATGGTTTTGAAATTGCTTTTAGTGAGAGTATAACGCGTTTATTTATAAAACGGCATTGCGTATCACCATTAACAGTAAGTGTACATCCAGTTAAAATAGATCCTCTTCTAGGCTTTTCATGAAATGTTCTTACCAGCAGCTTTGATTTAAAAAAAACGGTGCCTAGGTATAGTTTTTTTAAATTAGTTTATATCACAAAAAGATGTGTATTTAAACGTTTAGTTCACAATTTCTATAAAATATCAGTACAATAGCACGCCCATGTATTGTTATGCAGCGAAGGGCAGGAATTTCAACCCCAAATTTGGCAAAGGGCGTGACTGGGCGGGAGCCACGCCTTCGACTGTGCCTTTGGACCGCGATATTGACTTTTTATGACTTACAATATTTTGCTCCTAGGGTGCCAAATGGAGCTCTTTCTATATTATATCAGTAACCCGTTAACCTAGAAACTCGTTTTTGTGCATCATTATTTTCATTATAGATTTTATTA
This sequence comes from Saturnia japonica, assembly GCA_033032175.1. Lineage (NCBI taxonomy): Eukaryota > Metazoa > Arthropoda > Insecta > Lepidoptera > Saturniidae > Saturnia > Saturnia japonica. The sequence goes on from CM065330.1 coordinate 3,590,335, forward strand.
GATATATCATATTAATTTCCAACTTTATACTTTAAGTAGTTCTCGACAAACAGACCCGTTTATTTTATTTTCTATACAGAACCCTAAACAGAAGATAAATAATAAAACATGCCTCATTTCCTCAGCCAATTATCTAGTTTACCTACGCTTATGTTATGGAGATTTGCTATCGGCCATTCCTGATGCAAAGGATGCCAATTAGACCGATTTGTATTTTTAAATGGGGTGATTTCATCCCTTGACTTATGTCTACATCATTAAACCTAGTTGTTTATCAGTTTTACAATCTGCACAATTAATACAATTGAAGTGTCTGTTTGTAATGTCCAAATATCAGCTTTTTACTATACGCATATGAAAGTACCTATCTATAAACTATACCAATAACAAAAAACCCATTTTTACAATTTATATCTATATGTCTGCCCGTCTGTTTGTTAAGGGTAATCTCCGAAACGGTTGGATCGATTTTCACAGGACTTTCACAGGTAAATAGCTAATGTTATAAGGAGGGACTTAGGCTACTTTCATTATATAATATTTTTATCTAATACATGAACAATGTACTATTAAACTTACGGAATAGTTCGTTCTACTTCAGTGTCACGAATTATTTCTTATTAGTACTTACTACATAGGTATACTATACAAGCCTATGTGCTAGTGTGTTATGGATGCATGACGGACATCGACCTTGTGTCGGTTGTAACATTTAGTTTAATCTATTTTCATTGTAAAAAATGAAAAACAAAACTCAAACTATAAAAAATAATAGGATATGAGAGATTCATCAACGGAGATAGTTAAAAATTCACAGAAACTGTAACCGGTTCTACACTAATCTAACTACTAGCGTAAAAAAAGAAAAAAAAGGTCCCTCACAGAACCTATGTACCTGTGTGGTGTGCACGTGTGTATGTTCATACGTGTGTAGTGTTGTATGTAGGTAGCTAAGTGATGCACGTACAGTGTCACTTGTATCGCGCGGGCGGTTGCCTGACCCAAGGGTTTCACACCGAGGAACGGACCTAGGCTTGGGTTACCGCTAGAGAGGGTGGACGTGACGGGTGTGCGGGAGCGAAGTTGACCGCCCGCCCTCTGCGGAGAGAGCGGTGGTTACGCGGGCGTGGGCGCTGGCACGCTCTGTTTGGAGAGACGGATGTGTAATATTTATTCGAATTTTCGATGTGATCGTCGGGATCAATAAAAATATTGCGCGGCCGGCGTTTGCACCGGATGTCCGTGGGTGCCGGAACATAAGTGGCGGCTGTTTTTATTAACGGATTCGCGTGGTTCGACGCGGTGTCGAAATACGAACGGGAGAGCTGTTTAACGTAGGCATGTATCGAAGGAAGCTCCATATCTCTATGGAGATCTACGCTTCGAACATACCACGGGGCCCCGGTGAGACGATAGAGGAACCTATTCTGTATCGATTGTAACCGTTTGAAACTCGACTCGGACATATGTGCGAACACGGCGCAACTGTATGTCAAAATTGGTCGAATACACGTCTTGTAGAGCGTGAGCTTATGTCGCGTGGACATTTTACTCACCAAACACAACAGAGGATGCAACCGGCCCAGGACCCACGCGGCCCTGTTCCTAACCTTACGGATGTGGGGTCTAAAAGAGAGCCTACTATCTAGGGTTACCCCTAGATATTTGGTCTCTCTTACATACGGAATCGGATTATCGTAGAGCTTAACAGGTTTAAGCTTCCACGGTATCTGTGACGAATCCGCATCGAAGAGCATCGCGGCGCTCTTCGAGGGATTAACGGCTATACGCCACTCGTTAAACCACTTCCCGAGAGTGGTCACGGAGCGTTGGACTTTGTGTCTGAGGTGGGATCTATTCCTATCTGAGGCATATAAGACTGTATCGTCAGCGTATAGCCCTACCTCGACCTCCGGGAGTCGAGGTAGGTCACTGACGTACAGGTTAAATAGGCTAGGAGCCAGGATCGAACCTTGGGGAACGCCTGAGCGTATTGGACGGGGCGTGGACAATTCACCTTCCACTCTATAGCGAAAGGTGCGATCTGTTAGATAGTCGCGAATTATTTTAATTAGCCTATCGGGGACTTCAAAGTGATACAACTTGTAGATCAATCCCTCGTGCCAGACCTTATCGAAGGCCTTGGCAACGTCGAAAAAGACCGCAAGTGTACGGCGGGGTTTATATAATTCAGCAAAATTAAATGCAACGTGCTCCGTGAGGCGGTGCACTTGATGAGTGCAAGAATATCTAGCACGGAAACCGAATTGCTCAGGCGGATAGAGGTCTTTCTCCTCTATTACTGACTTGAGACGGTTCAGAAGGATCCGCTCGTACATTTTCCCTAAAGTATTTAGGAGACTGATCGGGCGATAGCTGTCGGGAAGCGACGCGCTCTTGCCGGGCTTACGGATACCTATGACTATGGCCTTTTTCCAGGCGGCTGGAAAATGGTAGTGGGCTATGGCTACATTGAAGATGCAGACCAAAAGAGCTATGAGGCGATCGGGAAGAAGTCTAAGTACTTCATTCCTGATCCCGTCGGGACCTGGCCCAACGGTTGTAGTCGGGTTCTTGTATATATACTCAATTGAAGAGCTAATTTCTATAGCGCGATGTAGGATGCGTCGTATGTGGCTCGATAGATGTCGCTATGTGTCGCGCTATGTAGATGTCGCTACACAATTTTAAGTGAAAATTCCAGAACGAGCAAATGAGATGTCATTATCAACATTGTTTTTGTTACCATCACTGAGTATATAACTCTATAAGGCGATTCAAAGGTGAACCGAAGATGTTAGCTATTTTATAAGTAGATACGGCATTGACGCTCTTTACGTGTCATCGTAAATGGTGGCAATTACCCTCGGTTTACTTTCGACTTGATACCGGCGTGAGCGAGAAGAAACTTTTATCCTTTTCTGATAACAGAGTTTCCGCCTTACGCTGTAATTTCCTATCTCTTTTGCTTCAACATGCCGATAACAACATTTGTATCGTTTTGAAATTGCTTTTAGTGAGAGTATAACGCGTTTATTTATAAAACGGCATTGCGTATCACCATTAACAGTAAGTGTACATCCAGTTAAAATAGATCCTCTTCTAGGCTTTTCATGAAATGTTCTTACCAGCAGCTTTGATTTAAAAAAAACGGTGCCTAGGTATAGTTTTTTTAAATTAGTTTATATCACAAAAAGATGTGTATTTAAAAGTTTAGTTCACAATTTCTATAAAATATCAGTACAATAGCACGCCCATGTATTGTTATGCAGCGAAGGGCAGGAATTTCAACCCCAAATTTGGCAAAGGGCGTGACTGGGCGGGAGCCACGCCTTCGACTGTGCCTTTGGACCGCGATATTGACTTTTTATGACTTACAATATTTTGCTCCTAGGGTGCCAAATGGAGCTCTTTCTATATTATATCAATAACCCGTTTAACCTAGAAACTCGTTTTTGTGCATCATTATTTTCTTTATAGATTTTATTAGATATATCATATTAATTTCCAACTTTATACTTTAAGTAGTTCTCGACAAACAGATCCGTTTATTTTATTTTCTATACAGAACCCTAAAACAGAAGATAAATAATAAAACATGCCTCATTTCCTCAGCCAATTATCGAGTTTACCTACGCTTATGTTATGGAGATTTGCTATCGGCCATTCCTGATGCAAAGGATGCCAATTAGACCGATTTGTATTTTTAAATGGGGTGATTTCATCCCTTGACTTATGTCTACATCATTAAACCTAATTGTTTATCAGTTTTACAATGTGCACAATTAATACAATTGAAGTGTCTGTTTGTAATGTCCAAATATCAGCTTTTTACTATACGCATATGAAAGTACCTATCTATAAACTATACCAATAACAAAAAACCCATTTTTACAATTTATATCTATATGTCTGCCCGTCTGTTTGTTAAGGGTAATCTCCGAAACGGTTGGATCGATTTTCACAGGACTTTCACAGGTAAATAGCTAATGTTATAAGGAGGGACTTAGGCTACTTTTATTATATAATATTTTTATCTAATACATGAACAATGTACTATTAAACTTACGGAATAGTTCGTTCTACTTCAGTGTCACGAATTATTTCTTATTAGTACTTACTACATAGGTATACTATACAAGCCTATGTACTAGTGTGTTATGGATGCATGACGGACATCGACCTTGTGTCGGTTGTAACATTTAGTTTAATCTATTTTCATTGTAAAAAAAAAAAACAAAATCAAACTATAAAAAATAATAGGATATGAGAGATTCATCAACGGAGATAGTTAAAAATTCACAGAAACTGTAACCGGTTGTTTTCGATTTATTTCGTGCAAGTTATAGTAAACTACACGAAAACGCGTGAACTCATCGCAAACGCTTGACACAGGCTCCTTTGATTTGTGCATCAAACCGACTTAGCTCGGATCGGTGGCAAGCCAAGTCAAACGCTCTATCCACACGTTTGAATTTGTGAATGTTTGCTAAAGTTTGTCAAACATGTGGACGGGGCTTTAGAGTCGTAGCGTGGAGTTATATAATAAAGCCCCCTCAAATAAGTAACAAAATGCAAAAAGTTTTTGAAGTGATATCTTCTTATGGGAGGGTAAACCGCTTCATAACGTAACGCGTTACGGAGCCACTCTGTCTGGCTTCCCTTATCTACTCAGTGTTCTAATGTACATATTCAAGAATTGTAACTAAGGATAAAATATTTTATAAACAATGAAAGATTTTATTAATAAATAACCTTTCCTTACATTATCATATTAATATACATAAAGTTTAAGTAATAACATAAGCTTTTCTCAAGTTAAACAATTTCAATATTAAATAGTTCAACTTAGATAAACTACAGACGCACAGTTTTTTTTTAAATTAATCTTAGACGTATTACGTATTACGATAGGCAAGACTAACAATCATTTTTAAACTATGATCTAGAGTTTATGATTTTAAACAAATACACAAAAATAACATCTTTTGAGCTTTATCAAAATATTTTTATTGTGGTATATTATATAACCTTTAGTGTATGATCACGATCTCACCAGATTTTAAGTGACTATATGGTCGAAGATGGTAACACGCTAAGTCTATTGTAAACTGGCTTCTCAAGTGCAGCCGCCGGAACACATATAAAGGTGTTTGGCGAAAGATTTTCAACTTGAGAGTGGTAGCTAGCCAGGCGGGAGTTGTAATATCCCATACCACCAAATTATGGCCGTATCACGATGTTAGGCCGTAAGTTCCTACCTATTTTTAAGCCAAGTACATGATCACGTGACTAACTTCTGTAATAGTTAACTGTTTAGTTTGGAATTATATAAATGACCGTTGGTATATAAAATTGTGGCGCAGTGATTATTTTATTTATAAAACATATTTATTTAAGGTCTGACCGAGGTGATGATTGTAGAATTCCAATAATATGTTTTTTTTTTTTAATATAATTATTAAAAGTATTATATAATCAGAATCAAAATTTAGTGTAAAAAACAACCCTATCTAAATCATAAATATACAATTATGAGATATAATAAAAAACAATACCTACCATTTACATAAATTGTTTTCAAGTTGAATTATTAGAGAAATTAATATCATAAACCAATTACATTTATTGGGCATATTAATAATAAGTATTTTTATTATGATATGCAATTTAGATATTAAAAAATATTGAATTAGGTGAGACTTATTGAATTTATTTCCGATAATTGGGTAGGTATTATAATGTATATTATATCCAATGTAGGTCTAAAACGCGACTTACTGTTTGACTTACTCGACGTGACAGATGTCGCATCAGATAACAGTGAGTGTAGTGTGCCGAAACATCATTAGTGTTAATGCGCAGATGAGGTAGTTACTAGAAACTATCCCCGTTAACTATAAGACACCTCAACGCTTCAGTCGGCTCAAGTCCGGTGAAGCTGTAAAAGCCGCAGCGGCTCTGTTTTAGGATAGGGCCCCTAAGGCTAACAGGGTAGCCAGTTCTAAAAAAAAAAAAAAAAAAACGCTTCAGTCGGCTCGCGACCACGGCCTGTGTAACCAGACCGACACGTCGAGTAAATTAAATATGAAGCCGCATTCTTATAAGTGGGGGAATAAAATATTTTAAAACTATTTAGAATTTCATATTAAAGTACAGTTGTGTAATTGACTAATGCGCTCTCCCACCAATTAGAAGCCGCTTTGACAAGCAAACCGTGGCATATATACGGCCGTGGGGCCTCTCGACAAATCTTATTTGCAATCGCGGCATCCACCCAAGCCGAGGTCCGTCCACTTTGGCACCCTTGTGCGAGTTGTCTTTACTTTCGTTACTGGTGCCTTAAGCGCTCGCCCTCGAGTCACGGTGAAGCTGTAAAAGCCGTTTGAGTCTCTAGGGCCCCTATGGCTAACAGTACAGTCAGACAGAAAAAGAATTTGTCCAATCGCAGACACGGTACATGCTTATTATTCTCTCCCTCAAAATAATATTTGAATGTATAAAAACACGATAGTTTAGAAAAAATTAGGTAAATATTTTTAGGGCAATTAGACGGTATCGTTCCTGAAAGAAGGTACAAAGAGCACAATCTAAAAACAAAAGCGAGATTGCGCTTGGTTTTGTAAACTGTAAACATGTGTTGCTAACCTTTGAACGACCTTATCATTTCTTTTTTATTAATGGTCTGATACGGCTTGGTACTGCCCATTATCCACTTAGGTCGACGCGATATCGCAATGTGCTCTCACTGAAACACCATCGCTTCTAAATCGTACGATTTTGCCCCCTTTTTAAGTAATTTTAGCTCTTACTTTGAGTACCACTGATCTACTCCTTCCTATGGGATAACCACATTGAGACGCCGCGCCGCGCCGCCGACAGATGACTATACGAAGCCGAGAAATGCCGCTTATCTCCCCTTATAGCTCGTTGTATTTACGGTCGGTACAGTTGTAACTGCGGGGCAAGTCTATTAAAATATAGATTACATAATTCTACTGTAACATATTATCAATCTAATAATTGAATTGTACTTTACACTCATGTGTTTTCGAGACAGACGAAATTAAAAATTATCTAAAACAATAAGCATTTATTTATATAATACCCTTCCTAAGTATAACCATTATAATAAAATTAATACAATCTAAATTCCACAAAATTACATTATAATCTGGCAATACAGGCGCATTACGCGTGTTATTTTGTCATAAAAATAAATCGAATCAAATCTTTAACTTATCGTTAATTACAGATAATTCTTGATAAGAAACTTTATTTTTTTATACATTTATTATCAACGTTTACCCGCGTCCAACGATAAGGGCGCTTGTCAGGAATATGGATAACAATCTCGATTGATGGCTTTATTAATCTATTTATATATTTATTTTTTCAATGCGCCATTTAGATTCAAATAATTATATAATAACATCATTTTAATATTCTAAAATAAAAATAAAACCGTCAAATCAAAACTAAAGGGGCCATATAGACAACTTTGAGTAGCACTGCTTTGGAATGTAGAATGTTTAATTATGATCATAGAAAGGTTAGATAACATTTGACGAGTTATTCATGTACTGCTGTTTTTAATGACATATCTGAGCTACTATTCCCGATTAGTATATATTTGTAGTAAGGTAAATTATCTTTAACTTAAGACAGTTATCGGTTTCCCTCTATGTATCCAAGCTATAGGATATGGATATATATTATGTAGATACGTAGATAGTCCATTGATAGGATATTGAAAAAGGCCCCAAAAAATACGCTTCAATTTTTTACTTCTAACGTGAAAATATAGTTAATAATTTAACACGTTTTAAGAATCCTTACCAAAAATCAACTCTATCAAAAAAGTTTGCTTAAATATTTTTTTTAATTCCAAAATGGTTAAAAATGTTTTTATTTTTTCTCTTCATGTAATTGTTTTTTTTTTATTTAATGAAGATATCGACCAAGCATCTAAGGAGTAAACGAAATAATCAAAATCTATCTAGTAGTTTTTGCGTGATGTGCGCTCAACGATAAACCCTATCATTACATTTATGTAGGTACTTGGAACTGTCGGTTCAAAATTTTGAATTTACTTTTACGAGCGAAACCGACGAAATAGCTAGTGTTGCATTATATAAAAAAATATCTGCAAAAAAATATGTATACATACACTTATCAATGTATAATCTATATCTACGTGATATACAATCATGATTGAGAAGTATTTGGTAGCTACTATAATTAACTGTTAGGTAATTAGGTATGATAGTGGACACTCAAAATTGACAAATACGTAATTAGTTAGTAGGTAATTATATCAACGCAGATCCGGGTTCGATTCCCAATTTAGGATTGGCTGAAATTCCTGATGGTAAACACAGTATAATCGAAAAACGATGGCAACCATCCAGAGATTAACAATCCATCCTCGGTTGTCGCTGTCGGCCTGCAAGCCTTTAGGCGGCTGGATTTAAAAATGGCTGATTTTGGAAAACGCTCTTTAGCGATGGAATCCCTTTTGAAATTATTCATTTTAATTATTTTATAGTGCCCAGATAAAACCAATACCGCTTTATCTTCATGTTTTGAGGAAAAACATACAAAAATAGGTATTTGCATTATGACTGTATTGATATTCCATCATAAATTGATTCATTTTTTTCTTTGGGAGGTAGGATGTTTTACTCGACGGCGAAAAAGGAGGGTTATATTTTTCGAGCATATGTAACTACCTACATATTGTCTATTACTTTGGCACACTCTGTAGCTTAAACGGCTTGATTGATTTTGGCTTATGAGGTTTCGTTAAATTCATCTTAATTGTGTGAGTGACATAGGCAAAATAATACTGTTAAAAAAATTTTTTTTACTCAAGTGTTTTTGTTGCAGTGGGGTTTTTTGTTTCCTATTTATTAATAATTAAGCTTATTTATTTTTGACCACCTATTGTTTAGTTTATTTTTTCAATCTGAGATACGTTAACCTAACCTAGAAACAGTAATTTTAGCAAGTTGCACGAGGACAAATAGGCCCAATTCTGATTTTAACTTGTCCTCAACAGTCACAAATAGGTATTAATCGATTGATTTCTAGATTCAAATAAGACAAAGTCCGAACCCCCCTTATCTATAGCTTTTCTCAAAGGTTGGTGATTTTATCATTATATGATATCAATGGCTTATTTTATTATATGAACAGCTTACAGTATGCGATGAGATGGTTTGATAGAAGAAAATTAAACCGACACACGATTTAAAAAATTGCGTAAGAAGTACCCAATATTAGCTATCTTTCTCCTTCTCTCTACGTTATATCTTTCGTTTCTCTTATGTAACGAAATGTGCTTAAACGAGACGCGTCGTTGAAGCACTTTTAATTCTGAGTAAGTCTGAGGAGAGACATTTCCTCATTATGCGTAGTCTACCGTTTGTATAATGGATTGTGTTCCGAGGAATTGTTCGACATGATTCCTTCGGCTAATTTATACCACCACATCACTCGCCATCAGCAGGGAGTTCATCCTCTCGCTTTGGAACCAAGATGTTCGCGGACAGTAGGTACGATTTCAGAGGAATTTCCTTCCGCGATCACTCCGGTTATGGAATGAGCTCACTGGTGAGGCTTTCTCAGGGGACTACAGTATGGGGTTCTTCAAGAAGGGAGTACAGGGTTTTAAAGTGTCGACAACACCCATATGATGCTTCAGGTGGACCACAGGCTTGTTTCGCCACCATCGTGGTATAAAAAAACTCATGCAATTATCGAATCTCCGTTCAAGAAGTTACACTTTATAAAAGTAAAAGTCAGTATAATGAATCCACATTATATTCAGTAATAATAAATAATAACAACGTTCTGTTTGTGTGATTCTGCTTGGCGAAGACGTCTTCGTCGAACGTATTGGCGATTTCAAACGCCGAGAAATCAAATTCTATATTTTTCCCACATACAGTGGTACTACAAAAACTTTATTCAACCGTTCCGGTTTCCCCACGATATTTTCCTTCACTGTCAGCCAATAGTGTTAACAATTTGAATTAAGTTATAATTTTTTTTTTTTTAATCATTATTTGAATAACGTTCTGAGCTTTTAATGCAAATTAACTTTTTTTAGTTTAAATTTTCCCTTTCTCACTTTATTATTTGCGTTACAAGCTTTCCAAATTATTAGAATATTGAAATAAAAGATTGTTTTTTTTTTTAATTTTTTTTCCTATGATATCCATGTCCGGGGGGTTGATAAAAATAACTAGTCCACCATATGGGATTTAGAATAACATCACTTAGCTAAACATCGCATTGTCATCAAAACTAAACTAACTTTTTTAAATTCAGTTGCAACACTTTGTAAGGTACACGGGAATGGAACATATTAATTAGAAGGAATGAAAAGGATATAGGTAAGTTGTGTTAGTACGAAAGAGTAAACGAATGAAGAGAATGACAGGAAATGTGTAAGTGAGATATATTATATAAATTGTAATAGTGTAAGAGAGAAAGACAATAAAACGAATATGGTGTCGATCAAGTCTTTATATTTACAATTTGGCCCATAATAACAAAGCAGGTTAAATAAAAGTTTGATAAAATTCGTTTATAAGTAGTTACCACAGAGATCTAGTAGGGGGTTCGAACCGGCAAACATCGAATCGATATTCCGCCAGCCTTTACCGCTTGACCGCCATGACTTAAAAAAAATAAGTAGGTTACTTTTTTAAAGTGTATATTCACCCGTAACTTCTTTGTTGATGAACTGATTTGGATAAAATTATTTTTTTTTGAAGAATATGGTAATCTCAAGGGTGTTTCCATTTAAAATTAATTGGCATTTGACCTTCATCTTCAAAGATACACCACGGAACTCTACAAACTAATTGAATTTGGTTTTCATTTTTGTTACTAATTGTCTTGTTATTTTATTTAATGAAATATAATAGTCATTAACTGGACATAAGAAAGCTGATGTAACTTTAAATAACGCATTATCTCGGATTTGAACACAGACCGTGCATAGTATGCAGATAATGTAAAAATCATTACGTTTTTATGACACAAGAGGCGCCACATCTGATGTTCAACAGAGAACTTTTTCGTTAACAAGGTTTTGTGACGTCATTTTTTTTTAACGAATAATGTTGATCAATCTGAGATATATGGTCGTCTAGTATTTATCCACGTGAATGTTCACAGTTATTTATTAATAAATCGGTACTTCTGTCTGTATCTTTAATATTTTTCAAAAATTTCCAATAGATATACCATATGAACGACACTGAACACGAATATGCTATTTATAACCTATATAAAAATTTTTGTCTGTCTGTCCCTGTGTCTGTTTGTATGTCCGGATTTAACTCAAAATCGGCTTGACTGATTCCTATGAAATACTGTATACGAGTAGCTTATGTCATTGATCAATAGAAATTTCAATATTACTTTTAGAAATCTTAAAAAAAAATCCAAAAAAAAAACTATTTTCCTTCATTCTTGATCGTTTTTGATGAAAATTTGTACACAGGAAGTTTAAGGCATTCCATCAGACTTTGAAAATTTTCAATAATAACACTTTTAGTAAACGTAAAGAAAAACAAATATTTAAAATTCATATCATATGTATTGTTGTGTAAATTGAAATGGGGCATTTTGAATTTGATAATATTTTTCTTTATATGATTTTCTAGATAATTGCCAACCCTAAATATCTAATAATTTATTTTTCTTCTTTTAAAGACTCCGCGTGGAGCTCTGTCTCACAGATATCAACACATAAAATAAATATAATTTAACTAATGGCGTTAATCTAGATTTATCGAAATTGGAAATACCGAAAATTACATGATAACTAAAAAAAATATCTTATCAATCGTATTGCAAGTAGCCGTATAATTATCAGATAGTTCGCGCCATTCCCTTATCATTCATTACAATCAGTGATTCACTGGTTCACACTTTTAGTTCCCTTGTAAATTGCTTGTTTTATTTATCGTATTTTTATTGAGAACTAGCTGTGCCCGCGGCTGCGCTCGCGTGGACTTAAGAACGCTATTGATTGGACACGCGCAAACTATGCTACCCCTGCTCCCGATTATTTTAAATATAAAAATACTTATTGTGGGTAATCCTTAGAAGATAAACATATTGCCTTCGCTGATTTTTTTGTAGGTTTTTTAAGATCTACACTTATTTACTACAACAATTTGATATAGGTATTTCTTATGGTTTTCTCTGAGTGAGCCATTTAAAGGTCCTAAAATCGTCGTTTTACGGAATTGATTTGTTTTTTGTGTAAAAACCCTAATATTTTCTTACAATTAAATTAGCGAAAGTTACTTGTTATAATAAAAAATCTCAAAAAAAAAAATTTCTAAAAAAAATTTTTTGTAAAATTTCTTATAAAATCGGTTCAACCGTATCGGAGATTAGCTGGAATAAAAAGACGATCCAGACAAAATTTTGAAAAATTGGTTTTTACCTGACTGAGAAAAAGGAAGGTTATGTTTTTGGAACGTACGTATGTATGTATGCATATATGTATGTATATTTCTTTGGCACGCTCTGTAGCCTAAACGCCTTGATGGAATATAGCATACGAGGTTTCGTTAGATTCATCTTAATTGTGTAAGTGACATAGGCTATATATTATTTAAGGCGTTTGATAGGGAAAACCGGTCCTAGTTACTGTAATAAAAAGAGTGAGACAGACAAACACGATAGAATGAGACAGGTGTACAACAAAGACGAGTAAAGTATTAGAAAAAGGCAAGGTGTGTTATTGACAAATTGAATTTCACTTATGTCACATTACTTGCACATGCTCTGTTTTTAATAATAATTGGCACATAGGTCGCTAGTTTAATTTTGATTGTTCTAACGAAGTTACTTATCGCGAGTTGGGAGTTAAACTGAAAAAAGCGACCGACTAGACCGATAATAAAAATACACAAACATTAGGATTTTCAAACCTATGACGTTCGTGGAGTCAAAATCAAAAAATTCTATAAGCAATTGAGGCCCTAAGAGTGAACAATCAAGCCAACTTCAATGATTCTTAGGAGTTCCCTGGCGTATCTTCGAAGTTAAAGGTCCAATGCCAATGAAATTAAAATGAGACCACCTTTGAGGAACCTCCATTATCTCAATAGGTTCATAAAAATAGGATTTATGGATGAACATCCATAAAAAAATATGAAATTCGAGATAAACTCCTTCTTTTTTGAAGTCGCTTAAAATATGAACAATTTTTTTTTTTTATTAAATTCAGACATAACTTTAATTATAGTTGCATTATTTTATTGTTGTTAAAACCCTGGTGTCGATATATCGATTAATCATTAATCGATGTAATTTCGATCAATCGATTTAGATTGGTCGTTATCCGATGAGATAGTATTTTTTACGTTTCCTAGTGATGTAATTATAAAATATTAAACTTTAAGTTGATCTATTTCAAAAAATAATAAATAATACCTACCTAGACTTAAAAAATATACTTGTAGGTACAAGTATAAGAAGGTACTTAGTATTTTACAGAAAGAGTAAAAAGGGACAAAATATATTTCTTACTTATGTTTTAGGTTAGTTTATGGCCTTGTTTATGTTGGATTCCATTTATTATTCTTTTGATCTGAGGGGTCCATCTAACTGAATTATTAAAGGTACTATTTCTGCGAACTATAGTCGGGCAACTCCGTGCGCGACCATCCTCTATTTCCGACTGTTCTATAATATAGTCAGAAAAACATGGTTTAAAGTTTATCTCTTTAGTATTGATAATTCATAACTTCATACTTACGAAAAGTGCGCTTAGCTCGCAACGCGCATTTCATTATAGATGAGAAGTGGCGGTCAACCGTTTCGTTGCGTGTGATTTCTTTGGTTGCGCGTAATTTTGAATCCGTGCTATTTTGATGATTCTTTTTTCATTGGAAAGGGGATACCTCAAGGGTGGTCCCATGTTAATTTCATTGGCATTGGACCTTGTACCTCGAAATTACACCAAGGAACTCCTCAATGAGAAGTTGGTTTTTTTTTTTGTTAAAAATTGTCTGGTAACAAGTGAGCCACTGTCTGTTATAGCGTTATTTAATTATATACAAGTATGTATCCACGTGACATTGGCATAATTGAGTATAAAGACACGGTGCCATTAATTAAGAAGAAAGAAGAATCTCACCCGACGTTCAATAACGATGTTATTGCTGCAACTTCTATTTCGTAACGAACAAAAATCAATTTTATTCCTATTTACTTCCATTGTATAGTGGAGGCCAAGCACAGATACAACTTATCTAATTGGACGCCAGTAGCGTGCTGACTCAGCGGATCCTTTGTTACGCTACCGAGTTACGCGGGACGGTACCTAATGAGTTTGTTTTATCTTCACGCCGTATATCGTGCGAACGTTGGCAGAGATTATTGTGTTAATCGTTTTTGTATTTTTATTTTTATCACGGATTCTCATTTTTTTTAAATTGTGACTTCTTTGAGCACGATAATGAAGAATTTATGTGGCGTTACGTGACGGAAGTACGTAATGGTTTAAAATGTTTAGTGTTCAAATTAAACAAATTTCATTTCTACCATTCATTATTTCATTATTTTTATTTTGCGCTTGCATTTGCGTCATTCGGTAATACCTAACTCTCTCTCCCAGTCCCTTTAGGTTCACATGTTGACTGGATATCTATTCTTCGTCTTCTTGTTCTTGTTTTGGCGCCACAAAAAGCACTTGCCAGTGTCAATATTCTAAGCCTTCATAGTAGTAGGTATTTTATATTCAAAATGGCGTCTAACAAGATGGCGGCTCCTTTGTTTGAACGATCTAGAGAGTTTTTGTGACATTTCAAAATGCATGCTTTTAGTTTATATTTACCTACAATTCACTTCACATAAGCATAATAAGAAAACTATATTACGCAAAACACCACCAATATTACATAATATAGGGTCAAAAACCTAAGTTAATAAATTAGAAATAAAAACCACAACACGTCACTTCAAGATCCCGCCAAAAACTCTCGGACTTCTAGTCAGATTCTGGTCAAATGGAACCTATGAAAAAAGTAATATTGTAATCTGGTAATTGCTTAAATTCAACTATGAAAAAATATAAGCCACGGCGCCATTTTCATTGTCTATAAACTTTTTTTTTTCAACTCTACCCGAAGGCAGATGTTCCTTTCGTATATAATATATATTTCAACGAAAATAACAATAATTAGCGGGTCGCTTTTACCCCCTGAGGGGCGGTTTGAATGCCGCCCCTCAAATAAAAAAAGTTACACCCGTTTTTGTATTCGATAATAAAAGTAATTATAGTCTATGCGTGCTTCTGTAGATAAGTGTTGTTTATGGTTTGCGGCCATCTGCCATTTTGTTGTCTATATATTATATAACATTAAAAAACTATGCACGATTCTTTTTTATTTCTATTCTTTTATAGCTAAATGTTTTACGTTTTTGCATACTAATTATAGGATTTAAGTTTGATCGACATTTATAGGTAATCAAGATATAAAAACTTGCTAAAAGTTTTCTTTTCGCATGAGAACGTATCTACTCACCTCCTTGAGCCAAAACCTTTTTCGCCGTATTTTAATATGGCTTCTGCCTATGTAGACAATTTCGCCAATGTCAAGTGTGACAACTAGATGTTTTAGAGTTGACCAGTAGATTTATATGCATGACACTTGTCAGTTTACAATTTATTTAGAAAGTTATTTTGTTATATAGGCAAATACATTTTTTATTGTAGAATATAGTTATACTTATAGCCTTTTCTTATATTTAGCAGTGGCAATGGTAACACTAGTTATTACATTATTTAAGGTCAAGTAATTTTGACAATTTTGAGAAGAGAATACCTTGTTTTATTATATAATAATAGCTGTATCTACTTTACAATTTCATTCTTGTTAAATTTATTCGATTTATTATTCACCGCACGCTCACCAGATTGCATATTGTTTATAGTTTTTGGTTCACTCCTTAAAGTCGTAGCGTGAAGTTACCAAGCCTATAACCTTTCTCAATAAATAGGCTGTATTTTGTAATCTAACAAATAGTTCTAGAGATAAGCGTGTTCTTATAAACAATCTATCCAGCTTTATAGTTTTTAGTAGATATAGATTAAAATTATGTTACAGTTTAGTCTAGACAGACGTATTTACAAAAGCGCTTATAATAAACATTGACGTAGGTAATAGACCTATTTAATCTAAGATTATCCCCTAATGTATTTAGATAATGTTCCGCATTTATAACTACCAATATTCTGAGATTCGATAAGGCCGCTCGTTGTAGGTAGGCAGTAATTACTATAATTTGAAATACCCAATTAGATCTGTGACATAAGTGTAAAGTAAAGATATAACCAGGCTCCACACGTTGGCCCGAACGTTGGCGCCAACATTGCTCACTACAATATCTACCGCCAGGCATTCGGTAGTCCACGAGAGCGGAGCCGCGGACACAGCTGGTTAAAAATAAAAATAGGTACCTACAACATTGTCGATCAAGTTCCCGCCACAAACTTTACAATGAAATTCAACCACACACAACGCCGCTCACGCTAATGGATTTAAAAAATACATATATTTTTAAAAGTAGGTTTTTGTACCATAGACACACAATCAAGCAATACGTTTGTTCGAATCACGTAATGTTCCATTCACACGAATGCAAAACTTCACCTACACGATAAATTAGCTTTTGTTGTGTTC
Source organism: Saturnia japonica (assembly GCA_033032175.1). NCBI lineage: Eukaryota > Metazoa > Arthropoda > Insecta > Lepidoptera > Saturniidae > Saturnia > Saturnia japonica. The sequence continues at coordinate 3,607,056 of CM065330.1, forward strand.
TATATTCAAATGTCACGTACGAGGAAACATTAATTGAAATTTTAGTAGGTGTAGGTAGGTACTACAAACATATTTAGGCAGGGTTGCCTGGATAAAAAATTATGCTTTTAATAGAAATTATAATACATATATCGTAATTTTTATATTAATATTAATTGAACTTACTGAATGTATATATTTACTATAGTTACAAGATTAAAAGCGAAATGCGCCTTATATATACGATTAAATATAACCACAATTCGTTTATACAAACGAATCCTTATACACGATGTAAAAAATCAAACAATACCCAGTACAAAAGTCGTGACAGCGCCATCTCTTATCAATACATAAAGTAACCATGAAAATATTTGATTTATTAATATATCAACTGATCTACACAATTCAATAAAATTGCAGTGTCTGTTTGTAATGTCAAAACAACAGTTTTTTTGCAAAAACTTTATGAAAGTATACAATACGATATATATTATAACAATACGTTTAATTTTGAAAAAAAATGTCTGTACCTCCGAAACGGTGGGACCGATTTTGACGGGACTTTCATTGGCAAATAGCTAATTTTATAAGGAGTAAATTAGGTTACTTTTATTTTAAAATAAGAAATATGGTTCCGCGCAAATTTAAAAATTCTGGTCATGGTGAATCAATTGGAGCGCTTAAATGGCTCACACTGAGTAAACCATAAGAGATATGGCAAATTAATGTATTACATAATTGTAGACATTAAAAAGACCTACAAAAATGTCAGAAAGACTATACGCGTATCTTTTAAGGAACACTCACAATAAGCACTTTTGTCTTTAAAATAGCCGAGAGCGGGGGAGTAAAATTCGCGCGGGCATCTGTAGCCCACGTGAGCGAAGCCACGGGCATAGCTAGTTGATAATAAAAAAACAAGTGTAGATATTTTCGTGAATATTACCTCACCTTTAATATTATCCATGTTTGACCGTGCAAATTCCAGAAACTAACCAATTCGATTTGAAAAATTAATTTATGACTTGATAGCACGTTTATTGAAGAAGATTTCAGATGAAATAATTTTACACTACGACTTAAGGATCTAAGGAATAATCTTAAACGTCAACCCTAATCTTGCTAGCTGTAGAGAAGCGGGAACAAAAGTATCGCGGGTAAAACCGCTGATCTTAGATAGTTTATAGGTATATAGCTACATACTTTTCATAATTGTATATAAATAAGTAGACATGAGGCTATATATAGGTTAATTATGTGAAAATTTTTGCTTTTGTAATAAAATCCCTCTAATAATGACATATTATCTCACTATGCCTGGAAGTAAGCGCGACTGCCTAACTCGAGGTTCTGGGTTCGATTCCCAGGTCGAGCACACTGGTTATTGGGATTTTCTATGAAATTCTCAGTAACAACTCGGAGTTTGGCTTTGTGCTCGATTAATGCCAGTAGGCTCGCCCCCTATTACATGGGACCTAAAAAAACATATCCGGCGAAATACATTAACCTATGGTACCTATACATTTGTAAGTATACCTCTGCCTAACCCTTCGTGGGTACAGGCGTGATGATATGTATATACAGTGTTAAAGTAAAAATTAAACCTCGTCGAGTTTCTTACCTATTATCCTCAGTAGCGTCATTTTCGAACTGGTACCTACTAAATTTATAAAATATTTCATTCACAAACGCGTTGCTAGGGTGTCAAACTGAATAAAGAATATTTCAGATTTGTCTTTAAGAACTCGTGTATGATTTTCTAATTTGAAAAAAATACAGAAACAGCTTGTGATGATGGAAAAATATTAAGAAAATATTATCAATGAAAATACAAAATTGTAATTTTCTCGGTGTTTGAAATCACTGATACATCGTAGCTGAAGTGGCGATTAAACTCGCTCCTTCTCTTAGGATAAGACTTTTACATTGATCAGGTACAGAAATATATAATTTTAATAACTTATAGACATATGTATAGATACGCATATATACAATTTATGAGTAAAATATCGCAAGAAGGTTAAAAACACTATCAAAATATAGATTTAAAAATTATTCCGATGTTGCGACAAATATAGAATTTCTCTTAATCCCCAATACCTACAAACGTAAACAAAACTATTATAAATTTGTATAGAATAGGTATGATAGAATTAATGCTTCAGAAACCTATCCTGTTATACTTAACATCCACATTTTCCAATAACACAAAATAAACGTCAAAAATATCGTCAAGTGCCCGTAAATCACATGTTTTATTTACAGATACCCCGGTCTAGATTTCGAATAAAACCTCGTTCTGAAAGTGCTTCAACTTTTTCAATTGCCGTTCGCATCTCGCTCGCTCTCGTTTCTCGCGTCTTGTTTTAGTGGTCGTTGTTTACTAGGCGGGAGAATTGAAACCACGCCTTGCAACACCCTACGGCGATCTCGTTCTATCGTGAACAAAGTTCGCTGTCTCTCACTCGCTCGTGAATATCGATTTTCCCCGTTCGTTTGTTAACCCGGACAAATTCCAGCGGTGAACATTTATGTTATAAGCGGTTATTAATATATGTCGTCTTAACGTGGTAGGTTTATTTTTGCAAATAAGTCTTTGATCTTTAATATTATCTATATAAAGCGTGGAGAGGTGTTCGTTTGTATATTACAGTATATTTTAAACCATTAATAGGTACACTTGCCATGCAAATTTTGAATAAATTTATCTAAACGGAGAAAATGTTGGTAAACAATATTTAATTTGTCAATAATTGACATAACCATCTATTAAGTTGGACCAAATTACAGATAGTTATAAATTTAATCAAAATCGGTTCAGTCGTTTCTGAGTTTATCCCGAACATACAGCGTGACACGAGATTTGTATATATATATATATATATATATAATATAATATAAAATTTAGTGTGGTAAAGAACTATCGCAATCTTTCAAACCAATTGCTTGATACGTAAACCTTATTTAAATAAAGGTCATTACGTTGAAACACTTAAAAAGTTATTACATTGCACGATCTTCTACAAACGATTTTCGGAGGAGGGCTTGGCCGCAGGACCGTGCTTCCGCTGCCATTCCGGTCCTAAACCCCTAAAGCTACAATATTATGTTGCTATCTCCGTTGAAAAGCGAACGTCGAGATATGCATACGAATGTTGTACAACAGTCTTTTTTCTATTTGCTTTATTTTAATACATTATGATCGTATAAAATTGTAATTTAATAGGAACCGATTGTTTGAAAAATCGTTACAATCGATTGTTTTTTAAAAATAACAATTAAATATATGTTTAAAATAATCAATGTTTAGGATACTAGTAAAAACCATAAAAAGTAAAAAAGTTATGTGCGGGGATTGAACCTGCGACCTTTCAACTCAATAGTAGGTAGGTTTGACTATACGAATGGCTAACATTACGCATACGACTGCTCTCTGTGCTCGCCACGTGGCGACTGAAGCTAAACTACGCTATCGACAATTCGCCTTTGATCGGATCCTGTATTCGGCCGATTAATATATAATATGATATATGAGGACACAATTTCACACTCAGCCATTTAATTCCAAACTAAGCAAAGCTTGTAATATGGTAACTAAACGGCTGATATATATATAGATATTTAGCACCCAGACACTCACAACTGACATTTATGCTCATCACACAAAGTCAGTCATGGGCGGGGATCGAACCCGCGACCTCTCGGCTCAATAGTAGCGTTTACTACCACTACGCATTATTATATTATAAAGTTTAATGAATATTAACAAAAATTGCGATAGATTATGCAGTATAATTGCAGTATGCAGTATACCGATTACTTTATGATACCGGAAAACTGACATTGGCAAAAGATCCTGCGACGCCAATAGAAAACACAAAACTGAATCGAAATTCAAAAATTATTTACACGAACGCATGGACTAATGCAAATCTTTCTATACACACCGTGTAAAACCGTGATGATAGATTTAAAAATAAGTATCAATGCTACAGATTAATTTGCGGACGACAATGGAGTACACGCGGCCCCATTGTGCGACACGCGAGGGGGGGGGATACCAGCAAATTGTGATAATAAATTGGAAATATATTAAAAGAATCAATGTTGGCTCATGAATAGAAGTCCTTTAATCAATTTGATGAGTACTTATTTAATAAAATTAATTTCAAGGTTCGAACTGTTAGTTTATTAGTGATCTAAGAAGTTTGTAAATTGTAAACGGATACTAAAATTTGCAATGTAAAAGTTACATTTTCTTAGATTTTTAAAGTAACTGGATTAGTTGAAACTGAGATAACAACGCATGAATGAGATAAGCGAGCGAAGAGAGAAACAAATGGATATGATTTTAACTATCGCCAAATATCTAAATGCAAGTTCATTGACCTAATCAAAAAAAGTGTCTCTTTTTTTTACTAGTTTGTACCTGCGGCTTCACTCACGTAGACTAAAGAATGCCGTCGATTGGGCACGCGAGAATTTTTTGTACCCCCGCTCCCGGATATTTTAAAGACAAAAATGCTTATTATGGGTTTTCCTTAAAAGATAGACATACTCTCGCTGACTTTTTTGTGGGTCTTTTTAATACCTACAATTATGTAGTACATTAATTTGATATATCTCTTATGGTTTCTCAAGGAATCGTAAGCCAACGAAATAAGAATCATGCAAATCGATTCATATACAAAGAATTTATGGCTGAAGGTGAATAAAAAAATAATAGATTTTAATCGAGAACCTCATCTTCTTTAGAAGTCCGATAAAAAGGGAAGCCAAGAAAGTATTTGGTTATGAAATATATATTAGGCAGAAGTCCCACGGCCTTCTGACCGCATCTGTAACGTGACACGGTATTTGGCAACACGCGCACCATTAGTTTTTATCCCGGGGGACTCCGCCCCCGTCGAGATAAAACTTTGCGGTGCAAATAAAGAGAAAAAGCGAAAACCCAACCACTGTTTCATGTACCGTTTTTTTTTTTGTAACACAAACAAGCGCTTGCCTGCCTTATGGTAAACAGTTACCTTATTCTATGGATACTTGTATCATAAAGGTTTTGAACCACCACTTCCAAGGGGCTTTGGAATGTTATTTGGCAAATTGACGATGACCTCAATACATTCCACGGCTTTCAAATTTAGTAACTCGTGACAGACGTGATAATTCTCTGTTATATATTCGCAGCTCTAGGACTGATCTTATATGGAAATTTATTTTTTGTATAGCATCTAAAATATATAACGAAATCCCAGCACCTTTAAAGAATTAAACTTATTTAGAAAGCATTTAAAGGATTTACTTAATTGTAAGTGCTATTAAAATATTAATTACTTTTTAAATGATACTTTATCATCTTCATCATCATTATATGAATACGTGAAGCAAAAACTTTGTACCCCTTTTAAGCGTATTGCGTGCACGGATGACTGTGAGAATTGGCACGGTTAAAGTTTAAATGGAGGAGTGCAAAAAGCTAAAATTTATCTATAATATCTGTTACTATGTAAAAATAGGTCAGGGAAAAAGTATCTTCGCATTTTTATATGAAAACTCAAGACATTTTTTCAAAGTTTATTTACATTTATTTACAGTATATATGTGTCGTTTTGTTCGATGACTTTCTGCTAATTTGTAGGTAGATAACATGATCCCGTTGCTGTAGAAACTTTGGAACTTCTGATCAAAAAAACGCGACAACTAGTTTTGGCAGTCCTCTCTTGATGCTAATGTTACAGAACCTAAAGAATTCTGAAGAGACCGAAACAGCTCTTTACCAGATGCAAGGTCAGAAGCACTAACACCTCCCAGCCAAACTCTCTTAATTTTTGCTGAGTGGCCATATATGTGTTTGGTCTAGAGTTATTGTGATGAAAGACCAATCTCTTCATGTTGATCAATTACGGCCGCTTTCTCTCACCTGCTTCCTTTAATCTCATCAGTTCTTTGCAGTAGAAATCCGAATCGATGGTTTTGCCGGGCGGTAAAAGCTCATAATGAACAATGCCCTTCCAGTCCCACCATACACACAGCATCACCTTATTTCGAAATAGCCCAAATTTATTCTGACCGAATTTAGACCACGACCTTTTTCGCACATTCTTGTCGTACGTGATCCACTTTTCATCGCGAGTTATCAATCTCTTCAAAAACGGCTCGGTTTCATTACGTCTCAATAATGAATCGCAAATGAGTACACGGTTCACTAGGTTTCTTTCAGTGAGCTCGTGTGGCACCCAAATATCGAGATTTTTGATATAGCCAGCTTTCTTCAAATGAGTTAAAACTATTTTATGGTCAATTTCCAGTTCTTCGGCTACATTGTAATTACTTAATTTTGCTCCACTTTTTAAAAAATGGCGTCCATTTTATTCGTAACAGGGCTACCAGAGCGAGGTGCATCTTTAACATCAAAATTTCCCGACTGAAAACGTTTGAACAATCTTTGTGCTACTCTTACTGACATTGCAATAAGTCCATAAACATCACAATTTTTTTTCGCTGCTTGAGTTGTATTTTGCCTTTTTTGTAATAATATTTTAAAATGTATCGAATTTCTTCATTAGATTCACTCATTTTTACAGAAAGAAAAACAAATGAAAAATAGCAGGAAACAACCTTTTTTCTTTTCTTTTTAATGTAGGTACCTAACTTTTTTATGTTACCAAAACCAGACAGATACAAATAGTACAGCCAAATAAAATTTTATAACAAGTTTATACCTACGTTGTGCGAAAACACTTTTTCCCCGACCTAAATATTAAATAAATTAATACTGCGAATCCTAACCCGACCATTGCCATTTAACTTAGACCCCCCAAAATATAGACTTTGTAACTCACTGAAAAATGACAGCAAGTGATATAATATTCATTGTATAGGACAGCAAATGTCAAACAGAAAATAAAATATGATTAAAATGTCGCTGGTCGAATTGCGATCATTGGGCGATTGCTATTTCTAATAATTTTGTGATATATGTGTTTCAATAATAATTAATAATAATAACTATGTAGTTTGGATATTTTATTATTTTTATAGGTATTATAAATCGAAATCCGTCGGTAGTCACCGCTGTCATGTGACCTGCATTAATTTAACTGTATATGCACAGGCTGATCCCGAAATGCGACCCGTAAAAGCAAGTCACTATGACGGACTCTTCTGTATAGGTACCGTAATACTTACTTTTATTCATTATGCTTTATACAATATGTATTAAAAATCCCATCGGATCCGTGAAGGTGTTATTAGGTATCGAGATTATATTCTGTTTATGTTATCTATCTCAGATTATAAGTAAAAAAAAATAGTTGAATGAGAAAAGTTACATGGCAATACAGGCGACGGCGACACAGCGCACGGTACCGCCATACGATCAAAGGGAGCGCTGCGCCGCCGCGCCGCGCCGGGGCTGGCAACAGTGATATCACGTTTTAAAAATTTGCTAAATTTTAGGTAAACTAAAACTAAATATGTTAATTTTAAATCGAAATAACATTTTTATTTCATAATAAATAAAATTTCGATATATATTTTTTTGGTAATGTCATTCGGGTACCTATATACCCTTTTCGGATTCGATGGGACTTTTTATACATATTGTATAGTAGCTAGCGATCCTCCCAAGCTTCCCACGGGTACAATTTATAAAATGGTGTATTTTATGTTTTAAAAAACCAGATTTAGAGTTTTCGCTTTAATATTGATATTTCATAACTGCATCCAGCCTAGTGGTCCTAAACGCGACTGCTATGATTCCTAGGCTCGATTCCCAGGTCAAGCAAAGTATTATTGAGGTTTTGTATGAAATTATCAGTAGAAGCTCGGAGCTTGGCTTTGTGCCTGATTAATGGAAATAGGCTCGCCCCCTTTTACCTGAGACCTAAAACATACCCGGCGAACTGTGGGTATGAACCTCTGCCTAAACCTTCGGGGATACAGGCATGATGATATGTTATGTACCTTCATATTTACTAATACTGCGCTTAGATCGTGTCGGACTATTTATTATAGGTTTTTTGTAACTGGAATTTCTTTGGTCGCGAATAATTTTGAATTAGTGATAACAGTATTCATTTAAATGGAAAATTAATTTAGATTTCTATTTAAATGAATATATCTCTCTAAAAACCTTGTAAAAGTCTTAATCTACATTAAATGCCCAAGTTAACTAACAAACTTATCTAGATAAAGATTAATACTGAATTGGAGAAAATAGCTTCTCAAATAACGTAATATTTTTTATTATGTTGAAGATGAAAATGGTTACTGTGAGTCAACCATAGGAGATAGATATATGCCATCGCTGACTTTTCTTTAGGCTTATTAAAGAACTATATTTTCTTAGAATATTATTTTGATATATCTCATAAGGCTTACTCAGCGTTAGCCATGTAAGCGACCGAAAATAATTATTTCACGACTTGATTACAAATATGTAATTGAATTTTCTCGACTATACAAAACTTAGTTTGAATATATTGTATATATGAATGTATGTATGAATGTATATATTTTCTAAATGGTAGTGAAAACCGCATTAAAATCCGTTGTGTAATTTAAAAGATCTAAGCGTACATAAGGACAGACAGCGGGAAGTGAATTCATTCTATAGGTACTATGTACAGATATAGATAAATTAAATGTATAGATATACAATACAAAAACAAAAACGGCAGCGTCACTGTTGTGTCAGCCTGAAAACGCCTAGGCTGGATATAAATTGGCTGACCCCGAAGCCTGAGAAACTAAAATAAAGTCACTGTAACGTACTTAATACATGTGTATGGTGACCGTAACCCAGTTAGGTATAGATTTCATACCACCCCGGTTGATTACTCGATATACACCGGCTGATCCCAAAACGTGACATGCCAAAGTGTGGCACTATGGAGTATGTTACATACACTTAGTGTACGATGGTCAAGCTCACGGTCACACATTTAAGGTGTTAAAATCTTGCATTATTAATAATCAATAAAATTAATAGTTAAAAGTGTTATTAGACAGCACGATCTGTCGCATCCGATTTTTAGTGCGGGGGGGAGGGGACACGGCCGCAGGTTCATGCGTTGCTATTGTCTCGATTTTGCGGCCGTGTGACCTCCCCCCCTGCACCAAAAATCAGCTGCGATAGACCTGCAGTGTAATAAAAACCCTTTGGCTGTCAAAATCACACAAATGTACGTAAAAACTGGCAACATATGCCATCCACGGCATCAGAATTACTAATATTTTTTGAATAAACTTCATAACTATGTGAGAACACTATTTAAAGTGTTGTCCGTTGTAAAGCTATTTGTCCACCAATGCATTAGACGCTACCACCAATATATGAGTTCCGCTTTAACGGGAACAACCTGTAAAAAAAGACTAGATAGCTTTCCTGTCCCACAGATTAAAACAACACTGGCTCGTATAGCATATCGATATCACGGCCCATATCTAAATAATTCCCTCAACTATCATAATACGTTTAAGAATCTTAATAATCATCGACAAAAAAATACATTAAAGAAAATTCTTTATAAATATGATTATTATGGAGTAGAAAATCTATTACAAACAGTAAAGTAGTAAATATGGCATTAAACAAAGATTAGTGAAGATTTCCCATGTCAAACAACATACAAGCTGTGTGTATACACATACACACGCACACACTGTTATCTGTAGTGTGTTTCATTTGTTATTCTATTTTTTTTTTTAATTCGTATTTTCAGAGTAAGAAATCAAGTAATTGTTGTATATTGGGGAAGACACTGTTACCTGAGACACAGGTTATACCTAGTTCAGGTGACAGGGTTCAGCCATACTTGATGTATTACAATGTTTAAAATATATGATTATGACTAGATAAAACGCATCGTTCTTGGCACGAAGGGGCATGAGGTTTGGAGTCGACTTGTAAACCTCACGTATCTAAAAAACGCTATAACAGTAAAGAATATAATTGAAAAATACCTACTATCTATACCATCGCTGAAGTGGCATATGCCGAAGAACTGATAACCGTTGGGGAAGAAGAGTTCTGGAGTGGAGACCGACCTGCGCATGGTGGCTGAATTCGACTGGATGCTAATGACCCAGTGGCGATCCTTGGGGGAGGCCTACGTCCAGATAATGATATTGATACCACCGCCAGGTCTCGGAACTGACGCCTTTACCACGAAAAATGCTCATCTCGATCAGCTTAGCTTAGGACTTAGTATTTATTTGCGAAATTGTCAAACTAGTAGCGTAAACTTTATTATGTAAGCAGATTTTAATAATTTCTTGAATATTAATGTTGGCACAAAAACCAGTCATTAAATGTATAAAAATGACTGGTTTATAACACAAATACACGAAAATTGTATTAATGAGTACACATAACGTTTAATATGAGAACTTTACTTACATAGTACATAGATGATTAACGACTTTGTACTGCAGTATAGAAATTAAAACTTCGAACCAAAATAGAAACACGAACATCCAAATAGATAAGAGTAAGTATGTATATATCTAAAGTTGTCTTCCTTCATCCCAGGAGGCAGGAAGATGTACATATACATATACATCATATGTTACTTTAGATTGAATTTCCACGGGCACGGAATTAACCAGATCACGACTTAATTGCAACTCAGCAACAACGCAAGCCGAGGTTCGACCACGTTGGTACCCTTATGCATATTGCTGCGCTTTCGCGGCTGAGTACCTTAAGCGCTCGCCCCCAAGCCACGGTGAAGCTGTAAAAGCCGACTGAGATTCCAGGGCCCTTATAAAAAAAAATTTTTTTTTTTTGTTAATTCTTAATATTTAGTAAGCTCTGATTTTTGGAGTTCACTTCCTAAGAATATATTTTCATATAAGTATGAAATTTTTTAAGGAGTAAAATTTATAAAAAGCGTTAACAAAACCGTTACGTTTTTCTGTGCAACGTGCTTTGCACAGCTTTCACTTTGAATTTATGTATGTTTAAACATACATGGATACATCATCTTGCTTTTAGATAAATTCATTAACCACTCAATCATTAAACGAAAATAATATATTCCTCGCTACTATCGATCAATTGCACCATACTCTAATCATTTCTACAATCATTGTTCAAGTAATGACGCTATCGGGTTACGTCCCTAGTGGTTAAACTGCTTTTAACTTTTCCTGCCATATTAGATTCTTACTACTGTGCGGGTGGCTAATTCTTTTCTGTTAGTCTCTCTTGCCCGACTCCATTGGGATTTGCACTGATTTGTTCTTTTCAAGGCCCCCTTTTTATTTACAGTGGGGAATCAAATAGAATACGTCACACTGTACGATGAGTATAATGTAAAACATAACGAACAAAAATTAGAATTTCGAAATAAAGATTCACCATAAACAAACTGACGTTTAGTAATGGCCATTGACAGCCAATGGGTGTTTAGCTAACTGACATATGTAACGAAGGAGAATTCTTATGTATCCGAACACAATTTAATATTTATTTTGGGACTTATGGTACAGACCACTTAATGTATTAATATATTTGTTTATTTTTACTTCATATCTACCTATGTCATAATTTAGCAAAAGTTTATTTAGATAGTTAAAGACAGAAAATTCTTGTTTTTGGATGTTTAAATAAATTAAAAATCTTTGAAAGTTGAGAAAAATAAATCCCATAAATAAAATTCGTTACAGATATTAATTTAACTAAGCATTTTAATATGCATTAAAACCGCGATCCCACATTTGGGAATACAGAAAAATCAGACCTTATGTTATGACAAAGACATTAATTTCGGGCGTGATAATTGCCCACTGGGGGTGACCATTGTGACAAATTTTTCGCTTCGGAACACACTATTAGCTATTTCAATGGAGTTGTGTGTTTTTTTTTTTCCTAAAATTTCCGAGTAACCATTTGTCGGAACCACATAAGGGGGACCTTTCGGCATTTTTTCTATTGCTGTGGTTTAGATTTTAGCCATAGGATATTTATAATCTATTCTAGTTTTCCCAGTTAGGTTACGGCGATAGCAAAAATTTAATGTACTATTTTCAACTTACATTCAAAGCATTTAACTATAATAATAGACCTTTAGTTCTGTTTGTACATGTATTTTTATTTTGAAATTTTATGATACTTAATATACCTATTCTATAAAGACCACTGACCCCAGATAAGTATAACGCGAGACACTTTTTAACTTAAAAGGAAACCAACTTACGTGATTTTGTCTTTCCCTTAAGTATCTTCGAAGTTGATGGTCCAATGCCTGTGAAATTAAAGTGGGGCCGCTTTTCTATCCCCTATAAAACAAAAAATAATCATCATTTTTAACAAAGAAGTTATGGCGGAACATCCATGAAGAAATATATACATTCGAATTGAGTAACCTCCCGTTATTTGTTGAAGTTTGTTAAAAACAATTATTGTCTTTATCTATCACTGGATTTAACTCGAAAACCGCTTGACCGACTTTTACTAAACCCCACACACGAGAAGCACAGATTGTGTTAGGTTCTATTATTAACTTCCTAAGCACATTATCGATTTACCGGATAATAAGTTCAAGAATCATGTCAAGCAAGCTTTATTGTCGAAAGGGTATTTATAGGGTCGCTGATTACGTGAATGTGATGTCTGGATGTGATTCCCTGTCTGTACATCTACTGAAAACAATAATAACTGTATATAATTTAATATTGTAAAAACTAATTATAAAAAGAAAATAAGATGTTGATAAACCCGATCGAGTTTCTTGACGGTTCTTCTCGATGTCTTGGATGTTTTCCGAAACGGTGGAAGTGTTTTGACATTCATAAGTGCCTTCTTAGGGCCTAAATTGAATACAAAATATTTTGATTTTTGATTTTTTTACCTTCCTTAGAAGATAGACATATACTCTTCCCGGCTTTTTTTGTAGTTCTTTTAATGTCTACAATTATTTAGTACATTAATTTGATATATCTCATATGGTTTATTCAACGTAAGCCATTTAAGCGCACGAACTGATTCACCATGACCAGTTTTTTATTTGCGCGGAATTATTTTTCTGAAATAAAAGTAGCCTAAGTTACTCTTTTAAACATCAGCTATCTACCAGTAAAAGTCCCGACAAAATCGGTCCATCCGTTTCGGATATTACCCAGAACAAACAGGCGGACAGATGGACAGACAGACAAATAATTTAAAAATGGGTTTTTGTTATAGGTATCGTATATCCTTTCATATGCATTTAGTAAAAAGCTGTTATTTTGATATTACAGATAGACACTTCACTTTTATTAATTGTATAGATTCGCAATCGATTTTAATCAATTAACATTGTATTCAAACATAAACTTTTAATAACAGTAGAAAAAAATCATCGCCCATTGACTTATGCTTCTGTATTCGGATACACACCCGAAAAGCGTGCGGCCTCCTCCGATTTGTCAAATTGACAGCCAAGGCTGCCAACTGCGCAAACACAACGAATAATTACATATCGCAAAGGGCGCGAAATGTTTGTTTATCTTCGCGCGGCACAATATGGAGCTTGTTTGCGTTCATATATTATTCTTTATAGGCGCGTTCATTGCGTTGACAAATAGATTTTTGGCGTCATTGACAATTATTATGGAGACTGTGATAATGTCATTTTTAAAAGGCTGCCAAAATGTAAAATGAATGATTTTTTCACAGTAAAAGCTACTATTGTTAAAGTTACTTTATTCGTCTTCTTGATTATTATCGTTATGTTAAGTAATTAAGTATCAAGTTTATGCTTAAAAAGCTGATTTATATAATGAAGTCCCACTGGGGTTACGATTATTCTTCTACAAGTTCAACTTTCATGTTTTTTAAATGGCGTCTCGTAAATACGAATTTTGCCAGTGTCAAGTCAGTCTTTGGAATGTAGACAATTTCTCTATATATTAAAACGTGTTATCTTTATCAAATAAAACAAATTACGTAATGTAAGAATATTCTTACTTATCCGGTAGATCATGAAATCAGTAATTCATTAATTTACTCAAATATTTCACCCACTTTTACTTTAGGTGAATATTAAAAAAAAAGTTCTCCTAATACAAGACGAAGATGACGCATTAATGACAAAAACCAGTCATTGTCACTTTCGACGACCACAGAACACGATAACTATTCTAAGAAACCATATACTTATTGTACTTTCCATTTAGCCACCTTGGATCTGTCAACAAAAGATTATCCCAAACTATCTTATCTCGGTAGGAAATCAATTTATTTCATGGCAATATTGAACCTTTGGACGAACGGTTTTAGGTTAGTTTTAGAACGATTTTTGAATTTGCAATTATTTCCGCTTGACAGAAACAACGTTATCGCGGTAAAAGTACCTACTCGAAAGGCGTTCGGTTGTGTAACAAAGGGTAGTTTTTAATTTCACTATTCTAAAGGGACTACGCGGCGGCGCTCACCTCTGAAGGATTTTTACTTCAGTGGGTTTTTAACAATAATTTTGTGGAATAGTAAAAAAATCTTTTCATGTTAAAATCTATACATACAAAGAAACCATGCACGAAAAGTTTTCATTAACAGGAAATATGAGTTGTGATATCCTAATAAAAACACGCCATAGCTTTACTGTAACCTGGAGGAAGAAGCCTCACAAGAAGCTCGGTTTGTCATATCTTTGCTGTACTGTGAAACACCGTTTCCCGGAGGGTGTTCCCTTCCTTCCTACAACAGTTTTTTAAACATTACATAGAAACCTTTGAGCAGGCCGGCATCACAGAGGCTACTGACGATAGATTGTAGATCTATCTGTCTTACCTTTAAATATAGAACCGTCACTTTGTTGTGTTTAAAAAACGTACAAATTTAACTGTAGGTAATAAATAAGCTAAATTATTAACAAGTAAAAAAAAACCCGACTGCAACAAAATTACTAAACTATTTTTTTTCTATTTTTTGCTTTTTATTTGATTTCCATGCGTCGTACATAAATATTATAAAGTCTATGTCACTTCCACAATTAAAACTAATCTAACGACATCTTATATGCTAAAATCCATCAAGTCTTTTGGGCTACAGAGCGTGCCAAAGAAATACACATACATAAATACGCACGAAAAATATAACCCTTCTTTTTCGCAGTCGGGTAAAAATAATGAAAATTAACATCCATTAAACAACTTTTGTTTTGTTTTTCTCACTAGCTGTGCCCCACTGTTTCACTAGTGTTATAGGTATTCAATCAACTAATGGACGCACTGCCGCCAACAATAGAATGCTTGACGCTCATGGTTACTTCTCCGCTCTTTAAAGCCATAACGTGAACTAGATAGTCTTCCTCAATAAATAGGCCATCAAAGGGCGTTTTTCAATCCTGTCTGATAGTTCCACAGATCAGCACGTACAAACAACCTCTTGAGAGTTGTAATATTAGTATCATATAGATATGTAGATATCTAATTGTAATAAATTGATATAAAATGATTAAGAAATTAAAACATAAATTATATTCGAAGTTCTGAACGTGTTCGTAACACAATATCAAAATTTGAAATAAAACTCCGGAGCATTCGTTACATATCATGCTTTTGATCCCACGATACCTTTATACTCGATTGTCATCACTTTGATACAGCTCGTCAAGTTACTTTCAAAAGCCCCCAAGCTCGATCAGAGACCCCTCAATTTAGCCAAAGATCTTCAGGTAAAACGAAGAAAAAAAAACAAACGTGACAAAATGTATGTAAACATGTACCTACGGGTACCTTTAACAAACATTTGATGAAAAAAAAACCTTTACAATTCGCAATCCGTATCTTAGAAATCGTGACGAATGCAACCTCTGTTCGCTCATTCAAATTTCAAATTTGGAAGGCGTTCCACGTGTTTGACTTTTGTTACTTTTTTTAAATCGCTCAAATCAGTATTGCAATTACGCAGAAAATTCAACCATTCATCGGGTAATTGTAAAATAGTTTATGATTGAAGCAAAAAAAAATTGATGATTATAACTGAAATTGACGTGTGTTCAATCGTACGAGAACGTTACACGAACCGTGAATAATTAGTAACGTTTTGCTCGAGATAATTTTAGGATAATTGAACGAGTTTTATGGAAGCGTTCACATACGCATAAGTATTATATATGATTAAAATAGAAAAACATGAAAAAGAATAAGTTATTTAGCCAATAACACAATGTGTACTAAATGTGTGTAAAAATGCATTTACGCATCCACTAATGATCTGGCAACCGTAAGGGTATATGAGACTCGCAAGGTAAACTCAAAAAAAAATTCACACGTACTCAGTAACGCTGATGTTAGGCGTCTTTGTGTACCCGCTGATGGTCTGTGGTTGTTGGTACAACAATAATGTTCTCTAATAGTAATAAGCAACAGCGTACAACAATTTATATGTAATTTAGTGATAAGTTTTGTTATTAGTTACCTATACTAAAATAAGGCTCACTTACAATAGTTATAGTACATAGCTGCATTTGCAAGTGCATCTTTTTTCGTGGCAATTTTTAATGTTTAATATTATAAAAGAACCCACTTAAAAAAGGTGTGGACCACGAGTCCGCAGATTTGCGTTTTAGAAAAAAAAATCCACACGGTATTCCTAACGTCGCCCTTCATGCCGAGGACTGGGAACTGTATACGCAATACTTCCGCTCTGCCTTGGGCAAACCTACGGCTCTTTATTTGCATCTCAGACGATTTAGCGTCTGTAAAGAGGACACTTGACTGTGCTTCACTCACGTCATTATAACTGCACGGAGATCGACACAAAGAGTGACAGTTTATTCATGAAAAAAAAAATGTCTTCATGACGCTGTTTGAACCATATTTTATAGGCGTAAAGGCCAACGAATTATAGTGAAAATTTATTTAGTACCTACTCGGTTACTTATGAAGAGTTTGTCAACAATCTCATTTATGTTAAGTGGCGATGTGGCCTAAGCTAAAACACTAAGCCTACTTGGACTGGCTCTCAAGTAGGCTAACCCCTACCACCATGCCACAATTTAATCATAATGTTCTTCTACAACAAATGCTGATACTTCTTGTAGAATTAAAACCTACTTGATGACGTAGTGTCTAGTGACGTTACCGCTGAGAAAGTCCTTTTTCAAAAGTCGCCTTGTCTGACACATTTGCAGCGAGTTATTGATTTATATTAATCCCCATAAGGAGACTAAGTATAGTGCGTATTTTATTCCCACGGAGTAAAATGACGTTTCATGTTTTGCTAGTTTATTGGTTTAAAAAAAAGTCATGTCACCAATGATACTAATCGTAATCGTTGCTAGTACTAAAATATAAATGTTTATTTTGCAGGCTGAACAAAATGACACTCGAATGTCAACCTAGACCAAGACCAACCAAGAAGCAATAGGTGGGAGAACGAAAATGTCGATACACACAAGAAAGAGGCTATTCCGGTGACTACCTCGGTCAGGTACGACAGACATGGCGCTGCTAACAAACTCCGCCTCAGCGACGGGACCGACGGCGACCGGTCCCGCAGCACCACAAGCTCACCACTCCGCGACACCCCTTCATCATTACTTCCACTATTTGAAGCAACCCTCGCCGCTGGCGCAAAATCCGTATGCGCACCATTCGAGCGCGCATCACATGGGTATGGGCCCTGGACCTTTGGGTGGTCTCGGCCCCTTCGGATTGACACCACACGGCTTAGAAGCAGTTGGATTTCCCTCAAGGTAAAGAATTTTTATGAAAATTATATCATTTAATAACCAAACATTATTTGTACAAGGAACAATGTATAAATTTAAACTCCGTGCAAGTAAATAAATAATTGATTTTACCCGTCTGCGTATGTATGTAGGTTGATGCATTTTAGCATACGAAGTATCGTAAAATTCTTCTTAATTGTGGGAGTGATATAGGCTATATAATATATTTATAACTACGACGTCTGGGAATCAAATAAAAGCAAAAATTGAAATTATATATTTTTAGTTAACTTTTTTCTGTTGCAGTTGTGTTTTTTTTTTTCTATTTAATAACTTATTTAATCAAGCATATTATAATAGTGTTATAACGAATATGATTATATTTATAAGCATTATTGTCGTAAAAATAGCGCACGATATTAAAATGTGTAAAAACAAACGGGAAATTTATTAGAACAATGTTGCAACATTAAACCACAAATGTACGCTTCGTAAATTATACGCACAAAATAATAACAGACGAAATCATGAAAACAACGTCGAGGAGCATTGCATAATTTACGTACCAAGAAGACATCCTTGGAAATAATCAAAACAGCCCGCGTCCTCCCTCGTAAGCCGCTTATAACCCCCCAAACCCCCGGTGTGGACAGGCAGTGTTGCCACGCTACGCAAAATGCGGCGAACTCGCTTGTTAGTTCGCTCTAATTAGTTACAAGTTTGTGTTTTCATGTTGGTTAATTAATAACGGTTATTTTTTAAAATATCACAATCGTCCTTTTTTATATTTTATTATTATAATATTATAAAATTGTAATAGGAATTTTAGGTGGGATCCTGATCTATTATGTGGTTATTTCATTTTTATTAATAAACTTAATTATGTTATTTAACCCTATATTATATATATATCATATTGGCGGCACTTTACGTAATGTACCTAGTTTGCTTATTGCGCGCAAGTGAAATGAATTATAAATAATATCTAGGAACATGTAATTTAAGTTGCCACAAACTCTCTGGACTGCTATGATCGATGTCCTAGGTTCGATTCCCAGGTCGAGCAAAGTGTTATTGGGTTTTTCCTATGAAATTCTCAGTGGCAGCTCGGAGTTTGGCTTCCTGCCCGATTAATGGCAATAGGCTCGCCGCCTATTGCATGGGACCTAAAAACATACTCGGCGAACTTTGGGTGTACATTAATTAGTACACTTCGAGGAATAAAGGCGTGACGGTGTGTTATATTAGCAAAGAAGCAGCCCGCGCTGTAGACATGGGAAACACTGCGCCACGCCGCACAAATGCGCCAACTCAGTTTACTGCGCCGGGTGTGTTATTACACTTAATCTAAATGTGTTGACGCTTATCGCACTCCAGCGCAGCGAGCCGGCTACGGTACAAAGCCGCACTGCTAAGCGGCGCCAGTCATCCGACTTATTCATTTTTCTAACTCGCTTGCCTTGTGTACTATTTTGCTGCGCCATGGCGTAAATTCTAACTCAATGCATGTCCCATGTCTACCGTGCCGACTTGTTAGATTTAAGTTAAGAAAAATATACTATTCTCGTGACATTGGCGGAATTGTTATTTATAAATACTTGTTATAACACTCAAATCGCTACAAGACACTTTGTAAATCGAAATAATTACCCACATGGTAATGACAGTAATAATTTTTTAAAGCAAGGAGTGGTTGCTATGGTATGTTAAAAAAACCCCCATAAAAGAGGGACGCATCTGCCAATTTTATCAAAATAGATTTAATATATTCATATGTATACAATATATACATAATCAGGAAAAAAGGCGTACCTAGTAGTATTTTCTGTTTAGTAAGTAAAAAAGGATACAATTTTCATATTTTCTAGGATTCTAAATATATATTTATTTATTTTTCTCTTGATTGTATTTTACTTAGATGCACCCATTTTCTCTGCGGTAATGTAGTTGTCATTAATACCACATTTGCTATTTGCTATTCGTATATAACATCTTAAGAGAAAAAAAATTGCGAGTGTACGAACACGTGATAGATGTGAATCTTCTAAAAAAGGGGACGCGGATAGACTAAACTGTGCATTTTAGGTATAGCTGTCTTTCTCCTTTCGTCTATGTTATGTCTTCCTTCTCTCTCATGTAACGAAATGTGCCTCAACGTTACGCGTACTTGGAATTTCACTTGCAACCAATTATCGAAACGCTGTCTAAGAATTTTCACTTCAAAGATATAGGATTTCTTCAAGTATATCGCTACGTAGCTTAGGTTTTACTTGGAGCAATTAAATATTTGCTAGATTTTTCTCTTTGCTTTCTTGACCTTTCTCTTGCTCCCCCGGAAGACTGTAGAGAATGCTTTTTAGCATTTAGTCCTCCATTTGTACTTTTTTGTGCAATAAATGATATAGAAATATAGATGGTGTTTTGTTCACACAAACGTACAGGTGCTGACCGTAAATAATTCACATCGAAGTAAAGATGGAGATAATCAGCTACTTTTGGCTTCGTAGAACGTCGCCTTTATCACTCAGTACATTGTGTGACGTTCTGTCGCTTTCGAGGACTGTTAGTACTCCGTGCGACAGAGACGGCGCTCTAAGAAACCGAACGTAGCCGATAATCTCCCTCTTCAGCTCGATGGGTATTATTTACAGCCGGTAACGGTTTTTCTATTTTTATAATTAATAGCACTGGAGCAAATAATACCATACAATCAATATCTACCATTGCCAGGTTTTGATTTTTATACATAAATGAATTATTATTATGAGAACTAAGTACCTATTAAAAGCATTGAATTTGCCTAAGTAGTTATACTGTCGTTATTAGACATCCAATAAACAAATTTGATAAAGATAAAAGTCAATAAATTTTAATTCATTAATCAAATCAATAATTTCTTTTATAGTATGGAATACAATTTTACAATGAAAATTCCAAATTTTTCTTATACATTTTTATTTTTCAAATAAAAGTTTTATTAAGGCCCTTTTGCTATTATTGTTAACAGTAAAAAATCATTTTAAAAATTAAATTAAAAAGCCAATAAATTTTAATTCAATATTCAAATAAATAATATATGTTATTATGGAACACAATTTTAAAATAAAACAAAAGTCTTTTTAAGTCCCTTTTGCTATTATGTATAACAGTTACAAAAAAAAAAACAATTCTTACTGCCAAGTACAGTCGTGATTACCTAATTGTCTCAAAACAGTTTGAAACTGATCTACACAGAAGAATAAACTGTCTCGTGGACATTTTTAACAGCACAAAGGTATCCAACAAATTTCCGTTTACAAAAATTCTTTTTTTACCGCTGTAGGTAGGAGTTTGTTAAAAAAATAATACAGAACATTAATCCCGAAAAGGGTTGTTCCGCGAAAAACTTCCATAATACTTTATTAGCTAACGCAGACCAGGTAGCGATTTCTGCAAAAAACAGTTATAACGTTGTCTCCTACCTACGTTATTGTTACATCTAGGTATTAGACGTTTTCATCTTGTCCTTTGTTATTTATAAACTGTTTTAAAAAAGTCGCTGAATATAATTATGGATAATATTTAAAAAAAAATTATTAAAGAATTATGACATTAAATTTTTACGATGCGCTTGCGTATTGTAGCAATAAGTATGTAAACACTATGAAGTTGTGTGCATGACATCGAGTGGCTCAATAAATAATAATAAAAATTCAGAAAGAATTTTTGAAATCTGACTGGTTGTTCCAGAGACTAAACGTTGTCATACAAACAATCTCTTGAGTTTTTTACCAGTCTGCGAAAAAGGAGGGTTGTATTTTTCGAGCGTGTGTATGAATTATGTCTATTTCTTTGGCACGCTCTGTAACCTAAACGGCTAGATGGATTTTAGCATACGAGGTGTCGCTAGATTCGTTTCACTTGTGGGAGTAACATAGGCTATATAATATTTAAAGTACGACGTCGAGGATACGAATACAAGCAAAAGTAGAAAAAAAATTTTTTTGGCAATATTTTTTGTTGCAGTCTGGTTTTTTGTTTCATTTTCAATATCTTAGCTTGTTAATATTAGTATGGGTCTACCACTCTCGGTCAAGTTTGGTTACACAATAGGTAATACACTTGAATGTAACAGAAATTGTTCTGAACTTCAGTTTGGCTTTGCTTTGCTTTGAAGTAGTGGTCCTTCGGTATTTGAACTCTTGGCAGTTTTACCACTGTGCCCATCGCTGGGCTGTGTAAGCAATTAATAATTATTGTAATTAATTAACTGTTTATAATGATAACAGTAAGCATGATATCTACTCACTTTCTGTTAAATTCCAATGCAAGTTTTTGTGTTCCATAAATATTAATCCGCCAAGTTCCGTTTTTAATCTCCATTGTTATCCCTTTTCTACGTAAATAGACGCATACATCCGTCTCTTTCGCAGAATAGACGCGGCGTAACGATGGCAGCTGGACTTTTTTATTGTATTATTTTTTATTTAGCGTCCTCCCTTGGCATTTTATACGGCCAGTTGCTTTTTTAATCTTCAGCGGGCATAATTAATTGATTTTTATTTTTCTTTTTGTTATCTATTCTCTGTAGGTTGCGGAAGCGGGATCTGAGGTATTTGGTTAATTTTATAACATCGTAGTTTTTAAAAATGACAAAATTTTGTTTAGGGTTTTTTTTAAAATCATGATTAAATATATCCATCAGAAAGTTTCGCACTTATCATGAGAGAGATGTTACCTAAATTTAAAAGGCTTGCGAAAGGATTGATAGCACATTGTCAGAGTAGAAAATTATAAAAAAAATTAGGTGCCAACATATAAAATTTGTAACACAACTCGTGTTATTTTACCATGTCTACTAATATAATAAAGTGGAAGAGGTTTTTTTATTTGTTTGTTTGTTTAATAATCATGCTATTATCTGGAACTACCAGTCGGATACGAAAAATTAGACTATCTAATATTATGTTACCACTCTCAGCTAGCCTTAAATATTGATTTTTGTTACCTAAGTCGGAAGTCGAGGTCCTCCCGAACTGCTTTATCCGCGTGCGCTGTTGTAATCGGTACTGATACGGAAATACAATGTTTTACAATAATATTAGTCATTAGTATATTTAAAAGAAGTCAGAAATACCATATACCTATCTCTTATACATAAGTCACAATAAGGTATTTTGTGACAAAGATTTGTTGAAAATTAAAAAGTGATTTATAAGTATTATAATTAAAAATGGCATTAACCTTTACGAACAAAAGTTACTTCATCATAAGAAAATTTTATGAAGTTAAATTTGGCTCCTTACAGTGTGCTATTTGGACTCATACTTTAGGAGATAATGAAAAATTAAAATAATTTGTACTTGCGGGAAGAGCAATTATTATGTTAGACAACACGGGTGAGTTGGCGGCGCGGTGTTTGTCAAATAAAATTAACACGGGTGAAACTAGTTGTGTCCAATGATATTTTATAAGTAGATAAGGTTTTGACGCTCTTTACCTACATGCAAACGTGAATGGCGGGCAAATAGCTTCAGTTCACTTTCGACTTGACACCGGAGTGAGCGAGGAAAAACTTCTATCCTTTTTAGATAACAGAGTTTCCTCCTTACGCTGTGATTTCCTATCTCTTTTGTATGAACATGTTGATAACAAAATTTGTAACGTTTTCAAATTTTTTTAGTCTGCTTTTAGAGAGAACATAACGCGTGTATTTATAAAACGTCATTGGTTATTTTAGCCTACCACTGTTATAATTTCCCGTATTTGCCTACTAAAGCTTGTTAAATTGCTTCACGTTCATGCTTACTACTCCACTCCTAAGAGTTGTAGCGTGAAGTCACACAACCTTTATTAATAAATCTATACAATTAATAAAATTGAAGTATCTGTTCGTAATGGCAAAATAATAACTTTTTACTAAATGCTTACGAAAGTATATACGATACCTATAACGAAAGGAATATTTTTAAAATTGTTGTCGCTCTGTTTGTTTGTTTAGGGTAATCTCCGAAGCGGTTGGACCGATTTTGACAAGACTTTCACTGGTTGATAGCTGATATTATAAGAAGTAACTTAGGCACATTTATTTTAGAAAAAAAATTAGGGATACGCTAAAATTAAAAAAAAAATTGGTAATGGTGAATCAATTCGGGCGCTTAAATGGCTTACGCTGAGTTAACCATAAGAGATATATTAAATGAATGTACTACATAATTATAGACATAAATAGACCTACAAAAAAAACCGAGAGCATATGTCTGACTATCGTCTAATCAACGACAATAAGCATTTTTGTCTTTAAAATAACTAGGAGCGGGGATAGTATGATTCGCAGGTGTGCCCGATCGACGACATTCGCTCGTGTAGACTACAGAATGCCGCCACTTGTTTTAAAGATAAAAATGTTTATTATTTTAGTTGTGCGGAACCCTAATTCTTTTTTAAAATAAAAGTGGCCTAAGTTACTCCTTATAATGTCAGCTATCTGCTAATTCAAGACCCTTCATAATCGGTGGAACAAACAGACAGACAGACTAAAATATTTTTTTTTTTTTTGCTATTTAAGTAGGTACTTTATGTACATTTATATTATAGTAAAAAAATATTATTTTGACATATACCTACTTCAATATTATTTATTTGTGTAGATTACCTACTTACCTCTAAAACATGACACTGGCAGATGCGTTAATCACACCTTGCCAACATAAAAAAAAATCTAACAGCATTTTGTCAAAGTCTTTCGAAACATGTAAAAGTCTTGCCCAGTACTTATTGTATCCTTTGTTGAAGGTCTTTTATTTTTCAAAGGTCAAGGTACATTTTATTCAGGCCAGCGTGAATTAATATCTAGTAAAACTGACCTTTGCATGTACGACGACGCTTCTTAGCTTATATCCAGCACAGTTACGCTCATGTGTAGAATATTGCTGTCACCTATGGGATGGATCAGCCAAGTATCAGTTGGCCGCGCTTGAATCCATTGAGCGCCGAGCTCGTCGACTTGTTGGTGATGAAGCACTGATGACGACAAAAATGCTCAGTCTAGAGCATTGACGTAAGGCAGCTTGCCTCTCAGTGTTTTACAGGTTGCACTTTGGAAAGTGTGCACAGGAATTGCATGATTTAATTCCTCCCAATCCGTTCCACCATAGGATAACTAGACGCCGTGAGGGTTTTCACTGGTCTGTTTTCCATCCGCCTATAACTTGGGATACTTCCAGTGGAGAGTAAATAGGCATTTAATAGGTAAGCGCGATACATCGTCGGCCTCATCTTTACTTACCATCAGGTAAGATCGAGGTAAATCGCATAACTTTATCGCATATTAAAAAAAAACTTTGTAGATTTCTCTCTTACTTGGGGCAGTCCCATTGGTGGAATACCTCCACCCTACAAAAGACCGCAGCCAAATAACCTTGTGTTATATTCCTGCGATGAGTAGAGTTCCTAGAGCTCGAGTTAGGGGGCTTCGAATTCGGAAACGAGTTATTGATACCAATGGTAATTACAAGCGTCCATGAGTCATGGTAGCCGCTTACCAACAGGAGGGCAGTTCACTTGTTTGCTACCTTAGTTGTATAATAGAAAACAATATAGATTCTTTATAGCATTGGATCATGCTGGACTATGCAAGTATACAGTCGATTATTTTTATGGTAGGTACCGTGTCTCATAAAAGAATTAGGTTCCCTTCGTTGTCCGTGTGTCTGTCTGATTATCAGAACCCTTTTTTTAGGAATGCGTGGAGGTATCAAGTTTAAATTAATATCGAATACTCAGGTCTACAATACCTTTAAGTCAAGGTTTATGCCGCATATTTTAAATCTCGCAAAGATAAAAAAAACCCATAGTATACTTCCAGTTGACCTAGAATCAAGAAATTTGGCAAGAAGCTATGTTTAATAGCACAAGATAAAGAAAAGTGGAAAACATGCATTTTGGGATGTAATAAAAATTCCCTAGATAGTTCCAACAAGAGAGCCACCGTCTTGTCAGAAAATTCCACTTTATTTAAAGGAAAATTTTAAGAAGGCTTAAAAACATTAACACTGGCAGGTGCTTTTTGCGGCGCCAAAACAACAAGAAGAAAAAGAAAAAAATGCTGTCCATTTGAACTGTGACTGAGTATCAAATGACCTTATATATCGATTTGGAAGCTCACAAAGTGTTGTTAGAACGTCGCATAGCGTTAGACATACTTTTTACCTGTCGCTTCGGGTTTCTACTTGACTACTTTCCCAATAATATTTTAAAAGAATGAGCCTTCGGTATTTTTAAACATCTTTATCTGTCGTTGCCAAAATCTGTCCCCAAGCAGATATAGGTGGCTTCCGGCAACTGCATTTGAGTGTCAGTATTTTTATGCTTAGTATGTTACCTTTGGCTACATTGTCACTTAACATCACGTGAAATTGAAAGCTGAACTTATCTACTTAATAAAAATCCTAAGACTAACTGACGGAAAACTAACTAGGTCTTTAAACCAGTGGACCTAGAGTCATGAAATTTTTGTACTTGAGTTCTATATATCTTCTTTTTACCCCTTATCCTACTTAAGTAGGATCAGCACAACATGTTTTCTTCTTCCACTCTACTCTATCAAATATCATCTCAGTATTCACACCTTTTATAAGCATATCATTTTTCACTCAATCCCCTCATACCTTCTTCGGTGTTCCTCTACTCCTGTATCCATCCACCTTCATACTTAACATTTTTATAGTTATATGACTTTCATCCCTCCCCATGACATGCCCATATGACTTGAGTTCTTTAAATAATGTAGGTTTTTAAGTGACATCAAAAAAGAAGGTTGTTAATTTGATACGTATATTGATGTTATATTTATTGGAAATGCAATATAATTCACATATGATAATTTATTAAGGCTTCCACACAAATATATAAAATTTTATAGGTGTATGTATGTTTGTCCACACATTTCTTTGGAACTATTAATCGGACTGGGTCTATTGTTTTTTATTGGTTTACATTTACTTCAATTTAGGGAAGTGCAAGTTTAATCAAAATCGGTTCAGTACTTTTTAAGATATGGACTAATAAGGGTCTAGCTTATTGATATGAGCTATGGGTGTGGTGTCAAAGGAAGAACATCTCAAGATCTTTATCAAATTCTATTGCATGTAAGAAAAATCTAAAAATTACGAAATAAAATAGTATTAAAAATATTTTTTATCGATTTAAAAAAAAACTAAACAAAGTAAAATATTTTTTTATATATAGGTACACGAAATTAACCAACAACAAAAGGAAATAAAAAAAGGTAATAAAAACAAGTTAAGAGTCTCCAATTTTATATTTTTTTTGAGGTCACTGCCAATGTTTCCGTAGCTGCATTTAAGTTTCAATCCTTCTAGGCTTAACCGGACACCATGTTCGACTGTACTGTACTTCACTTAACATTACATGAAATTGTTGTCAAAAAAGCATTAAAAAAACAATTACTCATACTTCTAAAGTCGCATTATAGACTGTATTTCATCGTTATTAATTTAAAAGTCGTTCGGTGTTAACGCAAAGCAATCTGCTTACATTCCTAAGTCTTCAATACTCGATAAAGGGAATCCCTTGCCCTATACATCGATCGTTGAATTCCACTGTTAGTAATCTTTCAAGGACGATTCAATTCATTATCTTTGCTTACATAAATACTGTCTAACCGGTTTCGTAGTTTATTTATTTGAACACATAAATAATAAACACTAAAACAAGTAAAGAAAAATAGACTGAGAACATTGCTTAAGTGCTTAGTAGCACTAAGTAAAATTGAATATAAAGTAATAGTAACATAAAGTTATAGTAATTAAAAGTGTAGACTACATGATAAAATAGAATACAACGAGTAACAAGAAACAGAAGAGAAAACAAATTCAAAGATAATAAACGACATAAATTCTAATAATTGGTTAACCTCTGCATCAACATGACTCTTCTAATGAGCAAAATATTTATTGATTGCAGGTACGTCAACATGATGTCATGATTTGGATTTGTTTCCTGAGTAATACAAATTTTTGGTTGTTGATTTATTAATTTAAAAAATCAACTTCAAATTTGAACAAACACATGTCATTATTTTATTTAGCTTTCAAACTAACATTTTTAAAAAATATATTGGCACTATCGTATTGGGTATGTGATCTTATACCACTCCGAAGCAACTGACGTGTTTTTATTATTCCAATAATAAGCTTCTAGTAAGACTAAACTTTCTCAATTTGAGGCCATTTTTTTCTAAGAATGTCTGAAGTCACGAGCAACAAACTATGTAGTATGGTGTTTAAAAAAAAATATTTTGGATCGCCCAGACTATTTATAATAAAAAAGTTTAACTAAGGGTAAAAATAAGTTTAGTCTCTTTCCTTGCCAAAGGTTCTCGAAGCCACGATTATTTCCTACAAAATGTATGGAAAAAGTTTTTTTTTGCGATTTCTGAAATTTTTAGTACTCTAACCTCAGTTGGTCCTATAGAGTTTATTGATCCTTTTAAGAGACAGGATCGATTGCCATGAAAAAAAGTTTTTGTGTAAATAGCCCATTTTATTGCTGACAGTACCTACTTTTCTCAAAAAAACTGTAAATGCAGGTCAAACTGTCCCAAAAAAATTAAGGACAGTCTCAGAAAGATATCGTTGTAGCTACAATGGTTAAGGTACTTACCCTTACTGCCCCCTGTATAAAGGTGACATTGTAACGTGCGTGTGCGATCCGTTAAGTCCGGTGAAGCTGTAAAAGCCATCAGCGGCTCTGTTTTTGGATAGGGCCCCTAAGGCTAACAGTGTAGTCAGTTAAAAAAAAAAAAGTGCGTGTGCGGTCCATTAAGTTCGGTGAAGCTGTAAAAGCCGCAGCGGCTTTGTTTTTGGATAGGGCCCCTAAGGCTAACAGTGTAGTCAGTTAAAAAAAAAAGTGCGTGTGCGGTCCATTAAGTTCGGTGAAGCTGTAAAAGCCGCAGCGGCTTTGTTTTTGGATAGGGCCCCTAAGGCTAACAGTGTAATCAGTTAAAAAAAAAAAGTGCAGTCCGCCCGGTCCTTACCATGTAAGTCAATGATCCAATGTGACTATTTTGACCACGATAAAACTTAGAAAACCTTAGAAAGGAACGCTTCGATGTAAACTTTTTATTACAATGTGTATAAATTCGGACTCGTAAATTAAAAGTATAGTTGTATTATACATTCAAAAAATATAATTCATTTTTTTATAAATTCCTTTGTATCGCTAATTTTGTAATTCGATTAATAAAAATTAAGTTTTATTCAAAAAACGTTCCGATTAGTCTCGGGTACAGAAATAAGATTTTATTATAAAATGCCTCGTTCACGCGTAAAATCGAGGTCACAGAGACCCGCGACAAGACGTGTTTCGCTTAAATTACCTATCATATTTTAAAACCCGCTTTACGATATTAAATACGAGTATACTCATAGAGTTGTATGTAGGTACGCTGTATTTTTTTATGTCAAATCATTTTTTTTTAATTGTTATATGTTTAGCTTTGTGGCCCCAATCTTTCTGAACTTAAGTGATGATGTGGTCCACAATGGTAGCACGCTAAGTGCAGCTGCCGGAACACACTTATTGGAGTTTGGCGTCAAATTTTCAACTTGAGGGTGGTAGCTAGCCAGGTGGGTAATAGAAAAGGTCCTACTATCATGCTATGGTGTCATCACGATGTTTTCCTTCACCGAAAGCTCAAACTCTTTGAATGGATTCGAACTCAGGTCATCGACGCGGAGTCCTTACACGCCACCAACTAAGCCATCATTGCTTCAATACATTGAAATTAGGCCCTAAGAAAACATTTATGAACGTCAAAGAACTACTACGATAAGTGAAAACTTCTTGTTAGTGATTAAAGACGTGATGAAAAGAATAAGCGGTACTAAAAAATAGAAAATAATTTTTAATAAATTTAAATTAAGAATAGTGTAAATAAGAAAAAAAAATTATTGTAAAAAGAGCGTGGTGGGCATGGTGTAAATAGTTATAAATATTTTATTGATACTTATGAGTAGAAGGATTATCATTTTGATAATACATATCTTAAAAAGCACCCCACAGTATTTTTTACAATATTTTTTTTTTGTATTTACACTTCTTAATTAATATTTATTAAAAAAATTAAAATATTCTTAAATCAATTTTATTAAAATTTATTTTCAGTATTTTAGTGGGATTTTCTATTAAAGCGTGTTTTTTTTGTTTTTTTTAAACTAATTTTTTTTTCAATATCCTACTATGAAAATCAATGATTTTCAATAAAATCGGGAAGTCATTGATGTTTATTCTAAGTTAGTAACTTATCTCGCCAATCCTGATTATCCTAGTAAGGATAACGGGTCTAACTGTTTGAAATATTGAATTGTCATCGGTCCTTGATATGTATGACAAATTTAGAGTTAATCCGACGTTGGGAAGGAGGTCAAAGTCATGTTCAAAGTTTCTGTCAGATACATACTAACATACGTGAGTTGCGAGAGAATTAGGTAAAATGATATACGGTTAATGCAAGTCCTGATTTTCACGACTAGGGTCGTCGTCGAATTGGCCTAGCGGTGTGACGACCAGACTTGCACGCACTGTTGTATGAACAGTACGAGTGGTCGATAGCTCGAGTCTTACAGAATTATATTTTTTTTAAAGAGATTTTAAAGAAGATATTTTTATGTTTTCTGAATGTTCTTCTTCTTATGGCACACTTTTTATAAAATAAATTTTACCTTTTTTTCGATAACAGCCCCACTACCACTTTAGCTTGCTTACTTTCTGAGCTGTTTTGGTTTCTCTATGGTATACTTTCATTACGAATTTGATCTTTTCTAGAGAAACTCTTAAAATATCTTCTCAAACTTAATTGACATGGAAGCATTTAAAGTTTAAACCTTTTAACTTTAGCGTCATGTAATCATTCCATTGAAAATACTAAGTTTGAACGATTCTCATTAGCTTAGTACTCGTAAGCGCGACTGCTATGCTCGACGTCCTGGGTTCGATTCCCAGGTCGACCAAAGTGTTAATTGGATTTTTATATGAAATTCTCAGTAGCAGCTCGGAGTTTGGCTATGTGCTCGATTAATGGCAATAGTCCCGCCCTCTATTACATGGGACTTAAAAACATATTCGGCGAACTGTTGGTGTACATTAGTATACTTCTGCCTAACCGTTCGGGGATACAGTTGTAATTGTATATTATGTTATTCCATTCAAGTTAAGAACACAACTGCAAACAGCTGATATTTTATACATTCCCGATACAGCTTACAACTAACTGTAGTATAAGTTTTAATCATATAAAATACAAGTGACTTTATAAAAACCTGTTAGTTCAAACGTTTTTCTATATTAAGATAACTTATATTTTTTATACAGAGATCATTCTACTATGTCAACGAACATTTCTCTTTTTATTAATTTCTTAAATGCCAAGGGTATTAGGTGTTTATATTATTTATCTGGCCCAGCAGACACCCGGTAGTTATTGACCTGACCACAGCGCCACCTATCGGATCCTTATATATATACATAAACCAACCACTTATAAAACAAATATATTATGTACATATGAGATCAATCGGTCAGGTCGTTCAAAAGTTACACGACCAAAAAGACGGACACAGGTTTTATATAAGAAGACTAGCTGAGCCCGCGTCTTCGCTCGCGTGGACGATAGAAGAACGCATAATGCTTATAAAAAGGGCAAAGTTTATATTCATGAAAATATTTGAATGATGAAGGAACTTTCATTCGAAGGGATTAATATGCTATGCCTAATAATAATGGTCATAAATTGCTTTCAGTAGGTTTTTGTCACAAAATACCTTATTGTGACTTATGTATAAGAGATAGGTATATGGTATTACTCACTTTTTTTAGATATACTAACGGCCAATATTTTTGTAAAATATTGAATTTACGTATCATTAACCATAACGCCAGCGCACGCAGGTAAAGCAGTTCGGGAGCGCTTTGTCTTCCGACTTAACAAAAATCAATATTTATGGCTGGTTGAGAGGTGCAGCCTAATGATAGATAGTCTTACCGTTAGCCAATTCCTCGTGAATCTGACTGGTAGTTCCAGAGATTAGCGTCTTTATACAAACAAAAAAACTTTTCCGCTTTATTGTAATTTAATGTAATTATAATAAGTATATAATTTTAATATATATAAAACTTTTGCAATATGCTATACGTTTTCACTTACAAGATGTATAATGTTAATTTTAAAATAAAAGACTATCACTTTGGCACCCTTGAGCTTGTCAAGCCTTCAGCGCTCGCCTCCAAGTCACGGTGAAGCTCTAATAGCCGTCTTGGGGCTTCAGGGTCCTTAAGGCTAACGGTATACTCAGTTTAAAAAAAAGTCACGCCCTAACCCACGGGTCTCTGGAAACCTTACTCATCGCAGGAATACAACACAAGGTTATTTGTCTGCGGTCTTTTGTAAGGCAGTGGTATACCACCAGTCAGACTGTTCAAAGTAGAAATAATTCTCTACAGTGCCCTACCTCTTTCTGAACACCCCCACCCACCCCTTTCGTAAGGACTTAAATATCAGAATGTCTAACTCGGAGATAACAAAATAAATCGCTTACACTACTAGTAACTAATCCTCAATTACAATAACACGAAAGAATTATCAAAATTTTGTTTCATAACTACTAATACAATTTTCATAATCTTATCAATAGTACAAAATAAATCCATATTAAAATACTCTGTCATACTAAAACGATGCGTAAACCTGAATAAGCAACTCTAATTTTATACGATGTATAATAAATTATATTAAATTTATCATTTATGAATTCCGTTTCGGAAAGCGGCTACCGGCGGCGTTCTTTGACTTACCGCCATCTTGCGCGGCCATGTTTGTTTTGTTTATTTTTTAGAGTTCCCTACGTTTATGTTTTATTTGTACTTTAGAACTTTATAATGAAACTAGCGCTGCCCCGCGGCTCTGCAAGCGTTTATTTTGCAATAATTAGTTTCGTCTCGTAATTTTATTTTTACTCATGTTATTCTCTCACTTGAGAAATATCATATTCGTGTAAAGCTTCACCTTCATGCAGCTTCCCGTGCACAAAATTTAATCATGATTGACTAAGAATTAATGAAAATAATTAATTTTTAATTTATTTTCGATTTTTAAAAGTATCCAGGATAATTTATGTAGCGTGTTAATTATGGAATTCCATTATATTATATTTCCCATTTAATTTTTTTATCAAAATCGGTTGCGAATTAATTAAGATGAAATTGCATGTTTATTTGGAATTCTGAAGTATGATAGACAATTGTTACCTATTATAGTCAATAAATTGAAGAATGATATAAATTTCCCGTGTACAAAATTTCATAAAAATCTATCTAGCCGTTTGTGACATAAAGTCAGACAGACAAAAAAGTCATATTTAGACCAGTGCCTTTTATAATAGACGACTATAGGGAAAGAAAAAGAACATAAAGATCGAACTACAGATATGTGTAAATTACAAGACATCAGTTTAATAAAAAAGTTAAAGTTTGAAGTTATCTTTTTGGTTATCTTTATATGCACTTTATTAAAATATTTCATTGGTTTCACACGCAAAGCAAAGCACACCGCATTGGTTACCGTATGTTATAAAAAGTTTGCTATGAGATATATATTTTTGCAACTTGCAACAACACAATAATTGCCATACTCAAACAAAGTAGTAATTCCCTCGAAATTAATAATGGTCTATGAAATTCCCGTTTTGTATGAAAAAATTGAAACGAATTTTTTTCATGTATTTTTTATTTGTATTAATCGAAGTAATCACCCATGCAATCAATGCATCTTTGCCAGTGCAGTGGCAGTTTATTGATGCCCTTCTTAAAGAAATCAGCTGGACGGGAGGCAACAAATTCTTCAAAGGCATTTTGTACTGCCTCTCGGGTATTGAATTTTTTCCCCGCCAAGGAGTTATCCAAATTCTGGAAAAAGTAGTAGTCCGTAGGCGCAAGGTCTGATGAGTAGGGCGGATGACGGAGAACTTCCAACCCCAGTTCTTGCAACTTGGAGACCGTCTGCTGTGCAGTATGAGGTCGCGCGTTGTCGTGCAGGAGCAGCGGAGACGAGCGATTGACCAATGCTGGTTGGAGATGTGCCAGCTTCTCCATCATTGTGTTCAGTTCTTCACAGTACATATCTGCAGTAATGCTCACCCCGTTTCGTAAAAAGCTGTGATGAATCACACCGGCGCTAGACCACCAAACAGTGACCATCACTTTTCTAGGGGTAAGTTTTCGTTTAGGGCATTGTTTAGGTGCTGAACCAGGATCCAACCAACTTGCTGAGCGCTTGCGGTTATCAAACAGAATCCATTTTTCATCGCAGGTAACAATGCGGTTCAAAATTCCTTCATTTGTGTGTCTGTTGAGCAGTGCAAGGCACGTCTCGACGCGTACTTCGCGCTGGCGATCATTGAGTTCGCGGGGCACCCATTTGTCAAGCTTTTTTACCTTGCCAATTTTATGCAAATGGACCAATAGTGTTTTGACGCTAACGTCGAAAGCTGCTGCTAATTCAGCCGTAGATTGTGTATCATCAGCTTCCACAATCGCCTTTAATTCGTCATTGTCGACCAAAGTCTTCGGACGACCGCGAGGTTCATTTTTCAGGTCGAAATTCCCAGAACGGAAGCGAGCAAACCAATAACAGGTGGTGCGTTGGTTTGTAGTGTTAGCTCCGTAAACGTCATTGATGTTGCGTGCCGCTTGTGCTGCGTTGCTGCCACGACGGTACTCATATTCCATAATTACTCGAATTTTTAACGTATCCATGATGACAAAAAAGATTGAAATGCGATGAAAATGTAACACAAATCAATAAACAAATGACTACTTTTGGATAAGGAATTCCATGTTTTTAAAATAAAATTAATTTGAAATTAGAATTCTTAGTCAAACAAAAATTATTTTGATTTGAAATGGCCAGTACTGCAGAACGGCAATTTCATAGGTAAAGACCTATTATTATGTATATAACTTTTAAACTCGTGTCTTGGTCAGGGTTATTCGCGTTACGTCTTGAAAAAAAAATTCTTCAGAAAAATACAGTCCCATATTGTGTACCTGCAAATTTCACAATAAATAGTTTAAGCCCGACTTTTGTTCAATAGTGCAAATAACAATCATTAATCGAGTCTTACACTGGAATTCATTTAATGATTTTGGTATGCTTAGCAAGTTCAAAATATATGGAAAACTAAGTTATCTTGATATAAAACGCCTTATTTTGAGTAGGTATTATTAGAATATTTAAAACTAGCTGTGCTCCACGGGGTCACCCGTGTTAATTTTATACGACAAACATCGCCAACGCACCCGTGTAGGCAACTTTTTATACTTTGTGTAAAACTAGCGACATTTTTATGAAAAATAAATTTATTTTTCAAATTATAATATAGCCTATGTTACTTACTGATACTGTAGCTTTATATTGGTGAAAGTATTTTTAAAATTGGTTCAGTAGTTTTTGAGTTTATACATTACAAACAAAAAATCGAATCATACCTCTTTATAATATTGGTATAGATAGGTATCAGTAAAGAATCACCACGTGTATAATGTATATTTCCTTAATCAAATAATATTATTGTAATTAGGTTGTTTTTTTAAACCCCCGATGTAAACAGAGGGGTGTGTTTATCTGTTTCAATGGCATTGTGGCTCCCAAGCGGCTGAACCGATTTTAATTTAGACTTTTTTTTGTTTCAAATGTGACTTGATCGTTATTGATCATACTACTCAAGAAAATCTTTTCAGGTGTTGGAAGATTAACACCTTATTTTCTAGTTGATAAATGGATGCATCTTTCTTCATTTTTCATTTCATATTGCAGAAGACTGATCAAGATAAAGTTTGGTATTCTGTTATTTTAATAATATTAGAATTTGGTAACCATGACCAGCGACATCAACTGTAATCTCCTAATTCCTCGCCATCTTTTAGCAGAGCTATCGTGCTTGCGCATAGTTGTATGGTCTCAATTAATAGGTTACTTGTGTTAGAGATTTAAAAAAAAAACAGTTTACCTTGATTATTAATTTTTATTGTTACCTTTGTGAGTGACTTTATTTCTTTTTCTGTTTATTTTTGTATAACTTGTAATTAGCCTTCTCCCTCTATTGTTTCTATTATCTATAAGTTTTCCATCAATTGAAAAGTTATATAAAATTAAATTCACCGAGCACTTATAACTAATATACAGAACCGTAGGATCATAAATCGTTTTCAAACTTAACAAGCCTTTTTTATTGATCTTAATGCAACGCTTATGTATCTGTCAACTGTTATCAGAGATGTCAGTTATCAACCGGGAGAGGCGATTTCGCTACAGCGACTACGTGATAAGAGAAAATACCTTATAAAATAATAATAGGTTCTGTTTATACGAGTATAATTAGATACGTAGGCGTTACGAAAGAATATACAGTCGACATATATTGTTTTGCATCGACAACATTCTCACCTTATTTAAGTGACGATGTCACACGATGTTATCACGCTAAGCCTAGGTGGACTGGCTCTCAAGTGCAGACTCCGGAACACACCTATAAATTAGTGGCGATACATTTTGAACTAAAGGGTAAGAAGTACTCAATCGGGTATTAGAAAGTCTATTTACACTTTTTTTCATAAATTATCCAAATAATGCTAGAAACCGACATAGTAAATGCAATTTTTCCAAATGCACAAAAGCGGCAATGAAGGGCAAGTTACAAATGTTCGAAGTTAATCTATTTTTCAAACTATATTTAGACCTTTAACGTCATTTAGACCTTATAAATGCTTCATACATGTCAGCTGAATTCCTCCAGTGTATTTCTTATAGTTGACAATTTTCTATTATTGATAGAAATGGCTTTATTTATTAAAGTAGATTACAAGGAAGATAACAAAAACTTATATATTTATACACACGTAACTTTGTAGCGCGTTTATATCTTTTACTTGAAATATTTGTGCTAAGTTCTATAAAATTATTATTATTCAAAAATCACCTAACAGCGTATTTTCTCATGTCAGAGTAGTTATTATATTATTTTGTTCTAGGAATGTACTATATTATCTGTAATAACTCAAACAGACGGGCCCAGCTAGCCAGTGGATCTGGTTTAAAAAAGTAATTTAAAAGCCTTAGTTAATAATTGCTTTGTTAAAAGAGCCATGCGATCTAATTTTATTTACAAACTTCACCTTTTATTTCTTTTTAATTACCTTGTCTATTTTTTAAATAAAACTTTTTCA
This sequence comes from Saturnia japonica, assembly GCA_033032175.1. NCBI lineage: Eukaryota > Metazoa > Arthropoda > Insecta > Lepidoptera > Saturniidae > Saturnia > Saturnia japonica. The sequence goes on from CM065330.1 coordinate 3,643,982, forward strand.
AGAGAGGTCGTCAAGAATAAAACTCCAAGGTTGATGAAAATAGGTAGTTAGCCAGAGAGAGAGAAAGAAAGTACTGTGCTAAGAGAGAGAGAGAGATGAGCACTGTAGAATAAGACAAGTTTACACACGTGAAATCAAGCAATCAAAAAAGATGAGAGGTGTTAATTGATTAAGGAATTTATTAACTGTTTACATACCGCTAAAGGAGTTTTACATGTACTGATTCCCAACGCGCTCTTTGCATTCTTATATACATTGGTAGACTATCAGTGAATATCTGTCGCTGCTTTAAAACAGCATAACTTTAGAATGTTTATCTTTAACAACCCTTGTGTTTTCTGTAACAAATGAATTTACACATTACCACCGAATTTGTGACATAGCCCTCGAGTTGCTCCCCCTTTCCGCAACACAACAAACTGTGATTGAAACAAATTGTACCCCAACTATGGTGACACGGACGAGAAATTGTAATAGATTTTTGTTTGAAAAGGTTTTCTTAATTTCTAAAATTTCAATATTGATTTATTAACGTCTTTCCATAAACTACATCTCAGGAATATTAACCATCTAATTAAAAAAAATGCTCATTTACGTTATATAACGAATTTCTGTACAGAATTCTAGATGCACCGGATTAAGTTGTGCATTGTTCGTTAGAAAGCCTTAACAATATGTTACATAGAAGAACCTTTTAATAATATTAAAATAATTATTATTTACACAACTTTAAATAATTTTTTACAACAAAAGAGTCAGTCAAATGAATTCATATTACCTATTATTTTAGATGAAATTCATGTTGTACTTCTATCACACGATGCGTGTGGCTCTACATTTTACCTTTACTAAATGCGCCATAAAAATTTTAACTTCTAAAATTGTGTTTATATCTCATCTCAGAGATTCGTGGAAATTTTGCTACATTAGACCCCTATCGAAGTATCGAAAGATAACACTCGAATGGAAGGCGTGTGAAAATTGTCACTCTGTTTCCACTGGGGCTACCAGGGCCCCCGCCGCGTGAAGGGTGACTCGCTTAACCGGAGACGCTCTGAGGATTGTCTCCGTTTGATTGCACCCGTCATTGTTCTCGAAAAATGCTATTTGCATAATTTTAAATGTGACATTTGTTTTTTTTAATCTACGCTTTGTTCCACAAGAAATTGTTGTTGTTTTTTTTTCAAACCTTACATTGCTTGTTTTTGTGTGAATTAAGTTTTATTTTGCCCTTGTTCGAAATAAACCAAAATGGACTAGCTGGCCCGCAGACGTTCGATTATTTCTAATTTCTACTCAATAACTAGACCACAGCGCCGCGTATTCCGATTTCTTCCCGAATACTCTTCCATAACTACAAACAACAAGAGAATTTATAACAAAAAAAAATAATAATGCATACCCAGCAATTTTAGGATATTATTTGCTGTAACTACAAAACAATTACTTTTAAATTAAAACACTCACACTAGTATCATTCAATTAACAAACTGACACGTTTCGTATTCACAAGGGCTAGTGTGTGAAAGTTGCCACTCTTGGGGCGTGTTTATTTATGCAATGGGCCTGTAATGCTCGCCGATGGCAACCGCAGTGTTAACTTAAGTGTTTTACAATTGATTTCTGTTTTCTTTAGAAAGTTTGAAATTAGTGCTCGACATGTTTTTGCCGTTCATGAATATTGGCTGATGTGATCAATAATTCAACTCTTACATTTTTTTTAAATCTGGTGTCCGTCTGTTAGTGATCGTGTAACTTTTGAACGACTTTGTGTTGTGTTTCTGTGGTGGGTAGGATTTCCAAAACTCCTTGGGCCAAGAGGTTCAATGTCGGCAACGCGCTAGAGATACCTATGGTACAAGCCTTCGTAGGCTACTTTAGTTGTAAAAAACAGACGACCGCTCGAGCTCATATTATTCACATTGTTTGTTTTGAGAAGAAAATCGTTCATAGGTATATTAGAATCCGATAGATGGATCCGATAGGTGGTGTTGTGGTCGTGCCATTAATTACCAGAAACGGCAGAAAAGCGTTTACCGAGCCAGTGGATATTTTATAATTTAAGCTCTTCGAAATTTAACAGACACTGTTATGCAAAATTTTCGGTTAGTAGTCTTCGAATGTTGGAAAACTTTTCCTGCTATCTCAGATTATGTTAAGAGAAGATTTTATAGAAGATAATTACAAGTATAGAAAGAGAATAGGAAACTGTATAACTTGTAAAAAAGGGTTGATTATTAATCATTATATACTTATAAACCTACGAAAAATATTATTTCACATAAATAACGCCTTATAAATACTTAAAATAAAGTCTACACGTTTACATTTTCAAAATTGCCGCGCTAACTGTACCGCAGAGCGCTTGACGTCATACGAGGAGTCGGCACTAAATAAACGCAGAAAATTATAAGGAAACAACAGATGTCAGCCTAAAGCACCTATTGGGTAAGGTTCACTTACATACGAATGACGTCATGCGCTGTTATTGGTGTTTCATTTGGCATGAAGGGCAGCATAAAATATTCGAACTTAATTATTCATTAAAAATTTTCAAACTATATTATTTCACAAAAAAGAAATGAATGTTGATTTTAGTATGATGAAGCTTATTTTCAACTACATTTTATTTCTTATTACTGTCCGTTTGCCTATTCTGTTCTCAAATACACATACATAATACGTTTAAGGACAGATTTCTATTGAGTGAAATACAAAAAGGTACTCAGTTTTCCAAATAACCTTCGGAATATCTCTGCCTACCGTTCTAAGTGTGGAGGAGGGGTGCTTTACACCCCAACCCTGAGGCTGCCGGAGCACTCGCCAAAAAACACAAACAAACACTAAAACAGTTACCGGTGAAGTGTTGACTTTTCAATTAGCGCTCCGTGAGGGAAACAGCCGCGGGATAGAGGGATTTTTCAATTACATTAGGTTTTATCCTCGGCTCTGTCCGTTATTACGATATAATGGCTAAAGTTACAACATCCTGATCTTTCACCACGTCCATCGACATGGCTTTGAATGATGCAATGAGTCTAAGTTTTCGGTAATATCGTAATGAAACAATAGTATTGTGGTAGCACATTCACTAGTCCTCATCTGCCTTGAAACCACTCCGCATGGGCATGAGCTCCCCCCTCCATACAAGGTGTTGGTAAGCGCATGGTCGCATTGCCCCCAAAGGAAGAGTAAATAGTTTCATCAAAGCACAAAATAAAATTAACATTAGCTTTTTCTTGCCTTCTGAACATTATTAGGTAGGCTGTTCATTGAATAATAATATCTTATGGTAATTAAAGAAGGTCCTTATATTCTACGTTACCAACTTTATTTTGAGGTCTATTAGCTGAGGAAGATACCACATTAAATGTAATATGTACTCCAAAAACGGGCAGTACCTACGAGCAATTTACTACATGGGACCTCGCAAATCACTAAGGGAGAAGTTTCAAGAATTTAGTGTCGTAACTTTGCCCTCCCAATACATGTTCGGAATAACTTAGATAAGTTTGATCTTGAAAAAGGCAGACATAAATTCAATTTATAAAAATCATCATTATATATATGCGTGAAGCAAAAAACTTTCTACCACTTTTGAAGGGTATTGCGTGCACGGAAGACTGAGATTTGGCATAGTTAAAGTTAATATGGAAAAGGAGTGCATAAAGCTAAAATGTATCTATAATATCTGTTACTAATATATTAAATAAAATAAATTAATACTGCGAATACTAGCCCTTCCAGTGCCATTGAACTTAGACCCCTCATAATATTGACATTGTCACTCAATGAGAAGTGACAGCAAGTGATATAATATTTATTGTTTAGGTTCATACTGCAAATGTCATACAAAAAATAGTCTATGATTAAAAAGTCTGGTCGAATTTTGATCATTGGACTACAGCTAGTAAATATTAAATTGTAATCCCTTCTTTTTAAATTAGTATAACAAATAAAGGTTTTTTTTTAGGTAGTTATGTTAGACTATACGATAAACTTCCTACGAACATTACCAATTTTCTGACAATAAATTCACGAGTCATGTAAAGCAAGTTTTACTGTGCTAAGTGACGAAATATGAGTCCCTCTCTGCACATCAACTAAAATTGGAATTAACTGTAGTTTTGTTTTGTAATTCTAGTTTCTTGCTTAGAATTCACGACGACTGGGGATGTTTTATCGAATTTGTTGTGTTGTTTTTGTTTTTACCAAGTACGATTAGTAATTACTAATGCTACGTTACTAATTTCATAGAATTAGTAATCATTACGACCGAACAACCTTCTTTTTAGCTTCCCACTCTACATTTTTAACAAGTACATATCTCAATTCAGCCATCATTCATAATCGTAATTCGATTACAAATGATCACTCTTAATTGAAATAACTCGGTTATGTAAATCATTCATAATCGAATATCTCGATTATTTAAATCATTCATAACCTCTTACTTCTTAGGGCCTTAATTAAATAAAGAGAAGTAGGCTACAGAGAGGTTTTTTTTGGAAATTTTTCTCTACTTGGCCCAGTGGTGGAATATACTGCCACTCTACAGAAGAACGAAGTTAAATAAACTTGTGTTGTGTTCCTGCGGTGAGTAAGGTTTCAAGAGATCCTTGGGGCAAGGGGTTCAAGATCGGCAAAGCGCTAGTAATACCTAGTATTACAAGAGTCTATAGGCTGCGGTAACCGCTTACCATCTGGTGGGTCGTTTTTATATTTTGTTTTTTTTTTTCTTTATAAACGAAACATCCCAATATAAAGGGTACTACAAAGCGTGATAAATACCGTCAACCGTTAAAAATATAAAGTCATCACTTATCGACATACCAGAACGGGGTGCACGTGCTGAGCACGCGACCCCGCTTATCTATTTGCACAGAAATATACACGACTGTAACCGTCTCTTTCTCTCTCTCTCTATCGAGATACGTTATTGATGATACAAACACAGCCTTCGAAATTAGTGGGTATTAGCTTTACTAGATGTGCCTCACGGTTTCACTCATGTTTAATTTATTCAATCAACTCATTGTGTTATTATGTACATAATAAAGCAGCTATTATCGACAAAAATTGTGTTTCACATGATACCGCAGGGCGCAGGGCACTGGGCACGCGTGGTTTAATACAGTTAACATACTGATGAAATGTCACTCCTTGACTTTTACTTGTGTTTCTGGAGTTGTTTAAACAGTAACTGAGTGCACATGAAGGCATATTTATGAAGTAAGATTTAGCACTCAAACGTGTTATCGCAACAAGTGCCGGTGCAGACTGTTAGTACGAGTGTATACACTCTAACGTGTGTTTCAAACAATTTGGTTGAGGTGTTGCCTCTATTACCTTATACCTCCATGGTTCAACTCTCTACCGCGTCGCAGCCAATACACCAGTATAACCTATCGTTGGTCTGGCTTATTGAGCTTACCTTGCCAGATTGCTTGACGTTTATGGATACTGCCCAGTTCCTTAGGCGCGTAGCGTGATCTTATATTACCCGTAACCATATTCAATAAATATACTATTAAATTCAAAAATATGTTTTCAAATCTGACTAGTTATTTTAGAGATTAGCGTATTCAAACAAACAAACAAACTCTTGAGCTTTATAACATACATACCATCACACTTGTACACTTGTACGCCCGACAGGTTAGGCAGGTCCCATGTAATAGGGGGCGAGCCTATTGCCATTAATCGTAACTCCGAGCTGCTACTGAAAATATCATAGAAAAACCAATAACACTTTGCCCGACCTGGGAATCGAACACAGAACAACGAGCACAACAATCACGCTTACGACCACTAAGCTAATGAGGCTTTATAATATTACTAGATTTTCCTCGTGACTTCGCTGATGCCAAGTTTCAAAGATATAATTCTTAAATAAATAAATATGTTTTCTCCATACAAAGAACCCCTGTTTGAACTTTGTTATGATAGGGCAGTGAAACTGTCACGGTTTACTTTTATATACATTTAGAACAAAATATTATGTCTTCATAATTATTATTAAATCACTAAACATGATATATTTATTAGTTTAATTACATTTAGGTATGTGTATATACAAATACACATAGGGTAATACTACCCTTTACACCTTTAACAACCCTACACATCCCATACCGCCTCAAATAGCCCATAATTTATTAGATAAATTTCAATTTCCCGAGAACACGGTTAGTGCGCCCTAAACTCTTGCAACATTATCGTTGTAATAAAATAACTCGTTGCATATTGTCATCGCATAGCCTTAACAGTTGCGAAATAAGGTGGATATTCGCTTAAAACATCCCCCACATCCCTTAGCGGTAATCTGTCACAAGTTGTCCCATCACACCCCAACGAGTGGGGTTGTTACGATACTATTTATGTGTTAACATGATTTATGAGCTGGCAACCCCCAATTCGGTGGGTGTTGCCGGCTGCTGTCTTACTTATAAATTATTTATTATTCGATAATGTGCTGATATATTTCCTTACATAAACCAATTTACCTTAAATCACTGATATACCATTTTGAAGATACCTACCTAGGTACTTCTTTAGGCCCCGTACCCATTATGCCGGAACGGTCGTCTTGTCGGGTCGTCAAAACTGCTAGTGGCTGAACAATTTCTAATGAAACTGTTTACACTTTTCTTGACGTTTTGTCCCTGCGGACAAAACGCGGTCCGCTCTCTCCGCGCAGGTTATTTCCGCGTTTATTCTGACAAATGCACGTGATGCACTTCTATTTATTTGTTGACGCTGAATCTTTAATATCAATTGTTGAAGAGAGAGCTGTTTTGTTACATAAAACCCTAAGTGACTATAAATTTAAAAATTTGAAGATGGCGTATATGTTTAATACAAAACCAGATCTCGATGAACTGGATGAAAACGGAAGAAAATAATCCACCGTGTACTCAGATCTGGTTTTAACCGATAATAAGATTAAGTGCGACCGGTCTTCTTGAAGGATCCGGTGACGGTCTCCGGCGATACTACTAGTCTGGCATAGTATGGTACGAGGTTTATGGTGCGATATGAAAAGAATGAATTTTACGAGCGCGTACACATTTAACGAAAATTCTACACCATGAAGTTGCTTTCTAAAAGTCTTGTTTGATTATTGTGAAGATAGTCACAATCCATGATAAAGGTGACTCTTCAAGGAAATAGGTATAACTTCTAACCTTCATATTGTTTTACAAACAATTTAAATTAAAATGCAGCTTAATGTGGGTTTTAGTAGACAATACTTAAACATTTATACTGGCGTATAATATTATTTAATAATCTATAAACGCATTGGGAGAAAAATTCATATTGTTTCGTTATAAAAATACTTATATAGATTTTGTTCCATAAATTCGATTAATCATAGAGATAAAGTTTATTGCATAATGCTGTATTATTTGTCACAAAACTGTGAGAAGAAATCCAAATTGATTCCACTAAAAACACATTTTAAAATATTTATTATTTATATCACGTACTATATAGTAAACATGAATATTTCAAAAAAAGACATATAAATCTATACCAATAAGATTGAAAGATTTGATTTTTTATTTATTTATTTATTTGGAAATCCAACAGCATACAATATTTTATATAATATCTTATAGTATGTAACAATTAAAGCCAAAACAGGATTTCACAATTACAGGAAGTGATACATAAAAATATACATAAGTAGACAAAAGAAAAACATGTAATCTTTACTGGCGTTTAGTATAGTGTGCGTGTGTGTGTTCGCGTGTCGGAATGTGTGTGTGTGAGCGTATGTCTGTATTTCTGACTTGTGTGCTTTATCTTTTTTATATTATAATTGTATAAATCCGCGTTGTAACTTTATTATTTCACTCTTAAATGTATTCCGTGAATATCGAAATATGTCTACCGTATCGTATACTTCATTATAGGATCGAGCAATGCGACACAGTATTGAATTTTGAGCATAGTTAGATTTATCATATGGGACAGCAAACAACGGTGCTTTGCGTGTACAGTATTTTGGTACTCGCAGTGATACAGAGCCCAAAAGATCGGGACAATCAATATAGCCCGATAGTATAGAGTGCAATAAAATCATTTCATGTTGTCGACGCCGCACTTCTAAAGAGTCTAGGCGAAAATACTTACATAGTTCACCATAGTTCGTAAATTCTTTAAAATCTTTATAACATAAAAAATTTACAAATTTTTCTGAATAGATTCAATACTGTCTATGTATTTATTATATTGAGGCGACCATATGACTGAAGCATATTCAAGAATACTTCTTACGTACGCGAAGTACAGCATTTTAATACACTCTATATTTGTGAATGTTTCGCATATACGTTTGATGAAGCCTAATTGTTTATATGCTTTACTAACGATGACATCTATGTGATCACTCATAGACATCTTATAATCAAAAATAACACCTAAGTCTCTAACCTTGTCAACTTTTGTAATAGGAACATTATTTATGTAATACTGAAAGTTAATAACTTTAGATTTACGAGTAAAGCTGATATTTACGCACTTATTTACGTTAACAGTAATTTTATTCTTTTTATAATATTCCTCAAGAGTATTAATGTCACGTTGGATATTTATGCAGTCTGTTTCCGATTTAACCCTTAAATAAATCTTCTTATCGTCAGCAAACATTATAAATTTTGAGTGCTTAAAACAATCACATATGTCAAAAAGATAAGCATTATAAAGTAGCGGACCTAGGATTGATCCTTGCGGGACCCCAGAGAGTATTTTGATAAAATTACTGCAAGAACCACCCACTACAACAGCTTGCATCCTGTTTCTTAAATAAGATTCAAACCACCTATATAAGTTGCCACGTATACCAAGAAAATAAAGTTTTTGCATCAGAATAATATGATCCACACGATCAAACGCTTTTTCAAAATCGGTATATATGACATCGACCTGCTGTTTGTAATCCATACCAGTTAGTATGTAATCTGTGAACAGAGACAAATTAGTAATAGTGGAACGCTTTTTCATAAAACCGTGTTGCTGAGTGGACATAGATTTATACATTAGAGGACTAACAAATTTAAAAATTAACTTTTCAAAAATTTTGCCTAAAGTATTTAAAATAGATATAGGTCTATAATTTTTAATTTCCATTTTAGTGCGACTTTTATGCATTGGTATTATAAGGGCCTCTTTCCATTTTGTAGGAAAACAACAATATTTATTTAGCGAAAGGTTAAATAAAGCCGTTACAGGCTTTGCCAGGTATACTGCGCATTGTTTAAAAAAGAGAGGTGGAATTTTATCACTACCAGGACCCTTGTTGGTTCTGAGAGAGTTTACAATTTTAAATACACTTTCTTCGTCAAACTCTAAGGTGTCCATCCCATCTATCGTTATTCTGTTTGATGAAAATTTATAGTAATCCAGGCAAGAATTACATTTCGTGAAAACACTTTCAAAATAGTTATTAAAACCATTAGAAATTTCGATTTCTGAGGTATATTTTTTTTCATCTAAGATTAATTAGCCTATTAGGATACCCTGAACTACGGGTTTGTAAAGTTTTCAAATAAGACCATAATTATTTTGGATTAGATCGAATACGTTGTTGAATGTTAGATAGATAAAGATCATAGCATTGTTTTAGTACAGCTTTTTGCCTAGCATGCAACAAAGAAAACTCTTCATAGTCACGCGGATTTTTGAATTGTTTCCACTTCTTATGTGCTTTTAATTTATCTTTTATTATATGTTTTAGTGATTTAGAATACCACACAGGAAAATAATTTGAATTAGATTTTATTACAAAAGGTACACACCTACTTATTATGTCATCCAGCTCTGTATAAAAAATATTCAGTGCTTCATCCATTTTGTTTGCTTTTATGTTTGTTTTCTTGTTTGTAATGGATAAACTACTGGACCGATTCTTTCACCTGTATAAAGCTACAGTATCAGCAAGTAACAGGTTATAATTATAATTTGAAAAATTAATTTATTTCTCATAAAAATATCAATAGTTTTACACAAAGTATAAAAAATTGCCTAAACGGGTGCGTTGATGATGTTTGTCGTATAAAATTGACACGGGTGAAACCGTGGGGTACAGCTGGTAAAATATAATAATTTAATTTGTACAATAGTCCCAAAGCAAACACTTTTGTACGAAACCGAAACATTTAGGTTTATTATTGACTTGTAAGAAGACGCACATCAACTTTTTTTCCAACTTAAGCGAGGCCAATAGAACTGTCGCCGTCGCTGTTGTTATGCTTGCCTTTAAACTTAGTTACTGAATAAATACTAGGTTGGATGTCTCAATATGTTTTTGACCCTTGATAAATTCAAATAATATTTAAGAAAGCAAACGCAGACTCGCTTGAATGCGATGCAACCAACGGAACGTTCGTGACACTTTTTCAGTACTTTAGTACGCATCTAACAAAATACATACAGTGGCCTATTTTGCGATTTGGAGCCTCGGTCTTATATAAGCTTGGCCTTCCCATTAATTATTGTGAAAATAAAATAAAAAATCTTATAAATCTTTTGCGTAACAAAATAAAAATATCTTCATTAATTGTATTCCGCGTTCCAACAACGTGATGAAGTTTCTATTCAATAAAAATAATGTTTATTAAATATTAGCCTATAAGTGTCCCACTGTTGGGCAAAGGCAAGGGTTTCGATCACAACGCATTGGCGGTTTCTAAGACCGGAAATCAACACTTCTATATTTTACCACCATACAGTGATATTACTAGAATATTTCAGGTTTCCTCACGATGTATTGCTTCACCATCAGTAAATAATGTTTACCAATTTGAATTACTAAATGTACGTGAATTCGAACCCACGGACATCGAATCGATATTCCCCTGGTTTAAGCCAATTGACCACCACGACTAATTAACGATTTAAAAAATGTTTATTTATACACCGTTACATTATCTTTACATATTTATAAAAAACTAGCTGTGCCCGTGGCTTTGCTCACGTGTACTAAAGAATCCCCGCGCGAATCATGCTCCCCCGCTCCCGGCTATTTTAAAAACAAAAATCCTTATTGTGGGTGTTCCTTAGAAGATACTCTCCTTGACTAGCCTAAGTTACTCCCTATATCATCAGTTATCTTTCAGTGAAAGTCCCGTCAAAATCGATCCAACTTTTTCGGAGATTACCGGAATAAACAGTGAGCCAAACATTTTAAAAATGGGCTTTTGGTTAGAGGTATCGTATATACATTGATATGCATTTAGTAAAAAACTGTTATTTTGACATTACAAACAAACAGTTCAATTTTATTAATTGTGTAGATAAAAGTCAGTCAAATAAACTGACATTATTATTATTATTATTAGCTTCATCATGTTACACTTCCGTCACAGGATGCGTGTGGCTCTCAATTTTACCCAACGCACCAAGAGAACTTACAAAAGAACCTAAAATAAAAAAGGATAATTTGGCTCTTTATTATATTGTCTAACTGCCTCATTAGCCTAGTGGTCGTAAACGCGACTGCTATAATCGAGATCTTGGGTTCGATTCCCAGATCGAGCAAAGTGTTAGTGGGTTTTCCTATGAAATTCTCAGTAGCAGCTCGGAGTTTGGCTTCGTGCCGATTAATGGCAATAGGCTCGCCCCCTATTACATGGGACCTAAAAAACATACACGGCGAACTGTGGGTGTACACTAGTAAACCTCTGCCTAACCCTTCGAGGACACAGGCGTGATGGTATGTTATGTTACGTTATATTGTCTACCACTAAATTGTAACATAACTATTTCTTTTTTCATTATTACTTAATTGAAAAATACTGATAATTTTTTTAACGTTACAGTGTTAATTACTTTTGTTTCCTGTTATTTGTTAATAATTTAAATTATTATTATTATTGGTAGTGTTTCATACAATTTAATAGCTTACTTGTACTTCAGTTTATTTTATTTTTTTTAATTTACATTTGCGATTTTGTATTTTATCAATGTAGTGGTCGCCTATAAGAGGTTTGCTTATCTGTATTGGGTTTAGAATTAATTGTAAAAATAGGTCAAGAAGTATAATAATTACGTTTTGGCGCTTCTTTAGTAAATAAATAAATAACTTAATTATTCTTAGTGTACCTATAATCGTAATATCTGCTACAAGGTCAAAGAATTTACTTCAAACGCCAGTAAAGGTTACACGTACAATTTTTTTATCCGTTTCTTTTCTTGTATCTGAATATTTTTAGAAGTTGTAACTAATTACTATTAAAATAGGCTGTATAATGCAACATTAAGGACATCCGCGGGGACCCCTTGAGGTCAAATGGCGTGAAGTAAGGGGGGCGAGTTTCTCCTCAAATATTTATAGTTCAAAGATTATGTTGTTGATTTTTTTACGTCTTATGTTTTGACTACAGTACCTTACAGTTTGACCCGTATTAAATTTATTAGATTAACTATTCACCGCCCCTCTAACACACTCGTGCAGCCAATCATTTTCTTTACTTCCCGTACTTGCCTACAGCTTGCCAAATTGCTTATTGCTTCGCTCCTTAAGGTCACGGCGAGAAGTTATACAGCTTCTAACGTATCTCAATAAATCGATACATAATATAAAAGAATGTCGCTCTCCGCGTCTGTCTATTTGTCCGCTTACTTCTTCTAAACCACGCAACGGATTTTTATACAGTTTTCAATGTCATTTGGAGAATTTTTTACGGAAGGTAAATTTTTTTTTTTTTTTTTTATATTATACAATATTTTGAAATTAAGTTTTTGTATGTCAGAGGAAGTCCAATATTTTTAAATCAAACGGTCAATAAATCGTTTTTAGGACGTTTACATGGCTTACGCTGGCTAAACCTTTAGGGCCTAAAAACATAATCACATAACGGCGACAACGCGTCGCAAAGCGTCCTACTGCTTAATGCCTTAATGCTTAAGCCTTAATGAAAAATTAACTTATAATTAAAATAAAAGTCAGGCCACTTTTTGTCCAGATAAAACGAGTTGTTCCTCGAAAGGTCAAAAGCATTTTAACGAAGTTTGGGGAATCTAGTTGCTATATAGGAATAATGACCAAACCCTCAGCTACTTTTTTGTAAGTTACGAAAGTTTTATTTTGCCCTCTAATGAGATGATAAGATAAAAAAATATATTTAACCGCGATGTTAAATGACGGATAAGAAGAAATGGCTATATTATCTGTTCAATCAAAACCACACCTTTTTGAATTCTCGACAGAATGTAACAAGATCTTTACACGAATCCGCCATTAGCAGTCATAGACAAACGCGACCGTAAACAAGAAGTAGTAGCTGTATCGAGAATCAGTCGTGAAGATAAAAATCGAAATTCGAAAAAAGCTCGCCATGTCACGAGGATTAGCGCTCCCCATTGTGGACAATGACAATTGAAATATATCCGTCCTTGTTTACCTTATACGTCTGACCGTTGCGAGAGCGAGACAAATACGGTTCTATTTATTTTCACTTTTCTATAGATAATGTGACAGTTCTCGTATGAAATGTTTGTTTGGAATAGGGTTTGAATAGGGGCTAGTTTGAAATGGATTTTTATATTTTTTTATTCGAATGATTGTTTCGGTAACGGCGAACTGTTTGTGAGTTTTAAAATTATTATTTTTAACAAATATTTTTCATTCAACAACATACATTGGTATCATAATAAGTAGAGAAACTTTTTTTTCACTACGAAATTATTATTTTATTTGATATTAAGAAAACATAAGGTTCTATTATAGAAGAGATATATACGCACGTCACTTCTTCTTCTTCTTCCTAACTTGGCAACCGGTCCTCTTTAATGAAGACCATTACTGCCATTATCGAGTCAATTATAGTTGTCATGTGTTATGTATGACGATTCAGTATCCTAACAAGATGGTAGGCTACCTTTATAGAACTTTCTAGGAAGATTTTTGTGGGATCTCAGAATGAATGCTTTCAGCTTTATATTTATAATCCACTTCACTTAAGCACAAAAAACCAAACTGTATCACGCAAAACACCACCAATATTACATAATATAGGGTCAAAAACCTAAGTTAATCAATCTATAGGTACAATTAACAAAATTGAAGTGTCTATTTGTAATGTCAAAATAACAGTTTTTTAGTAAATGCATATAAAAAAAGTATATCCAAAACCTTTAACAAAAAGCCCATTTTTAAAATTTCGTCTGTCTGTCTGTTTGTTCCGCGTAATCTCCGAAACGGTTGGACCGATTTTGACGGGGCTTTCACTAGCAGATGGATAGTTTATATTATAATGAGTAACTTGGCTACTTTTATTTCAAAAAAAACAATTAGGGTTCCGCACAAAAAAATAAAAAGCATCTTTATCTTTCAAATAACCGGCGGTCGACCTTCATGGGTAGAAGCTAGTCAATGCTATTACAAGTGTCAATTGACTACGGTAGCCGCTTTCCATCAGGTGGGCCGTATACTTGTTTGCCACCTTTCGAGTATAAAAAAGGGACTGATGCAAGAATGCGAGTCATATGGTAGTTAGAGCAAACTGGCTTATTCCGGTTTTAACCAACTACAAACACAAAATCGTCTCCAGACTGATTTACCTATAAAAACTTACATTCTTATAGGAAACTAACAGTTAATAATTAATGTAAAGTTGCGAAAAGAACAAAAACTAACAGACCAATATTTGTAACTAATCTTTTTTTCACGTTTTCTAAAATCCGTAACCTCATAGCGTGTAACCGGGGCGTAACCATGTAGAGTAATCCTGTAAAGCCTGCGTAGTAATTTGGGCAAGATAAATGACGTTTAACTTAAGATGTGTAATTTGTAAGGGATTACACGCATTGGTACCCGCGGACAGAAGGTATCCTTGTATGTCTGTCTGTTTGTTTTCGAGTGTGAGTTATGTAGCTATATGTTTTTTTTCTTTTTATTTGAAAAGGAAGGTTAGACTGTTTAGTTTATTATGACGTCGGAATCATGGCCGGTGTGGTTTTTTTAAGTTAGTAGCCTACAACGATATCAATGAACCTATTTATTAAGTATGGTTTGAAGCACGACGCAGCAGAAAATAATAATAATTTTATGTATAACTAGCTGTGCACGCGGCTCCGCTTGCGTGGACGACAGAAGAACGTGTAATTATTTTATTTAATGAAGATATCTTGATTATTTTTTATAAGGAGCAAGTTGTAGGACAAAAAAAAATTAGCAAAATAATTCAAACCTCAATAAATTTTTTATACACTAGCTGTGCCCGTGGTTTCGCTCACGTGGACTACAGAATGCCCGCGCGAATCTTGCTCCCTCGCTTCCGGTTATTTTAAAGACGAAGATGCTTATTGTGGGTGTTCCTTAGAAGATACATGTGTGTGTCTCCCGGACTCTTTTTTATAGATCTTTTTAATGCCTATGATTATGTAGTACATTAATTTGCTATATCTCTTATGGTTTACTCAGCATAAGCCATTTAAGTGCCCGATTTGATTCACTATGACCCGGTTTTTTTTATTTGTGCGGAACCCTAATTATTTTTCCAAAATAAAATTAGCCTAAGTTACTCCCTATATCATCAGCTATCTATCAGTGAAAGTCCCGTCAAAATCGGCCCAACCGTTTCGGAGATTACCCGGAACAAACAGAAAAACAAAAATTTTAAATATGGGCTTTTTGTTATAGGTATCGTATATACTTTCATATGCATTTAGCAAAAAACCGTTATTTTGACATTACAAACAGACATTTCGATTTTATTAATTGTATAGATATTATAGGTAATATGTTTAATACTAATTACCTTTTTTTAATTATTTTACCATTTAGTAAATCTACACTATAATAGCTGGGCTGGCAGACGTTATTCTGTCCACCAAGCCACGGTGAAGCTGTAAAAGCCATCTGAGGACTTTTTTGGATAAAAGTCTAAAAGTACCTACACTCACACCGAAAATAAATACTCTGCCCTTTCCGATAGTTAATGTCTCGACTACACCGTCACCTATCGGATCTTAACATCGTCTCGATAAAACAAAATATATTATTTGAACATGAGCTCAATCGGTCAAGTCGTTCAGAGCAAAAAAAATGCTCAATAGATTTTTTGTATATTTGAAAGCGCTAATCTCTGAAACTACTAGTCAAATTTGAAAATTTATTTTTGAATTATATGGCCTATTTATTGAGAAAGGTTACAAGTTCACGCTTCAAGTCTAAGGAGCGGAGCAGTGACAATTAACATGAATCAATCTGGCAAGTAAGGGAATGGAGAGGAACGATAGGCTACATGGGTGCATTAGACACCCGTGTACAAAAATTACATGCACAGACAGAGATACAGATTTAATTATACAGATATAAATATTTTCTTACTTTATAAATGTACTTAAAACTGTTAACAGATTGACAAAACACTCTACATGAATGATATGTTCGTATGACAACATTTTGAAGATGTTACCTTTTGAATGGTCAATGATAGACTGCGTGTCTCGGGCTTAGAGTGAGAGCTTTTGTTCAACCATAGACAAGCGAGAGTGAACATAGACAATCCTTTTATTTTCGATTTCGGAATGTCTTTGTGTATGTTTACATGGATTTATGTACGGATGTAACAGGATGGTGTTGGAAAATGATCATTTATTACTAAAACTAGAGTTTACCTTTGGATTTACATAGAGTACAGCCGTTAATTTATTTGAAAAGCAATACTATTTTAATTAGAAAAAGATACACTGGTTTTATTAATTACCCTATTCAACTATCAATTTAAAAAAAATTACGGTTTGCACTCCGGAAGTGCCGACAGAAGTGAAAACTTATTTTAGCGCGTCAGACATTTTGACGTGACAACGTCTTATAAATTGGTTTGCCGGGTGACACTTCAAGAAACTGCGTTACGCTCCGCTCACGTTATGCGCTCACAATGAGAGCGAGTGAGAGGCACGCGTCCATTCCACTCGGGCATGGTTAGCCCGCCTAAGAGCGAGAGAGACAGACATAAAGTCGTTGTCACGTAAAACTTTCGCCCGTATACCGACTTTACAGGCAACCAATTTTTTTTTTAGATGGGTACTAGGGTTATTGGGTTATAAATTGCATTTTATTTTATTATTAGAAACTTTAAAATACATTTAATATTCTTTTATGAAAGACGCGTTCGCAGGTTGCTATATGTACACACTATAGCTGCGTCTCGTAACGGTGTCGCGAGTCCAGAGATTTTATCTCATCTAAAAAAATACGTACCGCGCTAAAAGAAGTTTTCACTTCAACATACCGACGGCCGTAAAGATAAATTGTTTTCTACAAAGCACGATTTTACGCGATTAATTTTAAAGTAAAATAATATAAAAAACATATTTTTCCTCTATTTTAAAGCGTTTGTTTGAATAGGGCATTACCAAATAAATGTTTAAGGGCAATTTAGTAAAAATCAATAAATATGGCAAAACAATTCAAACACGCCCATTTAACTTCAAACTAATTATATCTTTTAATATGTTAATCATCACCCAGACTCACCGACTGACAATGTATGATTATCACACAAAAGTCGGTCGAAATCGTGACCTCTCCCGCTATAATTTTTTTAAATCAAACTAGAACTTATATTCGTCACATTTTAACATTATCTTTCAACTATAAATTCTCTGATTTTTTTGTGAATATTTATGGGTCTCTAACAATTTAGATGAAATATTGTTTTACTTTCAAAGTTTTTTTATGTAGGTGATTTTTTTTTTCAAATCCCAGAGTTTAGCTAGTTCCCTCTGACATTACTCATAAATAACAGATAAAAACACTTTACTGTTTTATAGAGTGACATTATTTTCACGGCGTCCTAAAAGTAAAGGCTTAAGTTTAAAACTTAAATAAGTGACAAATATGTTAGAATTATGATTGATAGAAAACGGTAAATATCAATAAAATGTAAAGTTTATCTCTGTCAATATCCGTAATACCAGAAGCTCGAACTGATTACCATAATGTGATGAGACGAAAATTAATACAATCGTGCGCGCACGTATGCCGTGTTGCGTATGCGAGGACTTCGTCGGAATAGTGCGGAGAAAGACTTATTTCAAGTTTATCGACAATAACGTATTGGATTATTTACATTTTTTTTTAAATAGAGGCAGTCGTAAGGACTGCCGACAGAAAAGTAAACTTAATTTTGAATTTTTGAATCGATTGTTGTCTGAGTTTTGCAGAGCATGTTGGTGACGAGAAATCAAAAAAAATTACCCATTCAAAAGTCAAACAAGCATATGATATTCACCGAGTATATACAATTTATTTATGTGTATATGCTTATACATGTACACAGGCCGCTATACTACGCGTCGCTAGTCTAACACAAGCGCAATACGTCACGAGCATGTCGAAGCTCGATGTCGCGAAGGTCACGCGAATCTAAAATTTTACCTACCAGAAAACGATCAATGTGGTTCGATCAAAGCAGTTTTCACTTCAAAAAAGACAAAACTATTTACAAGAAGAAGAGCTGCAAATCATAGTGTCCATATAGTTACCAAACTAGGGTAACTTGTATTTTGGCAGATGGTTCCTACCAAAAATTAAAATTAAACTAAAACTAAACATACTTAGAAGCATGATTGAGTAAAATGTTTTTGGTTACTTGCATGATAACGTGTATGAGTACTCAGTGAACGGATATTTAATAATTAGATCTACACTTTAATCATATAAATAATAATGACTTTTAATTAAACAAATAAATGCTTTTAGGGAATTGTGTTATGTTCTATAATAAACTTCCTAAGCACTTTACCGATTTGCCGGTTAATAAATTCAGAAATTATATAAGCCAGTTTTATTGTCGAATAGTGAATGACGGTGATGTATGTAAGTGATTCCCTCTTTGTACATCTACTGAAAATTTTAATAACTTTAAAGAATAGGAATACCAAAAAAGATCTCAGCCAATAACCTGGTGTTGTGTTCCTGCGTTCAGTAGGGTTTCCAGACTGTACTTATAATATCTATAGTATTAGAAGCGTCCTTATGCTACGGTATGCGGCTCGTATGCTGGTTTGCCACCTTAGTTGTATAAAAAAACAATAAGTTCAAGAATCATGTTAATTAAGTTTTATTGTCGAAAGGGTATTATAGAGTAGTGGTCCACCATTGCGTGAATGATTGTGATGTCTGGATGTGATTCCCTCTCGTCCACTGTAAATGATAATAGCTACAGTATAATGTAAACAAGAAGTAAATAAAAATGTTGATAAATCCGATCGAGATTCTTGATGACAGATGTTTTCCGAATGATGGTAGTGTACTTACATTCATAAGTGCCTATTCAAGGCCTAAACTGAATAAAATATATTTGATTTTGATTTTGAATGAGCTGCTGAAAGGTCAACCAAAAGAACCTTATATATTAAATAAACTTTAATGGAAAAACAGTAAAATCACGCATATGTACAGTAAGACGTTCCCGCTTTCTTTGCTTATTCATATTTTTCTGATGTTTTAACTTTAACTCCATTTTATCTTTCACACAGGTAAACCCTGGGAACGTTTTTCTATAATTATAAATTTTTTTCTTTAAAAATAATATCCAGTTTAGCGTGTCTAACTAAATTACCCAACCGTGACTTATATACAAATCGGGACAACGTTTGAAACCGGGACACGTCCTGATATAAAGTGTGATAAAGTTGTAGAATAGATGTGATTACTACTACTATCAACTGTTGTCTTGTTGTCAACGTGAAAATACCACAAAGGCCACCAAATACTAATTAACAAATGCTATCTGATAGCGACTTATTACATGATAAAGTGAAGCATTGTGGCGTTTCCATACGGCCGAGATCGGAAATATTTATCAATAATATCCATCCGGCTCCAAAAGGTATACGTTTTGTTATAACTTATGTAAATAGAATTTTAAAAAATTTGTGTGCGTGTGTGTGTTTTAAGTTTTTAGTTTTAAGTTAACTCCTTAAGTACAATTGTCATAGAATAAATATAAATACATAATAATATAAATCGCGTCATCTTTCAGGAGATATAATCGAGAATAACTGTACGTATATTTGAAATCATCAAAAGAGTTAAATAATTCTTGTATTAGCTACTAGATGGCGTATAAATCTTATATAACCTAAGGAGTTCATCATTACCTTTTGACAGAAAACATAACGCTTTTAAGTTAACGCTTTTATAAACATAAAAAATCCATACTGGGGTTCTTTAATAAATAATCAATTATTTTTGAGTTTTCTGATCGTGTTCACTCAAATCACTCAGTTACAGGCAACATAGCGCAGTGGTAGTAATTCCTACTATTGAGCCGAGAGACTGACTTATATGATGAGCATTGTCAGTTCTGTCTGAATGTTAAATATCCTTATATGTGTAATGTGTGTATATATCAGCTATTTTGTTAGCATAATATAAGCTTTGCTTAGTTTGGAATTAAATGGCCGTGTGTGAATTGTGTCCCCATATATATATATATATATATATATATATATTTATTTATTTATTTATTTCGTCTATCATGCAACTTAACCAATAAACTCTTTATTACAAACACCTAATATATTATGTACTAATATAATATGTAGCTCTAACATTAATTAAATTCTCCTTTTAATCTAATCCTTATCGTATATTATGTATCGATGTAATCGAATGTTAAAAAATAATCCTTGTTGACTCCATTATTGTATTTTATTATGTCCACGACTATCGCTGTAAATGTCGATAAACTCTTTCCCATCCCTATAAATTTGAAGCTATGAATATTATAGTGTGGAGAAGATATTTTATTACTTTTTTATGAATATACAGTGCCATAACCAGTAAGTGATTTGTTTTGTTGCTCAAAGTTAGACCACATAAGATGTAAACCTAAGCTTTATTGGAACGATAAAGAAATATACCATATTCTTTGAAATTATTTTGACTTTTTGACCTATGGATTTCTTGTTTATCTTGTAAAATGATGCTTGTAGATCCGATTCCAGGTGATATTATTTTTTCGTAATACACGTAATTTTTTTATGATTTTTGCTAAACAGTTTTCTAATGCGATAATACTTATTCTCTCGAATCATCATATTATAGTGAAAACTCGATCACATTGACCTTTTTGATGCATCACATTTCGTTAAAAGCCATCATTCAAATACACGCTTATAGATTATCAATCGAATCCATTACAGGATCAACCATGTTAAGATTATTCGACCATCTGTCTAATGTGTCGCGCGCTGCTGCCAACGCATCCGTATAGCCTATAATTTGTTCTCACTTCCCGTATTTGCCTAAAGATTGCAAGATTACTTGACCTTCGTGGTTACTGTTCCGCTTCAAAGGGTTGTAGCGTGATATTGTATTACCTATAACCTTCCTCAATAAATAAGCTATAAATGCAAACATATTTTACAGATCTGACTTATAATTCCAGAGATTAGCACATTCAAACAAACAGACAAACAATATTTTGAGCTTTATAATATTAGTTAAGATTGTTCAATGCAACTCCTTTCTCTTCATTCCACAACAGAACCACACGCGCTGAGTTTCGGAGCCACAATTCTATGTTAGCCGACATATCGGCGCGAATTAAAGTGTTGCCAATGTCTTATTTTTGCCGTACTGTGAAGCTACGGAACCATCTCCTAATCAGTTTGTTACCTTCTCCTTATTACGAAATCGAGTCCTTCAAGCGTATCGTGAAGAGATATTTTTGCAGGCCGGCTTGACAGCGGTTACCGCCGATGGATTTAGCTCTCTCGGTGGTCGCCGTTGTTTTTATATTATACTGTAATTACCATGAGATACAGTACCGTCACTATTCGGTGCTACTATTTAAAAAAAAGCCTTTCAATACGATATCATTACTACCACGGAATCATTATCCACAAAGATCTGTTAAAGCTATATCTAATATTAATAAATATGTAGTTCTGTCGTTACACTTTTTTATTTAATTCCTCAATCCTCATCAATTATAAAATATGACGTTAAAAAAATTGTCTGTCTGTTTGTATAACTTTGTATTTATCTCAACAACGGCTTGATCGATTCTTATAAAATTTTGTACACGAGAATCATTGCGCAGTCGATAGGCTATAACATTTGTTAATAAATATTTATAGAAATCGTAAACAAAATTTATAAAATTCTTTTTTATTCAATATCAACCGATTTTGATAATATTTTGTGCACAGAAAATATATATGTCATTTCTCAATTGATAGACCATATGAATTGTTAAAAATACGAGAATAATATAAAGACGGATTTAAATAATTACTGCGGGTCACTGCCAGTTCATAATATTCTACATCGAGTAACACAGTGGTAATTATAAGATTCATAAGTAGGTATCATCTAAAATAATAAATTGGTTTAAATTTATTTGATATTGTTTGATATCCAAAGCTTGTTGGGTGTAACCGCGCGTGCAATAACAAGTTTCTATCCAATTAACATAATTTAATATTTTTATTAAAACAGCAATCACCGAGGCATTAATTACATATTTAAATACACCAATGAGTTACGTTTAAAATTTTTACGTTTTATTTAAATTATATTTCCCGTTTATTTCACTCCATTTCAAATATAATTTTTGTTGTTTTTGTGAAGTAACACTTCTCTAGCCGCGTCTGGAGAATAACTCAGATATTTTTATTAATAATGTTATAATCTAGCCTACATTTATAAGCTAATAAGTAATTAAATTCTAACTTGAATTGCTAACTACACTTTATTTAATATTACGTCCAATAATGGTATGCACTCGCTTGATGTTTAGGTATATTTATAATAGTTTGTAAATCGGTAACTCGAAAGAGAAAGAGCATAGTATATGTTTGTGTTAGAACGAGATAAAGATACGAAACCATTTGCGTATGAGTTATCGGCCTACGTAGAACGTTATAAAAACAAATACTGTTTATTTTTGTAAAATCTAAGATTTTTAAAGTTTAGTTTAATGTTTAGTAGACGTGTTTAACTGTGGTTACGTATACTATACCTGAATGTAACTTGTTTATTAAAGAAATTGAACAAAATAATACGCACACTATTGTATTTGATCTCGTCTTATTCAAACTATTGCCAATTTACATATACTATAATAATAAAGCTATGGTTATAACTATATATATATTTCACTACACTAGCCCTTATGGCTTAGTCCTTTTTGATTTTCTCACTATACCTATATTATTGTGGGTGGAGCTGGTTAGCGTCGACATTCACATGGTGATGATGCCTGCCGATGTTCTTCTTGGGTTTCAGCAATGAACGGTATCTATCATCCTGGTGAATGCCGTTATTTTTAATATTAGGGTACAATTTCACACAAGGCCATTGAATTCCAAAATAAGCAGAGCTTGTATGATGGTAACTAAACAGCTGATACCACAATAATATAGATATGTTACACCCAGACACACAACTGACAATTTTATTATGCTCATAACACAAAAGTCAGTCATATGCTGGGATCGAACCCGCGATCTCTGGGCTCAATAGTAGGGCTAACTATTTTCTATTACTAAGTAAATTATTGGTAGGTACATTTTTTTCTCCTAAAAAGTATATTATTTTAAGTCGGAATTCGATAGGTTATAAAAAGCGTAAACAAAATTTCAGAATTTACTGGTAGTACTAGAAGTTATCGCGTACAAACAAACATATCATTAGCATTTTAATATTAGTATCTTTACGATATAAAAATATTCTATTGAAGTGACGTTGGCAGAATTATGGACAAACACAGGTGCCATTGAATTAAAAAAAATAGGTTGTCTACTATATTTTATCCTGATTCTGACAGACTAAATGGAGTTTTTGGTGGGATTCTAAAGAGAAATGTTATGGTTTTTATTTTTAATTCATTAACTTAGGTTTTTTGACCCTATATTATTAATATTGGTGGTATTTTGCGTGATATAGTTTGGTTGTTGTCTGTAAGTGAAGTGGATTATAAATGTAAAGCGGAAAACATGCATTTTGGGATGTCACAAAAACTCCCTAGATAGTTCTGACAAAAAAGCCACCATCTTGTTAAAAGACCCCACTTTGTTTAAAGGAAAATTTTACGATGGCTTAAAAACATTGACACTGGCAAGAGCTTTTTGGAGCGCCAAAACAAGGAGAAGAAGAAGACATACTAAATGAACGAATATGTTATCCGTACAGGTGTGAACCCGAGAAAACAGCGCAGAGAGCGGACAACGTTCACAAGGGCCCAGCTCGACGTGCTTGAAGCGCTGTTCGGTAAAACGCGGTACCCTGACATATTTATGAGGGAAGAGGTCGCTCTCAAAATCAACTTGCCGGAGTCAAGAGTTCAGGTTTGTTAAATGTCATGTTGTTTTTTATTTTATTTATTAGTACACTACTATATTTTTGTATTTAAATTTTATTACTTTTCTATTTCTGTGTTCGCTCGTTCCTTCCGTCTTTTTTGTTAAATTGAAGTAAAAACTTCTTAGTACTGATGTGATTTGAACTCGATAAAACGAAAAAGCGACACTAAAAAGAGACAAACACATACAACCAACAACAACAACAAAAAAATACAACCATTTAAATACCGAACACAATTCTAATAATAAACAATCCAATAATTCCCTTTTCGAATTTCGAAATTATAAGCGTTCTAATTCGATTTGGCGCGTTTAATGCTTTAACCGTGTCGTTATAAATGGAACGTTTGAACGAATCAAGGAAGCATTCGGGCGGCCAACCATTGACGATGATGGATATCTCTTTGATTTTATTAAGTTTATTATATCATAATGGAACTTCGGGGGTCCCGTTGAAGGATTCGACGTCACATCTTTACTCATTATAAATTATTATTACATCTTCATCTTCAATAAATAATCTCTATAAATTATATCTCAAATTGTTTTTTTTTTTTTTGTAGAAACGCCATAATATCTCCCTTAATTTTTCATCAAAAATTAATAATGCAAACATAATAATAAAGCTTATGTTCTTCGCTATGAAATAAAAATAGTCAAATAGTTTAAAATTAATGACTTCGTTAAAGAAAATTATTTATAAAAAGCGTTTTTGGTGGCATATTTAATGAAAATATATTCAAGTAACATGTAGGAAGTACCCACCTATTATGAATCTGCTTTTTTTCAAAAATTAATTATTATACCTACTAACCACCATCGTGATATAATTTTAGTTCACAATGTTTGTGTGGTCCTAATAAGGCTTCGCAAATTGACCTCGCAATGACCTATTACGGAGAATTATTTATTACCCGCACTGCACGGTTTGTGTAAAACCTCTCGGGAGCTTAAAAACCCGGTTTATAGACACATTCAGTTCGGGAGGAGGTCGAAAAGACCTCTTGCGTGCTCGCGACTTTGTGATTAGTTTTTTTCTTGTATTTTTAAATACAGCAAGGTTTTAGCGTGTCATGTGAAACTAGTGAACGATTTTTAGTGACTGAGATTTTTTATGGTGAAGCTTTAGCAAGTACACACTCTTTTTTGTAAGTTAAACTTCTTTTGGAGCGCTTAGTAGTCGATAATATTGTGAACTGCGTGCGCATCATGTAATGGAACAGCAACATGATAAGGTTAGCCACCAATGATACACAAAATAAGACAATACTTAACAAAAAAAGAAAACTAACCTCGATGATATTGAAGAATTTTCTGGTGTATTTTCGAAGTTCAAGGTCCATTGATTCAATGATATTAAATTAGGACCACCCTTAAGATAATATATACCCTATCCAACAAAAAAAAAAAATGTACATGCATTCGATTACATTTGAATGTTCAGCCATAACTTTTGTTTATGAACTGATTTAGGTGATTCATTTTTCATTGGAAAGGGGATACCTCAAGGGTGGTCCTATTTTAATTTCGTTGGCATTTGCCTTCGACTTCGAAGATACACAAGGGAGATTCTCAAAAACATTGATGTCGGTTTTCTTTATTATTAAAAATTGTACATTTTTATGTTGTTAGGTAAATCGATAAATCTATTACTCGAATTTTTTTTATATACAGTGTAAACTCTTTATAACGAAACTCAAGGGACTGAGCGTCTTTTGTCGTTATTGAGAGTTATGTTATATATGAACAAAAAAATAACCAAAATTAACAAGATTTTGATCGTATGCTTAGATAATAAATGCTTACAATTAATTGTTTACACATATAGTCTGATAACTTTGTTTGACGTTTTTTGCTATGCCAGTACTTGTTTTGTATTATGTTATTATGTATTGATGTATTATGTATTTATAAGTTAGTTGGCAACTTTTCATCCCAGTTTTTACAATTGGCCTAAGAAGGTACAAATTTTTTAGCTGTGTTGTTAAATCCGACGAACTAACTTTAAACTATCCTGTTTAACATAAAACTTTGAAAATTATGGCTTTCTATTTTTAAGAAAGTTTCCTTCCACCGCCGCTGTGAATTTTTGGTGCTTTTCCAATGGTAGCAACAGTGGATTGACTTGTTCAAAACGTTTTCCAACGTCACTTTTATTTCCAGAAGACCATCACTTACGAGAAAACAATGCGTCATAATGCACGTGTTCAAGGCAATTAAGGAACAAAAGCTAGACCGACCTCGGATGTTTCGGAGCTTCAAAGTCTTTTTTACTATAAGTATAACATAACATAAACAATAATCGATTAATAAATTTACTGTCAAAAAATATGAACCATTTTTCGTAATAGAGAATGGCGTATCGCTATAAAGAGTGATTCTATATGTGGGTTTTAACGCAAACCAACCAAGTTGGGCTCACTTCAACGTTATAGGGAGTTTATCGTTAAAAATGATAACGTTATAAAGAGTTTACACTGTACTAAAAAAGTGATTATACAATCAACATTCAGGTCATTCACTATTATGTTCAAGAGATATTCTAAATAATATTGTTTATTTAATAAACATAAACCTACAGAAAACTATTAAAAAAAAAGTTGTCCTTCACGAGACACCCGGCAGATGTGAAATATCTTAGTGAATATTAAAAGAAAAAAAATCGCACGGCTGCAGTTTACTCCTTATCGATTGTCTTTGAATATGCAATAAGCAAAGAGGTGATTGATTGATTGACCGACTTTACCTGTACCTGATAAATAAATACACCGGGTGGTCCCGAAACACGACAGAACAAAAGAAAGTCACTGCGAAGGTGTTTATTTTATTACTATGTGTATGGTAGTCGCGATCCCAACCAACCGTTTTAAATCTATCCATGTTTTAACATAAAACTTTGGAATAAATGAACCGGTCTGTCTATAAAAAACATAAGTTGGCTCCGCACCGCCAAGGTTGCCAAAGGTCACCACTCCGACATCCGCCAACATAAGCTTCAATTATTGTTGCTACCTTTTTGATGACTTTTAACTCTTTAACCCGAATAAAGATACTAAAAGAAACTTGTTTATATTGAAGATAGGAGTGGGAGGGGTAGCAACCCTATCGGACATCAACACGATTATAATGATGCCCAATTTGACGTCGGGCCCCTAAAGTATATCAGATAGAATCATGGAATCCCTACTAATTGGCATGTTGACCTTTGTGCTAGATTAAACTGTTTGATCCCGTAGGATGCATGGCTCATTAGTGTTAATTATCAACTGCAAAACATAACATACCATCACGCCTGTATCCCCGATGGGTTAGGCAGAGGTGTACTAATGTACCACCCACAGTTCGCCGGGTAAATTTTTAGGTCCCATGTATTATGGGGCGAACCTATTGCTATTAATCGGGCACAAAGCCAAAATCCGAGCTGTTGCTGATTTAAAAAAACAATAACACTTTGCTCGACCTGGGAATCGAACCCAGGACCTCGAGCATAGCAGTCACGCTGATGATACTATGTTGAGGTAGTTATAATATCAACTGCATATTTATAAACTAGCTGTACCTCACGGTTTCACTCGTGTTAAGTTTGTAGCGACATCTACATAGCGCGACACACAGCGACATCTATCGAGCCACATAAGACGCATCCTACTATCCTACATTGCGCTATAGAAATTAACTCAATCGTTGAGTATATATACAAGAACCCGACTACAACCGTTGGGCAGCTGCCCGCTAGACATAACACCCGTCTGGTCGGAGGATCTTCCCTTTGCAATAGTTCTTCTACAAGTTTATACTCTCCAACGCACCCGTGTTGCCTACAATCGCTATTCTCACTTGCCGTACTTAGCTGTAACAATGAACACCAAGCAATCTTTTTGTATATAATAGCTCAGCACATTAACGGCACTGTCTCTGATGGTAAGAAAAGTACAATCAAACACAACGGTGACCACCGAGAGATATAAATCCATCGGCAGTTGCCGCTGTTATACCGGCCAGCTTATATATATCTTCGCGTTACGCTTAAAGGACCTAACGTCGTAAGGAGGCAACACACTGACCGGGAGAAAGTTCCAAAGCTTCTCAGTACGACAAAGATAAGCCATAGAGAACTTTTTAGTTCGTGCTGAGATGGAGGTTACTGTAAAACTGTGACTCCGAAACCCATCGTGTGTGGTTCTGTTGTAGAGAGAAGGGTATTAGATTTAACAGCTCTTTAGAACACGCTCAGAGCAGCTATATTTGGTAACGTCTGCATCATTAACAATGCGAACAGACCGTCTCTGCGACCAATCCAGAGCATCGAGGTGTATTTTGCGGATCCATCTCAGAGATGCGAATAGTATTCTATATACGGCTGAACTTGTGCCTTGCAAAGAAGATACGGTTGACCGGGAGTGAATAACCGTGGCACCCTGTTCAAGATTTCGAGTCTGCAAGATGTAGTTGAGATATTACTTGGCGTTCATGGCTACAACTTCGCTTTTAATTATTGCAGCGTTAATTTCTTATAGCCTATATCTTTACTCAATAGATCTATATAATTAATAAAATTGATGAGTCTGTATGTAGTATCAATGTAAAAGCTTTTTACTAAATGCATATGAAAGCATATAGGACAACTATAGCAAAACAATTTATTTTTTTATTTTTGTCTGTCTGTTTTTTTTTATTTGTCGATTTTGAAGGGTCTTTCGCTGGCAGATATCTGATGTCATAAGGAGTAACTTAGGTTACTCAATCAAAATTCTAAGTCAAAGCAAACAAAAGATACGGCCGTTTATGCCGCAAATTTTAAAAATCGCTAAGTGGATAAAAACCGATAACCTTCCAGTTGACTTAGAAGCATCAAATTTGGCAAGAAGCAATGTCTTACAACACAAGTAAAGAAAATTATCCGAAAACCGAAAATTTTAATTACATCACTAAAAAATTGCAATTTAAAACTTATTTGCAGTTGGTAAACTGACCACGGCATACATCGATGTACGGGGACAACAGATTTCCAACGGCAAAGTTAAGTTTGTTCCCCAAAATAGTTTTATATATTTTTGTTAGAATCGTTCGTATAGTGATTTCTTCAGTAATTTTACCTAATAATTTTGGTGAATGTGGCTGTACAATTACGGAACCGTCGGTGTGCGAGTCCTACTCACACTTGACCGACCTGCTTTTTACACCTAACTAGTAACTACGATATGATGGAAGTGGAAAACCATTTCATATTCTGTATTGTACTTAAGTTACCTCTTATTAAAATTTAGAAAACGTTTTTGTTGTTTCGAGAAGATGGTTTATAGATATGTTAATATATCCGATAGGTGGCGTTGTGATCGAGCTAGTAGGTAGTTTAATATACAAAATCTGTTGGCTTTACGTATTATTATTTTTTACATAATCGGTATTTTAAGTTTGGCAGTACATGAAATGATCCCGGAACCACACATCTAAGTGTAAGCCACTATGGGGAATGTTATACTTGGTGTATGGTGGTCGCGATACAGTCGGACACAATTTTCATGGACCACCACCCAGCAAATTACTTCAATTATATTTTTCAGTAATTAATATAAAGTTATAATATTACTAACGTCGCAAACGTACCAAACACATCTGTCGCAAACACGTTCATTCAATTTATCCATTCATTCAATCGGGTCGTTGTTCTTTTTTCGAAAGTTATTAACTCATTATGCCTACGTAGTACGTACAATGGATAGCAAATGGCAAGGGTAGGGGTGCGATATAATCCGGCTGAGGCATGCGAACGTCACGATAACCATACTAGGTACAATTGATCAACTCTGAACTGCTTTTTGGAATTAAATTTTTGACAATAATATTTTTTCAATTTTACCTAGTCCAAAATGGAATTTTATATTATCTAACTATGTATTGCATAGTATAAAATAAAGTCGATATCCGCGTCAGTCTGTTTGTACGCTTACTTCTTCTAAACCACGCAACGGATGTTTATATGCTTTTCACTGTCATTTAGATCTTTGTTTTACGGATGGTTTGTATATACAGTACATTCCAATTAAGTTTTTGTATATTAGAGAAAATCCAAGTACACAAAATCCATCACAAATAATCAAGTCAGACGTCAAAAATCAATTTTCGGGCGCTTACATGGCTTACGCTGGCTAAACCTTAAGAGTTATACCAAAATAATGTACTAAAGATTTGTAGATCATTAAAAAACCCATAGAAAAGTCCGCGATGGCATATGTCTATCTCCTAAGGATGACTCTCACTAATCATTTTTATTTTATTAGTGTTTTTCCGAAGCTATTTTCTCCAATAACATTATTAATACTTATCGAGATAAACACATATGTTAGTTAAAGTGTCCTTTACATTATATCATTTTAGAAGTTATCACGGATTTAAAATTGCGCGCAACCAAAATTATCACTCCCAGCGAAGCGGTTGGCCGAAACCTGTATGATTCGGACTACGAATTGCGCGTTATAAGCTAAACGCACTTTTCGTAACTATTAACTTATGAATTATGAATACTAAAGCGAGAAAATCTAAATCACAGCTTTTTTATTGTTAACATATTGTTTAATAAAGCACTTTGTAAATTGCACCCGTGCGAAACTGGAGCGGTTCGCTAGTATACGATATAATGTAATGTTTTTTTTTATATTACATTACTCCTAAGGTACTGAACGAAATTTACCACAAAAACTCGAACACAATAAATCATGCCTAATCTTAACGCAAACAGAAGTGAAAGCGAGAAGCTGTGTAATTGCTATGTACACATTACTAGTATTTGCCGGGGGGTTTGAGGGCGTTCATGCCGCGGCTGGGTGATTTGTGTTAACGATCTTGTGGATACGTCTGGTTGGGGACATTGTTTTGAATTATTCTGCTACTTACAAGCTCTTCAGTAGTCTAATGACAACAAGACAAGTTTAAACAAAAAAGAAAACCAATTTCAATGATTTTGAAGTTTTTCATGGTGTATCTTCGAATTCGAAGGTTCAATGCCAATAAAATTAAAATGGTACCACGCTTGAGGTAGGTATCCCGTATCAAACAAAAAAGAATCATCTAAATCAGATAATGAACAAAGAAGTTATGGCTGAACAACCATAAAAAAAATTAAATTCAAATTTAGTAACTACCGTCTTTTTTTAAGATTTCTCATGGTTTGAAATCATTAAGTTTGCCCAACAAAGAGGATATACAGGCTGCTAATTTACTTTACTTCTTCAATAAGGAAACTATATAGTTTAAATGAAAACATGCAGAATTTGTGCAGGGTTCTTACGCTGTCCCATTTTAATTTCATTGGCATCAGACCTTCGAATTCGAAGACACACCAGAGAACTCCTCAAAACCGTTGAAGTCAGTTTTCTTTTTTGTTAAAAATGGTCTTGTCTTGTAGACGGTTGTAGTACGGTGACAATATTTCTAATGACACGTTTACCCACAATATTCTCTTTACCATTTGCCCATATTGTTCGTGAAGGGCTTTGGAGCCACAGCTTTAGGGCAGCCTCCATCTTTGTTCAAACAAAAAGTTCGTAATCTCATACCTTTACTGTACCATAAAGCTGTGGAACAGTCTCCCACTGTGTTTCTTCTTTCCTATGAAATCGGGTCTTTCAAGCAAAACATGAAGACGCTTTTACGCAAGAGGGTATGAAAGCGTCGAATGGCGAGGAATTCTTGATCTCTCGATGGTCTTTACTGTTTTTTGATTGCACTGTGTTTATCATCAAGCCGTGTTACTATAAAAATATTAATCAGACACATTCAGATTTACCTACTAGTCCCATTATTGTTTGCACTGATTTAAAATTTTAATAATAATTCATATTTGTTAACAGGTCTGGTTCAAAAACCGAAGAGCGAAATGTAGACAACAACTGCAACAGCAAACCAATACACAAATAACGAGCAAATCATCATCGAATTCAAAAACTTCATCATCGAACAACAACATAAAAGGCACAACCGCGTCGTCAACATCGAAAATAACCTCATCTAAGACTTTGACGAGCTCCTCGGGCCACACGACCGGCCAGAACTCCATAAGTACCTCATCTCCTAACCTTCCAATCACCCCTACCACGTCCGTCAGTCCTCCGATCAACGTCATCTGTAAAAAGGAAGGCTCCAATTACGACGCGTCACCGCTAAACAAAAACAACGTCACCTCCCTCACTCATTACGGAAACGACACAAGAGTAAGCGGGAAGGACGCTTCAGACTCCACGATACACGGTTACGGCGTCACGCCGAAGCAAGAATTGTACAGCAGCCCAAAAAGGCTGGACTATTCCAGCAAATTGGATTATTCGGAGAAATCGTTCGCCAGTAATTTGGTTAAGGACCAATACAGTTCTCGGTTGACGGGGAATCTGACACCCCTGGGGTCGAATTCCTCAATAATGACGACCCCTTCACCCCCGATCACCCCTCAGAGTATCAACGGACCAGGGAACGTGTATCACCCAGATAATTATAACAGTTTCCACTGGCCCGGTAGTTCCGACTATATTAGAAGCTATTCAACGTCCCACCATCACCAGGGTTACGGGCAGAGCGCTTACAATTCACCGTATTATCCAAGTCAGGTTAGTTTAAACTTTACCATTTTTTTTAGTAATTCGTAGGGATTAAATTGTTTACTGTTTTATTATCCCTTTCTATTCTAACAATTACTACAATTCAAATTCTACTAATTTGAGTTTTTTTTTAAACAAGTAAAGTAGGAAACAATCGTACGGTCTGCCTGATTTTCAGCCCTTACTGTTGCCTATAGACGCTTGGAACACCAGAAGGAGAACCCTCACCGCCTTTTCATAGGAGCTCTAGAAACCCTATTCACCTCAGGAAGACAACATATGTTATGTGCCTATGATCTTTCGTAGGATGGAAACATTTCACCAATCCAACAACATCAAGTAGAGAGAAATATCCAGACATTTTTTTATGCCCTACCTCTCTTCATAAACCACTTCTTTAAAAGAGCTCTTTTTATATTAAGTTTTTCTTTATTACAGTGTCTACTTAAGTTTTTAACCAAAGCTTGTCTTCCAGATGGAGTACTTTAATGGTGCATCAATGAACCAATCCCACGGTACGCACCACGGGCACAACTTAACAGCGAACGGCAATCAACTGTACAACCAAGTGTCTTTCGGCAACCCTTCACCGCCAGCTGCGTGGCCTTCCCACCACAACATTCTATCTTCAGGCCCAGAGTCGCCGGAGAACCAACAAAACTCCCCCCATTTAAGCATGCTACAGGCAAGTCAAATATCGAACTTTTCAAATACCGGTAACAGTTATTTCGCGCCTGAGAAATACGGCATTAATATGGTTTAGAGTTAGTTATTCTAGTCCACTTTTCATTTAAACTGTATATAAATATTGTAAAATAAATAAATTTAAATTTATGTCATTTAGAATCGATTTATTGGGAGATTGTTTTGCTTAAATGGACTTTATATTATACATATTTTCAACTAGACTATATATATGCGTCATACAGAAACAAAAACGGAAATGTCCAATTTTTATTATGTCAATTAGTCGTATTTTTATGAATAGCAGGGATTTATTCAGGAATTGTTCCACAGTATGTGGCCATACCATTATTATTCAACCATATTTGTAAACTAATTTAATTGTTCCGTGCATTGTGAAAAATAATAATGTCAACACATTTTGTGGATATTGCTTTATTTGTTTCTATATGCCTCATATATACATCTATCATATTCCGTATACTTTTTTGGGTAAATATAGTAAATGTATACATTTTAGTTTTGAAAAACAAAATTATTTGTATTTATTCCGTGTAAAGCCAATTGTAACTTTTTTTTAAATATAAGTACGAATATTAAAGTATAAATCGACCAATATTATAGAATAATTATTTATCCAAAAAGTAAATCGGAAGCCCACATCGTATTTAAAACGTTATTAATATTTCCTTTAGAGCATACGACGTAGTAGTATTAGATCGGTGATACGGAAAATATTAATAACGTTATACAAATACGTCATAAGTACATACATATCAAATTTATATTTACGACTTATTTAAATATAAAAAAAAAAAACAATTTTTCTCTAAATCGACAAGTTTGTATGTTTTTAATGTAAAATCATTGAGCAAGGATTAAAAATATGCCATGAAACTTGACATACCCAATTGTTAACAATTTAACAAATACTGTGTATAATTTTAATACTTGCTCGTAAATTATGTTATTTTCTTTTGATAATATAATAAACGAAAACCAACGAATTATTTCACTCTTAAAAGGAAGGCCTAAGCAACAGTATCGAAATAATTTTGACTTTAACGCCATATTTATATTTATAAATAAAAACCTTTTTTTAATCATGTGTATAAAGAGTTTTTATTCGCTTCCATGCCTATATAAAAATAGATTGAGTCATATCAATTATATATTTTAAAAAATTAGGCTATGTTTACATAGTGACAAAATTCGCTAAATAAATGCGTTAATGTTGTTTCTATTTGTAAATAATTATCATTAATGGATTTTAATTTTGTATATGTGTGTGCTCAGAATGTATAATGTGACTTATTATTATATAGCAAATAAGAATGATTTCTGTCTTAGACCAGTGACAACACACATCATCGATATTACAAAAAAAGCAAAAAAAAAGATTCAATACCATTCGAATTATTTTTTTAAAACTATTTTTTAATTTATTGATGCCACTGGTTATAAGTCCTTTAAACAATATTACAAAACTATTTACCCCTAGTGTTGCCAGTGTCACAAAACAAGTGAAAATGTGTGATGAATGATATTTTGTCAAAAAACACGTAGTAATTCCTAAAGAGATTATTAGTTTAAATTATGTACCTAATATTATTTTATTTTTTGAAATTGTAGTAATGTAATAACAATCAAAATTGTAATGAAATTTGTAATTTATAATAATTATAAGGTTGAACATAGCTAAGTTACTTTTAAGTACTTAAGGTACAGCATTCGATAAAGAGTCAGTGTATTTTTTTGTAACTTAAGTTGTATTAATTACTAGCTATTGAAATATTGAATCCGAATATATGCATATAAAATATACGTAAGTTCGTTTTATTATTTATTGCAATCAAATTTT
The DNA here is from genome assembly GCA_033032175.1 of Saturnia japonica. Classification (NCBI taxonomy): domain Eukaryota; kingdom Metazoa; phylum Arthropoda; class Insecta; order Lepidoptera; family Saturniidae; genus Saturnia; species Saturnia japonica. Next base: position 3,679,451 of record CM065330.1, read on the forward strand.
ATTTCACATTAGCGACCCACCCCAACTTCGCATCGGTGCAATTTACAAAGTGCTATCATTTATGTTTATAAGCATATTCGATTTATTTTCAGTTTATCGCTTTAGTATTGATAGTTCATAACATTATAGTAACGAAAAGTGCGATTAGCTCTCGACGCGTAATTCATAACTCATAGCTAGACCGCAGTGCGGGTGGTAGCAGCGGTACATAGTGCCGGCCAACCGTTTTGCTACGAGTAATGTTTTGGTTGCGCGTAATTTTGAATCCGTGATATATTATAATAAAACAAGAAAAACAATTTAAAAAGGACAATTTAACAAACATGTTTATAGATAAGGGTTAATACGGAATTAGATAAATAGTTTCACATATAACCTATTATTCTAAATTATTGTAGAAGATAAAATTGGTTACTGTTAGGATAGAGACCGTATTAATTCTATGAGATAGTCTTATGCCATTGCTGACTTTTCTCTAGGCAATTCTTTAATACATTATTTTCATGTAAGTCTTTAGACAGCGTAAGTACGATTTGTTTACAACTGGATTTTCTCTACTATAAAAAAAACTTGAAATGTATTGTATTTACTGCCCTTCTGTAAAAATTTCTACAACTGACAATAAAAACCTTATAAAAATTCGTTACTTGGTTTAGAAACGCGTATAGCATTTTTTTATAGTGTGTATAAATAGATACACAATTACTCCCTAATACGCTAAAACTAGAGGAATACGAAATTTTTTATTTTACCACAATCTCACCTGATTTTAAGTGACGTTCTGGTCCAAGTAACTCGTTAAGTCTACGAAACTGGATCTCAAATGCAGCTACCGGAATACTATGTATCATTGATTTTAGCGACAAAATAGACGCAAAAATCGCTACTACTGGGTATATACTATGTTTTATTTTCAAATATATGAACAAATTTACAAGTTTAGACTAAACTGTGAAAGTCCCATGATTTAACTGACTTCAAAAAAAAGTAGAAGGTTCAGCCAATAACTTCTTTGTTTATGAACTGATGTAGATTTATTTCATAACGCACAAATACAGGTAAAAGATCCAAAAATAACAATAACAATAATAACTTAACTCTAAATAACTCTTTAAATGTAATATCCTATGACATTATGTGCACAAGTTTCATAGTTAACAAGTACCGATTATATATAAATGGACGGTGAAAATCTAACAATTAAAAAGAAAACTTTTTAAATTTAGCAAGTCTGGTGAAAAATATGTCGTGTTGTAAATCAACTTCATTATAGCGCCTACGCATTCTATAAATGGGGCTATTTCTCGATACATTGTTGCAACAGGAGGAGAGTGGTCCCATTTTAATTTAACTGACAATGGACCTTTGACTTCGAAATCCCTAAAATCATTTAAGTTCTTTTTTGTTAAAAATAGTTGTATCTAGAAACGTTAACTTCGGCGATCCCTTGTATAAGATGGTCTAATAACATATGAATGAGAGGTAGGCCGCAGTCCGACTGATGTCCGAGTGGATGCTCTTCAGAAGATCCCAGTCAAATAACTTAGTGTTGTGTTTCCTGTGGCGAGTATTCTAGAGCTTCTTGGAGTTCAAGGTTGGCATTTTTTTACTACACTGCTAGCCTGAGAGACCCTATCCAAAAACAAAGCCACATCAGTGCTTTTAAAGCTTTACCGTAGCTTGGGGACGAGCGCTTAAGGCTCTCAGCCGTAAAAGCGTGAGCAACAAGCGCGCAAGGGGGTACCAAAGAGGCCGGACCTCGGCTTGGGCTGTTGCCGCGGTTGCAATTAAGTCGCTATCTGACTAATTCCCTATCCGTAAAATTCGATCTAAACTAGCATATACATACATACATGTCTCTGCCTCCTGGGAGAGGGGAAGGAACATGTATATATGTAAAGGTTAACAACGCGCTAGTGATAACAATGGTATTACAAGTGCCTATAGCCTTCGGTAGCCACTTACCATCAGACGCGGTATATTTGCTACCTCAGATGTATAGAAAAGAAAGATTAAAACAATTTTAAAGTGAACATAACAATATAATTTTAAATTCGTAGTCGGTCTAATAACAACGCAAAAAAGAATCATGTAAATCGGTTCATAAACAAAGAATCTATGCTTAACAGAATATATAACTAAGAGAGATATTGTGAAAGTATCTGCCTGTAACTAGATAGCCCTTGGCAGTCGGGGTCGTCGACTGAAACCCGACGCGTCGGGCTCCGGTCGTCAAGCAGGAAACGACACTAAACTCACGTCATCCAAAGACAAATAAAAAAAAAAAAAAAGCTGGTACCTAAGATTTTGGGAGTGGTAAGGCTGTTTTTTGGCCGCGACCACCATGTATGTGTTGAAAAGTCCGTCATAGTGACTCGCTTTTGCGTGTCGCGTTTTGGGATCAGCCTGTGCACATCCAGTTGAATTAGTAGTCGCCGTTGTATTAGGATTATTATGATCAAGTTATTACTATTAGTTATGATCTGCCATGATTGAGGTCCTGGGTTCGGTTCCTAGGTCGAGCAAAGTGTTAATGGGTTTTTCTATGAAATTATCAGCAGCAGCTCGGAATTTGGCTTGGTACCCGATTAATGGCATAAGGCTCGACCTACACGGGACCTATAAACATAAACGGCGAACTGTGGGTGTACTAATGTACACCTCTGCCTAAGCCTTCGGAAATACAGGCGTGATGGTATGTTATGTTATGATTACCATCAGGGAAAAGGAAATATTTTATTATTTCCCTTGTCTATAAATGTCTCGAGTATTTTTACTTAAGTATATAATATGATGCAAGCTATATCACCGACAAATATCGAAAATTTACAAACGAATTAATATATGCTACAGATACAAAATAACAAAATGATAGAATTCATTATCTCTTGTATCGCCTTGAGGATGATTTTTCAAAATTACGAAACACTCTTTATTCCATATCAAAAGCATAAATATGAAACTTTACATCCGAAATTTGAGAAATGGTAAATTTGCAATGAAAACTTTTAGCCCCTATTTCACCTCGCCGAGTTGATTTTCGCGACAAAAAATCTATACAATTAATAAAATTGAAGTGTCTGTTTGTAATGTCAAAATAACAGTTTTTTACTAAATGCATATAAAATATAAACGACACATATAACAAAACACCATTTTTTTTATTTTTGTCTGTCCGTCTATTTGTTCCTGGTAATTCCCGAAAAGGTTAGACCGATTTTGACGGGAATTTCACCGATAGATAGCTGATGTTATAGGGAGTAACTGAGGCTACTTTTATTTTAGAAAAAGAATTAGGGTTCCGCACGAACAAAAAAAGCTTACGCTGAGTAAACCATAACAGATATAGCAAACTAATGTATCTACATGATTGTAGGTGTTAAAAAGACCTACAAAAAGTCAGAGAGAGTATACGTTAACTTTCTAAGGAACACCCACAATAAGCATTTTGGTCTTTAAAATAGCCGGAAGCGGAGGAGCAAGATTCGCGCGGACATTCTATAGTCCACGCGAACGAAGCCACGGGCACAGCTAGTAACCTATATAGTGATATAGACCGATTGGTGAAAGCTCCAAAGTCAAAACTATGTACCAAAATTTATCGAAATTCATTCAGTGGTCAAGGCGTGAAAACGTAACAAGGCAAATTTTATTTTATTTTTATAATATTAATTTGGATTGATTATAGTAGTTCAGGAAAGTAACTTATTACTTACAGTATAATCAAAAATGACAACTACCACCGAGAGATCGGCATCCTCATCATCCATCAGCGCTCAACGCTGTCCTGCAAGCCTCTGGCACACACAAACCAATAGAGAATTACTGACGGGTGTAACAGCATATACATGGTAGTCGGGATCTAATCTATATCTATACTAATATAATAAATCGAAAGAGTTTTTTTGTTTGTTTATTTAAACATCTAATCTTCTCTCTGAGTCAGATTCCAAAAATTCTTTTTGTATATGATAGCCAGATTCACGAGAAATACTATAGGCTATCTAACATTAGACTACAACTCTTAGCTAGTCATAAATATTGATTTTTGTTACGCAAGTTGGAAGTCGAGGCCCTCCCGAACTGCTTTATCCGCGTGCGCTGGCGTAATCGTTAGTGATACGGGAATACAATGTTCTACAAAAATATTGGTCCTTAGTATATCAAAAAAAAACAACGATAGCATGTTCTTATCTCTTATTCATAAGCCACAATAAGGTATTTTGTGACAAAGATTTGTTGAAACTTAAGAAGTGATATATAAGCATTACTTAAACACATGGCATATTAATCCTTATGAACAAAAGTTACTTTATCTTAAAGACAATTTTATGAAGTTAAATTTTGTTCTTTATAGTATGCTATTTGGACACATAGCTTACGAGATAATGCAAAATTAAAATAATTTGTACTTGCGGGAAGAACAATTATGCACGGGTGCGTTGTATGGCGGCGCGGTGTTTATCGGGTAAAAATAACACGGATGAATCCGTGAGACATAGCTAGTTACAGATATTTTGTCAAAGATCAGGACAATGCCAATACTAGAAACAGAGATAAATTAGTCGTACCGTGTTTTAGACTTAGTAAGACTAATAAATTTTTTTTAGGTAATAGTGTTAGGTTCTATAACAAGATCCCGAAGCACATTACTGATTTGCCTGACAACAAGTTCAAGGACTATGTCAAGCGGGCTTTACTGTCGAAAGGTTATTATAGGGTGGAGCATTATATGAATGATAGTGATGTCTGGAAGTGACTCCCTCTCTGTGCATCCACTAATATTATTATTATTGTACCTAATATATTAAACACTTCTACGGTTGAAAAAAATAAACCCGATCGAGCTTCTTGTCGGTTCTTCTCGATTACTGGGATATTTTCCGAACTGGCCGCGGCAGTAGTTTTTTGACGTTCATGAGTGCCTTTTTGGGGCCTACGTTGAATAAAAAAAAAAATTTATTTTCATTTTCATTTACACCCCGCTTTCCGCTAATTGTACCACTATATTGAACGATACAGCTTGTGTATGGTGGTCGCGATCCAGTTGGAAACTACTGTAATATTCTACCATCCTAATAATAATGTTTATGAAAAACTAACTTAGTATTACAAAAAAGATATCATATTATAATCATAAAAGTAGGTACCTACCTAAGATCTTCTGGTTCCTTAATTCTTAGTATACCAAGTCATCATACTAATTTTCGCGGCCTATCTTTCGCCGGAACAGCAGCACGGCTGTGGAATTCGATTCCAATCAACATCCAGCGAGCCAAGTCTTGGGATTCCTTCAAGTATTCGCTTCGTAGGGTTTACTTAGAGCAGTTGCATATTGGCTAGATTTTTCTTTTCTTTTTTCTAAATATTATGCACAACTTGCATATACCTTTCTCTTACTCTCCTGGAAGACTGGTGGAGAATGATTTTTAGCTTAAAGTCCTCCAATTGTACTTTTTTGTGCAATAAAGAATATCCTACATACTTCCGTGATTTGAACACCTTTATGAATCTTCCGAAATCCTCTGTACGGCCCCAATTTATATTCATTGTTGGTAAAAATTAAGACCGGATGCCAATTTTAAGGGCATTGTATGAATATAGAAAGTCCTAAAAGAATATATGGGACATTTTTATCATCTGGTAAGTTACTACGCTTCATTTAAAATCTTTCGCCAAGCTCGTGCTCCAGCAATTGTATGTTAATGTCTCTAGAACCTGGGTTACGAACCTAGGGGATATTACACCCTCGGGAGAAAAATCTCTTTCCTGCGAGGGAAATAAAGTTTTATACAAGGGAAAAATTACAAATCAAATAAGGTGGTGAAAAATTCTTTTAAAAAGTTAATCGATTCCCGTCTTCAGGAAACTTTCCATCAAAGTGGTAAAAGTACATTCAAAATAATAGGCAGTACTTCGCTTAATTAGAATCCTCACAATGAGTCTGAGCTTCGGTGAAGGAAAACATCGCCATGATTGTAGAGCTTCTTCTAATGCCCGCCTGGCTAGCTACCACCCTCAAGTTGAAAATCTGTCGTCAAAGACCTATAGGTGTGTTCCGGCAGCTACACGGGACCCTTCTCTAATAAACTTAGCGTGTTACCATCTTGGACCACATCGTTACATAATGTCAGGTGAAATCGAGACCAAACATCTAAACCTATAAATTAAAAAAGATAGTCTGCCTAGATATAAAATTAAGGCCAATTCTGATTATACAATACTTAAACAATAAAAAAGCCTTTGTTAAAATTCAAAATTAGCTGTTTAGACGTCCGGGTGATTCAAACGATATATACCTATCTATATCTAACGTAACGTAAACTTTACTTGTACCGTGGAAGATATTCTACGGAAAATGTATTTTTATTTTACGACGGCAACCCTGTTTGACTAACCTACAAAACCTAGCCAATCAGAACTGAGCTTTCTAAAATGACAGTAGAATTTAAAATACGAAAACTCAGAGCAAACTTAGAACGTTTGAACTGAGAACGCCCAACGGCGAGCGTACGAGGCAACGTTTGCAGCTGTATGTAGGGATGTGCTGCTTTCTCTCTCGCACTTATCTGTGTGCCGGTTAGTGCCATTTCGTTTGTGTGCGGAGTTAAGCCGCTTATCTTCATCCCGCACGCCGCGCCCCTACTTCCCCGGCTGATGCGCGAGTAAAAAGCTTTATTCTGCAATTTAGTTTATTTATTTTTTCATTTATTTGTTAAGTTAGCAAGCGTTTCCAGTTTTTAATATATAGAAGTGAAACAACTTTAATTATTGGACAACAATCATTTGTATCAATTATTATTATATTTAAGTTAAACTTTTTGATTTTTATCATTTCTATAACCGATGGTTATGGTAGGTAAATAAATCTACCTAAGTTATAAAAAAATCATTTGTTAAATTATTTTATAAGCCTACCTGTTTTCCTATAAAAAAACCTTTATAGCAGCATCGCAAAGTGACGGTACTGTTCCCGATGGTAAACACAATAAAATCCAAACACAACGGTGAATACCGAGAGATCGAAATCCAGAAGGCAGAAACATGTATACATCTATGTATAGTTAGATCGAATTATTTAATTGCATTTAGAATGCAACAGTTTTTTTCCTGGTTGGCTATACTATTAACCTTAGGGGCTCTACAAACTAGAGCCTCTGACGCCTTTTACAGCCTCGCCGTGGCTTGGGGACGAGCGCTTAAGGCACTCAGCCGCAAAAGCGTGGGCAACATGCGCACAAGGATGCCAAAGTGATCGGGCCTCGGCTTGGGCTGTTGCGTCGATTGCAATGAGGCCGCGATCTGACTAATTCCCTATCCGTAGAAAATTCAAGCTATACTAATATATACATGTTCCTGCCTCCTGGGAGGAAGGAAGGAGCCTGCCCCCAAGCCGATGTATGGGTTGTTAAATTACATTTTCAGCACTGAGACGCTTCAGCAAACCTCACCTGCACATGATGCACCCTGCTAAGTAGCGAACGAGGAAATGGCGATAGCAGAATGATATGGATATACCGCCCAACTGGGTCGCACCATGCATGTGGTGAAAAGTCCGTCATAGTGGCTCGCTTTTGCGTGTTGCGTTTCGGGATCAGCCTGTGCATAACCAGTTAAATTATCGCAAGTCGGGATGACAGTGGCGATTGTCAATGGATTTCGGTCTCTCGGTGGTGGCCATTTTGTTAGAATTGTACTGCGCTTGCCAACAGGAATAGTAAAGTCAATTATATAAGGTACTATAAAAAAAAATTGTCAACTTTGGCACCCTTAAGCTTGCCCAAGCCCGGGAGAAACTGTAAAAGCCGTCTGATGCTTGAAGGCCCTTAAGGCTATAAGTATAGTCAGATCGAAATAAAGGAGAAAATTTTTGGAGATTTCTCTCTACTCGGAGCAGTCGGACTGGTGAAATAACAACTCCACACTACAGAAGATCGTAGCCAAATAACTTTGTTTTGTGTTCCTGCGGTAAGTAGGTCGGTCACGTAATAGTTACACGCACTTCTGAAGTGACAAGGATCGATAGCCTACGTAGCCGTATATCATTACATGGACCATAACTAAGCTGACTAAATTTTCACTTTATAAATCTGATAAAATAAATGCAGAATACAACCTGTATAAGAATCACCCTGCAAAAATAATATTATAAGGTATAGGCGACTCTGACTCGTCCCCCCTCCAATTTCATACTGTACAAACCAACTGAAATTATTATATGTATATACATGTACACCCACACAAACAGGTAGATATCGTCGTTACATAAATTCGCGCATCCAGATCTTCGAGATACAGCAGATGTTTTCCATTATATATTCACGCTTCATCTACACTAGGATAGGCAGAACGGAACACAATTTCTAACTACACTTGGATGACTCCGCACATTTCTGAATGGTAGGACACGAGAATGCTATGATCTGGGTTTGAATCCCAGGTCGAGCAAAGTGATATAATAATAATAACTAGCGGTCGCCCAATGATCAAAATTCAACCAGCAACTTTTTAATCATAGACTTTTTTTGGTATAGTTCTTTTTCTTTCTTCGTGAAAGGGAAAGGCAAAGGTATCTAAGACCATGCAGCTAAGTGAGATGTTTTTTTTATTCCAGGTTCAAGTTAAAAGGCTAAAGTCATGTCATATGTATTTTTTGTATAAAGGCCGAAACCATGTTCTGCAATTTTTCTGTGTTCAAATCCATGTTAACAAATTAATCATAGACTATTTTCTGTTTGACATTAACAGTATTCATAAAAAATGAGTAGTATCTACATCACTTGCTGCCACTTTTGTTGAGTGACAATGTCAATATTTTGAGGGGTCTAAGTTCAATGGCACTGGTTCGGGTTAGGATTCGCAGTATTAATTTATTTTATTTAATATATAATTAAAGGATATTATAGATAAATTTTAGCTTTCTGCACTTCCTTCTCCATATAAACTTTAACCATGCCAAATCTCACAGTCTTCCGTGCACGCAATACGTTTTAAAAAGGGGTAGGGGTATAAAGTTTTTGCTTCACATAATCATTTATTGCCAAGAAAAGTTTACAAATTATAATAATAAATACACAATTTGGCAATGGGACAGACTCAACTGATGCTATGTGATGTGGTATCACCTCACCACACAGCGCTGGTTTTCAGTCTGTCCCACATTCATAAATAATCAATATTACGCGCAATCGGCAGCTCGTCGATTAATATTACAATTTTATTAATTTTAAAATAAGTTAAAGTCAGATAGATAGAAAAAAAAGAAAATGTTAGAATTTATGTCTATGATATTATTTGAAATTAATTACTAGTGAAATGAGTAATATAACATAAATATAATAAAATAGTAAGTAGATGAGTGTTATTTGTTTTTTCTATGAAATTCCCAGTACCAGTTCGGAGTTTGGCTTTGTGCCCGATTAATGGCAATAAGCTCGCCCCCTATTACATGGGACCTAAAAAACGTACTCAGCGAACTGTGGGTGTACATTAGTAAACCTCTACCTAACCTTTCGGGGATACAGGCATGATGGTATGTGTTGGCGTTAAAGCTTAGTTTTACTTGTATCAATAACTTTAAATAAAACGCGTGCACTCTCGTTAATAGTTTATTGGACACTGGTTAGACGACAATACAATTCTTAACTAAACATGCCGCCCACCAAAAGGTCATTAAAACCTTTTCCATCGACAAATAAATCTTACAATATAATATTGAATGAGGCTACTAGTTAAACACAAAAATGGAAATTGATTATTTTAAGTATCTAAATATTACCAAGATAGTGAGTGACAAATACGATTGTTAAAGTAATGGGCAAAGTTTACTTATACATCTTTTAGTTACAGTACTTCCACTCTTAACGCTATATACGCGAGTACAATTGTCTTCTCCGGGGTGTTTTGCGACGATTCGCCCTAACATCCATTTGCCTGGAGGGATGTTGCTATGTTTTATAAGCACAATGTCACCGACATTGAATTCGGCCCTTTGCTTCATCCATTTTGGTCGCTGTTGTAGTCTTGTGAGATATTCTTTGTTCCATCTTTGCCAAAAATCACTTAATAATTTCTGTATATATTGCCATCTAGCTAGATGGTTCACATTCACTTCTCTAAGGTCTGGTGCTGGCACAATAACTGGTGCTTCACCAATCAGAAAATGTCCAGGTGTCAGCGGGTTTATGTTATCAACATCTGTGTCATCGATTGGAACCAATGGTCGTGTATTTAGGCAAGATTCAATTTGACACAAAAGTGTCGTTAATTCTTCGTAAGTTAAGATAGTATTCAATATCCGCTTCAAGTGATATTTCATTGATTTTACGGCTGCTTCCCACAGACCGCCCATATTTGGGCTGTAGGGTGGGATAAAGTGCCACTGTGTTCCATCCTGCGCTAGAGAATTTGCAACATCATCTTGGAAGTTTAAGCGAGCTTCGGCCCATGCATCTACTAACTCTTTGTTAGCTCCTATGAAATTTCTGCCTTGGTCACTCCATAGATGTGCGCATCGACCTCTCCGTGCCACAAATCGTTTAAAAGCTCCGATAAATGCTTGTGATGTGAGATCACCAACTAACTCAATATGAATGGCCTTGGTACACATACAAATGAAGATAGCAATATATGTCTTCGTAGTTCTGACTCCTCTCGCTCTTGACATGAGTACGTCAACAGGCCCAGCAAAGTCTACACCACTATGTAGAAAGGGTCGTGCAGGGTTAACTCTTTCTTTAGGAAGATCACCCATGAGTTGTGTTCTGCACTTGGCGCGCAACTTAGCGCATATCAGGCATTTATAGATACATGATTTAACGGACCCCTTTGCCCTTATAATCCAGTATCGAGACCGTAGGAACGACAACATCATCTGGATTCCTCCATGCAGCGTCTTCTGATGAGCGTCAGCGATAATGAGCAAGGTAAGTGGATTCTTATTATTTAGTATTATAGGATTTTTATTTTCTGTACTTATGTTTGCATGTCTTAATCTACCGCCCACCCTGAGTAAACCGTCTTCATCCAGGTAAGGGTTTAATGATTTTAAATGACTTCTCTGCTTGACTGTATTTTGTTTCTTAATTCTATCTATATCTTCTTCAAAACTTTCTAGTTGTGCTTTCTTTATACATATTTTTAGTGCTTTATCCAATTCATCTGTAGTTAATGCTTTATCTATTTTATCCCATTTTTTATAGTAAAGAAATCTTCTACAATATGCAATAACATTCTTCAATTCGGTAAGTGAGTTAAAATTTTCATAAATAATTCCTGTTCTGTCTCTTTCATGATCTTCTGTAAGGTGAAAATTAATTTGTGTTATCTTTCTTTTCTCTAACTCTGTAGTATTGTTCTCAGGTCTTGTTAATTCTATCTCTTTTTCTAAAAGCCAATGTGGGCCTTGCCACCATAATTTGTTCATCTGTAAGTCTGCGATTGTACTACCTCTTGAAGCAACATCAGCTGGGTTATGTTCTGATCTTACATGATGCCAGTTACTGTTGTTTATATATTCCAAACATTCTACCACTCTATTTGCGACAAATGTCTTCCATCTACTTGGATCTCCTAAAAGCCACGCTAGGACAATCTTAGAATCAGTCCACGCAAATACATTTTGTGGCGGGATTCTCATAGCTTGACTTACTTTATGTAGTAATTTGGCTAATAGTACTGCTCCGTTGAGTTCGAGTCTCGGCAGTGAAATTGTCTTGACAGGAGCTACTTTAGTTCTAGAGACGATAAGGTGCGTTTTTATATTTCCATCTTTAGTTAGTACACGACAATAAACTGCAGCAGCATATGCCTTTATAGAAGCGTCACAGAATCCGTGTAACGTAATTCTATCATTTTCAGTGTTTAGGGTGTTTAACCAACGTTTAATTCTTATTTCCTTAACATTCTCTAAATCATATCTGATGAACTTCCATTTCTTTGCCAGATCTTCGCTGATTTCTTGGTCCCAAGAAAATCCTTCTAACCATAATTGTTGTACTAAAATTTTAGCTGTTACAATGGTTGGTGCTATCCAACCTAATGGGTCAAATAATCTTTGTAAATCTGATAGTATCGTTCTTTTCGTGATATTCGATGATATGGGTTCCAGTTGCAGTTGGTAATTAAACTCATCATCTCCAAAATTCCAAGACAATCCCAGAGCCTTTATAGTACCATCTAGTTTCAAATCAATATTTGCCTTTGTAGTGACTTTCTCGATGTCTATCGATTTAAGAAACTCAGTGTCATTGGATGCCCATTTTTGAAGTTCAAAACCACCTCGTTGCAGTATAATAGTGATTTGCTTACTTAGTTGGATCGCCTGTTCAGTGGAATCGCAACCTGATGCCAAATCGTCGACATAAAAGTCTTCGCGAATAATTTTGGCAGCTTCAGGATATTGTTCACCCTCGTCATCTGCTAATTGCATCAAAGTTTTTATGGCAAGGTACGGTGCGGATGCTGTGCCAAACGTAACGGTTTTCAATCTATAGTCCATAATATCTGATGGTCCGGTAGTGGCTTTACTTTTGTTACTACCACACCAGAGAAATCTGTGATAGTTTATGTCCCTTTCATCTAAAAGAATCATTCTATACATCTTCACAATATCACTTGTGAAACATATTTTATGCATACGCCATCTCATTATTATGCTTCGCATATCTTCTTGTAGTACTGGTCCAGTCATGAGCTCATCATTTAAAGATGTACCATTATCATTCTTGCATGAAGCATCAAACACGACTCTGATTTTCGTTGTTTCTTTCTCCTTTTTAATAACAGCATGATGCGGTAAGTAAACAGAACGATTTTTTAATTCATCTTTTGGAACTTCTTCCATATGCCCCATTGCTAAATACTCTTCCAGCACTTTGTCATATTCTTCTTTTAAATCAGGTGTTTTTTGTAGTTTTTTTTCTTGGTGGTTCAATCGTTTCATCGCTATTTCTCGTGTATTTCCATTCGGTGTTATTGGATTATTAGTATTGAATGGTAATCTCACGACATATCTTCCACTGCTGGTCCTGGTGTGATTATTTTCATAAAATTCTTCACAAAGCCTTTCTTCTCTCGTGTGTTTCCTCTTTGAATCCTGTTCTATCTCCCAAAGTGTTTTTAAGAAATCTTCTGCTATAATCTGATGATGCATAACAAGGACGCAATTCGGTTGTTGTATTTTGTTTTCTATTTCCCCGAATAGAATCCAGCCAAGGTTGGTTTTATGTGCACATGGAGAACCTGGCGGACCTTTGATTATTTCACTTTGTATGATTTGTGCATACACGTCTACACCCAAAAGTAAATCAATCGACCCTGGCGTACAATAATTTGGATCTGCCAGCGCTAGCCCATCTAGGTGAGGCCACTCTCTTATATTGATTGTATGAGACGGTATTTTGGTACTTAATTGTTTTGACATAACATATGCTTTAATATTCAGACTGAAAACTTCGCATCTTGATTCTATGTTAATTTGAACTACTTGTTTGATATCTTCTGTAATTGATCCCACACCGACTACCTTTCCCCTCATTGGATATCGTTTGGTTTTGAGTAATTGTGCAGCTCGTTCACTAATAAAACTTGCTTGCGAGCCTTGATCAATCAAAGCTCGAAGTGTAATATTATAATTATGTTCGCTGCTCACGTGTACTAATGCTGTTGCTAATAATGTTGTACTTTGTCTAATTGAGATGTGTGACGCCACCATTGTTGTATCGTTTTCTTCTTCATCTACCTTCTCCACGCTTGCATGTAAGGCCACTTCGGGTTGGTGTTTATGTTTGCTCTCTATATTGCCCGTAAAATGACTTGTATTATTCTCCTTATTTTCGTGAAGCAGGGAATGATGACGCCTTCCGCATAATCGACAGCATGTAGGTATACGACACTGCCTTGCAGAGTGTCCAGATGCAAGGCAGTTAAAACATCGACTGTTTGTTTTAATAAATTCACTTCTTTGACTTGGTGTTTGTTTTCCGAATTCCTTACAATGACTCAGTGTGTGGCTTTCTTTACACAGTTGACACCTTTTGATCTTATCAATGTTAGTTGCAATGTGAAATGTTTTCTCTCGTAGATAAACAGAACTTGTCTTTGGTTTTGTTGTTTCTGTTAGCTCTAATGTACGGAATCGACATTCAAGGAATTTACGAAACATATCTAGCGATGGAAGACTGTCAGAGTCCTGTAGATTGTTGCTGACATGATCTTCCCAGTCTTTATGCGTCTCTGAGTCTAGTTTCTGTACTACTACGAATATTATAAGTGGATCCCAATTCTCTGTACTAACCTTCATATTGTTGAGATGATGTAAACATTCAAATGTTGTGTCTAGCAAATTCTTAATTAAACTTGAACTAAATGTTATCTTCTTTTGTGAAAAGAACCTCTTCATAATGGCGTTGATAGCTATGCGTTTGTTCCCATACCTTCTTTTTAATATGTCCCATGCTTGTTTGTAGTTTGTCTCCGTGACTTGAATGTGTTTAAGAATGGATGCAGCTTCCCCGGTAAGGCTAGTTTTTAAATAGTGTAGTTTCTGTACATTACTCAAGGTTGCGTTGTTATGTACCAATGTTACAAATAAATCGTGAAACGATAACCATTCTTCATAATTCCCGCTATAAGTCGGTAGTTGTATCTTCGGTAGAACTACCTGTGTACATTGTGCCTCATTGGATATGGGTAACGATTCGCTGATATTAACTGACAGTGATGTCAATAAATCTTTCAATTCAGTTTTGAAGCTTATATATAGTTCTTCGTGTTCATAATATTCGTCCTTGGTGATGTATGGCATTAAAGCTTTTTTTTCTTTCGTAGTATTGCGTATTATTTCACCATAGGCTTGCCTATATTCACTCCAATATTCTTCGACGCATGCTAGACGTGATTCAACGTAATTTCTCGTTAATCTACTTTTCGAACACTTTTTGAAGTTCTCTTGGGTCTTCTTTAACGCACGAGCCACATTTTCTACAATGTTCAACGCTTTTTCCACTTCTGTAGCCATTGTAAATCACAAAAAACTACAATCCTTTGCAAAGTAATGAAATGAATCTATTTAAAACTCCAATATTAAGCGTAAACAACTTGAGTCATCGACTTCTTATCTCGATCTATTGTTCTCGGACGGCCGATGGGTTAAATCTTCGTCACTGGTATCTGGTTCGAATTTGGACCATAATATGTTGGCGTTAAAGCTTAGTTTTACTTGTATCAATAACTTTAAATAAAACGCGTGCACTCTCGTTAATAGTTTATTGGACACTGGTTAGACGACAATACAATTCTTAACTAAACAGTATGTGTCTGACTAAGGTAGAACATGACAATTGTGTGAAATATACCATGGTCACCGTTTAGGTAGTCTATAGGTACTTGAAGGCAGATTTTCAACTTGATGGTGGTAGTAGTGGTCATCAAACCAGATCAAGGACAGCCCCGCACGTGCTTACGACCAGGATATCGCCGAGACAATCTTCCATCTTCTCATATATCGTTCAAGATTCGGCTCGTCCAAGTTTGACCTCGAGGCTCGGCTAGGTTGCAAAATCGAGAAAGGAAAATTGCAGGAGCTACTTGCGGACAAAGAGATAAGTTCAGCTCTACTAAAGTGCATTGAGAAGGTCACAAAGATTGCTGGTAAAAAGAAATAAATAATAGTACAAAAGATGAAATTCCCAATGCATTGCCATTTCCTACATAAGACAGTAAATACGTTATACAAAGAAATGGGAAATTTATAATTACTTTGACAAAATGACCAATGAAGATGAGGAAAGACTTGACAAAACATGGTGGCTCCCATGTTAGAACTTTCTAGGAAGATTTTGTGGGATCTCAGAATGAATGCTTTCAGCTTATATTTATAATCTACTACACTTATGCACAAAAACCAAACTATATCACGCAAAACGCTACCAATATTACATGATATAGGGTTAAAAATCTAAGTTATTGAATTAAAAATAAAAACCACAACATGTCACTTCAAGATCCCGCCAAAAACTCCAAAGCGGTAATTAGAAAACACCCTACCACTATACCAGGGTTAAATCATTATGTTTTCCTTTACCGAAAGCTGAGGGCTCACTATAGGTATTCGAGCTCATCGATCGACACGGTGTCCGAACAAAATACTACTAAGCCAAAACCACTATTACAAAAACCACAAAATAAAAGCATTAGTACGTTGCAAAAAGTTATGAGTTTCTAAAAACTTAATTGAAGTAGATTAACTAAATCTGAATTTATAATAATAGATGAAGTTAAATAAACATTATGAAATTATTTCAAGTAAAAAATTATAAAACCTCTTTCCTTCTAAGTAAAAAATATAATAAAAAAGTGAAATGACGTTCCACCCTATAAAAAAGCTAATAAATGGAATCACGAAGCGTGAACAAGTGCGAACTTTGTATCATAGGTCTGGTTTAATAAACCTGGCAGCATGTGGCCACTTCCATTGCCCATCGAAAGTAATTCAAACAAATGTTATATGCTGTGGACTTTTTGGCGAGATAATGAAATGAATCGGCCATGTTTTTTAATAATTACAAGAATATAGTTATATAGTATAGAGATAGAAATTTTAGCGGGTTTTTGTGATCTGTCAATTTGTGGTTTTCATTTTAACTGATAAACTTATGTTATTTGGTCCTATAATATGTCATTTTAGCGGCATTCTACGTGATGTTATTTGACTATTACTTACACAATGATATTATATTATAATATCATTGATTGTACACATATGATATGGATTATGAATAATAATTGGAAGTATGAATTTTAATTTGACAGAAAATCTCCCTGGACAGATTTAGGAAGGGAGCCGCCATCTTGTTAAAGCGTAGATTGAATTCAGAAGATTAGAAAAATATTATAACCATGTGAAATTTGCATAGTTGTGTATAAATCTAAATATATAAAAAAGTAAGCCATGACTGTCTGACTGATCTATCAACCCGTAGCTCAAACCACTTAGCAGATTGGGTTGAAATTTGCTAAACAGTTAGTTATTGTGACGTAGGTATCCGCTAAGAACGGACTTTTGAAAATGTATCCCCTAAATGAATGGAACGGGAGTTTCTATTTCAAATTTTAACTCGAGTGAATCCGTGGGGCACAGCTAGTTAAGTATAAACACACGTTGCCAACCTTACACGATAACAAATATGCACTGTACCTCACAAATATTTCCATGTAGGTATAAGTAGGTACAAAGAGTCAAAGTAGGTATGTAACAGTATTAAACTAAAATGGTATTGTAATCATAGGTTCCCGTAGCATTTATTTTGTTTTCGGGATTTAAATGTTTATGGGTTTCTTTTCATTATTTTTAATAAATGAAATAAAAATGTATCAAAATTAATTGTTTGTTTTTCTTTCGCCTTTCCCAGTAACCTACTATATCCTTAGATTTAGAGTTTACTCATCATGCACTTCCGCGGATAAAATTATATCAATTAGTATTTATGCTTATCAATTACATTTTGCATTTTTTTATAGGTACAACAAAGGTGATAAATAAGCATACAGCTCGCTTGATGGTAAGTAAAGAGCTCTGGAAATCCTATTTATCACAGGAATACAACACAGGGTTATTTGTCTGCGATCTTCTGTAGGGTCGAGGTATTATTCCACCAGTCGGGCTGCTTGCTCCAAGTAAAGTGAAATATAGAATTTAATTTCTCTGTGCCCTAAACCTTTATTAAAATATTTATCGATTGATATTTATTGTTCATACTAAAAATAGGTGACGTTGGATCTGATGATAACTTAAGTTGGAAACCTGAAAATGATGTCCCGCTTTTAATATCATCATCATAATACGTGAAGCAAAGACTTTGTACCCCTTTTTAAGCGTATTGCGTGCACGGAAGACTTGAGAATTGGCATGGTTAAAGTTTATATGGAGAAGGAGTGCAGAAAGCTATAATTAATCTATAATATCTGTTACTTATATATTAAATTAAATTAATTAATACTGCGAATCCTAAACCGACCAGTGACATTGAACTTAGACCCCCCAAAATATTGGCATTGTCCCTCAATTAAAAGTGACATAAAGTGATATAATATAGGTACATTGTTTAGGTTCATAGATACTGCAAATGTCAAAACAGAAAATAGTCTATGATTAAAAAGTCGCTGGGTTAATTTCGATCATTGGGCGACCGCTAATTAAAATAATCACCCAACAAAGAAAATATTATAATTTTAATTTTATAATATGTTGATTTAGTAAGTGTTCAAGCTCGTACACTGGGTGAAGGGTAGCGAATATATTTTTCATTTACTATACAAGTTACTCGGAAACGCGGTACTTTGTCATTTCGGTGGCGTGCCTTTATTCGATGGATCAAAGAAGTACTTTTAAGCTTGGAAAATTTTAAACAGCAAGGTGTCGCTTAGAGGTGTCACGTTCCGGGATCAGCCAGTACATGTCCAGTTGCCGAGAAGCTTACAGGCTTGCGTGACAGCTACGACCGTCGATGAATCATCTATCTCTCAATGGTCACCGTCCGTTTTTTTATTATTATAGGTTTAGCGTTATTGCCACAATGTCACCCGATCTTAAATGAAAATGTGGCCCAATATGGTAGCACGCTAAGCCCAGTGGAGGACACTATTTGTGTTTAACGACAGATTTTCAATTTGAGAGTGGTAGCTTGCCAGGTGACCCTACCACCATGCTATGTTTTTAAAGTCACTCACGAACTAATAAAGTTAGTATTAAGTTAAGAAAGGAAACTGATAATTTAGTTCATCACATCAAACAGTGAACTCGTAAGCGTCAGATGTATTAGTGAAATGAATAATAAATCCGCACCGCAGACAATGGGAGCATTACGTGCACCGTACGCAACGAGTGCGATTTCCAGTAGGGTGAGACATTAGGGCTGTCAAAATCATACGTTATTAAAAAAAAGTGAAAGAAGAAAAATTATTCTTATATTATAAAGCTCAAGAGTTAGGTTTCTTATTATATGCACGTCTCTAATCTCTGAAACAACCTGTCAGATTTTAAAATTGACAGTGAGAATTATTTTGCATTTTATAAATAATTTATTATGAAAGTTTAGAGACTTCACGGTACGACTCTAACGCGCTAATCTATGCAGTTAACAATTAGATTTCTAAAATTCTCTTTGTATTTCATAGCTAAACGTCAAGCGATCTGGCAAGCTGTAAGTAAATACAGGTGTGTTGGCGATGGAGATTTCATCCATGTTTACAGTTTACAGATAACTAAGTATGCGTTAGTTTCGCTCGAATTCTTATGGATAGGGAATTAGTCAGATTACGACTTCTTTGCAATCGCGGCAACAGCCCAAGCCGAGGTCCGTCCACTTAATGGGACCTTTGCGCGCATGTTGCCCACGCTTTCGCGGCTGAGTGCTCTAAGCGCTCCCCCAAGCCACGGTAAAGTAGTAAAAGCCATCAGCGGCTCTAGGTTTAGGGCCCCTCAGGATAACTCTGTAGTCAGTTCTAAAAAAAAGGAACGAGGAAGATTTGATCTTTGGCACAACAGTAGTAAATAAAGTAAGTTATTTTAATGGTTACGGCTAAATCTACTGAAAATGATGGCACAGTGGCAGCGCTTTCGAATACCGCGTCGATCGATATAAGTTCAACTCCCAGAATGAACCTGAGCTTTTTTCTTTGCTTTGTAACTCTTAGTTTATTGTAATTCAGGATCAGCAAGTGTACCAGCTTAAGAGCGACGACAAGCGATAGATTGTGGATCTCTTGGTATTCACCGTTGATTTTAGCATTGTTGTACAATAAAAACATGTGTTTATCTACTTATGTGTGCACGTAAGAAGTCATCTTTCCTTTGACATAAAAAAAGTAACTCTAAAACATTCTAATCTAAATGTCAGCAACATGATGATGTTGGCCATTAATGCTAATAATGCATCCTTCTTCCATTCATTTGCATTTCTTTATTGTCTAAAAGTATTTTGTCGTTTTATAAATAAACATTTAATTGGGTTAAAATAATGTATATGATATTTTTTTATGGTAAAAAGAGAGCAAACGGGCTGGTGGCGCACCTGATGGAAAGTGATCACCGCCGCCCACAAACATCCGTAACACCCGAGGGCTCGCAGATGCATTGCTGGCCTTTTAGGGAAGAATAAGCTCTATTCTTGAAGGTCATCAGGTCATAACGGCACGGAAAGAGCTCAAGCGACAGCTGGTTCCACAGAGTGGTTGTGCGAGGCAGAAAGTGCATTAAGAAACGCACTGTTGTGGAACGCTGGACATCGAGGTGGTGTGGATGAAATTTACGATTCTGACGTGATGTCCGATGGTGAAATTCAGCAGCCGGGATCAACCCAAACAATTCCTCGGAACACCACCCAGGATAAATTTCCTCTACTAAACGCGTCAACAAAGTTTAACTAAAAAAAAATATTACCACACTTCAGAGACAACCCTACAAAATTCGGTAACACAATCCGCGAACACGTCAACTCTATTATTTATGGATTCTTAAACATGTAAGCACTATCGTATAGAGTAGCGGGGTAGGGGAATTGAAGGGCGGGGGGTGCCTCAACCAAAACACACGGACATTTGGCACGAGGAAGTGTTTCTTATGGTCCAATGCTTACAGAGAGGGATTGCGTGTTTCGGTGCGTTTTCACATTATGCGTCGAGGGTCAGCACTGAGTTTGAGATTCTTGTTTTGAATCGTACTAGCTAACTCTCTGCCTCTCTATTTTACAATATTGTAAAAATAACCAGTATTTTCAAAAAAATTTGTTAGTCTAATTAGTTTTGAAAGTTAATAACAATAATTTTATTTGGAACACATAATCATGCAAAACATCTGTCGATAAAAAAAAAATTAACAATTACAAGCCTAAAAAAAATAAGCAAGTATACAAAATTGATCTAAATACTTAATTTTGTTTTCTAAATAATATAGGAGATTTTTTAAACGTTTGGGTTTTGACCACGATCTCCCCTAACTTTAAGTGACGATGTCGTCCAAGATGGTAAAACGCTAAGCCCAGTCGGGAACTGTCTCTCAAGTCGATCTGCTGGAAAACACCTATAGGTGCTTGACGACAAATTTTCAACCTGAGGTTGGTAGCTAACGAGGCGGTCATTGGAAAAAGCACTACCACCGTACTACGGTTTCATCACGATGTTTCCCTTCATCGAAAGCTCAGACTCATTGCAGGGATTCGAACTCTTGTCGATCGACTTCGAGTCCTTACATGCTACTACTGAGTCATCAGTGCTTTACACATGCGTGAAGTACACAATTCCACCAGTTTCATGTGGGTAAAATTGAAACGAAGGATCTCCGTGAAAAGCTTCAGTTCGCTTAACAAATCTATACTAACATAATAAAGCGGAAAAGTTTTTTTGTTTGTTTAAACACGCTAATCTCTGGAACTCCCAGTCGGATTTTAAATATTATTTTTTTTATAGCCAGTTTCACTAGGTTTAAGTATAGGCTATATAACATCAGGCTACGATTCCCAGCTAGCCTTAAATAATGATTTTTGTTACGTAAGTCGGAAGTCGAAACCCTCGCAAACTGCTTTATCTGCGTGCGCTGGCTTAATGGTTAATGATAGGTAAATACAATGTTTTACAAAAATATTGATCTTTAGTATTTCTAAAAAAAAGTCAGCGACAGCATATATCCATCTCTTACACATAAGCCACAATAAGGTAATTAGCAAATTTTTAAGTATTAATTCTTACGAACAAAAGTTACTTTATCATAAAGATAATTTAATGAAGATAAACTTTTACATCATATTATTTGAAAGCAGAGTTTATAGTGGTAATGCAAAATTAAAATAATTCAACACTCGGCTCTGGTCTGTGTCTATAGGAGTAGTGGCGCTAACGAGCCGTGGGATGCCGCGATGTGACCATCTGGCTGCTTGATATACAAGGTGTCCAGAAAGGGTATCGGGTATTTGTAAGTTCAATGAAACAAAAATTATTTGTATGCAATAAAAAAGTTTATTGTTTATTATTAGCATATGAATAGGAGAATTATTTGGCAAAGATGATGTTATCCAAATGATGACCGTTACGTTGCTGGCACTCTTCTAAACGGAAACGAAGATTAGCGATAACACGTTGACACATAGCTATCGATATTGCTGCCATTTCTGACCTGATGTTTTGCTTTAACTGGGTTAGATTCGTCGGATTGTTTTGATAAACCTTACTTTTAAGGTATCCCCATGCATAATAGTCAAGCGGGCTAAGGTCGGGGCTTCTGGGAGGCCAGTTGATGTTACCCCTTCGCGAAATGACTTTATTAGGGAATAATTCGTTAACAACTTCCATTGAGTCATTTGAGGTATGGCAAGTGGCCCCATCTTGCTGGAACCACGTTCTTGAGTTGAAACCTGCAAACTCCTGCAACTCTGGGACCAAAATATTTCGCAACATATCGCAATAACGGTCACTATTCACATTAATTGCTCGGCCTCGTTGATCTTCATGAAAATAAGGACCAATTATGCCTTTAGCAGACATAGCGGCCCAAACAACGACCTTTGGGCTATGCAGGGGTCGTTCATGCTTTCGTCTCGGATTCTCCACTGCCCAGTAGCGACAATTCTGCTTATTAACATGACCATTCAGGTGAAAATTTGCTTCGTCACTGAACAGTATGTTGTTAAAGTTGTTAAATCGCTGCAGCATTTCGTTCGCAAAATTCAGTCGATTAGCATAGTCCGTATCCTTCAATTCTTGAACCAATTGAATTTTATAGGCTTTTAGATGTAAGTCTTTCTTTAAAATCGAATGTAAAGACGATTTTTTGATGTTCAACGCTTGGCTTCGCTTTCGGATGGATAAAGACGGATTTTGACGAACCGACGCCTCAACTTCTTCAATTGTTTCTTCATCGCGAACTGAACGAGGACGACCAGAGTTTTGAATTTTAACTGTCGCACCTGTATTCTCGAACATCCTGATCCATTTCCTAATGCTATCGTCACTTGGCGCGTGGCGTGTACGATATTCCGCACGATAGAGACGTTGAGCAGTCACTATTGAATCACCATTACGATAATACGCTCGTACGCAAAATGCGCGATGCGTCCCCGAGTACTGTTCCATCGTGACTAAAACTCCACAAAATGGCGGACACCACGAACCCCTCCCCGCACCCTTTAGACGCCCCGTTTCGAATATGGCGCGAAAACAAATACCCGATACCCTTTCTGGACACCTTGTATATTGTCTATACTGAATTATTAATAGGTCTTTACCTATGAAATTGTCGTTCTGCAGTACTGGCCATTTCAAATCAAAATAATTTTTGTTTGGCTAAGAATTCTAATTTCAAATTAATTTTATTTTAAAAACAAGGAATTCTTTTTCCAAAAGTAGTCATTTGTTTATTGACTAGTGTTACATTTTCATCGCATTTCAATCTTTTTTGTCATCATGGATACGTTAAAAATTCGAGTAATTATGAAATATGAGTACCGTCGTGGCAGCAACGCGGCACAAGCGGCACGCAACATCAACGACGTTTACGAAGCTAACACTACAAACCAACGCACCACCTGTTATTGGTTTGCTCCCTTCAGTTCTGGGAATTTCGACCTGAAAAATGAACCTCGCGGTCGTCCGAAGACTTGGTCGACAATGACGAATTAAAGGCGATTGTGGAAGCTGATGATACACAATCTACGGCTGAATTAGCAGCAGCTTTCGACGTTAGCGTTAAAACAATATTGGTCCATTTGCGTCAAATTGGCAAGGTAAAAAAGCTTGACAAATGGGTGCCCCACGAACTCAATGATCGCCAGCGCGAAGTACGCGTCGAGACGTGCCTTGCACTGCTCAACAGACACACAAATGAAGGAATTTTGAACCACATTGTTACCTGCGAGGAAAAATGGATTCTGTTTGATAACCGCAAGCGCTCAGCAAGTTGGTTGGATCCTGGTTCAGCACCTAAACAATGCCCTAAACGAAAACTTACCCCTAGAAAAGTGATGGTCACTGTTTGGTGGTCTAGCGCAGGTGTGATTCGTCACGGCTTCTTACCAAACGGGGTGAGCATTACTGCAGATGTGTACTGTGTAGAACTGAACACAATGATGGAGAAGCTGGCACATCTCCAACCAGCATTGGTCAATCGCTCGTCTTCGCTGCTCCTGCACAACAACGCGTGACCTCATACTGCACAGCAGACGGTCTCCAAGTTGCAAGAACTGGGGTTGGAAGTTCTCCGTCATCCGCCCTACTCACCAGACCTTGCGCCTACGGACTACTACTTTTTCCAGAATTTGGATAACTCCTTGGCAGGAAAAAAATTCAATACCCGAGAGGCAGTACAAAATGCCTTTGAAGAATTTGTTCCCTCCCGTCCAGCTGATTTATTTAAGAAGGACATCAATAAACTGCCACTGCGCTGGCAAAGATGCATTAATTGCTTGGGTGATTACTTCGAATTAATACAAATGAAAAATACATGAAACAATTTCGTTTAAATTTTTTCATACAAAACAGCAATTTCACAGGTAAAGACCTAATATAAATCATCAATCAGTAGTTTCTTCTAAATTAGATACGAGTGAAATCGCAGGGCACAGCTAGTTCTTTATATTCGTTTTTTACTTACTAAGACAATAAATCTTTTTGGGAATTTTTCTCTACTCGGGGCAGCCCAACTAGTGAACTTGACTACACAGAAGATTGCAGTCAAATAACCTTGTGTAATGAGTTGTGTTTTTGAGGTTTGTAGGGTTTCCAGGGCATCTTGGGGTAGGCTACCATCAGGCGGGCCATACGCTTGTTTGCCATTTAGGTTGTATAAAAAATATTTTATCGTATTTTCTATATTCAATAGTAAGAAAAAACTACCTTCTTCACTGTCTTTAACAATTGTGTTAGTCAAATAAGGTTTCGCAAAAAACAAGAAGGAAAATCGAAACCAATTTATAAATAAATTATGTAATGAATTACAGATACGAAAAATGAATTATTGAGAAAATTACGGATGACATAAGAAGCAATCAAACAAAACGAAGGGAAAGCGAAATATTACGATCAAAGAAAATGGGAAATTATTTGACTACGCAAATTCATGCGGGTGGTAGGTACCTACGTATAATGCAATAAATTTAGGTACTTTTTGGAATCGTCTCTAACCAATATGGCGCTAAATTGAATCTTAACGGTTTGCCGGATACGCGGCGGACTTCTTTTGAAATTATAAAATTCAATTTCTTATTGCTATCGACGTAAATCAAACCTTTTCTTGTATTAGTCAAGGAAAAAAGTAAAAAAAAAAAAACAATTATTGACCTATATACTGTTCCAGTCTATGGTTTGCCTTATTTTTATTCTTTAGAAATAAAAATACTTTAAATATGGATTTTTCTTTATGAAAGTTAAATCTAATCTAATAAAATGTGGTTATGTTTGCATACATATATGCATATCTTTTTTTTAATACTAGATTACCTGTGCCCCACGGTTTCTACCGTGTTATTTTATACGACAAACATCGCCAATGCATTCGAGCAGGCATTTTTTTATAGTATAAATCGGTCCAGTATATTGGAGTATATCCATTACAAATAAAAAATTAAATCTTTTATTTTTATAATATTGGTATAGCTACGATTCTTAAAGCAACTTTTGAAACAATGATGATCACATCGATCAGAGTGAGATCGAATTCCTACTATAAGCCTAGCTTCTATCCGCAATCTGTCGCCAAGCATATGTTCCGGAAGCTTGGGCAACATCGTCACTTAGCATCAAATGAGAATGTAGCCAAACGCTAAACCTATAAATAATAAAAACTTATTTTAAATCTGAAATGAAAAACAAACTGTTTGTGTGTCTGGAATTTAACTAAACAACGGCTTGACCGATTTTAATGAAATGTCGTGTACGGGAAGTTAATAATTTCTTAATTAATAAACTATGAAAATATAAATAATACTTTTAGAATTATAAACAATACAATATATACTAGAAACATTATTAATGCTGCTGTATATTTGTTTGTAACTTATTTATATATTTTTTAAATAACATGATAAATTCATACAATATGAGTGAAAATATAATTACAAAGCGTACGAAGCCGCGTGGAACCACTAATCAGTACAGAAAGTCGCTATCCGTGTTTGACCGCATATTTCTTCTAAACCACGCAACGGATATTTATACGGTTTTCACTGTCATTTAGAGACTGTTTTACAAAAGGTTTGTATATAAAGTACATTACAATTAAGTTTTTGTATAGTAGAGAAAATCCAATCCTTTTTAATCAGGTGTCAATAAACCGTTTTTAGGGCGCTTATTTGGCTTACGCTGGCTAAACCTTGAGAGATAAATCAAAATAATGGTCTAAAGAATTATAGTTATTTAAAAAGCCTAAAGAAAACTCCACGATAGCATATGTCTATCTCCTAAACTTTACTCACAGTAACCTTTTATCTTCAACATAATAATTAAAAATAT
Organism: Saturnia japonica; assembly: GCA_033032175.1. NCBI lineage: Eukaryota > Metazoa > Arthropoda > Insecta > Lepidoptera > Saturniidae > Saturnia > Saturnia japonica. The sequence goes on from CM065330.1 coordinate 3,705,947, forward strand.
TACGTTATTTCCGAAGCTATTTTATCCAATTTAGTATAATATTAATCATTATGCAGATAAATATGTTACCTTTGGCAATTAATATAGTTTATAATTGTGATTTACATTATATCATTTTAATTAATACCGTAGAAGATATCACGGATTCAAAATTACGCGCAACGAAACGGTTGGCCGGTAACTCTCACCTAGAATAAATTACGAGTCGTGCGATGAGCGCACTTTACGTAACTATGAAGTTATGAACGATCAATACTAAAGTGTTAAACTCTAAATCACGCTTTTTTAAACATAAAATACACCACTTCGTTTATTGCACCCGTGTGAAGCTGGGGCAGGTCGCTAGTATGGGTAAAAGTATGGTGGCGAAGAGTAATAAATATGTATTTTTACGTAAACTTTTTTTTGCTATAAATTACTGTTTATTATTATTATTATAGTTGTGTATGTAAATACGTAACACTATTTATATAATCAAATCCAAATAAATTATTATGTAAAAACATTTATATATATTAATAACCAGATTTATTACTATATCCCAATTTTCAACTGCGAGATAAAGAAAAATGGTAAAAAATTCAAACTTTACGAACGATTTATTTCCAAATTTAGAACAAAATTCTTCCGCGAATACACTAATTTATTTTATAACTTCTCGGTTCCATATTCAAAAAACAAATGACGTTTCCATGTAAGGGGCGGCCATAGATTTGCTTGTTTGGTAATTCTATTTAGATTCGTCGAGCTGAAATTGAAAAATACTTTGATGTCGATAGCTATTGAGCGAGCCGGCTATTCGATTATACGGAACTCGACTTTTCAATTTGCGGGCCCTTTTTATCTGTGTTCGAAATTATTGGTGTAAGCAATTTATAACCAATTTAACGTTAACGGCGCAGAAACTACGTTATTTGCAAACTCTATCTTATATTCAAATTTATATTTCTATATTATTATACAATTAATAAAATGAAAGTGTCTGTACATACCTATAACAAAAAACCCATTTTTAAATTTTTTGTCTGTCTGTCTGTTTGTTCTGGACCGATTTTGTTCCGCACAAAAAAAAAATCTAGTCATGGTGAATCAATTCGGCGCTTAAATGGCTTACGCTAATATAGGCTTAGCGTTGTGGCCACAATGTCACCTGATCTTAAATGATGATGTGGCCCAAGAAGTGCAGCTGCCGGAACACCTATTGGTGTTTGGCGACAGATTTTCTATTTGAGGGTGGTAGCCAGGGGGACATTAAAAAAAGTCCCTACTACCATGCTATGGTTTCGTAACAATGTTTTCCTTTACAGAAAGCTCAGTCTCATTGGAGGGATTCGAACTTACGTCGATCGACGTGAAGTCCGTACACGCTACCGCTGAGCGAGTGAAGAGCTTACGCGGTATGAGGATGCGTGGCGACCGTGACGCTGTGAAACGGTGTGTAGCTGCGCGTTGCGAGGATGCGAAGCGGTCCAGTGGCTCTAGTTCCTCACACCGTTTTGCACACATTTCTCCCACACATTGCTTGCTTGTATCCTCTCGCTTTCTTTAAAGCGAAAAAGGAGGGTTGTGTTTTTCGAGCGTATGCATGTATGTCTATTTCTTTGGCACTCTCTGTACCCTAAACGGCTAGATGGATTTTAGCATACGAGGGGTCGTTAGATTCGTCTTAATTGTGGGAACATAGTCTATATAATATATAAGTACGACATTTACAAATCAAATAAAAAGCAAAAATAATAAAAATATAATTTTTAATCAAGTGTCGAAATGGAGGCTACCGCACAGTTGTGGCTTCGAAGCGCATGGCGGTTCTGTTGAGAAAGAGAGAGGAAGATATTAAGTGGAACAGCTCTTCAGAACTGTCACCATGATACACATACAGTATAAAACGATATTCGTACTAAAAAAAACTTAACATTCATAAAGTACTTTTGAATCGACTTCAACAAAAGACGGGAGTTACTCAATTCGAATGTATATATATATATATATGTATTGTTTATGTTCAGTCATAACTTCTTTGTTTATCAAACGATTTGGATGATTCTTTTTTGTTGGATAGCGGATACCTCAAGGGTGGTCCAATTTTAATTCCATTGGTATTGGAATTTCAACATCGATGATTACACAAGGGAAAGCTTCAGAATTACTGAAATTGATTTTGTTTTTTTGTTAAAAATTGTCTTGTTTTACCTTAAAAATAAAATTGTTATAAATATCTTAAACTAGTTACTAGTAAAGTAAAGTTGTACTTTCGAGTCTCATTTGTAGGTTCAAAAAAAACCGACAACCTAAAACCAACGGTGTATTAAAAGCGCGCTATAAACAAAACAATAGAAGAAATGTGGCGTTAAAAAAGCACTGCGATTTGGAAAAAATACACGGCTTGCAAATTTTCTATTAGAATGTTTCGTTAACGTTCTTTGGATAAACGCCCGTGTGTATGAAGCCTAATGTCAACGCTAAGGCAAAACGCAAACGTAGATACTTTTTGTTGCCGGTGACTATCGGAAACCGATTACTAATTTTGGAAACTGGTAACAGTTGGGCACTGTTCAGTTTTGTGTTTGTTTTCTTTTAGTTTCTCGATGGATGTCCATGAAGTAAAATTTTTCCGTAAATATTCTCGATCGAAGTTGATCATGTATGTTATACAGCCGACTAATGTGCATAGATACCATATTGGTTGTACTACAATAACAATATATAACAATGATACCTCGTGAATCTCTGAGGAACAAGTTTCAAGAATTTAGTATCTTATCTTTGCCCAATACATCTTGGACAATGTAATTTGTGCTCGAAAAAATGTTGATAATTTTAATCTCGCAAATGATAGGCACAATTTAAGTACCATATAGTAAAGTAAAAATGTAATAAATGAATCATTCGATCTTTTAGACTTAGTAAGACAAATAAATATTTTTAGTTAATTTTGTGAATGGTTCTACCACAAGATTCTTTACACCTAACTAACCACACCTACCTAACTTCGTAAGTACATTAACGATTTGCCGAATAATAACTTCAAGAATCATGTTAAGCAACTTGTTGACGAAAGGGTGGACGTGATGTGGTGGTGATGAAACAAATTTTAAAAATGTTGATAAACCCGATTGAGTTTCTTATAAATTCTTCTCGATGACTGGGGTATTTTCCGAACCGATGAGTGCCATCTTATAGTCTATAGTGAATAAGATAATTTTAATTGTGGTTTTTTATTTTAAACTAGTACAATTATATGGAAATTTATTAAGGTTCTGTGTCATGTGTCTTCAGCTGACAACATTTAGTTTCTAGTTGTGATTGGCGATCCATTTATTTATAAAGGCAGCGCCCACAGTGTTGCAAATAATACATTAACAATTTTATTTTAAAATGTAATACTGATATGCGAAGCATTTACAGGCGCTCACTACATGTTATGTTATGTGGGCTCCACTTGTCCGCACTTAGACTCTTTCTAGGTCCATTGTGCGTAGATATTCCGGCCGGCTATTCCAGTCAGCCCAACTCCGACCAGAAGCACAGAAGCCTCCTGGGGCATGCCCAGGCTTCTCGAAGTGACCTCGGGTTTTTGAGGGTTTTCGCTCGTTGGGTTGCAACTCCCGCGCATTTCAGGACTACGTGGGTAGCGGTTTCTTCGCCCTCCATGCATGCCCTGCACATGGGACTGTCAGTGACACCTAGAACATAAAGGTGATTGTTAAGTGAACAATGGCCAGTTATAGTGCCTACCATAACACGTAGATCACTTCTATTAAGACCAAGAAGTCGCCGCGACAATCGCGGTTCAGAGATGGGCAGTGTCTCCCTCGACTGTCTACAGTCACTAGCTGTTGTCCATTGATCTTTATGTGATTCTGTTATTCTTTGACGCAGCCACGAGCGAATCTGACTGAACGGCAGAGGCAATATGGGTAAAGGACCCATCCACACAGTGCTGGAACTTCTCTTTGCCAGTTCATCTGCTGCGTCATTGCCCAGTGATCAGCTGTGTCCTTAAATCCACTGTAGGGTTACTTTGTTGTTAGTTGTAACCCTTTCCAGTACTTTGTGACACTCATTTATAAGCCCAGAGTCGTGTATGTTACTCTCCAGAGCTCGTAAGACTGCAGTGCTGTCGGAGAGAATTCTTATATTGTGGTTCTCTATTTTCCTGTTCCGCACTGCGTTTGCCGCCTCAGTAATAGCTACACATTCACATTGGAAGATGGAACTGTGTGGCCCTAAGGGCGCTCACTACATGCATACAACACAAAATAATTACAATCAAGCATCACTATACTATAATATTAGTAATATTAATAACTAAAATTAAATTAACACAGCATGGACTATAAAATAATACTTAGGTCTGTAAATTAGTTCATAAAAAATAATATAAAAGGCTTAAAATAAGTGATTATGAATGTCAATTCTTTATTTTGTCAGATTGAAATAATTTTTCATTATGATTCTAAAAGTAGGTAGTGTTTGTGCAAATATGTCCTCGTTCTCCAAAATATTATTATATTCATTATATGATCTTTACTTTCTTAAAACAGGCGAGCCAAGTCCAAGATTGATCCTACAAAGAGGTATGGAAAAAATCCTACTTATCCTCTTCCAAGGGTAATAATATGTGTCAAGTGGAAGCAACCGAGAGAGAGTTTAGATATAACAAAAAAAATCTTTGACGATTTATTTCTACTAGGGGCAGTTTGACTGGTGGGATGCCTCCACCCTACAGAAGATCGCGGCTAAATAACCTTGTGTTGTGTTCCTGAGGTGAGTAGGGTTTCCAAAGCTCATTAGGGAAGGGAAAGAAAAGATAGGTAGGACACAAAGTTATATTAAAAAAAATCGACACAAACAAAGTCTACGTCTGCTCAGGTATTGGTATTATTTCAAATTGACTGTATGAAAATAAAATATTCACACAAAAGTGTCTACATTTGCGCAGCGCCTAAGTGTAAACGGTGTTTAGACATAGGAGTGTTCTTGTTCGGATGTTTTTGCACCCGGGGCCGTCGATTAGCCACCAATCCTCTTGATTTATTCGATTTTAGAAGGATGCCATTTTAGGTCACGTGCGCGTTGCAAATAAGGCAGGAGAACGAGCCGATAGCCGCTATACAGCATGATTTCTAAACACATATTTTATATCCTATAAAGTCAACACCAAACTAAAGCTCTGTAGAGGATTACACCAGTGTTATACATTTTTATTAATCTACATTCCTATATACTAGTAACTGTTAGTACAAAGTCACTTTAAAAATAAAAAAATTAGCCGACCTTAACGGTATAATAATTACATTTTTTTTAGTTGCATTTAAAATATATATTTATTTCAAATCCTTTGTGCCCCTGGGAGCATTAAAAATCAAACACCTCTATTTAAAGGCCATATTACATACATTTCTATCTAGATTTGCTCAGCCAAATAACTGCACTACCCTTGAGTAATTTACGATCTAAGACAACGACTACAGAAAAAAAAATCTACCAACAGTGACCAGCGAGTTACCACATCAAAAACCATTAACTTTGTATACACTTTCTTCCAAAAAATTATGTGCATCCCCGAACCACGACGACAAATCTTTTAACGATGCTTTTGATTTTTTTAATACTTCATACGTTTAACGTGTAGTCACAATCTCACTTCTGGTTATGTGAAAATTTGGCCGACATTGCTAACATGCTAAAACTAGAAGGATTGGCTCTCAAGTGTTGCTACCAGAATACATGTACAGATGCTCGGCAAAACATTTTCAACTACCACCACTATGGTTTTGAAACGATGTTTACCTTTGTCGAAAGTTCAGGTTTATCGCTTCGAAAACCAATCTCAACCAAGGGCCCAACATTACAATGGAGTAAATTTGTTAATGTGAATAAAGAGTATTTGAAACTAAAATTAAACATGCTGTGTATTAAATGGCGATAGAATACGACACTGTAATTGGAGCACTCAATTTGCTGGCGCTTTCCCACCGGCGTGCGGCGCGCGCGTGCCTGACGCGCGACCCATTCAATTGTCTATGCTATCTTTCTATAATCGATTGTTTTGTCTATGGTATCCCTTTGTTGTGGAAAAAAATAATGAAGATGATAAATATTCAAATATCGTTGATACCATACGTAATGCTTTTTTGTTTAAAAAACAGAGTTATTCGTCTCTTCCTTATTGAAAACTTTAACACAAGGATTATACAGAATGGATTATTAAGAGTAAGTAAGGGTAGGTACAGCTAAAGGAAACTATCTGAGAAGACTGCCGTTTACTTTTAGAGACATTTTGACCGGCATTTAAAGATTTAAAGAAGTGTACATTTGCAAGATAATGGGCAATTAACACAAAAAAATTTTTTCGTGTCAATCGATGTTGTTTTTAATAAAGGTCAATAAACTCAATCGAACCAACTGAGATTAGAGTACCTACTAAAAATGTCAAAAATCTCTATATACTTTCTTCTTATGAGATCATCGTGGCTTCACTAAGTTTTTACAGCGTAGGTAGGTACTAAAAAAAAAAACGTGTTACGTAGCTATGTATTTTTAAAAATAAAAAATCTAAATCATGGTACAGAACACAAAATCTAGATAAAATTGGGATAGTTACACACTATAACTAGTGGTACATATTTCAGTCCTAAAGTATTTTTCAAATACCTACATCTACACCGTGAAGTTACGGAGCAAAAAACTCTAACTGAACGTCTTATACAAAACGCACCTAAAGATCAGCAATGGTCCGCTGACGTAAAGCCTTTGCGCAAAAGACTTTTTTTAAGAAAAAAAAAGTATAATATTGGCTTAAAGGACACGCTTCATTGCCGATTATTATTTTCGCTCGCAAGAATCGTGTTATTTTAGAGATCCGTATATAAATAAATTAATCCGTATAATCCGGGAAAATATAAATGAGCAAAGAAACAGTGAAACTTATCTAACAGTTATTTATTACATTTAATAATATAATATCGAATATTATTAAGTGAGCATTTCTTGTATACTTATGTAATTGGTTTCTCGGGAACGGCTCCAATCATTTGGATGAAACTTTGTATTTAGGTAATGTTTTTTAAACTCCAAGTTTAAATAAATAAGTGTTTTTTTTATAAGTCACTTAATAGTGTTCGGTCACCCATATATTACTTTGATACAAAAATACATAATATGATTATGAGAATCGATACTGATTAATTACTCGAAATTAATTATTCGATACTACGATATAATTATATATTCAATTATAATTATATCCAATATTATTATTTTTTAATTTAATCGATACCTACTTACTTGATTGATAGGTAAATGATTTTTTAACCCACTTTACCAACAACTTTTTGCCATGGTATATATCTAGGTTGACGTGTTGGTAATCAACGTCCTTCATTTACATTGTAAGCATTTTACCCGTTTTTAACTCGGGATCCACACTCTTCACAAACCAAGACGAGGTGTCGTGAGTACTTTAGTGTAGACGCCTTCCCCTCGCCTGGCTCTGTTTTGGTTTTTTGGCTTAGGACGCGAAGCACGAGGCGAGTGGATCAACCAACCACACATGAGTGTGGATAGCTAGACTCCACAAAGTGTGCTGGCGACGATGTTGAAGGTAGTTTAAAAGTTATAAACTTGTGCGGCGTTCGATTGCGAAAGCAGTGCCAGCATACTATATATGTCACAAAGCCGTAGTACTCGCGCCTTGAGCGTAGCAAGAGTTTTGGTCGGGACGAGAGGGGTGCAGGCAAGAGAAAACTAATTTTAGAGTTTTTTTAACAGCAGCTGTTAGTACTATATAATAATAAAAAAAACGGTGACCGCCGATCAAACAGTCCATCGACAGTCGACATGTCGGACATGTTGGCCTGCTAAGATGTCTCTTCTCGCCTCGTTTGAAGGACCTAATATCATAGGAAGGAATAAAAACGTTGACTGGAAGACAGCTCCACCTCCGCACGGTTACGCTGCACCTTGCTGGGATGAGGGGGCAGCTTGTATGTATGATCATGGAAAGCACATGAAAAAAACAATATGTATACAGAACCCGGCTATTAAGACAAACCATTCTACGATTTTAGCAACTTCTTTATGTTTTTTTTATTGACAGCCAGGTGGACCAAGAATACTATTTAATTGATACATTCCTACAACCCTTACAATAAAAATAAAAGACGGATTAATGCTAAAAATGTGTGGGTAGATACTCATAAAAAATAATGGAGGGCCGAGCATTCTTAGATATCATATTGTTGACTTATGCAGTCATTACCAATTCTCTACGCAGTAAGGATTTTGGTAGTAGTTGTATTCTATTGTCCGCCTGGTTAGCTACCACCCTCAAATAGAAAATCTGTCACCAAGCACCTATTGGTGTATTCCGGCAGCTGCACTGGAGAGCCAATTCCCCCGCCAGGCTTAACGTTTCCACCATCTTGAGCCACATCGTCATTTAACAGCAGGTGAGATTGCTGCCAAAAGCTAAACTTACAAAGAATAAACAAAAAAAATTTTACACCATTGTATAAATACATAAAATTTTGACATTTAAAAGTACCTACTAAATCTCAATAAAACATAAATAATGGCCCAGGAAATACTAAAATAATTTTTGACTATAAAGCAAATTACAAATATATCCTACCCCACTAAATTCTTTCCATAGACGTATAACATCCGCTCCCTTACATAAATACACTAAAATATTGTTCCATCCGATTACTCTTCAATAGAACTCTGACTAATTCTATTATAACAATTCCTGTATGAAATAAATCCAGATCAAAAAACGACCTTCCGATCATCCAGGAAACGCCGGAGCCGTTAAAAAAATTAAATTTAAAAAATATATAACGCCCATAATTCACAATTAAAATCTTCGGCTACTGGTCATGACCGAAAGTTATACATTATAAATATCTTCTTTAAAAAGGTACGAGTGAAAAGGGCAGGATACTGGCACAAAAGACGGGACAGGCGTGCGGCTTGAAAAAAAAAATAAAGCTGTTTATGGTCATTTTTACCGCCGACGCGACGCGACGCTGGTCGAGTTCAAATTTAGAATTTATATACAATATTTAAAAAAAGGCTGAAGTATGAAAAACAAATTTGAGCATTATTTGCTTAAGATTTTTTTCTTTGTTGTGATCATATTCTATTTTAAATCGTTTTTTTTTTAATATTCCTTATTGGCTTAGCGCTTAGCTACAATGTCATCTAATGTTAAGTGGCGATTTTGACAAGCCTAGTTAGAAGGACTGGCTCTCAAATGCAGCTGCCGAAATACACCTAAATAAATAATAATTAGAAAATAACTTAGTCGTATCTTAATTAATAAATATGAATTTCACCTACGCCGTATAAACAATGTCCTCTGAGAAAATCACTCATATAATCATAAATTCAAAGAAAAAATTCAAATAAAAATTAAAATGCGCAAACGCCGATAAATACACCCAATTATTTTTATACAAATTTAGTTAAAAATTACAAACGATCCGTTCAAACAATATGACATTTAGGGGACTGTCGACAAATACACCTGTGCACACAAATATAGTTTAAAAAAAAAACGACAAAACTCTATTCATACAGAACGGAACTGAATTTTACGGACAAAAGGCAGTCGCGGGCATAGACAAAGTTCCCACGTTTTTTTTTTCTGACAATGATGACCACGTTAGCATAATTTATTGCTGCCTAGGTGCGAATAGGTTGTGAGTTGTGAATGGATTCCAACTTCAAATATTAAGTAAATAATTTATTTTTACTTTTAAGAATATTTGACGTTTACATAAGTTACTTAAGACTTTGCGTTGATTGACGTATGTTCAAATTTAAAAATAAGTCAGAGGGTGTATGGGGTTTCCAATTACATCTTTAAAACTATGACACTCCCTAGCCAATCTCACCTGATTAACTAACGAGAAAATATCGATAGCGGGTGGTAGGGTTGTTTTGCCCGACTGGATCGCGACCACTATGCATCTGGTGAAAAGTCCGTCATAGTGACTCGCTTTTGTGTGTCGCCTTTCGGGGTCAGCCTGTGTATATGCAGTTAAATGTATGCAGGCTGGCATAACAGCGGTGACCGTCAATAGATCACGATCGCACAGTGGCGGCCGTTGTGTTAAGATTGTACTTTGCTTACACCATCAGGGGCAGTATCGTTAATTTGCCGAGCTACTATAAAAAAAGAGGCGGTGAGCAGAAAACATCGTGGAAACATACAGGTGTTATAAGGCATTTTCTAATTTTCCCCTGGTTAATTACCACATAATAATAATATAATATAGCAATAATACCATCTAACTATAATATAGAGGCAAATTAAGTAAATACCACTTATTAAAAATGCCAACTGAACTGAATTGACATGGCAAATGAAGATGCCAACAGAAATTAGTGCAAATAGTTATATGTAGCACAGTAACAGTTCCAAAAAGTGTACATAGATATGTAAATAAACTAGACGCCGATATAAACATATATATCTTATTATATTAATTGAGCAATGTGTGTGTGTAATTGGTTTTTCGGAAACGGCACCAACGATTTCGATGAAACTTTTCATTAAAATTATGTTTTATATTGCAAGTTTACCTAAATAAGTGTATTTTTTTTCTTTATAAGACACCGAGCACAGTCGGTTGCCCAGATATATTAATACAGAAACAACAACAAAAATTTAAGTAAAGTTATAGAAAACAGAGTCTTTGAACATGGAGGATACACCGGATCTCCTCTTCTTCACAAGTAATAATAGTATAATATAGATTTGCCCTACGGTTTCATCTGTGTTAAATTTACGCCAACGTACCCGTGTAAATAATAATTCTTCTCACTTCCAGTACTTGTCTACAGCTAATAACAGTCTGCTTGATGTTCATGGTCACTGCTTAACTCTTTACAGTCGTAGCGTGGTATTATCTTATCTATAAAGTTAATAAAACTGAAATGTCTGTTTGTAATGTCAAAATTACATATTTTTATTAAATGCACATGAATTACCTATAACAAAAAACTTATTTTTAAAATTTTCGTCTCTCTGCCTGTCTGTTTGTTCCCGGTAATCTCCAAAACGGTTGGATCGATTTTTACAGGACTTTCACTGATAGATAGCTGATGTTTTAAGAAGTAACTTAAGCTACATTTATTTTAGGAAAAAAAATTAAGGTGCATCGCAAATAAAGAAAACTGGTCATGGTGAATCAATTCGGAAGGTTAAATGGCTTACGCTGAGTAAACCGTAAGAGATATATTAAATTAATGTACTACATAGTTGTATACATTAAAAAGGTCTACAAAAAAGTATAAATCTATCTTCTAAGGAACACCCACAAAAAGCATTTTTTACCGAGAGTAAAATACAGGCGTATGCCCGATCGGTGACATTGTGTAGTCCACGTGAGCGAAGCCGGGAAAACAGTTCGTTTAAAAAAAAATCTTCAATTTAAGCCCTAAGAAGGCACTTATAAATGGCAATTAGTAATGCATTAATTACCAACAGTTCAGAAAATAACTCAGTCATCGAGAAGAACTGGCAAGAAACTCGAACGGGTATATCTTTCTTTTTTTCAACTATACAAATAATATTTACAGTTAAAATCATATTAATAATTTAGAAGATGCACAGGGAGTGAGTCATTTCAGACATCACTATTATTCAAGTAATGATCCATGCATGTTTTGACAATGAAACCGGCTCGACATGGTCCTTGAACGTACTGTCCAGCAAATTAGTAATTTGTTTAGGAAACTTATTAAAGAACCTAACACTATTATGTATAAGACAATTTTTAACAAAATACGAACCACCTTCATTGACTTTCAGGTATTTCCTGGGGTACCTAAAAAGCCGAAAGTCCAATTCTGCGCTCGGTGTCTTATAGAGAAAGAAAAAAAGAAAAACACCTATCTAGGTAAACATGGAATGTAAAACATTATCTAAATACAAAGTTTCATTCAAATCGTTGGAGCTATTTCCGAAAAACCAATTACGTAATTATACAAGAATTGCTCACTAAATGGTATTAGATAACCTCAACAATTTACAATTATTGATGACTGTTTACAAACTATCGATAGTTCACAATCTGGCTAGATTACTTATAAGCTACAGGTTCGTAGAATTATGTGGTGAGAAATATAATATTAAGTCCAAAAAACTGGATAATTGGGCAGTAATGCAAACAAAAGTTTTCTATTTTATGGGAAGGTACAATCTCTTACTAGGTTTGTAAACCCACTGTCACGACAAAATAATGAACAATTAATTTTTTCCTTAACCCATTTTAAAAAATCTTAAAAGATTAACCGATCTCATGTTAAGCATGCGTGAAAATTTCCTAAGTACCATCAAACAACAATGACTGATAGAAAATTAATAAGCCGCATACTGTCATGCCATAACCATATCCCACGCAATGATAATAAAAAAATTGTGATCTTCAATCCCTAGAGGATTACGCGACAAATGCATTTTGAACGCGGCCACACCGAAGAAGCGCTTCCAAATTTGAAAAAATAAATAAAAAAAGAACGCCTCCAAAATATTTATAATCGGTACGTCTATCATTAGGGTTCCGCGGTGGTAATTAATTTTTTTAATTTTATTCTATTATACAACCAAGATGATAAGCAAACCTAAGGCCCGCTTAGGTTACATGATAAACCCAAACGAGCGTAGCTTAGGGCCTAAAATGAATAAAGTATTTTTGATTTGATTTACCGTAGCCTATGAACGCTTGTAACAACAGAGATATCACTAGCGCGTTGCCGATGTTGAACCGACCATGACCAAGGAACTCAGGAAACCTTACTTATCGCATCGCATTTGCATTCATACTGAGAAGCGTAAAGGTAATGATATCCAGACCTGTTGTAAATATATTTGTATATAGAAATATACATGTCTAAGACAAATTGATCAATTTAAACATCAAAAGGTTCAAGGTTATGTTACAGAGCTGGGTTATTGCAAATTTGTATACTAATGGGAACATACAAATTTAATCTTGTTAGAAGCTCACCAAATTATGGAGCTCCAAACGATAATAAGCCCGCATGATACATAATCAATATTCCTCTGAGTATGACAGAGACCATTCGATATGACAATTCTCATATCTCTACAAATACCTAATTATTTAATAATTAATGCTTCTTTGTTTATTTCTACCTTATCCATTTCTAAGCCATTCATCTCATTACAATGAAACTTTTGTGAGTTAGTTAAGTTTGGTGCGTACTAGTTTACAACAGATGGCGTGAAATTCGTTTCATTTTCAAGATAACAGATTTGAAGTATTTTAAATGACATTGTAATGAATAAGATAAAATTTGGCTATTAAGTGATAAAGGATAGGACTTTTGGACATTTATTATATGCTATTATATCTAAAAGATGCTTTTCGCAAATAGACATTGGATACCAATAATTAACTGACCATGATATTAACGGAATCCTATTTGATGTTCCAAATGTTACCAGTTTAATACTTCCGTTTCTTTTTTAAGGCTAAGGAAAAGTGATTAATCAGTGGTGAAGTGATAATGGTTCAGTGGTAGCGTATTTGGATACCTATTTTATCGATTTAGGTACTTACCTACGAAACCTTCAATAAACCTCAGCTTTCGTTGAAAGAAAACGCCGCTATGAAATCATAGCTTGGTGGTAGGATATTTCCTAATGACACGCTTGGCTCGCTACCATCCTCAAATTAAGAATTTGAAGCCTACCTATGTGAAAACCTATACCTACGTGCGTTCCGGTAGCTGCGTTTTACCATTATCTCTTTCAGATGAGATTTACGAAAAACATAATACCGAGATTCTAAATTTTAATTATTATTTACAGTAACTATAGTTTTATATAACATACAGAGCCTAATGATCAAAAACAGATCACGCTTTACAAATATTTTAAAAATCGAATCCCATTGTACAGGAGATATGATTGGATCGATCTTGCGACATTGACATCAAACCAGTGGTGCCACCTGTCGTGAAGTCGTGTGAACGAGACACATACGCACAATGATTTGGCAAGAAAATTTACAATGAAAATTATACATTTTTGTTGTATTTTGATACGGTTGAATTCTCAGTGACTTGCGTATTATCTTCTATAAGTTATGGGACACAGGTTCATGCTAGCTTTATGAAATATGCTTCTTAGTACATTTTAACACTTTTTAATATATTGCTGAGTGGAAGGAATTGTGTCCGACTGGATAACTTTTAATGTCTCCCCACAATCTCATCTGATTTTAAGTGACGATGTGACCCAAGATAGTAACGCGTTAAATATACTAGAACGACTGGCTCTCAAGTCTGGCTGCTGGAACATACCTATTGGTGTTTGACGACAGATTTTCAACGTGAGGGTGGTAGCTAGTCAGACGAACATGGGAGAAAACTCTACCATCATGGAATGTTTTTACCACGATGTTATCTTTCACTCAGGGTCATTGCAGGAATTCCAATTCACGTCGGTCAATGTCCGTATTCGCAACTACTGAGCAGGCAAAAGTTCACGTTTGAAGATAACGCTGTTAGTTTGGAATTTTATTAATAACGTTGCATTAAATAATATTAACATTATAGTTTCAAATTACATTCCTTTTTCATAAAAATTAGAACGTCGTAGTCGATTCTTGTAACACGAAGCGGGTTATTAAATAAGAGCGCGCGTTTAAAAGGATTATTTCGTGGCGGCCATGACACGTAGCGCATCGGAGGTTAAAAAAAGAAATAAAAACGCATTATAATTGTTTATGGCTTAGCTGCCAGTGTCAAAGTGTTAAATATCGAACACAGTCTAATTTGACAAGTGGGTATAGCTGAAAAACTTCAATCGCTACGCTGTGGTGACCATGTATTATGAGTTTTTCTGTATATATATTTTTTAGTTTCTTCTGCACAAGGATCTGGTTATTACACTGAGAAGAGAGCAATTTAGTTCACTATTAAAATCAATTTCACAATGTGTATAGCCGAAAAGATTACCGATTGTAAGAAAATTCAACATCATATTCTTACCCCTTAACCCACTTAACTATTGTAAGGAAGATATTATTTTGTATTTAGTAATTATGTTTGTGACTTAAGTTTTCCTCAAATACATTAAAAACTCATTATTCACGATTCTGTTATTTGCGGTTTCAGTATTCGCGGATGAAAAAAATGCGACCACGTCCTGTATTTTCATTCGGATTTTTTTTTATATTCGCGAATACAAAACTAACAATAGATAATAAATATTATTCACTACTTACTAATGAAATAAAATAATTATAATTCAAAATACTTATAAAACAAAACAAATGTTACTGCGGCTAAATCTAAAGTTATTTGACAATTTATTTAAGCCACCGTTGCCACTACAGCGTTACACATGCCATTAACACCTATAATATTTCCAGTCGTCGTCGCCACATTCGTTTTTCATAAACATTGATCCTATAAAATAACTCTCATTTTTAAGAGAAAATTATTAATGGCATAGCTGAATACCAATCAGTATTAAAGGACTGAAAAAATACTTGACTTAAAAATCAACAATACATCTATCTATAGTATATAATAATAGTATCTCTCATTGAATTTCTAATATTTTTATATGATTTTATTTTATTTTCTTAGCTTGGAACGCACCCTCTATATGCGCATACAAATTACCATATAGTATTCATGATTTCGTGGTATAATTATGAAACGTATCTCCCGCTAATAATGAGCTTTTACTGTACTATTAAAATACATTGATAGTGATATATTACAATCCAATATGCTGTAAACATTATTTACATAATAAACAAAAAACGATAAACTCGATCAAGTTTCTTGTCGGTACTTCACAGTCACCGAGATGTTTTCCGTATTTTTACTTACGTAAGTGCTTTGTTAGGATCTAAATTGAACAAAGCATTTTTGAAGTTATACTTCTTTAGGCGCCTTATGAAAAAATGATGAGAGTGAAATTTTAAGATGCGCGCGCATCTGTGACACAAAATTAACAGTATGAAGTTGTCTGCTTAACCGCTCATTAAGTCTCGAAAAAAAAGCTACCAACAAAATAGAAATTGAACCTCGATATTAGTCGCGCATGTTGGTACGCTCGTCACCTCTGATCACTGTTTTCATATTTATAATATTTATCAACATGTTTCTAGTTTATACATTCCCAACACGTGTTTTAGTTTCATACAAGTGCGAATTATTTATGTGCTAATAAATTATATTCAGTAGTGATTTAAATTAAATATTTTGATTGATATTACTTACTATTTGTGAATATTAGTGAAAAAAATTGTGCTTATATACTTTTTCAAGTGCTCCAATATAATTGAGGTTAACTATCCGCATGTATTATTTATTTTATTTTGGTCACAATACTCCATAATCGAGTTTGGGCAGGGCCGTATCACTCGACAATCACAAAAACTGGATACGCGTCCACGGAAAAATAAATAACTTTGTCACCCTGACAAACATGGAAGTGAGGAAAAAAAGAACGTTTCGACAAACGTCTCGCATTTCTGTGAGCGGTGTGACAGGTCGATATGAAGTTATGTCGCCAGTTGACGAGACCGTCTCTGGATTAATCTTTTTGATTATGTTTTTCAACAGAAATCATGATCACATTATGTATTTATATAGTAATAATAAAAAATAATAAAAAAACAAGTTCGAAGATTAGTTTCATCTGTTTTATAAAAAACTGCAACATTCTAAACTACATAAAATAAATACCTACCTACAAAACCAGATTATAAATTATTTTATCTATTTATTTACATATGATTTATATATGAATAAAGCTTTGGTTCTAACTGTACCTTCAATTATTTATTTTTTCCAAATTTTCCTATATGAAGTACACTGATCACGAATATAATATAATTTTATTTTGTCTGTCTGTCTGTTTATATGTCCCGATTTAGGTACAACAAAACCGGCTTGACCGATTCTTATGAAATTCAAGGCAATAATTCTTTCAGTATTTAAGTTTTAAAAAACAACAAAATAATTTTTTTTTTTTATTAATTCTCAACCTATAAACTCAAATAACTAGACCGATTTAAAAAATTCTTTCACCATTATAAAGCTACAGTATCAGCGAGTAACATAGGCTATATTATAATATAAAAAATTAATTTAATCCTAATTAAAAATGTCGATAGCTTTTTAAGCAAAGTATAATAAATTGCCTACACGGGTGCGTTAGCGATGTTTGTCGTATAAAATTAACACGGGTGAAACCGTGGGGCACACTACTAATATACTAATTTTATAAAACGAATGTTTCTATTATACCTGTTCCTATTAGTAGGGTAAATGTGGGATAGTTGCCCTTAGGGCTTAATCAAACAAAATGGATGATCAATACGTGATATGGTTATCTGTATAATTGGCATATTTAATGTACTTTAATAATACAATTATATGATTGTAATATGACTCGATAATAAAACAAAAAGCTACTTGTTTGAATGTTTCAAAATTGTTCGTCTTTTATAACTTCTATCTGTTTCAATATTCACCCAAACATAGTATCTTTAGTCCTCATGTAGCTTTATTTGCGCATAATACGTATATGAGCAATGTATAGTTTATTTGGTATTTTTATACTATGCAAAACATTCTGTTCTCAATGCAATTTCATAATTATCTACTATATATATTATTGGTCCCAAATATATATTTTTTTAATTTAGTGAGTGCGCTTAAATAGCTGCGCATGAACAAACTCTGGCATTTCTAATATAGACGTTTTGAAAACCAAAAACTGGCTAAAACCATGTGGGATATATGCCCGTAAGGTAACAAGGCGTCTAACCTTTTCTATAGGTACAGATATCTATCTCCTTTTTAAAAACAAAATTGTAAAACCTTTACCCATCAGTGATATTGTAATTGTAATTAATAATAAAATGTAACATAAATCACAAAATCAAAAGTTACATGCTTCCGTAAAACCGTTACATTCGAAATTCGTATTGTTCGTGGGTATAATCATCGAATTCTATTAACAAACGTATTCTATACAGCAAGATAAGTGCTTGCACATTTACAGGATGAGAACTTTACTTTCTTTATTTGTATTTATTATGATGTTATTATGTTTACAAGGATCGATATAAAAAACGATGCATCTATCCTCCTAGGACAACTATCCTATATTTACCCTATAACATATATGTAATTATTTTTTAAACTAGCTCGATATGGAGGATAGAGGGTATCTAACTGTTTCATTCAAAAAGTGTCCAGTAAAAAACATGTAACATCGTTTCAGAGAGTATAGCCAGAATGGCACTCCTGTCTTATATAGTCTATGGTCTGAACTTAGCTGTTTTACCGTGAAAAGTAATGGAGTTATATTTATTTTAAAAAAAATCCAACAAGATGTTAACTGTAACGATTAGTATAATATTTTAGGCAAATGTGACTTTAAGTTAATTTAATCTAAATTATACGCGTTAACGACATGTTTTAAACCTTTGTTTGTATAAAAGTCGAGATTCCTAGTCTGGCGTTTCAAAAAAGAATTTTTCATAAGCATGAAAAATAAACACATGGTTGAAAATCGCTGGCAGTAGATATATTTAGCTCACTAAAGAGTACAGACGTATTTCTGCTCTCGCAATTATAATTAAATATGGCGTTTTATGTAATTAAACTTTACAAAAACAACTGTATAAAAAAGACAAAGCTATGAACATTTCATTCCATAAGTAAGTATTGTGATTTCATATATATGTCATTTAAATTAATATAAACAAACATAATTTTTCATAGAAATGAAGACGTCATTTTTTTTCAGTTGCTGTTATGAATGCATTGAAATTCCCTGTGACGGACGGTTGTTAAAGTTATAACAATATAATATAATAATTTTTATGTTCAATATAAATACTATTCTACTATACGTACTGTATAGGTTGAAGTTACGTGGATAAATGTATTTTTGAAGTAGTTATCTATATCGGTAAGTGTTTATAGGAACTCCACACTACTTTAACATAAAACCATTGAGTTTGTACTAGTTAAGTTCGTCTCGATGAGTAGTTGGCTGACAGCAGCTGAATGGAAGCATATTTTTTTGAAAATCTACATCAGTTTAATTAATATATATATATATATATATATATATTGATTTACCAGGGATCTAGTACTTGCTAATCGTTTCGTCAAGTTACTAGTTCGTTTTGATACCTAAAACCGCTGACAGCAGATAAATACGCGTTTGTTCGTCGCACTGAGACGTAAGTATTTGTATACCGGTAAAAACTATACTAAGAAATATATAGCTAATTTCCTATTAGCTACAATATCCCGCTAATAGTTAATGCATTAATAAATAGTCTCAATAACGAGCCTTCTTTAATACTACTACAGACTGTAAGTTTAACGCTGTGGCTTGTGAGTCAGAGGCATTTACAGAGTATCAAGGAAGGATGAATGAGCTGCAGCTAACTTTCATTCGCAGAGCAAGAGCCATGATTAATTCAACGATATTGAATTTCAATAAAACTGCATATCTGTGACTTTTTTAAATTGCCTATCGGTTTTCATATATGAAATATCATGCGGACGGGGTCGCGGGCATATCTAGAAGATAATATAAAACCGAACAATATCTATGCACATTGCACAAATTCCCCCACTTTTACAGTAAAATGTTTTAAATTGGTATCCCCTATACAGCACACAAAAACAAATGATGCGCGTGGACAATAATTCCTTTACGCACACTAGGCTAGGGAAGCCGTGCCACAAAAATGTCATCTGTCTTAAGGCTATGCGGTATTTAGACGTTTATATAATCAAAGGTTTAAATACTGTGATCAATAAAAGTAATAATAATAAAAAAAAACGTATTATAATTATTATGACAATATAATTTAAAAAACAGAGACAGTCTTATGCACTTCACACAGAAGTGAAAAGATTTTATCCATACAAAAAGTCAAACACGCATATGATTCAGTGGAGTATATACAAGGTGTCCAGAAAGGGTATCGGGTATTTGTTTTCGCGCCATATTCGAAACGGGGCGTCTAAAGGGTGCGGGGAGGGGTTCGTGGCGTCCGCCATTTTGTGGAGTTTTAGTCACGATGGAACAGTACTCGGGGAAGCATCGCGCATTTTGCGTACGAGCGTATTATCGTAATGGTGATTCAATAGTGACTCTATCGTGCGGAATATCGTACACGCCACGCGCCAAGTGACGATAGCATTAGGAAATGGATCGGGATGTTCGAGAATACAGGTGCGACAGTTAAAATTCAAAACTCTGGTCGTCCTCGTTCAGTTCGCGATGAAGAAACAATTGAAGAAGTTGAGGCGTCGGTTCGTCAAAATCCGTCTTTATCCATCCGAAAGCGAAGCCAAGCGTTGAACATCAAAAAATCGTCTTTACATTCGATTTTAAAGAAAGACTTACATCTAAAAGCCTATAAAATTCAATTGGTTCAAGAATTGAAGGATACGGACTATGCTAATCGACTGAATTTTGCGAACGAAATGCTGCAGCGATTTAACAACTTTAACAACATACTGTTCAGTGACGAAGCAAATTTTCACCTGAATGGTTATGTTAATAAGCAGAATTGTCGGTACTAGGCAGTGGAGAATCCGAGACGAAAGTATGAACGACCCCTGCATAGCCCAAAGGTCGTTGTTTGGGCCGCTATGTCTGCTAAAGGCATAATTGGTCCTTATTTTCATGAAGATCAACGAGGCCGAGCAATTAATGTGAATAGTGACCGTTATTGCGATATGTTGCGAAATTTTTTGGTTCCAGAGTTGCAGGAGTTTGCAGGTTTCAACTCAAGAACGTGGTTCCAGCAAGATGGGGCCACTTGCCATACCTCAAATGACTCAATGGAAGTTCTTAACGAATTATTCCCTAATAAAGTCATTTCGCGAAGGGGTAACATCAACTGGCCTCCCAGAAGCCCCGACCTCAGCCCGCTTGACTATTTTGCATGGGGATACCTTAAAAGTAAGGTTTATCAAAACAATCCGACGAATCTAACCCAGTTAAAGCAAAACATCAGGTCAGAAATGGCAGCAATATCGATAGCTATGTGTCAACGTGTTATCGCCAATCTTCGTTTCCGTTTAGAAGAGTGCCAGCAACGTAACGGTCATCATTTGGATAACATCATCTTTTCCAAATAATTCTCCAATTCATATGCTAATAATAAACAATAAACTTTTTTATTGCATACAAATAATTTTTGTTTCATTGAACTTACAAATACCCGATACCCTTTCTGGACACCTTGTACAATATATTAGTGTACATAAGCGTACACAGGCCGCTATACTACGTGTCACTAGTCTGGCGCAAGAACGATACGTCACGAGCATGTCGAGGTCATCGGTGAAGCGAACCCATGAGTTGTCCCCTTCTAAAAATCGCTCAACGATAGTTGGATTGTTTTTTAAACACAGAGGTAGTCCTTTATCCTCTATAGTGTACGGACACCGCATCCATAGACGTGAGTTCGAATCCCTGCAATAAGCAAGAGCTTTCGATGAAGGAAAACATCATGATGAAACCATAGCATATTATGGTATTTTCTAAGGCTTACTTGGCAACACAACCAAATTTAAAATTTGTGATTCGAAAGCCGCAACTGAGAGGCAGTCACTTAATATTCAACATCGTATTCATCAACATTAGGTGGTAATCTAGTTATATCGTAATCTGTAAAGAAAAAAATATTGCGCTTTTTATCTGTTAGCAATTTCCACAATTATGAAAATATTTACGAAACAATATTTCTAATTTAACTGAAGAAAAATATTTTTGGTATTTTATTATGGTAGGTACTTATTACGAATTTCTTTTCATATTTCTTTGTAGAAATAGTTCCCAAATGTATCGATGTTCAATTCTATAAATATACCGAAATTCATTCTATTTATAAAACTATATATTTTTTATTTTTGCTTACTCAGGGCGGCGGGTCCAATGAAGTTATTAAGTTATTATAAAATGTATATCTTAAATTTTATCAGCACGTTGTAAAAAAAGAGATAGGAAATCACAGCGTAAGGCGGAAACACTGTTGTCAAAAAAGGATAAAAGTTTCTTCTCGCTCACTCCGGTATCAAGTCTAAAGTGAACTGAGGGTAATTGCCCACCATTCACGATGGTGTGTAAAGCGCGCCAATGGCCGTATCTACTTATAAAATATCTTTGGGCGGGTCTAAAATAATTGAAAGTTTGCTACCGTAACATTCAAACGCCCCCGACATACAAAATTGGGAACTTTATCTAAATATTAAAAAGCTTATTTTTAAATTTAGTCAATAATAAATATCATTTTTTATGGACATAAGTGGATGTATTTTATTGGTAAACGGGACTATAATGTCAAAGAATAAATCTAATTAATGCGGATCATAGACAACGTCCAATTAATTCAACTTCCTTGCAGACAGTGTAAATATAGAACATAAAAAAGATTTAAAAAAACATTATTTTATAATGTCAAAAATTACAATAATCTGTTGTTTTATCTATGATCATCCTCAATAACCTTTACACGAAACTTATAGATATGTATAATTTATATTGGCCAAATGAATAAACCTATCTATTAAATTATCGCAGGCGAATCCCTGACCGACTGGATTTCTATGATGATCCGGTGATAGCGTACTCAATCACCGCGTCGACCAACATTGGTTCCAATTCTACAGTGAGCCCGAACTTACGATTGAGAAAAACATCGTGTTGAAAACCTAGTAGGCCGTTAGGCCGTTGGTTTCCACCCTCGAGTTGAAAAGCAAGCAAGTTATATGCGCGCGAGTTGAATCCATAACTATGGAATTCGATACTGCTGCTACCTAATTAGAATTATTTGCTGACGATAATGAGGATGGTGATAAATTTCAACGCTTTGATTATATACATGTCTATATAATCAAAGTGTCAACGTTGTTTTAAATTAAATATTTACATCTCGGTTAACACAATGAAAAACAGGGTAATAATTTATTAGACATTTTTTATCAATTATTTCACACAGATTAATCAAACTGAAAATAAATAAATCATATTCATTTTTCGCCTTTTCTCGTGCTTAGTAATGGTTAAAAGGATGTTTTTTGAAAAGAACTTTATGGACTCGGATCAGTCATGATTAAAAACAAAAAATAAATCGGGACCACAACTTGACCAAGTGTATGATCGTTGTCAAAAACAGCACTCACATCACTACAGCAGGCCCCGCCTGCATTCAACTCACGCGCTTACTATAGATTTATTCCTGTAGCTGCACTTGAGAACTAACTCTAGGCATAACGTGTTACCATCTTACATCGAACCGTTACTTAAAAACAAATGAGATCGTAGTCAGATGTTGAAATTAAAGCTTAAAAAACCGTCACAGTGCCTCGTTTAGATAAACCATGAGTCCTTCGGGATCATTCACTTACATGTAGCTAATGTATATCAAAGTATTTGAAGATTTCTGAAAAACGGTGTGATAATAAAGACACAATGGCTTTGGTTCTTTCTTTTTATTTCAAGGATTAATAAACACATATGCAGTTCACCTGACGTTAAGTGATCACTATAGCCCTCTTTTATATTAGTTCGGCAAATTAATGGTATGCATACTGTCCCTGACGGTAAGCACAGTGCAATCCAAGCACAACGGCAACCACCGAGAGATCTAAATCCATCGACAGTCTTGTTATTTTTTATCTTCCTAACTTGGCAACTGCCATTATTAAGCGAATATAGTATCTTATCTTATGACGACTTCAGTAGACTAACAAGATGGTGGCTCCCTTGTTAGAACATTCTAGCGAGTTTTTGTGTAATCTCAAAATGCACGCTTTCAGCTTATATTTATAATCCACTTTACTTAAGCATAAATTCAAACTATATCACGCAAAACGCCATCTATATTACATAATATAAGATCAAAAACCTAAGTAAATTAGTTAAAAATAAAAAAGCACAACATGTCATTTCAAGATCCCGCCAAAAACTCCGCATCGAGAGACATCGACTGGCTGATGGAGCAACACAACAAATTTAAAAAGTCACTGAGAAGGAATTATCACCGAGTCCGGTACAAATCCCTACCATCACTTTTTTTCTGATTGACTATACTGTTAGCTTTAGGGGCCCTGGAGCCTCTGACGGCTTTTACAGTTTCACCGGGTTTGTCCCTACCATCTCACTCGATTATTGTATATATACTGACTGACCCTGAAATTAGACACACATAAGAGTGCGTATTTGGAGCTTAGGCAATTAAACAACACCTTAGTTAAAATCTCTGAATGGTTTGCTATAAATAATTTACTACTAAAATGCAAACGAAACCAAATGTATGAGATTTGTCTTGCCCAATGTTCGGCGTGTTGATAGTAGTATCAAGATAGAAGGAAATTTAGTAGGCTTAGTTGATGGTACTGTCTTTTTGGGCATTAACCCTTGATTCAAAAACTTTGGCGGGAAGATTAAGTTCTGCTGCGTTCGAAGTACGCAAGATTCGCCAGTTAACAGATATTGCCACCGCTAGGTTAGTCTACTTCGCTTACTTTCATAGCTTAATGTCTTACGATACTTTGCTGTGGGGTTCAGCAGCTGAGGTAGATACCATATTTATATTACAAAAGCGGACACTTCGAGCAATTTACAACATGAGACCCCGCGAATCACTAAAGAACAAGTTCCAGGAATTTAGTATTTTAACTTTGCCCTTCCAATTCATCTTTGATAACTTAATTTATGTCCGTAAAAACTTAGACAAGCTGGATTTTGTCAAAAATCAACACAATGTAAATACTAGAAATAAAGATAAATTAGTCGTACCGTGTTTTAGACTTAGTAAGACTAATAAAAGATTTTTAGTTAATAGTGTTAGGTTCTATAACAAGATCCCGAAGCACATTACTGATTTGCCTGACAACAAGTTCAAGGACCATGCCAAACGGGCTTTACTGTCGAAAGGTTATTATAGAGTGGATTATGTGAATGATAGTGATGTCTGGAAGTGACTCCTTCTCTGTGCATCCACTAATATATTATTATTGTACCTGTTATATCTCTAACATTTGTACAGTCAACAAAAAAAAAGATAAACCCGATCGAGTTTCTTATCGGTTCTTCTCGATGTCTGGGATATTTTCCGAATCGGCAGTAGTGTTTTGACGTTCATAAGTGCCTTCTTAGGGCCTAAATTGAAGAAAGATTATTTTGATTACACCCTGGCAAGGTTAGATTCCTAGTAACCTGCAGAATTATTATACATTAGCTTATCCACTAACGTACCACTATGTTCTATTATATCAATATTCACAGACGAGATGACTAACCAGTATCTAAAAATCCAACTTATCAGCATATCAAAGACCCGATAGACCTGAGCGTCGGTGAAAGACGCAGAGTCACGCACGAAAACATCGTTTTACCGATTGTTACGTATCAAACATGCTCCTAAATTCCACCGAGATGATCAAGATACAAGATACCATGTCCACAAACAATGCCATTATTCGACAGAGGAAAAAAAACGAGCTGTAGCTTCCATTCGGTTTTCGATGTTGTAAAAATAAAGAAACATTCACCATAGACACGACGGCGGCGTTCGAGTTTGAAATACGAATTGGGGCATGGCCTAGGGTTGTCGTAATGTAGGTACTATTATTTTAAAGAGGTTAAGTTTTTGAATGTTTGTAGTACTTAGGTAATCTTTGAAACTACTGATCCTTTTCTAAATAATACTTCAATATTATTCTATGTGGGCTATTTTTTATCCGTGAACGAAGTCGCGGGCGGTTGCTAGTCTATTAAACAAAAAGACTAACTAAGTACTATAAACCGATTTGTTTAATATATAGGTATCAAATTATATTATTTATATTATATTATTTAATATTTATGTTATTAGATAATTATTTTATCAAATTTACACACTATATAAGTACGTAACTAGAGTAATGCAATTACAAACAATGAATTTATAATAATTTATATATATTTATGTTTATTATAAAAAAATAGACATTATTATTTTATCAATTTCGTAGGATCTATATATGGTGTTTGTCAAAAAGTAATATGGGAAATAATTTGAAATCTGCTATTGTGTACCACCTCTTGCGTGTTTTTGGTTAAACATTTTAAATGCGGGTCTATGATTGTTGCAGCCGCGTAATTTAGAACCAATACGTATTAAAGTAGGTAGTTCGTTATTAATTATTTTCTCTCGTCGCTAAGCATTATGATATCCAGTGGGGGTGGTTTTCGATTTGTTGTTGTCGCCACCGGCTCTCGCGATATACACTCTCGTCGGAACACCGTCGCGTCCGCACGGTGCAAAGTCGCTCGCCTCGGACATTCCTCGTCAACCACGTTCTCCAGAATTTAGTGTCATCAAGCCAGTGTGTGTACAGTGGGTGCGTGAGGCTCAGGAACTTTGAATATATAATGTATAGCTAAACCACGTCGGCGCCGACCAGGAATTATCACGGAACGCAGTACCGGTGAGTTGGCATGACATTTTGCTTACACTTCTCTCGCTGGATATTCGCATCATAATTTGCTATTTATTTCGTATCGCAGGTTGGTTCCATATTTGCGTGGGATCAACCATAAGTTTGGTCCAAACGGGCACGGATCCTTCTCATAGTGAATACGGCTAATCTGGTTCATTGTCAGAAGTGACATAGTAATCGTGGTAATATCGTAATAATATCGTTTTCATAAAATAAAAATAGCTTTCTTTTTGTCACTGCCATTATTACTTGACAAAATTAAGTAGGCAGTAACCACTAAATTACAACGATCTAAAATCTAATCAATTTATTTCAATATCATCACTCCGTATGTTTATTGGAATAAGCATTAAGACTAAAATTATAGTCTGTATGTATTATTAATAATATTTATTTGTAATCTCGAATTAGTTAATATTACTTGGTTAACTTATTGTTTGAATTTGCGTTAATATACAGTCCATTCAATTTTTTATCGTTCTAAATTATTTTTATTAGTTTAATTTTGTAATTTAAAATGTCAAAGGCTGCCGCTCGTCGTGGTTTAGAGCTAAAGCGATCCATTGCTATCAAACGCATTGATGACTGCTTGTCATCAGCCTTAGAGGCCCAAAATGATAAATCTTGTTTGCCAGTTTTCTTGTCACGGTACAGTCGACTCGAAAGTTATTATGCTAGTTTCGAAGCACAACATTTAAAAATTTGTTCGGAAATATTAGATACTTCAGAGTTGGATAAGGAAGACGAAATTCGTCACGATTTCGATAATCAATATTTTCAGATAATCGAAATTCATTCGACACTCACGTCACCTTCCCATTCAGATGGACAGCAGCTCGACGTATGCACAAATGATTTGTCTGTGAAACTACCTCGTTTGAACTTATTGACCTTCAATGGTGATATTACATTATGGAGTTCGTTTTATGACATGTATAACACTACCGTACATCATAACAAACGGTTATCGAATATCGAACGTTTTTCTATTTTAATTTCGCTTCTTTCCGGTGAACCTCTTCATCTTTTGAAAGGCTTTCCTCTTTCAGGAAATAATTATTTAGATGCGTACGCCGCCTTGATTGATCGTTATCAATGCAAACGTAAATTAGCTTTTCGGTATTGGGAGGAGTTGCAAAATGTAACTCTTAAATCGAACTCTCCTCGTGAGTTACGTCGTCTCGTGGATATTTTCAAAGAGAACATCGCGGTATTAAGGAATTTGAAGTTACCTGTAAAAGATTGGGATTTCCCTTTGTTTTACCTTTTAATAAATAAACTTGATCGTGATACTCGTCAACGTTTTGAATTGCAGAACGATGATAAAGACATACCAAGTTTTGACTCCCTTCTGGAATATCTTAATAAGGTCGGCCAAGCACTCGAGCTTGCCGAGCCTCAGATAAGTACAGCGCGCCCCCCTGTGCAACTGCATCGCGCCGCCGCTTCTGGTGCCGTTGCTGTAACCTCACCCACATCTTACTCCCGCACGGTGCGCACGTCTCCCGCATCCGCGCCTCAGGATTCTTATGGTAGGCACCCTCGCGCGCCTATTACGAATGCCAAGGCTTTCATAGTGAATCCACTTACACCAAGTGATAACTTGTGTGTTTTGTGCAAGGCACAGCATGCCTTAGCGAATTGTCCCACTTATCGTGATCGCACCCCACGTGATCGATTCTCCATCGTCAAGGAACATAATCGTTGTGTGAATTGCCTTCGTCAAGGTCATGTGGTTAAATCTTGCTCGTCAAACAGTCGCTGTCTTAAGTGCAACGCACTTCACCATACTACATTGCACTTTGATAATTCGGTGTCTTCAAATGCTAACGTAGCTCCTACCACTTCATCTATCGTCTCAGATGCTACCGCAGCATCAGCTCTCGCTTCATCTACGCCGACTTCACAAACATTAGTGGCAGGCTCGAGTTCTCCCACGCATATCTCGCTTCTCGCTACTGCTTCCGTTGAAGTCCTAGATAACTTTGGTAATTACCGCTCAATTCGAATCGTTATAGGGTATTGGTCAAACATCATCTGTCGCGACTAGTTCTACCGTACTTCGCATCCGTGGGCAACAAGGTTATCCGGAGCTAGTCTTGAAAGCTCTCGTTATTCCCAATATATGTGGTGATATGCCGTCTAATACCATAGATATTGCTCATTGGCCACAGTTGATGAACATTAAGCTGGCTGACACTAGCTTCAACGTGCCTGCGCAAATCGACGCGTTAGTCGGCGTTGACGTATTTTGTCAGATAGTTTTGGGTGAACGTCTCGATTGTGGGTCAGATGGACCCGTAGCCTTTAACACCAAATTCGGTTGGATAGTTATGGGTAATATTGCATGCATACCACCTAGTTCTAGTAAGTCGATGATTTGCTCTTTTAAAGATTTAGACTCTCAAATTCGTAAATTTTGGGAAATTGATGAACTTCCCAAATCATCACCGCTTAGTGATGAAGATGCTCTTTGCGAACGTATATTCGATACGACGCACTGCAGGGATGTTAATGGAAGGTATATCGTCCGTTTGCCTTTCAAGACACCCGCGCCTACCTTTGGTGATTCCTACAGTTTGGCACATCGTCGATTGTTATCTCTCGAAAAACGATTGTCACATAATTCTCAACTTCGTGAGGACTATAAAGCGTTCATGAGAGATTATCTTGATTCTGGACATATGGAAAAGGTCGATGAAATTGGTTCGGATCGAACCTATTATATACCGCATCATTGTGTGCTCAAACCAAGTAGTTTGACCACAAAACTACGCGTGGTGTTCGATGCTAGTGTTAAGCCTGCTAATGGAGTCGCACTAAACGAACAACTACTTGTCGGTCCAAGATTGCAATCAGATATTAAATCAATCCTTCTTCGCTTTCGTTTACATTCTGTCGTTTTTACTGCCGATATTAAGCAAATGTATCGCCAGATACTGGTGGCTAATACTGATCGTAATTACCAAAGAATTCTGTTTCGATTTTCGCCTCAGGAACCCATTCAAGAGTTCCGTCTTAAAACCGTCACGTATGGCATGTCCTCCTCAAGCTTCTTAGCGCTTCGAACCATAGTGCAGGTGGCACAGGACGAGGGAAATAATCATCATTTCGCTGTGACTGCACTTAGGAGTGACATGTATGTGGATGATGTCGTAACCGGGGCTGACTCACTTATTTCGGCTCGTGAGTTAATGAAAGACATAAGTGACATCATTAGCAAGGGATGTTTCGAGCTAAGGAAATGGACTAGTAACAGTCCTGCTTTGCTTGAAGGTATTTCATCTGAACATAGGCACGATGCTCGTGATTCGCTGACATTCAGCTCAGAATCTTCCCCGTCGGTAGTAGTACTTGGTTTAGAGTGGCATCCAAACGTGGATGCTTTCTCTTTCACTGTGACATCTTTACATCAACAATGCACCAAGCGCATCATCCTCTCGGAATTAGCTCGCATCTTCGATCCCCTCGGTTTCCTAACCCCACTTACCTTTACATTTAAGTGCATAGTGCAGAAACTTTGGAGTCTCGGTTTGAATTGGTATGAGGTTGCACCTGATTCAATTGTTCAAACCTGGTCCCGCTATCGTGTGGAATTCAATGCTTTGTCGTCTTTAGCAATTTCTCGTTTCGTTCCCGCATTGAACTCCATCAAATTACAGATACACGGTTTTTGCGATGCCTCTGAGTTAGGCTACGCAGCCGTCGTATATTTTCGTATTGAGCAAGGAGACGATCGCGTCACTACCCACCTGATTATCGCTCGTTCTAAAGTTGCTCCTCTAAAAAGAATTTCTATTCCTCGCTTAGAACTATGCGCTGCAGTTCTCTTGGCAGATCTTGTCGCATATGTTCAAACTGTGTTCGCTGATAAGATACGTGTCGATGGTATTTTTTGCTGGTCTGACTCAACAGTGACTCTGGCGTGGTTAAAGTCACCCTCCTCTCGATGGAAGACTTACGTGAGCAATCGTATGAGTCACATACAGGAAATCGTTCCACCTTCTTGTTGGCAACATGTTCGCTCTTCTGACAACCCGGCAGATTGCGCAAGTCGCGGACTTACAATCAGCGAACTTCTTGGCCACTCATCGTGGTGGCATGGACCTCCGTGGTTGCTTTGTGAGCCCGATGGCTGGCCAATTTCATCGTTTTCGTTTGAGGATTCCAGTGATATAATTTCGGAACAGCGTAATTCTGACATAGCTCTCTTCGTCACTGTCGATAGTTTTGATGAGTTTCTGGACAGGTACTCAAGTCTTAGGAAGATTCAACGCATTGTCGCTTATCTCCATCGTTTCATCTACAATTGTCGCAACTCTAATAATCGTAAATCAGGTCATCTTGTCTCTTCAGAGCTCAAACAATCGTTGTTGACTTTGGTCAAAATCGCTCAAACTTCGAGCTTTGCAAGCGAGATTCAAGGCTTGGAAAAGGGGTTGCTTTTACCCAAGCCACTACAAAAATTAAATCCGTTTCTTGACAAAGATGGTCTCGTCAGGGTGGGCGGTAGACTCACTCATTCGGATCTAGACTATGATTCCAAGCACCCTCTGTTGTTACCTCGTCAACATCGTCTCACATCGCTTATTATCGATCAGTGTCATAACGATAATCTACATCCAGGGCTTCGCACCCTCAATTTTCTGTTGGCACAAAACTTTTGGATTTTGTCGCCTCGTCGTGCCATCCGTAATAGATTATCTAAATGTATCAAATGCTATCGCACCAATCCAAGGCCTGTCATACCTCGCATGGCAGACCTTCCTAAGTTGAGGGTTTCGCAACTTAAGCCTTTTTCGTGCATCGGTATTGATTTCGCAGGTCCCTTTCCAACATATGTACAACGCTATCGCGGTGCTAGGACCTTTAAGACATATATTTGCCTCTTCATATGCTTCGCCACCAAGGCGATACATATTGAGCTTGTCGTAGGGTTAACAAGCGAGGCCTTTCTAGGCGCTCTTCGTAGATTTATCGCTCGCCGAGGCCGTTGCCAGCGCATTCACTGCGACCACGGTACGAATTTCGTTGGCGCTCATAACATATTGCTAACCCTTATGCAACAGGCGGCTTCGTCTGAGACGATTGAATTTAGCTTTAAGCCCCCTGCTGCACCACACTTCGGTGGTCTTTGGGAGGCAAACATAAAATCCTTCAAAACGCATCTCGCTCGTGTTGTTGGCTATCAAATTTTAACTTATGAAGAATTTTTAACTTTAGCAACACAAATTGAGGCTTTACTCAATTCGCGCCCCTTATGCGAAATGGGATCGGATCCCAACGATTTGGCTGTATTGACCCCTGGTCACTTCCTCACTTTGGAACCGCTTACCTCGCTTCCCGAATCAGATTTATCCGATGTCCGTTTGAGTTGTTTGAATCGTTGGCAACTGTTGCAAAGACTCCATCACGATTTCTGGAAGCGATGGTATACGGAATATTTGCATACTCTAAATCAGCGTTCTAAATGGCACACCAGCACCTCAGAACTTAAACTAGGATCGCTGGTTTTAGTTAAAGATGAACAAGCTAAACCCCTTAAATGGCCGCTCGCTCGTGTCGTGCGATTACACCCGGGGAAAGACGGCATTTCTCGTGTTGCCACGGTCAAGACCCAGACAGGTCTTTTACAAAGGCCTTTAGTGAAACTCTGTCCTCTACCTGGCAACGACTAATCGTTGTTATTTTCATTTAGTTATTATTTCGCTATTTATTTTAAATATTTACTTTCGTTGTTAGTGTTTGTTATTAAGTTCCATTAATTATTTTCGTTTGTATTTTGTTTGGCAATTTATTTTAAAATACGTCGTATTTTGGTGGGCGGAATGTTGCAGCCGCGTAATTTAGAACCAATACGTATTAAAGTAGGTAGTTTGTTATTAATTATTTTCTCTCGTCGCTAAGCATTATGATATCCAGTGGGGGTGGTTTTCGATTTGTTGTTGTCGCCACCGGCTCTCGCGATATACACTCTCGTCGGAACACCGTCGCGTCCGCACGGTGCAAAGTCGCTCGCCTCGGACATTCCTCGTCAACCACGTTCTCCAGAATTTAGTGTCATCAAGCCAGTGTGTGTACAGTGGGTGCGTGAGGCTCAGGAACTTTGAATATATAATGTATAGCTAAACCACGTCGGCGCCGACCAGGAATTATCACGGAACGCAGTACCGGTGAGTTGGCATGACATTTTGCATACACTTCTCTCGCTGGATATTCGCATCATAATTTGCTACTTATTTCGTATCGCAGGTTGGTTCCATATTTGCGTGGGATCAACCAATGATGATTACAATATTTGCAGGGATTTCTAACAATCAAACGAGGAACTTGTTCTATGGGTTACTAATTTTCAAATAAATCCCCACTCATCAGGATAGCGTGATATTTTTACTTCAAATTATTGTGACAAAAACATTCGCAACTACAACTTAGCTAAAGGTTAATATAAAAAAAACAACAAATACGACAACTATAATTTGATTTTAAAAATTTACAAATTATCGACAACCCTGGACCATAGACAAGACGTATGACAAATCAAAAAAAGCGCGCGTAAAATATTTTGATATTTGACAACTGTCATAGCAGATTTGATCGATATCTATTTTTATTTTATTTATTTAAACGCTTATTCACAATTCGGTACAGGCCGACCTCGTGTTTATACCTGTATCTTCTTGCTTTATAATAATACAGTCTGGATAAATTTATTTAGTACGAAAAACAACTTAAAAAAACTAACCTTTTCTTTTCGTTAAATAGGAAGTTTTTGGTGAGACCTTGAGCTGTCATGTTGAGCATTTTATTGTAATTCATTAACGTATTTAGCCCTGTATTAAGTAGATAATATTGATATCATTAAGCGTTATATAGTTTGGTTATTGTGCATACGTGAAGTGAATTATAGACTCGCTCCCTCCCTCCCTCCCTCCCTGAATAGTTCTAGCAAAACATTGACACTGGCAAGTGCTTTTTGCAGCGCCAAAAACCCAAAACAACAAGAATAAGTGGTTAAATAGAGTTTTTTGGCGAATCCTATTTATTCAAATTAATAAAGTTACATTATTTGACCCTATATTATGTGCAGCATTTTATATGATTTAGTTTTGCTATTCCACAAGTGAAGTGAATTATAAATAATATCTAGCAACATAATTTTGTTACTAAAAGAACTCCATGGAAACTCTTTAACCGATTTCAAAAAATTCGAAACGAATTAGATGATTCTTTATTTATTTGATAAGGGGATATCTCAAGGGTGTTTCTATTTTTCATTTCATTGTCTTTGGACTTTCATCTTTGAGGATACTCCGAGGAACTGTTCAAAATCATTAAAGTTTGTTTTCTTTTTTTTTCATATACTATTTTTATCCTTTGTCATTCTCGACAATGCTAGAATGTTCTAATGAACACAGTATCATATGATGTTAAGTAATTACTTGACCAAATACTATCCATGAAGTGCACGCACTTGTAAGAGCTTGGTTGATTTTCAAATTGTGGGTGGTAGCTAGCCAGGCCAGCATTAGAAAATATCCTATCACCAAGCTATGGTTTCATCACGATGTTTTCCTTCACCTAAAGCAGAACCGTTTGGTATCTTTATCACACTACCACTAATACCATCGCCGTAATGCCATCGCCCTCCTACCACGAAACACGTGTAATCAATGACATTTTATATATAAACCAGTCATACGCCAACATCATAACATACAAACTTTACATACAAATTATAAATAATGCTTTCAGTTATATGGTACGCAAAAAAGGGAAGGAATATGAAAGACTATATGTTATTTGCAACCATGGCACTGGATAATACTTGACTAACAAAATGTCAGTCAATTACCTGACTTTACTATTGCTAAAATAGAGCGCGAGTAACGCATCTACACATAAATAAACATCTTAGCGTATAATTGTAGCGTGTAGCGTGTAATGTAATGATTTGATGCAATAATAGCTCAGAAGTAGCCACAATCGAGGTGAGTTTGAATCTGAGCTGAGCTTTCGCTAAAGGAAAACACCGTAATAAAAACATAACATGGTGGTAGGAATTTTTAACGCCAGACTGGCTAGCTACCATCCTCAAGTTTAAAATTTGTAGCCAAGCAACTATAGGTGTATTCTCAACAACTGCACTTCGAGCCGATCCATGAAAAAACGTCCCCACACTATAGGCTGTCTATTATCATCTTAGGCCACTTCGTAACATAAAATTAGGTAATATTGTTGCTGGAATAAATAAATAAAACTATTAAAAAGGAAGTAAAACCCGTCTGCAATACAAAACTAGAGTAAAAAAATATTGTCCTATTTCTGCTTTTTATTTGATTCCCAGACGTTTAAATATTGTATGGCCTATATCACTTCCACAATTAAGACGAATCTAGCGACATCTCGTATGCTAAAATCTATTAAGCCGTTTACGATAGAGAGCTACGCTAACGTAAATCTCCTTTTTCGCATTCGGATAAAAATAAAACAAACAAACTAGCATTACAATAGAGTTTTACATTCGTTACATACAATATTTCTCGTCAAATATTGTAAGCAATAGAGGACTGTGGCGACGTGTCGTCTATCGACAGATATCGATGTCGCAGTCGTTGTGCACCGCACTAGTAAGGTTTCGGTGTTCGGGTCACAGCGCGGCTTCGTCTACGATCGATCCCGGTTCGAAACTCAACCCGTACTATAATATATAACGATTGTTTTTAACACTAATACAAAATTTAATATTTTCAGCTATTGTTCTTAGGCGATGATTAAATAATTTGACGAGAAATGAGAGTGACATTTCAAGGTCGCGTCACGTTTATGCGCATTACGTTACATGAGAGAGAAGAAAGATATAACGTAGAGCGAAGGAGAAAGACAGCTATACATTGTATCTATACCTAATACGTAATATATTAAAGCGGAAAAGTTTTTTGTTTGTTTAAACGCGCTAATCTCTGGAACTACCCGTCTGATTCGAAAAATTATTTTTGTATATGATAGCCAGATTCACGAGAAATACTATATAGACTATTTAACATTAACCTACAACCCTCAGCCAGTCTTAAATATTGGTTTTCGTTATGTAAGTCGGAAGAGGAAGCCCTCCCGAACTGCTTTATCCGCGTGCTCTGGCGTAATGGTTGATGATGCGTAAATACAATGTTCTAGAAAAATATTGGCTCTTAGTATATCTAAAAAAAAATTTGCAATAGCATATGCCTATCTCTTATACATAAGCCACAATAAGGTATTTTGTGCCAAACATTTGTTGAAAATTCAAAAGTGATATACAAGAATTACTTTTAGACATGGCATATTAATCCTTGCGAACAAAAGTTACTTCATCATAAAGACAATATTATGAAGTTACATTTTGTTCTTTACAACATGTTATTTAGACTCATAGTTCAGGAGAGAGAAGAAAATAATTTGTATTCGCGAGAAGAACAATTACAGTAGACTACACAGGTGCGTAAGCGGTGCGGTGTTTGTTGGATAAAATTAACACGATTGAAACCGTGGGGCACAGCTAGTATCTAATACACAGTTTGGCTATCCGCGTCTCCCTTTTTTGAACCCCTGACACAAAAAGAGTGGTTTTATAAGTTTAACGTGTGTATCTGTGTGACTGTGTGTCTGTGGCATCGTAGCTTACAAACGGATGAACCGATTTCGATCTAGTTTTTTTTGTTTAAAATGTCACTTAATCGAGACTGTTCTTTACTATAATTCACCAAAATCGGTTCAGCCTTTTTAAGATTATCATATCGTTTCTAATTGAAAATAGATGTGAGCATCTTCAACAAGTCTGATTGAGTAGAGATTTGGTATTCTGTTACTTCAATGATATTAGAAAAACCTTAACCTGATGCTGCAGAGTCATCTGGAACCTGTAGAATACCTAACTCCTCACCAAATTACAGCAGAGATATCGTGTTTGGGCTCATTGGAATGACCTCAACGAAGAAGTTACTTGTGTCGAGGGCTTAATTAATTTTCAATTTACCTTGTAGTTATTATAAAGTTTTGAGTATTGAGTCGTTTTCAATGGACTGTTTTATAATTGAGTTTATCTGTTGTTTTTGTCTTATTGTATTTTTTTAAATATTTATTTCTTCGATTATTACTTACTTTTAACTTTTTTGTCTTCTATTTATTTTTACTTTTACAAATAGGTATATGTAATAATTAGATAAGGGTCCTAAGGGGCTGATAGGTATATACAAAGTATAAAAAAAGCCTCTAAATAAATTAATTAATAAAAACAAAAACAAATCACGCGTGGCGCAGTTTTTGTTGTGAAATATATAGATACATCTGCGGGTCAGACCTTCTCTCTTGATGAGGAGAACTTGGCGGGGCAACGTAATTACATCGCCATGCGCTCGTTATAGTGCAGTTGCATTTATAGTACAGTGTTCAGTTACGTCTACGCAGAGAGCAACCGTTTCATATCAAAACATGGTTACATTCAAAACGGGTGGTAGGGATCGCAAGCACAAAACACATCATAGTGATAAACCGCTATTTTCATTTTCTGTTTGTCAGTCGCGGTTCGGGAACACCCAGATTATATTCAGTAATCAATTCTTTGATTATGTCATTTTATTATTATGCCATATTTATTTCATTTATTACACAATCAGTTCATAAAAAAATACTATAAAGGTAAATTAGTTTTTCAATAACTCACATGATTATGCCAGGCCAGGCCACCCGCGACTTTGATGGCTATGTTTTTTTTTTAATAGTATCATGGCAACGTGACGGCCTTTTACTGTAAATCCAGTGCCATCTAAAAACAACGGTGACCACCAAAAGTTCAAAATCCATCGCCGGTCACCGCTGTCATACCGGCCTACAATACAGTAATGAAACTAAATTTATTGAAATGTGAACCTTCTTCCGCCATCTAGTGTCAAAAGTAAAATTTTTCTTGCTACGACTAGGCATCATGGCGGTATTTTAGTTTTTAAAATTATCCTAGAACTTCAATTTTACATCAGTTTTAATATATTTAAATTAACAAAAATAAATTATTAAATTTATTACACAGATTAAGGCTGTAAATTATAATTAACATTACTAGAGACTTTAACTTTTGTAGGAACTAATACGTAGGTAATGATTAACATTAAAATGTTGTTTAGACTACTAACCAGAGATACTACTAACTACCATGGAAATTGGCAACATTCTTCACTTGGTAGTAATGTCATAATATAAACTTGGCCACATTGAAAATAGGGATAACAATTCATCCCGACAAAATCGATTTTTATATCGTTAAATTGAGTTCTAAAAAATTTATTTCTATAAATTGTTTTGTTGTCGATTTGCTTTTTGAGTTTGTATTTACAATGTAAATATAAATGCCTACTAAGGAAATTCAAAAGACCCCAAAATAATCGATTTTTATCCTTTTTAACTAGGTAATCAAATTTGTTTTTACAACAAACTGTACTAAAGTATCACTTATTTTGATAAAAACAGAAAGGCAGGTATACAGAAAGAGAATTTATTTCGGGTATGCAAAAAGATTTTTCATTTCACTTTATTATTATAAACTGTTGTTGTTATTCTGCTGTTGGGTAATTTGCTGTTTTGTATCGTATTATAATTGGTAAATGACACGACAATGAATAATGATTGTACTGTACATATCTATGGTTAAGTGTCACATTGACGACTATCTGATTGTCATGATTCAAATATATAACTATGTATAATTCTTTGCTGAATAAAGCCAAGATTTAGTTGGTATTTCTCTCTTTTATCAATGATAATTTAAAAATATAAGTGAACTTTATGCCTTGCACTCAAGGTTTATAATCGGAAATTAACTTTCATTATTCGTATCGTAACTTGGAATATGGACATCGTGAAGTTCTTTCCCTTACACTTATGGTAGGTAATAATGTCATTGTCAACAGTAATAACGAACGATGGATTATTATAATAATTATTAATAATAATAATAATTATGAATAATTATGTCTTCAATAAATTGTTATTCGTTGCGGAAGAATAATGTATTACATTATTCGTTGTTGTAATAATGATTACTTTTAATCAGAAACGTAGATTTTTATTATTTCTTTTATCTATTAAGAAGAGGCGAAGGAAACAGAGCACACAGCCAATATAGTTATCTCGCGAGTCGCGAATTTTTGAGTAATTATGTGATGTCATTTCTTTACATGTATTTAGGTACATTGAACAAATTGTAAATAATTTTATTGTTCTTAACAAAACAGAAAATCTTGAATCTCAATTTTTTATGTTAAATAGCTAACACACTTATTCGATGCAAATGTTTAGTCTTTTGGCCCAAAAAAATCGATTCCCCAATTAATCAATTTCAGATCCCCCTATTCATTTCTCCATCCCTAAGGCCTAATTTAATATTTAAAATTAAACATGGCGCGCGGATATACCATTTGTAAAGTTTTTAATATTTTTTACTGTTATATTATGTTTCTTACCGAATGCTACTAGTGCAAACTTAGATCTGCATGAAGAAAACTGGAGAGAGATACTCGAAGGCGAATGGATGCTTGAATTGTAAGTAATTTGCTATTACCGGCTTATGACTACCAAAACGTGTCATTTCATTTTAATGTTTCTTTTAATTTTTTCATTGAAAAATATAAACGAGATACTATGTATTATAAAAAAAATAGAAAGATAAAGGGAAGAAAGGATGTATTTAAAGACATCGGAAATTACTTTTATGTGTAACATAATTTAAGCAATATTTTCTACAATAGGTTCAATAACCATTTCAAGGTTCTTGGGAGTCCACCTACTAAAGAACCGTTTTGAAAACCGTGACGCATCGCCTATTGTGTAAACGAAATGCACATGTCTGTTATTTTACAATCGTTTACTTTGAGAAGCTTTGAACACGTAACAATTTGTTTTCACTTCAATGAAAAATATATATTTTGTTTAGTAACTATGCCAGTATATAATACGTAATTAAGTTAGAAACTATATTTAAACTTAGCCAAATATTATTCTATTAATATAATATGAAATACTTTTATAAAAACACATACATATTTATTTAAATAAGATTGATCAAGTTTCCTCATCCAAGCAATAATAGGTACAGGATATTTTAGAATATTTAATAATTCCTAATATTACATATTAGTCTGATAAAAAAAGTAATAAAACAGAAAAGAACTTTTTCAAACTACATATTTTATTCTATAATAATGCTTTAATTTTTATATAATATGTAATAAATTAAAATATC
Organism: Saturnia japonica; assembly: GCA_033032175.1. Classification (NCBI taxonomy): domain Eukaryota; kingdom Metazoa; phylum Arthropoda; class Insecta; order Lepidoptera; family Saturniidae; genus Saturnia; species Saturnia japonica. The sequence goes on from CM065330.1 coordinate 3,745,755, forward strand.
AAAGTAGACTATTAAAACATTAAAATACTGGCATCGGGGCTGGAAGAAACAAGTGTGGTGCAGAACCTACTGAAAAGGTTTAGTGTGCCCAACTTCAAACAGAGCATAGTAAAGAACATGTCTAGCTACAACCTGTGAAAGTAGACTCATTGGAGTCACTGGAAAATAACAAAATATGTCAAATACGAAGACATTGTACCTATAAATAAAGGAACATATTGCTTTGTCATAAAAATAAGAATAATGTCTAGAATCCTTTCTCTTCATTATATTGGTTATCTGTGTTCATATTGGCCACAAACATGAACATGAATATACACTACCTAAAGTGGGTTCTGTGGAAAAGTCACCAAATTAAAGAGTATGAATGGTTGAATTATTTTAAGAATGAAATAATCCCACTGTTACAATTTTTATTTTTTTATGTCATTGCAAATTGTGTTGTCTTTAATTTTTTGTAATTAAGAATTCCACTAAATAATAGAGATTTGTTGAGCCTTCCATATCTTTAAAAGGTTTTGAGATACACATCTTGGTCAACATAATACCAGCTATTACATACATACTTACATATCAAGATAGTCTTTTATATGGAAAAAGTAAAAGGGAATAAAATATTATGAATTAATACATTTATGCCCGGTTCCTATAATCAACGAGTCGTCGTTGTACATGCGCTACCATTCGTTTTTGCATTTATCGCAACGAGCCGTTACAGACGTTCCTATAACTTTTTACGTCTGCTACGAACGACGGACGGTTATCCGTTATCCGCCTACCGAAGCCCTCTTCGGCGTTCGCTGTGTTTCGTTATTACAGACAAGTTTATTTTGAATTCAAATAAAAACTGTAGTATATTTTTATATTCAATAAAGTATTGATAATTGTATTTAACAAATTTACTTACTTTAATTATATATTCTTTCTTTTTGTCGAAAATATAATTTATTTCAACAAAAAAAAAAGTTTTAGATGTACGTGCTAATTTTAACAAAACGCAACTGTTTGTTGTGAACAATGTTGAACGCAAACGTCGCAAACGCAACGCAAATACCTGAGCCGAGTCCTGATAGTTTCTTTATAAAAAACTATAAACAGATTTTGTGAACATAAATTTATTTTATTATTTTGCAATGTCTAGTTTAAATACTTCAGATAGTGAGTTGAGTGATTTACAAATGTTATCGGGCTGGAGCGACTCGAGCTGTGATGAAGAACGTGGTGTTATTCGACGAAATTACAAAACAAGGATTGATCATTTCAATACCCTAAATTATTATGAATTTCAAGTCAGATTTCGTCTGGATAAGTCATCTGTCCAACATATCCTGAAGGAAATATATCCTTATTTAAGAGTGAAGGGATCCAGGTATGTACATCATTTTCTCTTTCTTCAAAATATTCATTTTAAACATAAACAAGTTACATAAATGCATCTGTTTATAATCAGGATAAGTTTAAACTACCTAAGTATGTAAGTAAACATTTTTTTTTCAGGAATCATGCTATTCCTCCACTGCACCAGCTACTATTGACATTAAGATTTTATGCGTTGGGCACAATGTTATTGTCAGTGGCTGACTTTGTTGGGGTCTCAAAAGCTTCGGCTTGCCGCATAGTAAGAGATGTCAGTTATGCTATAGCACAACTACACAGCAAGTATATTTATATACATAGCAACACAGAACAAGATTTTTATGGAATTGCTGGATTTCCTAGAGTTCTCGGTCCAGTTGATGGTACACACATTAGAATTCAATCACCATGTAAGTTAATATTATCTTAACATCACTTTTAAAATAGATAGGTATATACCTTCATAATTAATCAAGTAATATAATTAAACTTATTCATTTTTCATAGGTTCACACACGGGAGAGGAGTTTAGAAATCGTAAAGGTTATTTTTCTTTAAATGTGCAAGCAGTATGCAATGCTCAGTAATTTTTCATGACCGTAGTAGCCCGTTGGCCGGGTTCAGCTCATGATGCTACTGTATTTAATAACTCAGTACTAAGAGGTAATGTTATAGATAATTTCTTAAATTTACATAATATAAAGATTATTTCTGTAAATATTGGAATCCAATTACCAAATAATTATTATACTTTTTTCAGCTCAGTGTGAAAGTGGTTTATATGGCAACAGATGGTTACTTGGAGACAGCGCTTATCCCTTAAAACCTTACTTGTTAACCCCCATATTAAACCCTAAAACTAGGAGTGAACAACTTTATAATGAAGCCCATATTCAAACAAGGAACTGCATTGAAAGGCATGTTTATCCCAAAGTTTTAATAATAGCATAAGAAATAATTATGTATTTCAAAATTTATAAACTGATCTTCAATTAATTTATTTTGTTTTAGATGTTTTGGTGTGTGGAAGAGATTTCCAGTGGTATCACTGACTTTGCGTTTGAGCCTATTAAGAGCCAATGCAGTAATCATAGCAACTGCTGTGTTGCATAATATTTGTAGGCAAAACAATTTATATGACATACCTCCAGAGGTGGAAATTCCTACTGAAGAGGTAGTTCCTGTTGAAACTCATGCTGAAGATAATAATTATACTGAGAGAGCAACATTGATTTCAAATTTTTTTAATGCTTAGATGAATAATAAGAATCTGCAGAGCAGAATAAAAATCATTATATTAAAATATGTATATTGGAATAAACTTTATTAAATTAATAATGTATTTTGTTATGGCACTGTAGTAACTATAGTAATTAGACTAATACTACTACAATTTTTAAACCTAAAAATTCACAATACAGTACTACTTACTAAAATAAACATATTTAGATTACTATGACTAACTTTCTAATAATAAGAATTTTGTAATATACTAGCTATTTTATTATAATTTTATAAGACAAACATCACCAACACACCTGTGCAGCCCTTCATAATCACAGAACATCACTTCCCGCAAGGACAAATTATTTTAATTTTCCATTATCTCCTAAACTATTTGTCCAAATAGCATGCTATAAAGGACAAAGTTTAACTTCATATTTATGATGAAGTAACTTTTGTTTGTAAGGATTAATATGCCATGACTAAAAATAATGCCTATAAATTACTTTTTATTTTTCAACAATTCTTTTTCACAAAATACCTATTTTGGCTTATGTATAAGAGATAGGCATATACTATCGCTGACTTTTTTTTTAGATATACTAATGACCAATATTATTATAGAACATTGTATTTCCGTATCATTAACGATTACGCCAAATATCTGAGGGTTGTAGCCTAATCTTATAGCTTGGTCTGGCTATCATATAAAAAAATTATTTTTCAAATCCGACTGGGAGTTCCAGAGATTACCGTTTTTATACATACAAAAAACTTTTCCGCTTTATAATATTAGTATAGATAACGAGTTTATTACAGTTACAAGATATTTGTATGATATTTCTTACTGTTGTGCTATCTCTAAGCCTTGTTAATAGAAAATTTACTAAAAATATTTTTTTCTTTTTCTTCTAATTTTATTTTTAAATTTTTAATTTCTAAATCCAATTTTTCTTTCTTGGTATTATAATAATTTGTTATAGCTAAGTTACGAGTTACTCGAGATTCGAAGTCTGCATTCCTTTTACCTGAAATATTATAAAACAAAACCTTATATTTACACAAAACAATGAGACCCAGCTACACATCTGTGTACAAATTTATTTTTTTACTGTTAGGTAAGGGTATTAGGTTGGATATTCAATTGTATAACAAAATAGGAATAACATTGTAGTTCGTTATGTGTTAATATGTTGAATAATGTAAATACTTTGAACTGGAAGTTATAAAGAATCATAAGCAACAATGATTAGGTATATGTATGTTACCTCTTTTTGGTGTTTGTTGTTTTGACATTTGAAATCCTGAAAAATAGTTAGAAGGCCCAGCACTTCTATGAGAGTCTTCACATACCTCATTTTGTGTGAGCTTTGTTTTTTCTATGAAATAGAAGGTATATTTGAAATAAATACATTAAAAAAATACAACAAAAAAATAATATAGGTTAATAAGCAAAATACAATACCTATTAAAGATGTATTAGGAAATTCTTCAATTTTATTGTCAATTACATCTACGTCCACATCAAGCACAGGACTACAACCAACACCATCATCACCAAAAGGTACTGTAAAACCAGTACAGGTAGACCCGAGAACTCCAGAAACCTTTTCCAGTATCTCATCTGGAGGAATGAAATCTGGCTTACCACCACCAGTCTAAAACATAAACGTAGTTAAATAAGCACCTAATTCTTAATACAAAATGTTTTTATTTGAAATACTTATTACGATGTTGTATGTAATGCAAAATTACCTTTAGGTTATTCATTCTTATTTGTTGCGCTTTATTTCTAGCCGACTTTTTTAAATTGTCCCATTTTAATTTTAACTGTTCCTTGGACCGAGGAACAGCGCCACTCTTAGCGTTAAATACACACGTCAAAGAATTCCATGTTTCTTCTTTTGTTTTGTTTGTGGTGGCATTCGTCTCCTTGCTGGTCAAAATTGGATTGCTTTGAATTAGGTCCACAAGTAAAGCTACCTCGTCCTTGTTCATGCACTTTTTATTTTTCTAAAAATTATTAATAATTTAATGAAATAGGTAGGTACATACATACATACTGCTTTTTTCTATAAAAATACCTATTTAATAAATAATATAATTTCTATAAATTATTTTAAAGGAAATTATTTACGTACCAGTATAACAGCCATTATAACAAAACTTGGGTTTTATGATGTTTTTAACGAAAACACGGTAAAATACTCAAGAAAAATCAGTAGGTAATCAGTCAACCGGCCGATTTCGGTCCGTAACCAAATCACGAACATCTAGTAAGTAGTAACAACTCTGTGATGTGTCAAAATGTTTATAGGAACACTACAAACTGCCATTCCCATACATTTGCGCTACCAACCGTTAATCGTATCCCTCCCTTCCGTACGTAGCCGGCCATTGGTAACTTTGCTTACGGAACGTTTTTTATAGGAACGCTTTTGTCTTACGCTTGGTAGGAAATACTACCGTTCGTAAGCAAAACGAATCGTTCTTTGGATATAGGAACCGGCGGTTAATCAATCAAAGTATGTACCATTATTATCTATGATCTATCGCCATTTTATAGGTAGTTTATTGATTCCATTACTGACAAAATTGTGGGAGCGAAAATCAATAAAATCTTAGAAGATGGTTTGGACAGCCTCATTGGAATTGAATTCCGAAAAAAGTGTTAATTTGTTGGATCAATGTCCGGGGAGTATGGTGGGAGTCAGAGACATTTCTTCCAACTGCAGTTCCTTTAATTTAGTGACCATCTGTCATAAAGTATGGGGTCTAGCACTGTTCTGAAGCAGCATTGGGCTAGAGAGATTGACTTGTCTTGGTTGTTTAATGTCTAGCTTTTCCATCATGGTTTATAATTGTTGGCAATACAGATCTGTCGTTATCATCTAGCTAGATCGCAGGAAGCTGTAGTGTATAACACGGGCACTGGTCCACCAAACACTCATTAGTACTTTTTACCTGTCACTTGGAACAGGATTTGGCCAGTTCTCAGGGTTAAACCAGTGTGATGAGCATTTCCAATTGTAATAAAAGATCCATTTTTCATCTCAAGTAACAATACAATTCAAAATTCTCGTTATTGTGATGGTTGAATCTGTTTGTTGGTGTGCTTCAGTCAATTCATGGGGTATCAATTTCCTAAGCTTTTTCACTTTTCCAATTTGTTTCAAATGAATTAAAATTATTTTATCCCTTTACTGAAATATGCCGCTAACTCTGACGTGGTTTGCGGTGGAACCGCTTCCACAATCACCTTTAATTCTTCATTATCAACTAGGGCTCCGGCCGTCCATAGGTTTTGTTTCATTGGTCAAAATTTCTAGAACAAAAACATTAACACCAAAAACACGATATTCAGGAAAGCTATATAAGACATTGTGCATTAGAGCTAAGATGAAAATTCAATATTAGTATTATATTTGTTACAAATGGAAATTGAGGTTACAGGTTCACATAGGCTCTTTACCTGCAACTTGACAACCATATGCCCCTATTCTGCATGAGCAGCAGTTTATCTAATATTGCAGGGTTTCTAAATCGAGTATTTGTATATTTATCAATTTGACTAATATGACTATAGTTAGGCTAGTTAGCCATGCCCACCAACTAAGTAACTGAAAAATTAGTTAAAATTATAATCTACTTACTGTATACATGAAGTCACTTAAAATTAAATTCAAATTAATTTCATTACTTATCCACTTATTAAGTGTAAATGAGCCTTAACTCTGCTTGAAAGATCAAAACTATAAGTTAGTAAGTCCAACCATTATGAAGAAAGAAGAATCACAAAGATAAAGATCATTTTTTTATTGCAATGAAGTTTAGTAAAACAATAAAAATTTCAATATAGAACTATTTCACATTTCATTGTTCCATTTTCCTAATTAAGCTATTAAAATTACGTCATATACCATCTACATAGGCAAGGAATCTACATTATCACTTGTACATGTTTTGTATATAAAATTTGAATAAATAGGTAACCTTAATAAACCTTTGTATTAATTAGTGACTCATATAATTATTCATAAATGCAGAGTAATAAAGGTTACATAAGTACAGGTCTGGTTAAAATTGTATGATAATTTATGTTAAACTAGCTGTGCCCGTGGCTTTGCTCACGTGGACTACAGAATGCTCGCGCGAATCTTGCTCCCCCGCTCCCGGCTATTTTAAAGACAAAAATGCTTATTGTGGGTGTTCCTTAGAAGATAGATATATACTCTCCCGGACTTTTTTGTAAGTCTTAATGCCTATGATTATGTAGTACATTAATTTGCTATATCTTTTATGGTTTACTCAGCATAAGCCATTTAAGCGCCCGAATTGATTCACCATACCACTTTTTTTTTATTTGTGTGGAACCCTAATTCTTTTTGTAAAATAAAAGTAGCCTAAGTTACTCCTTATATACATCAGCTATTTGCCAGTGAAAGTCCCGTTAAAATTGGTCCAACCTTCAGTGTTGTTACCCAGAACAAACATACAGACAAAAAAAATTAAAATTGGTGTTTTATTGTAGGTACAGTAAATAATTTCATATACATTTAGTAAAAAAAAAATTATTATTTTGACATTAAAAACAGACACTTCAGTTTTTTTAAGTTATGGATAATCCTCACTTAATATTATATAAATGTGAAAGAAACTCTGTCCATATCACCCATATGTCTGTTTTCGTTTTTATATAATTTATAGGTTTGCGTTTTGACCACAATCTCACCTGATCTTAAATGACTATGTGCACCAAGATGGTGACATACTAAATGCAACTACCGGAATATTGATTATTGCTACCAAACTTTACAGGATAACTCGCCGGGCTAATATGTGAATTTTATCAAAATCGCTCCAGCCGTTTCGGATTCCATAGGGTGCATACATACAAACATCGATTTTGATTTAAATAAGGTTAATTGAGGTAGGTTATAGGCTATATAACTTCACGGTATGTAACAATTAATGTAGAAATTACCTCTATGCTATTACATCATTTTTTACATTGAAAATGAACTATAAGTCATAAAAAATAATGAGAAAATCGATAAAAAAGAGTCACCGCTTTACTAAAAATAACTTGCTTATGACGTCATTAGTCATTACAGAATTGGAATTAATTCTGTTATCAGTAGTGTGTGCACTTTAATTTTATTTCAACGTGTAGTTATTACTAGCGACATGTCCCAGTTTGGGTGCAATTTACAAAGTAGTGTATTTGGTTTCAAAAAGCCTTTTTTAGAATTTATTGCTTTAATATTAATAGTTCATACCTGCTTTATTAGTCTAGTGGTCAGAAACGTGACTGCAATGCTCGAGGTTCTAGGTTCGATTCTCAGATCGAGCAAAGTGCTGTTGGATTTTTCTATGAAATTCTCAGTAGCAGCTAGGAGTTTGGCATTGTACCCGATTAATGGCAATAGACTCTACCCCTATTACATGGGATCTCATTTCATTTATGTAACTTCATAGTTACGAATAGCGCGCTTAGCACGCGTCGCGCAATTTATCATAGGTTTTCTTAGGTAGGATTTCTTTGTTCGCGAATAATTTTGAATTCGTGATATCTTCTACGGTATTAATTTAAATGGAAAACTGTAAAGGACAATCTTAATCTACATTAAATGCCCAAGTTAACTAACGAACTTACCTGGATAAAGATTATTACTGAATTGGAGAATAATATAGCTTCGCAAATAACGTAATATTTAAAATTATTATGTTGAAGATAAAAATAGTTACTGTGAATCAACCTTAGGAAATAAGCATATACTATCGCGAACTCTTCTCTAGGGTTTTTGAAGAACTACAATTCTTTAGAACATTATTTTGATGTATCTCATAAGGTTTAGCCAACGTAAGCCATGTAAGCGCCCGAAAATCATTTTTTGAGGACTCGATTACAAATAATAGAGTTTTCTCTACTATATAAAAACTTAATTGGAATGTATTATATTATAAACTTCCGTAATAAATTCTCTAAATGATAGTGAAAGCTGCATTAAAATGCGTTGCGTTGTTTAAAAGATCTAAGCGTACATACGGGACAGACAGGGTTGGGGCAGCATTTGAATTACATGTAGGTAATTAAAATACGTAATTGAAATACATATACATTATTTGTATTTTAATTACTTCTTAAAAATGTAATTTATAATTGGTATTTCAAATACTTGACTCTGAGGTATTTTGTAGTTAGTATTTTAAATACTTATGGCTTCAAAATACATTTGAACATAAATAAACATCAATCTCTCTAGCCTACTGCTGCTTCAGGAGAACGCTAGACCCCAAACTTCACGACAGACATTCGCTAAATTAGATGAATTGCGGTTGGAATGTCTCCGACACCACCATACTCCCCGGACTTTGCTTCAACAGATTACTACTTTTTTCGGAATTTGGACAATTTCTTGCCAGGAAAAATTTCAATTCCGATGACAGGGCTGTCCAAACTGCCTTCAAAGATTTTACAGATTCTCGCTCCCACAATTTTTTTTCCAATGGAATTAATGAACTACCTTTAAAATGGCGAAAGTGCATAGATAATAATGGTATATACGAGAGGAGGTCCAAAAGTTCGTGGAATGGAAGGGTTTTAAATAAAATGAAAACAAATCTATTTTTCCTTTTCAATATAAGTCACAATCACCCTTAATCTAAATACATTTATTAGATCTATGAATTAATTTTTGTAAACCATCGTAAAAATATTTGTTATCTTTTGCCTCAAGATGAGCCAAAATTGCCTCCTTTTCTCCATTGTCGTCAGAAAATTTCCTTTCCTTTATTTAAGGCTTTTTAAAAATTGGTGGACTAGTGATTCGAAGTCATGCGTGTGCAGAGCAGCCATTGCAACTCTGCTCTTGTGAACCGGCGCGTTGTCTTGCAAAAGCAACACACCCTTGGTCAATTTTCTTCGACGTGCTTCTTTGATGGCCTCCTTTAATTTTCTAGTATCGTTGCGTAGTATTCTCCGGTTATAGTCCTTCCTTTTCTTTGTAATCAATCAGTATTATCCCCTCAAAATCCCAAAACACAATAGCCATCAACCTTCCAGCCGACTCCTACACTTTGAATTTCTTTGGCGGTGGTGTCCCCTTTTTATATCATTGCATGGACTCTTTGTTTAGACTCAGGCTCAAAGTGATGGACCTATGTATCATCTCCGGTAACGATCCGCTCCAAAATCTGTGCAGGTTCGTCTCCACACAACTCCTAAAAATTGTTTTAACGCATCAACGTGCTACTGTTTCTGAAGCGGCGTGAACATTCTCAGTACCCATCTTTCACTGATTTTTGTCATATCCAGGTGGTCATGTAGGATTCGCAAAATGGTGGTATCTGATAGTCCAACTAATGCAGATAACTGTTTTTTTCTTTAAACGAGTGTCCTCCAGTACAATTTTTCCACTTTTTCGACGATATCTGATGTGGTGGCCTCAACTGGCCTTCCTGAGCGGGGGTCGTCTTCAACCGACTCCCGATCATGTTTAAAAAGATCATGCCACATTTAAATCATTGATTTACTAGGGCACTTTTCCCCATAAACGGTCATAACGGTTCAAAATGGTCTGAGCGTTCTTTCCTTGCTTGGTAAGGAATTTTACCAGAGCACGGTGTTCAATTTTATCTATACTTTCAGTTTTCTTCCGGATTAACTTATTTAGCAGGGGAGTGTTCGTAAACGAATCGCACAATAGGGCTGAAACTCAATTTATATACATTAGTAAATAGTATATAGTGATAGTCCCCAATTAGTATGACACTCAGCGAGCGCCCCTATCCCCACTCCATCCCCTTCATTCCACGAACATTTGGACCTTCCAGCGTACTTCGATTGATTAAAATGTATAATTTCTTTTCTTTTTTTTTACTTTTCCATGTAAAACGCTAATTTCATATGTAAGGACTTATTATTTACATAACCTAACACCTTACTGTATTTTGTAATTTGTATTTTATATTTTAATATACATGCGAGTTGGTACTTTGTAATTTTTATTTTTATTAAAGCAAAGCATGTATTTTGCCCGCTCTAGGGACAGACAGCGGGAAGCTATGTATAGATCGACTTTATATAGACACAAAAATATTGATTGTAGTATAATTAATGGACTCAGATATTGAAAAAATCATCACTGAATTCAATAGCGGCTATCGATTTTAAGTCACCAAAATGTTCCTTTCTCTGATATGATTTTGTGTTTTATTGCCTTGTCAAGACCGCACTCACACAGAGAGTGCTCACGGACATTTATTTTCGCGAGGAAAACAGAAAAGCGTACACATGGCCTAAACGAAGCCGAATAATAGTAGAAGTAACCCACTTAAAATTTAAAAAATCATGATAATTATTTTTAAATGTTTATTGGCCAATATGTCAGTAATATCGCACTAATAGTTTTGAGTTAACTTATCTATATATTAATACGTGAAGCAAAAGCTTTTGGTACCTTTTTAAGCGTATTGCGTACACGGAAGACTGAGATTTGGCATGGTTAAAGTTTATATGGAGAAGGAGTGCAGAAAGCTAAAATTTATCTATAATATATTAAGATATATAAATTAATACTGCGAATCCTAAACCGACCAGTGCTGTTGAAGTTAGACCCCCAAAATATTGACATTGTAACTCAACGAAAAGTGACGACAGCAAGTGATTTAGATAATAGTCATTGTTTATGAATACTGTAAATGTCCAACAGAAAATTGTCTATGATTCAAAAAGTCGCTGGTCGAATTTCGACCTTAGGGCGATCGCTAGTTTAACTAATTAGCGAAAAGGAAAGTGCTCCTAAAGATCCCAGGACCTGTAAAGAGAGGTGATCACACTTGGAGGATCCCAAGAAATGTCGAGATTAAAGAGCTGAGTGTGAGTTGTGATTGCAATCATGGTATCAATGATATTTTCTTAATAATTTTTAACCAATTTCATAAAATAGAAGGTTCTCAATTCGAATGTATATTTTTTTTATGGATATGTTCAGCTTTTTTTCGTTGGAAATTGAATAGATATCTCAAGGGTGGTCCCATTTTCATTTTATTGGCATTGGCCTTCGACTTCGAAGAAACACCGGGGAACTCCTGAAAATCATTTTGTTGGTTTCTTTTTTTTTTTTTGTTAAAAATAGTTTTATTATTTATATGGTTCTAGTTATGCCCCGTGGTGCCCCGCATGTAACGCTCTTGCTCCGACATGGCGCGAGCTCTCCTCCAGAGCCGCTCAGAAGAAGCTCAAGATACAAACGGCTGCCGTCGACGTCACCAAGTCTCCCGGTCTGAGTGGGCGATTCGTTGTCACCGCTTTACCTACCATATTCCAGTAAGTGTTCACATTTTGAAAAAAATTTTAGAATCCAGGTGCGAAAGAAACACTCAAGTCTTAAAACAGCAGTATTGATACTGCTATGATCCATTCTTGAAGTGTTACAGGTTGGCAACATTCAATAATTAAATAAATTCCTCGCCTGCAAAGATCAGAAATGCTTTTACCGCGCTGATTACAATACTCGATTGAAAAAACACTTTAACTTGCTGTAAAATAGACCTATGATCTTTGACCTTATTCTTTTGCATGAGCTTAATAATGGAGTTATTTTAGTCCATGATATATTACATGAATCAAATTTAAATGTTCATAGGAGGGTTCCAAAATTTCCCACTAAAAAAACTTGTTGTAAAACAAATTTCAGAACAAACGTTCACCTAACCTTAAAGGATTATATAGCGAAGTCATTAATAATAATGCCGATATTGATATCTTTCATTGCACGTTCTAGAATTTTCCCTCATATTTTTTTTTTTTTTTGTACACAGTGTGAAGAACGGAGAGTTCCGTCAATACAAGGGACCGCGCGACGCGGACGCTATGATCTCTTACGTCGAGCAGGAGAAATGGAAGCAGACTGAGCCAATCCCCGGCTGGAAGGCGCCCCATTCGCTACAGATGAGTCTCGTCGCCGAGTTCTTCAAGTTGAGCCAAGGTCTCAGGGTACGTTTAGCTCAGATCTATTTACCCATGTTTTCTAACAGTTGCATGTCAAGCTGACGCCACCGTCATAAGGATAAACAATGATTAATATTATCGAAACTGCGACTAACGGTCGAATTAAACGACTACCGGTCAGCGCTGATTCAATCAGCATGCTAACACGGGCTGGCAACGTTGCCCAAGCCTGGTGAAGCTGTCAAGCCTCTAATGGCTCCAGAGCCCTTAAGGCTGACAATATAGTCAGTTAAAAAAAAATAAAGGGCCTTGTGCGAACAGACAGCATTGCATCTCATAAGAAAACCATACCAAATCCATCTTACTTGAGCTTTTTTCCAGTTTTGACGTTATAAGATTTTAAAGACTAATAAAATATTTTCACGTTAAATTGAATCACAATACCATCTTCACTTTCGTTACGTAACCACGCGACTGGCCCATTGTGCCACCAGCAACACGATACCGCCCATTAGTCCCGAACAAAGAAGTTTGCAAATTCTTACCTTTGCCTTACCATGCAGATGTGGAACAGTCTCCCTCCTCCTATGATATCGGGTCCTTCAAACGAGTCGTGAAAAGTCATTCGAGCAGTGCTATAAAAAAAAAATCGGACAAATAACGAGTAGAACCCGCACTCATAGGGTTCCGTACTATATATAACTTTATACCTCAAGCTGATTTGTAGAGAAAAATAAAGCTTAATATAATTTTGTTGCTTTATTATTTCATGCAGGATTACATAATCATTATTTTCGTATTCATTCCTTTAACTTATGTTAAAAAGACTTCTCTTTGTACCAAAAGACTCTAGATATCCGAGAAATACCCTGTAGGTTTGATAACTGGAACTCTTTATCATATTAACCAAGAAACTTCATTTCTAATATTAGTATAGCTTCTTGAACATTAGAGTATGACAGTAATCTCAACTTTAAACGTCTAAGTATTTTTTGATAAAGTGTCTTGACATACGGACAGACAGGCGGACAACAAAGAAATCCTATAAGGGTTCCGATTTTTCCATTATGAGGTACGGATCCATAATAACTAAATAAATGTGTTTTTTTACATCCAGAGCGTTCACAATATGCTGATGGAGACATACGGTCTGCCGACGTGGGGTTCGTACCTTATCTTCGCAGTGGCGACCATCTTTATAGGTGCACTTCTTGGATTGGTGAGTTCTTTATTATGAACAACATATTGTGTTAAGTTTTACAGATGGGGTGGATGAACCTGTTTATGGTCTGGTATAGGCCGACCTATCTAAGCGCGACCCTCCTGATGGTTTGCGGGGCGCCGCACAGTGGGCTGAAATCGGAGCCTCCCTTTCATAGGATTTTAGAAAAATTAAATATGTTATTTCATAGTTTTAAGTATACAGTTTTGTCAAAATAGTCATATCATTGTATAATTTAGCAATTTCAAGCTTTATTTTTACCTTCTACACCATATAATATGGACTTGTAAATTTCAAATGTATGAAAATGGATTTTCTTTTCGTCATAACTTTTTTGTGATTTGAGTTGTAAAGCTGAAACTTATACATATATTTCTGGGGCTAGATTAGGATTCTAAATTAAAGCAGTGTAAATAACATGAGATCTTATATTCATTTTAACGTATCGATTTCAACAGTACCTCTAAATAGATGATGTAAATTCCAAATATGTATATAAAAATATTTTATAACAAAATTATGATATATATATAGTTCCGATGATGCCTACTTAATTACACTCATACATTACTCAGAGTCACACATATTTCTTACATCTACAAACTCTATATTTTCTTTATCTGATGTAGAATTTACCAATAACAATTTAGCTTCATCTGATAGCGGTTTATGGCTAAGTTGAGTTATCTTAGGTCTGATGCTGGACAGGTATGGGTCAGAAGTTATTAATTAACAAACTATGGATAATATCCTCATTTGTTGCAATTCTACTAATTTTTCTCGAGTGGAATACTCTAAAATTTTAAAAATCTTTATTGCGTGCTTCAGAAGCCTCTTCAGAAACTTTGCCAATTGGGATAAAGTTATTATGCTCAATTATGTCTGCACCATGCACGAGTAATTTATGCACGCTAGAAGGCATATAATACCACTGATATAACTCGACATATTTATGAGCTGTTTTAGAACAATATTGCCGGAACTTTTCCACATCAATAAACTTTCCACATGAGACTAACTAAAGAATCACCGCAAATCTCCTGATGAGTTCTTCATCAACATCAGTGATCTGTGCAGTTACTGGAGGATTTGCAAAAAACCTTCTTGCGGTGATCCCATCATTAGTCGTTCCCGCACCTTGTTTAACTATATCTACAAGCAGTCCCATTTCATCTCGAAACTTTTCTTGAATAATCTTTTTCTTGTTATCTACCAGTTGCTTTAAATCGTCTCCTTTGGCTTGCCATTTTTTGAAATTTAGGCGATACGCAATATGCGTTCCATGCATTTAATCCAGGCGTGGAGGGAAGATAGGCCATACTTAAAAATATCCTCAGAATGAGTTCTTCGCGATATCAAGTCGATGGCATTCATATCTTTCGGCTTCGCTTTACAAATATCACATGCTGCTGAAAGATATGAAGTTATCTTACCATCTATCATGGTCATATGAAGTCTGTGTTTCACATTTGTATCATTGATAGCAGTTGGCTGCAATGCAGCAATTTCCCTTTCAACTGCCAGCACTTTCTTCTTTTATATTTAAATTACTATCCTTTGTGAACTTAAAATAAATTGGTTTACAGTAAAATGTTGATGATGCATTGAGATTTTCCCATGTAATTTCATCCGTATCCTCTCTCACCAGTTTCAACGGTACAAATGAACACATGAAGATACTGGAATCATCCCCAATCATTTTTTGTTTGTAGTTGCTTTGTCCAGATGCACCATCAAAACCCCATTTACTGATGAGAGTTAAATTGCTACCACTAACCTCTGTTGGAAATGGAATGTTTTTAAGAGTGCTCTTGCCTGTAATGTTCAGAACAGACTGAAGTTTTAGCTTGACTTCACTATCTGTTATCAACATGTCTTCTTTTTTCACGTAGCACTCCTTTTTCGCAGACTGTATTGCATTATATGATAGGAAAACATCACACCCCATGTATTTTGTACTCTGCCTTAGTGTTACGTATTGCCATTTTGATAACTTCAAAGACGTTGATATACCCAGTGCTGCATCAGCAGAATAAGTTGGCTTTGTAGGGTTTAGGCATTCTCGAAGCATTTTTGCATCTTCAGGGTGTTTAATTAAATGCTTTAGTAACTCAGCAAAGTCAGTGTGGTTTTCATTTTCAGCTGCTTTCTTGGCCAGAGTGTACGCTAATGTAGCAAAATCATTTTCGCTAATAAGATTTTCTGTTCTTCTCCTTTTTTGAAGTAGACTCAGGTCCGCGAATACTTTTCTCGGTGACTTTGTTTTGGGTGACAAAAATATACTATCAGGCGCAGTGTATTCTACTGATGTACTAGGTAGTAATGCTAAGGAAACATTCGTTGATGCATCTTCATCTCTCAACTGATCAATTTATGTTTCAATAAATGCTGGCCACTTGATATCTATGTCTAACCACTCTGCAAACTTTTGTAAAAAATTACTTCCTGTATAATTAGCCAATTTCCATTTTCCTTTAAGATTACTTGAATAAGTTGCACAAAACGATTTAAGTTCGGTCTTTTCTTCTTTAGACAGAGCAAAATTCACAGAAGTTAACAATCTTTGAAATAATTTATCTGCATCAAAAGAATTTTGCTTCATTAACACAAAAATGTCGATATTTGACACCAGTCCTTCCATATTGAACAAATTAAAATTAACGCTAGGTAACCTAAGGACACGGAGTTTTGATGATTTATGAAATGAAATATAATTACTCATGGTATTTATACCACTTTCATTTAGAATCATAATCGATCTCTAGAAACAATCTATACAACAACAACTACTACAAAAACAACAATAACAATGTACAGCAAAACAAATAAACTAATTGCCCTAATTAGCAAAACCAAAATATTTTGCTAAAAATGTGAAACGAAAACAATGAACAAAAGTAGTAGTTTATGGCTTAATAAATAAGGTACTTAAAATTTATAGGTAATTTACGACTTAATTAATAAATAAAAATAGATTTATTGAAATTTCAAAACGAATTTTTGATGGTAGGTTCTGATTTTAAATAACTCTTATTTTATCAATAGCTATACTAGGTACTAAAATTGACAATATGTCTACTGGTAGTGAATTCAATTTCAAAGAAAGTGGTGCCTAATTATGCATTTTTCATTAATTCATATCTTTTGAATGGGGAGGCTTGGGCTCAATGTCAAAGGGCCTAAGAGTTCGTTACCACCTCGGTAACGATACATATAAGTTTCAGCTTTATAATTGAAAACAAAAAATATATGAAGAAAGGCAAGTTCATTTTCATACATATAAAATTTACAAGTCAATATTATTTGGTATATAAGGTAAAAATAAAGCTTGAAATTGCTAAATTGGTAATTTATTAATGATAATTGGTGTTAATTTAAGTAGATAGTCCAAATTTATAGGTAATGTACAACTTTTAATAAAGAAAAATAGGTATATTGAATTTTTAAAACTAATTCTGAATCGTATTTTGAAAGATATTGAAAACGAAGCGGTAGGGTAAATCAGGGGTAACTTTATTAATTGATACCTGTAGCATTCAGGTCGAAAATAAACCTACATATTTGATTATTTCACCTCAATACAATGTCATCAAAGTATGAAATTTTCATCAACAAATATCTGTTGAACGGGGACGCCCGGGGTCAAGGTGAAAGGTCCTAAGGGTTCGTTATCACCCCAGTAACGATATGTATAAGTTTCAGCTTTACAACTCAAAACACAAAAAAGTTATGACGAAAAGAAAATCCATTTTCATACATTTGAAATTTACAAGTCCATATTATATGGTGTAGAAGGTAAAAATAAAGCTTGACATTGCTAAACTATATTATGATATGACTGTTTTGACAAAACAGTATACTTAAAACTATGAAATAACATATGTATTTAATTTTTCTAAAATCCTATGAAAGGGAGGCTCCGATTTCAGCCCACTGTGCGGCGGGTGTGCACGGACATACACGGTGTACAGATAATATCCTATATCTTAAGATTAGATTTATCGCAACTTATTGCAACTGTGACAGATAAAATATTCAATATATATTATACTAGCGGTGTGCCCGCGGCTCCGCTCGCGTTTATAGTTAGGCAGTAGTTATTTACATCCCATAACTTTATTTTTACCCATATTGTTGACAATTCATATGCCGTATCAATTGAGGAATGGCATGTATTTCCCGTGTACAATTTTCATGAAATAATTCTTTTTATTTCTTTCTTATTAAAAGCATAAATATGAATATCCCTAATTTGAGACATGACGGAG
The DNA here is from genome assembly GCA_033032175.1 of Saturnia japonica. Lineage (NCBI taxonomy): Eukaryota > Metazoa > Arthropoda > Insecta > Lepidoptera > Saturniidae > Saturnia > Saturnia japonica. The sequence continues at coordinate 3,763,780 of CM065330.1, forward strand.
TCTTCAAACTAACTTTCACCCAAGTTTTATTTTCACCATATGTGCACTTTCACTTTTAGCAAAACTGTATAATCCAGATAATTTACAATAGTTATATCGCTTAGAATATATAAACTCCCGCGAGCCGCGATTGACAGCGCACGTCAAATAAAACAATAATTATGCCGTACTGCAAAGTTAAACAGTTTAAAAACACTTCAGCCTATCTTAAAAAGAATACTGGATTATCATTTAATAGGTAATTATTAGAAATACAATACATTTCTTATAATGTATAACAATTTCAATATATCAATAAACTTGTTGGTATGGCAGCCGATGTCATTTCACCATTATCGTGCATGCGCATTTGGTGCTCCCATATTTTGTTTATAGAAATTTTCATCCCCTATTTTCTACCCTTAAAATTTTATTTTCGCTACAAAAAGTACCCTATGTCCTTTCCTAAGGTCCAATCTATCTATACCAAAATTCATCAAAGTTGGTTCAGCGGTCCACGCGTGAAAACGTAACAAACAGACATACAGAGTTACTTTCGCATTTATAATATTAGTATGGACTGCCCTCTTCATTAAAATGGTAAGTATAAATCTCCTCTAAATGTAGCCGTGACAAAAATAAAACCACGAAAGCTCTCACGTCAAACGTCTGTTGCTGCCGGCGGCCCGCGGCCGGCAACAAAGTAGCTTATTGGTCGGGGTCGGTCTTGTATTGTTTTAGATGTTTTCCCTAGCATGCGGGGTAGGAATTTGGATAGGTATGTTGTCGGCTACTCACCTCGGGCATGCTGATGTTGATTTTCGTGGCTTCGATGCACTGCACATCACGCACTGTTGAAGCACTATGGAACCCCGGGGTTTGTGAAGTCCGAGCTTAACTATTATTTGATTTATTCTTTTAATTTGCGACGGAGACGCAATAGTTTTATGAGCCCTGTTAGGCGACACGTTTTGTCTTTTCTGTTTTCTCAACTGTCACTCGTCGCACGTGAGTTTTTGGTTTTGTTTGTAGATGGCGCTAATTGTGGCCGAGGTAGGAAAAGTTATGAAGGAATATATGCATGCTCTAACAGTCTTGTTCTCCTCCCGTGCCCCACAGACCATAAGGATATAAAAGAGAGAGAGAGCTATGTAGATTTAAGCTACAAAACGAGATTATTTATAGAGGGGGGAAATTCGAGGTGGGGTGTCGAAGACCGTGGTAAATGGAAAGTTGCCATTTATTTAATCCAAAAACTACCGAATACTGTTTCACCACCAAAACTAAGCCCAAATAGCCTTCAATCTCTGCCAAAAAGGTAGAAAACTACCACATGGTCACGCTGATGGGCAATGAGTACGAGTCTGCGAGGGCAGAGTACTACCGATTCAAGTGAAAATTGGTACTATCAATGTATTATAAACTTAAAATGCAATTAATTCCAGGTGTTGGTGTGTATAATAGACCTTCTATATCCACCACGTCGATCGGACAAGGTGCTGATTACCAGAGCCGAGCTGGACAAGCGAGCCAGGGGTGATCAGGACACCAAGGAGAAGTCTGACGATGAGCAGGTTAATATTATTAAACTCTTAGAAAATTTGTTTGTTTGTTTTCGCTTACGTCAAGCAATTTGGCAAGCTGTACACAACAAGTACGGCTGCGTTGGTGACGCGGTGGAGATTTGTTCGAGTAAATTTAACACAAGTGAAATAAAGCATTGGGCACAATTAGTGGTATATTATATAAATAATGTTTGACTATTTCACCTAATGATTAAGGGAAGATGTGGCCAAAGTTAGTAAACAGGGTAAGTTTAGAAAAAGAACCGGCTATTGAACACAGTCAGGTGTTTGTTGACTAAGAGATCTTCGACTTGAGGATGTTGTAAGCCAGGCATGAGTGTTAAAATATGTCCTGCCAATATGCTACAAGTTTTATCATGATGTTTCCTTTCACCGAAACCTCAACGTCATTGTGTAGAATTTGAACCACATCGGCCAAGAAAATAGTAAACAAGCTAAATTATTAAAGAGGAAACAAAAAACCCGACTGCAACAAAAACACTTAAAACTATATATTTTTCAATTTTTGCTTTTTATTTGATTCCCAGCCGTCATACTTATAAATTACAAAGCGTATGTCACTCCCACAATTAACGACGAATCTAACGACACATCATATTCAAAGTACATCAACCCGTTCAGACTACAGAACATGCCTAAGAAATACAACCCTGCTTTTTCTCAGTTGGTTAAAAAAAAAAAACTCTCCCTGTAATAAAAAAAAAATCTGCGAGTACGAGTAGTCGAAAGTGACTCGAAATTACTGGAGTTACTATCATGGAACTCAAACAAGAGCGAGTGTGGTATTGCCTCGCTCCCGACATGCCCTTTTGTTCTTCAATAGGACACACCCCGTATGACGAGACTTGCTTGATTACTTGAAGAAATTATGCGACACTTCTCACACCCCCCTATACATATATGATTTCACAGGAGTTGATTAACGACGATATCGTTGACGACGCGGAAGACGCAGACAGCGACGCTGAAAAGAATTCGCCAAGTGATGTGAGTCTTAAAAACATTTTTGCCTTCGTCGCACGAGTGCAATTTACTAATGTGGTCTAATTTACATTTAACAAGACAATTTTTGATGAGAAAGAAAACCAACTTTGAACGAGTTCCCCAGTGTGTGTTTTCGAAGTCTAAGGTCCCAATGCTAATGAAATTAAAATGGGACCACCATTAAGGTATCCCGTTTTCAATGAAAATGAATCGCCTAAATCTATACGATTAATAAAATTGAATTGTCTGCTTGTAATGTCAAAATAACAGCTTTTTACTAAATGCATATGAAAGTAAAATATTATTTACTTAGTATTATATGTAACAAAAAAGCAATTTTTTTTTTGTTGTCTCTTTGACATGGGTAATCTCCGAAACGGTAGGACCAATTTAGACGGGACTTTCACTGGCAGATAACTGATGTTATAAGGAGTAACTTAGGCTACTTTTATTATAGAAAAAGAATTATAGTTATGCCCAAAAAACAAACATCTTTATCTTTAAAATAACCGGCTGACGACCTCCGTGGGAAGAGGCGGGATCACCACAATACACACTCTGTTATTCACGCGAGCGGAACCGCGGGCACAGCTAGTCGCTTCATAAATAAAGAAGTTTTATCTGAACATCCATATTAAAAATATACAATGGAATTGAAAACCAGCTCCTTTTCTTAAAGTCAGAATAAAAATTGTTTGTGTGAGTCAACCTAAGGAAATAAAAATATATGGCATTGCAGACTTCTCTGTTTTTATATTATGAACTGTAATTCTTTAATATATTTATTTGACGTATCTCTTAAGGTTTAGCCAGCGTAAGCCGCTATGTAAGCACCCGAAAAACGATTCTTTTTACGACTCCAAAGACATTGACTTTTCTCTACTATACGGCCTTTAGTTCCATTGTAAGCACAGCTTGTGTTATGGTATAACTTAATCGCTGATAGATATTTTACAGCCAGAGAGCGGACAGTTATGCAAAAGTCGGTCAAGTCAGAAATCATGTTGGCTCATTATAAGGGTTTACTACCACTGCGCTATGAGTCCTGTCAAAGTTTACTAAAATCTTTAACTTTTTATTCTGTTATAACATGTTTTAATATTGTCTGACTAATTATAACAGGACTACTAATCGTCTGATAGTTCGAGCTAGGGAATAATCTTTAGGCCTGTTGCTGTCGCGCCCCGTCAATAGTGCGGGTCGTCATTAGTACTGTTTCAATATTCACTTGCAGACTTCAGAGGAGGAGAAAGAGGGAGCTGGAGATACTGCACCTGTCAACGGGAACACAGAGGAGAAGCCCAGCGAAGTCCGCAAGCGCAGGCCCAGGAAAGCCGACTGAATCTTTAACGAGTATCCATCACCCAACATCACTGATTTTATTCCATAGCGGTATATAATCCAACTTACTTACACGTATTACAAACTGAAATAATATCCTTTCACTTATCTACTCCTCGCTTTTACTCCTTATGAAATCGGATCCTTCAAGCATATCTGAAGAGATATATTTTTACGTTGTGTTTGGATTGTACTGGGTTTACCATTAGGGAATGTACGGTTAATTTGACGAGCTACTAGTATATTAAACAAAAAGAATTATTAAGATAACCTAATAATGAGGAAAGCTTAATTATTTTTACAAATTTGTTTTAATTTGTATCACGAAAATAAATTGTGTCTTATAAAAGTGAACACAGCTTGCATTTAAAAGTGATATAGATGAGTATTTTATTTTTCTTTATTGTGTAGGCCGAAAACCACGATCCTCCAGGCTTTCTCGTATGGTTCAAAAAAATTTTTTTTTTAAAGTCAGTAGGAGGAGTGCGCAAAGCTGAGGAGTGCAAGAAAGCAAATACTGACTGAAGTCAATACGAAACAAAGCTTCGTGTTGTTAACTGCTGATGTGTTGTTGGAATTATATGTATTCAAAAATAACAGTGAAATGTTTTTCATTATCCTGGCAACCTTGCACGCACACTTTACGTACGTGTTTCTGTTAGTACTTTATAAATAAAAGTTGCGTATGTTCGAAACTGCTTTAATAATGAAGACCATGAACACAATACAGATTATTGAAGGGACACAAACAATTTACTACGTACTACGTTCAGTTCGTACGGCGTCCATAGGAAACGGAAAAAGGTAAAAAGCATTGCCGTTGGGGTTGCCATATAATTTGTTTTATAAAATACTATATTGTACTGACATTCTAGGTACGTAACAGTTTCTACAGTGTCGATACTCGCACACAACTAATCGCAAACCTCAAAGTGCCTCACAGTTAGTGCACCGCGCGCTCCATAACACTTCTTCTATAAACTGTTGAATATTCTGATTTGCGCATTACAATACAATATAATTGTATTTGTCTACTAAATGTACGCGTCGTTATTAACGTATATAATATATACATATATATTCTATATGTTATTTTATAGTTTTAACTTAATCCAATGTTTGCTTTCTCTTCGCAAATCGTAATTACACTGCGAATATTCTAGAATCATAAAATCGAATTTGGCGATTATTAATAAAGTTAATACAATATTTACGTTATTATTCTAAATTGTTGTTATTTATAAATGTGCGTTTTCGAGCAGTGGTTTTGGTTTTTGTAGCGCCCTTATTAGTCTTCCAGGCGACCAAGTTCACGGTTCGTATTCCCGTTAACTCTCCCGAAAATAGGTATATGTCTGCATATTACATTTTATTAATTACAAAAACTGTTTAGGAATTAAAGATGCTTGTATTTTAATAGGACCTAGACTTAAGTTAATATTACAAAGAAATCATTAACAATTTCTATATATATATTTTTTTTATATTTTCACAGAATTATAAGAAAATTTGAAGAATTGAAGTCAAATTATCATATAACTTTAAAATTGCTTTTAAAACATTCCTTTGCATAGCTCAAAGATTTTTTTAATACGTTCTAATCTCATTATCCTCTATATAATAATATACGTACTTACGAGATTAATCTGTAATAAATTTTATTTCAAACACTATCGCAGTGTTTTTCAACTTGTGAGTCGCTACCCCTGGGGTAGGTCAATTTTCGAATCTCGGTTCTAATTGAGACGTAAAGAATCAAATCATTAATCTTTGCCTATTTCTCAATAACTTTTAATTTTTACCACTGAAGTGACGAATACTAATAATAATTTTAAAAATTCTCTTGTCAGTTCTGGATTTTTTCCTCTTCTCTTCATCAAGATATCAATTGTTTTGCGAATTAAATTCGATTTTAAGCATACCGTCAGCTGCTAAATCAGCTATACGTCTTTTTTTAATCACTGACTTAGTTTTATTATAAATTAATTTTTTATTACTCGGTAAAGGGGTCGCGAATTCAAAAACGTTGAAAAACAATGCTCTATCGCTTTCAATGTATTAAAATATATTTAGTCTATAAAAATTATGGTCCATCGTAAACGGGCTGTGCCGGCGAAGTTAAAATTATATCACTTTAGTTTAAAAAGCGTTAAATTTTCAATTTATATTGTGATGTTTATCGATATCGAATCTGGATTATCGATGTTTGAAAAATCTCGAGGGTGATTTCCTTATCGTTTTTAAATATAACTGACTTATTATGAAGATAGTTGAATAGTGTAATATTAGTCTTGAATTATTGAAATATTTGGATGAAATTACGATTTATTTGTATATTATAATTTATATTATCAACCGTAGCTTGTAACTGAAATGAATATATGTAAATTGTCTTGTGGTTTTGGATGATTGTATTGGAAAATAATCTTAATGGCATGTTCGTACTGAGAAGCTGAAGTGGACTTATATCTGTGAAAATGTTATATCGACAACTAGTGTATGCCAAAACCGTTTCAATTTTTGTTTTTCGAAATTATCAGTTTTTAGTTTGAGCCGAATCTGAAATTATTATTGTTGTCCTAATAATTAAATGTTAGCATGTCTTATAAACACAAAAAAAAAAATGAAATTATGAAATTTTAATCAAAACATGGTTATATGTATTTGAATTTAAAATTCATTGATTTCATTTTCAATTCATATGGGTATGACCATAGTAGATCCGCTTACGCTTTCATTTAAACAAAATAATTTATAAGTCATTTATACTCAGTACTGACCAGGGTTCACATTAGTACGAAATTATCGTACTCGTACGATAATCGCATACCTTCGTACGTTGTACGGATAGCATATGATTAAATCATGCGATAATTTGAAAATTCGAATAATTTCTTTAAAAAAGGAGAACGGAGAAAAGGCTATGAATGTCATATAGAGGCTAAAATTCACCTGTCCAACTTAAAAAAAAAATTTACGAGTTTTTGGCGGGATCTTGAAGTGACATGTTATGGTTTTATTTTTAATTCTTTAACTTGGGCTTTTGAGCCTATATTATATAATATTGGTGGCGTTCTGCGTGATATAATTTGATTATTGTTCATATAAGTGAAGTGTAATAAAAATGTAACAAGGGGCCACTATCTTGTTTATTAAAATCGTCATAAGACAGGACTCTATATTCAATCGATAATGGCAGTAATAATCTTCAGTAAAGAGGACTAGTTACCAAGTTCGGAAGAAGAAGATAAATTCTACGTTGCTGGTATGATAACTGCTACGCTTCAGATTGTGAACCCTGGTACTGTCAGAGTATCTCGGCCCACGCCTATCCAGGGTCTCTCCTCTTGCTCTTTCCTTTACTCTGCCTCGTTTCTATTTATTACCTCTTTCTCGCTCTACACTCTTAACAGCGCTACGTCTAACCTACCAATAGACAGTAGAATACTTTCGTTATAATTATTTTTCCCCGAATAGGCTTTGGGACTAAAACGGAAACCGAAAATTCGGGTACAGCACTATACTTCAGCATTCAAATTCAAACGGCGACGAGACAATTTAATAAACTATTTCAATTGTGATTTGTGAGTCTGTAAGTTTTTTTGTGTTCGTGAAAGAGAGGTTGATATTTTTTTAATAATTTTGATTAATGTTTATCACACACATACACATAGTACGGATAACACAAAATTGCCTTGTTTGTACAAAGACTTCAGTTGTTTTAAGTGTTGCGTTTATTAATACTAGTGACTTGCTAAATAAATTTTTTATTTGTAAAATATTGGTGTTTTCATTTAAACTCGAACCTAAAAGAAAAATTAAAAAGTACTGTCAACTATACTGCGTTTTTTATTTCCACTGAGTGAATTGATACCAATATCAAACTTGAAAATAATGTCACATTTATTTTTGTAGTGTTGTGCTGCCGTTATATAGGGTTATTGGTAATTCGACGTATTCCCGATAGGAGGTGATAGGGGTGATTATTTGCGATAATTTTAACCCCCATATGCATTATGAAAAAGTCACCTAATATTGTGTTTTAGTTTTTTTTTCATTATAAGTCAAAAATGCAACATCAAAAATTAATTTTAAAAAAAACTCAATTTTAATATCATTTTTTCTTCTGATTTATAAAAACGATTAAACACTGGTTATTAATCAATATTAAAACAACCATTGTCGATCCAAATTTAATAATGCGAGACGAAAAACGATATTATTTCGATTTTTTTCTTGACTATAATGCTTTAAAAACAAGAAAACCGGTTTGAAACTCAGCTTGCAGATTATTTTAAAAACATAAGTTTTTTAGCTCTCCAATAATGCATACCAACTAGAAACTTATTTAAAAAAAAACTGGAAAAAAAATATCACAGAGGAACACTTCTTATTCCAACTAAACTAAAGGTCGTTCTTTAAAATTAATTAATGCCCAATGTAAATACAAATTTCAAATAAAATTTATAACCCGTAACAGTTCAGTAGTAATAACAATTAAAAACATTTTGTAATTTAGCCTAATTAAAGGTCTTGCTCGAAGCGACTTCCCCTATTGCGTACGCAAAGCCCCATTCTTTTTCAGAGTTGTAACTTAACTACCGAATTAGTCAAATTATTCAAAATATCGATCAGCTAACGAAAAACTGTCTAAGCTTAGCCCCTGGATTTACGATTTTTTCGAATCGGGACTAAACTTATAATCGTGGGAATTAATAAGCGTGAATACAGGCATATTCTCATTAATTTTCGATAGATTAAACCGATTTACACGCCCAAGCTATATATTGTCACGCTTGGTAGGTACCCTAATTTGCACTACATCCCTCCTAGATCTGAAATCTATGAGAATTAATCAGCATATCTGATAAACTCTTTAGATGACTTTACTGTCGATGCGCAAAATAGCCAACACTCAAGTTACTGCGTACGGGTCACAGGAACTAGTTTCAAGCTGGTTAATACTGTAAATTTTAAAATTTCCACTATGGTATTCTAAGCCACTAATGAGTATTGTCAAAGAAAAGGAGAAATTTCATAAGGAATGGAAGAAGTATGGTATACCTACGGATTATGATACATTTTCTCTGTTGAGAAGATTTAAAAAAATGCAGATCGCCTGCTGGTACAGGTGCGTCATAAAAAGTGAAGCAGCCATCCAAAATAACCCTAAAAGATTTTGGCAGTATGTAAAAAATTTGAAACATGCCCCATCTGTTCCTGCACATATTGAGTATGGCTCAAAAACAGCCACTGACGGTAAAGCAATATGTAACTTGTTTTCTGATTATTTTTGTTTTTTCCCACGATACACTGCACGCAAATATTGATAATGTCAGTAATGTTAACAAATTGAATAACATAGGTCAATTGAGTATATCCGAAGCAGAGGTGGAAAAATATATTCGTAAAATTGACTGTAATAAAGGAGCTGGCTCAGATAAAATACCTCCATACTTCGTAAAAAAGTGCATCAAATCCTTAGTAGTTCCTCTAACGGTTATATTTAATAAGTCACTAAAAACAGGCGTATTTCCTAGTAAATGGAAAGAAGCATACGTTGTTCCTATACATAAAGCTGGATCCAAGAGTAATGTTGAGAATTAACGGCCAGTATCCCTATTGTCTGTTTTTAGTAAGTTGTTTGTAAAATTTGTGCACGATCAAATATACAGCTCAATTTCTTTGTCTATACCATTGGAACAGCATGGGTTTATGAAACGAAGATCGACACTATCCAATCTAGCAGTATTTACAGATTACATAGCTACAGCTATGGATCAAGGTTATCAAGTGGATGTCATGTATACCGATTACTCTAAGTGTTTTGATCGTATTAATCATGATATCCTCTTACTGAATGAAGCTTGACAGGATAGGCGTACACGGTGATCTCTTGAGGTGGTTTAAATCCTACATTCACAATAGAAATCAGGCGGTTCGAATTGGGGCATTTCTCTCTGGCTTTCAAACTATTCCTTCAGGTATACCGCAGGGTTCACACCTAGGACCATTGCTTTTTAACATTTATATCTCCGATATATCCTCTTGCTTCACCTCCGCCAGGTACCTTATGTATGCCGATGATACCAAAATTTTCAGTGCTATTCGTACTATTGATGACTGCCACATGTTACAGAATGAACTTTTACGACTTTGTGATTATTGCAAGTTAAATAAACTAAATTTAAATGTAAAGAAATGTAATGTAATATCATACACTAGAAAACATCAACCTATAAATTATATCTATAAACTTGACATGTTGCCAGTGCAGAGGGTTTCTGTCGTTCGTGATTTGGGGGTGATGATGGATTCCTAACTGCTTTACACGTATCACTACGATTACATACGTCAGAAAGCTTTAAAAATGTTTGGATTCATTTCCATTCATCATGGCTGTGAAACAGGAACACAGAAAGGACTCCGTTTACTCTCTATTGCTTATAACATACATACATATACAATTAACATATGCTTTCACTCAGGAGCATATGATCCCACCACACCTATACACTCTCACGCACACGCACACTATACGCAGACTCACACTCCCACTCACATTGAGATATAGAAACACATAATACTTCATAATGATATTTTTTATGTATATAAATATTTAACCGCTGCATAACAAACAAAATTTAATAATAATTGTTTCGTAATTGGCACCACATGATTGCAAAAGATAACAAATGTATATTTTGTGTTAAATGTGCTGTGGAGCAATATGTACCAAATAAATAAATAAAAAATAGTATACAACAAAAATTTCAGGTCGACATAATATCGACGACTGCCAATGGAATCTGTCACCGATGCCGACAGTCACCGTTGTTTGTGGACTTTACACTACTTACCATCAAGCGCCGTAAAGTAATTCTGCCGAGCTTGTTTCCGTTCCTTAAATTCGATATTTTTACCAAAGGAATAAAATTTATTGTAAAAAAAAACAACCAAAGTTAAAGAGCGAGACTTGTTATATTTGAAACTACAAAAGTACACATAATCATACAAAAAACCAAAATACAATGGGTGCTTTCCGTGTGCGGTCTCGTCAAAATGTATTAAAAACCCTTTGTCTTTGACTCACGGAAGTTTTTCCCTAGCACGAGAGGACCAAAAATGTCTACCAAGTATTTCCAATTTTTTTTTTTTACGTCTTCCTTGAATGAGCTAATCAGGTGTAAAAGATACTTAATATTTTCAAACGGACTGCACACTTTTTTAACATTACAAAAACAAGGATGTATGTTTTTTTAATTTTGTTTCTAAATAATTATATTCGATAAATACTCATTTGTATATATAATTGGACAAGCCTAATGATATTGTGGCCTTTGCCGACATTTACAAAATGAAGTAACAATTTCTTAATATAATAATTATATATTTTTTTTTATTGAACATTGTTCGATGGGCAGTGTGTTCTAATAACTTATCGATATCATAACTTAAGATTTATTTGAAAACTAACCTAGGATTTTTTACTCGTCTATAAATAAAACCTACAAGACAATACTAATTTGATTGCAGACGTTCCGGTGTGTATAATAATATGTAAATTAAAATAATCGAATATCGATATCGCGCAAAACTAGGTTAGTTTTAAATAATATCTATTCCATATTATTCTTTAGTTCTTTGGATAGCTTAAAGTATATAATATTGGGTTAAATGTTACTAAATGGTTTTATGTAGATAATGCGGTGTAAAAATTTAATAATAAACTTTTAAAAATCGCTAGTGAATTGTGGGATTTGGAATATATCGATAACTTTAAACAAAATTTGCTAATCAATATATTGGCTATGAGAATTTCAATATCTTCCGCTCTATACGCAAGGGGGGAACTTATCGACAATAAATAACCGTACTCTTTTAGCCACTAAGAGGGCGTTCAAGTATTTACGTAACGCAATTTGGGGGGGGTCTTGTACAACGTTACGATGCGTTGCAAGGGCGTGAGGGGGATTTATTTAAATAAAAAAACTAGACAATTAAAATTTCCCAAGTTGGCTACCCTTTTCGATTATATTTTACGAGGAATCCCTCGACTGTATCATCATTTTTATTTTCTTTTGTATCAGTCGGTATTTGTTAGTGTGTAAGCAGAAGCACATTGCTGTAGTCAGTGTTATTAAAGTGAGTTCATACTGTAATGTCCTCAAAACAGGAATAATCGCATCATCAGCTGTTCTTGGCTTATAAAAGATCTCATGCTGACTTCCTGACTTGGGTGTTACGTAAGGTTTAAGGAGGGGGGGGGGGGGGGGGATTAAAAATCGCGTTACGTAATACTTGAACGCCGCTTAAGCCAGAGGGGTATCTTGTAAGCTTATTTTTTTTTTAATCTGAATTTAAAACACTCGCCGGATGACTTCACAGTATTTAAATTAACCTACGAATCTCATTGCAACTAAACAAAATAATTTTTGTTTATACTTAAAAACATATAAATATCGAAGTCGATATTTCGTTCACGATAATATACCTACGGTCGTATAAACAAAAAAGGACTAGATTGTTAAAAATAATAACAATTACAAATATCGCTTACTGTTCATTAATATTATAATTTATTAGATATAAAATGAGATTTCTTTATGATATTTACGGGAATCGTACGAACCGACAATCTATTGTTTCTTTTTTTATTTATTAAAAATAAGTTATTGTATTGTTCACTTACAACTATAATTCTTTATCTCAAGGAAAGGCTAATTGACTAACATGCATATGACAAACTTTACACTTTAGTTAATTAGCCTCTTCACCGTCGATTTCATATTGGATTATTTCATCGAATATACTAAAGTATATTTATGAAGGTATACATTTAAAAAAAATGAAAAGCAATAATTATATTAATTATACACGCGGGTAACATAAATAATAGATACACTTAACATTAAATGTGATGATTATTTTGGTTATGTTTTTATTACTAATTATAAACGACTTTCCTTTAGTCGATCATTAATATATTTTATATACATAAAATTATTATCAAAATCTAGCGCAAATATTGAAAATAATAAAATGAAAATTCATTACGAATGTAAAAATTATTCGATTATATCTAAAACATAATGTAAACCTTGGATATCGACATATCAATGGGCGATATTAACGCGGCAATATAAACAAACAAAGAAAATTTAGATTTGTATTACAATACTAAAGACGATAGGATAAATTTAGTTACAATTATCGATAACAATGATGTCTTGTATAAGTAAAATAAAATAAAAAAAACTGCAAAAAGAAATTAGAATTTCATATTTCACGAGTTTTGAATATAATTAAATTTGTAAAATTAGTTTTGTACGTATGTATGCAGTTACACTCGTGTGAGGGATTTGAAAATGCATTGTAAACATAAATTTTCTAGTTTAAATACTTAAGCTGTACAAGTTAATCTTTTTTGTCATAATTTTTTTTTCTCCATAAATCAATCGTATACAAGATTTAACTAAGGTGAGTTGTTCCACGAAGTACAATGACATTTCATGTGTTGCTAGCTAATAGAATTTTAAAAATAGTGATGTTCATCAATCCGAAGTAATCGTAAAACCGTACGAGATATAATTCCTAGTGTTCAAGTTTTTCTGAAAACCCTCCCTATGTGAAGTCCGAATAAAATAGATAAAAAAACCGCGTCCCTCGTGAGTCCACCTAAGCGTTCTATGTACATTATTTGTTAAGTAGTTCACTCTACAGTACATATAGACATATAATAAATTACAGTTTATATTAAATAATACAAAATATTTCAATTAATAAGTAAAAACCCTCAATTCAGTATTTAAAATCTTACGATTTAAATAATTCAAACGTAAAATATGCGGTAGTACAACACTATAAAATTATTTACAATTTTGACATTATTGATTGTCAATATACTCCGTGGGAATAGAAACCACTATGGATCCAGATAAGATTTTTATAATATATTGTAAAGTATATTATATATATTTAAAACTGTATTTTCATGCGATATTAAATAAAATCAATCAAACCAATCTCATAGACAAATACACGTAGATTAGATATGTCTTAAAATGACGCGAAATTATTATATATTTTAAATTGATCTGGAATATAGTTGACTTAAGATTTAATGTGAGATTATGTAAAATCACATACACATTAGCTATTCATTGGATACATATCTCATATAATACAGTAAAAATGATGAATATATATAATTGCCTATATCCATAGATTTAATATAAATAGATCGGCAACGCGAAAGAGAAAGAGTATAAGTATATACGGTTGTGTTAGAACGAGATAGGAATACGAGACATATCCAGGTTATAAAGTTTGACGTTAATGTTATCCGACCAATTTGCCGATCTTTTGCTATACTAAATATATGCATAAGACAATGCCTATGTAACCGCAAGCTTTAATATTCTAACCACGGATCGAAACTACCGAGATTCTCCTTCTATCTCACCAATGAGATCGCTTTTCCACTTCGAGAATCCATTCATATTTCACACACTTCATTATTCTGTTGCGGATTCAAATCTTTAGATAATATATTATATAATTGAAATTATCGACATATGAATCGTCTAACTTATAGTCTATTTAACTAATTATTATGTATTACAGTTCGTCAAATGATTGTATCTAATTGACCTTAAAGTCACATCGGGTTTATTACAATTGAAGCTTAGTACACACGTGCGTAATAATAAATTAATACATCAATTTAATATACTAGTTTAACGCTTAGGAGATTATAATCGTAATGATAATAATGAATTATTTTTAAATTAATAATATGTAATAATAAGAAATACTAAAACGTAGAAATAGATTATTCGATATATCGATTAGAAATATTTAGAATATATTACGTATTTTAAAAAGATTTCAGCTCTAGTGCAGACTGAGTACAGCCCTGGAATCATGAGGGATAAAACCTCCTTAATAAATAAACAGATGAATGACAGGATGAAGAAAACCCAGTAAAAAAATAACATAAGAAAAAAAATCCGTCAAAAAATTACATCGAAGGCAAGAGGATGCGAGCGGAGGAATATACAAAGAAATCGCACAGACTAACATCATGGTGTGAGCGTAAAGAATTATACGCGTTTTATTTGTATGTCAAACCTTAAGCGTTCCAAAGCCATTCAATTTTTTGAATGATCGCAATAAAACTTTGGTAAAATGTTATGCGCGCATCCGCGAAAGTTTCTTTATTAGAAAACAGATGGCGTGCAAATCGTATAATTTTCAAGACAGTGGGCTGTGGGAATGTAGACCCGCTATAGCTAGTAGATAGATAAAAAATACTACTTAATTGTAAATATTACTAAAATAGGTTATTTTTCCACTGACGAATAGCGCACTGTAATTATAAATTATGGGATAACAATTTTGTCAACTGTCATGGATGTGCCGAGCGATATTTATAAATAAGCGTTATATATTATATTTGTTATCATTATATTACAATAACATAGCATCAATGTGTACTAAGCTTTAGATTTAAATATTACATTTCACTCGTTTATTTATTATCATACAATGGAAGGTACTGAGTATATAGTACGGTATACACAAAAACGTATCGCCCTAAAATCTTCAATAAATAATTTTAAAATATTGCAAATAATTTATTTTTATTATTTTTCTTCAACGCTATTTATATTCTCTTAGGAACCAAACGTAGTTGATTAATTACAACTTAAAATTATTATAATAATAAGCATAATTGCAAACTTCACGGATAAACAATACACAAATACAGGCAGTGTTATTTGAATTAAAATTACTTATAACAAATAAAAGTATCTTATCCCTTTTTATCACGAAACTTCAAATAGATTAGAATTTTTCAAATATAATTAAAACTTTCATTATCTCTACTGATTTCAAAAAAAAATCGACAAATATACCCAAATATTTTAAATAAGATTTTATTAAATAAATGGGATATAAACATGTGACAGAGCAGTAAAGTGATGCTACCTATGAATTCAGAACGACAACTTATCGATAAACAAATAATAAATTATACTTTTAATTTTCATCGATAATTAGATTGAAGACCTTCGCCATTTCCGCCTGGATAAATCAGTCTATTTCAGGCGGGAATAGCAAAAATATTTTTTGGATTATTAGATTAATCGATAATTTTCTTATCGATACACTGCCTGTACGTCGTCCTCGTGAGAGTTATATTAACTATAAAGCCTCGTCTCGTCTCACGTGAAGCGTCACGGAATAAACTCAACAGAAGCAAGCATAGAAACGAGACATGTCTATATTCCATGTACTGTTCAGTCGGCTTCTGCAATTTACAAAAAAAAAAAAACGATTCACCATTTTTGTTTACACAATTTATTGCAAATCTCATTAAGTCAAACATTACATGACAAAACAAAGTATAAAAGAGAAAAGTATATTTTGTCATGTGAAAATGTTTTTTTTATAGGTCACAATATCGCCTGATTTATGTGACATTGTAACCCCAAATGTACGATGTACACGATGTAGCGACATCTATCGCCACAACTGACGCATCCTACACACATAGCGACATCTCCGCCACAACTGACATCCTACATCGCGATATAGAAATTAACCGAACAATTGAGTATATATACAAGAAGTGACTGGCCGAAGTGTAGTGTGCTGAGCTAAGGTCGCTGAGAGGGCTGTGGGTCAACAAGAAATGCTCGTCTGCTGCATGCTGGTGCTACACACTGGTGACCCCGAGCATGAATTTCAGCACAGCCTTCGCAAAGCTACGTCATCATCACATCCTCAAGCTTTCGATCAGCGAGTCATACAGCCACCCAGCATCTACGGCTACTACGGATATCCTGACCACCAGCATGCAGCAGAACGAGCATTTCTGTTTGATCCACAGCCTTCTCAGCGACCTTACCACAGCGCACTGCACTTCGGCAGGTCACAAGCAGAGAGAGACGCACTTCTCTCCTGGTCGACGCAGCGGCAAGCCACTACGCGCCACTCCGACTCACTGGAGCATTCTTGCAGCATCACCGCAGACAGCTGCCCGCCAGACATAGCGACCCGCCTGGTCGGAGAATTCCTTCCTTTTCTATGGCGGATGATGAACTTTACACTCTGTTCCTCGCTTCCGCTAAAACGCTAAGCCTAGTGGGGGAACTGTCTTTCAAGTTAAGCTACCAGATCACACCTATATGTGTTTGGCGATAGATTTTCAACTTGAGGGTGGTGACCAGCCAGGCGGTCATTAGCATGTGCTCTACCGCAATATGCTGTTGCTTCATCACAATGTTTTCCTATACTAAAAGCTCCGGCTCATTGCAGGGATTCGAACTCACGTCGTCTCTACGTATTTAAAGAGCGTCTATTCAATTGTACTAATAGGTCAATAGTATGATTGCCCATTCAATAGTCTGATCGGTCAGTCTATAGTATGATCGCCCAGTCTATAGTATTACTTTAATGAAATCTACAATATTGGATAGTGAAAAAACGCACCATCAAGGATCCATGGGATGTGGCGGCGAGGCTCCACAGCTACTGTCCTCAGAGTGCAGCCCATCGCCCAACTCAGTGCTGACGTGCGCCAACTGTGCACAATTCATATATTTAATTATACTGATCGGTAACTCGAAAGAGAAAGAGCACAGTATACGATTGTATTAGAACGAGATAAAGATACGAGACCATTTTCGTTTTTGCTATCGGCCTACGTAAATCGTGACCAATATAAACCTTACGTAAAGGTTTTAAGGTTTTAAATTTTGCTTTAATGTTTATTAGACGTGTTTAATTCTGGTTACGTGTACTGCACCTGGATGTAACTCGCATGACAATGAAAATCAACAAAATAATACGCACAAAAGCGTATTCCATTTTTGGTCCAGTCTTATTCAATTATCCATACATTTTCAAAGTGTATTATTCCCTTTAACCATGATGAGAATTAAATTCCAAAGACGAATTTTATCGCAATGAACGAGCTAATTATTTAGAACTACGAGTCAGATTTGAAAAAAAAACATCATTTTACTGTTTATAGTATATTCATTGAGGGAGGGTTGAGGCCATATAACTTCACGCTACGACCCTGAAGAGCGTAGTAGTGAGCATGAACATAAAGTGAACTGAGAAGCTTCTGGAAACTCGAGAAGTAAATGTTGGCGGGCCGGTAGATAGTTGATCGAATTAATTAACACGGGTGTAACCGTGAGACTCACGCTAGTATGTCATATTATGGAACGTAAATTTTTCTACAATATTTATTAAGAAAAAACATAGAGGCAGAACTAAAATATTTTTTTTTAATAAAAATTTACCTTAAGTACGTCGTGTAGAGAGCTCATGCTGCCGAGACTGAGAGACGTTATGGATCTTTCTAGAAGCAACGAGCCGCTGCCCTGAGATCCACCACCAATAGACCTGGAAACATATCATTTATACTGCATATTTCATCATCAAACATTAAGATTATTATGTACTATGGGCCGATAACTTTATTTGACGGATAATGTATGGAAAACCTGTCAGATTTTACAAATTACTCCTCAAATAATAGTATGTATAGATCGAAAAATCGACTATATAACACTTAAAATGGTAGTTTTAATTAGGGGTGTAACGAATCATAATTTAACCGATACGATACCGATTATTGTAGGGAATAATCGATGATATCAATATCGGGAGTTTAGTTAGTAATAATTAATGAAATATATAAGCTCCTACACATGTTTACCCGCCTGGCGTCTATTTATGCATAAAACTGGCAATAATATTCATTAATGATAAGTAGACATTTTATATTTAATTTCAAAGTTAAATAGGCGCGAAACAATACAACGCTTTTCAAATCGTACGATATCGGTTGATAAATTAATCGGCGATTATATCGGCCGATATAATTATGGTATCGGTATAGTTACATGCCTAGTTTCAATAAATGTCTATGCTGTGCAAGGAGCAAGCCTATACGTACCTCTCCATAGGTCGATGGTGTGAGAGCGCGGGGGATGGAGGGGCGTGGGGCGCATCCGGCGCGGCTGGAGGCATCTCCCTCGGACGTTGCCCTGACCTCCATGAACCTGCAAACACAAACAATTAGAATATTACTATCAACATTTCTCCGTTCGTCTTAATTCTATTTTTATTTTAACATTTCACTATCTTTAAATATATAATAGAAGTTGGCTTTTTGCATACCTTTTTCGTTCCGTCGAACCAGGCAACCCGAGACAAATTCCCACACAGTTGGTGGTAACCCAGAATCACCTCTCGAATTATCCCATCAAACTGCGTAATGACCGACAGTGACCTTACGAGTTAAGATATAAAATCGAATGACGACCTAGAGTCACCACATCAAACCACGTAGTGACCGAGAGTGACCTACCAAAAACGTCAAATTGAATGGTGACTTAGAATCACCTCTTCAGTTATTTTATTATACCCCGTGATGACCGACCGAGTCAGTCTTGAGGGTCAAATCGAGTGGTGACCTATTTATTATTTTTCCTATAAAGAAATTAATAAATAACGTTTATTTACAGATACGTTTTAACTGACCATTGTAAGAGCCGGTCCCGTGCGATATCGTTAAAGGCGAAGTCCGTTTACTGCTATCTCGGCTGCTGTACACCTGTTTAATTATAAACGAAAATTAAGTAAAATTTAAAGAAAATACTGTCTTATTATCGTATCGTGAAACTGCTGGAAGTGGAATCATTTCGACATCGGGTCCTTGTGAAGAGATATTTATGCAGGCGGGCATAACAGCGGTGACCGCCGATGGATTGAGATCTCTCGGTTGTCACCGTTGTTTTTGGACTGTACTGTGGTTACCCATCAGGGGCAGTGTAAAAAAATGAGACAGTTAATTTAAATAATTATATATATTGTCGAACAGTGAAGGTTAGGAGTATTGATGTCCTTTGTTATAAGAACAAAATAAGATAATAGGGGGAGGGAGCTGAGATATTTCAGAAGTGGGACCTGCGGGTGTTCGTCGGCAGTCTCGAGCGTGGTCGGCAGGTCGAGGAGGCGCTGCGAGCGGATGCCGTCACCGGGGCCCATGTGTGACAGATGCGCGAAGTTCGTCGGAGCTGAGATCAGCTTCGAGCGACGTTCCGACCTGCGCAATAACACGCACTTTATAACAAATTTCTCCCTTCAATGTTTTTTTGGTATAACAAAAAACGAATCATCGTGGGACACTTAAAATAATTACAGTTAAAATAGTAATATATGTATATATTTTTTAAATTAATAAAACAGTCGCGTCGTGTTCATATTTACAACCATAGATATTTGAAAAAATTACGCAAAATGTAATACATGCTCCTCGCACAGTGACTATAGTAAAATAAATATAATGAAATAAATGGAGTTTTGACTAGTTAAGACAGACCAAATTGCCAGATTACTAAATGCATATACGCATATTTCTTCGTTCCTTCCAGAAATCGGGAACACGTATATATGTAAGGTTGGTTACATTGCATTTTACGGATAGGGAATTAAACAGTCCAAGACGAGATTCGGCTACTTCGGCACCCTTGAGCTTGTTGCCCCATTTTCGCGGCCGAGTGCCTTCCGCGCTCGCCTCCAAGCCCGGTGAAGCTGTCAAAGCCTCTAAGGGTCCAGAGCCCTGAAGGCTAACATTATAGTGAGTTCGAAAAAAAAAAAAACGAAATTTCTTGATGATAATTTTGAATTGAATACTTTAAAAACTTTTTCTGAGATGTATGTATATGTATGAAAAAATTTAAAGATTAGATTAGTTTATAAGCATATGGTGCGCCGTTTGTTTAGTTATAATTTAGTTTTTAAAACGTTAAAATAAAATTATGCATTTAGCAATGATGGCTCAGTTTGTAGCGTGTACGCACTCCGCGTCAATGACCCGAGTTCGAATCCCTGCAATGAGCCTGAGCATTCGGTGAAAGAAAACATCGTGATGAAACCTTAGCATGGTCGTAGGGACTTTTTCTAATGTCCGTCTGGCTAGCTACAACCCTCAGGTTGAAAATCTGTCACCAAGCACCAATAGGGTGTTCCGGTAGTTGCACTTGAGTGCTAGTCTTCCACTAGTCTTAGTGTCGTATAAATATAGCAGGATTGATGAGTTTCTATGCGCGTCGACGCTAATTGGCTACTGGCTCACGTGCGTATGAGCAGTCACTATAGTCCTACAAGTCCGTGCGCGACCGTCATTATGTGGCGACAGACGTTGGCGGGGACGAGGTAGCCCGACATTACGTACACTAAAGTAAACAGTATGTTGTCTCAGCGGTGTTCTTGAAATAACTACCTACAGCCGCGTGGTAGATAAACACACAATAGGGCTGTGATTCTTGGGTTCCCTACTTACGTATTTGATAATGCTATATTAAATTGTTATTATTATTTTTTTACCAAAATATGCTTACTGCAAATGTTGCTAATAAGTTTTTATTAAAATTATTTTTAAGTATTATTTCTAGTCTAAAAGTGTTCGTTAGTAAGACGGGAGTATCCTTTTTTCAAAATAGAAATATTTAATTTTTTGCTTAGTTTAATAAATCAAAAACAATTAAAAATTCTAAAAACTAGGTAATAGGTAACTAATTTCGACATTAGTTATAAATTATGCAACAGCGGTGCACTCGCGACTATTGTGTACCGAAGTTCACCGAGAATTCAAACTCAAAGTACGTCGTTTCGACCGTTTGTATGAAGATGTAATACTGTTCACTTTAGTGTGCTGTGACTGTGCGATTACGTCGCGGAATCTGAGAATTGACAACTCTTGGAAAATTGTTTTAAACACATTATTGAATACATATGAATTAAAAAAAATTCATTAGTTCACCTTGAAAATGATGAAATAATATTTTTTCATTTAAATAATCAATACGCCACAAAATGCGGCATTATGTCTCGTACGTCATCATTCATTTTATATGTCACAGACAAATAATATTAGGAAAAATTAAATATAAACGATTACTTTTTCCAGATTTGTATTGTTTTAGGTCATTTTATCTATAGACCAATATTACGCAATAATTTACTTTACTTTTTAAACATACAGTCAACTCGTGGATTGGACGCGTTTCCCTTCCCCGCTACATTACCCGCCCCCGTTATCGTAAGTCGCTACACCTATGTATGAATGTATGTATGTACGACCGCGCACGAACTTTTACGACTATAACAACGTTCAGACGGGTAAACTATGCGTGTGGTAAATAGAGATATGCGACTCACAGCCGGTTGTGCGCCTCGATGGGTTGGTAGCCGTGCTCGCGGACCGACAACCGCCGTTTGGTGCTCGCCCACGACGAGACATGCTCGGCGCTCAGCGGACCACCTGAAGTCACAAAACGATAAAACAAGTGCACGACAAAAACATATGAGGTCACGAGAACCAGAGTAGCCTATCTTATTTTCTTCTATATTTTTTTTAAAATGTAACAACTCATGCTGCCATCTATACTAGTATTACGTAAAAAACATATGGACATTTTGGTTATGCACAAAATTCGTCCAGCCGTTTGAACGTGAAAGAGTAACTAACAACTATCCACACAAACTTTCGCGTTTATAATATTAGCAGTAAATTTTAAAGGGTGAATTTATCAAAAAAGAGCAGGTAGACGAACCCGGTTCTCGTGGTTTATCGAGGATAAAGATAACTATTTACCAAACCCATAAAGAGGGAAGATTCGTAACTTCTCCCCCAACTCAAAATACTTCTTGACACATTTTTTTTATTTCCAAGTTCAATAAAATGTCGACGTTCGCCTAAGTTTTCTTTGAAGTGAAGAGGAGCCACAGCACGGTGGTAGGTCATTTCCTAAAGACCATCAAATCTTCAAATCCGTCCGTATCTTTTTAAACCAAACACAAGCCACGGTGAAGCTGTAAAAGCCGTCTGAGGCTTCAGGGCCCTTATGGCTAACAGTATAGTCAAATTAAAAAAAAAAAAAACACTTTCTAAATAAAAAATTAACCGTCACGGGTCGCCAGGCAGATGTAAAACATCTTAGTGTAGATAAAAATAAAATGAAAAAGGAATAAAAAAACACACCAATTGATCCCGAACCACGACAAACCAAAAGAAACCCATTGTGAAGATGTTTATTTTATTACTATATATATATATAGTGGTCGGTGGAACTATTAAAAAAAAAAACATCGAGCAACGCCAACTAAAAACGAAAACGTGGCCATCGCCACGCCAACAATCGGCTAACTCTCTTGTCTCGCATACTGCTTTGCTGCGCCATGGCGCAAATTTGAGTTAACTCAATGCGTCTGCGCAGTAATCTGCGCTTGAGTTATTGAATTGGCGCAAGGAATTTTGCTGAGTTACCCATGACTACTTTACTCCTTCGATAACTTCGATACTTTGATCAAAAAGATAAATTATCACGTTACCAGCAATCGATAAAATGCTATTAAAGTTTTAAGAAACTACGATGTTTATCATTACTACGCGTTTTCCGTCGTCAACGCGAGCGGAGCCGCGGGCACGGCTAGTTGTGATACTTTTTTTGTCGTCCCCATGCGTATAAGTATGCGTACGTACTCGTGTGCAGCGGTCGCAGGTAGACGATATGCGGCGCGGTGTCCGGCGCGAAGGGAAACGCGTTGTTTGCGCCGCCCACACATATGACGTATCCGCTCTCGTCTAGTGGTCGCGCGTTCGCTGTAAAATACACACGTACACGCTACAAAGAGAACAAAGTTATACCTAAAACCATTGTGCTATTAAGTACTACGTACTAAAGACTACGGTCTCGACCGGATTGTTTGAAACACACGTTCGAGTGTATACACTCATACTCGCAGTCTGCGTCGAGCATTCGTTGCGATTACACGTTTGAGTGCTAAATCTTACTTCATAAATATTCCTTCATGTGCACTGAGTTACTGTTTAAACAACTCGAGAAACACAGGTAAAAGTCAAGGAGTGACATTTCATCAGTAAGTTCAATGTCAGTGCCCCGTGCCCCTCTGTTTCAATTGGAGCACAATTATTGTTCATAATAACTGCAATAGTATGTAGTGTACATTACCTCTATGTACCTTATGTCTAAAATACCATACCCTAATAAGACCTATGTAACCCTAACTGTTAATACGTAAAAAGAAATTATGTCTTGAACTTATTATTATGCAAACTATAATTACTAATCTATTATGATTTGCTAAGGATTTAGACCATAGTTGCACTGACCACGGGCCACGTGCAGAGTTGTCGATGTTGTTGTAATAACTTAGAGTGTGTCAAACATTTTCAATAAACTAAATGTGTAAAATATTTTCAATAATTTACTTGTGTAAAACATTTTCAATAACTTACTTGTGTAAACATTTCCAATAACTTACTTGTCTAAACATTTTCAATAAAGTAAATGTGTAAAATATTTTCAATAAAGTAAATGTGTAAAATATTTTCAATAACTTACTTGTGTAAACCATTTTCAATAAATTAAATTTGTGTAAAACATTTACAATAACTTACGTATGTTTATAGTCTGCACCCACTCGCCGGTTTCGATATCGTATATGTCGATATGTGTCGCGGTAAATATCATCAGGTGGGATTCGTTTATCGCTGTAAACATAACACATGTAAACGTACTGAAAATACTGAACAATATAAATACGGTAGCAATTTTTTTTGCTTTATACACAGCATAATAAAACCAGGGTTCCTAACAGGAAATCCTACTTTTCGTTAAACAAATAATTAGATTCATTGGAAGGACATCATTTTCTAGCTCCCTCTCGGTCTGAATTAACACACGGACTCTTGTAAACCCTTATCCATTTCTAATTTAGCATATATACCAATTTATATATCGGATAAAAGCACAAAATTATCTTGATTGAAAAATATCTATACACCATTATTAAAGCAACAAACAGTTTCGTTGTAACCTTTAGTGTTGTTTCGTGTACTATTGTGTAGGGTTGTATTGTGCCTTGCCGTAATGATTTTTTTCTCGTTAGAGGTTTTATCGTTATAGCCACAATCTCAAATGATCGTAAGTGGCGATTTGGTCCAAATCAGCTTTTCAACTTAAGGGTGGTAGCTATCCAGGTGGGCTTTAGGAAAAGCCCCTACCACCATGCTATGGTTTCGTCACGGTGTTTTCCTTCACGGAAAGCTCAGACTCATTGTAGGCATTCGAACCCACGTCGACCGACGCGGAGTTCGTACAAGTTACCAACTGAGCCATCATTGCAGGTCAGATTGTAGGCATAACGATGAAAAAACATGTAGACTATGCCAGTGCGGTGTCGTATTGTATTGTGTTGTCTTGATGTGTCGTGTGGTGTTGTATTGTGTCGTGTGGTGTTGTATTGTGTCGTGTCGTGTTGTCGGTGTGCGCTACTGACCGTGGTGCGCCGGGTGCGCAGTGTACATGAGCTCGGTGTCGCGAGCGCGATGTCCCGCCCGGTCGACGTACAACGCGAGCGAGTTGAACACGAGCAGCGAGTCCGACGAGTTGGGCACGGGCGCGCACGCGAGCGGCTTCGCGCCAGAGTGAGACAGGAACATGTTCACTTGGTTCTCGGGGTGCACCAGCGCTGTAAAACGTCACCAACACAAATGTTTATTTTTTACCCGACTGCGATAAAGGAGGGTTATGTTTACAGAACGTATGTGTATATGTATGTATGTCTATTTCTCTAACACGCTCTGTAGCCTATACGGCTTAATGTATTTTAATATACGAGGTGTAGTTAGATTCGTCTTAATTGTGGAAGTGACATAGGCTTTTTTTTTTGCAATAGGTTTTTCTTTTGATTGCTTTTTAATAAGTCTGCTTTTAGAGAAATTCGAATAAGACTTGGTAATTATGGTTTAATGGTTTATTTAAATGAATTATTACAATTGTCACATGTTATGTTAGATAGCGTGCGGTAGTACTGAGTCGCTTGTGGTTGCGAGCCAACTGACTCGTATATACAATAACATAATATTATACCTAACGAGCGGTTCGGTTGTGTTATCCCGAACACTGCTTGTTACTTTACTAAATGCATAAGAAAACGCTCACATCTTCCGATTCTACTAATAATCTCGACCGATCTTTCGCCGTAACAGCAGCATGACTGTACGACAAAGTCTGCAAACTAATTTCTCTTCAGTGAGTTTAATTTAAAATTTAATAATCTTAAAGGCTATTTCAACTGTGGAATGTGTTTCCTATGAATATCCAAGTATACAACTTTCGGGATTCCTTCAAGCATTCGCCACGTAGGTTCCTTTAGAGCAGTTGAATATTTTGTTTTGTTTAATACACCTGCACCTAACCTTTTGTTTGCATATATCACGTTACCTGTTCAAGTTACGCTTAAAGGAACTTATGTCGTAAGAAGGAGGGAACACACTGGACGGAAGAAGGTAAAACAGCTTGATGGTGAGACAAAGAAAAGATATAGAAAACTTTTTAAATACACATTTCAATTCAGATACCAACTTTCAGGCGGCCGTTATGCGATACTGAAGTTCGAATTATAATACTATATACATCGATAGAGTCGAGCGCATTCAAAAAAAGTTTTTACGTCATCTGCAATTCAGATCAAACTGCTATTTCTCTAATTATCGTGAACGCTGAAGACATTTTCATTTTCTCCCATTACATGAACGTAGTCGAATAGCAGATTTAACATTTCTTTCAAAAATATGTAGTGGAGCCGTGGAGTTTGTAGAACTCTTGAGTAGGATTTATTTGCGTACTCCCGCTACTTCTCTCAGCAAGTTCGGGTCTTCTCTACGTGCCATCGGTTAACACCAATTATCGACGTTATAATTTTACTATAAGGGTATGTAGGCGATTTAACTTGCTTTATAAAAGCTACAACTTGTTTAATACTACCGCAATCACATCATAATTCCTTCTGTAAGTCGATATTATTTCTTTTTGTAACTTTCAACCGATCTAACTTCTCATCTATTGTTATTGTCTGTTTGTGTAAAACTTTTAAATGGCCTTCAGAATTATCTTCATATTATATATTTTTGTTTTTAGCTGTAAGTGTTTCCTTGTAATTGTAAGATAAAATAATAATAAAATAAACGTGAATTAAGTTTCGGGATGAAATTTTGCAGATTCACTTAAATGTATGCAGGCCGCCATGACAGCAGTGACCGTCGACGGATTACGATCTCTCGGTGGTCGCCGTTGTGTTTGGATTGTATTGGGCTTACCATCAGGGGCAGTAGGTACATTTGCTAAACTACTATAAAAAAAGTGAAATTATGGAGATTTCAGTTTGTGATCAATATTCGAGATGTCCGAATGCTCAAGTAAGTTAAAACCGTCAGACTGTATTTGTGCGATAGGATATATTTATTATGTATTTATAATAAAGTATATATTTACATTCTAGAATTTTCCTTTATTATTACAATTTTTCCCATTTGAAAAGTATAAGGCCTGATAGTTGTGAATTCAATAAAAAAAGTAGGTATTGTAAGGGAAGAGAAGTGTGTAAGAGTGATGTTTGAACTAACATAACGCTGGCTGGTCGTTGGGCGCACGTCGCGGATGCGGCAGAGTGTGCGCTGCGAACCCGCCGCGGTACCCGAGCACGAGGCTGCCGGCGCAGAGCTGCACGCTGAGCACAGCGGCGGGCGCGCGCAGCTCCGCCACGCGACACCAGCGCGCCGCCGTCCGCGTGATCTCGAACACGTGCACCACGTGCGCGCTCTGCCGCTTCCACAGCACCGCGAACCCGTACGCCGAGCCTGTCAGCGCGCCCGCCACCAGCGCCAGCGCGCCCTTCGTCTCCGGCACCTTCGCATAACGACGTACTTAAAAAACCAAAACTGTGGGCTAGCCACCCTCCAGATCTCTTACTTCCCCGAAGGGTATGGATACGGACGCTAAAACTCAGAGAAAGAATGATCAGAATTCTACTAGCCAAGTAATTCCTCCTCGTTATCCAGATTCCAGGGTATCCCAGACCTCTGGTGATGCGTGTTAGTGTGTAACTTGCGTGAGGCACGGCTGCCTTTTTTAAAGCGTGCGTCTATTAGTTACCGCACTGGTTACACAACGTGAAAAAAGAAGTTACTCGGCAAGAAAGATGATAGTAATCCTGACATTCACGCCCAGCAACCCAATGATTCCAACCACATACATGCCTGCATCACAGAAGGATTAGGCAGAGGTGTACTAATGTACACCCTCAGTTCACCGAGTATGTTTTTTAGGTCCCAAGTAATAGGGGGCGAGCCATTAATCGGGCACAATTCGAAACTCCAAGCTGCTACTGAGAATTTCATAGAAAGACCCGATAACACTTTGCTCGACCTGAGAATCAAAACCAGGAACTCGAGGACCATAAGGGCCCATGAAAACTCGAACCTCAGACGGCTTTTACAGTTTCACCGGGCTTGGGTATACCGGTATGCACAATGATGACTAAGTTGGCAGCGTGTATGGACTACGCACCGATCGACGTGAGTTCGAATCCCTGCATTGAGCCTGAACGCTCGGTGAAGGAACACATCACGATGAAACCATAGCATGGTGTTAGAGCTTTTTCTAATGCCCGCTTGGCTAGCTACCACCCTCAAATTGATTATCTGTTGATATGGGCCTAGACGTAGGTGTGTTCCGGCAACTGCACACGAGAGCCAGTCTTCCACTAATTAAGCTTAGTGTGCTAACATCTTAGACCAAGATCACATGAGATTTGTGTCCACAGACTAAACCTTATAACGATAAAAAAAGAGATGCACATACATATTACATTGTTGTACAGTTGTACAGTAATGGTTCATGTACGATGGTACCACGCAAGTCTCTTAAAGAAATTTCTCTGTGCCCTACCTTTCTTAAAATGTTATCTCTTATCGTATAGCTTGGTCTACAGTGCAGGTCTAGGGCGGTTGATGCGACGGTCACGAACTATCAAACATATGAAACCGCCAGTTTGCGTCCATATTAAAGACGGGCGCCTGGCTCGATGGACCTGAACGAGATAGCACGCCTAGTTTTCAAACGTTCGTATCAGCCAGTCGCGGTCGCAGTGAAGGTGTAGGCAGCGAGCTACCCAGTGTGCGCGGTTGGCGGGTCTAACAAACCATTTCGGTATTGGCGCTTGGCCTCACCGCGTCTCCGAACAATTTTTTGGGAAATTTAAAAGTACAAATTTTGTAGGGTAAACTTTTAATTCATTTTTTATTTTATTTTATCTTTCTGCCTATATAGACAATTTTGTCAATGTCAAATGTAAAAATTCTTTATATAAAGTATAAAATTCGCCATTTATACCGGTTTTTATTAATTTTGTGCACACACTATCTTGTCTTCAACATTTCCAATTTGAGGATCAAACTGTCTAGTAAAAATAACAAATTCTCATCCACGGTTTGCAACAACTGAAATACATCTATATACTAGAACAGCTCGTGATCCAGTGCACACACTCTCTTGTCTTCAACATTTCCAATTTGAGGATCAAACTGTCTAGTAAAAATAACAAATTCTCATCCACGGTTTGCAACAACTTAAATACATCTATAAACTAGAACAGCTCGTGATGCAGTGTGG
This sequence comes from Saturnia japonica, assembly GCA_033032175.1. NCBI lineage: Eukaryota > Metazoa > Arthropoda > Insecta > Lepidoptera > Saturniidae > Saturnia > Saturnia japonica. Next base: position 3,793,238 of record CM065330.1, read on the forward strand.
CCACTCGCAAGCCCCGTCCGTCGAACCCGCCTCAGTCCTATTCGTAGAGTATTCCCTGGGGACGCACATTATGGGTGAAATATCGATGTGTCTGACATCCGTACCTTGATCGAGTCGACGTCGGCGCAGTCGAGCGCGCGCACCGGTATGAGTCGCACGGCGCGCGCTCGCCCCGCTATACACACGAGCACTTGCTCGATGGGCACGTACGCGAGCGCCGCGACCGGGGCGTGCGCGCGGCGCGTCGTCAGCTCGGCGCGCTCGAGGTCTAACACAGCGAGTCCCGCGTCACCGCCGACGCACAACCGCGTGCGCTCTACCACGCATGCGCACGCAGCGCCACGCACCGCGGCCCCCGCCCCGCCGGCTTCAACCAGCGCGCACGCGCTGTACACCTGCATACGACGCGCGTTTCCATCAATATTGTTTTCCACGCTGAACTGATGGCTAGCTAGCGTGACATAGACTTGTTAAAAAAAATCGATATTTTTGCCAACATATTAGAATTCAAATTACTATTACACTGGATTCCCTTGCTTCTATTAAAACTAAATTAATACAACAAACTAACCAACTAACGTCACTCTTAGAAAATCTGTCCGATATATCGATCATTTTATAATTTCGATATATAGAAATCAATATTGATGCATTAAAATATATCAATACGACGATACAATATATCGACACTTCTTACGTATAATGTGTACATTTTAAAAATATGACAATTCGTATATGGATTTTTGACATTCGTAAAGTCGATTATAGACATATAACTACGTAAAATGGCCGACAGTTATTTAATTTACACCGGCGTATTATTGTATAATTAATTACTTAATATACGTGAAAATTTCATTTTGCCGTACTAAAAACGTCTTTAACAGTTACTATAGTATTAAGTGTAAGAGGTGTCAATATATTGATACTTTCTAACACTCGCAACAATTCTTATCATGACAAACAGTTTCCTCGATAATCAGACTAATTCCTAGATGAAATATTTGCACATATCTGGGTGATCTGACTTACACATTTGTCGGGTAAATTGTTCCTCTTCAATATCCTATGCAGCTCGCTGAGTGCGACCACCCACTTTGTCTTCTCCGACTCTGACTCCGCCAGCATCAGCGTGTGCGAGCGCTTCCCGCCCTCGATTTGCGACGTCGATATCTGCAATCAGACAATGCAAATACACAATTTGTTATCAACATTTACAATACTAAAATAATTTGCCGTAAACTGACATATAATTACTTTATAAATACGAGTAAAGTGGCTGGACACTCAAAAATTAGACTCATCTATCAAAGCTACTAATGTACTAGAACAAGCCTTAACTTCAAAATGGAAATGGGCTGGACACGTATCACGCCTTCAGGACCTAAATGAGTGACGACATGGAAGGGCCCACAAGGAAAACGAAAGAAGAGAAGACCTAATACTACATGGGACGTAGACAGAGCTCACTTATACAGGCGATTAAAATTTAGGTATGTGTTGAAATTTCGAGAATGGTGTGGATTGATTTACGACAGACCGATATCGTTAAAAGAAAGGTAAAAGATTGGAAGCGTGCTATTTTTAGAAATTGATTATTTGTTTGCGATACTTGACGCGATAAGGGTTTCGATATGTGCGTGTTCCGAGAATAAACTCGTCTTATCGACGCCTTTTACTCTACGAGTCGTTAGAGAATTCTACATATTAACAGACATACCTTTAATGTTCGAAATTAGTGTACAAAGCAAATAGTTTGTACAGACCTACTTTTTTAATCACTATACTTACCCTGAAAATACAAGGGATGTCCCGCTTGCTGGCGTGTATGACGTCAGACTCCTTGACCGAGGTGACACTGAACTCCGGATCCCTCATATCAAGAACTTGGCTAACACACACCGAGGGCAAGGCGTTCCTGAAACAAAACAGTGGCATTCATTTCTTATACACACTCATTCATCTCTTTAAGAAACAATAATATCAAGAACAGTTAGTTACCTGTCTTGAGAGATGTCATACAGGAACAACTTAAAATCGCAGACGACGACAAACTGCCGCATCCAGCCTTTCTTCACGCCGCCCGGCTTTGGTACCTGTGATCATTTAAATCATTGTATCATATATAACATAGTAAAGAAATAATTTTATTTACGAATGCAGATATCAATCAGGTGCTTAGGAATATATCTTCAATAGCATGTATATCGAGTTACATGCGCTCTTTTTGAAGTGCGATACGAGTAAAATTCCAAGGTTATAATGACGGAAATAAGTAATTATTCAGAAAGTGCAAAAAGAAAGAACCACGCTATAAAACGAGAGTGAAAAATCTGAGCGATAGAACAAGACAACAATAGTACGCGTCTTCCTCAAGTCTTGTTAATAATCCGCAAGTTGACTGTATGTTTAAAAATTAAAGTAAATTATAGAGTTATATTGGTCTAGAGATAAAAAACCTAAAACAATACAAATCTGGATAAGTAGTAATTGTTTATATTTTTAGTTTTGTCTTTAGAAAATTCATATTTTTGTTCTGCGAGTCACGTGAATATGACGTATATGAATAAAATGAATGATGACGTCCCGGGACCATAAAGCCGCGATTTTTGTGGCAATTTTTTATTGAAATAAAAAAAACACTTTTTATGGTGTATTAATGACAGAAAAAATTAATTATAGGTATTATTTTCAACATATAAAGTGTTTAAAACAATATTTCAAACGTTGTCAACTCCTGGATTGCATGTACCCCCGTAAATGGCTTGGCCTTGGCTAAGGCACTCGTTTTCATATTGTCCTTAATAAATTAATTTTTGCTATCGGCTAATCTATCTAAAACGCATACAAGGCCGCACAATTATTTAGAAATGTAACTCTGTGAGGTGTGCTCAAAATCAATAATATTTATTTAATTTAGGGCTAAGAAGACATATGAATGACAACATATTACCACCGGTTCAGAAAACGTCCACATTTTTTTTTTTTACAGTATTTGTATTGTTTTATCTATTATCATTTTCAGTGGATGTACAGAGAGAGAACAACATTTTTACAGTGTAATTTTTTTATTCATTTCAGTGGATGTACACACATGGATCAACCTTTTGTACAGTATTTGTATTGTTTTATTTATTATAATTTTCAGTGTATGTAGAGTGAGGAGGACTCAGTCATACCTTGACGTATCCCTCGTAGGCGGTGCCCTGGCCGCGCGCCGGGTCGATTCCGAGCGGGCGACGCGAGCGTTCCGGTGGTAACGGGCAGCGCGGGGCGACGCGTGCGCAGCACCGCGTGTGCACTGCGAGCCCGCACGTCTCGCACACCACGCCCTGCCGCGTCAGCCCAATCTAAACACACACACACACATTCTCAACTAACAATACAGCTTCAAGAAATGTGTTAAAGAGATTTCACCGGCAAGAATCCACGACGACATACTTTTTTTATCAAATAAAATAGTAAATAATCATGCAGTGTACCTAATGTTAAATTTTACTCAAGAGGAATTTGTTGGAACGCCTCCTGTGCCAGTGCATGATCTACCACACTTTTTCAACAGTAGAGTAGAACCAAATAGGTTGCGTACTATTGCTATGCTCAACCACTCTGAAAGTTATTCGTTGATATAGATTGATTAAAAGACAATACCAATATTGTGGAATACAGGTACACCATTCAAACAAAATAAAGTTTTAATTTTTAATAAATCCATAAATTTTCCCTCATTAAAACATGTTGAGGTTCCTCTTAATTTGAAACAAATCTTATACATATTATATAAAAATCTTATGTGTGTTGTTAGTAATTGTGTTAGTTCTGAACGACTTCACCTGACCCTTTCACGTAATAAATTTGTTTTATCGAGACGATGATTCATAGCTATGCTAGGACTCAATACGTGGTGCTGTGATCGAAATGGCAGATCGATTTCTGCTGGGCCAGCTAGTAGAAGTATATATATTTTTAGTTAGACCATAAAAACTGACCATGAGCGACGTGCAGTGATTACATTTGGTGGGACTGCTGAACGTTCTGACGAGGAACTGGTGGACCTTCTGCTTGCCAGGCACCGAAGGGCCTATCGATAGTTCCTAGAACATATTAATAAGTTATTAACTTCTTTCTCTTTCTCCCTTTTTCTCTCTTAAAGTGGTCCAAAAAAAAATCAATGGAATACAAATTTTTTATCCCCACTCACAAGGACGCAGGCATACTTTTTTTAAATACCAATAACTTTTATTTTCCTTTTTACGAAGATAAAACAACTCACAGTTGACATTTCACTAGGAGAACTCTTGCTGGAAGCAGGCGATGATGCCCTCGGACCTTCCATTTCATCCTGAGATTCCACCGACCCGCTCAGAGGGCCAGACTGTTGAGATCCGTACATCAGCTGCGAAAAATAAATATTGACTTATATTTTTTAAATCTTTATCTTTTATCCAGCAACAAGACTTGTCGACTTTTACATAGTCAAACATTGAAACAACTTATATGAACATCCACTATTTTATTGGCAGATTAAAATTTAGATGAGTATTATAATTGTAATATAAAGGGCTGCAAATAACCCTAAAATAAGTACACAACAAAAGGGACTCGCCTTATATTATCATTTCTGGGATAGATATTTATCGACCAAACAAACATCGATAAATGTTTATTGTTAATAAACAATATTAAGAAATATAAATAAAACTATTCCGAACTGACAACTTACAAGGGCTTTTTTGAACACTTGTCAAAATAGTATACTTATATTATACACACATTAAATTATTTGTATTTTTGTTGTAAAATTATAAATAACTATAAATCTATTGATGGTCCTTCGAGCCGGACTCGAAATATTTATAGGAAAAATTAACCAAACTATAGAAAAACCTTTAAATATAATTACAAAATATATATATAGAAAAACCCCTTCACCCATTAATACTTCAATAAAAAATAAGTTTATAAATTAAAAAAATACCTTCGAGTTATAATAATGCTGGGTATTCCTGTAACGATACTGCGGCGACATCTGTGCGAAGAAATGAACGGAAACGAAAACAAAATAAAAAACAAGCAAAACAAAATTAGAAAGCGAACGTAAAAAAATAATAGGCGGATACGTTTATTGAAACAAAATCTCGATTTTATACAAAAATATTCCTGCACCTATTGATTAGTCACAAAATGAAAGTTAAGATGGATTCCATGGAGTGTGTCATTTACGTGGGACTAAAAATATAATTATACTTTGATTAATTTCACAAGTTTATATATTTAATTAACTGACTCCGTAGACGCTCTAACCTTGCCGGTAGTTAATAGCTCGACCACAGCTCCACCTATCGAATCCTAACCATCGTCCCGATAAAACAAATACATTATGCGAATATGAGTTCATACGGTTAAGTTGTTCAAAAGTTACACAATCACTAACAGACACACAAAGATTTTTATATTCAAGTTGGTATGTTATCTAGACGAGTTTCAGGTAATGAAGATCAAAAAGCCAGGGGATAACGTGTCACGTTAATAAAGTGAATACTCGAAGTAAGCATCTAAAAATACATTAACGGCTCGATAAATATGGGGACACCATTTAATTTAACATACGGCCATTTAATTCAACACTATGCAAAGTTTATTTTAGGACTTAATATCACTGCATCCGAGGCCTGTCAGTAATGAAAGTAAATACACTACGTGGAACCATCTTAAAATTATTCGATGAAGATGATACTGAATAAACCAATGAATCTGAGCTTTATGATACTTATTATTAAAGAACTTTTGGCATCGAATGTATCGAGCCGTAAGTACCTTTTGTTCGTTTATAGACGCAACATTATCGTAGTGTCTTTCCGTAGGCGCTTCCTTCAGGAACTGATCTAGATAGCTCATCTGTGACGGCGGTCGATCCAGAACTGAAAAATAATACAGTCTCATCAGAAAAGTACGTAAATAAAAAAATGTCCCATATCTGACAAACCAAAAAAAAACCGATACAGGAGAGAAAAGTTGTGAAATGTGAAAAAAAAATCGTTAGACCTTTTTGTCACATCGGACGTCAGATGTGGAACACAAGTTTAAAAGTTACAACAAGTATGGCTACTTAGATAAACACATACACAAATGTAAAATTACAAAAATTAGACTATGAAATTTTTTTTAGGTGTGTGTGCGTATAGGATAAAATTAAAAACACATAAAAACCAATCCCAACCTTAACCGACAATCACAAAATGATAGCAGAAATAGTACAATAGTTTACTTAATATTATTAGTAAAGTCGGGTACAAATGGTTTTTAAAAGAAATTATAAATAATAACTGAAGACTTTATTTTTTAATAATAACAAGAAATTCTTCTCGACTATTCTCCCCAGACTCCAGAGCAATATTTATAATACAACATAAAAAAAAGAAATACAAGATTTCAATCATACAACTATCATAATTGTGAAATAAAAATATTTCTTTATTTTTCTTTAAAAGATTTGTGGTATTCCTTAATCAATGGTGATCAACTATTTTATTTAAACTAAGGATTATTTCTCCGTAAGGCAAAACACTTTCTTTGTACCCGACTGTATAATCACATTTAACAGTGTCTTATATGTCATGCCAGACGCGTAGTTCTGTACTGTAAAAGTAGTCAAAAATAAAATACAGTTGGTCTTAATTTCATATAGTGAGACGAAATCGACATGAAGGGTTATTTATATGAACGCTGCAAATATAAAGTGGGACTTGTTTTATTTTATCATTACCGCTTAGTCTCTTCCGAAAAGTACCATATGATACATATGCCCAATTAACATGTTTTTATAAAATATTTACTCTACATAAAAGTAATGTGTGTCTATAGAGACAAATATACATTTATCTCACTCTATCTTTAGGAGAAATAGGTTAGTGCAAGTGTGACTGTCGCGCCACGCCTTCCTCTCAATTCTTTCTTTGTCTAGTATGACATCATATAAGTCACTGCATTTTAGTCAACTGAAACGGGGTCTAAGCATGCACATAATCATTGGACGCTTACACGAGTCTGTACAAACTAAGATCTTTAGGCGACAAGCCAACACATGACAATATCACGAATTGGGTGAAAGTATTCCGTTACAATTTATTTATTGGAATGCACTACATCTGTTTGTTTATTTTTTTTTTTCATTCGTTCCAATGACAAACAACCAGCTTACTAAATCTTCATTAAATCAAATATATCTAATGGATGTATTTTTTTTTTTCAATCATCAGATAGCTTTAGAATAATAATTTTAACAGGTAACGTATGGAAAACATGTCAAAATTTGAAATTGATTCCTCAAATAAAGTTTTCGGTATTATTGATAAAACAACCCTAGAGATCTATGAAAAATAAAGGTATTTTTAATTTATAAAATTGTAATTTATTAAAACTAATAATTTTAAGTAATGGAAAGTATCTATAAACTATGGTACTTCGTAAATTAAATAGACAAAGGGTGGAAAATTCTGATGTAAAAAAAAACAATAATTTTTGTATTATAAGACTTACGTTTGACATTGGCTAAAACGACAAAAAAAATCTAAAAGGTTTATTTTTATACCTGTTCTGAACTTGATATTTGGAAGTATGTGTTGACTCGTTTACCAAGGAATAAAAAAATGGGTACGTGTACGTATGTACGCGAGTCAGAAATTATACTTCTTTTGAGTCACACTCTATAGTGACGTTATAACATCGAGTATTGCTATCTTCACTACAATAAAACAAGACGTTTAGCAAATAACGTCATAGTGTAGACTTTTTGTTAGAGTGTACTCGCGCATTGTAAAGACTTAGTCTCATTATTATTTAACCCCCGACGCAAACAGGAGCGTTTACATGTGTATTTGTGTGTCTGTGGGACTTTTTGTCAACAGTTTGGGGGTTTTTGTAACTGTTTTAATTTTGTTTTTTTTTAAGGTGACTTTTTTTCGATCTGACTATATTGTTAGCCGTATGGGCTCTCAAGACACCTTTTACAGCTACACCGGGCTTGGAAGCGAGCGCTTAAGGCACTCTGCTGCGAAAGCGTGGCAACGAGCTCAAGTGTGTCAAAGGTGACCGAACCTCGGCTTGGGCTGTTCCCACATGTGCAACACCGCGATCTGTTTAATTTTCTATCCGAAAAGTAACTTCATCGAAGTTATACTTAGCTATGACTCAAGTAAATCTGTTCAACCGTTTGAAAGACTATCAGCTCTTTTCTATTTGACAAATGGATCTGAGCATCTTCCATAAGTCTGATCGAGTCGAAATTTGGTATTCTGTTACTTCAATGACATTAGAAGAACATGGTAATCTGAACCTGATGCTGCAGCATCATATAGAATCTGCCCAACTCATCACCAACTTGCAGTAGAGGCATCGTGTTTCGGCTCACTGGAATATTCTCAATAAGTTATTTGTGTCAGGGGTATTTTTCAAATTACATTTTTTCTCAATGCACCTAAAGAAGTATAACTTGAAAAAAGTAGAGATACGAGTAATTTAATTAACAATAGTAATTAAAAACAGATTAGTCAAAGATCCTAAACGCTTATACAAACAAGTGTTAAAGGAAAACCCAATCGCTAGCGCGTTATGCGTAGTCGTGGTTGGACGCCTCCAATCATTAGAGTCACGTTCATACCACCCGTAATAAGCTCAAGCGAAAGCGAAGCGATTTGCGTTAAAATAGATGGATGTATGTTTTCAATTTTTTTTTTTCCAACTTGCCAGCGACAATCACTGTTCTCGAGTCGTTTTTGTAAACAAGTTGTTGACTATAATTAAAATTATAACAATAATATACTTTAATATACGATACAGAAAGTATAAAACTATAATTGATTTTTTTAATGTTTATTTCGTATTGCATATTATTTTACTCAATGGAATGGTACGGTAAATTCATCTTAGATTAATGACTTATACAAGTATTTGTAAAAACAAAAAATATATTGATATTTTTAAAAACACAAAAACACTTGAGGTCAAAGTAGCATCTTTACATTAGAAACACGTTATTTTAAAAATATTTAAAAAATACAATTTTTTTTTTTTTTTTAAATAATAACATGTATGTGTACACATGTAATAACATATTAAAAAAAACGACCCGCAAAACAATGATATTGCCGTATGTAAGAGATTCAATTTGTTTCTTTGACACTTGCTCGTATTTACAAAATGGAATGGCGGAAAGGAATAATGAAACTAGACGAATAGAATACAAAAAAAAACTACGTAAGTAAACAGCACAAAGACGAGAATATAAAAAACTTACACCTTAAGTATTTTAGTAACAAAATCTGTTGCCAAAGTGTCGTCAGTTAAATTGTATAACAATTTTCGGATAATCTTTGGTCGCAATGCTAGGTGGTTTATACTTTTCTATACTACTATACGGCCATGCCATCTTCTGTAGTGCTATAGAGAGGGGAAGTCGGGAAAAAGCGGTCGAGATATTGGAGCAAAGATATATTTAAATCAAAATCCTCAAATCGCATCACAGAAGAAAACCAAAATTAATAATAACACCGTCAAGCGATTCGACCCACAAGATTGATTGAAACCCGATTTTGAACCTGCTTTTAATGATAAAAACATTAGACTAAAACTTTTATAAGCAAGAAGAATTTTGCTAATTTTAATTAGTACATAAATATGAAAACGCATTTATATCAATTTCACTTGGGATACAAGACAATTTTATTACAAAAAAAATAAAACCAACTTCAATCATTTTGAAGAGTTTTCTGGTGTATCTTCGCACTCACCAAAAGGTACCCCTTTACAACAAAAAATAATTATCTAAATCGGTTTATTAACAAAGAAAATATGACTGAACATCAATAAAAAAACAAAAATATTCGAATTGATAATCTCAGTATTTTCTTGAAGTCAGTTAAAAACTAGCATGCGACCAAAAATGGTTCTACTAATTTTGTCAAAAATTTAATTTTCAGATCATTTCTTGAATAAACAAGCTATTCATACATTATTTTTTCTCCCGTAAAATTTTTAACCGCCTAATAAATGAAGTCCCCTGCTTTCAAAATATGATTTATATAATTATTATTGAATTTAAATGCACCGACTGATCGAAACATCAGATTCAGATATTTGAAGTAAACGTTTTAGGCCTGCGAAAAGAAACTTCGATTATCATCATTCTAGAATGTTCCCCAGCAAACGATTCCCCATTATTAGTAAAGGTAGGGGGTAAAACAACAGATAATGTTACTGAGGACAAAATGAACACACAAATCACATACGTAAAATCTACTTCTAAATCGGTTAACTAAGAAATTTGGAACCAACCGTTTTCTTCTTTACCGCTCCAGTAAGCTGAAGATTTCGCCGATCCCTGCCTCGCTGCTTGCGTACAACTTACGTTTTTAATTATACGTTAAATTATTAAATATATATCATTCAACTCGAAGATTTTCGACTATTATTAATTATAATATAAAATTAACACCTCACATCTAACATCAAGACAATAAAAGTCAAGCTTGCTTTGAATTATTTCCTAAGACAATAACAAAAAAACTTATAAACAATAATTTAAAAAATCGATAATGATATAATAATTTTATTATTAAAGGCAATATTTGGAAATTATTGGTATTTGTTTGAACAAACTAGACGTTGAAATCTATATACACATATAATTATAAAAGAATAACTAACTTTCTGACAGACTTCTGACAAACAAGTCAGGCTAGGATTATGAATATTTGCATGCGAGTTCCTTTTATACTGTAAATGAGCACTAAGGAAGAATTTCGGTAAATTCAACCCTTAAGGCGGTGGAAATTGGGGATGAAAATTTGTATGAAAATACGACCTTTTTGAAGATAAATCTATGTAAATTGGTCTTTAGCAATTATTAGACTAAGCCACAGCTAAGCGTGACGTCCATTGATGAGGCGGTTGGTCTGTTCAAATCAATTGAATCTTATTAATTCATTTATGCTACGATGGGAGTGTACTAGGGATATACTAAGATGGGGTGGGGTTGACATATGAAGATGTCTAAAAATTAAGAATAAAAAAATATTGGAACCATTTTCGAACAAAAGTAGAAAAAGAAAGAAACTCATTAAATCAATGGTTTGGAGCAAGGTGCAACCCTGTATAAACTTAAATAAAAAAAAAACTCGTACACAACAGAACTTTTAATAATGTTTCGAACAAATAAACCGTGTACAAAGCTTCACTTTGACACCAATAAAATTTCGACATGCGCCTATAACGCAAGATTATAAATTAAATTTTCTAGTATAGCATCGAAAATATCGTCTATATATACATTATACAATAAATAGTATATGACTCCAATCATTCGTTATGTACTAAATAATCGTCCAAAATTTGGTATAAAGTAATCAAAGAATGTAAAAAAATTGTTTTTACAATTTTAAAAATAAATTATTAGCAAAATTTTCGATGTATACCAGAATCTAATTTTATAATTTACAATATAAACGTAAATAAATGCTGAATAAATGTGATATATAGTATAAATTAAAACATAATTAAAATGCAAAAAAAAATGCTAATATAAGAAGGATATTCATTTATCTACTAGTGATTAAGACTACTGACTGGTTTCATTTTCCATTTTACTATGAATTAATACGCTTCAATTACATATTGCGAAACAGTTGACATACATGAAGTACCTCGTTTGGATCCTCTATTGGATAAATTAAATAAAAACAATAATAGAATTTATATTCATAAAGGAACATTTAATTTATTTCTTTAAAATTACTAAAACTTGAAACAAAAATCTTTAAAATCACTGTTAGATTAAATATTTTTCTAAATATGTATAAATTTTTGTAAATCATGAAAATTTTCTTCAGTAAAAGGAAAACGCTCAACTATATAAGAAACAAGTCAGTAGTCTTAACTGGCAACAAAAAAAAAGAAATAAGAATACTGAGATTCTATGACTGATCTAAAAGCACTTGCAGTGCCGTGTCTAAAGTACACCTTGATAGACGTTAAAATAATCAGTGTTGTGATAAATAATTTTTTTTTACGAAAACAGTCTTAACCAGCCTGGAACTTAATATGTCACAATCATACTCTATCACCATAATAAAAAAAACAGTTAAGCTGTCTCCAGACTGTAAGAACTAAAATCAAGAATAAAAAAAAAATTGTATTCTGCACAGGAATAACCAATCCATATTATAAATAAATAAAATCCGTGCAGCCAATTGGAGACTGAATTTTAAAGAAAGAACAATAATAGAATTTTTTAAAATCTTCACAACAATAACCACGGAGTTTTTGAGCACGATCTTAGGCCCTGGCTACACGCTCCGTCTTACCTACGAGCATGCCTTTACAAAACAGTTTGTGCAGGTAAGAGCGTGCGTGTGGAACGGCAAGACGGTAGTTCGCGCAGGCGGCTTGTGCAATCGTTGACATGCTGATTATTGGACTGCGCAGTTTTGATTTGCACGGTTTTACCTGCGAGTTTACTTGAACGTATGGCCGGTCATTCAAGCCGCGCTTCAGTCTGGCAATATTGTTTTACGACGACACACGTCAAAATGAGTGATATACGATGTCATTCGAAGGAATTTTTAACTCAATTCATAGAGTTTACATACAAATCGTTGCCGGCATTGTGGAAAATTAAGAACATATGAATATTCTGTTTTGTGCTTTGCACAGTCCAGTTTGCACGAACTTACCTGTACGTGTGGCCACAGTGGTGTTCCGTCTTTTTTGTACAGTCATGACTTCACAATTTGGATTGCGTAGGCAAGACGGAGCGTATTGCCACGATCTTAGTTTATCTTTTACTTTTTCTTCATAAATTTACATTAATTGACACTATATTTTGTAATATCATCTATATTTTGCTTAATAAAGCTTAATAATTAGGCACAAGTGAAGTGAATTGGATATAATAACATGGACCATGAATTCTGAATTCACGAAACCCTTTTTAAAACGTTCTACTAACAAGGGTGCCCATTTTGTTAGAACACAGAGATCCTCAACAGATATTAACTTTGTAAATTGAACCAATTACTCACTTGATAATGGCAGGAATTATAATATATACAATATGTATTAAAAACTCCATCGAATCCGAAAAGGGTATATAGGTACCCCAATGACTTTACCAAAAAAAAAAAACTCAAAATTTTATTTATTATGAAAATAAAAATGTTATTGCGATTTAAAATTAACATATATAGTTTCAGTTTCCCTAAAATTTAGAAAATTTTCAAAACGTGATAACACCGTGGCCAGCCCCGGCGCGGCGCAGCGGTACGTACTTTGATAGTACAGCGGTACCCTGCGCCACGCCGCCTGTATTGCCATTGTAAGTTTCCTCATTTAACTATTTTTTTTACATTTAATTAGGGGTAATTTTTTTACTTATAATCTGAGATAGATAACATAAACAGAATATAATCTCGATACCTAATAACACCTTCACGGATCCGACGAGGTTTTTAATACATACTATATAAATACAGTCTACAGGTAAAACTCTAAACACGTCACCGCAAAACTAATCTAACACAATGAATAAATAAAAAGCCTACATTGTGCTATAAATATTAATAATAATTTCTCTCGATAATAAATGTTCCTACATCAGTATGTGTATGTGTGTTTTATTGTGAAATTATCATTATTTTATATTATTACATTGTTTCTCGAATTACCTACACCATTTTGATATATGAAATAAAACGACAAGAAAATGGGCATAACTAAGTACATAAACGAAATTGACACATCATTGATATGATATTTGAGTATTTTATAAAATAATGTTATAAAAAAATTAGAGTTTTTAAATTAAAAAAAATTACAAACTTTAAAAAAATGTGCAGACAAGTCTATATGACAACTCGTCATAATATTCTCGCATTTATTATAGTAATTCAAATTAACATATTAATTGAAAATCAAACAAGTGCCAGAAAATGTTTAAAAACAAATTGATGTAGAAATTAAACACACGAAAATCAATAAAAATATAAATAAATACACCATTACGATATACAAACAATAATGACTAGTTCGCATGGTCGAGGTAAAAAATCATATATTCCCCCTTTTAATATCTTTGGTAAAAAAAAACAATAGTTTTTAGACTAGAGACTAAATTTTTCGAGACTAGAAAAAGTTTTTACTTTGGTGAGATTATAGGAAACAAGATTGTAAAGGAAAGCAGATCGATTTTAATACCAGAAAATATAGTACAAATTCGACAAGTTATCACAACACTAGCAGTCCAAGTGGCAGTGCATGGGACTGAGGAAAAGCAAGTCGAATTGTGATATTCGCCACAATCATATATAACTGAGTTATAAAACTAGGCATAATCAAAATTTTATTTATCAATAAAATGGCGATAGAAATGCTAACTCTGAACCGAAAATATTCTCAAACTTTACCTATAAAACCATAGACAATATCACTATGATTATATATTGCTACAACCGCATCTATGTCTATCGTCACGAATAAATGCGTACTGAATCTTGTTTTGCTCGCTAAAAAGTTAATGTGGTGCTCACATTAGCGGCTTCTTAATTTTAAATTAATTATAGTGCAGTAATGCAAGATGGCCCCAATACACATTGTATTAACTAAATTTATGGATCGATCGTCATTTTTTTTTTTTTAAATCTTCGTCTTTCTTTGGTACATATATGCTGTGCTTCAAAACTATGTAACAAATCCAAAACCATTTCTTCGTTCAACTCCATTATTTGGAAACGGCATCTAATAAGTTCGAGAATAGTTAAAACAAACAACGGCAATGCGCTAACAGAACCCCCGAACTTTCGCGACGATATCCGGTAATAGGGATGTGCCATATTAGAAAAATATCGACGCCAGATAAATATCAAAAAAAAAAAACGATGTTTTGGTTTTACCCAAGACGTAAGCAACCTTTTTTGTTTTTATAGGTGCTACCTTAAATTTTAAGGAACCAAATATCAATGTCAAAACATCGATGTTTTCAAGCTCAGCATCATTACTCTCGAAACATCGATAAATATATATCATTCCTAGTCGATAATGGCTGGTCACATCTGCATGTATCTTTCGATTGTACTAAGCTTCGTGACGAAAGACGCAGTTGTAGCCCTGTCATATGACATATACATCAATCGTATATCTGATGGTAGACAAGGATAGCGACACCCCATATACATGACGTCATACCTATGAACAGAGGTATGTACGGTCTCAACCATGCACGAACTGACATTAGAATAACAATTTATAGCACAACGCAGGCGAAGATACACAAGAGGAAAAATTACATTTAAAAAAAGAAACGCGTTTAACACGTTCAATAAATGCCACAAATAATACATCATCGTTAAATTGAGACCATATACAATAAAAATTAACCGCGCCATTTTCCATAAAAAAAAAATTAACGATCGAATCGACAATTCAAAGATCACAGACCAATTTCAAATTTCACACTCAGAAAAAAATATTATATAGTGTCCATAGACAATGCCAGCGACATTATAGTGCACGGCAATGGTGAAGCACAGTACGTGTCGTTTCATTTATTTCCGTTTTTTTCGGCGAGGACGACGTTGGACTTTGTGTTGGGATCCCAAGAGTCCATTTCGACATGATCGGTGTTTATAGTGGAAGACGTGCGTGACGTCATACGTCACGAGTCGATAACGTAACGGTTTCATATTTTGTGTATTGGATGGGATTGTGCGGTAACATGGAACGAAAACAAAAAGAAACGGTGCACTAAATAAACGTTATTATATACTTATATTATACAAAACATGTGCCAATAATTTTATAACATATTAAAGTTACTTATCGATGATTAGATGCTAAGAGTATGTTACACATAAGGTAAATAGTTCTCCTTCTTTGTATAAATAAAATGCATTTTTGTAATAATATTAACTGCACTAAATATGGCTGGTCCTAAATAAATAAAAAATATCAAATAGTTGAACTATATTGACAAACGTTAGAATAATTTTCTGAGCTTCTATATTATATTATTTATAACATAACATACTATCACGCATGTATCCCCGAAGAGTTAGGCAGAGGTGTACACCCACAGTTCACCGGGCATGTTTCTAAGTCCCATTTAATAGGGGGCGAGTCTATTGCCAGTAATCGGGCTCAAAATCGAACTCGAAACTGTTACTGATATTTCATAGAAAAACCCAAATTAACACGTTGCTCGAACCGGCAATCGAACCTAGAACCCCGAGCATAGCAGATAGAAAATAGAGTGACAGAGCTGAACCTACCGTAAATTTAATTTCAATTTTTTTTTTTTTTTAAGTTCGTCAAAACTAATATATAAAATTCCGCTATGGAATTGCAACACGTACCTTGGCTCACGCACGGCCATTCGCCTCCACGCGACTTGGGGACGCACTCCTCTAACTCTCCTGTTTATAAGCACAGTTCTATCTCTTTCTCTCTCTAGCCAGGTACCCATTTTCCATCCATTTTGCGTCAGAAATGTTTAATTGCAAAACGTTGCAGTAATCTTGTGATTTTACACTATTAATCGCGACAAAGAAGAATCAATGAACATACTCTTAGCTTCTAGCCAGGTTTTGCTTATGTAATACGATCGGATAACGTTAGCAGTGTACTCACAGGAGTTGGTCGGCTGGTGGGGCGCATCGAGTCTCGTCTGCATGTCGCGGATGTGCTGCTCCTTGCGTTTCATATCGTGAGCGAGTGAGTCCAACCGTTGCCGGGTCTCCACTAACTCTCTGTAATTTACGTCATCTTGCACTTGTACTATCATTTATATATCACACTAGCTTCTACCCGGGTCGTCGTTTGCGTGGACTTCAGAATTGGGTATTTACTGGTATAAAAAGTATCCTATACGTTGACACGGATAATCAGTTATCCACCATACCAAATTTCATCAAAATCCGTCCAGTAGTTTATTTATTTATTTATTTATCATATGCATATATTACAGATTATAAACAAAATAAGAATAAATTGCAAAATTTTACATGTAGCTTATAATCCAATTTATTAGTGCACAACAGTTGTAGCTATTCCCAAAAGGAAAAAAAAAAGAAGAAAAATTCGCCACACATGCAGAATTACATTATATAGAATATATTAAAATACAGTAAAGTATTTTAGTTAAAGCCCGATGTGTGCTGTGACGATATACATACACATAGACAAACAAAAAGTTCAAAAATCGGTTTTTTGGTATACATACCAAATCAAAATACAATTATACAAATTGATTAGCTAGAAGGAAGGGAAAAGAAAAGGCAGCGCGTGAACTGAATGTTATCTATATTGTACAAGAAGTACAAAGGAACAGGAACTAATAAGAAATGACAATATAAATGACAAATAGACAATAGTGTTGCCAGACATCAACATAAAAAAGGTACTGAGCTGCGTTCATATTCCAACAATAATATCGATTACTATCTTTACACCACCATTAAAATAAACAAAAAAATATTTAACGTACAGACCACAGCTTCGTTAAAATTTTATTATAATTATGTATAGACTGAATTTTTTTTATAGTACTGATAAACTTTATAAAATTAATTTGAAAAGATAAGCAATGATGGCTCAGTGGTAGCGTGTAGTCATCGTATCGATCAACATGAGTTCGAATCCCTGCAATGAGCATGAGCTTTCGGTAACATAAAAAATCATGATGAACCGATAGCATGGTGATAGGGCTTTTTTTCTATTGCTCGCCTGGCTAGCTACCACCCTCAAGTTGAAAATCTGTCATCAAAGACCTTATAGGTGCGTTCCGGCAGCTGCACTTGAGAGCCAGTCTTCCACTACACTCAGCGTGTGCACCATCATGGGCGACATCGTCACTTAAGTAAGGTGAGATAGTGGCAACAACGCTTAACCTATAACGATAAACATGAAAATTAAAAAAAAAAAACTATTATTCTGAAGGTCGAAGTCAATGAAATTAAATTTGTATCACCCTTGAGGTATTCCCTTTCCAACGAAAAAAATTATCATCTAAATCGATTTATAAACGAAGAAGTTATGCCTGAACCTCCATAAAGAAACATTCGAATTGAGAATTTTATCTTTTTTTTTAAAGTCTGTTATAAAATAAGCAACTGGAAACGGTACCTCTGGCTAGCTAGCAGTTCTGCACGCGTTCGACTAAGTTCCTCGCCGACCGCCTGCTTCGCCTGTATCTCTGAGTGCAGCGACGACTGCAGCGTAAGGATCTCCATCTTGTCTAGTTTCTGCGATCGGCGGTTCCGCCAGCCGCCCGTGCCGGCAGCACCCGCGCCCGCTCCCGCACCCGCCGCCGCCACGGCGGCGACAACAGCCGGCGGGGGCGACGCCGCCATCGACGTGCGGGAACCGCTCGCTGTTACGCAAACCCATGGATCTTATATCATATGAATTCTCATAAAACATTTATAACATGTGTGCAGTAACGTCGGTGATACTGCAAAACGGGCTATGTCACTATGAACAGATTTTACTGGAGATAAACAGAACCTTTTTTTTAATATATGCTAGGTGTATGACATGCATATCATTGATAAAATCTATATAATTTTATAAAGGTTACTCCTGAATATGGATCTAATGTGAAACTAACTAACTATGAAATAACTAGAAATATATAATTCATTTATATCGCAGTATCACCGACGATAAAAGTATTCACATAAAACACAATTTTTCATCAGTCACGTATTTTTACCCGACTGCGAAAAAGGAGGAATTATGTTATACGAGCGTATGTATGTAGGTCTATTTCTTAATGAATTTTAGGATATGAAGTGTCGCTAGATTCGTCTCAATTGTGGAAGTTGTTTACGCCATATCATCATAATATTTAAGTACGATTTATAGGAATCAAATAAAAAGCAAAGTGGTTTTGTTGCAATCGAGTTTATTGTTTCGTTTTAATTAATAATTTAGTTATTTTCTTATTCATTCCAGAAATTTTTAGTGCGTTCGTCCCACGTATATATCGTTTTTCAATTGTCAGTAATTCAGTGAACATAATTGAACCAATCAGGGCACATCTTGAATAAATTGCTAAATAAATTTCTGGTTCAAACTGGAATCGACAAACCTTGCACAAACATCGAACATTGACACCGGGACAGCAACTGTTACGATCTATTTATATATTAAAAAAATAACTATACTAGAAATATCTGGAATAGTCTAGAATTAACCACAAACATCGAGTATATATTCGCAGGAAAAGAAAAAGCGTCGCGGATCACGCACACATTAAAAACTTATCGTTTCAATTACGTAAACAAACAAACAATACGAAAAAAGTATAATCACCATGTTTAAGGTACTCCAGTTCCTCGGTCATTTTAGTAGCGAGGGCTTGTAGGTAACCTCGAGCCTCCTTCTCATCTGTCACCCAACGTATAATATCTGCCAGCTGATCGATAACAAAAAAAAACATTTTAACACACAATATATGGTAACTTTTCAAAAAACGTTAATTATTAGTCATTAAAGTCTTATAAAGTTAAATGATATATTTCATTTAATAAGGTCGGGGGAAAAAGTTTCTTCGCATTTTTTTAAGAAAACTCAAGACATATTTTTTTTTCGAAGTTTATTTACATTTCTTTACAGTATATATGTGCCGATTTGTTCGATGACTTTCTGACATTTTGTATGTAGAGACATGATCCCGTTGCTGTAGAATCTTTAGGACTTCTGATTTTTAAAAAAACACGACAAAATATAGTTTTGGCAGTCCTCTTTGGATGTTAACCTTACAGAACCTAAAGAATTCTGAAGAGACCGAAACAGGTGAAAATCTGAAGATGCAAGGTCAGGGCTATATGGTGGATGTACTAACACCTACCAGCCAAACTCTCTTAATTCTTGCTGAGTGGCTAAAAATGTGTGTGGTCTAGCGTTATCGTGAGGAAAGACCACACCCTTCCTGTTGATCAATTCCGGCCGCTTTCTCTCAACTGCTTCCTTTAATCTCATCAGTTGTTGGCAGTAGAGATCCGAATCGATGGTTTTGCCGGGCGGTAAAAGCTCATAATGAACAATGCCCTTCCAGTCCCACCATACACACAGCATCACCTTATTTCTAGTTAGCCCAGGTTTAGCCACAGTCTGTGAAGACTGGCCGACCTTAGACCACAACCTTTTTAGCACGTTCTTGTCGTACGTGATCCGCTTTTCATCGCCAGTTATCAATCTCTACAAAAACGGCTCGGTTTCATTACGTCTCAATAATGAATCGCAAATGAGTACACGGTTCATTAGGTTTCTTTCAGTGAGCTCGTGTGGCACCCAAATATTGAGCTTTTTGGTATAGCCAGCTTTCTTCAAATGGGTTGCAACTATTGAGTGGTCAATTTCCAGTTCTTCAGCTACATCGTAACTACGGATAAGCCGATCTTGCTCCAGTTTTTCAAAAATGACGTCCATTTTATTCGTTACAGGGCGACCAGAACGAGGTGGCATCTTTAACATCATAATTTCCGGACTGAAAACGTTTGAACCAACTTTGCGCTACTCTTACTGACACTGCATTAAGTCCATAAACATCACAAATTTTGTTCGCTGCTTAAGTTGCATTTTTGCCTTTTTTGGAATAATATTTTAAAATGTATCGAATTTCTTCATTATATTCACTCATTTTTACAGAAAGAAAAACAAATGAAAAATAGCGGGAAACAACTTTTTTCTTTTTAGTTTTTAATGTAACCTTTTCAATGATACCAAAACCATCCAGATACAAATAGTACAGCCAAAGAAATTTTATAACAAGTTTATAACTACGATATGCGAAAAGACTTTTTCCTCGACCAACGTCTAAAGCAGAGGTTCCCAGACCTTTTTTCTCATAGATCACTTTCAAAATGTAGCTGGTTTCGGTGGACCCCTGCAGCTACATTTCTACCATATTCCCAAAACTCGACAAACAATGTGAAGATTAGATCTAATTACGTCAATTTGAATTGCGACCGAGTTCGGCACGTTTTTACAAGTAACAGTCGCTGAGCTTCTTAAAATATTATCTGCCTACATTGATATCACAGTCTTCACTATCGAAAGCAGACAAATTTTCGTGGACCCCTGCTTACCAATTGGCGAACCCACATTTTTTCGTCACGTCGTCAAGTCTCCCGTGAACCCCTGAACGTATATATTTTTCAATTGACGCGCTAACGATACCACAGACCGCGTGCATGCACTGTTAATTGGTATTTCGCTTGACTATTCTTTTATTTATAAATATAACTAAAGTGTCTAATAGTACATCAGATTACATAGGGCGTGTCATCTCTACTACATCTCGGAGACTCGGAATCCTGAACAGGGTGAAACGGGTTTTCACTCCCGGTCAACAAGAAGGCACAAGTTCGATCGTGTATGGAGGAATTCTTTTCGCGTTTCTGGGATGGTTCCGCAAAATACCTCCTCGATGCTTTGGACAGGTTGCAGAGACAGGCTGAGCGTGTTCTATCGTCTGTATCCTGGTGCGTGCACAATCTCTCTTATCTACCTTCCACAACAGAATCACACACGTTAGCCTTCAGTCACAGTTTTACGGTAACCTCTATCTCGGCACGAATTAAAAAGTTCTCTATGTCATAACTTTGTCATACCGTAAAGTTTATTCCCTTCTTTTTACGACATCGGGTCCTATAATCGTAACGTGAAGTGATACTTATGCAGGCCGGGATGACAGCGGTGACCACTGATGGATTTGGATCTTACTGTAGTCGCCGTTGTTTGAACGGTGCTGTGCTTACCATCAGAGCCAGTACAACCAATGTGCTGAGTTATTACTTTAAAAAAAATTGGTCGCCTTTAAACTCTTAAAAATATACATATATGTAACATGAAAGCGTACCTGCGACTCCCAGTGCTGCATGGTGTCCCTCTTCGCTCTTAGATCTTCCAATTCCATTTCCATTTGTCTGCGTTCCGATTGCCAACGTCGTCCGTTTTCAGCCATCTTTTTCCAATATAAATATCGTAATTAACGAATAAATAATTACAATAACTTAATATAAATTATTTTCGAACGTTACAAAAATATTTGGAAAAGTCTAGAATTCACTACATACATCGACTACTTACAAACATTCTTAGGTAAGATAAGACATCGCGGTCGCGCAGAACATGCACACATTGAAATTTTATTGGTTCGATTACGTAAGCAAACAAATAATAACTAAAAATAACTTGCCTAGTTTCCACCCTTTCTTTAAACATTACCGATAATGAATCAAGGTCACTATCGATCTTTATTACAGCATTTTCTTAACCACAGATATAACAATATAACAATAGATTTACGTTGTCATACTTTTATATATTCCTTTAACAACTCTGGTTTAAAAGAAAAAAAAATCTATATTCATGTTACTCCGGAGAACTTATACAAGGCAGTGTAGATAATAAATGTTTTTTAGACTTACAGCATCGAGGTCTTTAGCCAACTTTCTGTTCTCGTTAATGAGCATTTGCTTGTCTTCTGTGTCGTTCATTTGTTCGATACGGCGACTCTCTAGCTTCTCTTTGGATGTTTGTAGCTGAAAAATACAATAATTATGAAAAATGTCGCTTGATTATGTATTTGATACCTTAAGAGTATCTAAGGTCATGAATTATGTGAACTTAAAAATAGATTTTCTCTAAAAATATATTGTGTTTTATCGATTGGTAACTTGTCTATTTTGTGAACTTAGATGATGTTAAAAAGTTGAAAAAAAAGGGTCAAATTAAGACCCGGTAAAGTCACGTATAGGAAAATAAAGGGATATAGTCCGGCCAAATAGAGATAAACACTTTCATACCAGTTTTGACATTAGCATCGACCTTTTGATTAGTGTGTATTATTGTAGAAAATTAAAATTATTCGAATTATTGGACATTCTTTAAGCAATATTGAGGAGCAGGTAAATCGACTTTACAGTTACCGGAAACACCGAAGAAACGAAAAATTTGAATAGTTTTTAATAATTTGTTTATTTTTGTTGTTCTTATTTTGATTCTTTTTTTACACCTTAAAATCCCTTCATTTGAGACAAAAATAAGATATCATGTACACATGTGATTAAGTTTAATGAGGGTTCAATAAAAATAATGAGAAAAACTCAGGTTTTGGGGAACATATTTTCACAGGAAACAAGGAAAACTGTGCAGATGAGGAAATATCTATCAGCCTACGTGTTCCCTTCTGCCTGTGACATTGGGTCCTTCAAGCAAGGCGTGAAGAGGTATTTCAGGGGGCTGGTATGACGTACGGTACTGCACATAACATCAAATAATGCAGTCATATTGGAGAGTTACTATTTAAAAAAAAACGACAGACAGGATTCAGTTGTAGTTGCGTTCGATATAGGAGATAGTGAGAGGGATGTTGGTACCTCTCGGGAGAGCATGTTCCTCAGCGCGTCCGTCTCCTGCAGCTGATCGCTAAGCGCCGCCAGCTCCGCGTTGTAACGCACCTGCTGTTGCGATAACGACTCCTTGTACTGCAGCTATAAGGTTCATTATTCCATCATCATATCGGCAATTGAATTTGGAACTAGCACCGTATCTACTCTTTTTAACCCACTTCAAAATAAGAATAAAAGAAAAGAGTATTCAACTATTATTTTTACGAATCTTCAGCCATAACTTCTTTGTTGGATGTAGATGTAGATGATTCTTTATTTGTTGGGTAGGAGATACCTCAAGGGTGGTCCCATTTTAATTTCATTTAATTTTCACCTTCAACTTCCAAAATACATCAGGGAACTCTACAAAATCATTGAAATTGATTTTCTTTTTTGTTAAAAATTGTCTTGTACTTGTTTTTCTTATTATTTATCGTAATGTGTTTTATACAAAATTATGCCAATGTCATTGTAGCGTGATTCGCGGCCGCTCACAAAACCGAACGGCTGCGATCCGCGCCGCGCTTCGTGCTAGATCAGTTTTCCCATTATTTCCAATCGTTTGCTAACCGACGCAGGGAGGCTGAGCCCTTTGCCCCCAAAGTATAGTTAAATGCCACGTAACGTACTTTAGTAACACTAATACTGCGTTTTTTATTCCCACGGAGTGAATTGACAATCGCTAATGTCAAACTTGAAAATAATATTGTCACATTTATTTCGTAGTGTTGTGCTATCGTATATTTTAGATCTCAAGTATTTTAATCGCAATATATTATATAATGAATTGAGGGTTTCTTTTTAATTTATTTATATATTTTGTGTTATTGAACATACCCTATAATTTACTATTATCATTACATAATTCAAGAAATTATGGCGAATAACTATAAAAAAAAACCTTTAAAAAAAAGTTGATCACGAGACATGCTAATTTGTCTCCCATATTCGGGCTTAACATATGAAGGGTTCAATGTTTTTTCACTTTAAACCTAGGAATAGGTATAAACAACTCTTACAGGTTTACAATTAGTATCGATTGGTGACATCACTATTTAAAAAAAAACATTACAAGCTGCAACACATGAAATGTCATTTCACTCTGTGAGAACAAAACACGCAGTATAGTAATTATTGTATATAAAAAAATGGACATATATAAGTGGTAACTACGATTTCAACCTCACACCGTATACACAGATTACTTTTTTAACCTTCAGAGTTAAAACAACGCTTTAACAAGATGTTAGATTGCTTGTTAAACTAGTTTAGTGAGTTTTTGTGGCAACTTAAAATTCATGCTTATTTATTTAAGTTTGTCCTGTGCTTATTTACTGTTACAAAGCTAGCACTTCGCCGTGCTACTATATAAGAATAAAAACAAAAACAGTGCGATAAGGCGCGACAACTATGTATAAAATATAATAGGTTCCTTTTTATTTCTTGTATTGGCGCCGCTAAAAGCACTTGCCAGTGTCAATGTTTTTTTTAAGCCTTACTTGTATTGCGTAATATATAAAGCGAGTCCAATAACATGGTGGCTACATTGTTAGAACTATTTAGGGCGTATTTTGTGACATCTCAAAATGCATGTTTCCACTTTATATTTATAATCCAATTCTATATTAATAATAAAATATGAATAATCCAAAAAACTGAAGCTAATGAATTAAAAATAAAAACCACAACATGTCATTTCAAGATCCCGCCAAAAACTCCGTATAATAGGTTTATAGAACTGGATGTATATATAGTATATGCATACAGCTCGATGATGTTCCTACCTCAAGAGCATCGACTTCAGACTGCAATCTCGCGACATCTGCGGCAGTGGCGGAGGAGGGGGTAGAAGCACCCTCCGCCCCCCGCGCGTTCCTCCCGGACTCCTCACGCAGCTTGCGTTCCTGTACAAGCATGCAATTAATTACACACACTGAATTGGTCTATCGACCTCAAACATTATTTACCTGAAATGGACCGTTTGTAATGTGAACATCCTCATAATATGTTTTTTTTATTATTCTTAAGTAGATGAATACTTCGCCTGCGTTGTTTACTATATTAACAACACGGCAAGAAAATACATCGCTGAACGCGTATAGTGTTTATAGAAATACTAGTTTATTACAACTTTAATAACATTTTTATTACCAAACTACGAAAAAGAAAGCTTATGTTTTTCGAATGTATCTATGTATACATTTATATATGTATGTCTGTTGGCACGCTCTACAGCCTAAACAGCTTACTTTAGCATACGAGGTGTCGTTAGGAGGGAGTGACATAGGCTATATAAATATTTAAGTACGTCATCTGGGAATCAAATAAAAAGCAATAGAAGATTTTTGCATGATGCTCACACAACGGCAAACCTTTATCAATTTATATACATTTTCTATATTTATCATAGATAGAAGATAAGTTTTGCTGATGTGAAGTGACGATGTGGCCTAATGGTGACACGCTAAGCCTATTGGGGGGAACTGGTTCTTAATTGCAACTGCCAGAGAACACCTATAGGTACTTGGTGACAAACAGTGGTAACTAGACAGGAGGACATTACAAAATTCCCTACCATCATACTATGGTTTCATCAAGATGTTTCTGATTGCCGGAAATTTAAGACTCATTGTCGAGGTTCTGAACTATCATTGCTTCATATATCAAATATTCAAATGAATTGTATTATATAATTATGTTATACTAGCCGGTCGCCCAATGATCGAAATTCGACCAGCGACTTTTTAGTCATAGACTATTTTCTGTTTGACATTTGCAGTATGAACCTAAACAATGAGTATTATCTACATCACTTGTTGTCACTTTTCATTGAGTGAAAATGTCAATATTTTGGGGGGTCTAAGTTCAATGGCACCTGTCGGGTTAGGATTCGCAGTATAAATTTATTAATTTTAAGATATTATTAATAGATATTATAGATAAATTTTAGCTTTCTGCACTCCTTCTCCATATAAACTTTAACCATGCCAAATCTCTCAGTCTTCCGCGCACGCAATACCTACACTTAAAAAGGGTTAGAAAGTTTTTGCATCACGTATTAATATAATGATTTATTGTATATTTTCTTAATGTTAATTATATTTTGATAATTATGATTTATATGGTAAATTTACCTTAGTAGCCTCTGAAATGGCGGTGTCCAGCCTCGCTTCAAGTTCTCTCCTGCCCTTGTCGGCCCTCCTGATATCCTGCCTGAGAACGTCGATCTTCTGCATCGCGACTTCCAACTCTTCTTCCTTATCGCGAACCTATAAAAGGGACCGAGTCACGAGCCGTAAGGACGAAGTGATGGTACCAAGAGCTAAATGACGCATGAGTAGCAGTAGCGGTACAACTAGATTACGCTGAGATACCGGGTACCCCGCGCGCCTCTACACATACCGTCAAACACACCTGTTAGCAATCACTATACTATGTTCATCATAAAAAGGTTGCATGATGTATTCACAGTACGTAAATTGTTACGTCGTCCAAATTTCTGCATAATTCAAAAACATGCATTTCAACTATTAAATTATCATGAAAAAATAATGATAATGCTAAAAGTTATAAATTTTCGGCATCTTGATTTTTTAAAGATTTTAAAATGTTTTATTCATTTTACGTGCAGCGTTACATTCTATGGTCCTTAAAATTGGAGTAGACCAAGATAAAAAAATCAATAACCCGAATTAATCAAATCCTACTGAACATTAATTCATTAATTATTATTTTCAATTATTTTAATATGTATTTGTTCATAATACATACATTTTTACTGCAGAAACATGGAAAAAATTATATAGAATAGACAAATGAACATGCCACCATCCTATTATTAAGATTCGGGCACATAATACCATTGTAAATGCAATGTATTTTCAAATATTCCGAACTGTAATTCTCAATTGTTATTATAATTATTTTTGTTATTTATTTACACAGCTTATACACCCTCACAATAGACTAGTTGACTTTTAAGAGTAGTTCTTAAATTATTAATTACTGTTGTCCGATTAGAGGGAAAAAAATTACCATATTTTTTCCATTTTCTCCTTCTCTCTACGTTATATCTTTCCTCTCTCACGAACGTGACGTGTCTTTAAAATTTCATTACCAATTCTCGTCCTCTCATTATTGAATCGTAGCCTAAGAAGTTTCAATTTAAAAAAAACGATAATCGTAAAACCGACTTCCCATTTCAGTTACGGCACATCTCTAAAATAAAACTAGACATCTGTCATTCAACGTTTCTTATGATAAAAACAGTATAGGCTATAGAGATTATACTCGGAGCTCATTACATGACAAAAAGTATGTAATGTCATGTTAATGCAAGTATTTGGGCCAAAAAGAAAAGTTGGCTATGACGCTCAAATTACACGCGCAATTGCTGTGTCAGGCATCAGCCAATGAGAGCGCGTCTATGTGAGAACCCCGTCTTTCGAGTTCACTGCCGCCATTTCTTTGTTGATTCCTAATACGAAAAAATCTGGTTTTTAACATTAATTTAGTGTTAATTACGCTTTACAAACGGTGTAAATGACATACACAAAAATCAGAACTAGTTTTTTTTTAAAGGTGGCTTAATCGAGTGTTCTTAGCAATGATTCAAGAAAATCTGTTCATCCGTTTGAAGATTATCATCTCTTTTCTAGTTGAAAACAGATGTGAGCATCTTGAACAGGTTTGATTGAGTCGAGATTTGGTATCCTGCTATTTCAATGATATT
This sequence comes from Saturnia japonica, assembly GCA_033032175.1. Classification (NCBI taxonomy): domain Eukaryota; kingdom Metazoa; phylum Arthropoda; class Insecta; order Lepidoptera; family Saturniidae; genus Saturnia; species Saturnia japonica. The sequence continues at coordinate 3,821,414 of CM065330.1, forward strand.
AGTGAATCCTTACCCTGATGCTGCAGTATCATCTGGAATCCGTAGAATACCTAACTGCTCAGCAACTTACAGCAGTGATATTGTGTTTGGACTCATTGGAATGGTCTGAATGAATAGGTTACTTATGTTTCAATTTAATGTCAGTTATTTGTCAGTACAGCAACACTTTTTTTTTAACTGTTTTTACCACATTTTTTTAAATATAATTTGCATATCAAGAGATTCATTTTATCCACTAAACCAATGAAATATATGGGTTTATCGATATTTATAAAGTGAACAAGGCGCACGTACCTGCCGCGACAACTTCTGCTTCTGCTGCCTCAGTTCAGAGAGCCTCTCCGTGACCTCGTTGTACTCTGCCATCGCGAGCTTGCGTTGTGATATTGCATCCTTCAGTTCCTTATCCTGATGAGCAACCATTAAACGGTCAATTGAACATCAATGCTTTGGTTAATGTTACCCATACCCACCACAAGAGGAGCAACTTATAACTTGCCTCAAGACTGGGCTCATTGTAACATTACTTTAGTGAATGACTATTATCAATTATTACATATGTATACAATTAATAAAATTGAAGCGTCTGTTGGTAATTTCTAAATAGCAGGTTTTTACTAAATGCATATCTATACTAATATTATAAAGCTGAAAGGTTTGTTTGATTGTTTGGTTGAACGCGCTAATCTCAGGAATTACTGATTGTAATGGAAAAAATGCTTCAGTGTTGAATAGCCCATTTATCGAGGAAGGCTATAAGCTATATAACATCACGCTATGATCAATAGGAGCGGAGAATCAATGAAAAATGTTGGAAAAACGGACAATTTTTATTTCTTTCGAGAGATCTTCCGTTCGCTGCAAAAATAGTTAAAGGTACGCAACAATCGTGTGTGAAGGAATTGTTTTTCTTAAAAAGAAGTCCGCGAGAGCATATGGCTATCTTTTAAGGTCTAGCAAATATATAGCAAATTAATGTACTACATAATTGTAGGTATTAAAAGACCTATAAAAAAACTCCGAGCATACGTCTATCTTCTAAGGCCACAATAAGTATTTTTGTCTTTAAAATAGCCGAGAGTGGGCGCGTGTGCCCGAAGGATGACATTCTGTAGTTGACGTGAACGAAGCCGGGGGCACAGCTAGTTTATAATAAATAATATGCCAGGGAAAGCAAAGTATGGTAAAATCATTAAAAGCCGATGGCATCAGTACTTTTTTAACTATGTACATTTAATTTAAATATGGATTTTCGTAAACACAAATGTAGATCGAGGTTGTGTGATACCTGCAGTCTTAATTTCTCATATGTATCCGTTTTATCCTTCAAGAGTTCCTCCTTCTCCATCGTGAGAGCTTGGACCAGCACCTCGAGCTCGCGGAGACGAACGCCCATCTCCTGCGGTGTCGACGGAACTTCCTGCAACACAGACATTCAGACACCTGTATAAATAACAACTTGTAAAGTGTTATAAAACCCACTGCAATTCACAGATACAGTGTACCTTTTAAAACATCCTAATTAACCAAGGTAATAAATAAATAACAAAAAAATAAAAACGACCTCAATAATTTTGAATAGTTCCCTGGTGTATCTTCGAAGAGGTCCAATGCCAATAAAATTATAATGGGAACATCCTTGAGGTATCCCCTCTCCAACAAAAAGAGAATCATCTAAATCGGATCAGAAACAAAGAATTTATGGCCATTATATTTAAATTAATATACATTCAAATTGAGAACCACCTCCTTTTTTTAAGTCTGTTAAAAACATAAGGAGAAAGAGATTCTCTTTCATACAGACATGGGTCTGGGTAAAAAAGAGATGCAAAAATATGAAAACGGTGTAAATTAATAGCTAATGCATTATCAAATAGTCATTAAAAAAATGCGGATTTTTTACAATCTAAAAGCAGAGATTTAGGATATTTCGTAAAAGCGAAGTCAAGTAATAAACTTCAATTAAACAATATCAAAAAAGGTTTATGTTTATTATCTTTTAAAGTTATTAGTTTACTTATTTTATTGATTGTGAATTTTAATGATATTGTACGATTTTAAAAACAAAAATATATTCGATTTTATAAACCATATTTCAGCTAATTACATTATGGGCCTAGAAATACCCATTTCCTTTGTGGGACACAATTCTAAGAAAGAAACATTGCCATGTATTATAAGGTGAATTTATTTTCAATCTTTAATCTACATAAAACGAATCGCGATACATTAAATAGGATAAGACTTATTTCGGTTGTCTGTTTATTTCTTTGTCCATATTTAACTAAAAAACGTCTTGACGTCTAACGTCAACGTCTTAACGTCAATAAGGTTTTTACGCTAGGTGGCGCTGTGATCGAGTTACTGAATACTGGAAACGGCATAATAATGTCTTCGGGGCCAGCTAAACGTTAAAAACAATGAAATACCTGTGGAGCAGCCAGACCGCTGTTCAGTTGCTCGTAACATCGTATTTGAGCTTCGAGGTCAGTATTCCTCTTCGATAACGTGGACATTTCCTCCTTCAATTGTACGAGATCTTCTAGAATAAAACAAAAAAAAAACACAATCTTATTAGCAGGAAAAGCTATAGTGGATACATGCAAACACATTGGCGAATGATCATAGACCATAAGTTAAATCATTTTCTACCATATTACTACTATATTTACACTTTATGTATAAAGTCGATATTATAAATCAATATACCAAAAAAATATCTTCAATGATTGCTGCTCACTTAAGAAATTACGAACGAGAGTCTAAAGACTGAGTTTGTCGATGTTTGCAATTCCTGTACCGCCCGTGTAAAAATGGTATCAATTGCAAAAGCCATTACACCCTCGGGCGTTAGTGCAAAAAAGCCCTCGAGTTTTATTTAGGAGGTCAACCCCCAAGATAGCTTGTATATTATGACACTGCTTACGTGCAAGTGTGATGAAAAGAACATTACAAACAAATATCAAGGATTTAGTGGGGATGGAATTCCCGTGACATCTAATAATTCTTAAATGCTATAGATATAGCAATGTCAAGTTTTTGTTGTGGCTTCGGAAAAATTGTAGATTCGTCGCTGGGAACAAATATTACTGTTTCACAGTGAGACACCAAAGAATTCTCGAACTTTCTATATCTAGCAGCGAACCTGCTAGCCAATATTTCCGCAATCTCCCTATTGACTTGTTTTTCAAAATAATCGAATTCCAGAGAAACTTTTACAGTTATCGGGCCCATAAATAATGCACATCGAGTTATAGAGGGAGATAATGGGCTCCGTAGAGCGTCGTCTCTCTCGCACGGAGCTCTCACAGTGCTCGAAAACTACAAAACGTCACACAATGTATTGAGTGACAGAGACTACGCTCTACGAAGCCCATTATCTCCCTCTTTAGCTCCATGTACGGCCAGTAACTTTAAATGCGTAAACCAATAAACCATTTGTGTTTGCTTATTTGGTGTACATTCCATCTCGCTGTACAATGCCTACTATACTATACAAATTAATATTCTAGAACTTACCACTGCTTGTATCGACAGCATCACCGGCTCTCAATTCGGCTATCGTCTGAGCCAGTAAAGCATTTTCGCGTTCCAGCGCTTTTAGCGCGGCACGGTCACCGGCGTTCGAAGGTGCCTGGAATGTCAATATTTTTTTTTTTTTTCATAAGACGGCACGATTACGCTCTCCGCCCGCCCTTTGATTACAAACTAAGCATAACTCATACTATGATAACAAAACAAGAGACAACCGGACAATAATCAAAAACAAAAATAAAATGCATTTGAAAATAATCTTAATATTATAAGCATCATTCAATGAATTTTTCTGAGTAATAATATTGATTTATATTTTTAAATTTATAAATAACATCGAAAATTTTGTAGTTTTAATGTCAAACAAAACACCAATAACAGCGCATGACGTCATTCGTGTGTAAACGAACGTTATCCAATTGCGTTATTTAGTCCTAACTCCACATATGACATTACTCGCTCTGCGGTATCGTGTGTGTGGCAATATAAAAATATATACGTTTTTATGTATATTTAAGTAGATATAACGCGTTATTTATGTGAAATTATATTTGTCGTAGCTTTATAAATCTATAATGATTAATAATTAAAACTTTTTTGAAAAGTTGTCTGATTGCCTATTCTTCTTCCGAAATTTCAGTGCCCGCTTTATACCCCCCGGGAAGGTAGAGGACGAAGAGCTGCATTTTGTATTTCCTATCATTAGGTGTAGGTAACAAAAATATTCCATACTTGGCTGGGTGCGTTCTTGGCCGGACTCAGTGGACTCGTCGGAGCTCCCAAGTCGGACAGTCGGGATCCGGCTGTGAACGTGAACCCGATGAACGGCAGATGGATGCCGGAGAACGCTGAAGACGCCGATGGTGGAGGCACAGCTTCTGATAACCTGAAAAAAAAACTAAACATTAATACCAATTAAAAGTCTATACAAATAAATAAAATTGAAGGGTCTGTTTGTAATTTCAAAATAACAGCTCTTTACCAAATGCATATGAAAATATATGCGATACGTATAACAAAAAAAAAAAAATTTTTTTTTAATTTTTGTCTGTCTGTTTGTTCCGGTAATCTCGGAAACGGTTAGATCTATTTTGATGAAACTTCACTGGCAGATAGTTGATGTTATAATGTACTCTTTATACTACTTGGGCTACCTGTATTTTACAAAAAGAATTGGAGTTCCGCGCATACAAAAATCAATTCGGAAAAACTACGATTTTGGGGCGTCTAAATGGCTTACGTTGAGTAAACCATAAGAGATATATCAAATAGATGTATTACATAATTGTAGATATTAAAAAGACAGAGAGAGCATATGTCTATCTTTCAAGGATGTCCCAAAATGAGCACTTTCGTGTTTAAAATAACCAGAAGCAGGAAAGTACGATTGTACGGGATGTAACGCATAACACATTCAGCATCTTACGTGATGTACCTAGTTTGGTAAATTTCAACTTATCACAAAAACTCTCTGGACAGTTTTAACAAGAGAGCCACCATCTTTTTAAAGCTTTGTTTGAAGATTACAAAAATAATTAGAAAACTATTCCATTCAGGTGACACTGGCGGAGTTGTAGATAAACACAGGTGGACGTTAAATAAAAAGGAGAAAGTTTCCATACCTAATATCGGTGTCGTCAACATCAAAGTTTGACGTATCCGTGGGACTAGAAACGTCGGGAACAAACGGTGATTGCATCTCGCGGAGATTGTCCCAGTCGAGACCGGCGAACCATGGATGATTCTAGACCAAAAATATAACACGAATTATTACTATACACAAGCATATAATTATGATGGTATGTTATGGTGAGAGGTAAGTAGTAAGAAAACTCTATTTAAAAATTAAATAAACGGGACCCGAACTATACAAATAACAGTGCGTACAAGTCTGGTCGACATACCGCTAAGCCAATTCGACGACGATCATACGTGAAAATCGGGACTTGGATTAACCGTGTATAATGTATATCTATCTCATTCCCTCGTAGTCTAAATCCTGTGTCTATTTTAGTGTCGCTTTTTCATTTCATCGCGATTCAAAAAAACAAAGAAAGAAGTTTTCATCTCAAAAATTACCTTAAAGTCTTGTAATCCGTTCTTGCCAAGTCTGTTTTCAGATGAGCATATCAATTTACATATGAGATCCTTCGCTTCTTCTGACACCTGAAAAAGGATAAGCGATTTCTTTATAATATTTGCTTTATTTAACAACCCTTAGAACAGTGACTAGGGTCGTCTCGTTGTCGAGTATTTATGAAAGACGAATCGGAGACGCTCTCTCCAGAACGTAAACTAAGGTCCTTTTTTGAAACCCCACTTGGCTAATGGATATACACTGACCGATATCAGAACGCGACATGCCTAAGCATGCCACAATGACGGGTTTAACACCTGGGGCCCTCGGCAAGTTGATTTCATATAATCGTTAACGATAATAAAATCAGATATGTCAATTCCATACTTTTTTTCGTTTTCTAATAGAGTCAGCGACTATAGAAAGGCTAGACCCCCTATTGTATGGTGTTCCTACCACCTGCGATGGTATAGTGTAGGAATTTTTGATGGCAAACCTTTAATGCGGTGGGTCAATTTATTTTTGATAATGCCACATTTATTTCCTTTCATAAAGTAACCTTATTATCTTTAGAAAATAGTTTAAATGTATCACATCTGCCAGGCGCCAGACGTCGTGCGACGGCTTACTTTTTTTTAAACGTTTTGACGTGACAACGTCTTATAAATTGGTTTGCCGGGTGACACTTCAAGAAACTGCGTTACGCTCCGCTCACGTTATGCGCTCACAATGAGAGCGAGTGAGAGGCACGCGTCCCTTCCACTCGGGCATGGTTAGCCCGCCTAAGAGCGAGAAAGACAGACATAAAGTCGTTGTCACGTAAAACTTTCGCCCGTATACCGACTTTACAGGCAACCAATTTTTTTTTTTTAATTTTAATGTTTGAGATCACAATCTCACTTATTGCTAATAACATTGCATGTAATAGGCTAGCTAAAGGATCAAAGAATTCGTTACGTAGAGTGAGGACTGTGATGCCTCGCGCATGAGGGATGGAGACGCGCCACCATTTTCATATTATTTCGCCGTATCACATAATTTCCATCTCCTATAAATTATGACTCAGAGAAGTTACGACGCTCACTTTAGTTTCAATTGAAAGCTCACGTTAAGATTTATCGATTGCGTGTACGAAACGTTATTTTGGAATAGTTATTGTAAATATGTATGGTGTTTAAGTTAAAAATTAAGAAAATACAATGTCAGCCTATACTCGTCAAAAAGCCAAATGAAAACAGAAAGCATATACGTTTGAAAAAGACTTCTTAACATCGATCTAGTGATATTATAGTGTGAAGCAGCGCTTGGAAAGTAAAAAAAAATGGCAGCGCTCGAACAGCCGTCTCTCCGACACAACCACACCACGTTTTCTGTTTCGAACCCACGTCAGTGGTCACTGTGTGCGTTTGTCTTTACCCAGCATCATCACTTCATAACATAGGAAAATTTTCAAAAGGGCCAACAACTCAAGTAACCTGATCAGAATGTTCTAAGTAATAATAACATTTTAAGTGTGCGCAGTACATACTTGCGCTGCTTGCTCGTCCGGAGGGGGGCAGTGAAAAGACCGCGAGTGGTTCATAATTTTCCCGTACGTCTCCACCAGCGACTCTGCGTAGAATGGCGTTTCCCCAAACAGCATTTCGTACATGCAGACACCTGAAATAAGGAATTTTTCTTTTGTATCCCTTCACGAATCTTGAGCAGGGACCAGTAATAATTAAGTCATAACTCTGTTATCATTTTATTAATACGTAAGAAGAAAACTTCGAACACCTTTTGAAGTGTATTTCGTGCACGGAAGTCTGTGAGATTTGGCATGGTTAAAGTTTATATGGAGGAGTGCAGAAAGCTAAAATTTATCTATAATATCTGTTATTACATTAAAATATGAAATAAGTTAATAATGCGAATCCTAATCTAACAGTGCTATTGAATTTAGACCCCCCAAAATATTGACATTGTCACTCAATGGAAAGTGACAAGCAAGTGATATAATATTCATTGTTTAGATTCATACTTCAAATGCTAAACAGAATATAGTCTTTGATTTAAAAAGTCACTGGACGAATTTCGATCATTGGACGACCGCTAGTAATAATAAATGCGTATTTATTTTTCACAGACTTAATTTCGTTAAGAAAACGCCACAACTGTACTTTTGTTTGGTATGTTATTTTGCTTTTACAATACTACCTTTTTCACTAAAGTTGAAAGCAGAAAACCAATAATGCTATTTCGGCGTTTCACGTACTGCATATTATATATCATTAATTTTATTTGTAAAGAACTTACCGAGTGACCACCAGTCGCATTCGGGGCCGTACCTCCCTTGGCCATCTTCCATCGCCTGGGGCATATAAAAAATCAAAATAAAAAAACCAATTTATTCAGTTTAGGCCCTAAGAATCACATGAATGTACTACTATCGGATCAAAAGACAACCCAACTCAGTGATTGAAATGAACTGGCAAGAATCACGATCGTGCTTTTTTAATGTTAGCAGAACATTCAGGTTTCAGAAGAACTGCTGAGGAATACCACCGGAGTACCAACCACATGTTTCTGCGGTAAAGCCTAGCAGCTACAAATTTTATTAAATGGAGCTTTAATCGAAAAAACGAAGTCCTTCATTATTAGCTGAACAATCGTATGCCATTAGCTACCTGACTAAATCTTCCTAGATAAATATTATGGAGACTTGAAATATGCGTCTAGTTGTATTACTTCAAATTATATTAGCACACAAACCACATCACATCATGAAGAAGAAAATTTTTAACAAAAAAGAAAACAAACTTCAATGTTTCTGAAGAGTTCTCCGGTGTATCTCCGAGTGGAAAGTCCAATGCCAATGAAATAAAAATGAGACCACCATTGAGGTATCCCCTACCCAAAAAAAAACATCCAAATCGGTTTATATACAACGAAGTTATATTAAATAACCTCCATCTATTTTTGAAGTCGGTAAAAAATACAAGCAAAACTAAAGAGTACTAATTTCTGTCCCATGCGAATATCTCTCCTCCCCCCCCACATTATAGATTGTAAATGTGTAGCTAGTTGAAATAGATTATTAAAAGATGGAGCCTCCTACGTGTTAGTTATATGTGTGTAAAAAATATATATTTTAATGGAAGCATTAATTTTATACAGTTTGTGTATTTTTTCCTCAATGGCAGGGAAAATAAGCTTTAAAATGATGTTTAAAATATTAATATTGATGTAGAATTAAAGGACAAAGCATTGCCACAAAATATCATTCGGGAAATAATATAGTAAAACATGGTAAAATGAGGCAATTATGATAATTAAAAAAAATTATGTACCAATGTAATTTAATGACATGCATTCCAACTAAGTTACTGACAAAAGACAAAAAATTATATAGGAAACAGACCCTGAGTATCTCCGGAGAAATATAATCGGGCGTTCCCACAGCTACATTACTCTGCACCTGAAATTAACAAGGTATTTATATTTAGTCTGTGTAGCGAATTATCTCAAATAAGTATCGCATGTGCGAGTGTTGTGAAGAGTTGTTTGACCTTATCCCATCATCTCACTTCCACTAGAGTACCACGCATGCTGGTATTCGTACACTGTAGCGTACAATAGTAAATAAGATTTTGAATTTTTATGTTTGACGAATTTTGAAGTTGTGGAAAAAGGGTGTGTGAATAATTAGAACATAATTATATAAATATTCGATTTGGTCCGAATAATCCGATAATTACGATTTATTTGTAAGTTTTTAAGTTTTTTTAAGTTTTATTTGTATTTCGAATAATTTGTATTTTTTTAACTACATATGCGATGTAAACTTTAAAAATAATTCATGAGTTTTACTAGTTTTTTTTAATTAAAAAAATACCTGTGCCCGCAGCTTCGCTCGCCTAATCGACAAAAGTACGCATAATTATTATAAAAACAAAGACTGAAATCGACTATCCAAATTATTCGATTCGATTCAATTGAATTCTAATACCATTTGCATACCTAATGTGGAATCGACTCCCGACCAGCATGTTCCCTCTCTCCTACGGTCCTTCAAAGAATGTGAAGAGATATTTATGCAAGCGAGAGGCATTTTTTCTGCAGACCGGAATGGCGGCGTCAACTGCAGATGGAATTTATCACGTTGTTTCTGAACTATACCGTATTTTCCATTGGGCACTGTGAAGTCAAATAATAAAGAATGCAAAAGTTCGTGCTAAAAATTAATATCAAAATATTACCTTCCCATCATCACCGAGTCGCAGGCAGGAACCGAAATCAGCCAACCTGATATGCCCGCTGGCATCCAACAGCACATTATCTGGTTTTATATCCCTGATGAGATAAAATATACAATAAATAACATTAAGTTCATTTATAAAATTATCTAGAAGTAGAGAAATAGAAGCTTAAGGCTGCCCGTCCATTAATGCGGAGCTGGCAAATTTCAACCAATACAATTATATAAAATCCTATAGATGCATTTCTGCTACTCAAAATTTGGACAGCTCTGTTCCAGTGGACTAGCACACTAATACCTGTTATGTAGTGATGTGCAGCATCTATCAAAATGTATATCTGCTCATATGGACCCAAATACAGATTATTGCACTTTTGATTTGTGAATATGGATAAAGATATCCAGCACATCTCTATTGTTTTGTGCACAAAAATAATTATATCCGCTTGCCATTATATGTGGAGGCGAGATAGTTTACAGAACAAGTGAGACAATGTAATAAAGTGCATGAGAAAACATGTAACTACAATATTATTGACATTTACTTTACTTACAAGTTACGGGTTGTCACTTTCATACACAGTTTAATTTCCATAGAAGTCAGAAATCGAAATGTTATATATTTTTATAGTAAAAAAAAAAATCTTTATTCGATTTAGGTCCGAAGAAAGCACATATGAACGTCATAACATTTGCCGGTTCAGAAAATATCCCAGACATCGAGAAGAACTGGTCAAGAAACTCGATTGCGTTTATCTTTTTTTTTTTACTATACAAAAGCGTTAATATAAAACAAGGATAATAATTTTGCGGATGCATAGAGAGGGAGTCACTTCCAAACATCACTATCATTTACATGATGATCCACCTATAATAACCTTTTGACAGAAAAATCAGCTTGACATGGTCCTTGAACTTGTCAAACGTTTCAAATGAATATAATAAACCCTGGCCCCATATAAGTTGTTCTTCACTTCCATGTAGTTAATGTCTCCTATCAGCTTCTAACGTAACTATGAACCATAGTCTCGAAATAATATAAAATAATTTAATTTTGTGATTATGAGCTCAATCAGTCACTAACAGACACACAAAAAATATTTATATATAAGATGAAACTGACAAACGACAGTTCTATTCTGAAATTGTCCAATAAAACAACGTCATTTTTCAATAGTCTATAAAACTTTTGAGTTCTTTACCTGTGCACATATCGCAGTTCGTGGACACTCTGTATAGCCAACACCATCTCGGCTATGTAAAACTTGGCCATGTCTTCAGGAAGACGGTCTTCAAACTTGGACAGTAACGTTAAGAGGTCACCACCGCAGTAGTAATCCATCACAAGATACTGTAATTAATAAATTGATTTGTGTATTAATTAACACTTTAGGATTCCAAACCTGTGCTGGCGCTCACTAAAATATATAATTATGAGAAAATTACATAGCAAATAGTCAACATGTCATAAAAAATATATACATACATACATACGCTACGCCTCTCTCCCAACAGGGTAGACAGAGACCATGTCCTTCCACTTGCTACAATCCTAGCATACTTTTTTTCACTTTTTCAACACACGCTCCTCGGTTTATAACAAATTTATAAGGCTAGTGTGAATGGGAGTGATGGGAAGTGTTGAAACGTCAGGTCAAGAATAGGAAAGAAATTATCAAAAACAAAATAACAAATGTAACTGTAAAAACTAAGTTTTTTTATTTATATTGTCCGGCTTTGTTCGAGACAATACCGTGAATTCTAAGTGAGAACGTGAGACGCTTTCATTTTTTACTTTGCCAGCACCGCGTCATTCTATCAAATCTTGTTTTATGTGTATCACTGGATTGCTGTTGAGAAGCCCTTTCCAACAGTCTACCATTTCTATATTTTGATTTGGTTTTTTGACGAGTAAAAGTCGACATTGTATTAAGTTTTATTAATTTTTAATTTTAACATCATATATATTCGGTAGGCTACAATATTGCGTTAACAGTTGGCAGCGGCGCTATAGAGAGTTGATCGAATATAGCTAACACGACCGAAACCGTGGGATATAGCTAGTCTACGTTATAAAATAAACTGGTGTGCAAAATTTTATGCTTCCAGACCCACTAGTTTAAACTGTGGCCTGTCAGCTTTAAGAACTGGGTTGGACTTCAGAATCGCCACCGCTGAATTTGATGCTGTGAAGGGTTGGGGAGGAAGGGAAGGGCTAGAGGTAATCCTACTGTGAAGGAAAAAGCGCGGAAACAAATAGTTTTAAGATTTTTTTTTTTTTCAATGTTCAGGTAATGTCTATCTAGTAATTGTGTATGAATTTTCAACAAATGATTATTTGTTTCTGCTCACAGTTGAAGCATAACCTAACTAATTTTATCACCACAACGGAAAAATGAAATATCTCACTCAATACAAAATATGGCACAAAATGTTAAAGTAGGTCGTATTTGACGTAAATAACATAATAATCGTTCAAAAAAAAAAAGTGTCTAGAAAAAAATTACGATCTTCTAAAATTTACCTGTCATTCAAAAGTGAACTTTATGATAACTGCTTAGAAGTGGCATTATTACTGTGAGATTTACAAAAAAGGGAATTAAAAAAAAAAACACTTTCTCAAAAACTATATTTCCGTAGTGTGAAAATATATATTCAGCATAATTATAGAGTGATCCAACCGCAAAAAAAATTGGGGTCTGAACTCGACGGCAGCGAATTCTAAAGCTGATCTAAGAATTTTATTAAAGAAGTTAACAAATATCATAACAGGACATATTTACCAAATTATGTTCATCTTGGAAGGCGTAGTGTAGGTTCGTTATCCATCTCCTGTCACCAAACACGAGCACATCTCTCTCCTCTTGGAAGCACGCAGTCTCGGCCCTCTGCAATAAACATCACATTTAACAGTCAATCGGCAACAAGCTGCGTAAAACCGGATTTCGGCAGTTTCGGCGTCGCAAAAAGCGCTTGCCAGTGTCAGTGTTAGTTGAGCCTTCGTAGTACATATTTTTTAATATTCAAAGTATCTGACAATATGGAGGTTCCCTTGTCAGAACGATCTATGGAGTAAAACAAGCAAACTAAGACAAAACAAGTAAGAAACAAGATACAATCATACCTTGAGCATCTCCCATTTGTTGAGTATCTTCATAGCGTAGACTCTTTCTCCAGTGGTGGTTGAAACGGTTCCACCAGACGCCGCACTCAAGTTCGCCCCTAAATCTGATCCCTGTAGAGATGAAAATTAGTCATCAATTTTTATGTTATCAACTTATCAGCAATTTCAATTTGTAATTTTTTATCGTTTATAGGTAACGTTGTGGCCATACTCTCACCTGATTTTAAATTGCGATATGGTCAGTGGAAGACTGGTTCTCAAGTGCAGCCGCCAGAACACACGTACGTGTAGGCGCTTGGCGACTTCAACTTAAACATGATAGCTAGCCAAGTGGGCATTAGAAAACACCCTACCGCCATGTTTCTCCATCATGAAGTTTTCCTTCACAGAAAGCTTGTGCTCGTTGCAGGGATTTGAACTCATTTCAATCGACGTTGAGTCCGTACACGCTACCACGGATCCATCATTACTACATTCTCATACATAAAAAAAATCCGTTAATTCTGAGAAGAATTCCATTCTACAGCTTTTGCGTCTCGTCCTGTTATAAAACCAATATTTTTTTATACTATAACGGTATTTTTGAACAAGCCTACATTCAACCTAAGGGTAATGTCACCGCAGCCTACAAATTCGCACCATACCATGAGTTATGTGATATAGCGTAGCTGATTTCTAAGCACAAAATTGACGACTATTTTTTATATGTAGCTGTTTTATTAATTTGATTTGTTTAATTTTTCAATAGTAACTTTCGACATCTGGACATATTGAGCTGTAATTGTTTGAAATAAAATAGTGTATTGACTCCAATTTATTCCTTACCTGCATGAATGAGGCACGGACTACGCAAACTTCACCGAAAGCGCCGCGGCCGATCACCTTCACCAGCTCGAAATCATCACGCGATAGCCGAAGACGTTTCAAAGCCGCCGCCACTGGTTTCACTGATTACACAAACATACCAATTTATAAAATATATATATTTTGCACATTATTAAAGAATGTAAACAATGTAACTAACAGCTGTCATGTTAGTTAAAAATATTGCAAATAGATGACGCCTCCTACATGTTGCTTGAACAATATATCGTTATGATCCAACTAAAAATGGAAATATTCAATATCCTCAAAATAAATGGAAACGTATAGAATCTACTGGCAACATCGAGTATGTATTCGAAGTTCGAAAAGACTTACACATTCAAAGCGTATTGCTCCAATTGCGTAATCCAAAAAACAATAGCCTTCCTTTCCATTTTGAAAAATTTCGTAGTTATAGGGCTTTCTAGTGATTTCGATCCTCGTTTTGTTTTGATATCATAAGCGAGCCGTGTTCTGATCCAGGACAGTTCTGTTTTGGTCAACCAAGTGGAAACAACAAGAGATGAAAGGAAGAAATCAACTACCGAATAGTGAAATCAAGAAATACTGTAAGTGTGACCACAGCAGTGTAGTAAGCTTGTTTGAATTTTGTTTCACTGGGTATAAAATATAAATCATTTATGAAAATCTAATGGCATTTTCACTACCCACGGATATAACAATATTATCATTAGGAATGCCATCAACAGACTGTCAGAATCCTTCTCGTTGACTGGGATGTTTTCCGAAGCGGTAGTAGTGTTTTCACTTTCATATGTGCCTGCCTTATTAGAGTTTAATTGAATAAAGAACTTTTTGATTGTGACCAAGTAGGAATGCCTCATTTGCCAATCTGTGTTGCCAAACACACCAGGGATGTCAGACGTACCAGTTTCCTGATATACGTACCAGATTTTAGGATTTTCTACCACATGACAGGTAAAAATTATGACCTGGGAATCGAACCCAGGACCTCGATCATAGCAGTCGCGCTTGCGACCACTAGGCTAACGAGGCAGTAATACATATATAACTATACGGGTTTAAGCGGCGCACGCCAGTAAAGCCCCCAGTCGGCATGATTTTATCCGACATCTTCAACAATCATCGTCATATTTCAGCCAATTTACACAATACCGTACAGTAATTATATACCTAAATCTTCCTCATGAATCACTCCGTCCATTGATGAAAACCGTTTGAAAATCCATTTGGTAGTTTTTGAGTTTATCGTGTTCAGACAGACGCGGCAGAAGATCGTTTTATAATATAGTATAGCTGGCTGTACCCGCGGATCCGGTCGCGTGTACTACAGAATGTCGGTATTGTGATGACTTTGTTTCCACCGCCGGAGGTCGCTCGCCGGTTTTTTAAAGATAAAAATGCTTTTTTGCGCAGATCCCTAATTCTTTTTCTAAAACAAAAGTAGCCTAAGCATCAGCTATCTGCCAGTGAAAGACCCATCAAAATTGGTCGAATCGTTTCGGAGATTACCCGAAAAATTTTTTTTTTGTTATAAATACCGTACATAATTTCATATACAATTAGTAAAAAGGTGTTATTTTGACATTACAAACAAACACTTCAGTTTTATTCATTGTATATCGATTAATACTTGGCGCACTAAACTCACCATATTGAATAAAGTCAGCAACAGCCTTCTCCCTTCTCAAGGAGCTGTTGCAGCACTCATCATAAAGGACAAGCAGGACATCCAGCAAGGTTTCCACGCTGAGAGCGGGCGTACGAGGCCCCTGCAGCCGTCGCGACATGAACATTGTTTCGATCTGCTTCAGCCGCTTCACGCCCAGCACTGTCGTAGAAATAAAAAATAAATTAACAGGTGTTAGATAAATGACCAATATAAATAAATGTATAACAAAGAAACAAATAAATTGTATGTATAAATAAATGACCATATTTGATATTTGTCATTTAAAATTTGCATATGAATACCACCACTTTTCTTTACTTTTTTCCGAAGGGGTCTATCAATTTTGCTCTAAGTAAAGTATTTTGTATAACTTATAGTTTTTATAAAGCTCTTCGAGGATCCAAAAATCACCATATTGAGTGTATGAGCCTATATTCAATTTTCAAATAAATAAAATTTCAGAAAATCATTTGAAAAGTAATAGAGTACTCATATATTATACATATCTAGTTAAAAATAAATTACATCGTTCCAGATTAATTGACCCACTAGCAAAGCATCCATGTGTATCAATGGGACTTGATGGATGAAAATAATTAACAGGAAAAGGGTAATACAGCTAATAAAAAAATTGTTATCGCATATGTATACAGGAAGAATGAGGCGTGATTACTATATTTACACGATTCAATTTTCGGTGAATCAGAGGAGGCAAAATGTTAATTACATACGCGTTCCTATTGTTGTTACAAACAAAACAAACCTTGGATATATTGTTCAGTGCATCGATTAATGGTAACATGTCATAAACCGAAAGGATTTTTTTGAAAGCGATGACGACTCAGCATCGACGTAGCCATGATTGTAGCCAGGCAAGGGAAAAATTATTATTTTTTTACGATAATACCTCTTTAAATTTGCTTCCATAATGGGCAATACAAAAAAAGATAATTACAAAATCGAGAGATACCGTCTGGCATTGCAGCCACGTGTTATCTGTCATCTACATCCAAAATTTAATTATACCACTCGGTAGTTAAAGGATCAAATAATTCGTTAAGAGTGAGGACTGTGACATTTTGAAGTCGTTTTGCCACAGCACATAATTTCCATTTTGTATAAATTATGACTTGGGAGTCGCTATGACGCTCGTTTTACTTTTAATCGACAGCTCTCGTCAAGATTTATCGACTGCGTATACAAAACATAAGTGTGGATAATTATTGTGAATATTTTTAAAGTATAGTGTTAATATTAAAAATTAAGAGAACTTAAATCAATATCGGCCTATACTCGTCAAAAATCAAAATCAAAATATAGTAATCGAACGGCCACGTATTCACGTAAAATACACGGCCGTGTCCCCGACACGACTAAATGCTGATTTTTTAAATACTAAACTTGGCAATATGGCTACAGCATCTGACATATTTAAGTACGTCAGTCTAAAAACAACGGGGATCGTCGGTGACAGATTTCATCGGACTGCAGACTCTTCAAGCCGTGTTTGAGCCAATATCAAAGCGAAGAGCGAAAACGTTGGCTGGAAGACCTTTTCACATTCGCACGGTTACCGCGCGCTTATCAATACCTTGCCCGTGCCTGGCAGTGGCTACGCCCACACAGCTCAATACATTTGTGGTCGTGTACGAATTCTACAATGTGTCGGAGCATTTCATGAGGATAAACATCGTAATAAAACTCCGCTAAGGTGTAAAGCATTGTCTCGTCCTCACGTCGCTAGCAACCATCTATAAAGTACGACAGAGCAAGTTCGCCTGTTAAGATCAGGTGAGACTGCAGTTAAATGCTAACTTATAAGGAATAAAAAAGTTGGTTAGGGATTAATTTATATATAATAAAAATCAGATTATGGAGATGGAAAGATAAAAGTTAAAGCCTCTCTCTTTATTGGGAAGATGAATATTGGTCCAGCTGGGAAAATTAATTTCTTTTTTTTTACTTTTATACTTTGTCATATAGCTAGGGTTAAACTAAAATTTTGCTGTTAAGAGAGGATGTGCCCAAAGACAAAAATAGAACTAACTCATCTAACAAAAGACACTAGTAGAAGAGGAGCTTTAGACAATGCCCTAGGATTATGCCAATACATTCTTTATACCTTTATGAAACAAATTATTTAGTGATAAAAATAATTTTTAAAGTAAAACTTCTTTGGGAGTAATGAGAGTAAAATCCAAGGATGAACATCTTGCAAGTCAACGTAATAAGGACGGAAAATAGGTACTTGGTCAAAGAGAGAAAAAGATGGAATTCGGCTATAAACCGAGAGAGGCAGATGATTAAGAAAAAATAAGAAGATAAATGTACACACGCATGAAACCATGCAGCAAATACGTTGGATATATACAAGGTATGTCAATGACAATAATGTCATTAGAAAATGCCCTACCACCATACTATAATATCATCATGTTTTCCTTCACTGAAAACTTAGGCTCATCGACATGATGTTCATTCATACACACTATCACTGAGCTATAAAATCAACTCCCATAAAGCCTCTCCGTAAAGTATATAAACCTATGATTAGCTTAAGCTGCTTAAGGCATGACCACTGATCTGATTTTCATTCTGCCAAGGTTGCCAAATATATTTACTATTCAATAACAATGAAAAATACAAACCTGGCACATTATTGCTGGGGCCTAATCCCCGGTCAGGGGATGAGTCTTCTTCATCTGACATTTTTCCGTTCAGAATGTCCACCATTAACACTAACTAATACTCACAATTCATATTCATGTAACACTACTATTCTCGGTCCTATATATGAGATTCAGTAAAATATCTACTGTACAATAATATCAAGACTTGAAGCAAGGTACTGTTTACATCTTAGACATCATGTTTCATGTTACACAAGTGTTCACCTGTAAGATAAAAAAATTCAAATAATACAGATGTTAAATGGTCACTGTTGGTCATTTTGCAGATCATATCATGAATAAAGTAGATGCAAATAACAAAATAAATAAAATTGCAAAAAAATTATATATCATTACAATTTCCATCAGGAGCTAAGAAGTATTGATAAAATTATAAATTAAAAAAATTCAAGGCTTAATTCACATAAGACAGGCAGTCCCTAAAAGGGGAAAAAAATTGGTAAATGTAATTGTTTTCATGGAGCCGGTTTTAAAGCTATCCCAGAATGTGATATGTAGCACTGTGGTTGAGTTACTAACCACGGGAAAGAGCAGTAATTGTGTAATATTAAAATTCTGTAATTGCTAAAACTAGCCTGTGTTTGATTGCCCCATTGTATCTGACACCCAGATGCTTAGCTCACGTTCCACATCTGAATTAAGAAAATGTTTTTTTTTTTGTTCTAACCTTAAACTACTTGGAAACGGATATCACCAAACAAAAAATGTATAAAATAAAATCAAATACCTAAAACATTTTAATTACAGTTAATGCATATCAGTTGGGTTTATAAAGATATTTGTATAGAATTTGTGTGATAATAAAAAATATATAGTAGTACTGTGCTATGTCCTTTTCTAGGATTTGCCTTCGAATTGGTCATCTTTTTTGTCACAATCTTTAAAAATGTTATAATCTATATACATAAAATGATTGAGACTTGTTGTTGTGCATGCGCATCATTCAAAAACTACTGGATATATTGTTAGATACTTAGTCCTTATTTAAAAAAAAAAACACGCTACATAAATAAATTAAGAATTTCTATCAAATTTATTTCACATGATACATCCACTGAGTCAGTACTGTGGCATGATAAATTTGAAATGTTACTCTCATTGTCGAGATTTTATAATTGATGCAAAATTATTTTCCACTCTCATTTATACTATAAAATAGAATGAAAATATGCTTGAAACAATGAAAAATGTTTGCTTATAGAATTAAAACAAAATTTAACCAAAAAAGTAGCAGGTCTGAATCATTCATTTGGAAAAGTGATTATATATGTATATATACCTATTGATTAATGTTTTTTAATTTTAAAAATTATCTATTTATTTAAGGGGGCTGTTACTGTTGGTGTATGCCAAAAAAAAAACATGATTTCTATAGAAAATAAAATCTTATAAAACTATTAACTAAATAAATATACAATATACTTCTATCCCTTATTTTATTACTATTAACAATAAAGTTCCACAGCATACCAGCTGAACCAAAACTCAGTTCTGCTAGTATACCATAGAACATACATACATCCAAAGAACATAACCCAAAACTTAAACAAACAATTTCTGCTTATTTCATTCCTAAAACATTCCACCAACAAGTGTTGAATGACACACTTCACAGATAGGTGAATGACCATTATTCATAAAATGTCCAATGCAGTGTACAGTTTCAATTATTTATATTGCTTGTATTCACAGTGTATGATGGAGTTCAACACAAAATGAGATGTACTCTTAATCTACACTAATATAATAGAGTGGAAAAATTTGTTTGTTTGATTAAACCTGGTAATCTCTGGAACCACCAGTCATATTCAAAAAATTCTCTTTGTATATGACAGCCAGACTCTCTAGTAATAGTATAGGCTATCTAACATTATGCTACAACTCTCAGATAGCCTTAAATATTGATTTTGTTACGTAAGTCTGAAGTAGAAGCCCTCCCGAACTGCTTTATCTGTGTGCGCTAGGGTAATGGTTAATTATACAGAAATATAGTGTTCTAAAGTAATATTGGTGCTTAGTATGTCTAAAAAAAAGTCAGCAATAACATATGCCTATCTCTTATGACATAAGCCACAATAAGGGATTTTGTGACAAAGATTTGTTGAAAATTAAAAAGTGATTTATACACATTATTAATTTTAGACATAGTATATTAATCCTTAGGAACAAAAGTTACTTCATAATTTTGCTCTTTAAATTATGCTATTTGGAAACATAGTTTAGGAGATAATGAAAAATTATAATAATTTGTACTTGCAGGAAAAACAATTATGATAGACTACATGGGTGTATTGGTGGCATGGTTTTTTGATAGGTAAAATTAACATGGGTGAAACCGTGGGGCACAGCTAAATTATATATATTTAAACAACAATGCATAGGCATCTTCATATATATAGATTAGATTTAGAAATATTTTTAATAACTCATTAATTGCATGAAAAAGATAAAAGTACAAGACAAGTAACATTTTAATAGCTTTACTAAGTACCAAGCTCATTTTTGACATAAAATATACTTTATATTGTTGATTTTGTAACATTGAGTCACAGCTAAATTTTTTATTGAATAGAAAATATAATTGAAACAAACTATAGTGTAATGATCCAATCAAAACATAAAGCCAATAAAACTGTTTTGCGACAAATAAGACCAGCTATTCAGAAATTCCGATGTTAGATTAACAGGAAATATATTCCAAAAATTCATCATTGTCTAACAGCAACGATTCAATAGCAACTACTGCTTTCTATTCCTTCAATACAAGGTTGCAATTGTCACTCAATACCGAGACAGTTTCGTAACCCTTTCATTTGAACTTTTAGATACATTTTTGTACTAAAAAAACCAAAGATCCAGTGACATAATATAAATGTTTCCGCATCGTATCTATAAATAATTAATTAAATGTACTTGCATAAGCCCATTGTATAGGTTTCTTGTTACTCTTTTGTCTTGAACTCATCTTTCGGTTTGAACTGAACACAATATCACAGAAATCTAACCTATATTTCGTCTATCGATTGTTATGCAAAAACACCAGATGACTCATCTTCCACACATTTTTTACACATCAGATATATATTATGTGTTATTCACCTGTTTATGTACTATTGTTTACTTCATTTAAATTATACCTATTGTATCATTTTGCTAAAACTACTTTTCGGATCTTTCGAAGCAGACATTTTGCTAAAGTACTGGCTGTGTTGCCATCACATAACAATATACCATTAATCTATGAATATACAATATACCAATATACTCACTAACGAGAGGTTGCTGTGGCGCCTCATTCGCCACTATTTTTGTACTGGTTGTTTCTAATCATTAATATTAAAAAGTACTTAAGTGATGACATATCAGAGGGACAGATGAAAATCAGACGGTTGGTTTCACGACACGTTTTGTACTAAAAATTTGTATTATAATATTATAAAGTACATGTGCTAAAGCCCTACTGACTAGCGTTATTATTGAACACACCAAACTGGTGACCACCGACGTTTGTGACCGATGCTCGAACACAATAACAACAATTATATTCAAAATAATATATATTGTCGAACTGTCACAGTCGCAACTAATTGTCAAGGGCTGGCCATGACAACAGCGGCCAAATTTGCGGAGGACAGGCCTCCATCTGGCAAGTCCGGTGAAGCTGTAAAAGCCGCAGCGGCTCTGTTTGACGATAGGGCCCCTAAGGCTAACAGTGTAGTCAGTTCTAAAAAAAAAAAAAAAAAAAAAAAAAAAAAAAAAAAAAAAAAAAAAAAAAAAAAAAAAAAGCCTCCATCTGGCATCGCTTTGGTAAATCATAGTGCAGTGTAAGTGCATTGGTGCGTGTTTCCAATATTCTGAGAGTGCATATCAACAATCTTTAACCTTATTTTTAATCTCCTTAGTAATTCTGTGTACTACCAATTAATATGTTTTTATAAATAATATTGAACGTCAGTTTAATCAAAAAAAAAAAATATTTTGTCATGACTGTATAATGGTTTTCATGTCATCAATAACTATAATTTTAAGGGAGTGCGTTTCCATTTGTTTACGACAATTTTGGAATTGTCATTTTTAAATTAATATTTTAATAGGTTGTTCAATTTTAAATTAAATACTGTATTTTGTATTTAACATTGTTACAAATAGAATAAGACATAATAGCTTAATTTTTGTGTCTAATATTAATTATTTTTTTCTCTTTCTTTTATATTTTTTTTTCTGTAAAGCGGTTGAGGTGTCACATTCTCCCCCACGAGAAACTTTTTATATTTTTGGTCATTTTGGTTTAATCACGGGATATGGCTGATGAGAAGTTTAAAGTGGAAATTGATAAGCTGAAAGAGGAGAATGCTATTTTACAAGCGCGCCTTTCCAGGGATAATGAATCTCAAATTTTTAAAATTTCAGCGAAAATACCTCCATTTTGGCCTCATCGACCTGAGTATTGGTTTGCTGTAGCGGAGGCTCAATTCGATATAGCAGGTATAACCACTGATTGTACTAATTTTAACTATATAGTCGCTCATCTTGATGAAAAATATGCTCAAGAAATTGAAGATGTAATTCATCCTCCACCTACTGGACAACGGTACAGTAAGCTTAAGCATGAGTTGATTAAACGATTATCGGTATCTGAGGAGACACGTATGCGTAAATTATTAGATGGTGAAGAAATTGGTGACCGAAAACCTTCACAGTTTTGGAGACATCTCCGTTCTCTGACAGGATCATCACCTTTAGATGAAAACTTTCTTCGTCAGTTATGGTTGCGCCGTCTCCCACAACATGTTCAGGCTATTTTGGTATCACATGCTGATCTGCCAATTGACAAGATGACCGATATAGCAGATAAAATTTTAGAAATATATAATTATAATGTAATGGCTTGTTCAGCTCCGACATCGTCCAGCTCAGCATCTCAGACAAAGAAGAGTCTTTCAATGAAACAATGGAACGAAGACTTGATGAGCTTACTCAACAAGTTGCTAATCTCTCAACTCGCTTGCGTAGTCGTTCTCGTAGCCGATCTATAGAAAAACAGCGGTTGCGTAGGGCTAACTCTGTGCAGAATAACATTTGTTGGTATCACCAAAAATTCAACACTAAAGCAACTAAGTGTACCAAACCATGCAATTGGATTCCTCCGGAAAATCCGGATCAACAATTAGTAGAGGCGGCAACTGATTGTTTATCTCCCGGCCGCCGTTTATTTGTTACTGATCGGGTTTCCAAGCGGCAGTATTTAATTGACACTGGCTCAGACTTATGTTGTTTTCCTAAAAAATATATAAGAAATCATGTGCAACCAGATGATTACCATCTTGGCGCTGCCAATGGTAGTTCAATTAAAACTTATGGTTGCATTCAACTTCATTTAGATCTAGGTTTAAGAAGGATTTTTGATTGGAATTTTGTCATCGCAGATGTTAGTACAGCTATAATAGGCTCTGATTTTCTTAGTTTTTATAACTTATTACCAGATTGCCGACACAAGTGTCTAATTGACGGCCTTACCAAGTTGTCTGTCTGTGCTTCAATTGCACAATCCCAACAAGATAGTGTAAAAGCTGTGTTTTCTGGTAGTTCAAGTTTTGCTAATATTTTAGCAGAGTTTCCAGAGATAAGTCGACCTCCTGGTGTGCCCAGGATTGTGAAGCACAACACGGTTCATTTTATAAAAACCACTGACGGACCCCCGGTTTCATGCCGGCCCCGTCGGTTGGCTCCTCAGAAACTCCATGCAGCCAAGCAGGAGTTTGAAGCCATGGTGCGTTGCGGAATAGCCCGACCATCTAAAAGTGCTTGGTCATCTCCGTTACATATGACCACCAAAAAAGATAACACCTGGCGTCCATGCGGCGATTATCGCGCTTTGAACGCCAGAACAGTACCTGACCGATACCCTGTTCGTCACATTCATGACTTTGCTAATAGTCTCGCTGGTGCTACCGTGTTTAGTACGTGTGACCTGGTAAAAGCATACCATCAGATTCCGTTTTTGATGAGGATATTTTGAAGACCACCATTGTTACTCCGTTTGGCCTCTTCGAATTTCCCTTCATGACCTTTGGTCTTCGCATTGCTGGCCAAACGTTCCAGCGCTTTATCGATGAGGTCACACGGGGTCTCGATTTTTGTTTTCCATATATAGATGATGTACTCGTCTTTTCTCCAGACGAAGCCAGTCACGCAAGACATTTACGCACCCTTTTTAAGCGTTTTCAAGAATATGGTGTTGTTCTCAATCCGTCTAAGTGTATTCTTGGTGTTAGCGAAGTAAAATTTCTAGGTTACCTGATCAATGCTGAAGGTACAAGTCCTCCTAAGGATCGTGTCCAAAATCTCCTAGATTTCCCTCCACCTGAAACCGTGCAAGGGATGAGAAAGTTTTTGGGAATGATAAATTTTTATCGCCGTTTCATACCCAAAGCTGCACAGTTTCAAGCGCCATTGATTGAAGTTCTTGTTTCCACGCACAGCAAGGGTGCTAAACCATACCCCTGGACACTTAAGCTGCGGGAACAGTTTGAAGCCTGCAAGAGGAGCCTTAGTGATGCCACGCTTCTTCAACACCCAATATACGGTGCTGAACTAGGCCTTTTTACCGATGCCTCTAGCGTTCACATTGGTTCTTGTTTGCAGCAGCGAAGTAAGGGAGAATGGGTCCCGCTTGCTTTCTTCAGTAAGAAGCTTACCCCAAAACAGTCTCAATGGCCGGCCTATTACAGGGAACTTTTAGCGGTGTACGAAAGTGTACAACACTTTCGACATATTTTGGAGATTCAGCATTGTACGATTTTTACTGATCATAAGCCACTGTTATATGCTTTTGTACAACGGAGAGATAAATTACCTCCATCCCAACTTAACCAATTGTCTTTTATAAGCCAGTTTACTACTGATATACAACATATCAGAGGAGAAGACAATGTCGTAGCCGACGCTATGTCACGAATCAGTGCCATTACTCTTGAGCAAGAGTACGAAACCCTTGCCAAGTTGCAGGAAACTGACGAACAGCTAGCAGAACTTATAAGATCTGGCTCGTCTAGTTTGAAGCTAATCACGATTGCAGTTCCTGGCACTAGTATTTCCTTAATATGTGATACTACTACTGACAAACCACGTCCATATGTCCCTCCTAAGTTACGTCGTGTTATTTTTAATAAGTTACACAGTCTTAGTCATCCTGGTCCGAATGCTACTTTACGTATAGTTGCGGAACGGTACGTTTGGCCTTCAATAAATAAAGATTGCCGTCAGTGGTCTCGTACGTGTGAGGCATGTCAGAAGAGTAAAGTTTCAAGACACAATTATGCACCACTTGGAACTTTTGACACACCATCTGGTCGTTTTCTTCACGTCCATATAGATATAATAGGACCCTTACCTGTCTGTGACGACTACCGCTATTGTCTCACAGCCATTGATAGAGTCACCAGATGGCCAGAAGTTTGGCCGATGCGCACCACCACCGCCGAGGAAGTAGCGGATACTTTCACGAGAGAATGGATACCACGATTTGGTGTTCCCTCTATTATTACGACCGACCGCGGTACACAATTTGAATCCGACCTTTTTCGAAGACTTATGTGCAGTTTCGCCACTAAAAGAAATAGAACTACAGCTTACCACCCAGCAGCGAACGGAATGATTGAACGCATCCATCGTCAACTTAAAGCATCATTAATGTGTCATGGGTGTTCTTGGACAAAAGCTCTTCCATTTGTACTTTTGGGAATGCGTTCAGCTTTTAAAGAAGATATTAAAGCTACTTGTGCAGAAATGCTTTATGGAGAAACTCTTCGGCTTCCTGGTGAGTTGCTAGCTGATTTTCCTGGAGTGGGTACTTCTGGAGAAATGTTTAATTTTGTTGTGAAACTACGTCAACATATGTCGAAAATTCGACCAGTACCAGCGTCACGTCATACGAAGACCGGTTCTTTTATTTTCAAAGATTTAAATACGTGTTCTCATGTGTTCTTACGGGATGACGCAGTCCGGCGTCCTTTGCAGCCTCCCTATTCTGGTCCATA
Source organism: Saturnia japonica (assembly GCA_033032175.1). Classification (NCBI taxonomy): domain Eukaryota; kingdom Metazoa; phylum Arthropoda; class Insecta; order Lepidoptera; family Saturniidae; genus Saturnia; species Saturnia japonica. The sequence goes on from CM065330.1 coordinate 3,847,633, forward strand.
CCAGGTTATTCAGAGGGCAAGTGATGGAAAGACCCTAACTATTGACTACAAAGGGAAACATGTGGTTGTAAGCGTAGACCGCGTGAAACCGGCTGTCATTGAGGAATCAGATTCAAGTCCTGTTTCTACGACACCGAGGATACCTCAGTTGTCGCCAACGTCTTACCGGCAACCTACAACTATCACACCGACTGTGCCTGTACCTACGTCTCACCTGCAATCGACTACTGTCCCACTGCCTGTCGCTGTTCCTACATGTCAACCTCAGCCATATACCACACGATCAGGCAGACGAGTTAAATTCAAAATTTTTGATGATTAACGCAATGCTCTCCTTAGGGGGGTTATGTGGCGCCTCATTCGCCACTATTTTTGTACTGGTTGTTTCTAATCGTTAATATTAAAAAGTACTTAAGTGATGACATATCAGAGGGACAGATGAAAATCAGACGGTTGGTTTCACGACACGTTTTGTACTAAAAACTTGTATTATAATATTATAAAGTACATGTGCTAAAGCCCTACTGACTAGCGTTATTATTGAACACACCAAATTGCCACTTGGCATTATCAAATATCAATAAACGAAACATGAACAAAACGTTTAGTAGAAAACAGTGTTCCTAGTTATTCAATTACATATTATTTTAATGTAAACGGCTATCTAATTTTAGGTACATAAAATTAATTTACGCTACCTACATAATAATTTTTAAAATAATTATTTGTAAACAAAGATTTTTGTTAATACTAAACTATGGAGGGTAGAGGTATACTAAACTGCCATCATCTTCCTCTTCTTGTTTTGTCTTGGCGCTGCATAAGCATTTGCCAGTGTCAATGAAACTGCATCATCGGAAGTATATTATTTAAATACTAGTGGTGTGCAAGAGGCTCCACAGGCATTTGTTAGTACGCTATAGTTATTTACATCCCGTAATTTTATTTTTACTCATATTGTTGATTATTCAAATGCCGTATCTATTGAGGAATGGCACGTATTCCCCGTGTAAAATCTTTATCATAATCGGTAGAAAATTATTATTCTATTCTACAATTTCTAAAGTATTATTGACAATTCATAAAGCCACAATTTGATACAAATCGGCTGAGAATTGATGAAATTTTAATTGAATTGATTTAAACTTCTTTTTTACGATTTCTGGAAGTAATTCAGACAACTGTTTAAAGCGTATCAATTATGTACCTAATTACTTAAACTTCCCGTGTACAAAAATGTCATCGAAATCGGTTAAGAATTAGTGAAATTTTGGAATTTCTTTTTTTTACATTTCCTAAAATTGTTATTGGAAATTTCCATAGCACATTATTTTTGAAACAAGTTATACTTCTTTTGGGTTGTATGGGAAAGAATAGGATGTAAAGTTCCTCATCCACCATTGAAAAGGGAGGATGCTCCCACCAGACGGTCGGTGTCTGGCGGGCTACTGCCCAACGATTTTAGGCGGGTTCTTGTATATATGTTCAATTGTTGGGTTAATTTTAATATTGCGATGTAGGATGCGTCAGTTCTTAGTTCGTATGTGTCGAGGTAGATGCCGCTACACTTGCTGTGTACAAAATTTCATCAAAATGGGTTAAGAGTTAACGAAAATATTTTTTTTGGAGATTATTTTTTTACGATTTCTTAAAGTAATATTGAAATATCTTATACCGTATCGATTGACCAATGATATCAGCATTCCGTGTACATAATTTCATAATAATTGGACAAGCCGTTTTTGAGGGTTTTTTGGCGGGATCTTGAAGTGACATGTTGTGGTTGTTATTTTTAATTCATTTACTTGGGTTTTTGACCCTATATTATGTAATATTTGTGGCGTTTTGCGTGATATAGTTTGGTTTTTGTGCATAAGTGAAGTGGATTATAAATATAAGCTGAAAGCATTCATTCCGAGATCACACAAAAATTCCCTAGAAAGTTCTAACAAGGGAGCCACCATCTTGTTAGGATACTGAATCGTCATAACACTTGACAATATAATTCACTCGATAATGGCAGTAATGGTCTTCATTAAAGAGGACCGGTTGCCAAGTTAGGAAGAAGAAGAAGCCGTTTTTGAGTTAAATTCGGACATACAGACAGACCGATATAATTTTTTTGAATGGCATATTCGTGATCAGTATCGTTCATATAGTATGACAATCGGGAAATTTTGGAAAAATATTAAATGTACTAACAGAACTACAGATTTATTAATATACATTTAACAGATTAAAATATAAGCTGTATACAGAAAAGAGAAATAGAGGAAAGTTATAACCGTACTGTGTGGATTCGTTTTGTATTTAATGTATTTGAAATTATAAAAAATCTATATTAAATAAAAATAAAGTTTGAGTTATTGAAAAAAAAAACAACATTCAAATCTGCTACTGTATGCTAAATTCAGAAGTCGTCAGACTGCTGACACTGGCAACGTCTGTATCGGTTAAAAGAATAGAATATAAATATTTATATATCATTTTAGATACTTATTACGTGTACCTTACTTATTTTGCAGTTTTTTTTAATTTCAAAAATTAATAAATAATATTTGATTACATATGACAAATAAAATCAAGAAATAAGCTCATTGTATGTTTTTATAACACATTCCGATGTATTAAGTTCGTCAGTTGATAGAGCGTCATTTGTACGTAATGGAGTCGATGTCTATATGAACAAATTCTAATTGATAAAATAATCCATGTATTGATAAAATATCACATAAAACTGTGTGTAACTGTGATTTATCTGATTGTTGTGAATATTGATTAATAATACATGGGTTCTAATAGCAAGGATAAACAATCAAACAACCTCGTTTCGTCGATGGTATGTATGACATCAAAATATTTTGGAAAGTTCGCATGAAATTATATAAAAATCGAATAAACTGTGTGTAAATTATATTATTCTTGATAAATAAAAGTTATAAAATCATATCTAAATACTTGAAAATCATTCTATTAATTCCTTATAGTAAAGAACTGGAACGCTTTGTCGGGCGCGTAATTAAGTAGTCGCACGGAAAGGTCATGCATTCATTTTCGTCTTTTTGTTTCCAGAATCATGTTTACAGTGTAATAAAACAAAGTGCAGTGCTTGTGGAATACCAAAAATATCTCGGAAAGTCAAAAAGAATTAATGGTTTTAAGAGGGCAGCTCTGTGAACCCCACACAGATGACGGTATGGCTTCAGATCAACCCGTGAAGAAGAAACAGAGGATCGATGGTCCAGACATAGATGATAGTACTGAGAGGTGTTCTGATGATATACTCGCAGATATCTTCGACTCTGAAACACCAACTGCTGATACATCTGAAGAGTTCCCGTCGAGAAATGGCGAGTCGCCCGACAGTGGAACTGTCAGTGAAGATGCAGTGGACTGTTCCAGCATATTGAGGCTTCCAATTGATAATGGTGTGGAAATCATACCATCATGTTCAAATACAATTCAGTGGCATTCGGAAGATGATAAATTACTTTCAGAATTAAGGATTTTACAGGATGCACTTGTTGGACAGTGTTTGTGTCACCTTGAGGAAAATGTAGTATCTCAGCTTTTCGACAGGCAGTTGAACATAGCGTCATGGCCTATGACTTGTTCCTTAACCTACCTTTCAACAATGCAACTCATGTTTGATGTATATTTAAAACAAAATGGTACTGGCACAATATGCTCAAGACTCATGCAGGCATGTGATATATTTGTGAGGAACAGACATGATTGGATCACAGAAATTGTGGAGTTAGCTGATCACAAGAGTAAATTCTTCACTTTTGTTGCAAGTAAAGTCCTGGCAAGTTTTTTAATAGTCTCCAAGGATACAGTTGATGAAAATTGGCTACAACAGATTGCAGAAAACATTTACTTATTTGATAGAATTAATAGAATTACAGTGCAGAAGATAAATTTCAGTTTGGATATAATAAAAAGAATTGTTGAATGGAAAGACATGGAACAACATCCATTAGAAGATAGCAATTATATAAATACACCTGGAAATTCACATATACAAGAAGACAACCCATTTAGAAGTAGCGCAGAGTATGTAAGCAGTAGTGATGCATCATCAAGTTCTCATAGTAATTTACACAATGAATTTTCAAATTTACAAACCCACAACTCCCCATCAACATCTTCAGATCAAACTGAAGATAAATCTACTACATTCAAATTGCATGAACCAGTATTAAAATTTCGTATTGAAGAAAGACATGATATGGAGCAGTCTCTTGAACCGCCACCTGCAAGAATAGAAAGGGTAAATGAACATGGATGTGTAACAGTAATATTAACAGATTCAGAATCATTTGACACATCTCATATAAAATGTTTAATGATAAAAACTCTGGAGCACCATTGGCCGGTTTTAGTGAAAAACATGAAGCTTCTTTTATTGAGGTACCTGAATTTAGCTAATGCTGAAAATTGCATACTAACATTTTTCTCTTTATGGGAAAATATAATAAGTGTGAAAGCTAATCTCTCGGTAATTGATACAAAGCCATTTTATGCTGACTTGCAGGGCTTTGTTGATTTACTAAGAAATACAATGCTACCGAGTTTGATATACACTCATTTGTTAAGTTTATTTAATGAGGTATTATGTTATGGTTCTACTTTGGCATTACAGGATATTCTTCCAGAGGAGATATGTTGTTTAGCTCACTCCATTGTGAGGTTTGTTAAGGATTTCAGATTACTAACTGATGTCAGAGTACAAAATAGTAGAAGTGGTTTTGGCTTCTTGGGACACGAATGTAGGATCATCAGGGACTATTCATTAGGGCCAGAAGTAGCTCCATTATCTTCCTCTATCCAACTTGTTGATCAGAGTTATGGTGATGATGATAATGATGATGCAAATACAAGAGCAGAAGTTGATAAAACAATGCTTCAACGTATGTCATTGCTAGTTTTAAAATCTATAGCTGTTACCGTAAAAGAGATGAGATGTGATTCATCGGACAGCTCTATAGATTCTTCAGATTATAATGCTATACAAGATATGCAAATTGTCGAAAGGTCTATTAGGGACGTGCTTAAAAAACTTGATGTTTTCATAAGAAATAATTTGGAATTTCATCCAGAGACACCTTTCACGAAAATGCTAATACATTTATTTAGTGAGCAGGATGATTATTTAATCGAATCAATGGTCTGTACACTTGATATAACAGTGGGGATTGTTTATAGAAATTCTATGTATCCAGATTTAATACCGATGTTAAACCCTATATCCTCCTTTATTGAATTTCTAAAAGTAGTGTCGTACGACAGCGACGTCCTGCTTGACTACTTGGTGAGTAACGAGACGTGCTTTTTGCTATATCTGTTGAGATTTTTAAAGTATGTGCGAAGGAATTGGCCGAAATTTCTTGAGACGTGTCAACAAATTGACACGCGAGGTACTAGGGGCTTAGATGACACAATGAGGGTGGTGATTAGGCTGAGGCTACAAATAAGTCGGCTTGTTTCCAAGTCTCTATTTCCATACAATATAAGTCCAGTATTGAGGTTATTAGAAGTCTGTGAGAGCCTTTACGAAGGGAATGAGTTTAGCTGAAGGAATGTTTATTAAAAATAACTAATCTAATTAATTTTTAAAATGAATGGTAGAAATCTGAAATATTTCTCAAATTTCATAATAAAAAGATAAATCGACAATAAAAAAAGACTGCAAACACAGACATTCCATAATTATTTGAATAAGGGAAGTGTGCTAGTTAATAAAAATTGACTTTAATTTATATTAGATTATATTATGTTGTAATATTTGTAATAATTTTGATATATGTAGTTTAGTTTCTGAATTTTAGTCTTCCTTCCACTATAGTGTACTGTGTATATGATTTATCTGTTCTTCTTATAAACATATCGAAAGAATGGCTAACTGACTAAAAAGCAATGACAAACTACATGTTAGTCAATTAACCTTTCTACTGATGATGTCACTTTATACACACACAAATATTTTATCACCTAACATAGTATATAGGTAAATCGGCGTCAAGACGTTTTTGCGTTTGTAGTAGTGTAATAATACACACAAAGACTAGGACCGAAATAAACCAGTTTGCGCTAGTTACAGCGTGGCTTGCACTGCAGCTACAAACATAAAGACTGCCTATACATACACTATACCGTACACCATTACAAACGCAAAATCGTCTCTAAGCTGATTTGGTTGTACTTTGAGGCGATGATGGCTTTGTGATAGCGTGTTCCGACATCACATCAGTTGATATAAAAATTTCTGCATTTTCTGTAGTATGCCTGGGTAGCTATCACCTTCAAGTTGGAACTCTGTCGTCAAACACTTATTAGGGGTGTTTTGGCAGCTACACTTGAATGCTAGGCTTAGCCTGTTATCATCTTGGGCTGCATTGTCACTAACATCCGATGAGTTTCTAGTTAAATCCTAAATCTTTAAAATATAAAAAAGTCACATAAACTATTTTATGAAACATGGAAATGTGATGCAAATTAAGGAATTTATTTTTAAGAGATACAGATTATTTAATTGTATATGTACTTTTGATATATTGGACCATCGCATAAGCGCGACACATAATTTGTGACGTAAAATTGTACAAACCATCCTTAGTCCTTAGTAATATGAATTATTCGATGAAGGCGCTAATGTCTCATTTCATAAAAAAGTTTTTTTATTTTATAAAGGTACAAAGTGTTGTTGCAAATTGTGACCCTTGTAATAGTTAATTATACAGGTTAGAATGCTTCATAAATAGTTCTTATTACCTTTATACAGTGGATAAAAAAAGGGTTTATTAAAAAAAACAACACAGTACTACTAGGGCTGCCACCTTCGAAAACTAGTCCTCGAACTATTGGGAAGAAGGCAATTTTTTGTAGAAGAATACTATATTTTCTTCTTTTTTTTTAATCGTTTATGTATTTAAGATTAAATATATACTGCTCTTTCTATTAATTACTTTCAAAGTAGCATAGTTACATTTTCCAGTTGAGTGCGGTTTCACTAAACAGCCCAGGTCTTCTTTTTATTTAATGGCAACATTTGTTAACCTGCAATCCTGCCAATGTCACGTGAATAGAAAATTATTCTTGTAATTTTCAAATATAGCTATAACAAGATGGTGGCGGATACCCCGTTAAAAGTATACAGGCAGTTTTTGTAAACAACTTAACATTGGGTGTTCGTAAAGTCCATTTCATTGTGCAAAATAAGCAAACTTCATCACGTAAAACACCGCCAATATTACATAGTATTGAGACAAATAATAAACTTAAGGAACGAAATTGAAAACCAATGTCAAAACCTGGATGTGTGGCAGCTCCAAGCCCTGAGGCAACACTAGGCTTGTAGATTCCTACAAGTATCACATCAATGTGCCTTAATTTTGTAATTAAAAGGTGCTCAATAATTATACGGATAGAAAGTAGGTCGCGTTTATACACAAAAAAAAAAATAATTTATAATTACGTATGTGCATAATCAGCAGAGTATCACACCCTTTTAGAGATGTTTAGAGTTTAATTTATTTTTAGAATAGATATTCTTGTATTATAGTAGCGTAATATTTTTGCAGATTGAATGCGGGTCAATGAACATGTGTGTTTTAAACTAAATTATAATCCACGCCACGACTATGTAAATAAAATTTGCCATCAATTACCATACATTTAAGTATCAATAATCAGTATTAATACAATATCCTAATTTATATCATTTATATTTTAAAATGTAATAATGTTGCTTGATGAACTTTTGTGAGGTTTTATATTTGAGATAACAAATAAAAGTCTGACTCAAGTCCAATAAAAAATTTTTTTTGAGAACAATGTTTTTTATAATTTACTACTAGGGTTTGCTAGCATTTCCCATTTGTATGATAGATACTAGCTCTTGCCTGCTACTTCTTCCAGTTGTGTTGAAAATGAAATGACTTGCACGCCATCTGTTGTAAACTGATTGCACTAATACAGAAACCTTTGCGGGTGTGTACACAACAACACACAAGAGTTTCATCATAATTGGATGTATGATTTAGGAATGCATAGGACACAAACAAAGAAACGTTCATTACAAGCTTTTATTTAATTTGCTTTATTAGTATGAGTCAAATCTTGCAAATGAATTTTACTACGGTTATCCCAACCGATTAAACTAAAATTTTGCATACACGTATAATTTTGATACTGATTCATTGTTAGCTAAGTGACGTCATTACAAATTCAAGATGGCCGACCAGTTATTTTTATGCAACCTCCATGATATGGTTATCAAATGAAAGTGTTTGTTGGGAAGAATATGAAAAAATATTAGTAAATAAAAACTTTTTAAAAACAAGATTTTATTCAATACCTCATTTTTTTGTAACTTAATGTATATTAATTTCTTCATTACTAATAAGTAAAAAAATTATTCATTTATACACATTTCAGTATAACTATTAGTCAGCTAGCCAGATCGCTTGACGTTCATGGTTACTGCTTGACTCCTTAGAGTCCTAGCCTGAAGTTATATAGCCTATATATAACCTTCCTCAATAAATAGGCTATAAAACGCTTAAAGAATTTTTCAAATCTGACTGCAAGTTCCAGAGATTAGCTCGTTCAAAAAACATTTCTTGGTCTTTATATATAGCTGACCCGCGCCATTTCATATGCGTCACACAACGCAGGATCTCAAAATGAATAAATTTTCCCCGTTATTGTAACATTTTTCATTAATGCTCCGATTGGCCGTAGCGTGATATTATAAAGCCTATAATAGCCTTCCTCGATAAATATAGTTATAAATTTGTACAACCGTTTTATAACAGATGGCGTGTAAATCGTTTCCTTTTCAAAACAACAGGAACAAAGTCGTGGGCTTAGGTAGTTATAATAATGCATGCAATGTACCTATGACATAAGTTATTCAAACAGCATTAATTACATCACCTTAACTACGGGATCTATTTTAGTATGTACGATATCTTTAAGTTAGATCATCAATAGACTGTTATGTAACTATTATTAAGGTGACCAACTTGTTAATTTGATTTATTACGTTTAGTTATGAATATTGTAATGTCGTGAAATAAATTGAATTATTTGAATCTCATAACTTTGTGAAATGAACCATGATCTGGTGACATTTTGTTTTGTGTCAAATAAAAAAGAGAAATTCAATGCGATATATCTTGCCAGATTTTTTATTCAGGGGGAGTGTGTTAAATTAGTTTTGTTGAATTGTTCAAACGTTTCATTATATGTGTTCTTATTTAATGAAAATCATAACACGTGTCTATCACACATCATGTGACGGAAGTGTGACATGATGAATTTATAATATAATTTAACGTTGTTTATGTAAAAATTACTTTAATGAAATAAAAATAAATACGTTGATCGTAAAATTATTTTTAAACAAATATAAAAAAAGGTATATTAAAAGTCATTGTGATTATATTTGGCAGACATTATCATATCGCACTTCCGTTACATGATGCGCGCGCAGTTCGCATTTTTACCCTGTACGAAAAGCGTCAAGAGAAGTTTATCTTTACATGGAAACGGATGAAAGGTTTCACAACATTTTCTAAAAACACTCTAGATAGATTTAGTTTTGAAACCGTTATGTATATGCAATTTGGACATGAATATTTATAATATTATATCCTAACGATAAAACTGGGTTTTTTAAACCAATTTCATAAAAGTATAAAATACAATTGAATTCATTATAATAAAACATCTACCTAAACATTATAAATATTTACCTACCCACCTTTTTGAATGTAAGAAATTACCCTTTTTATTACATTGTATTTTGTGATTTTATGAAATGGACACACAACCGCTTCATATTGTTTATATCTGTTGGTATACATAATTGTTATATTCAAAATTTTGTAATTTTAATATTTAAGGTAATTATTGTATGTTTTTGTTTAGGTAACAATAAATGACGACATTTAAATCAAATATTTTTGTACATTATGAAATGTTTTGGTTTTATTTAACTCGCATTGTTAGAGCGGTTTGCGCAACATTTAATTTAATTCACTGCTAAAAAAAATTAGTTAATTACAGTTAGTAAACGTATTTAGGGTCATCTTGCACGAGATATACAGTGCGCTGATTTAGCTAAACATAATTAGCGAGTCGGTAAAGCATTCTCTGCGTTCCTTTTCACAATTTTGACGAGTTTCTTAACCCAAAAAGCGCGATGACTTATAAACTTATGCATATAATTTTACATTTATTAGTGCAGGTAAGGTAAATAAGAGTTTTTAAGCAATGAAACTTAAAACATACTGGAGACATTTGGGGAATGTCAGTAATGATAGTTCAGTCTTTAATTTTTAATATTTCACCACATCTGGCTCATATATTTAATCAGTGTATTGATAAAGGAACTTTCCCCAGTATGATAAAAATAAGTAAAATAGTTCCATTTTTTAAATCAGGCTGTGGGAGTAATATTGGAAATTATAGACCAATTTCTGTGCTTCCTTCGATTAGTAAGATTTTTGAAAAAATTATGCTTAAGCAATTAGTAGAGTACTTAAATAATCATAAAATATTGGATGGTAGGCAGTTTGGTTTCACGAAATCAAAATCTACGACTGACGCTGGTGCAACGCCATTAAGTCATATATTTGAGACATGGGAGAAGTCGCAGGATGCAATCGGTGTATTCTGTGATCTTTCAAAAGCTTTCGACTGCGTTGATCACACTACGCTCATACTTAAGATGAAACATGGTGTGTGTGGACTTTCTCTCGACTTTCTAGAATCATATTTAAAAGATCGCTGTCTCAAAGTAAGTGTAAATGGAGCAACCTCTTCGGGATCCTTGGCTAGAATCGGCGTCCCACAAGGTTCGAAAATGGGACCGATTTAGTATATATAAATGATCTACCCCTAATGGTTAAGAACTGTGCTAACATTGTTCTTTTTGCAGACGATACTTCACTTATATTTCAAATGAAAAGAAATGATTTAGAAGATATGCATATAAATAATACTTTATTTAAAATATCAGAATGGTTTGCTTAATATATTATTAAATGCAAACAAAACAAAATGTATCAGATTTGCCTTACCCAATGTACAACGTGTTGAAAGTAATATTAAGATAGAAGAGAACATAGTAGGCATGGTTGATAATACTATATTCTTAGGCATCACACTAGATGCAAAATTACAATGGGGTCCTCACATTAAAACCTTGGCAGGGAAATTAAGCTCCGCTGCATACACAGTGCGTGAGATTAGCCAGTTAACTGATATTGCTACTGCTAGGCTGGTCTACTTCGCTTACTTCCACAGTTAAATGTCCTATGGAATTTTACTGTGGGATTCAGCAGCTGAGGTAGATACCATATTTGTATTACAAAAACGGGCAGTTCGGGCAATTTATGATATGGGATTTATTAAGGAATAAATTTCAAGAATTTGGTATCTTAACTTTTCCTTCCCAATACATCTTGGAAAATATAATGTATATTCGGAAAAATGAAGATAATTTTGAACTTGCTACTAGCACGCACAATTTCAATACCTACTAGAAATAAATATAAAATAGTCATTCCGTCTTTTAGACTTAGTAAAACAAATAAATGTTTTTAGGTACATAATTGTGTTAGGTTCTATAATAAGCTTCATAAGCGCATTACGGATTTGCCGTATAATGAGTTCAAGAATCATGTTAAGCAGGTATTATTATCGAAGTGGTATTGTAGGGTGGCTGATTACGTGAATGATGGTGATGTCTGGATGTGATTCCCTCTCTGTACATCTACTGAAAATGATTATTAGGTATTTAACTGTATATAATTAAATACTGTAAAACCAGTTTAAAAAGATAATAAGATAAACCCGATCGTGTTTCTTGTCTGTTCTTCTCGATGGCTTGGATCTTTTCCGAACCAGTGGTAGTGTTTTGACATTCTTAAGTGCCTTCTTTGGGCCTAAATTGAATAAAATATATTTTGATTTTGAATGAAACGTGCATAGTTGGATGTCATTGTTTGTTGTCAGTCAAAATCAATTGAATAACATAAAAATAGTGCAATTAGTATTAGTGTTTTATGTCTCTGTTCTTTTATTCCAACAATTTTTATACATAATTTGTATTTTTTAATCTTAAGGAGTCACTTATACGTGTTTAGCGGCGCTAAATGGCCATTTTTTACTATTTAACTTTGACAGTTCGTTAAACATATTTAGCAACTTATTTTTCTTTGTGCAAAACGCTAATTTTGCTTAACTACTTTAAATGCGTTTAGCCTTACTTTAATCATGTTTAAACATGTTACACAAGTCGCCCTTAGTATGGATCAAATCTTGCAACTAAAATTTGAAACAATTATCCGCAATGGAATGAGCTGAAATGTTGCATATACTTTTAATTTCTATGACAATGCATGGTTAGCTATAGTGGTACAAGTTCATTATGTTACGACAGACGTTGTTGGAGGCGAGGTATTACGGGCGATATACTGTACAGGGTGGGTAATTTAGCGGGGAAGGGAAACACGTGTAGGTAATTGCGTAACGTAGGCACGCGCACACAGTACACTAAAGTAAACAGTATAACGTCTTCATACAAACGGCCGAAACAAAATTCAGGTAAACTTCAGTATACAATAATCACGAGTAGGCAATTTATATCTAATAACGAAATATTATATTACTTACTTCCTAAAAATTTAAATGTATATTAATCTTTAAGCAAAAATATATATGTATTTACATTTTTTTTAATGTACATTCCCCTCTTACTAACTAACAATCGTTTTTGAAACTATAAATTAATCCAAAGTAGAAATAATACATATAAAAATTCGCAGTAATAAGTATATTTTGGTGAAAAGATGATAAAGACAATTTAATATAGCATTGTCCAATACGTAAGTAGGTAACCCAAGAAGCACAGAGGCCAGCCCTAGTGCGTCTTTATCTACCGAGCAGCTGCAGGTAATTATTTCAAGAGTACTGCCTAGACAACAATGTTTACTTTAGTGAAGTGGCGTGCTACTTCGTCCCCGCCAAGCAACGTCTGAAATATAGGACGGTCGAGCACGAACTTGTACAACAATAAGTGACATCTTTCTAAATCCAATATGGTGGACCCCCAAAGATGTTCAACCAGTTATTCTTCTTTATTTATACACACCTAGATATGGGTATAAAATGAAAGGATTTGCCGAGAATACGAAAAAACATTAATAAAAAAACTTTTCAAAACAAGCTTTTATAAATATATCATTAGTTTTAAAAGCTTTTAGCGCAAATTAAAAGAAAAGGGGAACTTAAACAAAATAAATTTTATGCGCGTTACAAGCTTTTAAAATTATTGTAATAAATAAAAGTTTGTTTCAAAAAGTTTTATTTTTTATTACTATGATATTTGTACCTTGGCATTTGTTTCACATTCTATGAATACCCTTATCCTAATTATCACACTTATCTGTGGGTTGTATATTTCTTGGTAAGTTAGACTCGAAGAGGATGTAAATTTATTATACTTTGCCCGCGGCTCTGCAAACGTGCACTACTAAATTACCGTTTCGGTGCCGATGGTTTGTAACTATATTGAGTCATTTAATATTACTAGCGGTTGCCCAATGATCGAAATTCGACCAGCGACTTTTTAGTCAAAGACTATTTTCTGTTTGACATTTGCAGTATGAACCTAATCAATGAATATTAAATCACTTGCTGTCACTTTTCATTGTGTGACAATGTCAATATTTTGGGGGGTCTAAGTTCAATGGCACTTGTCGGTTTAGGATTCGCGGTATTACTTTAATATATTAATAACAGATATTATAGATAAATTTTGGCTTTCTGCACTCCTCCATATACACTTTAACCATGCCAAATCTCACAGTCTTCCGATACGCAATAAGCTTATAAAGGGGTATAACGTTTTTGCTTCACGTGTTAAACATATATATCTTTAGCGGAAGTGAGGAACAGAGAGTAAAGTTCCTCATCCGCCATAGAAAAGGGAGGATCCTCCGGCCAGACGGGTGCTATGTCTGGCGGGCAGCTGCCCGACTGTTGTAGTCGGGTTCTTGTATATATCGACGATGAAAAACAATAAGGTCGTAACCCGTTAAAAGGTCGTAACAAGACTAAATAGAAGGTAATAATCAGCTTTTTTTTCTGCGTCGATTGGTCTGGGTCTCGTTGCTCTACGACGATATGAAATTGAAAAATCAGACAGTATTTTGAAATTCATTTTCAATATTTTTGGCGTAACTGCCCATAAAACGGCAAATTTTAACTTTTTAGACATACGTCAAGTAGAAGTTTGTGGTTTTGCTAAAAATGTAGTTACTCTGTTCCTTTTTACGTGCACCACAGTTGTTACGACTTTTTTGCGGAATGCATTTTTCATACTTCATTGCTTACGACATTCTCACGGTTCGTATTTTTCTAAGGACAACGTTAACCTCTAAGATACTACAATTTCGTGGGTGACTGAAATCAACCCAAACCATGTTAAAACAATATTACCAGAATCAATATTTTGTACTTTCGGTAGTTAAGACGAATCATAGGTTCCGTAATTTTTGGATCATTCCGGGTTTTCCTCGCTTACGCCCCAGGTAAGCTACCGTAGTCACTGCGCAGACGCCGTAATGAAGGTTGTGCCTGTTTCGCCTCAGCGAAATCTGTTGTGAAAACTTTAAAAATCTCTAAATCAAGGTATGTAACGTTTTAATTAGCTAGTGATAACTTTAATAATACTTAATCAGTTAAACGTTACCTGCATATATTATTATTATATCATCCTTTCTATTTTTAAAGTTATTATTACAAGTATCCCCACTTCCAAATCGTAATCATCCCGGTTCTCAGTTAAGTTCTATGATTAAGGTGCTAGAATATTATAGTTTCGGGGCAGTGGTTCAACCTGGTCTGTGCAACTAGTTGAATTACAGGCCTTTACTAGGGCGTGGTCGAACTATTTTTGTAGTTGGACAATGGCCCTATAACAAAACCCGTGGTCCAACTGATTTAATAATATTAACTTAACTTTTTTAGATGTCCAAACGAAGAAAATGGATTGATGATCTCAAACACATAAATAAAGACGAGAAAAATAATAAAAAATTGATGTTTTGAGTGACCAATTAATTTACTTAGATGGGAAACTGGTTAAGGAAACTAACTTTAAAGTAGAAGAAAAATACGGCAGTAGTAAATACGATTCGAACTCCCAACATTCTGGTTCCAAGGATAGTGAATGCCTTCCATGCTTGCCATTGACTCCTCACCCGAGAAAACGTAACGTTAATTCATTAGAGATATTAGAGCATGCCAAAACTTTCATTTGTCGCTTCCTCTTTGGCCGTCACATTACAGCCGTAAGGATTCGCAAGAGCTTTATTTACAGAAATATATTAAGAATATTACCAATTTATATTATTTCTATGTTGAACACTGTAAAAAAGATGAGACAAAGCCTATTTCATTTAAAGTACTTTCTGCATATTTTAAACAAAATCTTAATATAGGATGTCATCTGCCAAAAAAAGATAAGTGTGTTTTATGCAGTGCTAAAACTTACGACGTTGGTACAAAAGTAGAGACTGACAAAATGAATGCATATCTTAAACAGAAAGAAGATTCATATAATCGTTTTATATTTCACTAAAATTTAAATACACAAGACAAAAGTGTAATTTGCGCAAGTTTTGATCTCCAAAAGGTTCTAAATACACCTCTTGGCAATAATATGTCTCTATACTACAGCAGAAAATTTTCCGTATATCATTTTACTATTTATGAAAGTGGAACTCAGGAGGGGTTCTGTCACATTTGGAACAAAACAAATGCTCACAGAGGAGCAAATGAAATTTCTACCATTTTGCTAAATTATATTAATGAAGTAGACAGTAGGGGCTATGTCAAAACTCTTTTATTCAGAACTTAACAGATTCAGGCAGACAAAATAAAAACAAAACAGTTTTGAGTAAGCTGCGTTATGCATTAGCGAATAGCCAAAATTTAGATGTGATTCTAATTAATTATATAGTTCCTGGCCACACGCATATGCCAGTAGATAGCATGCATACTGTCATTGAGCGTTCGGTTAAGGATACAATGATATGGGCACCTTCTTATTGGCCAACTGTTATTGCCCTATCACGAAAAAACCCCTTTCCATATAAAGTGACGTTGATGGAAGGAAATCAATTTATGGGATTCGAGGACATCATAAATAAAACATTTAAACAACACAGAATATCATGATTTAACAATAAGCGTGGCAACTTTAAAAAATAATTACCTCAACAAAATGTTGGTAAAACGTTCAATGTCGGCTGAGCCTGAGTATACAGAAGTGATTTTAAATGCATGTAAAACAGGACTATCGCCCAAAAAAAATCTTTATTTAAACAAACTACCAATATCGGCACAAAAGTATGCAGACCTCAAAAAACTTACAAAAAATGTCATACCGGCAGCATGCACTAATGAGTACTTAGATCTTAAGTATAATAGTAAGACTATCGATTGCCTACCAGAGACTGATGAAGAGGATCACTGAAATTTTGCGATAGGTTAAGATTAAGATTCAGAATTGTATTTTCTAACACATTTTGTGTGAGATACATAAAATAAACACAGACTAAGCTGTTTTTCTAATCAAACATTCACATAAAGAGATTCGTGGTACCTATTTCTTGTTTGATTACAATGAACAGCTTAGTCTTATAAGTTTCAATGTATGTGCCTATTTCGTTCGATTTTAAATATTTACTTAAGTCTTACCCAAGAAATGTGTACCTTCTAATAATGTTTAAATTTGCCAGATTTTTGTAAAATTTTGTTGTCAATGTTTCGCTAGACTAATGTTTGATTTTATGTTTTTTAGCTTTATAATGTTTCTGGTTTCCACCATGTCCAACCAATAATATTACTATAGGTAAATATAATTAATAATTTTCTAGTGAAAAGAAGATCTCGAGCTAATATTATGGTTGATCGGTTACCTATAAATGTTTATGTTCTTATTTTAGTTGACACAAAGTATAATTATTAATCTTATGTTATTGTTGCAAATTACAAACATAAACATTGTCTAGAGTTTTGAACGTGTCCCAAAAAGTACCTACCTGTTGAAATCCTAATCACATCCCTAGACACTGTTGTATAATTATATGGTTGAGATTTGTAA
The DNA here is from genome assembly GCA_033032175.1 of Saturnia japonica. Lineage (NCBI taxonomy): Eukaryota > Metazoa > Arthropoda > Insecta > Lepidoptera > Saturniidae > Saturnia > Saturnia japonica. The sequence continues at coordinate 3,864,818 of CM065330.1, forward strand.
CTGCTAAAGTAGAAACAATGAGATTAAGATGTTTTATTACATTAATTATAAAATTTTGCTGTGGTGTTAAGATAAAAGTTTTTCATTGTCTACCTACTTAATGAACACCTCCCTATTGAAGTCCGTTTTAAATAATTGTGTTGTAGACATTGCCGAGTTAAAACACGATTTGCCACATGTAACTTTTAAAAAATTCAATAAATTTGCGTTCAGAAAAGCTTAAGACATTTTATTAGGATCATTGGGTTTCTAGAGGTTTAAGTTACGACAAATTTTCTAGCCATTGCATGTATTACTAAGGTGCTTACACCCCGTTCCTGACAGCAAATTAAAAGAAAATGTATTAATTACCTTTTTGAAGTCAGCGAATTTGTTATAATTTTCTGATTCAATATAAACAATGTGTCAAGATACGACATTTTTGAAGTTTGTAATTTCTGTAGACAATGGCTGTAACTCGAAAAAACCCTATTTCTAGTAATAAGAAACTATTGGTTTGTAGACCATTTCATACAGTGTTCAATTTAATACTTATGCTCTAAAAATCAAATTCATACGACTTACCGTTAAAAAGATAATGATTTAATTATCATTTTTTTTTCGTTTTTTGGCTCTGGTGTAAAGTTGGGTTTACCAGGGTTACGCCCTTATTGTTTTCTATCATCGATATACTCAACGATAGAGTTCATTTCTATAGCGCGATGTAGTATGTAGGATGCGTCTTATGTGGCTCGATAGATGTCGCTATGATGTCGCTACGTAGTTGCGTCGATGCGTTGATGCGTCAGTTGTGGCGAGAGATGTCGCTACATATCTAATGATAATAATTTTAGCTACTTTTTGTTTCTTTATTATCAAACGTGTGATCAAACTTATAATATATTTAAGAGAGGTAGGGCACATAGATTTTTTTTTAAATATCTTTCTTCTTGGGTTTGTCCGACTGGTGGAATACCTCCACCCTAGAGGAGATCGAAGACAAAATATAACCTTGTGTAATGCTTCTGCGGAGAGGAGGGTTTCCAGAGTTCCTTGTGTTAGGAGGGTTCAAAGTCAGCAACGCGCTAGTGGTACATATGATATTACAAACGTCCGTATGCTTGTTTACCAACTTATTTGTGGTTGTAGAACTACATAGAAAGAAAAACCTATTTAAATATAAATTAAAAGCAAGATTAAAAAACGACTCATTAGACCTATTTCAGGAGCATAGCATTTTATGGCTGTGAATCATTAAATCAAAGGGACAGAGAAAGCTTGGCAGAGTTTGAAATGTGGTGCTGGAGAAGGATGGAGAACATCAGTTTGATAGAAAATATTACAAATGAGGAAGTGTTAAGAATGATTGACGAATAAACACAGTTGTTGAGAAACATAAGTAGATAACAGAAGAGGAAAGGTTATTTGACAAAGAGGACAAGTTCTTTCAAACAACTTTTTAAGGGAAACGACGAAGATTTAAGTCGAAGCTTCTTCCAACAAGCGAAGGATAAAGTGTGTTCGGGCTAATAAATTGGTTAGGGGTATGCAAAATTATTTTTGTTCTTAAATTACCCCCAACAATAAAAACCGGAGATGACTGGTCACTTGCTCGTGGAACTCGGACGGATATCGGTGCGGCATCTAACACTTGTAATTGTTTCGGAGGTATAGTGCATCAAAAGGTGTTGTGCATATTTCGGCTTGGAGTTTGAATTAATATCATCGGCGGCAACATCGGCGGAAAGGTAAGTGAGCCTTCATCCCGGTTATAGTATATCATATTCGGCAGTTATTTTGTGTGATATCTACTTCCAACCAGTTTAAAAATATACAGTCCACTTGATCTTCAGAGGTAGAATATCGCACCCAGTGTGTGAGTGGTGGTTGCCACCACATATTTTCTGGTCCTTCAGCCGGATTTATTAGTAAATTTTTTTGTTCCTTCGGCAGGTTTTATCAACCCTTTTTCTTGATCCTTCGGAAGGATCATTTGTTATATATACCTTCTCGGCCATTTTAAACTATTTCTGTGTCTGTGAGGAACATTTAATATCTTGATACTCGGTTGTTGCAATAGATTTATTGCTATTTAAATACTGCATACGCTTATTAAGTAGTTGAAAACGGCTTGGCATATTACTTAGGCGGTATTTGTTGAAATTGTTCGTTGGTTTCAACAACGAACACTGTTTAAAAAAATAAATTAATGTACATTATTGTAAAAAAAGCGTGGGGTGTATTCAAAGCGCTTTTTAAGATATTATATTATCGAAGTGATGATTCTTCTACTCATTATCTGTCAATAAAATGTTTATAATTATTGACACTTTGCACCCCACGCTTTTTTTACAATAATGTACATTCATTTTTTTTTACACTGTACTTAATCAAATTTATTAAATTTTATTTTCTGTTTTTTAGTTGGATTTTTTAAGAAAGCGTGTTTTTTTTTGTTTTTTTTTTTGAAACTATTATTTATTTTTCATTTTTTAGTTAAATTTTTTAAACTATAAATTATTTAGTTCGATTTGCTAACTATCAACCGCCCTTAATATGTACAAATGTGTTCCGATTGTATCTTGGTTAAGAACACATATTCAAAGATTTCTATGATGCCAATATAAACAGCGAGACACATAGAGGTGCAACCTTATTTACATATACAGTCAGTCACATTAATGCTTGAGTATGGAATTTTCAATCCGTAATCACTCTACAAAATATTATAATCATAGGAGCGAATCTGTTGGCGGCACTGAGAATGAGGATGAGTGTGAATTTTCACTCTGTGACTGATTGTAGATTTTATGGTTTATCTCCTAATCGAATCATTTCATTCAATGCTTCAGTGTTACATGGAGTTCTTCCTGTTAATTTTGAGCAATCAAGTTCTTCAATTCGTATACCGTCCAAGGATCTTCCACGACTAATTGCCACATAAGCTTGTCCAGCAGCAAATAATCGCGGACCCAAATAAATGACTGCATGATCAACTGTACATGCCTTGCATGCCCGAAAGAGTAAGTGTGGAACTGCACCCATGCGTAGTTCGCGCACTAGCTCTATCTCTCTTACTCGCATGCAAAGAATGCGGAAAGAAATTAATTAATCCTGGCGAATCTAATTAGGATAATCGGATGCTTTGATCGGATTATTGCATTGTCATCGACTTTTGACAAGTGTGCAAAGTTTTAATTAAATCTGATCATTCAAAGTAGGACAAAATCGAGCTCAAAGGGGTCGGTTACATACATACATACATACAGGTGAAGCTAATAAAAGCGTGCTAATAAGGCTTGCTTCATAACAGATTTAAATAGTTTAGGCTTTTTGTACACTTTATTATTATTATTTTTTTCTTTTGATTTTTCGTATCGGGTTATTGTTTATTTATAGGAATATATCTTTATTCGGTTGTTATTTTAAATTTCGGTTTATTTGTTAATTGGGTAGTTTGTTCATTTGTTAATTTATACGTGTAATTTAAATTTTAACTGATCAAAATGTCGTTAAAAAATGCTGAGGCAAAATTTAAAACCAAATACAATTGGTTTATGCAATCGGTTGAGATTGTTAATTCCAAATCTCAATCATCGGCGGTAATTACTGAACGTTTACGACGTTTGCAGGAATATTTTAATGTGCTTACTGAAGCCTACGAATTTATAATCGGTGAATGTACGGATGCTCCCGTGATAGCCGACTATGATAGTCAATATCAAACGGCAACCGGGTGGTATGACCAACTGGAAGCTGTTTCGGTCAGCTACCTCAGGCTGGACGGTGTACATCAGCCAACGGAGAGTGCGGGTTCTGCACGGCTTCCAGCCATTAATTTAACTGAATTTGATGGTGATATTTTTTCTTGGAGCAGTTTTATTAGTTTGTACACATCATTGGTTTTATCTCGGAAAGACATTTCAAAAACGGAAAAATTTCATTATTTAATTTCTCATGTTAAAAATGAACCTAAAACTTTAATTAAGCATCTACCTATTGTAGATGACTCATTAGATACGGCGTTGGAAATTTTAAAAGGTAGGTTCGAGAATAAACGGTTACTGGCGGAAATCCATATCTCGCGTATTTTACAGTTGCCGGTACTAACCAAAACTGAAGAATTACGTAATTTAATTATGAACCCATTAATGGAATCAGAAAGGGCTTTAAAAAATTTAGGTTTACCCACGGATGAGTGGAGCTACCTTTTATTATACATATCTCTGATGAAATTCCCATCAGAGATAAAAGCAAGGTTTGAACACTTGCACGGCGGGAGTAATATTAATTTGCCTACTTTTGAGCAACTTATGCAGTTTTTATCTAATGAGCGTAGATTATTGGAAACGGCGGTAGATCCTAATTTAATTACTAGTAGATCGGTTAAAACTTCACAGCCTCGGAATGTTTTGACTGTCTTCGAATAATGAAAGTAACAATAACAGTAATTATCAAATCAAAAATTATTCAATTGGTAATGATCGGAATATGATATGTTCGTACTGTAATTTATCACGGCATGTTATTGGGAAATGTTTCAAATTTAAATGTTAACGATCGTAAATCATTTTTTTTTTTTTTTATTTTTTTTTTTTTAGAACTGACTACACTGTTAGCCTTAGGGGCCCTAAAGCCGCTGCGGCTTTTACAGCTTCACCGGACTTGGGGGCGAGCGCAGAGGGCACTCAGCCGCGAAAGTTTTGTGGACGACTCGCACGAGGGTGCCAAAGTGGCCGGACCTCGGCTCGGGCGGTCGTCGCGTTCGCAAATAGGTCGCGATCTATTCGAATCCCTACACCTACGATTTGAGCTAACTAAATATACACATAGGCACGTTCCCTTCCTCCTGGGAGGAAGGAAGGAACCGTGCGTATGTGTATTCAATAATCGGAATGTTTCTACACTAACTAGCGCTAACTAACTAGCGTAAAAAAAGAAAAAAAAAGGTCCCTCACAGAACCTATGTACCTGTGTGGTGTGCACGTGTGTATGTTCATACGTGTGTAGTGTTGTATGTAGGTAGCTAAGTGATGCACGTACAGTGTCACTTGTATCGCGCGGGCGGTTGCCTGACCCAAGGGTTTCACACCGAGGAACGGACCTAGGCTTGGGTTACCGCTAGAGAGGGTGGATGTGACGGGTGTGCTGGAGCGAAATTGACCGCCCGCCCTCTGCGGAGAGAACGGTGGTTACGCGGGCGTGGGCGCTGGCACGCTCTGTTTGGAGAGACGGATGTGTAATATTTATTCGAATTTTCGATGTGATCGTCGGGATCAATAAAAATATTGCGCGGCCGGCGTTTGCACCGGATGTCCGTGGGTGCCGGAACATAAGTGGCGGCTGTTTTTATTAACGGATTCGCGTGGTTCGACGCGGTGTCGAAATACGAACGGGAGAGCTGTTTAACGTAGGCATGTATCGAAGGAAACTCCATATCTCTATGGAGATCTACGCTTCGAACATACCACGGGGCCCCGGTGAGACGATAGAGGAACCTATTCTGTATCGATTGTAACCGTTTGAAACTCGACTCGGACATATGTGCGAACACGGCGCAACTGTATGTCAAAATTGGTCGAATACACGTCTTGTAGAGCGTGAGCTTATGTCGCGTGGACATTTTACTCACCGAACACAACAGAGGATGCAACCGGCCCAGGACCCACGCGGCCCTGTTCCTAACCTTACGGATGTGGGGTCTAAAAGAGAGCCTACTATCTAGGGTTACCCCTAGATATTTGGTCTCTCTTACATACGGAATCGGATTATCGTAGAGCTTAACAGGTTTAAGCTTCCACGGTATCTGTGACGAATCCGCATCGAAGAGCATCGCGGCGCTCTTCGAGGGATTAACGGCTATACGCCACTCGTTAAACCACTTCCCGAGAGTGGTCACGGAGCGTTGGACTTTGTGTCTGAGGTGGGATCTATTCCTATCTGAGGCATATAAGACTGTATCGTCAGCGTATAGCCCTACCTCGACCTCCGGGAGTCGAGGTAGGTCACTGACGTACAGGTTAAATAGGCTAGGAGCCAGGATCGAACCTTGGGGAACGCCTGAGCGTATTGGACGGGGCGTGGACAATTCACCTTCCACTCTATAGCGAAAGGTGCGATCTGTTAGATAGTCGCGAATTATTTTAATTAGCCTATCGGGGACTTCAAAGTGATACAACTTGTAGATCAATCCCTCGTGCCAGACCTTATCGAAGGCTTTGGCAACGTCGAAAAAGACCGCAAGTGTACGGCGGGGTTTATATAATTCAGCAAAATTAAATGCAACGTGCTCCGTGAGGCGGTGCACTTGATGAGTGCAAGAATATCTAGCACGGAAACCGAATTGCTCAGGCGGATAGAGGTCTTTCTCCTCTATTACTGACTTGAGACGGTTCAGAAGGATCCGCTCGTACATTTTCCCTAAAGTATTTAGGAGACTGATCGGGCGATAGCTGTCGGGAAGCGACGCGCTCTTGCCGGGCTTACGGATACCTATGACTATGGCCTTTTTCCAGGCGGCTGGAAAATGGCAGTGGGCTATGGCTACATTGAAGATGCAGACCAAAAGAGCTATGAGGCGATCGGGAAGAAGTCTAAGTACTTCATTCCTGATCCCGTCGGGACCTGGTGCTTTTCTAAGCTTAAGGCTTTTTATAATGGAAAGAACCTCCTCAGACGTGACTGGGGACAGGGAGTCTGTCGCGGGGAGCTTATCCAGCTCCCGCACGCATCCATCGATACCCTCGACCCGGTCGGTATTTGCATCGACACTGTTCGGAGAGCACTGGCTCTCCAAACAAGTGGCGAGGCACTCCGCCTTGTCGCTGCTATCGAAGGCGAGCGGTATACCGGGACCCCTCTCGAGGGGGGGCATAAGATAAGAAGCCTCTATTTTGAGGCTGTGAGCTAATTTCCAGTAAGCCAGATGCGACGGCCTTAGCCCTTCGACGAGGGCGTCCCATCTGTGACTTCTGAGTTCTAATATACGGGCTCTAACCGATCTTTGAAGTGCGCGTAAACGTGCGCGGTTTTCCTCGGTCGGATAGTGGTCGTGCGCACGAGTCGCCGCGTTCTTTTCCGTCAACAACGCCCGCACGTCGGCAGGGAGTACGAAGCGGCGATCGCTCGCCTCTTCGACCTCTCTCGAGGCCTCTCCGATGCCGGCCTGCAGGTGGTCGACCAGGGAATCGATCGCGAGATCTACGTCCGCAACGGACCCCAATACGTCCGGGATCCTATCTAAGCTGGACGAGGACGGCCTGTCCGCAAGATAATGTTTTAGCTTGGCATAGTCAACCACTTGGACCGAAGGAGGGCTAGAGTCGTCTGGTTGACCTAGCTGCATGATGACCGGACGGTGGTCGGAGTCGAGCTCGTGTACGACCCGAATGAGTCGTAACCGAAGCGCGATACCTTTAATGAGAGCTACATCAAGCACTGTCGGCATACAGTTGTCTTGAAAGTGGGTGGGAGTGGGTGGCGCTATGACATCAAAGTTTAGCACGTTCGTTAGCTCTTCGAGTTTAACCCCATTACTGGAGTCTCTCCAATTGCCAAACGAAGTGTGTCCACAATTGAGGTCACCCGCTATAATGACCGATTCACCGAGCGAAAGTAGCTTTTCTAGGTCAGACCTGAGAGGCTCTTTCCTCGGCGAGAGATAAACTGAGACTAACGTTATGGACGGGTGGTCGGTCATTCCTAGTCTACACACGGATACTTCCATATTGGTAAGTATCGGAGGATCTACCGGCGTACAATATAACGATCGTTTGTAATAAATGAGAGTGCCGCCCCCGCGGCCGGCCCGGTCATTTCTTACAATATTGTAGTTCGCGATTTTTGGATCACGTTTAGCACGCTTTAAGAGCGTCTCCTGCACTAAAAGAACATCTACTTGGTGATCTTTAAGAAAGGTCGCGACGAGATCACGCTGCGGAAGTAGGCTTCGCGCGTTAAAAAATGAAAGATTTAACGCTTTCGGTTTAAACTTAGCCATTGAAAGGCCCTAATTTTTATTACTACTCGCCTCGCGATCGAGACGTTGTAGTGTCTCTACGAGGCGGGGGAACGCGCAAGCGGTCTTGATGAGACCGAAGCGCTCCAAATGGTCGTTGTATTCGATGAGCTCGCGGATATCGTGCTCGCGGGTGAGCAGTATCATTAGGTCGTTACTATTGACGACAGTGTTAGCGGGCGCGCGGGGCGCAGGAGCGCGGGGCGCGGGAATATCCATAGCCATAAGGGGCTGTGGATTGGGGCGGCGGGGGCCCCATGCGTTCTGCGATGAACGCACGGGTTGCGGTTGCACCACGCGGGGTGCGGAGGGGCCGGCGGCGGCCGGGAGCTGGCGCGGGACCGGCAGCGCGGGAAATTCCCCTGACGCCAGCAGGGGTTGCGCTTTGATGGCTGAGGCGGGGGGCGCCGCCCGGGGGGCCGCCTGCCTCTGTGTACGTGGCCGCGTGGTACGCGGGGCCTTGGGGCAACCGCGATAATTCGCGGGATGCCCTTCCTCCCCGCATAACACGCAGCTCGGGGGGACGACGGAGTCACGCTCGCGCGTGCACTCCCGTGTGGGGTGGTCCTCTCGGCACTTTACGCACCGCGGACGAGAATGACAGTTACGGGCAGCGTGCCCGTACAGCTGGCAGTTGTGGCACTGCGCAGGCTGGTGGTTTTTGTGTGGGGGCTCCACGTTAATCCCGGAGAGCCCGCACACCGTCTCTAGCTGGAAGATGGCCTTTCCCTCGGGGGAAAGGTCCAATATGGCCACTACCATTTGTAGTGGCCGCTTATCTTTACTGTACATCCGGTTTATTTTAAATAATAATTTATGTTTTAAATGTTTCGAGCGGCACATTGCATCTTCATGTGGTCGGAATATGACCTGTATGCATTGTGGTCATAAAGGTCATAATTCCTTAATTTGTTCGAATTTTGGTAGGCGTTCACCATCACCCAGGAACAATTCGCATAATACACAGGCTTCTCATAGTGTAAAATATGAGATTAATAAACGGAGCGAGAGTGCGCGGTATCGACGCCCGAGTCACGAGATGGATCGCTCGGCGCAGCGACCTCACTCGCTAGGCCATAGGGTGCAGCGGACGGACGGTGACTCAGCGTGGAGTCGCGGTTCGGAAATTACACGGCGCGGCTCTGCTAGCCCTCCTGCGCGGTTTAATCGTTAAGCAAAGCAATTAAAGGGTTGGAATAATATCGCATCGGTTCCCAAACTAACAAATAATGTAATTTTACCAACGGCAATTATTGAAATTAAAAATTTAAATGGCTTATTTTTAAAAGCACGGGCCTTATTAGATCTCGGTTCTCAATTAACAATAATAAAAAGTAGTTAGGCGTCAGATTTCAATTTGAAACGATATTATTCGCCCATTCCTTTAAGCGGTGTATCCGGAAATATTTTAAATAGTAATAGTTTAGTTTCTTTTGAGTTTAGGCCAGTACGGACTGGAAAACCTTTGCTCAAAGCCACGGCGGTAGTGTTACGGAACCCTACATCTTATTTAGTTAATAAATTTAATATTTCGGTCGGGAATTTGAAATTATCGGATGATGGGTCACTGGGTCATTCACAGGTTGATGAGATTTTTGGGTGTGACATTTTAGGTGACATTTTACTAGACAAAATAGATTTAAGTTCATACGGCGTGTATGCCTTAAATACGATTTTTGATTTGGTGGTTTTCGGTCTAGTTCAAGAACGGTCCTTAAAAAATAATTATTGTGATTTAGTTTCGGGAGTAACCCTGTTTGAGGCTGTAGAACGGTTTTGGCAAGCGGAGGAACCACCAATAAAGAAAATTAGGGATCCGTTAGATATGGAATGTGAACATTTATTCACATCCACTACGGTTCGCGGTCCAGACGGAAAGTATATGGTACAGTTACCACTGTTACCTAGTCATCGTCGTTTGGAAGATATTAATCAGAAAGCTTTAAGGCAATTTTCAGTCCTTGGACGCAGAATGGCTCGGCACCCTGAATTTCGGGAAAAATACGTTGCGTTCATGGAAGAATATCTCAAGCTCGGTCATATGGAGGTCTCAAACTTCAACTTAAATTGTGGTGAGGAGTGTTATGTCCTCGTCCATCACGGTGTTCTTAAGGACGGTAAAATAAGAGTTGTTTTTAATGGTAGTGCGGAAACAAGTACGGGGGTCACTCTGAACGACTGCTTGTACACAGGGGAACAGCTTCAGAGTGATATTACCTCCATTATTTTAAATTTTCGGGTGCCTCGGGTCGTATTCACGACAGACATTCGCATGATGTTCCGGTAAACTTGGATTCATCCGGATGATAGGGAATACCAGTTGGTATTTTGGAGGTCCTCTCCCACAGATCCAGTAAAGCTTTATCAGCTAACAACAAACACATATGGTCTTAAATTTAGTCCTTTTGTGGTAATTCGGTGCCTACAACAGTTAGCTCAGGACGAAGGTTATAATAGGTTCCCTCGGGCGGCTCGGATACTGCAACAAAATAGTTATGTTGACGACCTAAACGGTGGGGCTGACACTTTACAACAAGCTCGCGAATTAAAGGACGAGCTCATAGCACTCATGAATACGGCTGGCTATGAGTTACGGAAATGGTCTTCCAATGTCCCTGAGCTGTTAGACGGCTTGCCAGGTGACTATTTGGAAACTCCTAGGTCCTTTAGTGGAACTAACGGACCCGGTTTTATTAAAATGTTAGGTATACAGTGGGATCCAAAATTAGACAGTTTTACCTATCGTTTAAATTTACCGCACAACGAAGACAAGGTAACTAGGCGAAGCATTTTGTCTATAGCGGCACGGTTCTATGACCCTTTAGGTTGGATTAGTCCGGTTATTTTTAGATTCAAGTAATTATTTCAGGCTTTAATTAGTAGCGCGGGCAATAACAAAATCGAATGGGACGCTCACGCGCCTGACCATATAGTACAAGATTGGCATGGAATTTTATCGGATTTACATTATTTGGAACGGCTTTCGATAGGAAGGTGTTTAAAACCGGTGAGCGACGCTCGGTACACTTTACATGGTTTCTGTGACGGATCCTCTTTGGGTTTTGCGGCTGCGGTATACATTAGGTCGGAGGATTATAACGGAGTTACCAGGGTGAGATTACTCATGGCTAAGTCTAGGGTAGCTCCCCTGAAAATTCAACAGACAATACCAAAGCTGGAACTTAACGGAGCGGTATTGTTAACCAAACTGCTCAACCGTGTTGTTTCCTCCATGACACAACAAATTGAGTTTGAGGAAATTGTAGGCTGGTGCGACAGCACTATAGTTGTATCGTGGCTACATACACCACCGCATAGACTTCAGGTTTTTGAAGGAAATAGAGTGTCACAGATAAATTGTTCTGAGATTCGAATTAACTGGAGACACGTACCGGGAGAGATGAACTGTGCGGATATAGCTTCACGGGGAAGCAAAGCTGAGGATTTGTTGAATCATTCGTTGCGGTGGGGTCAGGATTGATTGTGCCAAGCTTCAGATAGTTGGCCTCGAGATTATTTAGAATTTCCTATGGATTTATTACCTGGTCTTAAACCATTTGTTAATATTTTGACGAATTCAGACTTAGATTTATTTAATCGGTATAGTTCTTTTGACAAATTGGTTAACGTTACGGCATATTTATTAAGATTTTTACATCATTGCAAATCGAAAGAGCGCTCATTGGGAGTTATAACGGTTCAGGAACGCAGAAAAGCAATACTTCAGTTAGATCATTTGGTTCAAATGGAATGCTTTTCTGAAGAATTTTTGGCGGTCAAGTCGGGAAAAGAAATTAATTCATCTCTTAAGCGGTTGAATTTATTTATTGATGCGGATAATTTATTGATAGTAGGCGGTCGGCTTAAAGAATCTACATTACCATATAATGCGAAGTATCCTATTTTGTTGCCTGGTAAAAATCGGTTTACGGAATTATTGGTTACACATTACCATGTTGGTTCCAATACATTAGCGGCAATTTTGTCTCGGACTTATTGGATAATCTCGGTTCGGCGGATAACACGTCAGGTAACTTATAGGTGCATAAAATGCTATTGGTCAAAAGCTCGTCCCACTCAACCCTTCATGGGAGATTTACCGGCGGATAGGGTGACTGGAGTTCGGCCTTTTATTGGTGTAAGTACGGATTTTGCAGGTCCATTTTATATTAAAACTAGTACGCTCCGGAATGCAAAAATGCTATTTATGTGTTTTTGTTTGTTTGTCCTCTAAAGCAGTGCATTTAGAGGTTGTTAGTGACTTGTCGGTAGAAGCCTTTATTGCGGCCTTCACAAGGTTTACTTCTCGCAGGGGGCTACCATCCCTGATGAGATCGGATTGTGGTACAAATTTTTCTGGTTCGGATAAATATCTTAAAGAATTATACTTCTTTTTAAGGAATAACAGTTCAGCCATCGAAAACCAGCTAGCTAAACGGCATATAACATGGTTATTTAACCCACCGGCGAGTCCTAATTTCGGTGGACTCTTTGAGGCGGCAGTTAAGTCTGCAAAGACTCACTGCAAGCGGGTATTAGGTGAAACGCGACTCACCTTCGAGGAGTTAACCACCTTTTTCACCAAGGTGGAGGCTGTGCTGAACTCGCGTCCTCTGTGCCCGTTTAGTACGGATCCCGCGGATTATGACGCGTTAACTCCGGGACATTTTTTAATCGCACAACCCTTAGTGGCCTTACCGGAGTATCCATATATTGACGTAAATATCGGTCGGTTAAGTCGGTACCAAATAATACAAAGGTTGTCACAGCATTTTTGGAATAGATGGCGTAGTGAGTATTTACATACATTACAATAGCGGTATAAATGGACCTCACAGACACCCCCTCCAAAATTAAATGATTTAGTTTTAATAAAAAATGAAAATCTATCCCCCCTCCTTTGGCGCCTCGGTCGGCTAATTAAACTTCTTCCTGGAAAGGATAATATCATCAGGGTTGCTGAAGTGAAAACTCAGCAAGGGGTTATCATGCGCCCCATTTCTAAATTGTGTAGGTTACCTATGCCTAACTAGGAACCAAGTAAATCGCTTGGTTGGCGGGGGGATGTTCGGGCTAATAAATTGGTTGGGGGTATGCAACATTATTTTTGTTCTTAAATTACCCCCAACAATAAAAACCGGCGATGACTGGTCACTTGCTCGTGGAACTCGGACGGATACTGGTGCGGCATCTAACACTTGTAATTGTTTCGGCGGTATAGTGCATCAAAAGGTGTTGTGCATATTTCGGCTTGGAGTTTGAATTAATATCATCGGCGGCAACATTGGCGGAAAGGTAAGTGAGCCTTCATCCCGGTTATAGTATATCATATTCGGCAGTTATTTTGTGTGATATCTACTTCCAACCAGTTTAAAAATATACAGTCCACTTGATCTACAGAGGTAGAATATCGCACCCAGTGTGTGTGGTGGTTGCCACCACAAAGTGGGAGTAGTGTCCCATCGAGAGGTCAAAAGAAAAGCAGAGGATAGGGAACAGTGGCAACGGCTCGACCGATAAGAGCTGAGCTCTTAAAGAAGAAGAGATCGAACTGCGAGGAAAACATGCAAAGAAAAAGAAAAACCTAGTTATAATAATACGTGCAGAAACTGAAAATTGTTATAATTCTCAATTTTATTACAGTACAATGTACTACTTTCACTGATAAAGTGCAAAGTTTTTGTATTTCAGTATTTTCGTGTTGGCGTGGACATAATCTCATTTGATGTTCAAAACTAAAATAGGGATTGGCAATCGAGCGCAGTTTTCGGAAGACGCGAATACATGCTTGACGGTAGATTCTCATTTTTTGGTATCTAGTCCTCCATCACAGAAGTTCTGATTCATGGGATTCAAACCCATCATGTCATTTCTATATTCATAGATTTAGTATACTTTGGATAGATCGGCCATAGGTTAAATAAAACGAGACCAAAAACGGAATACAATAGTGTTTTGCTTTCTTTGTTCTAATATTTACATCCCAGTACCGTATCTACACGTAACCATAATTAAACACGTCTACTAAATTACACTTGATTTTGCAAAAAAAGACGGGATAGTTTCGTCACAATATACGTAGGTCCATAGCACATACGAAAGTGGTCTCATATCCCTATCTCGTTCTATCACAAGCGTATGCAATTCTCTTTCCAGTTGTCTATCTATATACGATACTGTTCGATATTCATCGCTACCCTCGTCAAGAATAGTCGAGTGGGGTATAATATGTTCATGATTGGGTTTTTACAACTACCTTACTTCTCGGACCGAGTGGAACTGGAAGTACCAATAAGGCGTAGCACACAAGGAGCGAGAGCGAGACATTCTTACTTGGATCGACGAACTATTCACAAAGTTATTCGTAGTCCGTGACTTATATTCATAGTATGTGATTTGTAGCTAGGAGACAGTACACCTAAAATATTACATAAATACAATATATTAAATCTATATCTATAAAATTAAAAGCTTTTAATATTTACGTATCACCAATTTGTATTTCTATTAAATAATTTACAATATATATAAACATTTAGCGTTGTACAAGATACATGTGATCCTGTTTGACTTATTGCTTGTGTTATTTGGACGTATTAGCTAATATGACCGTGAATGATTATGTTCTTCGACATTGAGATAAGTTTTTTTTTTTTGATAAGCTACAGTATCTAACGTCATACGCGCTTAGTTAAGAAAGAAATCGCAAGCCATTGCGAACATGACGTTGGAAATTAATTTTAAATCATCCGGGATACGATCGTGCAGGTATTCCACAATTGTTGCCGCGTGTTGCGAATGCATTGAGACTTGCGTGGTTGCCCTGCGGGTTCATTCAGAATTGGGCGTACACTCGCGCCTTGCACGCGATAAGATTCACTTAATAATTATGTTGGAAATTAGAAGCATTCAACCTAGCCTTGGGCAAAATCTGATTATTTGACTTCTAACAAATACAGTAGCTAGGTTTTATAGTAGCTTTATAGATTTGTACATATTCTTTTACTAACTAACCAACTACACTTCGAGGTTATAAAACAAAATTGTGATTATATGGCAATACATAATTCTACACCTTATTATTATTACGAAATCTGTTTGACCGAATGGACGAGATTCCCCTTCATCTAAAATTGAATTCAAAGATTGATTAATAAAAAGTATCAAAGAACTTCATCCGATGAAATAACTTATTTTTCGTACAAACCAATAATATTTTATAATTGCAGCATTGACGCTCTTAACATAGCATTGTGAATGAGGGGAAATTGCCCTCAGTTCACTTTGACTTGATACCGAAGTGAGCGAGAAGAAACTTTTATCCTTTTTTGACAACAGTGTTTCCGCCTTACGCTGTGATTTCCTGTCCCTTTTGTTACAACATGCCGATAAAAATATTTGTGCCGTTTTCAAATTTATTTTAGTGAGAGCATAACACGTCTACTTATAAAACGTCATTGGTATAAACACGTTTTGTTTTTGCAATGCAATCACATCTTTGGTAATTAATAAACCTATCCAAAGTTTTAAGCCGGTTTTTTTTTATATTTGATGATTATACCCATTTCTTAAAATTCTAAACGATTTATCGAATAAAAACGTGCTGTACAAAAATTAATATCTGAAGTTTTTGATGGAGGGGGGTTCAACCAAGAAATGCGTCCCTCTTTTGCTTATCTGAACTCAATATTTGGCGGGACAGTGGACGGGGAACGATTAAATATTCCCAAGTCATCGAAGGTTCTGAAAGCTTAGGAGCCGTTTTAAAGAGATTTCTTCGATAGATACTGTAACTTTAACAATTCTGTACATAAAGTTAAACTGATTACTTATAAGTTATTCAGTCAACTTCCAATCATAGACAAATATATTGAGCATTATAAATATATTAGTTAGTACATACTTACATATATGTGGGAATGGATAACTTTATTAGAGATTACAATTTTAAAATACTGCAACATAGACCTGTCAAATCCACACGTTTTTCTTCTTTTTTTTCCTAACTTTAAAACTTGTACTCTTTATTGAAGACCAAGATCGAGTGAGTATAAAGTGTCCTTAGTCCTATGATGGATTTATTCAATCTAACAAAATGGTGGCTCCGTTGTTAGAACTTTCCGGGGAGTTTTTGTGGCATCTCAGAATTCATGGTCCATGTTATTATTTTCAATCCACTTCAGTTGTGCACAATAACCAAGCAATATTATACAAAATGCCACCTTTATTACATAATACAGGGTCAAACAGCACAGATTTATGAATAAAAAACAAAAACCACTACATGACAGTCTAAAGATCCCGCCAAAAAACTACTTCAAACGTTGTAAAGGAAACTATGTAATTGAAAAAATTATTTGTTTGCCAGGTATTTGTATTATCAATTCCCACATAATACATCTGATATTTACCATTATAAAAATAAAATATTTTCATAATGTAGTCAATTTACTAGGAAACATATTGTTTAAAATTGAAATCAAGCATCCCTTTTATTTAATTATACATAGTTCATTTTATATCAATCATAAACAAAGATGTTAGAATATCTATTAATTAGGTATGTTTTCATACAACTACAATGTAGAATGTTCCAAACGAATGGTAGAGAAAAAATTCCACATTTAAATTACATAACCATTCGATTTTTTTAATAGAATATTCTAACACTTGACAGATGGCAACTGGACGTGGTCTTTGTCATTATGTATTGTCTATGACTGTAAATAACATACCAATGTTTTTGTATACTCCAATCATTGCCTATAATTTGTTAATTTTAAAAACCAATCTAGGTTATTTATAGTGCTCATTATATACATTTTCATTTAAACCAACATTTAAAATTACTTATTCATAAATAGTCTATGGTGTGATACGAATATTCTCAAATATTTATAAAAATAACAACGAAATTTTAAATATTGAATTGAAATGTGGTGACTTAGTTGATATGCAATAATACACATCATATACTGCCATGATCATGATTTTTAAATTAATGATGTACTAATTAATTACAATGCTTTTTCATCTCATTGTAATGGTACACGAGCGTAAACATTTTTTAAATACAACTACAAACAACAAACAAACATAAGGCCTGCCATGGACGCTATATAGTAACGTCATAGATATCACTTTGAACCCCTTTCCCTAAGGTGCTCTGTAAACGACTCGCCGCAGGAGCATAACACCAGGGCCCAAGTCTACTATTTCACATTTAAGAATCTACCATTGTCATTAGATCGACACTCTACTGATATTATATTGACATTGTAACAAATTTGGTATTCTGCTAAAATTTCATTACTGTCTCTATAGAATATCTATAGCGTTGTTATAGTGTGTCAGTGGGATGGCAATAGATACGTCGTTGGCGTTGCCTATCAAAATCTACCATGGATTTAATGTTGCTAATCGAAACTACCATTAATTAATAACACTTGCTAGTACTATTTTTACCGTTAAACCTTCAATAAATCTATAAGATTACGTATAAAACTATATTTTTAAAGTGAAAACTTATTGGTTCACTTGACCTTCGAGCGTCACCGATGACCTCGACATGCTCGTGACGTATGGCGCTTGCGTCAGACTAGCGACGCGTAGCCTGTGTACATTGTATACGCATATATACAATAATACATTGTATATACTCAACAGTATCATATGCGTGTTTGACTTTTTGGATGGGTAAAATCTTGTGCTTTCGCGTCATCGACAATCTCTGCAATAATTTAGACTTTAGACTATATGTTCGCATAAATTATGTTAGATGGCGTTGTAGCCATCCATAATAACTTAACAACTGTAGCTGTCTACCAATCGGAAGTCGGAGCGATCGCGATCGCTCTGAACCAAGAACGAAACCAACTGTCAAAAAGTCTGCAAACTAATGTCTGTTTTATAATTTGAAAATCTTTAAAGGGCTATTTCATGGTCCTTCGAGCCGGATGTGTTGTGGTTCGTGTTTATAGAAGTATATGTTTACGTTTAAATAGTTAAAAAAGTGGTATAAACTTGTTAAAACAACATTTTCGTTTGTGACAAGTGATTAGATTTAGTAGTGTATATTTTACGTTAAAAAAGTGTTTTAACTACGCCGAAATATCTAGTTAACTCTTGCGGGCTATTTTTAAAAAACAACGTGTGGTGAAATAGTGACAATACTCGTAGTTTTAGCAGTATTTCCCCAACGGTTATCGGTTAGTGCCTACCTACCTACTACATATTTATAAAAAAAAAAAGTTATCATGGAAATAATGAACAAGCTCATATCATGCCAGTTGGATAGATATGAGAAAATCCAAAAAGCAGAAAGCAACTTTAGTAAATCACCTAAAAGTAGAATAACTATAACTTATGTAGAAACCCGTTTAGAAAATCTAGAAAAACTTTTGAAATCGTTCACTGGTTGTCATGAGGATATTGTAGGTTGTGTGGATAGCGACAAGAAACAAAGTATATTATACTTTTCCAAAGATATTTATGATGAATGTGAAGAGGTTTACATAAACCATAAAAGTGATTTAAAAATAAAAATTCAGGAACTCACATCCATACAAGCAGCAACACAAGCAGTACAGCCACAAAATGATTCATCACATACAGAACCAAACCTTCCACGTATAAACATTCCCTTATTCTCAGGAAAGTGTACAGAATGGCCAGCATTCCATGATATTTATATGAGTTAGTATCCAGTCTTGAATTCACAAGAATTCAATACTGGATGATGTGCAAAAACTTTATTATCTGAAATCAAGTTTGAGCGAAGAGGCAGAACTTCTCTTGAGAAGTATACCGATTACAACTCAAAACTATTCACAAGCATGGGAGATTCTAAAAAAAAGGTATAACAACAAAAGGTACATTTCTAATTGCATATTTAAAAAATTATTTAGTTTAAAGAACTTAACAACTGAGTCTGATCACAACATCAAACATATGTTAGACACTACATCAGAGTGTTTGAGCTCTTTACAAAATTTGGGATTACCCACATGTTCATGGGACGCTATTATAGTTTACATGACAACATCCAAACTTGATCAAGAAAGCTACAGATTGTGGGAGCAACATATAGCTAATAATTCAACTGATTTTGTCTCAGTAGAAACTTTATTTCAATTTTTAGAAACCAGATTCAGAACTTTAGAAATGTTAGAGTGCAATACTAAAACAACTAAATCAAAATCCTTTCATGCTGCAGCCACTGTTTCTAAAAAGACAATACAATGCTCTTTCTGTAAAAGTGAAGAACACTATATATATCAGTGCAAACAGTTTGCAAAACAAGAATATAAGGCTAGGCATGCATTTGTACAAAACAATAATCTTTGTTTCAACTGTTTGATCCCAAACCATTCCGCTTTCCAGTGTAAGAGGAACACATATTGTAAAGTATGTCAGAAAAAACATCACTCATTGTTGCACCCTGAAAAAAGAGATTCAAATGTATACAAACAGACATTGGTAGAGGAAGCAAAACAAGCTGACCAAACCCCGTTTGTGTCACATTTTACAAACAACCCCGGTCAAGTTTTATTGGCTACAGCACTGGTAGATATTATTACAAGAAATGAACAAACACAAGTCTACCGTGCACTCATTGATCAGGGATCACAGAGCTCGTTTGTATCAGAGTACTTTGCTCAAGCAACAGGCTTGAAGCGTTGTAGAAACAACTGCGAGTTCCACCTAAGTGAAGGAAAAACAATACATTCAAGTTCTACAATTGAGTTTGAATTAAAATCAAGACACAACACAACCTTCACGTTATGGGTACAGGCATATGTAATCAGTCACATTACAACAACCCTGCCTCAGAAACAGGTCAAATTATTAGACTGGCCAGAGATAGAAACAATTACACTGGCAGATCCTGGGTTTTACCAGCCAGGTAGAATTGATGTGTTACTAGGGGCCAGTGTAACCAGCAAGATAATGAAACAGGGTTTATTGAGAAGTTCAGTTGGCACATTAGCACAAGATACACAACTGGGATGGATCATTTCAGGTGACACAAATACAACAACTAATAACAACAGAATAGTAAGCATGCATTCTTGTGTGTGTGAAAATAACATGCTTAAACAATTTTGGAAATTGGAAAAGGAATTTATAACCACTGAGAAAAGGTTAACGGAGGAGGAAGATAGATGTGAAGAAATTTATAAGGCAACTACAATTAAAACAGAAACAGGAAGATACAAAGTAAACTTACCTTTTCAGAAGAATATTAACACGCCTGTGGATAAATGTGGGAAAACACGGGAAATAGCAACAGCTAGATTTTTACAATTGGAGAAAAAATACCAGCAGAATCCAAAATTAAAAGAAGAATATACAAGGGTGATACAGGAATATCAAACCCTAAGGTCATATGTCATTGGCGGATGAAGACAAAAAGGATGCTGTATACTTACCTCATCATGCAATGATCCGAGAAGACAAGGATACCACAAAGGTCAGAGTGGTATTTGACGCATCTTGTAAGGGTACTGGTGGGTCATCGTTAAATGATGCTTTGCTCACGGGACCTACCCTACAAGTTGATATACGTAGCTTGCTAATGAAATGGAGAAAGTACAAAATTGTGTTGGTCAGTGATATAGTGAAAATGTATAGACAGGTACTGGTGGCTGATGAACATGTTGATTACCAGCGCATAATTTGGAGAGAGAGTCCAGAAGAGTGTTGTAAAGCATATAAACTGTTGACTGTTACATTTGGAACAGCATCAGTTCCCTATCTGGCTGTACGTACATTAATCCAAGTGGCAGAGGATGAAGGCAAGCAATATCCTGTTGGTGCAGAGATAATAAGACATTCCTTCTATATGAACGATTTAATGTTTAGTTGTCACACACTTCCAGAGGCCCTTGAAGCCTACAAACAATTGACTCTGCTCCTAAAGTGTGGAGGTTTTGAGTTACAAAAGTGGTCCAGCAATTCCGATGAATTGTTGGACAAAATAGCAGAGAAGAGAATAAACACCAATAGATTTGAAATTAAATTTGATCAGATTATAAAAATTCTTGGACTATCATGGGACAGACAGGAGGATAAATTTAAATTTACGGTTAACTTACCAGAACTATCAGCTGAAGTGACTAAACGGAGAATCTTGTCGGATGTAGCTCGCTTGTTTGATCCATTTGGATAGGTTGTCACCAGCCATAATATTGGCCAAAATTTTAATACAGAAACTCTGGTTATGTACAGTAGGATGGGATGACCAGTTGCCGCCAGAATTGAGGGAAAAGTGGATAACTTACCGAAGACAGCTCCCGTACCTAGGGCATATTAAAATTAACAGATGGCTTCAGCTACAACCTAATCCTTTACGAGTAGAACTCCATGGGTTTGCGGATGCATCTACAGCCGCCTATGCAGCGGTATTATATGTTCGGGTAGTCACTGAAGAAGGTGTTACTGTCACACTTCTGGAAAGCAAAACGAAAGTTGCACCTCTAAAACAAGTTTCTGTGCCACGGTTGGAGTTATGTGCTGCTGTTCTACTTGCCAGATTACTGTCTGAGGCGAGCAAGGTTTTGGAAATATCTGCAGAAAATATCTATGCCTACACGGATTCCATGGTTGTCTTAGCTTGGATCCAATCACAGCCGATCAGATGGCAAGCCTTTGTTGCCAACAGAGTTTCAGAAATACAAGGACTTTTAGACAATGAGAGATGGAGCCATGTAAAATCGGAATCTAATCCAGCAGATATAGCTTCAAGAGGGGTATATCCGGCAGAATTAAAAAACAAAACATTGTGGTGGCAAGGTCCACAGTGGTTGAGCCAAAGACTAGTCAAGCAAATCAAACCACATGTTCCTCAAATAGAATTAGAAGAAAGAAAGCAAATCCTTAAGGTATTTCATTGTAACATTTATGAAAATATTTGTAATAGGTTCTCCTCTCTAAACAGAATGTTGAGAGTACTATCTTATTGCAGAAGATTTGTACGATTAAAGGAAAAGAAAGAGATTAGAACCCAACAGACACATTATTTGACAGCTCTAGAATTAAAAGAAACTTTAAACATATTGATCAAAATGGATCAAGAAATTCACTGTAATGAAGAAATAGAGGATTTAAAATGTAAAAATCGAGTAAAACAAAGAAGTTCCCTTAAAACGCTATCTCCATACTTACAAGCGGGGTATTTAAGAGTGGGAGGACGGTTACAAGGAGCTAAGGTACCTCAAGAAATAAAGCACCCCATTATTTTACCTAAACACTCACCCTTAACGCAACTAATTGTGAAGGATGCACACTTGAAGCTATTACATGGAGGCAATCTACTAACCACTAACTACATAAGATCTCGATACTGGGTTATAGGCTTGAAGGCTCTTGTCAAAAAATGCATCAATAAATGTGCTGTTTGTGTGAAACACAGAGCCAACATTACACAACCGCATATGGGAGAGCTACCAGAACAAAGAGTACAGCCTGGAAGACCATTTCAGACAAGTGGGGTAGACTATGCCGGACCAATTCAAATTAGAACTTCCAAAGGCCGTGGTCATAGATCATACAAAGGCTATATCTGCCTATTTATCTGTTTTGCTACTAAGGCAATACATCTAGAAGCGGTGAGTGATCTGTCCACTCAAGGATTTATGGCTGCATTTAGAAGATTTGTGGCTCGACGAGGTCACTGTTCTGATTTATGGAGTGACAATGGAACAAATTTTGTTGATGCCGTTAAGGAACTGAAGGTTTTACTCAATAGGAGCCACGACAGTTTAGAACCTGGTATAGCGGAAATTTTAGCTAACGATAGAACAACGTGGCATTTCATTCCCCCTCGAGCTCCCAATTTCGGTGGCCTTTGGGAGGCTGGGGTGAAGTCAGTAAAGACGCACTTAACGAAGGTTTTTGGGAATTCAACACTCACGTATGAAGAAATGGCAACTTTACTCACACAGATAGAGACCTGCTTAAATTCGCGACCAATCTGTGGATTAAATGATCATCCAGATGATATTAGTGCGCTAACTCCATCACATTTCTTAGTGGGTGAACCTTTAGTTGCTATTCCTGACTGCCAATATAATGACCTACATATCACTCCCTTAGATAGGTGGAAGTTAGTCCAACGGATGACAGGCCATTTCTGGCAAAGATGGAGCACTGAGTATTTACATGTTCTACAACAGCGACATAAGTGGCAAAATAAGACCGGTGCACCAAGTACAGGATGTCCTTCTAGTTAAGGAACCCTCACTACCTCCTACAAAATGGCTTATGGCAAGGGTGGTAGGTACACATCCGGGGCCAGATGGGGAAATTAGGGTAGTGTCTTTGAGAAGCAGTAATGGCTTCCTCAAGCGACCAGTGTCGAAGCTGGTTGCTTTACCCATCTCCAACTAATAACCATCACGGTGGGCGGCTACAGGAAGAACTACTGTTGAGTTACTATCGAGATACCATTGAGACGCCATTGTAGAGCAGAGTACCAAATGAGTCAATGGCTTTCCGATAGAATGATAAACAATAGGAGAATACTAATTGATGTCCAAATGTCTATTGAGATACTGTCGACACACTAATGAAACACTATTTTGTTAGCAGATTTGGTTCCCAGGTTCTTTGGCTACGATTTTCTGTAGGGTGGAAATATTACATCAGTCGGGCTGCCTAAGTAGAGATAATGCATGTATGTACATGCTTAATAAAGTTAAAGATTAAAGGGGAAAATAAATCTTTTTTACGGTGGCAACACCATTAAGTTCCTCAAAGTTAGTATCTAATTGATATAAATATAATAACATAAAAAGACTATCGCAAAGTAAAAAGAAAAAATTTAGCTTACGACATATTACACTTTTTTCCCTTGTACTTTTTAGTTGTCTCAATAGGAAAACACAACTAACCATAATTTTGCATAAGTACCGATAAGTGGACAATAACTTTCACTATTAAGAATTATGGAGCAAATATCCTATTTGCAAATCCAATAATCTGTAATGCGGTGTTGCCAGGGAATTAAAAAGTGTCTCTAATATTTAAAAAGAATTGAATGTGTGTACTTATGTACGCGCGTCAGAAGTTATATATCTTTAAATAGTATCTTTATGTATTTATGTGACGAATAACATCGAGTGTGACTATCTTCACCACAAAAATTATAAAAGCTCAAAAATCTAAAGGTATTACATTAACATCTAGCTTTACCATTATGAATTAAATAGTCAACTAAAGAGTATCCATCGTAATGAATTTTAACGTTTATAATTTATTAATAGATGACACTGTTATAGCATTTAAAAAAATAACACCGAGTGTGACTATCTTCATCACAATAAAACAAGAATTTTTTTTAGCAAGCAACTTCGGTTTGGTGACTTCTTGTTACAATATTCGCGCGCATCGTAAATATTCACTCTCATTTCATATTTCGTAACGCGCCTGATAAGGTAAAACTTCAAAAATATTATCACATTCAGCTTATAAAAGGCCTGTTAATCATGGTCTACCTTTGTGCTAACAAGAATTCTGCAAAATTAAACATTTACACAAATTAATACATGCGACAAATGAAATGGCGAACAAAGTAAATTCATAATCAAGGCAGTAGGTACTCCGATGTGTTTATTGGTTTTAATCGTTTAATCAAATTAAAATGTAAAAAAAAAAATGTCGTATAATACAGTGCAATGGAAAAATAGCAATCAAAACTGATTTTGTCATCATTAAAAAAAAATACCTATATCAATCATTCTTACAAAATAAAATATACACCAACGAAATTATTTAAAAACAATATAATTAGATATTCGTAAATATTCACATATCATAAGGCAATCAGTCTAGTTAAATACGAATTCGCATCCAGAATATTCCATAAGGCTTGTAAGTGATCCAAGATTCAGTTGAGATTATAAAATCTGCCATTTCCACATATCTCTCGGCATTTATTGGCAACACTTATTTTTGTATGAACATAACCTATTTTAGTCCAGATAATACGCTGGAGTTTATGGCGGGATCTTGAGCTGTTTTGTTGTGGGTTTTATAAGTTTTATTTTAAGTAATTAACTTAGTTTCTTTGACCCTACATTATGTAATATTGGTGGCATTATGGGTGATATACTTTGGTTATTGTGCATACGTGAAATGGATTATAAATATATACTACAAACATTCATTTTGAGATATCACAAAAACTCCCTAAATAACTTTAATGTTTAGAACAAGGGAGCCACAGTCTTGTTGGACCCGTTTAGAAAATTAGTAAAATACTACGAAGGTTTAAACACTGACACTGGCAAGTGCTTTTGCGGCACCAAATCAAGAAGAAGACGATAATCAGCTTTCCACAGGCACGGCAAAAACCAAATCGCATAGATCTATCTATACATGCTTAGAAAAGAGAATTATTTCACCTAACCCACAAATTTTTTTTTAAAATAAAAGGAACGTTACTGAATTTGATTTGATTCCACATTGTTATATATTTACGTATTAACTTTCTATAAAAATACATTTAGATTAAAGTGAACTGACATAATTATGGAAAACATTGGATAACACGTTACGTTCAAAGTAATTTTAGAATTATGAGGTAACAATGTATTATTAATAATCATGTTAATAAGTAAATTCCATCTCGTACAACTAAAAAAAAATATTTGCAGGTCAGATGACATCAATCCCCTTAAACACCTGGACACCAGAACTTATAATTTACGTGATGTGTGGTCACCATTTACTTTTATTATTAAAATTCATTTACTAGGGATGGGTGATGTTAAACAAATATCGATATTGATATCGATGTTTTGGTGCTAACCAAGTGAGCGAGCTTTTTTGGGTGCCATATCGGATGCTCGAACTCTATTTTACAGGCACACAAATTTGCCATCATCAATGTTCGATGTTTTTGTTCCTAACATCGATGTTTTGATACTATTCAAGTGATTGAGCTTTTTTTGGATGCCACCACATTGGATCCTCGAACTCTATTCTACAACAACACACAAATTGTCTCGATAACTTCGGTGAATATCGAACATCCCTATCAGTTACTATTCTAAAAGCTGTAGGTAATGTGGAAGTTCTTGTAAAGTGTATAAATTACTTTTGTAGGTCATACTTACATAATATTATATTATATTCTTAGACTTATAGCAACTGGATTGGATCAACTATTATTATTATTATTATTTGAATATGTGTATATTTACGAATAACAAAAACGTTCAGCGAACATTTAAAAAAAAAAACAAATTAGCTGACTAACTTATATTTTATACCTAAATTGGTAAACAAGGTGACTTACACGCGATATGTGTTAACTATTTGAACAAATTATAGACAAATTTTTACAACTAAAATCAGATATATTTTTTCCATTTGTAAAAATTTTTCTTGATTGCTGTAGCATGAAAGGCTTCCTATTTTCATTACAACACAAAAACTAACCGGTTAACTCAGGGTAATTTGGTAACTTATACATTTTCATCTCACCCGGTTCCCTTGTTTCCCTAAAGGCTTATGACGAATAAACATTTTGAATGAAATAATGTTAATGTCAAAATTTACTTAATTTTTAGTCCTTTTTACTATCGGAAAAACATAAGTCTTACTTTTACAGGCAGTCCTCGTACTTGCGTCATGTTACGTTCTCGAAATACACAACGTAAATCAAGTCTCTTTTCTTCCGTACATTCCCTAACAAAATTAAAAACCCAGGGGTTAGATTCTACAAAGAGTTTAAACTGCATTTATTATATCAAAAATATATGCTTTATTAGTCAAAGAAAGTTCTTAAAATACTTATTTATGTAATTAGTTATTATTTTTGGTACGTATTGGCTAACTATTTCAGATTTAGTGATACAATCACAATGAAAAAAATAGACCAACAAATAATGTATCAATTCGTATCCAGGCAGTCGGTCGACCGCGAGACGAATTAATTCGCCAAGGAATTAAATCCATTGAGGACCATTCATCAAGCATTTTGTTGTAACAAAATGTTGTTTGATGTAACTCGAGGACTGCCTGTAATGCCAATTAGAAACATTGACAGTACCTAACCATTACGCCAACCAGAAACACTTCAGATCCGAAAACAATTATTCGTTACAAGCCTAGTTTCGTAAAACGATGTAATCAGTTTAACCACGGGCGAGTAAATTATCTCTTTATAGACATTGAAACTAGTGTTGTATGACTATCGATAGTTCTTTTGGCAATGGTTGGATTCACCTTGAGCACTTAACATGATATCGTCATTCGTATCATTGTGAATTTTATTGATAAATGATAGCACTATAATATCAATACTCTGTAACGAATGGTTGCCAAAGGTTCTGGGCGTAGCGGGCACATTTTCTAGGACCATAGACATGATAGTACTGTCATAGTGACAAGTTACTACTTTGGTATCAGCCAGTACATGTATACAGTGTACATGCACACAAGCTGTTGCTAGTCCGCCTCACAGGTCGATAAAAAAATCAACTTCAATACGTAAATTTTTAATACAATCTATCAAGCCGTTTGTGTGGATAGTTGTACAAATATTTAAACAAACGCACTTTCACATTTACAATTAGGGATGTAACGATATCGGATCGATATATCGCCGATTTTATTTATCCACCGATATGTAACAATTTGAAAAACGCGCGAAAGCTACACGTTTCCATTTTGCAGGCAGGAGGGCCGTGCGTAGTCCTTGCGGCGACATAACTGTAGTATTTATTAGCGTTGTATTATTTTGCGCACGTTAATTATTAATTTTGATTTCACATTATTTTTATTAATAGTATTGATTTCATACTAATTTTCTGGGGTTCTGTTAAAAATTAAATATCCAGTACCTACTTATCATTAAAAAGATTATCACCCGATAATCTTTACCTTTCGCCTGGCAGATAAAAATATGTAGGAGCTTACATACTTCATTATTTATTTTATTTATTACTAAACTTTCGATATTGATATCGGTATCAACGATTATTCACTACAATAATCGGTATCGTATCGAAAAAATTATGTATCGTTACATCCCTAGTTATAATATAAATATTACATCCACTGTGTATACGCACAGCTTATCCAGCTATCGTTACTAATGTAGGCTTTAACAGTGACTTGATTTGGACTTCCGATGAAATGAACACACACACGACACAAAGATATTTTTGAGTCCACTCCCAAAACTGGCAACCCTAGCCACGATAATATTGACACATTATACATATTTCTACTATTTGTGTAGACCATTACGACTGACTGTATATTTCGAAAGCTACGTTATCATAAATTTATTTCGACAACAAATATCGCGACATAATAAACGTATAAAAAAAAAACACGAACAAAACAAAACTTACTTATTCAGGTATCATAGTCTTCGTCTATCTGTAGGTCACCAGAATTCAAATGATCTATATCAACTGGATTAGTTTGTGGAATCGGCCGCAGTTCTAACTTCTTCACCTCTTTTGGTTTCGAGTTTTGCCTTTGAACTTTTAACTTCTCATGCTTCTGTACGCCCATGATGTTCGCCGCTGACGTGTCCAGTACTTTTATTTCTGGGTTCCTTAAATTCTTCGTGAAGTCTATGTTTAATATTGGCGTTATCGGTGTTCTTGGGGTAACTGGCGTCCGAGGAGTGACTGGCCGGACGTCAAAGGGTTTTGGCACTGGAATACATAACCTTGGAACGAGCTCCACAGGGGTCAGTTTAGTGTAGCTCGTCGAGGGCTGAGGACTAGCATACGATGGGTTCACTGTAATCACACTTCTATGTTGAACCTCGTCTGTCAAAGTCTCTTGGTAGAAATTCGCAGTTCGAACTGGTTTTTCTTCCGTTGCCTTTTTAGACAAATCGATAGCAATGTCGTTTGATATGATCGGATATATAAGATTATCAGGCTTGAGGACTTTGTTGGTGATATCAGTCTCAATGGAAAGGGTGGTTTTGAGGTGATCCCTAATTGGTGGCGTCGGGATCGGCTGTTGGACCCTTAGTTCGCAGCTGCTCGAGCTATTCGAGTCTTCTCTAACTATCCTACGCGGAGGTACGGTCATATCTGGAAACCTGAAATAATATATTTTAAGCGATGTACCTATTTCATTTTATTTATTTATATTTTTATCAAATTTAAAACATCTATAAAGAATACTGATTAACATTACAATGAAGCTATACTCTTCAGTTAGTGCATAAAGCGATAAAAATTCGTAAGAAGACTGTTAATATGATACTGTAAGTTTAAAAAAAAAATCAGCTAACAGTATGCCAATGGACAACTCATCAGCTGGTGTATTCAAATAGACGATAGATGCTCCCGTATGGCTCCTGCGTTACACTCTTCAGGTACCAGCTGACAATCTTTCCACCGAGATACAGCCAGATGACATTTTTATTGATATTCACAATAGGATATTAACTGTTATCTGATAAATTTTCATTTGAGCAGAAACCAACGAACATTTTTTTTTTTTCTTTAATATATTGGGTTGGCTATAATTTGATAAAATCTCAATCAGGAGGAAATCATTAAAAATAAAAAACCAACGTACGCGATGGTACGAGGCTACCGCTGCTGACGGTCACGAGGCTTAATGAAACAACTCTCAGAAGCATTTTACTAGTTAGCTTTACTAGCGACTAGTTTACTAGCGAACGGATTTTGGCCATGAATTTCTGTTGCTGGCTAGCGGACCAAGAGCACATCAAAACCGAATAGTTCTAAAATGAAAACCATTCGGTTTCACCTTTTACTCCATTCACATAACATTTTAACAACTTTTTTAAAATGATAAGGGAAAGGCCCAGTAGGGTTCCTCAAAAAAATTTTTTTTTTTTACTTCTCACATAAAAATATATTTAATTAACACGTTTAAAGAATTCTCACCAAAAATCAACTTGATGAAAGAAAGTCGTTCAATTTGTTTTTTATAATTTCAAAATTGTTAAAATATTATTTTTCTCTTTGTGTAATCATGTTCTGTTTAAGTTGATATTTCACAAAGAGTTAGCTCACGATTTGTTTCACTATTAAAGTACATAGCATACTTTATTATATGTT
This sequence comes from Saturnia japonica, assembly GCA_033032175.1. Taxonomy (NCBI): domain Eukaryota; kingdom Metazoa; phylum Arthropoda; class Insecta; order Lepidoptera; family Saturniidae; genus Saturnia; species Saturnia japonica. The sequence continues at coordinate 3,894,884 of CM065330.1, forward strand.
TTCGAGCGACTTGCTAATGTAAATATAACAGAACTTCTTTTGTTTTTACACATCATCTTAGCTTTTACACATAATAGAAATAACGCACGAGAAATAAAGACTATCTTTACTGCTGCACTTAATTCAAGTAACCACAAAAAAAATGTTTTTCTCGCAAAAAAATCTCGCACTTTATTAATTTCTCTTCTTTAAGAAGCCCACTTCTTGTCAAGACATGTAATATTTACATTTGCTGGTCGCTCAAAAACATATAAAGTGCGTTAATTTAATAGCGCTCAGTGAAGCTCAGGGTCATTGTAGGGAATCGAACTCACGTCCATCGACATGGCTATCACAGAGCCATTATTGATTCAACATGGCTTAGTGGCAACTAATTAATTTTTTAATTCTAAATCGTCAACACTTGCTAAATGGAAGGAGCAGTTTTAAGTTCCTAAGAGGAACAAATGTTTATACTGCCACTTGAAATAAGCCGCATAATATTGAGTTATGAAAAGGACAGAGATAGTATTGTACTACAATTAAGAAAGAGATAAATGACGTGATTTTGCGTGATTGTACTAAGAAAGGATTTTATAGACATTTTTTAGTCAATAATGTCCACCCTACACTTTTGCCGTTTTAGAAACTCACCTCGAAGAATTTGGCGAACTCTCTGCGCTCATCATTTCTTTCTCCTCTGCCACGGACACATCCGGAATATTCTTCACCTGGAAATTAATAATGGAATAAAAATTATCCGCTTCATTGCCACTAAGCATTATCATATTTCGAACGCGCAGTGAGTTCAAATTAAGACTACTTTTAATTTAGAAAAAGGATTAGGGACCCACAAATAAAAAGAAACCGGTCATGGTGAACCAATTCGGGCGCTTAAATAAATTACTTACGCATACAACTCAATAAGACGATAAACCGATAAAACGATAAGAGATAATATGTCAAATTAATGTACTAAATAATTGTAGACATTAAAAAGACCTACAGAAAAGTAATCAAAAACATATCCGTCTTCTAATAATCACCCACAATAAGTATTTTTACAAATAGGTTAAATTGAGTTAATTTTTATTTTTTATAGTAGCACGGCAAATTGACGGTACTGCCCCTGATGGTAAGCACAATACAATCCTAAAACAACGGCGACCACCGAGAGATCGTAATCCACCGACGGTCACCGCTGTCATGCCGATCTGCATAAATTTAACTGGATATACACTGGCTGATCCCGAAACGCAACACGCAAAAGCGAGTCACTATGACGGACTTTTCACCACATGCATGGTGGTCGTGACCCAGTCGGGCAAAACAGCCTTGCCACCCTGCTATTGTTATTTCCTCGTCCGTTGCCTAGCAGGGTGTACCACGTGCAGGTGAGTGTTGGCTTGGGCGTCTCAGTGCTGAAAACGTAATTTGACACCCCTTACAAACATTACCGTGTAATGTTTTTTTTTTAAAGTAATCTTTTGAAGCACACTTACCAAATCCCGTAAGAAATCAAATCTAGACTCGGCCAGTATGCATTGCTTGACGTGTGACGGGCTCAGCGTCTTCGCGTTCCTTGTCAAGGTCACCTGCATCGCCTTGCTTAGAAGCGATTCGACGAACAGTTCCAAAGTGCGGGTTGTTGTCCGACAAGATTCAGTTAAGGAGTTTAAATAAAAACATATTATGATAACGGCTTTGACCGCTAGCCGCTATAAATAATAGTACATTATGGTACAAGTGTGTAATGTCTAACGGCTCGGGTCTCAATGGCGCCTCAGCGGTAATCACCAATACACACGTATCATACGACGTTTTTCAACACACTTGAGAAAAAAATAATAATAAAAAATCATTTTATTAGGTACATAAAAAGTTTATTTAGAGAAACAATTAGTAAATGTGCAGTTAGTAAAATTATGTAATTTGAAGCTTTTATGCGCTTATGTCATTGCTCGAATGAATATAATAATTTTCAATGATACTCTATAACTCACTTGTGAATAATAGCAATGAAAAAGTCACAGCTTGATTACAGGTGTCATTATGTGCCTAATTGCGGTGATATTAGAGCCACTTTATGAGCAAGTGTGTTGAAAAGTTTATTTAGAGAAACAATTAGTAAATGTGCAGTTAGTAAAATTATGTAATTTGAAGCTTTTATGCACTTATGTCATTGCTCGAATGAATATAATAATTTTCAATGATACTCTATAACTCACTTGTGAATAATAGCAATGAAAAAGTCACAGTTTGATTACAGGTGTCATTATGTGCCTAATTGCGGTGATATTAAAGCCACTTTATGAGCAATTGTGTTGAAAAAACAATTTATAGGCACTTATGAGATTTATCATCTATACTAATATTATAAAGCTGAAGAGTTTGTTTGTTTGGTTGAACACGCTAATCTCAGGAAGTACTAGTTGAAATGGAAAAATTATTTAAGTATGGATAGCACATTTATCGAGGAAGGCTATTATAGGCTATATAACATTACGCTACGACCAATAGGAGCGTAGTATCAATGAAAAATGTTGCAAAAACGGGAAATGTATTCCTTTTGAGAGCTTCTATTGCGTGCGCTGCGTAAATGGTTAGAGTTACGCAACAATGATGTGTCAAGGAATTGTTTTCCTTAATAAGTTCTAAAAAAGTCGGCGATAGCACGCATCTATCTTATAAAGTTGACTCAATATAACCTTTTTTATGGTAATAAAATATGTTCTAAAATAATGCATTATTTGCGAAGGTGTTTTTCTAAACATGGTATTAATTCTTGTCGAAATAAATACGTTATTCATCACAAGTATTTAATTTTAGACAAAATTGCCCTGTACAGAATTTGATTTCAATGAATATCTTAGGAGATATCACAGTTTTAAAATAACTCCACAGCAAAATAATAATCAAGTACCGCGCGTGCATTTTAGCGGAGTGATGTGGCAGGCGGGCGGCACCTATAAATTGTATTATAGGTGACTACGAAATTGTTATTTGTCTCTGCCTACGTCCCACTCTCTCTCTCTTATGTGCCGCAGACGAAGTTGCGCGGGTCAGGTAGTCTAATGATATAGGTAATAATTACGGATGGCACTTGACTGAATTCAATTATAAACTTTTACATGATCTTCGTTATTATAGGTTGTCATCGGATAATTACTGTGCGGACCGTTAGTTTATAAACTATCTAGTCAGATTTTTAACTGTCGTTACATTGTGAATGGACACTAATAAATTTGAATTTTTTAACATTGCATGATACTTGTATCCCCGAAGGGTTAGTCAGAGTTGTACTAATATACAGCCACAATTGGCCGTGTATGTTATTTAGGTCCCATGTAATAGAGGGCGAGCCTATTGCCATTACTCGGGCACAAAGCCAAACTCCGAGCTGCTACTGAGAATTTCATAGAAAACCCCAATAACATAACACTTTGCTCGACCTGGGAATCGAACCCAGGACCTCGATCATAGCAGTCGTGCTCCTCTAGTCTAAAGAGACAGTTTAAATTTTGTTTGACTTGAAAAATGTTTATTTCCAACGGCCAACGGTTAATTTGTTTCTGGCGTATTGCAAGCTAACCTAACAAATCCAGTTAATTTTGTTAGATTGCAAATTTTAGTGTCCGTTCAAACTCCACCGACTTAAACCGAAGTAGTTTATAAACTAACGGTTTGTACAATTATCCGAAGACATAGCCGAATCTACTTTCGGTATTTTTTATCTAAAACACAATACTATCACTCATTATAAAACGAGTTATATGTATTACGGAATTATTCATCTTAAATGTAATCATATTATATGCTCTACAACTTGTGAGAAGTCGAGGCGGGTTGCTAGTTGAAAATATTTTATCGTTACACAACAATGTAACCTGAAAACTAGAGCGATGACGGTTCAGTGGTAGCATATTCAGACACCGTGTCATTTAGCCTGAGTTTCAATCCTGCAATGGGCCGGTCCTAATATGAGCCGGAGTTTTCAGAAAATGGAAACATTATTATAAAACTATAGCATAAGGTTGTTTTACTAATGCTCGCTTAACTAACTGCCGTTCTCAAGTTGAGAACTTGTAGCTAAGTATCAAGCAGTGTGTATTGACACTTTTAGGAACAGAAAAACTTGAGAAGCTAAATAAACTTCTAGGTTGAACGTATTTACTATATTCGGTTACTTAATATCAATTAGGACTGAGGTGAAAATGGTTACTAAGTTAAGGCTAGAACAAGACAAAAAAGAAAGCCTACTTCAATGATTTTGACGAGTTCCCTGGTGTATCTTCAAATCCGAAGGCCCAATGTCAATGAAATTCAAATGGGACCACCCTTTAGGTATCCTCTATCCAACAAAAAAGAATCATAAAAATCGGCTCATAAACTAAGAAGTTATGACTAAATATCAATAAAAAATATATACATTCGAATTGAGAAAATCCTCCTTTTCAACCGACTTCATTGTCCCACCACCAGCCCACCTCAAGGGTGGTCCCATTTGAATTTCGTTGGTGTTCGCCTTTAAGAACTCCTCAAAATAATGGAACTTGGTTATCATTTTTGTTAAAAATTGTTGCTTCTAGCATCGCGGTCCTCTAATACCGATCCAGCATCGTTTCAAAACTATAATAAAAACTTCCAGTCGAAACTAAAATGAACAAAATAAAAAACCACGATTAAGAAAAATATAGTTTACAAAAAAAAAAAAAAGGAAATTTGACTATTTCAGACATTCACAACCTATTAGAACCCAAAATAAAATACTCTTTACTTTTATGAGACAAACCGAGGTAAATGATTGACCTACGTTTGTATAGGGAGATGTCAAGCAATTATTTATTTTACGTATTTCAACATGAAAACAAACTACCGTTTCAATTTATAAATACAGATTTGCGTCAATTAAACTACAGGTACTTTGGCATGTGTTTTCCCTTGTAGCTTTCACTGGAGTTGATATTAGTGCAATTTTAAGATCAATCATCATTATTAGGAAATACCTAACTAAAGAATTAAAAAAAACTTAAATCTTGTTTTAAATACAGAATATACGTGTTTTGCCACTTAACGAGAAAGGTCATGTAATAAAACGTACATATAAAAGACTTGTTGATATGCAGAAAGCCAATTCACACAAGTATGACCAGAATCCAGACCTTACCTATTCAGAGCTGGCTTTAAGGGAGAGCGAACCGGGCGATCGAACCAGATGCCAAGGTCAAAAGGGCGCCCTTCTTTTTACTAAGGGCGCCTTGCACAAAAAATTTATAGATCTATAAACCAGATTTAAGACTGAAACTAAATTTAAGTTTTTGGTGCAATTGGTCTTAAATTTACTCACTGTGTTGATACAGACCCGCGCTGGGTTAAGGGGCACTGGGATACTTAAAGGAAGAATAATAACGAATAATAAGATATTAAAGACGCTAAAAAATATTTCGCTGGTGGAACGCGGTTTGGCGCTAGAAAAGCTAGAACCGGCACTGACAATCATTAGTTATTTGATTTTTTATAGATTTAGATCAACTTTAAACGCATTATACGAAGACTGGCATTGCAACTTGTATAGAAATAACAAAAAACCCAATATAAATGAGATGTAATGTCTTTTTTCTGCAAGGTGCTTATAGTACAGTAAAAGCTCCTTATTCGCGCTTACTTCATTCGCGTTTTTACTATTTAAACTCGGCTAAAGATTTCATTATTCGCGGATCTAATCGGTACATTAACTGCTTTGACTGGAAACATAGCCGAAATTGCAATAGTGTACAGATGGGTTCGAACAGATAGAGTCAAGTGACATTCAGAAGTTTCCTGAATCGCAAGATCATGATTGAAACCGACTTGGAGGAAATGTTAAATTCACAGCCCATTGAAGAAGAGGCTTTACAAGCACGGGAAACGTGACATTTAATTTGAAAAATCTTAGCGAAGGTTTAAGATTGGCAAATGAGCTTTGTGATTTCTGTATGAAAATTACTCCGACAATGGAACGAAGTTTTATATTTAAGAGGCAAATTGCTAATGCCACTGCTGAATATCATTCTGAATTGAAGGAGCTTTTAAAAACTGCCAAGCAAGAAAAAAATACAAAATTCTTTAAACCATTGCCTAAGCCTGAAGATAGTAAATTAATCAATATAGTCAAAAACTTCAATTCAATTCATTTTTTATAGACTTGTTTTCTATTTCAACACCTAGGAACGTATCCCCTATAATCCCATATAAATTACCATTCCATATCCACGGTTTCCGTATTCGCAGCATATTTACGGAACATTATCCCGCGAATAAAGAGGTTTTACTGTAATTGCAAAAATGTATTATAAATTCCTTTGTTCGGGAGACCCACACAGCGGGAGAATGTTTATAATTAAAAGTGTACTTAAATTATTGCATAATAACAACGATTCAATATTATACGTCCATCATGTAACCTCATGACTATTAAACAGCTAAATATAATAGTTTCTATGCGCCATTTGTACATTATTAAAATGTTAACTTTAGTCACATCCGGATGTTATGACGCATAATAATGTAGTTAATTATATTAATAACGTGCAACCATAATCCGACTGAGTTAGAATTCACCTTTTGTATATATTTTACGAACTAAACTATACATTATATTTTTTATACAATAAAGCGGAAAAGCTTTTTGGTTTGTCGGATTCGAAAAATTATTTTTGTATACTATACCCAGATTCACGAGGAATAGTATTATAGGCTTTATAACATTAGACTACAGCTCTCGTCTAGCTTAAAATATTTATTTTTGATAAGTATGTCGGAAATGGAAGCCCTCCCGAACTGCTCTATCCGCGTGCGTTGGCGTAATGGTTAATGATACGTAAATACAATGTTTTACAAAAATATTGATCTTTGGTATATTAAAAAAAGTCCACGATAGCATATGCGTATCTGTCATATATTAAGCCACAATAAGGCACTTTGCGATTATTTTTTTGTTCGACATAAAAAAATTATTTATGAACATTATTTTTAGGCATGGCTTATTAAAATCCTTACGAACAAAAGTTACTTCATCATAAAGTCAGTTTTATTAAATTATATTTTGCCCTTTAAAGCATGTTATTTGGACACAAAGTATAGTACATAGTGAAAAATTAAAATAATTTGTACTTACGGGAAGTGAGAACAATTTTTGTATTGTATATTTTTTATTTGTTTTGTATTGTATTATTTTGTACTTTTGCACTGTATTGAGGAAATGCAAAATTTCACAATTAACAAGGGGAATTACGCGTGAAGCGTCAGGGGTAAAAAGTCAGATTCTGGATTTTCTTCATATTTGACAAGATTGTAGTTCTGGGAGTCCTGAATGAATGTACATGCCCCATTCGATATTTTTATCGTCTATAGAGGTGGCAAAATATATTCTGCACCCGGACGGCATGGTGCGCTTAGCTCGACCTAACAAAGAGGAATGCAAAAAGTTGTATATATATATATATATATATAATTATATAAAGGCGCATTGCTTGATTCTTCAAATAGGCATACTTTTTATATGATGATGTAACGATTTATTAATTGTCCATATTTTAGAATTAATGAACATCGAAAACTCACAACAACGAACAGAATATTCAACTATAATACAAAAGAATTTACTCATTTATAAACATAAAACTCTGTACCGTGCGATAACATGACCGATGAAAACGTATGACGCATAACTAAAAATAAACAGTAAAGAAATATGTCCAATATTTATCTGGAATGAACTGCGAAGTCCTCATTGTGTATCATAATATCTTCCGTGATAAACGGAGGCCACAGTTTTAATCTAACCTCCGACCTATATTTTCATGTACATAGGAAAGAAACTGACCTACCTAGATTCAAACTAACGCAACCGATTATTTTTATACACCACACCAATAATTATCCCCAGGTATCATCATCTGCGTAACTAAGGTTGCCAAATTTAGTGCATGGATTTGGGGAACTTTTGCAATCATAATGCGTGACATAGCTAAAAAAAGGAGAGACCTAGAAGCCAAAGGATAGGAAAGCGATGAATACAATCTTCACTCGTCATTTTCAATGTGTGTTCACTTCTACTTCTGCCTGAAAGTTTAACTGTACTGTAAAAACAGGCAGAATTGTTGTCCCACGAAAGTGTCTCGAGGGTTTATTTTCTTAAAGGGCCTAGAAACGGGTTGTCCCCCGATTGATAATTCTAAATGTGACAGTATGGAGTGTGGAGGTTGATCTATGTCAGCTTCAATCCGACAATTGGTAAGAAAACCGCGCAGGATTGGGAGAAGTGGCGTACATTCATTTCGGAGGCCAATATCTTTTTTGAATACTTAGCCAAAATAGATAATTGATGATACTGATCCATTTGGTATAAACCAGACTAAAAGTCGTGGAGCACAATATTGTCATTTTTTTTAACCGTAAATAAAACACTTCTGTAAAATGCATTTTTAATGGTAACCAGTTCTATATGTAATTCTGAGATAATCATATTACAGTCTGCTTGTTTTATATGATATAACTTTATGTAATTTAAATACTATACCAACTATAAAAAAATTATCAAGGCTAAAAACTCAGGATGTAAACGAACAAGAGAAAAAACAATTTTTTCATTAATTTAGTCGAAACAGTAACCTTGGCAGAAGAACAAACAAATAAAATTAAAATAGAGCCTAAACAAATAGTAGTTAACTTGAATAATCCATTGCATTAGCATCATCCAAAGAAATAATTAAATACAGTAATGTGCATAGTTAGGAGGGGGTTACAAAACTACCCTACCCTAGAAAAATCTATAATATTAAAGGAATATACTGTCTTCATTCTTTTCATCTTGAGAAAAAAATGTAACAATAAATCAGGATATCACATCCTGTATATCATGACATTTGTTTTGTCCTGCTCAAAAATTAGATGATTTCTAATTAAATTACAGAAATGAACAGTAAACAGTGAGTACAATAAACACTGCTTTTAAATTCTGTCTCGCTAAGTGATTACATTATGTACTCCTTTTCATTATAATGATGCAATAACATCAGATCTAATCAGGCAAGTATCCTCTACCACACCACTGACTCATTCTTACTTAAATAACATGGAATGCGTGTAAGAGAGAAAGTAACATTGGAAAAATTATCAATGGACAAATAACAGAATTATTTATAGAACAGGAAAATGAATCAGAATTGTATACTTCAATCACAAAAATACCTACTACAAAAGAACAACTGGATAGTAAGGGCAAAAGTCATGATCTAATGATATTAGACTTCTATATGGATTTATTTTTTAGAGGTGTTAAATGCAAATATTTAAACAGATGTTTGTGATATCCATTTTATAAACACAATAAACGCACATTATACAGTAAGAAATTTTTATTTTAATGTTGAAAACCTGTATTTTTTGGCTTCATCAGTAAGACTATCTTGTGGTGTAACATTTAATGAGTTTGTGAAAACTTTCACCATTGAGAAATATTGTTGCATAGGGAGTCATTGCAGTGTTTCTCCTACAATATATTGCACCTATAAATGTTGAGGCCAGTTATCAATGGAAACACGCACTTTGTCCATGGGGAAATTCTTCACTGACAATTTTATGGATTCTTTTAGGGACTCCAAATTATCATGGCATTTAGAGCATGCCATACTCTCTAAAACTGATCATAAATCAATCAATCTTCAACTTATCAATCTTCAGCTCTGATGAAGTCCAAAACGTTCGTTTCCAACCACGCTTGAGTGGATTGAGCTTTATGACCCGGTGCTGAGTCTTGCTCAAAGAACCATTCTTGGTTATGGAACATGGTGTTGTTAAGAGGCTTAACCACCTTCTCAAGAAGCGTACCTTGATAGATTGTGCCAATGTTTTTATACCTTTTTCATAAAAATATGGCTCAGTCACTCATTGATAGCTAACACCCCACCAAACCATTACTGAAGTTGGATAATGTCCACGTTTTACTCTGCTGACTAATTGGTAAGCTTCTATAGAGCTTCGAGCATAAACTCAGTCATTCTGCTTGTTAAAACATTGCTCAATAGTAAAAAATTTTCTCATCAGTAAATAACATTTTTCTATGACCTCCCTTTGCTTACCCCTTAAGAAGTTTTTTTGATTTTACCACCCTATTTATTTTTAAATTATCAGTTAAATAATGACCAGTGCATCTCTTATAGGCTGCAAGTCCTAAGTCATCCTTTAAAATACGCGACATGGTTCTAAGTGCTATATTCATTTCCCGAGATAAAATCTTTTGCTTTTGGACAGGATTTCTTGAAATTCTTTCCTTCACTGCTTTGATCACCTTTTTTGTATGAATATTACGTGGACAGTCAGATCTTTTTCTGTCACAAGCAGAGGAGGTTTCATTGTACCTATCAATAGCCCGGTATACAAACATTTAACTAATACCAAGAGGACATAGAGTTTCAAAAATTGCTTTTGGCTCCCTACCTACTTTGTGTAGAGCTATCACAGCAATTCCCTTCTTTTTATCACCCCACTCCATTTTAATATCACTAAAATGAGAAAACACAATGAATATTCATATAACAATAACAGATTCCAAATTCAAATATAGTATTATGTTTTTTTTTTATTGTAAAAGTATTTTGTGGCCAGACTAAGTATAATGGATCGGCAGGACAATAATACTGCTACAATAAACTTACTCGTGGAGGTGGCCCCTAAAAGTCAGTGTATGAAAATATAATTGGGACATCTTTATTACTGACATGGAGAATAGCGGTGAGGAGAATCATCTTAAATAGCGGACAAGTTGAAAAGTATTGAGTTGTAAGCAGCAAATTATAATTCAAAAACACACCAAGATCATGCAAGTGTATCAAGAGAGAATGATACTTTTTCATGATTTTATAGTTTTTACTGTTGTAAAACTTAAATAAGTAATTAACAATAATGTTATATGTGGACAAAAATGAAAAAATAATAACTTTTGGCACTATTTTTAAAATTTACAAATTTATTACCACAGCACTACCTTAAATTGACCCTCTTTGACAGACACTTTTTCATATATAGAGATGGTATACCTTACCTCTATTCTGCATGATTACTAGTTAGTGTAACTAGGTTTCCTTATCAGTCACATCAGATATCAAATGGTAAGCCATTTAAGATGGTAACTTCTTAAAGTTGGTAATTTAGTTAGTTGGTTCTCAAGTGAAAGACATCAAGCAATAGCTGACAAGTTTTAGCTTCTGGATCATAGCTAACCAAAGAACATAATAGCAAAAATAATCATTGCAAATTTAAAATCTCCCAAATGACTTAACTTGCCAAGAAAAATTAAGAGTAACAAACAGTCCACAGTTAAATGTAGACAGACACTTGAGATTTTTTTATGAAATATGTATCTGTGAAATAAGATATTTTTTACATAAGAGTATTTGCAAGTGGTCGAATATGAAAATGTATTTTTAAATATCTGCAATACTAATTTTCGAACAAAATGTCTTAAGAGATGTTAAATTTACAACAAATTAAATGATAATGCTAATTAAAATATTTTGACATTATAAGTATAAAGTTTACTTGTTTTATTTATGTTAGATACACATAGCAAGGGGTCTTTGAAAATTCTTATATTATCAGTGAACAAATATATAAACCAACCAGAAAGGAAAGACAATAAATTTAAAATAGAATTTTAAATGTGTTCAAAAATAGTATCTCATAAACTAATAGACCATAATAATATGTAATAAAAATAACTGCACACATAGACAAGAACAGATAATAATAAAAATGCTAATACTAGTTGATTATATAAACACAAGTTGTTTGTATTTGAATCTGTATGACTATATATATTTGTGGAATTGTTATAAATTCAATAATGGAAATAAAAAGCCTTAGCAGCGTACGAGGGTCATCAACAATCACTATAAAGCACGAAAAAATCATCTGTATTAAAGAATTCCGTAAATTTTAATTTAGTATTAAAAAGGATATAAATTATGATTGGCACGGCTTGAGCTACTTTTCCCACTTCTTCATCTGTCTGCATAATCTTCTTGATTCGCCCCTACAAACAATGTCATGATATCACCAATCTCAGAATTTTTTTATGAAAACAATACACATTTTTTGAGTTTTCAAAGGGTTTTTGTTTACTTTTCAACTTACAGCTGGAAATCTTGCATTGTATTTTCTCTTTTTCGACGGCATTGTGGCAATCCATTCACTGAAACTCCAATAAAATGATAAAATTTGTTCACTTTTCCATCAGAACATAACACTTCTCGCGCATTTTTTAGGTTATAAAAGAAAGACATCTGCAGCCTACTTCATTTATATACCAAACTGACAATTCGTTCGGTTTTTTATAAACATGTTAATGGATATTTTTTTATTAATCTAATTATAACAATTTGATGTTTTATTTCAATTTTCAGTATATAATAAAATATATCCCAATAAATAAAACAATAAAATATAATAAACGATTTCACCACACTTTAATAAAATAAATTTAAATTTAGTCAGGGTCTCCAGATTAGCAACACTAGGGTAACACTGCGCTGCGCCGCGCAATTGCACTAACTCAGTTTACTGCACTGGATGTGTTAACACACTTATTGCAAATGTGTTGGTGCACAGCGCACTTCAGCGCAGCAACCCGGCTAAGGGACACCGTCCCACCCCGCCCGCTCGCTTTGGTCAGATAACTCATTAATTTCTCTAACTCTCTTGCGTTGCGTACTATTTTACTGCGTCATAGAGCAAATTTGAGTTAACTCAATGCGCCAGCGCACTAAGCTGCGGTTGAGTTATTGAGTTAGCGCAAGAAATTTAGCTGAGTTACCTATGGCTACTCCAGATTGAGTTTACGAAATTTCCTTAGAGCGGCCAAGAAAATTCCCCAAAATGATATTTTTCAGAAACCTTTTTCCAAACTACTTAAACCTGCCAATTCCATAAATTTTTTGTTTATTTCTATTATGCTTTCAAAATTTTTAATTTTTTTTCAAAATTTGTAAATAAAAACAGATATTGTGACCAGATAAACAAGCAAAATTGCTTCATGGGGTCACATATACTTTCTTCATGCGTTCTTCTCTGCTCTTATTAATTTACTTCGTCCCGCTCGGTTAGGGTAGGTTTGACTTGTGTACAGGAGGAAGCGCGAGAGGGCCTAACTAAGGATAACAGTTAACAGTTAAGAGTAAAGGTAGAAGTACATAACTATCTAAATATATTAATTTAACCAACTATTATAATAACCTATCAGAAAGAATAGTAACTTTAGATATAGATAACAGAGCTAATAAGCGGCTTAACGAGTAACAAAAGTATAACTACAGCAACATAATTTATAAAGTACATACCAAATAAAAAATACAATTATTCTCTGCCATAAAAAGTATAGAAAAACATGCGCGTGCACACACACACGCATACGTAACATTTCTGTTTTTACCCAACTGCGAAAAAGGAGGGTTATGTTTTTCGAGCGTATGTATGTAGGTCTATTTCTTTGGCACGCTTTGTAAGTTTACTTACTTATTTCTGATATTTCTTCCATGCATATAGCCATAAACTATGATATAGCCACGGAATAAAGAGTAAGTTAGAATTGGTACACTTGTATCACCGTTTCGGGATATATGTCGCCAAAATCACACAAGCAATACATACTATTGCTGGATAACACATGACACTATAATTCACTCGATAATGGCAGTAATAGTCTTCATTAAAGAGGACCGGTTGCCAAGTTAGGAAGAAGAAGAAGAAGACATATTATTGCTAATAAAACACCAATCACAATTCAGAAGTAATATTAATGCAAAAGGCGTTAAGTTACCTAAAATGCTTATTCAAAATTGTTATAAATAAAAAATAATTTATTACATAGTTTCTTCTTCTTCTTCTTCTTCCTAACTTGGCAACCGGTCCTCTTTAATGAAGACCATTACTGCCATTATCGAGTGAATTATATTGTCAAGTGTTATGACGATTCAGTATCCTAACAAGATGGTGGCTCCCTTGTTAGAACTTTCTAGGGAATTTTTGTGTGATCTCGGAATGAATGCTTTCAGCTTATATTTAAAATCCACTTCACTTATGCACAAAAACCAAACTATATCACTCAAAACGCCACAAATATTACATAATATAGGGTCAAAAACCTAAGTAAATGAATTAAAAATAACAACCACAACATGTCACTTCAAGATCCCGCCAAAAACTCCCCTTACATAGTTTTAATAAAATTATGACATCCTAAAAGAAAGACAATTAATATCTGTCAACATAATAACAAAACATTAAATTCTTTTTATAACAGTAGTAAGATAAACTAAACTAAACAGGTTTTAATCTACTATAATAAATATTTACACTATATTCGTCCACACCTAAAAGATTTACTCTATTTCCTGTATTAAACGCCTAGGTGGGTGAATATTGCGTCGGCTTCTACGCAAGGTTGAGCATGCAAGTGGAGTTTGTGTTTTTGGTGGTGCCTCCTTTTGTGTTCGCTCATCAGTTTTTTCTTGACATGAAGATAGTTCTTCCTGCGTTGGAACGAGAGTTGTTGATACTGAAGGTCGGTCGATAATCGGTGGTAGTTGTTCAACAGATTCGCAGCGACGGCGCATCTGATCGGCATGGTACCTTCTCTCACCATAAGGAGTGGTAACAACATATGAATATTTATGTGTACGACGGTTGACTAACGCTGGCTCCCACCGAGTATTGTCTCTCGTACGAATAAATACATCATCCCCTTGTACAAAATTAGGTACACGTTTTTCGTTGTTGATGTTTGCTTGTATTTCAGCATATGCACGTGCTCTCTTTGCATCTGGTTTTACATTATCCAAAAAACAAGCTAGACGGCGCGGTGGCCGAACATCACTTCTGATAGAGTTTTACCAGTAGTGCTATGTGGAGTATTCGGGTATGAGAATAGAAATTTCTCAAATCGTTGTTTAAAACTGAACTTGTCATTGGTACTTGAGGGCATTCTGGTCTTAAATGTACGCACGAGACGTTCAGCTAATCCGTTGGTTCGGGGATGATAAGGAGAGGACTTGATGTGTTTAATACCTCTGGCTTTACAAAACAAATGAAACTCTTGCGAAGTGAATTGTGGACCATTATCCGAAACTATAAAATATGGTAAACCGAAAGTACTAAAAATTGTGTCTAATTCGTGCATCAGCAAGAACATGCCAATGTTTCCCCTCAAAAGGACCTGCAAAGTCAACTTGAATCCATTCCCATACTTTATCAGGAATAGACCAAGAGTAAATTTAGCTCAGAAATATTTGGTCTATTTTCTTGACACTTACTACAGCGTTTAATATATAAATGAATATCTTCTTCAATAGATGGCCACCAAACATAGAAGCATGCAAGTGCCCTCATAGCCGAAGTACCTGGATGTCCTGAATGTAGTAACTTTAAAATTATGTTTCTCTGGTTATGTGGTATTATAAGTCTACCTTGCCATAAAATGATTTTGTTTTCTAATGAGAGTTCGCTCCGCTTGCGAGCATATGGCTTGATCTCGTTTGAGTAATGTTGTTCACGCCATCCAAATCGAATATATCGCGCTATATCTTTAAGTACAGGATATTTTTTTGTATACTCCCTTATACAATCTTCTGATATAGGAAGATAACCAACTCTGTCTGCTTGTAAACGAAATTCTATTTTGTACACCGCAATCTCGGCATTTGACGGTTGCTCCTCAGGGTTAGGCATCCTAGAAAGATAGTCAGCCATTACATTATTTTCTCTTTTTGTATAGGCTATGTCATAATCATAACTACCTATCAACAAGGTCCATCTTACAAGTCGATTGTTAACTAACTTTGGCAAGTTACGGCGTGTGCCCTAGAGATGGATCAATGGTTTATGATCGGTAACTAAAGTAAATTTCGAACCACGTAGGTACTGATCAAATTTTTTAATTCCAAAGAATATAGACAAATCCTCACAGTCGATTACTGAGTATTTGCTTTCTGCAGATTTTAATTTCCGTGATGCAAAAGCTATAGGTTGCATAAGGTTTCTGTCTTTATGAAACAGTACAGCGCCAACACCTTTTTCCGAAGCGTCACAGGCCAGAAACAAAGGACGCTTTTCATTTAACGTTATAAGAGGTTTGGAACCAGCAATAAGTGACTTAATTTGTTCAAAATTGTATTCTCATGTTTTGTCCACTTCCATTTCTGTCGACTACCAGTTAACGTATGGAGATCTGCACATTTGCTATGTAAATGAGGTATAAACCGTTCCTAAAAATTGACGAGACCGAGAAAAGACCTTAACCCTTTCGAGTTTAAAGGCGGAGAAGATTTTGTAATGGCTTCGATCTTAGAATTTGTTGGTCTCACTCCATTCTTGTCAATAATATGGCTTAAATATTCACCGGACTGAGTTTAAGTTTGTGGAACTACACATGATTATGGTTGACACGACACGCCTACGTACTGCTTCTAATGTATTCTTTGATCTGTGCATATAGCAAATTTTTTTTGTTTGTTCTGAATACGTTTTTATGTACAAAAAAAATGTGTGTGTGTACCAGAGTGCACAGGTAAGAAGTGAAACTTCTTTACGACATATCATTTTTCTACTATTTGCAACTTCACGAAAATGGGGTAGATAAGGCTTAAGCCTTAAGAAAAACAATTTTGTCCGTATTAAATTAAAGCTATTTTATTATTATAGACATGCATACAATTAATGAGTAATTTATTTTATCATTGTTCTTATTATAATATCATTACTATTTATTTATTGTATTATATTTACAAGTTATGAATAAATAATTGGAATTATCTTTTCAAAGTAATACAATTATATGATGACAGTTAATCTTGTAGAAATGCAACGATTTTATAAAATTAAAAATGAATAAATAAATCATTAAAAAGGAATAATTAAAAAAGATGTACGTATACATATTTTTATTTTCTAATCGTGTTTTGTTTTATTTTTCAATTATTATTTAATTTATATTTTTTATTGTTTTTAGAATTAATAATGTTCACTAGATTTACAGTCATATTTATTAATACTTGCTAATTTTAACAGATTTATATACATTCACTGATACTTACAATCAAAAAGTGAGGTTAACCTCAAATAAATATTAAAATCATGCTCATACGTGTTGAATTTATAAAACGAATTATATAATCACTCTCACTTTTCTTGTAAATTCACTTAAATTTGAATAAGTCTTTTTATTTTATCACTTTCAAATTAATATATTGTTATTCTTATTTCAAACCAAACTTCAAAACTAACATATTGTTGTTATTATTATGATATATTACATTATATTCTTTACGTCACTATACTAAACTTTGATAAAAAAAGCAACATGGCGCGTAACCGAAAAACGTGACGATTGCTACAAAATTTCTCCCATACGTCGATAAAGAAGTTTCACTTCAATTAAGAAAAAACTAGTTTTTTTTTTGCATATTAAGTACAACGGTACTTTTATAGTTCTGAACACATATGGGGATATGTGATGAACTCTTAAAGCTGCCTATACAAGAAATACACAAAAATTTAAAGGATTAAGCATGTTTAAGTTGTTTGGGGAAAAGTTGTTGAAATCGTATCATTTTGGGGAAAGTTTTTAGTCGCCATGAAGAAATTTTAAAAATTCAATCTGGAGACTCTGTCCTAAGCTAAAGGTGATATACATAATAGGCTCATAATTTGATATTTCATAAACGCAATATAATAATTACCATACCTATTAATTTGTACAAGTCAAATAACAGTTACCTATTCAATATTCGCTTTTCGCTACCGGCTTGAATCTAATACTGTTATTAAGCGTATTTATTCTCTACAAAGAATGTGAGTATGAAATAAAATATTGCCGTGAATATTTATTGTTATTATCCGTATGCTTATTAAATAACCTAAATGAAAGAGTGATTAAATGTTCCTTCATATTAATAAACTAGCTGTCCCTGTGGTTTCGCTCACGTGGACTACAGAATGCCCGTGCGAATCTTGTTCCCCGCTCCCGGCTATTTTAAAGACAAAAATGCTCATTGTGTGTGTTTCTTAGAAGATAGACGACCTCCCCGACATTTTTGTGGGTCTTTTTAATGTCCATAATTATTAGGTACTGAAATTTGATATATCTCTTGTAGTTTACTCATTGTAAGCCATTTAAGCGACCGAATTGACTCACCATGACCAGTTGTTTTTTATTTAAGCGTAACCATAATTATTAAAAAAAATTAAAGTAACCTAAGTTACTCCTTATAAAATAAGCTATCTATCAGTGAAAGTCCCGTCGAAATCGATCCAACCATTCCGGAGATTACCCGAAACAAACAGACAGACAGACAAAAAAATTTAAAATGGGTTTTTTGATATAGGTGTCGTATATACTTTCATATGCATTTACTAAAAACTGTTATTTTGATATTACAAACAGACTCTTCAATTTTATTAATTGTATAGATTATGGACTGTCGTTAACATCGAAATCTTATCAATAGATACCTAATACAATAATTTACAAACTAATCTATGAATATAACCAATACTCGTATTAGCTAATACACTGATATTCGTAAAACCGGTGCCTTATATAGTGATTCTGTTCTCATTGCTTGTTTACTGTGTTACCAACCCATGCAGTTTTCATACGAAGCCCGACGTGTATAATTATGTCTTTACTATATATACCTGGCTGCGCATACGAAAAGCTAGCAGCCAGCGTTCGTTTCTATACAAAGTTTCAAATCATGTATTCATCCCGCTTATTCGCAAGAGCTGCGCCCCTATAACTAGAGGTGGGTGATTATGAACAATTTACATAATCGAGATATTCAGTTATGAATGACTTACATAATCCAGATATTTTGATTATGAGTGATCATTCATGATCGAATTACGAATATGAATGCTCATTCATAATGGAGTCTTTGATGTAATACCCAGAGGAGGGCGAGAATGGAAAGCTAAAAAGAAGGTCGCGCAGTCGTAAATAAAGTTGAGGTCGTGCAGTCGTACACAAAGTTATGTACAAGAACACATAACCATTACCTAAAACACACAAAAAGGACGTTCGGTCGTAATAATTGCTCATTTTATCAAATTAGTAACCTAGCATTACCAATTACTAATTTAACTTCGATTATGATTGATCACTCATCATCGGATAATATTAGAAATTACTAATGGCCTTAATTGAAATATCTCGAGATATATTCATAATCGAATGATTACATTAATATATTTCATAATCGCCCACCGCTATTAAATTCTATTAATAATAGTTAAATCTAAAGTTACTGAATGGTAACCTATTTAGTATTCGTTTATCAAATATATTAGTTCGTGGCGCGTATTATAATACTCGTATCTATTACGAATATATTCGTTACACCACGACCCTACGTTCAAAATAATAAAATAAAAAAAATGGCGTCGTTGTCGAGGTGCGTGGATGTGATTTTCTAAGATAAACTTATTATCTATATTATTCTACACTATTTTCCTAAATGTAATTGTTAATAATATTTTTAGATGTATAAAATAATATATGTGAAATGGGACTCTGAATTATTATTGTAAAGTGATTTATGACGTTATTGAATAAAAGCCTCTTTCAGCTTACTGCCTGCTCCTACGCAACAAATTTGGGACAGAGATGATGAACTGAAGGCTAAACGGGTTGGTAGTGCGCTGGTGGTGTCACAGACAAGCGTCCCCCCGTACGGACAGAGGAAAGGATGGGTACCAAGAGTAGAGGAAGATTTTGGAGGTAACACTTATCATTTAAAACTCTTGTGTAACAATCAACCCTGTAAGCGCCGGTTCGTTTAGTTTTGAAAACTAGCCTAATTATTAAATAGAGGCCACCTTCCTAGGCTGATTACAACATATACATGTAAGGAATGAAGAAGTAAAAGGACTCACCAGATTACCAACTTCATGAAGCTTGAAGGTCTCTTGGTTCTGATAAATAAATATAAATGAAAAGTTCTTTGTGACTTAATTTGTTGCCTCCTTACGCCATCGGGTCCAATAAGCATAATGTGAAGAGATACAGTGTAAACTCTTTATAACGAAACTCAAGGGACTGAGCATTTTTTGTCGTTATAGAGAGTTATCGTTATATGGAGTGAACAAAAAAACAACCAAATTAACAAGAATTTTTAATATGTATGTCTTAGATAATAAATGCTTATAAATTATTGTTTACACATATAGTCTGATAAATTTGTCTAACGTTTTTTACTATGCCAGTACTTGTTTTGTATTATTTTATGTATTCTATTCATATCTTCTTCTATTAAACTTTTTCGTCAACACTAATCGCTTTCCGTTTACTGGCCATGTTAACAGTTTCAAAGTAGGTTTACGACTGATAATACGATAGGTACCCAGAATGCTTGTTCGAAGACCATCACTTCCGAAAAAACAATGCGTCATACTGCATGTGTTCAAGGAAAGATGTTTCGGAGCTTCAAAGTCTTTTGTTACCTGATAATAAACAATAATACGGATAATAAATATTTACTGTCTAAAAATATAAACACATTTCTTCCTAATAGAGAATGGAGTATCACTATAAAGAGTGTTTCAATATGTGGGTTTTAATGCAAACCAACCAAGTTGCTCTCACTTCAACGTTATAGGGAGTTTACACTCTATTTATACAGTGATAGTGGTGACCCTCAATGAATTTGTATCTTTCGGTGGTTATCATTGTGTTGTACTGTGCTTACCATCAGGGACAGTAGCATCAATGTGCCGAGCTATTATTTAATTATCTACTGTCATTTCTACTATCAAATTATGGAAATTATGCTATATTGTATGTCCTAAGCTGCTTGTACCATCATGCCACATGATTGACACAGCACTCGCATGTTAAATCTATGGAATGCAAAGAAGTTTAGCTTTGTTTAATTACAGATGGAGGGGCGTTTCCCGAAATACATGTGGCTCAGTATCCCCTGGGCATGGGTATGAGGGGGAAAGAGAGCACCTCCAATGCTCTAGCGGTACAACTTGATGAGTCTGGTAGAGTGAAGTATTCTGCTATAGCAAGACAAGGTCACAGTGCTGATAAGGTAACATTTTTATTTACCAGCATACAGTAGTAGCATTGACTCATATATATCTCCTTATTTTTTTTTTTTTTTTTTTTTTTTGTTTCATATATCTGCAATCAGTTCAACTATTAGCAAGTGTGTTGATTGTAAATATAGCTTTGTGGGTGAACCCTCCACTGAGAGTTTCTCCCCCTACAAGTCCAACTAGCCAAGGACATCACTCAATTTGATAATGTCCTTTCTTTTTAGTCTTTTGTTGTAGCTGCTACCGGTTAGCTGTGTTGCTAGTTTATTTGGGTGGTTTTCTAAGCGAACCCGGTATTTTAGAGAGGTATCTCGGATTTCCTCCTTCACCGTGTTCATGTGCAAGTATTTATGGATTTCTACATTTGTGACGCACCATGGTACATTGGCTATTTTGCGCAAGATAATGTTTTGCATTCTTTGTAATATAGAAATATTGGAGTCACAGGCACTTTCCCAGAGTTGTATACCGTACATCCATACCGGCTTAAGTATTGTTTTATATATTAGTAACTTATTATCTGTTGATAGTTTGGTGTTTCGTCCAACCAGCCAGTACAGATTTCTGTATCTCAGGTTTAGTTCATTTCTTTTTGTCTTTATGTGATGTTTCCATGTTAAACGCCGATCTAGATGTAGACCTAAATATTTTACACATTCGCTATGTGGGAGTATAGAGTTCTCAAGTTGAACAGGTGGGCAGTTTCCTTTCCTCAATGTAAAGGTCGCGTGGACCGACTTTGAGGCGCTGACTTGAATTCGCCACATTTGTAGCCAGTTTGTTATTTGGTCGAGGCCATGCTGTAGGGCTAGTGATGCTTTAACAGAATCGCTGTCGTTAGCCAAAATTGCAGTATCGTTAGCATATGTAGCAGTACTAACACCTGATACTTCGGGGAGATCTGCAGTGTACAGTGTGTACAGGACTGGGCCTAAGACAGACCCTTGTGGTACACCTGCTTTTATTTCATAGAAGGTTGATGTTGCATCTGCTTCTTTCACTTGAAAGATCCGTGTTGTTAGGTAGGACTTTAATAAGGGAAAATAGCTGTGTGGGAGGTTTTGCCTAATTTTATACAAGAGCCCCTTGTGCCAGACATGGTCAAAAGCCTGCTGTATATCCAAAAACGCAGATGAACAGTACTCTTTGTCTTCTAGTGTTCTCCTTATCTTATTGCATACTCTGTGTGCTTGCTCGACTGTCGAGTGTTGCTGACTAAATCCGAACTGATGGTCAGGTATTGTGTTGTTTTCTGTTAATATTGGAAGGATTCTTCTCAGTAGGACCTTTTCAAAAAGTTTCGATATTGTGGGCAGTAGAATAATTGGCCTATAGGAGGTCACTACGTTTGCTGGCTTACCCATTTTATGTATCATGGTTATTTGGGAAATTTTCCATAGATCTGGGTAGTGTTGAGTCCTCAATATACCATTAAATAGGGTGGTAAGAAGAATGATAGCTTTCTTAGGCAACTCTCTTAGTATTTCTTTTGTGATTAAATCAAAGCCAAAAATTGTATAATGTTTGTGAGGTATTCATGGGGCGTCATAGTCGCAATGCGACAAAGCCAAATAAAAAAGAAAAAAAAAAAAAAAAAAAAAAAGTCTCCAGATCTCCCGCGCAGTTGTTGGCTTTGGTGGTGGAGAGAGCTGGTATACTTGCTCTAGTGTCAATTGTATTGTATCTTCAAAGCCATTGGGATTTTTTGGTGCGTTTGGAGTGAAGACTTCTGCCAGATGTTGGGCAAATGTGTTACACTTTTCTTGTGCCGTTCTAGCCCAGCTGTTGTCACTTTTTCTTATTGGAAGCTTTGCTTCTTGTGGTCTGTTGTAGCCTTTAGTGAATTTCCAAAGAGAGTAGCCTGTAGATGCAGTAGCTGTGAGGGTTTCCAATTTGGTCTCTAGGGTAGTTTCACGCCATTTTTGTAGAGATTCCCTTAGTTCCGAGGCAGCCTTCTCAAGTCTAATTTTGTCCTCCTTTAGTCTACTTTGGTGCCACACTCGACGTAATCTTCTTTTCTGAAGTACTTTTTGTTTTATGAGTACAGGTTGGTTATTGGTTTTAGGTAGATTTTTAATGTCAGGAGTGTTTTTCCAACATGCTTTTTGTATGAGCACAGTTATATGTTTTGTTACGTTATCAGTATCTTCTGGGGTTTTAAGGGACATTTTAAGTTGGATGTTGTTTTCTATGAAATCACGGAATGATTCCCAGTCAGTGTATTTATTATAGAGTCTATCTTGTACTTCACAATTAATCACCATTGTAATGATTGTCAAGAGTACTGGAGTATGGTCGGAAGAGCTATCCCAGCATGGGTCAACTTGAAGATAGTGCCCTGATATCACCTTTCACTATAAAGAAATCTAATAAGTCTGGAATTTTTTTTGGGTCTGTTGGCCAATACGTTGGTTCTGAAGAAGACAGTGGCATTAGGTTGTTTTGTCTATGCTTAGTTTTAACTGTCTTCCTCGAGTCGTTGTGAGGCGTGATCCCCAATGTGTGTGCTTTGAGTTCCAGTCGCCTCCAGCTACAAACCGGTGTCCTAAAGATTTAAACAGTTGAGTGAACATATGTTCCGATATTGTATGTCGAGCTGGGCAATAAATAGCAGAAAGATTCAAGTGTCCACAATTATCTTCGATTGCCATTGTGCTAGCCTGAATATAATCTGTTCGGAATTCTTGTAATACATGGTGTTTAATTGTATTTTTGACTATCACTGCTGTTCCAGCATGGCCCGTTCCATCAGGGTGATTTGTCAGATAAGTGTGGTATCCTCGTATTTTAATATTTGAAGAGCTGGTACAGTGTGTCTCTGATACTAAGACAGCGTCAAGCTGGTGTTCTCTTATTAACTGTTCAATTTCATTTTTATTTGGGGCTAGTCCGTAGGTGTTCCAAGTCGCTATCCTTAATGAAGCCATTAAGCAAGCTTGTTAATTAGTTTCACCATGAGATCCATCATGGAGTTCATTTGTTGAATGACTTGGTCGAATTTTATCGACTGATTTATGAGTATTTCTTTTAATGTTAGTTCTGTTGTGTGTGACATATCTTTTTTCTGTATTGGTTTTGTTTGTGCATTTTGCTGTTTCAGCATAAGTCTTGTTAACTGTTTGTGCGGAATTTCCGTACTGAGCTCTTTTAAGTGGTTGCGTGATTAGCGTGCCTATATCAGGAACTGTACAGTTGTTATTAATTTGGCCACTCTCCATACTCGGTCTATTTTGAGTTTTTCTTGCAAGTATTTCTCTGTATACTTAGCAACCTTTAAAGTTAGCTGGGTGTGGTCGTTGACATAAAGCACACATAGCTGGAGTGTTACGATCCTTCTTGGTACAATCAGAGGTTTTATGTGATTGTCCACACTTAACACAACGGTAGGGCCGCATGCAATAATTTTTCGTATGTCCGTATTGTTGGCATCTATGACATTGTACTAAAGAACGTTTTTTTCTTGGGTCTTCAATTATTATTGCTTGGTGGTATATATATTTTAGTTCTTTAACACTTTTGTTCTTCGGCCCTGGCATAAGATTGACAAAGAAAGTAGATGTCGGTCTCCTATCTTTTCCAAATTTAGCATTTATAATTTCTCCTGTTACAATATTACCAGTATTTTCGATTTCTTCTCTTATATTCTGTATAGGGGTGGATGGGTGTAGGTTTCGTATTACTATTCTAAAACAACGCTCTTCTTTCCTGTTGAATGTGTGACCTATGAGATTTTTCTCTCTGACTATAGCAATAACTTTTTTATAAGTTCCTATGTCCGTACAGCTGGTTCTTAGCTGGTTCTTGTTTACAGTTCTATATGTAAATTCAGTTCTTTCTGTAACAGTTTCGAGAAGTTCTGTTAGTTTGCTAACGTCATCTATGCCATACAAAACAATAGGGGGAGGTTTGTAGGATTTCTTATTTTCAGATTTTGCATTGTCCTCACACATGTCAACGCTTAGTTCAGTAAATCTGTTTGAGGTCTTAATTTCTTCTGGAGAGGCGCTCTTTAGCATTTTCCTTTTCTTTGAATTCCTATGGACAGGTACTCTCTGCCATGATGGGCATGTTAAATCTTCGAGGTATTCTTCATCTCGCTTTTCAGCCTGGTTGGTTGGTTTTTCAATACTTTTTGAACAAATAGTTAGGCTTTGTTTAGGCATCGAGTTACTTCTAACACGTGAGAGAAACATCGAGGGGTGAAATGGCTGTTGAACAATTTTTTGTCTGTTATTTTGTTACCAGTAGCAGTACCACTCACAGTCGCCTGGTCACGCACTTGTGTGAGGTCTTCATGAGTGAGCAAAATTTCGCCCCCCCCAGATACGACGGGGCTGCCTGAGTTTTGCTGTAAGCTCTGCTCAGAGAAGGATTCTCCAGTATAACTGGTACCTTCCTGGGGTAGTCTGTTTTTGAATCTTGCTTCCATATTTTTATTTTTTGCATGCTTCTTGGGCTTGCGGCCTAGCCTTTGATGAACCAACACATACGTACAAGGCAGCACGTTTGGTTTACTCTCGGAGTACCTTCTCCTAGACCAATAGCCCTCCAAGGCTAACGAGATTGGTCTTCCCGGGTCCGAGCTTTGATTAGAGTGGCGGCTCCTACTCGCCACTGCCACCCTACTATCATAAGGTTTGTGCCTTTTTGTAGAGATTGTCCGCGGCTGTAAGCAGCTAGCAACTATATCTAGAAGCCGTTTCGCTATCCGCAACCTGCGACGCGTGTGGTGGCACAGGGCAAGTGCCTCTGGAAAGTGTCACCCAGAACCACATATCTCCTTATAACAATAGTTATCTACCAGTGAAAGTCCTGTCAAATTCGATCTAGTCGTTTTGAAGATTAGCCGGAACAAATAGACAGATATAAGAATTGGTTTAAAATAATAAGAATTGTTTTTTTGTTATAGGTAGGTATCATAATATACTTTTATATGCATTTCATAAAAGCTGTTATTTTCACATTACATTAGACACTTAAATTTTATTTATTTGTATAGATAAATGGGATCACCAGAACCCTACCTGTTTAATTATATATAACACAAGGTTTGAGGACAATCTCATTTAATGTTAAATGCTTATGTGGCTGATGATATAATATACAAGCAAATGAAGCAATGCTATGATGGGATAGTAATAATATTACTATGAATTTATACCCTAACATTTATTGTCCTAGATGACCTAGACCAATTAGTTTTATTTGTCTTGGAATTATCATACTATGTTAAGCTATGTTTTTCGAAAGGGTTATCAGCCTATAGTGGCCTATGTAAATAGTTATCAAAAAAAATTTGCTTGTTTTTGCAAAATGTTAGGTTTTAAGGTGTAATTTGATGTTTAGGAGATGTTTTTAATTGGTTGCATGTCCCTAGTGTATACTAGTGTAGTGTATTGCCAATCTATACTATACTAAATATATGGATTGAAGTGGGTGAAACTGCAAACCAGGGTTCACAACTGTACTATAAAAATTTGATAGCCTCTAGTCTAATACATGATTAAGGCTCGCGCACACTACGGCCGCAACGTGTCACATTGCAAAATTGCGCCAAAGCACATTAGGAGACGGGCCAAGCATTTAGTGTGCGATGGTTCATATAAGATATACGAAAGTGATCCAGGAGGATTTTTGTTATGCAATGCGGTGCGGTCTGGCCTGCCTTAATGTGCGCGAGCCTTAATTATGAAACTTTGAAAATTCTATCCTTAAAAAAAAGTCATACCGTGGTGCAAGAGTCAAAATAAGGCCTTTCTTTTAAGTACAATAGTTCTGGTTCAAATATGATAAGTCTACATTGCTTGGTACAATAGGTATGCAGTCAATATTGTGAACCCTGCTGCAAACACTAATTTTAAAAAAGCAAGTTGACAAACTATAAGTGTCTTTATTTTTTTCCAGATCATTTATACAAAGTTGACAGATTTGTTACCATCAGAAGTCTTAGCTGAGGATGATCCCACACTTCAAAAACCTGATGAGAAGATGTCCAGGATATCACAGAGAAGACAAAGCAAGCGCTAGAGAAGCTAACAAATGCTAAGATTTCAGCTGCAATGCCAGTTAAGGCTGCACCGAAGGCTGTTAGTTAATTTTATTATTATTAATTACAATAATACAATGATTAAAATCAAAAAAATAAAACTAATATGGTTGATTTCATTCAGCCTTTTAGAGTAAGAAAGGATTTGCCATTTATTTGAAAGGCAAAAGATACATAAAAATGTAATGGAGGAATCTGTCCTATATAGTTATTTTTATATTCAGTGGTAAAATTAAATTAAATTAATTAATTCATTATTTAAATTGGTTAAACATAATTTCAATAAACCCCCTTACCTTTTACACCTACCAATATTTATCTCTGCATCACCTAATGGTTGACTGGCAGAGAATGCCTTAGGCATTAAGTCCGCCATTGCGTATTTAACGCATAGTGTGTAAATAAATAAATAAACTACATTATCCGTTAAATTTTTACTAAGTTTAGACTTTCACCTTAATCTCACCTGATGCTATGTGAAGATATGGCCGAAGATGCTACCATCTTAAGCTTACAAGAACTAGAATTTCCATAGATCAATGCAATGTCTGAACACTAGTACTTAGTTATTATTGCTTTAGTCTCTAGTTTTTTAAAAGTCTTTAAATGGACATTAGTATAAAGCAATAATTACTACCCTACTGTTCGGACCGAATAGAAGAGTATATAAAAGGTGTAGCACTTAAGGAGCGACACATGCATACAATGAAAATCATTCGCGATTACCTCACAGACCCCACCTTCCGCTACAGAGTGGAAGGTGAATTATCCACGCCCCGCCCTATACGCTCAGGTGTCCACCAAGGTTCGATCCTGGCTCCTAGCCTTTTCAACCTGTACGTCGGTGACCTACCTAGACTCCTCGAGGTCAAGGTAGGGCTGACGATACAGTCATATATGCCTCTAGAAGGAACAGATTCCACCTCAAACGTAGAGTCCAACGCGCCGTGACCACTCTCGGGGAGTGGTTTAACGACTGGCGTATAGACGTTAAGCCCTCGAAGAGCGCCGCGATGCTCTTCGACGCAGATTCCTCATGGTTGCCGTGGAGGCTCAAACCTCTTGAACTCTACGGTAATCCGATCCCTTTTGTAAGGGAGACCAAATATAGGCTCTTCTTTAGACCCCACGCTTGTACAGTTAAGAACAGGGCCGCTTGGGTCCTGAGCCGTTTGCATCCTCTGATATGTTCGCTAAGCAAAATGTCCACGAGACATAAGCTTACGCTCTACAAGATGTGCATCCGTCCGATTATGACGTATAGTTGCGCAGTGTTCGCACATATGTCCGAATCGAACTTTAAACGGTTACAAACAATACAGAATAGGTTTCTCTATCGTCTCACCGGGGCCCCTAGGTATATTCGAAGGGAAGATCTCCATAGAGATATGGATCTTCCTTCGATTCATGCCTACGTCAGACATCTGTCTCGTTCATATGTCGACACCGCGTCGAATCACGCGAATCTGTTGATTAAAGCAGCTGCTACATATGTCGCGGAACCCACTACCACCCGGCATAAACGCCGGCCGCGTAACATTTTCACCGACCCGGACCATCGCGTCGAAAAAGCAAATAAATATTATTCATCCGTCTCTCTAAACAGAGCGTGCCAGCGCCCATGCCCGCATAACCACCGTTCTTTCCGCAGAGGACGGGCGGTCAATTTCGCTCTCGCACACCCCCCACGTCCACTCTCTCCAGCGGTAACCCAAGCCTAGGTCCGTTTACTTGGCGGGAAGCCCTTGGGTCAGGCAACCGCCCGCGCGATACAAGTGACACTATACGTGCAACACTTAGCTACCCGCATACAACATTACACACGTATGAACATACACACGTGCACACCACACAGGTACATAGGTTCTGTAAGGGACCTTTTTTTCCTTTTTTGCGCTAGTTAGTGTAGAAAAACCTTTCCGATTACTAAATACACATACACATGTTTCCTTCCTTCTCCCATGAGGCGGGGGCGGGCGGGGGTATGTATGTATTACTTAGCTCGAATTGTAGGAGTAGGGAATTAGCCAGATCGCGACTTAATTGCAATGACGGCAACCGCCCAAGCCGAAGTCCGGCCACTTTGACACCCTTGAGCGAGTTGTCTTTACTTTCGCGGCTGAGTGCCCTAAGCGCTCGCCCCCAGTCACGGCGAAGGTGTAAAAGCCGTCTGAGAATTCAGGACCCTTATGGCTAACAGTGTAGTCAGTCAGAAAATAAAGGAGCGACACATTCTCGCTTGAATCATAGAACCGTTCACATATAACTTATTCATAGTCCGTGAATCATCACTTCACTTCACGTCATCACTTTTCATCTTTTAAGAATATATAAAAGGATAATTAACTGACTGACAGACATATTAACGCACAGCTGAAACTACTGCGGCTAGGGCCGTAAAAATGTGCATACAGGTTCCTTTTACACTTTAGGTAAGCACTAAAGAAGGATTTTTGGAAATGCAACCCCTAAGGTGGTGATAAAAGGGATGAAAGTTTGTATGACAGTTTGCCATTTTTCAAGATAAATCTGTAAACATTGTTTATTTAGCAATTCACAGTTTTTTTTGGAAGCCAGTTCTGTGACATCCCTTTTTTTATAGCAGATTCCTATAGTTTGAATCAATTCAAATATGACAGTAAAACTCCCGCGTGTCTGTTATGCATATTTTCTGAGAAATACAATAACGGTTTTCTTTAATCTAAATAAATCATTGAAAAAATCAAATTTAATTTAAATAAAATCATCAAATCGACACAAATGGTACATACAACCATCGACAGCGTATATTTTAGAGCAATTAGAGCAAGCAAGTTCAACCATTACGTAATTATTGCAAATTTTCTTTATTAACCCAGGACGCAACAAAAAGGGGTGTTATAAATTTGATCACTATGTGTGTATGTGGCATCGTAGCTCTTAAGGGTGGAGCGTTTTTATGCGTTTTTTATATGTATTTAAAAACAGGTTTTCTAACAGTGGTTCTTAGATATGTTTTATCAAAATCGTTTCAGCCGTTTCAAGGTTATCAGATCTTTTCTATTTAATAAGTAGATGTGAGCATCATCAACAGGTCTTGGTGTTTGTCGACAAATTTTCAACTTGAGGATGGTAGCTAGCCAGGCGGGCATTAGAAAAACCCTATCACTATGCTATGATTTCATCACACTATTTTACTTCACCGAAAGCTCAGACTCATTGCAGAGATTCAAACTCAGGTTGATCGGACGGATCGCGGAGTCCATATCATTGCTTTAATGTTCTAATTATTTAGGAAATTAGTGTTTATTGTTTTGTTTGTGTGTTTAATTAATATGATTAATTATTCTTTCAAACCCTCTTTCACAAGAAGAGCACATATTAATTCTAATCTCGTTAATAGTGTGTGATATTTCCAGGCTCCAGCACAATACATAAGATATACACCCGCGCAGCAAGGTGGTGCTTTCAATTCCGGTGCTAAACAGAGGGTCATAAGGTTTGTTTTAACTATTTTTATAATTATTATTAGCTGTGCCCGCGGCGGCGCTCGCGTGGACTACAGAATACCGTCGTTCGGGCACACGTGCGAATCGTGCCCAGGTTATTTTAAAGACAAAAATACTTGGTGTGGATGATCCGTACAATATAGACATATGCTCTCGCTGACTTTTTTGTAGATCTTTTTAATTATATACTACATTAATTTGATATATATCTTATGGTTTACTTAACGTAAGCCATTTAAACATTCCAAAATGGACCTTTTATTTAAATTCATTTTTATTTTCGCGGAACTCATTCTTTTTCTAAAATAAAAGTAGCTTATTTTACTCCTTCCAACATCAGCTACCTGCCAGTGAAATTCTCGTCAAAATCATGTCAACCGTTTCGGAGATGATTACCTGGAACAAACAGCCAGACAAAAAAATATTTTTTCTTATAAGTACCATATAATGTTTTTTATACAATCTGATCTATAGACATATTGAGTGTATTCCGTATATTCAGAAGTTGTAAAATTATTCTTAGGATGGTGGAAGCTCAGGTGGATCCGATGGAGCCACCCCGTTTTCAAATAAATAAAAAGATTCCTCGTGCGGCGCCTTCCCCGCCAGCCCCCGTCTTGCATTCACCGCCGCGTCGTGTCTCCGTCAAACAGCAGAGGGACTGGAAAGTACCACCGTGTGTCTCACATTGGAAGAATGCAAAAGGTACTATAAAAAGTATAACATACTCACATGTAGAGCCAGCAAGAAACCTCATTAGCCTAGTGGTCGTAAACGGGACTGCTATGATCGAGGTCCCGGATTCGATTCACAGGTTGAGCAAAATGTTATTGGGTTTTTCTATGAAATTCCCAGTAGCAGCTCGGAGTTTGACTTTGTGCCCGATTAATCGCAATAGGCTCGCCCCCTATTACATGGGACCTAAAAACATACTCGGCGAAATGTGGGTGTACAAATTTACACCTCTGCCTAACTCTTCGGGGAATACAGGCGTGATGGTATGTTATGTTAAGAATACTATACTTTCAACACCGAAACCCAACAAACAAATCCTTCATTATAAAAATGTATAAACGCTTCTTTACTTTAACTTGTAACTAATACGAAAGTGTCTGTTCGAACTTATTGTATCATAATAATGCGTTACGAACCTGTCCGTAAGTCAAATTGACAACGTCAAACGAATTTTCGGTCTATTTTTGTTTTTGGATTTCGATTAATTATTTTTTTCAATTTGATGTGATGAAAAAAATGTACTTTTGATTTACATTAATTTTATAAATTGAATATGGTAAAGCATACGACATTTTTATTTTAAACAAAAAATTGTTAAAAGGTGCTAAGAAATATAGTTTTTATAAAAATAAATAAGTAACAAATAATATCTTGGTTTATTTTTTGCTTTTTCCATAAAATACTATATTTCCCCGAATAAATGTTGGCAACCTTACATGAGACTGATATATTCGATGGAATGAAAGTCACTTAAAAAAGCTTCAATATAGTCCATTTAGTCTACTTGAGACTACAATGAAATGAATAGGCGTTCATTCCCGTGAACAGGTTATACAATACCATTGGACAAGCGTCTTGCGGCGGACGGACGAGGCCTCCAACAAGTGCACATCAACGAAAACTTCTCGAAGTTAGCCGAGGCGTTGTACATAGCGGACAGGAAGGCCCGCGAGGCAGTCGAAGCGCGAGCGCAATTGGAGAGACGTCTCGCACAACGGGAGAAAGAGAAGAAGGAAGAACATTTAAGAATGTTGGCACAGCGAGCCAGGGATCATAGAGCTGGTAAATAAGTGTTTATGTATGTAAAATAATGTAACAATATAATATCCTATAGCACTCGGGGATAAACTCAAAACGATTTAAAAAAAGTTAACTTACGTTTGAAATATTTACTATAATTAATGAATTAATAAAAATAAGTTGAATTGAGTTTTTTTTTATAGTAGCACAACAAATTGACGTTACTGTCCTAAAACAACAGTGAGCACCGAATGATCGTAAGCAGTCGACAGTCAACGCTGTCATGACAGCCTGCATACATTTAACTGGATATACACAAGTTGATTCTGAAACGCGACATCCAATGCGAGTCACCCAGCCCCTTAGTAGTTTGATAGAAATTGAAAAAAAAAATTTTTTTCGAAAAATCTTATAAAAAATGTCCATCTTTCATCATTGCCTTGAACTATATCAAGATTTTATGACCTCTCAGTTCCGATCATATAATTTTCGTTTGCTACATTATTTTAAAACCTGATGGTAATCAGTAGAGTGAAATAAATACAAGCCCCCAATTGGTGACTGTCTTTGCCATGCTACTCTACAAATGATAAAAGACTGGAAAAACTTTGCATAGATTTGAGCTACTGTGGTAATTTTGTTCCAGGAATACGAGCACCAGATGAAGATCAGGAACCAATCGAGCCAGACGAGAGTGGCCTCACAGTCGCCGAGAGGGACAAACTGAGAGCCGAGAGGCATAAAGAGAGGCAGCGCGATAGGAATTTATCGAGGGCTGCACCTGATAAGAGGTAAATCAGTATTCTCGAGTAGATCATTAAAAGGTTTAAAAGGTGTTAGTAGAACCTGCTTACCCCAAGTCCGGTGAAGCTGTAAAAGCCGCAGCGGCTTTAGGGCCCCTAAGGCTAACAGTGTAGTCAGTTCTAAAAAAAAAAAAAAAAAAAAAAAAAACCTGCTTACACTTGAGTCATTTGAAGTAAATGAAAAAGAAGTCACTAGCAGAAGTTTTTTTCATACATGCGATATTAATGTATGAAGAATGTTTTTTTTTTGTTTTAGGTCGAAATTAGTGAAGGACCGTGAACGAGATATCTCCGAACAGATAGCTCTTGGTATGCCAGCCAAGTCAGCACAGGGTGCTGAAGCTATGTTCGACCAGCGACTCTTCAATAACAGTAAAGGAATGGACAGTGGTGAGATGTTGAATGCTGTGATCAAATATTCTCAAGGTTCTCTTTTAGGCGCCACCTCCACGAGCGAGTTTATCGCAGCGATATTATCTTCCTGCCACTTCATTATGTAACAAATGTATAAACGTGTCTCCACACGATGATACTATCTCGGCGATGCGATGAGTGACATTGACGAGGAAAACGCCAATTACTCGCTGCAAGAGGCCACCTACTCTCAGCGCACTCGTCGCAAAACGTGACGCACTCTCGTCCCACTAAATTATTGACGCTTCTGATAAAACAAAACACCTTTTGGAGATAACCCGACGATAGCAAGACAGACTCGTGGCGATATACTCGTTGTGAAGCCTTAAGGCTTCTCTCATACCCTCTTAGAATGAATTTTTGTGTAAATTTTGTTGCCTGGCTAAGCCCATGTCTTTCCTCGAGAAGAGGCTTTTGCCCAGTAGAGGGACACTTACATGCTGGTATTATTATTATTATTATTAAGGCTTAGTGTGTGACCATCTTAGGCGACTCTGTCACTTAATATCAGATTAATTATTTATGACAGTATATAAGATCTGGAGGTTTTTGGTATAGAAGTATTTTAAAGGCTGTAGGCGGTATGATGGCTCATGGCATTGTATATGGATACCGCGTCCATCGACGTGAGTTCGAATCCCTGCAATGAGCCAGAATTTTCAGTGAAGGAAAACACCATGATGGAATCATAGAACGGTGGTAGGGTATTTTACAAAGCCTGTCTGGTTAGCTACCATCGTCAAGTTGAACATCTGTCGCGGAGCAGCTATAGGTGTGTTAACATCTTAAGCTACATTGTTCTGTCCAAAGGTAAACTTATAAAGATTTTTTTAAAAATTGACTAAGCACTTAGTGCACAATGAGTAAATCTGCGAACCTATTATACCCTTATGTCTTTGTTATCTATAAAATTAATAAAATTAAAGCGTCTGTTTGTAATGTCAATGTAACAGCTTTTACTAAATGTATACTCGACACCTTTAAAAATAAACCATTTTTAAAATTTATGTCTGTCTTTCTGTTTGTTCCGGGTAAACTCCGAAACGGTTGAATCGATTTTACGGGACTTTTATTGATAGATAGCTGATGTTATAGGGAGTAACTTAGGCTATTTTTATATTATAGAAAGAACTAGGATTCGGCACAGATAAAAAAAACTGATCACGGTGTATCAGTTAGGGCGCTTAAATGACTTACACTGAGTAAACCATAAGAGATATATCAAATTAATGTACTACACAATTGTAGACATTAAAAAGACCTACTAAAAAGTCCGCGAGAGTATACGTCTATAATCTAAGGAACACCCACAATAAGCATTTGTGTCTCTAAAATAGCCGGAAGCGGATAGCTAGGGTCGCGCGGGCATTCTGTATTCCACGTGAGCGAAGCCGCGGGCACAGCTAGTCGTCCATAATATTATCAGTGACATACCCGGAGATATTTTAATCAGAGATGTAACGATACCGATACAATGTAATCGGCGGGCCGATATATCGGAACCGCCGATTATTTATTGACCAATATCTAACAATTTGAAAAGTGCGCGAAGCAACGATATTACCCTTTCGTCGCAGGCGAGAGAGCCGCGCGTGATGCTAGCGGCGACATTGTCTTATTAACTTTTACTAAGCGTTTGTTTTATGCCTATTTATAATGAATTTTCATTTGAAATACTTTTTGTGAATACACGTTTTGAAATTAAATATCAAGTATCAACTTTAGTAATAGAGACATATTCGATCATCCAAGTTAGTTAATAATTTGTAGAAGGTTACATGTAGGTAATATTTATTTTATTTTAACTATACTTTCGATATCGGTATCGTCGATTATTCACTTCAATAATCGGTATCGTATCGGCGAAGTTTTGTTATCATTACATCCCTAATTTTAAATGTGAAGCCTATATAAAACTATAGCAGTGCAGTTAAACCTATAAACTATTTTTTTTTACCAGGGTACGGTGACGATGAAGCGTACAACGTTTACGACAAGCCATGGCGCAATCAGGAGAACATCGGCGCTCATATCTACCGGCCGACGAGGAACGCGGACAAGGATAATTATGGAGACATTGACGCTATTGCCAACACACGCAGGTGAGAACCGTTCCTTACAGAAATGAAGTAAGGGATGGTCGACCGGAGTCCACCGTCAACGGCCTCTCGTCTATCGCATATTGATAAGTCTTATCACTTCTCGTATTCGATCAGGGCCCCGTTTCTATGTTTTGTGACGCGCAGGGGCTAGCCAAGTTGCCTTTCTAAAATCGTTAACGGTAACAGAAAATGAAAAAAAAGTATGAAACTGACATATTTCAACGTTAAATCACGTGATCAGATTGTCAATTTCACACATTTTTCCGTTTTCTTTTAGCATTATCGACTGTAGAAAGACAACTTCTCTTTCTAATTCTATCTAGTTGAATCGTATATTTCAAATACCTTACCGAACGAGTTTCCTCATAACATGCTGCGTTTTTACTTTTAATTTTTTATTTTCTGTATATCTGTTACATTTTAAAATCAATTTATGAAGCTATTAGTATGATAACGGATACTTAAATGTAATTAATGATACAGATTTGTCGCCGACAAAGAATTCGCTGGGACGAGCAGTACGAACATACGTTCCGGCCCCGTTCAGTTTGAAAGAGACGGGCACAACCGGGAAGAACCTGTTAGTATTAAAACATTATTTGTATCCTATGGCTTCCCAATGGGACAATGTTTTAACGATTTAAGGCTAGTGGAAGACTGGTTCTCAATTGTAATTATCGGAACGCACCTATGCCAGTGTTTGGCCACAGAACTTCAACTTGAGGGTGGTAGTTAGCTAGGTGGGCATTAGAAAATACCTTACCACCATGCTGTGGTTTCATCATGACGTTTTCCTTCATCGAAAACTCGAACACAGTTCTATATTTTATTCCATGTACAGTAAGTGTTACAAGAACAATAGGCTAGTCAACTATTATCAAATAAATATTTTCTGTAGTATTTTACTTAAGAGACCAATAATTATCAATTCATGAAATTAAAAGTGTAAGATGGCTACATTTTTTATTATTATTTTAAACTTTAAATAAGCTGTCGGCCATGTTGTGACGACATAGGATTCTAAGCGAATTTCATGTGGATCTTATATGAGTGAAATTCGCTACTAAGACATAAAAGTATCGAGGTCTTTATTATGATGAACGTTTGCTAAATATGTAATGTTTTTCACCCGTATGTCGTCACAGTTAGAGATAGTATATAGACTGATATGACTGACAGAGTTTTCGCTAATTTACGATCAGTAAACTGTTAAAATAAGGTTTTGCAGTTTTATGGTTCTAAAAAAATATGGAAATACATATTTTGCTCATAATTTAAGACATACTTTAAAAAAGAGTAAGCTAGCCTATTTTGAAGCGTTCCGGTTTCCTCGCGATTATTTCATTCATCGTCAGCCGATAGTGTTACCAATTTCAATTAGTGAATGTATACGATTTCCGAAAAATTCATTGGTACTTGCCGGGCCTACAATATCCGATATTCCGCTCGGTCTAAACCACTCGACCATCATGGCTTAATAAAAACAACATTCATTATGATAATGATGAATAAGGATAAATAACATTTATGAATAAAGTATTTATTTATGATATGGGACTTCGCGAATCATTGAGGAATAAGTTTCAAGAATTTAGTATCTTAACTTTGCCCTCCCAGTACATCTTGGAAAATATAATGTATGTACAATTTTAATACCTACTAGAAATAAATATAAAATACTCATTCCATCTTTTAGACTTTGTAAAGCAAATAAAAGTTTTTTAGGTAATTGTGTTAGGTTCTTTAATAAACTTTCTAAGCAGCACATTACCGATTTGCCTGATAATAGATTCAAGAATAATGTTAAGCCGGTTTTATTGTCAAAATGGTGGCTTATTGTCAATTTGCTAATGGTGAAAGCATGATGGTGATGTCTGGATGTGATTCTGTACATCTACTGAAAATGATAATAACTGTATATAATTTAATACTGCAAAAACTATTTAAAAAAAGGAAATAAGATGTTGATAAACCCGATCGAGTTTCTTGCCGGTTCTTCTCGATGACTGGGATGTTTTCCGAACCGGTGGTAGTGATTTGACATTCATAAATATTGTGCCATCTTAGGGCCTAAATTGAATAAAATATTTTTGATTTGATTTGAACATATTCGAAGGTATTGTGTAAATAGAGGGTATTATTCGACAGTCTCGGAGCAGTCAGGCTGAGGCGGACTTCGATCCGTTCGGTCTCGATCGGTTCTTGAGCGAGGCGAAGCGAGCGGACAAGTCGGGCCGCAAGCGGGACCACCACGACAGACACGACCAGCACGGGAAGAAGCGACGAGATTAACCGGTTTGTCATCTTCATCTTCAACTCTTTGGTGAGCCTTGGCAGTAAAATAGAACCGTATGCCGTGACGGCAAACAGCATGATGCCTTCTCGTGCCGTCACGCCCCCTCTACGCCGTCGCTCTCGTCTCCGGTGCATGGGTGCGCGCGCGCATACTAGACTATTTTAACTATTACTAACTATTTTTATTAGTTTTTAATTTTTATTTATCAGAAATGTGAATATTCACTTGGATGTTTAATATATGCCGAGAACCTCGTGACGGACAACTATTTAAAAAAAAATGGCGTCTCGTAAATACGATTTCTGCCATTGTCAAGTCAGTCTTTGGAGAGTCACTTTATAATCGTATTTTATATAATTTTGTTCTTCCAGATTAGGCTGTTGTAAAAACACAGAGACAAACGCAACACTTACAGGCACTATATTTTAATGGTTTAAGACAGTGGTGGTCGTATAATTTGAAACACTACCAACGGTCCTTAACACTATGTAAGATACTTCACCGCAATTTTTTTATTTTGAAATTAAACAATAAATATGACAACAATATTTTCAACGATTTATCATTTATTAGAAAAACAATATAAATCCCATTAGGGGCCATCCATAAATTACATCACACGTTTAGGGGAGGGATTTGGTCGACGAAGTGTGACATTGTGTGACAAGTGGTGGGGAGGGGTCCCAAATTTTGTGACATCACATTTTTTTTAAATATTATATTTTATATCTAAGTACATTAGAACTTCTTTATGTCAAAAACCTCCCAAATTCGAAAGAATGTGTTCCCTTCCATTGAAGCCCCAAAACCTCCGTTGCACTAAATCTCAACCCTCTAGTCAAAATAGTCAGAGAAAAAATTAAATTGGACTTCTGTATCTCGAACATAGCAATGTTTTATTTAACAACTTTTACAACTCGATTATTTGAAACTTATTACATTTATAGTTCGAAGACAAATAAGTTACCGACTTTAAGAATATTATCGACAATGTAAGTACACCATTGTTTCTTAGAAATAAATTTAGGAGTACACAATAAATAGGATTACCACGAATTTATGACTCACGTTAACATGTGTTTGCTTTTTCATGTTGTGTTTAATTTTATTATTTTTGATTTAATGAAATTCGGCCTCAAATAATTGCTGATAGACGTGCCAGGGAAATTCTTTGTTTGAATGATGACAATGAAGCTTTATGGTTAGATGAAGAAGATGTTGCCACAATGAATGTTTCTGATGTTAACTGTCCAAATGAGAACGATGTGACTACTATGCCAGTTATAAATAATATAAAGGAATGGGTTCGAAGTCTATGGACTGAAGAGGATTAAGTTTTTATCTTTCATTAAAGTGATTTTTTTTATGTTTTCTTCATTTTTATTCCTTTGATTTGATGTCGATTTTATTGAAAAATAATTTCCGAACACGGCTGTTTTAATTTCATAAATTTCTAATTATAAAATTGCAAAATATGTGACATCACACTAGGTAGGGGGGGGGGGTCTCACAAATGTGACCAGCTGTGACAAGGAAGGGGGAGGGGTCAAAAAATCATAAAATTCGTGTGACGTAATTTATGAATGGCCCCTTACACAAGTGCAGTTTCAATATTAAATTACGCACAAACATTTAAATCAGTTTTAAGGTATGAACAGTAATGGTTAACTAATTACAAACAACAACAATAAAGTATAAAAAACAATATTTTTTTAAGTATTAGTATTGTTATTTACTTTTTTTTAAACAATATACCAGACATTTTCTATCGGTTTTAAATCCGGACTATTTGCTGGCCAGTCTAAAACGGATATACGCTGTTAGCTAAGGAAACATTTGACGCTATGGCCGTGTGTTTAGGGTCATTGTCATGCTGAAAGATCCAGGTTACAGGCAAATGATCGTCCGAGTAGGGAATCATTGTGTGCTCTAAGATATTTTTGTATTGACATTGATCGATTGTACCTTCAATCTTCCGAACGGGTCCAACTCCACATCCGGAAAAACTCCCCCAAACTATAATGTTACCGCCACCGTGCTTGACTATACTCCTTGTGTATTTATAATTATAAGCATTGTTTACAGGACGTCTAACATAGCGCTTTCAATCGGCATTTACCATATTTATTTTTGTTTCATCTGAAAATAACTCTTTTTTCCATTCTCGTACCGTCCAATTAATATATTTTTTAGCGAATAATAATCGCTTCTCTCGGTGTTGCTCGGTAAGAAGCAGTACCTTTCGAGAGATTCTTCCAAACAATTTAGTTTCCACTAATGTTCGACGTATCCGTCTTGACGAGATGTTTCTCGAGTCATCAGGCGAAAAAACTTCATTTTTAATCTGGTTGGAGGCTTTACTTTCGTCTTTTTAGCAACACGAACGATTAGCGTATCTTCTCTGGGAGAGGTTTTTCTTGGCCGAGCCTTTCTAAGAACATTTTCAACAGTTCCATGTGTTTTATAATGATCAATTGCATTGAAAACTTTGTTAACAGAACAATTTAAATGCTTAGCTATTCTTCTGTGATAAACCCACTTATGATCTATATGTAAATGAACAAATTATTTGCCTAGTTGACGCGTCACAAATTTTATTTTTAGCCCATTTTGAACAAAATAAAATTCAAATTAAATTTTGAATTGCCGCCAAGATAATAGAAAAAGCCAAGAAATAAATGTTATTCTCCAATTAAAAAAAAAGAACGAGCTACGGATGCTTCTTTAAAATGTTTCTAATTAGGCGTCCAAGCGGCCAGTAACAGAAAATAAACTCCTACATGTGTGAGATTCATTGTGTAATTAAAAGTAAGATATGTTTTATATTTTATGCATTTAATGAGTTTTTTATTTGAGTCGCTATATTATTGCATGATTATTATTGTGTATATTTTTTACGAACATTTGTACGTTGAAGTTATACTTTATTCATAAGAAGTATTTCTAATTATATGACCACCACTGTATATGTTGGGTTTAGGCTTTATTTTAATAAAACTGAGTATGTTTTCTTAATAATCAGATATACTTTTATTATATGCGTACATTTCTACATGACAGTAAAACGTAAAAGTGAGAGAGCACCCTAGTGGCACATTTAGAAAACATGATGCGTTTACAAAGATACATCAATATACTTTATTGCAATGGTGTGTTTCAAAGATACCTTTAAATTTATTATTATTTAACAATATATTATTATTTAATAACAACCTGAATATTTATCTAATCGTCTGAGTTCAAACAACGCAATAACAAGATGGTGGCTATCTTATTAAATTTGTCCAGGGAGTTTTTGTGACAACTTCAAATGCATGTTCCTAGTTCCAAGACGGAGTAGGTCCCCTAAGTGTTTGCTAATTTTGTACACCGATGAGCTAAAAAAAATCATGTGTGCAGCATTTCACATGTGGTAGAAGTGAAACCTTCAGAAAACATAAAAATATACACA
Organism: Saturnia japonica; assembly: GCA_033032175.1. Taxonomy (NCBI): domain Eukaryota; kingdom Metazoa; phylum Arthropoda; class Insecta; order Lepidoptera; family Saturniidae; genus Saturnia; species Saturnia japonica. The sequence continues at coordinate 3,936,350 of CM065330.1, forward strand.
AAAACGATACACGTGAACAATACACCACGCTGACTATGACGCCTTTTGCCAAGGTTTCGTAATATGCAGGTACACGCGAATAAAGAGGAGACCAAGGGAAACACTATAGTCTATTTCTATCTTATTCACTCGCAGGTTAAATCCTATAAATATATGTGTTTGTCTCTTTTTAGTGTCGCTTTTTCGTTTCACCGTGTTTGAAATCACAATGGCAGGTAGTATAGAAGCGAGTCTGGTGAAGCTGTAAATGCCGTATGAGACTCGAGTTTTCTTGGACTGTTATTTTAGTTTTAGTTATTGAAAGTTCGAGGGTTCAAGCGAAGAGATAATGAGATAGAATACATTTTACATTATACACAATTAATGCTAGTCTTGATTTGCATAATTTGATCGTTTTCGAATTGGCTTAGCGGTATGACGACCAGACTTGTACGCACTGTTATATGTACAGTCCCGCTTATTTAGGGTTTTGAAAAAGATATTTTAAAAATGACATTTTTACGTTTAGCCTAGTAGTCGTAAGTGCGACTGCTATGCTCGAGGTCCTGGGTTCGATTCCCAGGCCGGGGTAAGCGTTATTGGGTTTTTCTATGAAATTCTTAGTAGCAACTCGGAGTTTGGGTTTTGTGCCCGATTAATGGTAATATGCTCGCCTCCTATTAAAAACGAACGAACTGTGAGTGTGCATTAGTACACCTCTGCCTAAACTTTCGGGGATACAGGCGTGATGGTATGTTATGAATCCCTGCAAATAAGGAGCTTTGTTCAGGAGGTATTGTAATTGAAGCGAAGCTTTTGTTCTGTTTCAGATGTGTGGTCCCATATACCTCAAGATTATATGTAATTAATTTTTTGAATATTGTATAAATAATAATTCGTTATAATATATAGTATTTTATTTTGAATTAAAAATGTCTTCGTTTTCACCATTCCTAGGTTATAGGGAGTATAATTAATAATTAAATTTTAAATGTATTATTAATTTTAAGTACCTAACATTTTAGAGCAATACAATTTCTCTATTTGATTTAAGGTTATATTTTTTGTGAGATATAATTATTGCATCTTAAGTAATACATGGCTATAAGTGATGTGAAAATTATGCATGTGAACAATCACTTAAAAGCACTTTAGTCATAAGTAGCAATTTAACGATTTAGTGACCAAGTAGAATAGGATCGAGTCTTATCATTTTGTTTAGTAACCTCCCTTGCCTTGCCGCGCGCATTCCCCGGTAGGCGTGGCTTCCTATTAAATTATTATTTAGTTCGCAAATTTGTAACATTTTAATGAAGTACATAAGTTGGAAGTGTACCGGGATGGTAGACATACCAGGTAAACATCATCCTGGTATGCAAAATTACCAACTTTTCAGTATCGATCAGGGTCCCAGGTTTTTTTTCGTTCACCAAGCATCTAAAAAAAAAATTCTAGGGGGCGGGAAGACGGATTACGGAACCTGACGTTTGCAAAATTTTGGGCAACAACGAGCTAAAAAGTCCGTTAAAAGTGAATTAAAGAGTACTAATGCAACTACTTAACAATTAAGTAAAAAGTACGTGTGGACGATCACCTACTTAAAATTAACTTATTATTTATTTGAAATTCAATTAATTACTTCGCTACTTAATACGTGTACACAGGCTGTAAGCCTGTATCGATTTATTAGGTTGTTTACAGTGAATAATCTATACTAATATTATAAAGCTGAAAAGTTTCTTTGTTTGTTTGGTTGAACGCGCTAATCTCAGGAACTACTGGTTCGAATAGAAAAAAAATTTCAGTATTGGATAGCACATTTATCGAGAAAGGTTATAAGTTATATAACATCACGTTATGATCAATATGAGCGGAGCATCAATGAAAAATGTTGGAAAAACTGGCATATTTTATTTCTTTTGAGAGCTTCCATTGCATTCGCTGTGTAAATGGTTAAAGTTACGCAACAATCGTGTGTGATGAAATTGTTACTCTTAAAAAGTTCTAAAAAACGTCCGCGATAGCATATGGCTATCTTTTAAGGTTTACTCAATATAACCTTTTTTATGGTAATAAAATTTGTTCTAAAATAATGAATTATTTGCGAAGGTGTTTTTGTATACAATGTATTAATCCTTATCAAAATAAATACGTTATTCTTCACAAGTATTTAATTTTGGAGAAAATTAACCTTTACATATTTGATTTCAATAAATATCTTAAGAGATATCACAGTTTTAAAATAACTCCGCAGCAAAATAATAATCAAGCACCGCGCGTGCATTTTAGTGGAGTGATGTGGAAGGCTGGCGGCATTTATAAATTGTATTGTAAGGTGCCTACGAGAATTGTCAAGTTCGGTGAAGCTGTAAAAGCCGTCAGAGGCTCCAGGGCCCCTAAGGCTAACAGTATAGTCCAAAAAAAAATTATGGTCATTTCCATTATTATCAAAGCGTTATTTGTTTGAAAGCCCAGTGGATGTTATAGAGACTTTTAACTCATCTTTGCACGCTTGTAAATATGTAAACTTGTATGTTAGTCACGCGGCAGTATTCCTTTACAAAAACTCTGTGCGCGGCAATCGTCTTCCGATCAACACGTGTTCTTATCGCTTTGTTCTACTGGTACAGTCGATAATAAAAATGTCTGGTTAGTCACAGAGAAAATATTTCAACTAACCAGTAGGTTGTGCTTGATAATGCGCCTTGTTACAATGATGAAAATATTAAAACGCTAAATTCTAATTGTATCAAAATTCTTCTACCACCATATCATTCTAAACCTTATAAAAAATATTTGAGGTATTTATATATATATAGGTATATGTTGCTTTACTTAACGTTGAACAGAACGTGTCGAAAATAATGAATTAATAGAAAGTTCATACAATATATTCATTAAACATGAATTTATCAATTGAGCTATTGATTTATTTTTAAATTGGAATAAATGTTCGACATATTATAAGTAAAATAAATCGCTAATAGAATTCTCTTGTGTACTTGATTGTACGTTTTGATCAAGTGTCATATTTACATAAATTTTACACATATGACGTGAGGGTGATGTCAAGTATAGGTCATGTGCCCTGGAAAAAATCATGGGCGGTAGCTAGTGGACAGGGCACGGTGGTAACTAACTCACCCTTCAAAACTCATTGCCCACTCTAGAAAAATCTATAGTATATCTACACACTGTATCAAAACTTTGGATTATATTCAAATGAATATTTTTAATAAGTACTTTTAGATTTAAATGAAAAAGTAACAACTGACCATTAATCATCATTTTTTTAAATTAAAAGTGGAACTGCAGGAAAACATGATTATAGCAGGAGATAAAAAAACGCGTTTTTTCAGATTTATGCGATATTAGGGTAAAGTTTTAAATTGATTGTTATAGATATTTTTCATTTGCCAAATAAATTATTGTTACTAATATAATTTTTAGGTAGTCTTTTTAACAAGAGTTTCAGTAGAATAATTGGGATACTTCGTCCAAACGGCATTGGTGTGGCAAGGCTTGGATTAGCGAACGATAGTTGGAAATTAAAATGAAAACCAGTCTACGGTTTCTAGATTGTACAGAAGTTAGAGACAGGTTCTTACAAAAGGAAACGTCCGGCAGAACTCTCTGGTAACCACCCGTCGTGATGATCGATTTAATGTTTCAACTTCCTTCAGAAATCGTTTCCTCACGTCAGATAACATCAAAAAAGAGCTGAATGAAGTGCGTGTAGTAAACGTGAGTGTAAGAACAATAAGTAAGAGGCCAAAGGAAGGGGTTATCACCTCTTTTAGAAAACCGAAAGGTCCAAAGTTGTCTACTTAAAATTTGCGCGTGAACACCTAAATTGGTCTGAAGGGCAATGGGCCACCGTATTTTTCACCGATAAGTGTAGAACATGTGTATGTGGTGCAGATGGTCGCAGAAGAGTCTAGAGCGTCGACTAGGGGAGAGATATCCTTTTTGAGGCAGTTCGTATCGATAAACAAACGATCGAAACTTGTGTTTATCGACATGGTTCGTCAAAACGGTAATTAATAGCCGGGGTCTGACGTCACACCGCTATATAACAGATTTTCGAAACTCACATAGGACCTTACACGTCGCTGCACAATTTCAACAATATTGCGAAGAGAATGGGTTAAACAAATTTTTGTTCCATTTATCGTTTTTGTAAAAAAATATTTAATTATCGTTACGAACAAACAGACTTCGACTTCCGGGATAAGTGCCGTCACTTTTTGTAGTATATTTTGTAATCTTTTAAAGATAATCTCAATTCTTTTTTGTCCCAGCAGATTAAGGGTCAAGTAGAACAGCTCATTTCGTCATACTTATTGTCATAAATATTTTATAATTGAAAATGAATTTTATAAGCCACAGCCTTCTCAAACCTCTGTTTAAAAGCAATATTTCTTGGCAAAATTATTGCTTTAAAATTTAGTTGTAAAAATAGTTTATTCCAGTATCTAGGTTATATGAAACTAAATTTCTCCGGCGAAATTGAAAATAAAATTAACTCAATACTTAGTATATTTTATTGAAGTAATAATACTCTATACATATAGATATAAAGCAAAATACACTAAAAAAAAACTCGGATATTTTATGTTGTACGCTCATGAACTATCGAACATAACCGATTGTGCTGAAAAAAAGCACATCAAATAGTTCTAATTTTATTAAATATAAGACACTTCTTGCGAGATTATATAAATATAATGAATACACGTATACAGTACATAAATCTTGTTTTTTTTTTTTTTTATCGCTGGCGATGACCATAAGCTATCCTGCCAACATAAATTAAATTTAATAGAAATTAAGCATTAATTATACAGTATCCTTTTATTATAAACTATAATCTAAATGTTATTAAAACTTTAAGCAATGTTCATAAAAGTTTCATTCAATTAAAAACAATTCGACCTTCAAATAGCGTACGTGATTCACACTTATCTTGCCGCTGTCCGGTTGCATGTTTTTGACAGTGATAAAAAAGAAATAATTTTATTTTTTCATTAGTCACGCTTAAATTATCCTATATGTGGCCGGTTTTACCGAAACTTTTTTTTTACAAGAAATAAATACTTTTTAGATTTTTTTAAAATATGATGCACGATGGCACATTCGTTGTAGTGTTTACTGAAACGCATTAATAAGTGTAAATCTCCTCCCTGTTTTACTCTGTATTTAAATACCAGGTGAGATTTATTTATGACCCAGTGCCTGTAAATCTATATTGAAAAATATATTTGTAGAAGTAATGCTTTAATTTCTAGCGTAAAATAGTGGAATCGGTTAATCTATTTCAGTTTCAAGATGGTGTTCTTGAGTTTATCGACGTTGGCGCCGGAGAACTCTTCGATTTTCTTGGTGCCCTTAACGAACACGAAGGTCGGCATCGCATTTATGTTGTACTCGGTTGCGATGTCTTCACATTCATCAACATCGACCTGACGAAAAACAATTATAATTAATACATGACCTCATATCATCGAATCTGTATTTAGTGTTGTCGATTCTTGAAACTCACTATTGACGCATCGTTAATATCTAAATTTTACTCGGAACGAGACTTGAGGGTTAAATAGTAATTTAAAATTATATAGGCAACTAGCGCTTTGATCACGGCTTCGCTTGCGTCATAGCTGAGTTGTTCCACCTTTTTACTTACTAATTGAATGGCTAAATATACCAATTTTCATCCCCCTTTACACCACATTGGGGGTTGAATTTCCATAAATCCTTCCTTATGTGCTCACCTACAGTGTAAAAGAAACCCGCATGTGAGTTTTTACAGTCCAAGCCCAAGTAGTTTTGGGCTGTGCGTTGATATATCAGTCAGTCAGTCATATTCAGTAATCTTTTTAGATAATTATATTATAAGTAATAGGATAATAAGTATAGAGAAAGGTATGCCGCACGAGACCTTTGTAATAAACATTTCAAATAGATAACTGTCAAACCGCCCGCGCCATTTTGATCACGTTTCGCATGCAACTTCAGTAAAGAAATTACGATGGAAAAAACAAAATGTTCAGATTATGCAGTATGTCATCACGTGACCGGCCATAAATTTATAAAACACAACAGCTTATATTTTATTAAAATTAATTATCAATAGAAATGAAAAATATATACAAGAAACATAAATTGTGCGATAGTGTTAGAATTATAATTGTGTCTACGTAGATTTATAAGAAGTGTTTATATTGTTTCAATTCTTTTGTATGGTAGCATCTAGCTTTGTATAACTAAATAAGGTTTAAAATACTACAATAGTACTATAAACTGTAAGTAAAATAATACTTATGTATTATGTATCTATATTTAATAATATAGTTATCAGTTAATTTCTGCCAAACTCAGAGCGGCTACATATCGTTTAACATTTTAAATGATTTAAGTTGGGTATTTATCAAAGCTTATACGGGTCAAATACCATAGGGTGAGATTGAGGTGAGGTTAGGTTTTTATGTAGTTGCTGTTTTCATTCACGAAATATGCCACGTGGACGAAGTCGCGGGCACAGCTAGTAATATAATAAAGCGGAAGAGTTTTTTGTTTGTTTGTTTAAACACGCTAGCTAATCTCTGGAACTATCAGTCGTATTCCAAAAAAATGTTATATGTTAGCCAAACTCACAAGAAATAGTACTTATAGGTTTTCTAACATTAGAAGGCATCAACAAGGGTGCGTTGGCGGGGCGGTGTTTGTTACAATTAACACGGGTGAAAGCGTGGAGCATAGCTAGTTATTTTTATAAAGTCCAAAGCAAACAGTCAACCCACATTTACTATCAAATGATAAGAGAAGGTATAAATGTTTAACGCTATCAGAACATGATAAAACATTCAATTAATCGGAACAAGACAGATAATTGAAGACGTGAGTCGACAAAGCGCTGTATTATTTTATTTATCTAAGTCATTACTTATTGAAGCACGAAACTTAATGTAACAAATATATGTACGTATATGTACATGTCACCAATGTATTGAAATTTCACACATTCCTGTTCAAAATTTAATAAATCTGTAAATGCAATGAAAGCGTGACCATTTGCCGAGAATAAAACTTATCAGAGATTAAAAATACAAAAGTCACGCAGCATCGAATGATGGAAACCCGATTTCCCGACGTACCTACAATAATACCATGTTACCGGCATCGGCTTGTACCATATACTAAATTATATTTCGCAGTTCGAATTTAGTAAAGCAGACGGTGAAACTTGAACCTTATGAAATTTGTGTGATATTAATTTCTCTATATTTTATTATGCTTATCACCAGGTGCTGGTCAATTTGCCCACCTCGGAAAAATAAACGCCAATCAAATGAAGATATAAATGTCATACGCTGGCTTCAAGGTCCTAAAGATCACGAAGCTGATACTAACTTTTTAAAAACCAACACAAATGTCTATATTAGTCAGATAAGTAATAAATGACGAATAATAAGTTGAATCACTTAAAGTACCGTTCGCAAAATTCGGAATGTTGTCCCTTGCAAGTTAATAGAGTCAAATGCTTTGACCGCTAAATTACCGAGGTGAGCGGCAAGCTCACGAATCTACAGGGAGCGTACGTGAAGCAGTGTTCACATCAATGAAAAATAACTTTAACGCAACATAACTGTTTTACGCTGTAACATAAATCTGTGCGCTTTTAGAGATAAGAGGGAGTTTAAACAAAAACATTTTTAATTGTTTCAAGACAATAATAAATTTACAAGTTTTAACAAAAAAGAAAAGCAACTTCAATTATCAATTATTTTCCTGGCGTAAGTGTATTCGAAGTCGAAGCACCAATGCCAAATAAATTAAAATATGGCTGGCTACCCTTGAGGTATCCACTTTCGAACGAAAACAGAATCATCTAAATCGGTTAAATAAACAAAGAAGTTGTTGGCGACTGAATTATATATTATTATTAAGGTTTTAAAATTATTAAGGTGGTTGTTATAAGAATAGTTAGGTAACATTAATAGAGAAACGAAATAGACCTATAGGAAAAATGTTAGGAACTACGCTACATTACGAATTACGTGTCATGTATTATATAGGTGCTTATGTATTATGTGTAACATATATACGATTAGAATTACGATAAAAGGGATAAAATGTATAGAATAAGTTTATATGGAAAAATGTATGAACGTAACACGGTGAAGCCGCCGTAAATTCTATTGTTTTTGCTTGTGTATGGAATATGTGATAAGAGTATATAATGTATTGATATTTAATAGATAGGAATTACAATAAGGAACAATTTGATGTATAACTTGTATACATAACTTATATGGAGAAATAAATATAGAGCGGTAAACAGGGCGACCAAAGTAAAAATAGATATAAAAAATGGAATAAAACAGTGACTCTCTGGACTACTTAACCTCGGAGAAATCGTATCGGGTACGGTTCGAGTCATCGGGTACACAGCTACAACAAGATTGATCGTCCTGCGAACGCCTCAGTGATGTAAAGGAGCTCGAGTTTTATTGAAGACCTAGCACCAACCCTCACTACCACCTCGCCCTACTGGCATGTCTGACGGTGTCTACGAGACGGGCATCCGGCCAAACAAAATCGCCCTTCCAAACCGGAAAGTGTCGCACTCACCCTTCTTCACCTTTTTTTAAGTCTGTTTAATATGTGAACATTATTATTGAACTTTTTTACGAACTATTTTATTTCCAAGCTTACCGTTGGTGTTTTTCTCAAAACAGTTTGGAAAGGGAACATAAAGCTCGACTTTAGCAAAGTTAAATAAAACTCACTAGATTGTTTGTTGTTTATAGTTATTCCTCCACTCTTTCTTTATAGCCCGTAGCATAAAATAATAATATAGCCTTTATATAATATAATATAACCTTCCTCAATAAATAGGCTATAAAATGCAAGAAGACTTTTTCAAATCGGAATGGTATCTACAGAGATTAGCGCGTTTAAACAAACAAACAAATCTCTTGGGCTCTATAATATTATTTAGTACATGTTAGATATCATAACCACTACTGGAATCACAAGGTACACTTAAATTTAAAAACCAAGTTTCATCAAAACCCGTTCAAACAAACAAACATACGTACAAATCCATACAAAGAATTTTATAAATTGCTAAGTATAGGTATACATAAGTGCCTTAAACTGCTCGTCCCCAAGCCCGGTGTAGCTGTAAAAGTCATCTGAGGCTTCAGGGCTAGCAGAATAGACAGATTGCAAAAAAAAAACTAACAAACTACAAACAGACCAAGAGAATATAAACATTTCTTAGAAAAGGTTGTAACTACTTTTTGGGAGCATCAAACGTTTTCTAAATAAAACCTTATATAAAAAGGTCACATAGGTCATTCTTATTGAGGTCAAACCGTAGGTACATTATGAAATTATGGTAATAAAGACCATGATTTATGGAGCTGTATATTCATTATAAATTACTTGAAGAACGTTTATTAAAGGAGACGGGGATACTCTTTCATACAGACATGGGTCTGGGTAAAAAAAGAGATGTAAAAATATGAAAACTGTGTAAATTAATAGCTAATGCATTATCAAACAGTCACTAAAAAAAGGGACATTTTGCAATCTAAAAGCAGAGATTTCGTAAAAGCGAAGTCATGTAATAAACTTTAATTAAGCTATTTTTGAATTAGGATTAATATTAAAAAAAGGGTTATGTTAAAGTTATTAGTTTAATGATATTGTACTATTTTAAAAACAAAAATGTATTCAATTTTGTAAACCATTTTCAACTAATTACATTCTGGGCCCAGAAATACCTGTCACCTTTACAAAAAAAATAACGTTTAATGTGGACAGCAGTTGTTCACTTGTCATATACTACCGAGATGTTGAACATTCAGAGCGTGACACATCAAGAAAACATAATTATAATATCAATTCATGACGTCATTTAGGAATGAATACACAGTTGTTGGCAGTCGAAGATGCATATCGATGTGTAACCGTGTAAGCTTTTCCGAGAATCACTTCGTTTGCATCGACGAGAACACAGATGTCTGTGTGGATGCGTAATTTCTATTTCGTCTAAACTGTATCATAATTATAATACATTGTAGATAATAAATAAAAGGCTTAAAAAACACCGTCTGATTCTGATTGTAAATATAATTTATATATTGGTCCAATTTCCAATCTTCTGTTCTTCATTGAATCTATCCTCGGATTTCAGTAAACGATCATATTAAAAATTATCATTATATACCCCACTGTTCCAGGATTAACGATATACTGGCATCAGGGAAATGGACTAAGGTAAGCACTCGAGTTGAATGCAAGAGAGGGGTCTCACGCGACCTTAATTAAGAATAGTGTAAATAAGAAAAAAAATAATGTATTTCATTGTAAAAAAAAAGCGTGGGGTGCTTTTTAAGATATTATCAAAATGATAATCCTTGTACTCATATCTGTCAGTAAAATATTTATAGCTATTGACACCATGCACCCCACCCTTTTTTTTTTACAATAAAATACTTTTAATTTTCTTATTTACACTATTCTTAATTTATAATAAATTATACTATTCTTAATTTAGATTTATTAAAATTTATTTTATATATTTTAGTTAGATTTTCTATAAAAGCGTGTTCCTTAGTTTTATTAAAACTATTATTTATTTTTAATTTTTTTGTTGATTTTCTATAAAAACGTGTTTTTTAGTTTTTTTTAACAATTTTTTTTTTCAATATCCTACTATGAAAATCATGTGTACATTAAGTACACCTCTGCCCAACCCTTCGGGGAATACAGGCATGTTATGTTATCCTAGTAAGGATAACGGGTCTAACTGTTTGAAATATTGAATTGTCATCGGTCCTTGATATGTATGCCAAATTTCGAGTTAATCCGACGTTTTGAAGGGGGTCAAAGTCATGTTCAAAGTTTTCGTTACATACATACTAACATATATATGAAGCTAATACAAGAGTGTTAAAAAAAGAAACAATTTTTAATTCGTCGTTAAGCACGGAAAATCCTAAAAATATGTTCGTAGCCTAGCGGTCGTAAGCGTCACTGCTATGGCCGAAGCCCTAGGTTCGAATTCTCGCCTCGAACATTTTTTTTTTAATCTTTACTTCGGACTTCATTTAGTACCGAGGTAACTTAATTCGAAAATTTATAAACATAGAAGTTTTAGTATTAATATTTTTTTTTAAATTTAATTATTTATTTGCTTAACATAGAATAACTTTTTTGTTTATAAACCAATTTGGATTATTCTTTTTTTGTTGGATAGCGGATATCTCAAGGGCGGTGCCATTTTAATTTCATTGGCATTGAATCTTCAACTTCGAAGATACACAAGGGAACTCTTCAAAACCATAAAGTTTATGTATAGTCAATGTATCGTGGCTATACAGTGTGTAACATATAGTCTACGTGATGACTGTTATTATTATTCATGTAAATAGCTGTTTCTTTGTATATTATTATTATATATTTTTATAAATCATACTAAATAAAGGCGTTAAGATACATTTTGTAAAGTAGTTTTTTTTTATCATAGAACTTGAAATTAATATTTTATAAGGAACTTCGTTCCTATCTGGTGTCCCACGATACCACACTTTTTTGTTTGATTTGTTAGTGTGAAATACGTGATAAAAAAATTCGCTTATTTTTTCTTTATGATAACCAATATATGAATGTTAAATTTAAAACAACATTGAAATTCATCGAAATTCTCATTATCGACAACAATAATTCTAGGTCACAACAAATATACATACATTTTTCCCGCTCATTAGAGAGTTAATGTATTTTTACTCTGTATTAATAATGAAATTTTCCTTATCCCATTGCTGGATAAATATTCGAGATTTTTTTTTAATACATACATATGTATTAATACCTAACCACACATCTACGCACGGAATCATTTTCAATTACTAAAACGGTGTAAAAACACCGCGCCGATTGAAACGAATTCGAATCCGAGCTTACGGTGAAGGAAAACATCATGATGTAACCATAACATGCTGATAGGGTTCCCTAATAAATTCTAATAGCTACCACCCTCAAGTTGAAAATCTGTCACCAATCACCTATAGGTGTGATCCAGCAGTTGCACTTCGAGAGTTTATATAAGTTTCTTCTCTCTAATTGAAATTTAATTACTTACATCAAATTCGAGTTCGTTAGACAAATAAGACATTTATTTACCTTAAGAACAACAATGGAGTCTGCCATTTCGTTCGCCATCTCATCTAGTTTGGGCCCAATCATCTTGCAGGGTCCGCACCAGGTCGCCATGAAGTCGATGACGACGAGTTTCTCGCCTGCCTCCGTCAGCCTGTTCTTCAAGTCATCGAAGTCCTTGATGTGGATCGACATTTTGTACTGTTAAAGACATTCATTATGTTAAGAATTTGTTAGTTTGAATGAGCTAATCTCTGGAACTACTAGTCAAATTTGATTAATTCTTCTTATATTTTATAGCCTATATATAGATGAAGGTTATAGACTATATATCTTCACGCCGCGAACCTAAGAAGGGCAGCAGTAACCATGCACGTCAAGAAATCTGGCAAGGGGTGTGAGATCAAGAATAGCCTACACGGGTGCATTGGTCCAATAAATTTAACACGGGTGAAACCGTGTGTCAGAAGCTTGTCCACCGAAAGACGTCCACTGCTTGACATAGGGCTCCCCCAAAGATCGCCACAACGACGGGTCCTGCGTTGCCCGCATCCAGAAGCTTCCCGCAACATTTACCCTGGAATTGCTATTGTTATATAATAACTATCTATAATAATTAGCTCTCTGGAAACCCTACTCATCGCAGGAACACAAAACAAGGCTATTTGACTGCAATCTCCTGTAGGGTGAAAGTGTTCCACCGGTCAGACTGCCCCAAGTAGAAAGAGATCTATAAAGAAATTTTTCTTTGCCCTACCTCTTTTAATTTTTAACTAACTTACTGTCCAGAACTAAACAACGCTCAGTACCAATTACCAATCAGTGAATTAATCGAATTCAGATTCATGTAGGTACATCAAGGGTACATACCGAGCGTTTCGCGGATTGTGGATGACCTAACCAAAAGAAAAGAAAAAAAAAACTACACTTGACGCCGGGTCTGTAATTGTTGTTATTATGTTACTAGCTGTGCCCCGCGTTTTCACCCGTGTTAATTTTATCCGACAAACACCAAAGCTATGTGTCCAAATAACATTAACTATCTTTTATTTGTAAAAATAAATAATATTCCTTGCCTAAAAATAATGCCTCTCTAAACTGCCTCGTTAGCCTAGTGGTCGTAAGCGCGACTGCTGTGAGCGAGGTCCTGGGTTCCAATCTCAGGTCGATCAAAATGTTATTGGGTTTTTCTCAGTAGCAGTTCGGAGTTTGGTTTCGTGCCCGATTAATGGCAATAGGCTCGCCCCCTATTACATGGGACCTAAAACATACTAGGCGAACTGTGGGTGTACATTAGTACACCTCTGCCTAACCCTTCGGGGAATGCAGGCGTGATGGTATGTTTAAAAATAATGCTCATAAATTAATTTTTAATCATCAACAAAAAAAAAAACACAAAATATCTTCTTGTGGTTTATGAGTTAAATATGTGTAAGAGATAGGAATAAATGCTATCGCGAACTTTTTTTTAGATACACTGAGGACCAATATTTTTGTAGAACATTGTATTTACGTATCATTAACCATTACACCAGAGCACGCGGATAAAACAGTTCGGAAGGGCTTCCACTTCGGACATACTTTAAAAAAAGTCAATATTTCATTCTAGCTGAGAGTTATATAGCCAAATGTTATATGGCCTATACTATTTCTCGTGAATCTGGTTATCATATACAAAAAGTATAACACAAAACACAAAATAAGGTGTTCACTAAAACAAAACTTAGCGGTTGTACCGTAAAAGTATTTTTTTTTTCTACTAACAGTGCTGGTTTTTTCTTGCATTAAATTTGAAATACACAATATATTATGCTTATTTGCCTACAGTTTTCTAGAATATTGGTGTTTATGTTTACTACCTCACTCTAAAGAGTCACAGCGTGAAGTTATTTAGACTAGTACCTTCCTTAATAAACGAGCAATGTAACACAAATACAGTTCTTCAAATCGAATTAGAAGTTACTAGTATTAGCACGTTCAAACACCTAAATCCAGCTTTATTATATCATTATATATATTCAACTTGATATTAGATTACTAGGGTTGCAAACTTGCACAAAAAATAACGTATTCTTTGGATAGGAAACAATAAAGTACCGAAAAAAACGCTCACAATGAAAGCTGAAGTGGCGAAAATAGAGAGTAAATAAGAATTTTTTAAGTGACCACTTCTTATGGGAGTGTAAACCGCTTCGTAACGTAACGCGTTACGGCGTCACTCTGTCTGGCTTCCCTTCTCTACTCAGTGTTCTAATGTACATATCCAAGAATTGTAACTAAGGATAGAATATACTTTATAATCAATAAAATATTTTTATTATCATATGAATATACATAAAGATTAAGTCATAACCTAACCTTTTCTCAAGTTAAACAATTTCAATATTAAATAGTTCAACTTAGATTACTTTAAGTTATCACTTCTGTCGAGCGTCCCGAGACGCACACTTTTTTTTTTAATATTCGATATGCTATCTGGTGCATTTTAAAGTATATATTGCCATATGTCAACAGTATTTTTCTCTGAAAATTCTTTATCATTATTAGTATCAACACTTTTGGATGTATATTACTTTATTTATAAGTATCGATAAATAGTTCAGAAATTTACGGTTGGCAACCCTATAGATTAAACAGTACGATACTACAACATTATCAATTGCAACAAAAACGAATGTTTGCGGTAATCGATACAAATACACTTGTACTGTAATAAACACTCACCTATAGAAATATATTAACACTTATTTAAATAATATCACAGTAATCGACACAAGGCAGCAATTTATTACAGCCTATGTGCTTCAAGCGAAACGTCAATCCCCACTGAACGTTCAAGGATCACTGACGATTATTATATTTTTTCGGTTTTCGTTCGATTCGTATGCCAGATAGTGGCGCATAATGACGCAATAGTAGTTTTGTTGCCGTCTTAGTCACGCCGTACAGTCATGGTAAACAAGGAAAGAGACCGTAATTACTATGGAAATATTATTTAGTAAAATTCTGAGCGTAGGTGACGTCATGTTCCTTTTATGAATGACGGCCTTGGAGAATGGCTTGTCATGTCAAGAAAACATTTTTCAACTACAAGTGACTACTTTTCGTCACAATAATTGTAATTATTTGAAACCGTTTCAATAAAATTTTATGACGTCACTGATTCTTTCTGTCTTTAGCGCTAGCGATGATGACTATAAAACTTGACGAGTTTACGACGCATAGTTTTATTGCTTCATCATTGCTGTCTGATTTACAAAGTACAATACAATTCAGTATGTAATAAATTACAAATATAATTTTCCCCTAAAGCATTTTCCTTGTACACCTGTTATTATTGTCCGTTTGCAACATCCAAATAAGAAAAATTAACTAATAAAACCGGTTTTAGATCTTATAATTATAACTATGTTAGCTGGCGACCTTGTACGTTGAACTTTAGGATATCTTTCAATTTGTAAGACAATCGATAAATTAAAAACAACTACATAGTGTATCCATAAAATATATAAATCTATAATTTGTAACCTAAATACTGAAAAAGAATGCTGAAATAAAGTGTGAAATAGGAAAAAGCTGTTAACATCCATGCAAAAAAGCTGAAACTATTTTAACATATTAAATGTAAGTACATTACATACTCATGTGAAATTATACCTTATTATGGTTTTTATTTTAAATTGTGATATTATTTGAAGTAATTAAATGAATAATTCAGCCAGTACTATGGTAAATATTGACAGATTGAAATCGTTTTAGGTATCGCATGAGAATCCGTTCTTTTATTTTGTAAAAGAGTTGTGTAAAATTTACATTTACGCTCGAAAACAAATAATGTACGTTAAATTAATATTTAAAAAAAAACGTGAGCGACCTCTACAAAATCAACTTTAAATTTTCACTTAGAACATAAATACAAGCCGAGAAAATAATAACTATCCTTTTTTAACAATTTTGGAATTTTGTTTAAATTTTGAACGAAATTTAAATTTTTATCGAGTTGTTTTCTTGTAGGACTTCTTAATCGTTTTTTTTTTGGGTCACTGTACTCTTTATAATTCAATTATTTATCAGGTTAATACACGTTTATTAATTTTTGTCAACTATCTTTATTTTACGATTCGGTAATCGATATTTGTGATTATTTTACTTTTCGTATTGATTAGGACTCCACACCTTGGCTAGTTCGTCAGTCTAGTTGGCTTAATTACGTTTTATGTTTGGTATACCAGATGAGAAGGTATTCAAACGCATCTTCTATGGTGAGCTTCAATAAGGTAAGCGAATCCAAGGAAGTAACTCTTGCGCTATAAAGGTGTGCTCAAAAGACACATTAAGAGGTGCTACAATATTGAACCCTCCAAGTGGGAGACGCTTGCTGTAAGACATATTGGATTGGAGAAACATTTTACAGCAGAACATAGATGCTTTCGAGGATCAACGAAAAGAAGAAATGGTTGACAAAAGCGCAATAAGCTTAAAACCAAATCACCTACTGCATTTCTTACAATTACTTTAACGGTATCTATATCTCGACTTGTCTAAAGTGTAATCGTACGTTCATAACTAAGATATGATATATCAGCCATATCCGAGAGCTCATTAAAAGGAAGAGCAGCAAGATCGTCAAAATTGTGTTCAAGAGTAGCAGTTGTTTTATGCGAAAACGGGTATATTAAATAAAAAACGCAACTGTTTCCTTTACCGTACATTTTTATCATTCGTAGCTTATTACTTTCTCGTTCCGACTTTGAAAGCCATTCGCTTTCTATGGAATGCCACACTGGCTAATTATCCCGTTATTCTTGTGACCTGTGCACTAAAGTACACCTATATTATTTATGCAGAATATTGTTCGTTTTAATATGAAAATAATTTTAAATGAATTATGTGTTAATTATATTAATCAATAATAGGTATCTATTACAGTGAATTTTGTAAGTTTGAATTCCTGTTTTCTAGAAAAATCAAACACAAAGTACTAATTGTAGACCTTATGCATGATTAAAATTAAAGTTTATTTGGCTTAACATTAAGATACAGATAGACATGCTAGTAAGTAGCACTATGCTATCATTATTCAATTGCTAGTATGTATGTAGCTGTAATTATCTAGATAGAGTAAACACAATAAAGTACCTAGGTGTCTTGTTAGATGAAAACTTAACTTGGCACCCTCACATTAATCTTACTACCGATAGAATAAGAAAGTTAATACATATATTTAGGAAATTACGACATGTGGCAGATCATGACTTATTGAAAATGGTATACTTTGCATTACCGCAGTCTATGCTATCTTATTGTGTTACGTCATGGGGTGGAGCAAAAAAGACCCATCTAATTAAACTGGAAAGAGCCCAACGAATATTATTAAAAGTAATGGCATACAAACCATTTCGATTCCCTACAATTAATTTATACACTGAATGGGATGTCTTATCAGTCAGAAAACTATTTATTAAATATGTCATACATGAACAGCACCATAAAGTTCCATAAAGACCTGATTTATTAACAAGTAGACGGAAAAATACGGTTTGTGCTACTAACCAATACAAAACATTTTTTGTAAATAAATTTCATTGCTATCTTTGCCCTTACCTATACAATAAACTAAATAAAATTCTTGACATATATTCTCTTAGTAAACATAAATGTAATGAAGTAGTAATATCCTGGCTAAAAACACAGAACTATGAAGATATAGAAAAATTTGTTTGTAATCATAAAATAAAGTAAAGTAATTGTCATGGTTGTTCCAAATACAGTATTTCACTTAAAACAAATATATATTTTTTATACATAAACAAGAAACGCAACCTCACGTCTACATAGTAGTGTGTACCATTTTTTTTTTGTGAGTTAAGTTCACAATATTGTAGTCTATTTTGCTACATTATGAATGTAAGGTAGGTTAAAAAGGAACAAAAAAAAATTACAAAGTACCTTGTTTTCTCTTTTAAAATTATAGATTTATGATAATGTTAATAAGATACAACAGTGTTATTCTAGGTATGTCATGTGTAGGTACCTACTATGTAATAATATATCACGGGAAGAGACTAGCGTTTGAGATACAGGCTCGGCCTAGTTCAGGCGCTAGGTTTCATTAATTAAGAACAAAACTATTGTATTTCCTAAAAATAAGCCTCATATTTTTGTATCTTGTTATGGTCAAATAAAGTTATTATTATGTTTCGAACATGGTTGTACGAGCATGCTCTCAAAGCGATCGACATAGGATTTTAGAGCGTGCTATCTTTAGCAGGGGGAGTAGTTATAAGCAAGTGAAACCGCGTTTGCATGCTAGTCTAAGAACATTCCTTATTTAATAATAAACTACAATGTAAAGAGAGTGGAATTACTCAATTTGGTCGATAATAATTTATACCGTAATATTAAAAAAAAATGCCTTCCTTCCTGGAACCCTCCTTTCATCACTCATCCTTATCTCCTTGGTTTTCCAAATTTCAATACACTCCCGAAAAAAATCCTTCTAGATGTGTGACTGGGAGTGTTTACTTTGAGCATTCTTATTCAAGGCCATACTTAAAACAAGTATGCTTATATCAAGAAAATATATACAGCTGAAAAGCATGCTAATTTCAAAGTATGCTTTTTATTAGCATGTTGTACCTTTAACCGCATTCCAAATAATTTTAAAATCTAAAATTCACGATAAAGTTATCTATGCCCGAAGTATTATAGTAAAACATATGCCATCTTGGTTATGGACAAGTGTCACAATACATAGTTTTTTTTTATTTGTTTTATAATGTACTGCTGGTTACTAGATCTCGGTCACACCTAATGGATAGTGAAAACGAGGTAGATGACGGTACGCGAACGTACAGTAAAATCTGATTCACTCTTTTATTAAAGACCACCATGTTTATCGGGGAGAAGACATGGGTAGTAAGTTCCATTAATTTGCAGTTCGTATAATAAACGAAGATGCAAATCGTTTTGTGGAGACCCTTACGGCGTCTAGTAGTCCTGTTATAGAATGAAGAGGGTGGAATTAGTTAGTGCAGCTCTTGCACACATTCACCAAAGCGCAGCGAATAGAACACTGCCAGGCAAGTGACCCTATGGGACGCCATGTTCCAGGCTATGCATTGTTGCACCTGTCAGTGATCCATCAAACAATGAGCCTTGATTTATGGCACAGTAAAACCTTTTTTTAAAGAATATTTAAAACTAAAGCATTCTTTTAATAATTGTATTATTGAAATGATATTAGATATTTCAAATTATTACAATTACTCATGATACTGGGGGAACTAGTTGAAAAATTATCACAGAATACTTATTTCGTAATAATATTCTTATTAATATTTTTGTGTACAAAGTTAAAGTTAATCAATCATTTAGTTTAATACTCCATTTTTTCTCGTATCTTGCTCGGGTATCTTGCAAGTCTCGAGTGAATAGGTACCTCCTAGGCAAGCATGCTCCATCGTAGGCCACATCATCACTTACGATCAGGAGAGATAGTTGTCAAACGCAAGCTTATCCATAATTTAAAAAAAGTAAAGCCGAACTTTACAATAATGTTGTGTAATGTGAAAACTTTTGCAGTGTTTATGCTACCATTTTCGATACGATGTACGATGCCGCGATCGCTGTGACTGGCAAATTGCTCGGCAGTTGCATCGTTCGGCCGCCCCGCCCTTCGTCCGCGGCTCTGACGTAAGCCAGACTACTTCGTGCTTTGGCCGAGAACTCGCGTCTGTTTGGTTTGTACGTCTGGACGTTCGGCTAGCGCTGAGATATATGTGATTTACAGTTGTTGAAGTTTTTGCATTGTATAACTTTCACTTGGTGTACCAGGAGGTTTTGATGAACTGATTGCTTGAGTGATAGTGACCTACCATTTGAGGCTGACCACACACACATACATACATTTCACTCCACAAACACAAATACTTCACAATCTGCAGTCCAGGTCGACAGGGCAAGCTCAAGGTCACCGCCCGCGCCTGACGAGGTAAGTCTCTTATTTTGTTATTACAATCATTACTGTGTATCGCAGCAGTAGCTTCGAGAAGGATTGATTCGCGATTGATTGAATTAAGGGCCCAGCACATATTTCGCGAACCTTCTCAAACATATATTATATACCAAGTATTTGCATCATAAGATTTTAAATACTGAATAGAGGATTTTTATTTATTAATTTAAATATTTTGTATTATTCAAACTATTATCATTATAGTTTATCAAACTATAAAATGTACAAATGGAATACTACTTAAAAACCTACAAAAAAAGAACAAATACTTTGTTTGGCCCATAAAACAATTTGCAACATTGGCACAATTCTGTCTATCTTATTCTGCTTATATGGTCTTCACCATTGGTGGGTTCAGAATTTACAATTAGCTCCAGATTGGTGGACATCACTATTTTTAAAATCCAATTAACTAATAACACACAAAATGCGATTTTACTCCACAGTATTACAGGACTCTCCGTTGTAACATGAGTCAAATAGTGGCAAAGTAGATTTGCAGTATATCCACAGGCATTTAAGGTGAATATTTGAATATTAGCTGTGGACAAAATATTCAGCATGGATACAGTTGAAATGTAGTAGTTTTTCTTTAATTACCACATTATCGGTCAGACTAACTTTGCCGCTTTTGATTCTATGACTTATATGAAAATTATACCAATAAAAAAATTAATTAGTAATCATAATCAGTAATAATATTTCACTGCATGTGAGTTGATATTTATAAAACATTGTATCACACTTTATCTCTGTTATCTGGTGTTGAGATTGGTCTATGGAGCCACCAAACAAGACAAAATTATTTGTAAAGTTGGATGGTATTACTTAATTTTTTGAAGTAATATCTACATACAAATTTGATACCTTATTAAACTATAAAACATATATTTTCTCATTTATAATCTATAATATTGTCTCCTAAATGTTTTTTATATTTTTAAGGTATTTGCAAAAAAATGTGACAAATTGTAATAGTTATTATTTTAGGTATTAAATTATGTTATACACTCCGATTTATAATTTGCTGGACTAACATATTGATCAACCTGTTTTTTTAATGTTGCTATTGTGGAGCGTAGAGTTGTAGTACATATAGCTATATCTAAATTATTCATGGAACTGTTTTGACTCCTGAATTCCAATTTACTCATTGATGTAAATAAATATAAACTTCACTTTAGTCCAGCAATTTATAAATCACAGGTTAGGTAGATGATATTGACACAAAAAATAATTTAATACTTCATAAAAGCTATTTAATTTAATAATTCATAAAATCACACTACACAATACAATTAGTTCTAAAGTCACAAGATTTATTTCATATTCCGGTGTGTCGTACAAAAGTTGGCCTACGAAATCCAATTACAAAAATGACTACTACTTAAACTTAATAAGTTCTTCACACATAAAAATATATTTTATTGTAACTTACATAGAATTAAAAAAGAAATTGTTAACAATCTTATATGACAGTAGCTTAGCACAACATCGGCTACTTGAGTTATCGTTTTTCATATTGGGTATGACTATCGATAAACATTATTTTCATTATATAGTATACAAATCGATTGGTAAATTGTTCAACACAAGTTTATTACGTTACTAAATTACTACATGACGCACCACTGCAGTAAGAATAACTATGCGGTTGTAAAAAAAAAATCAATGGAAACAACTAGAGTCAACCCATTGGCGTAACAAGGTCGAGCAGTAATTGATAAAGGATTGTTAAAAAATAATTGCAAGGTTCGATAGAAATTACCTAATGAATTAAAACGTATAGAGATAAATAAAAACAGCTTACATACCTGTTTAGCACGAAAACAATAAATATCGAGCGAAGCGAACACGAGGTATCTGACAGGGTATCCAGATTGAAATTTCGTATTTTCCAAGATTGCGGCAAAAAAATTTCCCCAAAATGATGCGATTTCAGAAAATTTTCCCCGAATAATTTGAACCTGCCTATTCCTTTAATTTTTTGTTTAATTCTATAAAGGCAACTTTAAGAGGTGAGGTTTTTCAGAACCATCAAATTACCATCATACATATGCAAATTTTTACTATTTTTTTAAATTTGTACAAAAACGTATTCTAAACAGATAAACAAAAAATATGGTTATATGGGAGTCATATTTTCTTTCTGCGTGCGTTCCAGTGGCGTAGCTAAGGGGAGGGGCGGCCCGCCCTGTCTTAAACGGGTGACACCCGAGTCCGACTATGACCATCATTTGTAGTTCTTTCTACCTATAAAAAAATTGGTTGCCTGTAAAGTCGGTATACGGGCGAAAGTTTTACGTGACAACGACTTTATGTCTGTCTCTCTCGCTCTTAGGCCGGCTAACCATGCCCGAGTGGAAGGGACGCGTGCCTCTCACTCGCTCTCATTGTGAGCGCATAACGTGAGCGGAGCGTAACGCAGTTTCTTGAAGTGTCACCCGGCAAACCAATTTATAAGACGTTGTCACGTCAAAATCGTAAATCTATGGCAGAGAGCATAACCGCTGTAGGATTTTGAATGTATTCCAAACAAAGGCCCTCTATAAATGTTTTTGGTAAAAATGGGTACGTCATAATGACGGACATTGTTTATGAGATTATAAATTAAAATTCTGTTTGAGAACAATTAATTGTGTTTATTGTGTAAGAACCTACACAAAACTGGCAACGAGGATAAACAATGGAACCGGCATCACCATATAATGTGGGCATTGCGGGATCTCAATTTGATCCACACATTGACCCAAGAACGAATGGTGCGAAATGGCGTACATGGGTGCGGAATTTTAATTATTATATTGATGGGCAAACAGGGCTATCATCTAAACAAAAACTAGCCAGATTACTTCATTAAGCGGGACCTTCAGTGCAAGACATATATGAGACGTTTGACGTGAATCCAAAAGAACACGGAGATTTATACGAAGTTGCGGTGAAGAAATTAACACAGTATTCTATTCCAAAGACAAATACTGTTTATGAAAGGCAGATATTCAGAAATATAGATATGTCAAAATGTAAAGTTTCATCTGTCGAACTGTTCAGCAATATGTGATACGATTAAGAAATGCTGGAAAGTATTGTGAATTTACGAATTTCGACGAAGTAATAAGAGACCAATTGGTACAGAAATGTCCGCATAAAAGTCTAGTCAGAAAATGGATTAGAAAGGGAAGTGAATTGACATTGGAAGAAGCCACAAACATGGCAAGAATTTTTGAACTAGAAATTAACATGAAAAAAGAATTTGTGAAAAAGGAAAAAGAGATTGAAAAGAAGGAAGATGAAACAATATGTAAAATTTTCAAGTTTAAAAATGACCAAAAATGTTACAGATGTGGATATACTGGTCATAATGCAAAAGAGGAAAAAAAATGCCCGGCGTATAACCAGACATGTGACAGATGCAATATAAAAGGGCATTTCAAGAAGCAATGCAAGACAAAAGGTAATATAGAAGTAGTCAAGAAAAACACCAAGAAGAGGAGAAATATAAGGTATATAATAAAAGAAGAAAGCACAGATAGTGATGACTCAGACAGTAAGTGTGACAGTGAATGTGAAAGTCATGGACAAGAACAGGTACATTCTGTATTGCATAAAAATTCTTCTACATAAAATAAATATGATATATTGTTAAATAATAAATATATATTAAGATTTATTGTTGACTCTGGAGCATGTATAAATATTATTGATAGATATGAGTATGAAAATTTATTAAAGAACGGTTTAGATATTAAAAAGTTAAAAGGATGTAATCAACAGTATTATGCATATGGTGGAAGAATGTTACCAAGCATAGGTACCTTTAATGAATCTGTATTTTCACCACAAACAAGAAAGGAGGTTAGGAGTGTTGATGTATTTGTATATGACGGACGTGGACCATCATTGTTGAGTAAAGTAACTTCTGAAATGTTAGGGTTATTGAGGGTTGGGCCTGAGACTCTCAACGTCAGCTTTATTGAAAAAAGCCTGATTAAATCTCAATACCCTCAGCTGTTCCAAGGTGTGGGAAAATTGAAAATTTTTAAATTGGATATACCAATTGATCCCAAAGTAACTCTAGTTGCACAGCCTATCAGGAGACAACCCTTTAATGTTCGAGAAATTGAAAAACAAGTTATCAAAGAATTGTTAGATAATGATTTAATTGAAAGTGTTTCAGGGCCTACACCATGTGTCTCACCATTTCACATTGTAAAGAAAAAGGAAGCAGGACAGTATCGCTTAGTAGTGGACATGAGAAGAGCAAATGAAGCAGTATTGAGAGAGCGAGTGCCTCTACCAACATTTGAGGAATTACTTGCTGACCTTAATGGATGTAAGTATTTTTCAGCAATTGACATCAAGTGGGGGTACCACAAGATTGAGTTATCTGATCAGTCAAAAGTTATAACTGTCTTTAGCTGTAGTACGGGTTTGTTCAGGTATAAAAGATTATTCTTTGGTATTAGATGTGCATCAGAAATGTTTCAACGAATAATTGCACACCTACTTCAAGGGATCAAAGGAGTAGCAAATTCACAAGACGATATCCGGATTGGAGGACGCACTAGGCAAGAACATGATGACAGACTTCGACAGGTACTAGATAGGTTGCAAGAAAATGGCATAACACTTAACGAAAAGAAATGTGTCTTTGGAGTAGAGGAAATAACTTTCCTAGGTCATCACCTATCATCAAATGGTATCAGACCAACAATTACAAGCCAAGAGACTATCCAAGAATTTAGAGCTCCGGTTAATAAAGATGAGGTGCGAAGCTTTTTGGGGCTTGTAAATTTTTCTGCTAGATTTATTTCCTAATTTTAGTACAATTAGTGAACCCCTCCGACGTTTGACCAAAAGAGATAACGAATTTGTATGGCAAGTTGAGCAGCAGCAGGCGTTTGAAAGTCTCAAAAGTGCCATAATAACAGCTGCAGTACTAGGGTTCTATGACAAGAATGCTGAAACTCTATTGATCACAGATGCTAGCCTAGTAGGAATCGCTGCTGTACTGGTACAGTATCAAGCTGTTGACAATCACTGACAACCTATTGTAATTAAATATGTAAGCAAAGCTCTTACTGAGACAGAGAAAAGATATTCACAAACAGAAAAAGAAGCATTAGCAATTGTATGGGCATGTGAAAATTTATATATGTACTTGATTGGTAAAGAGTTTACTATTATATCAGACCACAAACCTTTACAAATTATATATTCAGTAAAATCAAATCCAAGTGCTAGAATTCAAAGGTGGGTTCTCCGATTGCAATCATTTACATTTAAAGTTGTGTATAAACCAGGTAAAAATAATATAGCTGATCCTCTATCAAGACTTCTTGATACCAGCAAAACATTAGGACAAGAACAAGGCGAGTTAGAAGAAAGTTTATTTGCAATGGTTGGCTTGATTAGAACTATGACCTTTGATGAGTTAAGAGAAGCAACATCAAAAGACGACGAGCTTAATAGCTTAAAGAAGGCTTTTGAAAGTGATATATGGCCAAAAGAATTAAGGAGATATGAATTAATTAAGACAGAATTGTGTGTTATAGATGATGTTGTATTAAGAGGAACAAGAGTGATAGTACCAAAGGCATTGATAACAAGAGCTCTGGAAATAGGACACGAAGGACATATTTCAAATAATGCTATGAAAAGAAAATTGAGAAATAAAGTATGGTGGAGGACTATGGATAAGGACATAGAATATTGGGTGGATACTTGCGAAGGATGTAGACTGGTTAAAAAGGGAACGTACCCTGAACCTATCAAATCCACCGAACTACCAAGTAAAGTATGGGAACTAGTTGCAATAGATTTTCTGGGTCCGTTACCATCTAGACATTACTTATTATTCATAGTTGATTACTACAGCAGATACTACGAGGTAGAAATAATGAAGAATCCTACGGCAGAAAATACAATAAAAACATTAATGAAAATAATAGCTAGAGAAGGTATAATGAATACAATAGTATGTGATAAAGGACCAACATTTATTGATGATAAGTTTAAGAAGTTTTTGAAATCCAATGACATAAAACTAAGACATATAACACCTTTATGGCCACAGGCAAATGGAGAAGTGGAAAGACAGAACAGGAATGTACTAAGGCGTCTGCGCATAGCTCAAGCATTGAAACTAGACTGGAAAGAGGAACTATTGACATATTTGTTTGCCTATAGAACAACCCCCCATTTCACAACAGGGATATCACCTGGAAACTTATTTAGAGGGAGACAAATAAAAACCAAATTGCCAGAAATGAAATTCGAAGTTGAAGTAATGGATGAAGAAATGAGAGATAGAGACAGGTACCAAAAGGATCTAAGTAAGAAATATGCTGATAAGAGGAGATATGCAAAGGAACTAGATCTTCAACCAGGTGATAAAGTGTTGGTGAGACAAAACAAGATGAATAAATTAACAACTCCATTCTCACCTATAGAACATACTGTTGTTTGGAAGAAAGGGAACAGTGTGGCAGTAAAGTCACCTGATGGAAAAGTGGTCAGAAGAAATTCAACATTTTTCCAACCAGTGAAGAAAAGGAATATCAAGGAATTGGGATTGTACAAAGATAATTGCAAGCTTAATAGTGAAAGCACTATGGAGCAAGAAAAAGAGACTATAAATTATCGCAAAGATAGCAATATGCAGGAATGCGAAAAAGCAGGCCAAGGGCAAAGAGATATGACAAATCATGACGAGACAGAGAAAGACTTGATATTGGACAAGCGTGACATTACTCCAGACCCTGAGTTTGAGATGACTAGAGCGAACCGATCAGGGAACGTTATACTCCGACTAAGTATAAAGATTATGTATTAGGATTGATTTTGAGTTGCATTCATGAGAATAGTATTTTGTAATAATTATAAAAAGTTAATTATGTTTATTTTTCTTTATATTAATGATAAACTATAGTCAACTGTTGTATGACAAATTTGTTGGTTGAATAATAAATCTGTTTATGTTTTACATTAAGATAGCTGATTATTATGTTTTTTTTTTGCTATTAAGGAAAAAAGGGATTGTAGGATTTTGAATGTATTCCAAACAAAGGCCCTCTATAAATGTTTTTGGTAAAAATGGGTATGTCATAATGACGGACATTGTTTATGAGATTATAAAATAAAATTCTGTTTAAGAACAATTAATTTGTGTTTATTGTGTAAGAACCTACAACCGCCACTAATAAAATTATCTAGGTAACTATGATATCGTACCACGAGCATAATAAATTAATATTTAGAAAAAAAAACAATGTGCACACTGTCAATCGATCTGGGATTCCCCTAAAATTTAAGACCCTGTTTGCGCATAACCAACGCTAGTCAGGGGATTCCCTCGATATAGCGCTCGTCACTTGTATTGTGCATTGGGCCATTTCTTTTGTTTCCGACCGCATTCATTTTAATATTCTCTTACGTGAACGTCTAGTGCAAAGTGTTTGTAAATATTAGATATTGTAAACAACATTTTTTGTATAAAAACCGATTTAATATAGTCGATTCTTTAAACAAGGTAAGTGAAGTATTTTTGTTATTACAGGTAATACTTACATTTTTAATTCATTTAGTATGTAATAGCAGTATCTTAGATTATTTTGAAAAACCCTTCAATTATTTTATTCTCTTTTAATTACTGTGTATTTTAAAACTATATTATTGAGCCATCTTATATGATAAATAGGTACCTACAGAGCTACAGAAGGTATTTTAGACGGATTGCAGTAATATTTTTTTGTTTAGCCTGGGCAAGTATTACTATCTACTAAAGGTATTTATTTATTAAAACAGGTTTTAAAGGCTTTGCTGGCGTAAAAAGATTTTATTTATATTTCTACACGTTTTACGATATTACTTTAGGTAATAATGTTTAATTGTGAATAATATACTTATTTATTATTTACTTACTTATTATTTTCCGATCTAATAGCAATGGATTATTTACAAAAACAGAATATATTAAGTTTAGATTTTTGATTGAAAATAATCATAATCATATCATACAACTTTGCGTACGTTGATTTGGCTCCGAGAAGAGTAGCTCGAGCACTCGTGGCACGGATATCACAATCAACGGTGGAGTATTTAACTAGTATTTTTCTAATAATACTTAAATACATATTTACACCCAGACGCAGGATTGTTTATTTATATAAAAATATATTTCCCAAAGCTAGTTACGTAACGTGTAGGTGTTTATTTACTGTTATAATTAGTTTATAAAATCAACGTATCATTTACTAACTAAAAATATTTATTAGAATACCCAGAGCGAAATATGCCTCAAGGAATTCATACTTCGAAAAGAGAAAGCGGGTTTCAACAGAGAAAAGCCAAAAGGGCTAAAATGGATGAAATTCAGAGCATGTCCGGTTCTCTTTTCAAATATGTCACAAAAGCAGATAGCGGCCAAAGTTCAAGTAAAGTACCCGAGTCTCCTGCTGACGAAAGTTATGATTCACATCTTGGAGACTCACATTCAGATAGCAACATCGACAATACAGAATCAATGAAGGCGACCCAGGACCTTGACGGAATCAAAATAAATAATGAAAATGATGCCGTTAATGCTACTTTCGGAGATAGCATTAGCTCCGAAAAATCAGTTCAACACTTGAAAGATGTTTCACATTGGAGTTTACCGGTACCTGATAATGTTCGCATTGACATAATAAAAAAGGGCAGTGAACATTTCCAGAACAAAGAAGGACCGTTTCCTACTACATCTCGTCATGGTTCGAAGATTAAAGGTGATTCTCGTCATCTTTCACAGGTGTTGGCGACAGAACAGTCATTTTCGTATTTCATGTTAGGGTATTATGTGATATTACTGTATTTACGTGTTATATACTATGTGTTACGATAAAATAGATTGATACAGACAATATTATAGAGAAATGTTAGCGAATACGCTACATTGCAAGTTGCATGTTATATATTAGGATGTATATAAACTATTATATATTGTGTTTCACATATGTGAAAATATAACTAATATAGAATAGATTAACGCATAGAGTAAGCCAATAGAGTAAGTATATCGAATATTATAGAGATTTTACGAACGGAAAACAGTGATGCCGCCCGTAAATTACATTATTTTTGGCTTATATACGGAATATATATTTGATGTATATCATAAGTAAATATGTAATGGGTAGGTAATTCAAAGAGGAACATTTTGATATATGGCATGTGTACATAAGGCATATAATGAGTGAAATATAAAGAGATTAACAGGGCAACCAAAGCGAAAACTAAAGTAAAAACACGAAATAAACACGGCACAAAACGGGGCTCTCTTTACGGTCATTCCTCGAACTACTTAAGCTCGAAGAGGGGCTGTATTGGGCACGGTGCAAATCAACGAGTCTACAAGTACAAGTAACAAGTAACAACGAGAAGAAAGCTTTGGTCGTCCTGCGAACAGTCAACAATCAAGATATCGACTTTCATTGAAGACCCGGCACCTCAAGCGGTCGTGCATTATTGAACCCCCCGGACCCCCTTACTACTAACATCACGCCACCCACTGGCATCCGTACGGTGTCTACGAGACGGGCATCCGGCGCAACAAAACGCCCGTCCAAACCGGGGAAACGTCACACCCCCCCCTCCCTCACGCAGAGGAGAAGTGACGCGTACCCAACAACAGGAATGGTTTTATAAACAGATGCCTAGTGGTGAAAAAATTCTACGATCATGGATGGTATTTTCTCCTAATCAAAAAACCTGTACTGTTTTTGCTGTCGTTTATTTGCTGTCAGTAACATACAAACAACATTTACAACTGGATTTCAAAAGTGGTGAAAACTAAATCCTAAAGTATTGGACCATGAAACTTCATGTGAACATTTAGAAAATTTCGAAAAGTGGAAAACTTTGGAAATGAGATTAAAATCTCACACCACAATCATCTATTGTGTATCATCATACAACCTTGCAATTAATGAATACGGAAAAACAGAAGTGGAAAAATCTTTTATCTAGATTATTAGATATAACATTATTTTTGGCTAAACAAAACCTAGCATTTCGTGGACATGATGAAACCGAAGGGTCATCTAATAAAGGTAATTTTTTAGAACTAGTTAAACTGCTGTCAAAGTATGATGCAGTACTCAAAGAACATATACTATTTGGAGCTGGAAAAATCACCTAAAGTAACATATTTATCGCCAGAAATACAAAATGAGTTCATAAATGTTTTAGCTAATCATGTCAAAATGTCGGCTGGTCAACGAAATTAAATCGGCCAAATATTTCGGAATCATGTTTGATAGCACACCTGACGTTTCACATGTCGATCAAATGTCTGAAGTGATTCGTTATGTAAAAATTAATAATAGAAAAGTAAAAGTCAAAGAAGTATTTTTAGGATTCTTTCCTTTACATGGAAAAAAAGCAGCTGATTTAAGTGCTGAAATACTAAAGAAGCTTGAAAACGATGGCTTAGATATTATGATGTGTCTTTCTCAAGGTTATGATAATGCTGCAGTTATGAGTGGTATACACGGAGGAGTGCAAGCTATTATAAAAGAAAAAAACGACGAATTCGTCATTCCATTGTCATTCGCAAGAAACGCATGCCCGGTGAGTTAGCATCGTCCACCGATGCTGGACTTACACTTAGAGCGGAACTTCAAAAGGACATGTTAGAATGTTCTGACAGATTCAATATTGAACTCGAAACAAGAGTAACGACCATTAAAGACGTAGCTTCATTGTTTGAAGTTGTGCAGTCAAAGCCTTTGCTTTCGACAAACACTGAACAGTTAAAGTTTGGTATATCAAAATTTACTAATCTTTACGATGAAGTATCAGAAACAGAACTCCTTTTAGAAATACCAAGATTGAGAAGATATTTAAAAGCGGCTAATATTACTGTCTCTAATTGGGTGACACTGGACTTTTTGAAATGTATTATGCAATGGGATTTTACAGAATCTCTTCCGAATCTAACGGTCGCACTAAAGTTATTTATAACAATATGTGCATCAGTTGCTTCATGTGAGAGAAGTTTCAGCAAATTAAAATTAATTAAAAATTACTTGCGGTCTACAATGACTGAAACGAGATTAAACAATCTTGGTATTTTAACGAGAGAACATGAAGCAACACAAAATATCAATTTTGAAGACGTGATTTTGGAGTTCGCTAGTGTCAAAGCTAGAAGGAAGAAATTTTAGTTTTTAACAAAGTAATTTGTTTCACATAATATTCAAATATTTGTAATAGGTACTCGTAGTGCCACCTGTGCTAATTACGCCATTGTTCATGCGTCATTAACTTGACTTGACTGTTAAGGACAAAACCTTGCATTTAAAAGGTTTTTATTAACAAAATCGATGTTACATATTTTGTAGTAGATATGACAATTATTATAACAAACTAGTTGCTAAGGAACGTCCACAGACTAGATATAAGAGGTCATAGATATACCACACTGACCAAAACAAGTGAAAAAAGGATAACGTCCATTGTACCATCTTTTGTTAATTGTCTATGGGTATTATATTATACTAGAGACAAATAAAAATTAATACTAAACGAGTTGTTAGTGTGTGCTCAAAGTAAAGTTTTCAAGTTTCTCGTCAAGCTGACGCACGCTAATCATTATTTAACTCTGACGCACGCCATTTCGCCGCAGCATGGGATTTCACTTAGCACGTTAAAAATTCAAAATTTCTTTTTTATTAGTGATCAACGTGGTTATGGCCGTTAACTATTGTATGAATCCTTAGTTTAATTAAAATTAAAATTTAAATTGCCGATAAGATAGGTATTAAATAGTGAAATAAGACGGGAAACTCATTTAAACAATAGCCTTGAATAGATACACAAAACAGGGGTTTTTTTGGGGTTTTTGAATATTGCTTTTAGGGTTATTTAGGGCTATTACAACTTAATCTTAGGGGTTTTTTTTAAAGAATTGGTAACCCTAACTAAATCCATTTCGGTTTCCGTTTTCCGATGTACTGTACTCTGTGGTAGATTCGTTCTCGAATTTTCCCGTTTATTTTTTTAGAATTTACTTATTAACGAAACAATAAAATGTCTGTAAGTTTAACTGAAATTGGAGATCAAAAAGTGAAAAGTGTGGTGAATGGAGAAGTAAGTTAGAAAAATGTATTTTTTGTTTACATATTTTCTAAATACCTACATACTTATCTACGTACATAGTACATGCATAATTATGAGATTTAAATAATAAGATCAACAATACCTTTTGTTCTCTCTTGATAAATAACTTTTAAAAACATATACTAAAAATGCCTTGTCACCAATAATACGGTTTTAAATAGACTTACTTACTACTCTAAATGATTCAAAATAACTGTTATCACTCCTAAGATTGTTACATTGTTTATAAAAAAACATGAAAGTTAATTACTATTTTATGTAAGTATATGTTTTAATAACTTATGTTTGCAGAGTAACTATGGGTCATCCTCCACATGGATGCTAGTTTGTTTGCCTCTGCAAGAATTTATAGTTATATTTTCCTTGTACAAATATGTAGGTAATAACTTAAATCCATAGGAAATACAATGATTATATTGAATATAATCTAAAGGAACTACTGTATTTATGCTTTATTTACAGTACAATCTAAATACATCCATGTCAGATATGAAAACCAATAAATAATTGTCATTCCTGTATGATTGAAAGTTTTGTTGTAAGGACTTAATATGTTAAGGTGTACATATTAATTTAAAGGCTGTTCCACAGCTTCATCTTTATAAATTACTCGTTAAAGTGAACATATTATTTCAAAGGCTGTTCCACAGCTTCATCTTTATAACTCACTCGTTAAAGTGAACATATTATTTCAAAGGCTGTTCCACAGCTTCATCTTTATAACTTACTTGTTAAAGTGAACATATTATTTCAAAGGCTGTTTCACAGCTTCATCTTTATAACTTACTTGTTAAAGTGAACATATTATTTCAAAGGCTGTTTCACAGCTTCAGTGAATTTTCCTAGGAGGTTCAGCTATCCAACTGATCAGCCACTATAAGCCAATTTTTATAAAGTGATAAGAATAAAACTGGTATATTCAATACTGTAAATTTTTTTAAGGTGGGCAATGAGTTTTACAAGGCGGGGCCCACCATGCCCCTCCTTATCTACTCTTTTGATTGTGTTTTTGTTTTTATTAATTTCTATTTATAATTTGTAATAAATATATTTTAGGTCTCTTATTCTTAATAATAAATCAGCCTTATTAATATTGACTCGATGTACTTAATAAGCAAGATATGATACTTGACAAGAAAATTTTTAAAGCTATATTATGACTATTGAAGCAGAATATAATATACCTATACAGAAGAGAATACAATATTGTAGAAGTTTCAAAGTCCAGTGCATAAGTGTGGTTAGCTTTAATTCAGCTAGGTATTAGACAAGTTCACAAATCTTTATTCAGATACAACCTATTGTAATATTGCTCACATAATGTTTTTTTTCCGTTTTCCAAAAAGAAAGTGAAAAGAACATGCAGTATTAAACCAAGACATGTTAGATTTTTTTCAAATAAACAATATTTTTTACCTTTATTGATCCATGGTGTTGGAACAGATAATTATATCTTCATTGATACATTACAAGGGACAAAGTTAATAGTATATAAAACAATTTCTTTAACTTACATAAAATTACAAATACACAAGAAAATTTTTAACAAAAAAGAAAACCATCTTCAATGATTTTGAAGTGATCCCTGATGTATCTTCGAGATTCAAATTAAAACATGACAACCCTTGAGGTATCCCCTATCCAACAAAAAAAGAATCATCCAAATTGGTTCCTATACAAAAAAGTTATGGCTGAATATCCATTAAAAAAAAAAAGTTGAAATTGAGTAACCTCTGTCTTTTTTTGAAGTCTGGTAAAAATACAAATAAAACTTGAGACAGACTCATAACCTTGACTCAATAAATATGACGTAACTAATTTTTTACACCCACATAGAAATTTAATGTATGACAGTCTATATTTGAATGGTTAAAATTAGGGATTCTAAAACACTCAGTGTAATCTGTGAATGGTTTAAGTAATATTTAAGAAAATAAATTTATGTAATTTCAGACTTTTGAATTGAAGTCATTTTGGGAAGATCAGAATGTGGCCATTATTTTCTTTCGCCGATGGGGATGTGTGCTGTGCAAGCTTTGGGCTAAAGAGGTATTTGTTTATTATTTATTTCTATATGTTCTTTAGATGTATAATGGATCAGAAATAAGCTAATCCGCACAAGAACTAAAGTCACAGACATAACTTTAACAATAGCTAGACTTAAGTAGCAGTGGGTTGGGCATGTAGCTCGTAGAATGGATGTATGATGTGGCCAAAGGGCAGTCGCGCCACAAGGCGGACTGATGACCTAGTGAAGGGTGTGGGAAGCTGCTGAATGTGGGCAGCACAGGACCGGTCATTGTAGCAATCTTTTGAGGAGGCCTATGACCAAAAGTCGACGTCTTTCGATATAAATTATGATTTATAATTATTTGATTTATATTATTTTATTGTTTTTTTACTTACTTATGTGTTTTTTTTTTTTATGTATAACTTTTATGATACAAATTGGGCAAGCGATATCTTTATGCTTAATAATATAATATAAGTATGTAATAATATAATATTTCGTAATTAGTTATAAATTACGTAACTGCGGCGTACTCGCGACTATTTTGTACCGAAGTTCACCGAGAATTTGAAGTACGCCTTTTCATCAGCCATTTGTATGAAGACTTACTTTGTGTACTGTGACTACGCGCCTATCGCCTATTTTACGCAATTGCACGCTGTTCCCTTCCCCGCTACACAACCCACTCCCGTTATCGTATATTGTACCTCCCCCATGCAAACGTCTGTCGCCAAATAGGAGGATCGTGCACGAACTTATTGGACGGTAACTCGATTTTTGGGGGCCACTAGAAATGTTTTTTGTTCGTTAAGTGGGCGTTTGGCCTGATAAGTTTGAGAGCCTATGTCTAGAGACAATCTAGATGTTTCAAGATATTTCGACAGTAGTAAATCTTTTTGTTTTTTATTCAAGTTGTAATAATGCAAATAATTGTTACAGTTGAGTGAAATAGCACCTGTCTTGAAAAACAACAACATAAAACTGATCGGAGTGGGCGTCGAGGAAACTGGCTCCAAGGACTTTGTCGACGCAAAGTATTTTGATGGCGGTGAGTGTCTTATACATAGTATAAAATGACTAGTGACCCGCCCCAGCTTCGCACGGGTACAATTTACAAATTGGTATGTTTTATGTTTAAAAAAGCCTGATTTAGAGTATATCACGTTAATATTGATAGTTTATAACTTCATAAACTATACTTATGTTAGAAAAAGTATTATGGTTCTGCGCAAATAAAAACTAATTCAGTCAGACAACGATTTTGGGTGTTTAAATGGCTTACGCTGTGTAAACCTTATGAGATATACCAAATTAATGTAGAGTACATAATGGTAGATCTTATACTGATTTTATAAAAGTAAGTGAGGGAAATAAATGGCGTTGTGTTGTATCATGATGTCATGAAGAATGGCACAATGTAGGGAGAGCTGGAGAATGTTCCACCGACAAGAGGACCACCGCTCTTAAATTTTATGGTGTTTATAAAGATCTAAAAAAACGTCAGGGAGAGCTTATCTTTCTTTTAAGAATCACCCACAATAAGCATTTTTTTTTTATAACCGTGGGCAAGGGTAGCCTGATTCGCGCGTGTACCCGATCGGCGGCTACCCACGCGAGCACAGCCGTGAGCACAGCTTGTTAATAATAATAATTACGCCA
Organism: Saturnia japonica; assembly: GCA_033032175.1. NCBI lineage: Eukaryota > Metazoa > Arthropoda > Insecta > Lepidoptera > Saturniidae > Saturnia > Saturnia japonica. Next base: position 3,972,346 of record CM065330.1, read on the forward strand.
GCGTGTAACTATCACATACGTCACAATTAGCTCGATGGCATTAATGCCAATTTTAAGCGCACTTTGTATGACCTTGAGAGTCAAATGGTTAATCTTATGGCTCAGTGGTAGCGTGTAAAGATGTCGCGTCGATTGACGTGAGTTCGAATCCCTTACGGTGTAGGAAAACATCGTAATAAAACTATAGCCTGGTGATAAAAGTATTTTCTAATTCCCGCCTGGTTAACATCCCAAATTAAAAATCTATCGCCAAGCACCTGTAGGTGTGTTTCGGCAGCTGCACTTGAGAGCCAGTCCTCTGACTGCTTATTGTATCACTTAACATTAGGTGAGATTTTGGCAAAACTTTAAAGCTATAAATAATAAAAAAATATTTAAATGGACCCAGTATACTCTGGCGCCGTTATTGAGTCATTCAATTTGAAATACGATTAAATTTTTCGATTTCTATACTACCAATTTTAGTTCCTCTGCAATTGTGCTAGGGGCTCTGATATAGTCGTACAAGTTCGTGCGCGACCGTCGTATGTTTCCGACAGACGTTGGCGGGGACGAGGATCGATAGACGATAAACTCATATTATACTTATTAAATTAAACTTAATTATTAAACTTTTCAATAGGGTAAGCTTGGATGTTACAGATATCTAGGTTTCAGATCTAGATATCTTAACAGTATTTAATCCATTTCGGTTGGTGGATACGGATATGAAATTATTTAAGATATCCGAAAGATTCGGATAATTTCATCATATATGAGTATTACATTCCCTAAAGAAGGGTTTAGAAGTAAAAATTTTAGTAATAGTACGAATAAGGTTTAAAGCGAAAGAAAAATTTGAAAAGATGTCTGGTAAATTTTGGAAAGAGTTTTTTTTATATTGGATTTTTTAATTAACTTAAGACCGTACCTCACGATTTGAATGATATCTAGTACATCTAGTATCGCCTAGTAAATAAATACTCTAGGTATTATTTGAACAATTGTCCCTAGTTGGGTACAAATCCCCTAAAACCCCACTTGCCTAAGCGTACCTTCTATATCGGGTGTTTACGCCTAGTGTATGGTGGTCGCGACCCAGTCGGACACAATTACCGCGTCCTACCATCCAGCCAAATGAAAATTCTAATGTACAATCGCTGTATAAATGTTTCTTATTTACCCGACTGCGAAAAAGGAGGGTTATATTTTTCGAGTGTCTATTTCTTTGGCACGTTCTGTAGCCTAAACGGCTAGTTGGATTTTAGCATACGAACTATCGTTAGGTTCGTCTTATTTCTGGGAGTGACATATGCTATCTATATAATATTTCAAGTACAACATCTGGGAATCAAATACAAAGAAAATAAATAGAATGTCAAGTGTTTTTGTTTCCTTTATAATAATTTAGGTTGTTTACAGATCTGTATTACGTGGAGAATGTTTCAACATACCAGAAGTTGGGCTTCAAACGTTTCAATGTGATTACCATTCTGACGTCACTTTTCTGGAAACAATCGCGAGACGCCATTTCCAAAAGTAGAGCCATGGGTAAGTAATAAATTGAGTAATTTATAATCAACTTGAATATCTATATTAATCAATCCGTATTCTGTCTGTACAGTTCATTTTTTGTTCCAAATTTCCTGATAGACATACTGTATATGAACGGATATGCCATTAAAAAAATGTGTCTTGGTGTGTCTGTTTGTATGTCCCGACTTAACTCAAAAACGGCTTGAACGATTCCTATAAAATTTTGTATTCTGGAAGTATAAGTATAAATATAGTTAATGGGCTATAAAAATTGTCAATATTATTTTTACAAATAAAATGAAGTTCAAAAAATTAAATTTACATCAATTCTCAACGGATTCTGATCAAATTATGTAGACTGGAAGCATACATCATACCATAATTGAGAGGCTATAAAATTCTTTAATAATGCATTAGAAATCGTAGATATAGAATAATAATTTTCAACCGATTTTCATGAAAATCATACACGCGAAATAATAGGTTGGGGAAAAAGTATTTTTGCATAATGTAGGTATAAACTTGTTATAAAATTTCTTTGGCTGTATTATTTGTACCTGGCTGGTTTTGGTAACATTAAAAAAGTTACATTATATATTAAAAAAAAAAAAATAGTTTCCGGCTATTTTTCATTTGTTTTTCTGTCTGTAAAAATGAGTGAATCTAATGAAGAAATTCGTTACATTTTAAAATATTAGTACAAAAAAGCAAAAATGCAACTCAAGCAGCGAAAAAATTTGTGATGTTTATGGACCTAATGCAGTGTCAGTAAGAGTAGCACAAAGTTGGTTCAAACTTTTTCAGTCTGGAAATTTTGATGTTAAAAATGCATCTCGCTCTGGTCGCCCTGTTAAAATGGACGCCATTTTTGAAAAAGTGGAGCAAGATCAGTATCAGTAGTTACGATGTAGCTGAAGAAGTGGAAATTGACATAACAGTTTTAACCCATTTGAAGAATGTTGGCTATACCAAAAAGCTCGATATTTGGGTGCCACATGAGCTCAGTGAAAGAAACCTAATGAACCGTGTACTCATTTGCGATTAATTATTGAGGCGTAATGAAAGCGAGCCGTTTTTGAAGAGATTGATAACTGGCGATGAAAAGTGGATCACGTACAAGAACGTGCGAAAAAGGTCGTGGTCAAAGGTCGGCCAGGCTTCACAGACTGTGGCTAAACCTTTTTTTTTTAACGTGGAGAAACCCCTTATTGGTACACATCCGCCCGGGGGGACGACGAGTGGTTATGTGAGACTCCTACTCACTAAAACTCCTCGGTGTACCATCGGCCGCCATAGCGGAACGCCGCGGGAAATGCGGTTGCAATCTGCCGCGTCGCCCCGGTGACTGGCCCCAATCGGGCCCCGGCGCTATAGAGAGACAGTCTGGTACAACCCCGACTGTCTCCCAGACGGCTGAACCAGTGCAATGGGAAGACGGGCCCACCGACCCATCTCCCCTTGGTTCAGCAAGGGCAGAGGAAGGAGGCAAAAAGCGCCCCCCCTTCTACCCAACGTTTACGCTAACCTCTGCTGAGGTAATTGGCATCAGCGGCGCTTTGCCCTTTATGGGCGGAGGCCTGCAGCCAGCTCCTCCCATTTGGTGCCCAGACGGTCTTCCGGCATCGGCACAAACAGCACAGTGGTGCTTTTCAGCACACTGCAGCGCTTTGTGACCGGGCAACCCGCACCGAAAGCATAAGCTTCCCCGGTCGACAGTCGACGGACAGAGCGGGTGCGTGTGACCCACACCCATGCACTTAAAATAGCGCATGGGCCCACCCTCCAGTAGGCGCACACGTGCCGCACTCCACCCGACCAGGAGACGACCTGCCTCCACCAAACTTCTTGCAGCGGTAGCTGGAAGCGATAATTGTAGCGCTCCCATGCCCCTGGTATAGGCTCGTATGGGCCCAGCTCTGATAAGAGCTTGCTCACAACCGGCCTTCGCTGCTGCAGCCGCCACGACCTCATCGACCATAACTGACTCGTCAAGGCCTATTATCTTCACGTTGGCTTTTTTAATGGGCCGGGCCACTGTGGCCACATCTCCTATTAGCTCACGGAGCTGTTGAGCCAGCTTTTCAGCCTGCTCTGATCCCCGCGCACCAGGAATTTCGATAATCCGTGACCCTGATGCAGTGGACCTAAGCGAAATCTCTATTTCCCAATTCGGCCACCTCGATTCGGTCTCGCGCCTTCGTGAGGGCATCCAAGTAAGTCTGTCCCCCCGCCAACGCCTCAGGCTGCAGTGTAATCACAACCCTCGATCTCTTCTTCTTCTTCGGCGTTTTCCCGCCTCTAGCAGGAGCCAATCCCGCGGACGCCGCTGGCGCCTTTGCGAGTTTTTTACATCGGCGACGACGTGTCACCGTCGTCCAAACCTCTTCATTGGACTCCGTAGATACCTGAAGAGGAGCAGGGGCCGGAGCTGTAGGCTCGGCCAACTCCATCCTCAGGGGATGTTCGTCCAAAGGCGCGAAACCAGATCAGCCACTTTAATTTTATTACCCGCAATTTTAGCCCTAGAAGGCTAGGGCGTAGCAGGACCCGAAGCAGTCTGTCTGTCCGCGGCTAGAGGAGGGCGGATCACACTGGCGGGCAGGAGGGCACAAGGCCTCTATGCGGGCGGTAATTACCTCCCCCATTGACTGCCGGAGGGACCGCTCCATCCTCGTCATGTGCTCCGCCATCGCATCCATTACCACCTGCATGAGGGACTCCTGCCCCTGGCTTACCGGCAGCTCTTGCGTCGGTGGCGCAGGCAAAACTTCCACACGACCGCGGAACGAGTAGAGCTCCGCCTTGAGATCATCAATCTCCCGACGGAGCGTCCACGTCTCGCGCCGTAGAACAAGCGTCTCCTGCGCCACCGTATGCGTGAGAGCTGTGGCGGTAACCTCTTGGAGAGTCCACGCCGCCTCCTTCAATTTTTTAACCATCGTACCCATGAGGTTGCCAGATTTCTTGGCAACCTCAAGGATTGCGTTAACCTTTTCCTTTGCGAGGGTCCTTAACCTGTCGGGATCGAGGTGCTCTATGCCTTCAAGGACCCCCACATCGGCAAAGGCCCCAGCCTCATTCGCAGCAATACCAGCTTCATCCACAACGGTATCAGCCACGTCTGCAAAATCACCATCCTCAGCAGAGCTTGTCGACCCAGGAAGGGGACTATCCAGCGGCGCCACACCCATCACGTGCGCTCGCCCTGCAGAGGAGCCCAATTCACGTACTTTGCCCCTACGGGCTGTCGTAAACTTGCTGGGAGGGGTTTCCTCCCGGTCCGTATCAGGCTTCAGCAGCAGGCACCGGCCCTAAGCCAATAGAGTCATCTGTCCAGTGCCTAACGGCGAAGTTATCTAGCGAGGGATTCCGCTCAATCCTCAAAATAGGCAAAACATTCCCTTGTTGTGAAGCCGTAGTTGTCATTTTGTTCGTACAATCGGTTGTCCTTAAACTAGTCCTGGTCGTCTTTTTTGTTCCTGAATCGCGCAAAACTTTATAAATTAGTATTTATAAAATACTTTACTATTTATAAAATAGTCTAAAATTATTATTATTTCTAAAACGTATTTTTATCTAGATATGGTACCTAGATTAATTCTTCATCAAATTCAAGACGTAATCTCAAAACTCATGTTTCCTGTTATTGATTAAAATATTATATTATTGCTACAGTTAGACTTAAGATGCGCCATCTATAAACAGTCCACTTTACTAACATGATAACAGTTATATTGTTATGTAATGCCATAATGTTAAAAAAAATCATATTATCGTTTTGTAAGTAAGCTAGCGTCCTGGCGCTGAAGGAGAAATGTCTTTAATATCTCTGCTGGTGGGGATAACTTAAGTGCCAATTTAGAGTACACTTTCGTGACGCAAAGGGTTAATAATAATGAGGAATATTTGATTTAAATTGCCATTTTTCAATCTATTTGTATAATGTAGATACAAAATATCTAAGTTTCGTAGTTAGTTCGAAAAATATTAAAGTAAATAACGTAAGAAAATAAACAGGTCTAGAAATCGATGCGATCGGGGACGGACTTCAGAATGGCGGTGCGTTGATAATGAAAAAAGGCGGGAAAATGTTATTACACTTCGTGCAATTAGGACCGGCTGACCGCTTATCGGATATGGACGTGTTGGAGGTTCTTTTTTTCGGATATTTCTTCTTTTTTTTTTTGTAACCTAGGTTTGAGCGGTGACTTTAAGGGGGATTGGGTGCAGACCGGCGGCGCTGTTCTGGTGGAGAAGGGCGGGAATTTGCTCCAGCACTTTGTGCAGACTGGTCCCGGTGACCATTTGCACAATTTGGATATACTCAAGGTCTGTGAAATATCCCCTCCGCAGTTTTTCCACTCTTGCTAAGTCTTTATATACTTAATATTATAAAACTTAAGGTATTCTTTGTTTGTTTGTTTGTCTAATCTCTGAAACTACCATTCAAATGTTGAATTATTTCTTTATAAAGATTTATTTAAATGTATACCAATATTATAAAGTGGAAAGATTTGATTTTTTGTTTGTTTTTTTTAAACTACTGGACCGATTTTAAAAACTCTTTCACCTGTATAAAGCTACAGTACGTATCAGCGAGTAACATAGGCTATATTATATTTTGAAAAATTAATTTATCCTCATAAAAATGTCGATAGTTTTACACAAAGTATACAAAATTGCCTACACGGGTGCGCTGGCGATGTTCTTCGTATACAATTAACACGGTTGAAACCGTGGGGCACAGCTAGTAAGTAATAAAATAGCTAACTAAAAGCCCCCACCTTTGCGTATTTGTAAATAAACGCCCTAATAGTTAATATATCAATAAATTATAATAAGGTTTTAGTATCGCTATGTGCTGTAGTATTCTTGAGTTAATAAAAGCGTTTAATATACTATATCATCACGCTTGAGATTCTAAGGTGCGAAGCGATAACGTGAAATAAACTCGCAAACTAGACAAGTACGCGAAGTAAGAACAATCGCGCTACACTTGTAACATCGTAAGGAGGGAACAGTAGCCATCAATCATTGATGTACTCTATAAGCACTGTTAATAATACTTTTAGAAAAATACAAAAAAATAGTTTTGTACTAACTGTTAACCGATTTTGATGAAATTTTGTACATATACAGGGTGTCCCGTAAGGAATGGACCAACGCTATGAAGGCGATAGAGGTGACATGATCTAATAGAAACACTAAAATTTATTATCCTAGGCTTAGTAGTTTTAAAGTTATGATTTTTTTTAATGTTATATTGAAATTCTTCTTCTATGAACATGTATCTTTATAATCAAAATGTTATTTTTGCTTAATTATGGGTATAACATCAAAATAAAAGCTAAAACATCTGGAAAAAATAATTGATAAAATGTGCAATGTGTAATGTGTATTACAATATGTAATGAAAGCTGGTGTAAAAAAATAGACTTCTTAGAGCCCGCATATTATTTTTTACAGTTTCAGCCACATGGTTCAGTTTTTGTTATAACACACTCTCATTTGTATTATTACTCATATAGACTGTTTCTTTAAAGTAACCCCATAGGAAATAATCCAAAGGGTTTAGGTCAGACGAGCGTGGTGGCCAAGCTGTAGCACCTCCGCGTCCAATCCATCGATTAGGTGCGACTACATATATACAGGATAGACTTTATAAGAATTGTTATAATTTTCAGCAATTTGGCTTGGAGAATGAATACAAACAAGAGAATACGGATAAGGCACCCGAGGTGAAGGAGTGCGCTGTACGTACACTTTTTTATTTTCACCCCACTCGTATGTTATTTATATTTGAATGGCTTGAACAAGTAATTTTTCGAAAGTTTAACCCTCTATGTAAATACTTTAATGCTTCGATCGTTTGACTTCTGGAACATTCCAGGAGTTCGTGTGCAAATTATTTTAGAGTTGGGCTATAAGTTCGATTCCGTGTCAGCCGGCAGGCCACCTCGTTATGATTATTATTGTTCTATGGGCCAAATACTGAAGACGTGTTTTATACATTGTAATATAAGGAGATAGATATTTTAAATGAACGAAGAGTCCAGTTACCCATCCTTTAAGAATTTCATTGAACCATTTCAAATGTTTTGAAGAGTTCCCTGGCGTATCTTCCAAATTAAAGGTCCAATGCCAATGAAATTAAAATGGGACCACCCTTGAGGTATCCAACGAAAAAATTTATTCAAATTGGTTCATAAACAAAAAAGTTTTGACTGAACATACATAAAAAAATATACATTCGAATTAAGAGTAACCTTCCCATGTTTTGTTGAAGTCAGTTAAAAATATATTTTGTTTTTTATAAGCCGTTATTAAAATTGCTTGTTAACTGGTAGATGTGGACTACTTTGTCTATTTAAAGAATGCAGTTGACAATTTCATACGGATCTTTTATTTTTGACAAATTCTTTTATTTACTTGCCTTGTGACATTATGATACATAAAGTGCATTATTATAGTATTAATTAATTAATTTTTTGGATCATTTTTTTTTTGCTCAAACGAGAGTCGAAGGTGCATACTGAATACATAAACCTGAGTGTAGTTAGAAAGTGTACTAATATGGGTACCGCATACAATTCCATTTTTCCAGACAGAGGCGAAGTCCTAAACCGTGGCGGAGGGCGCTCGCGGATCGCGCACTCGCTCCCATTCACACTATATGGACGGAGAGGCGATGCAAGCAAAGCCGTGTCTAGAATGCTATCCATTGATGTTTTTATGTCTGTTTTAACGGATTCTTGGTGTTGGTTAACTTCAAAGCTTTGTAAAATAGGGCACACAATATAGGGCAATTCACAAAAATGTTTTATTTTTAGATTGACACGTAATTCTATCAAGATTATTAAATATAAAATAAGGTTATTCGGTCATATTGCAAGGAAATTGTTCAAACACATGGTATTCTTGTTATTTAGTTTAAAATTTATTAAAAAGTTGTGGGCAAAGTTCTATTAGTGTATTGAATAAAAAAAAGTCATTCAATAGTTAATCAGGGGATTTCCCGAATAACAGCATAATGTAACCGCTGGGTTTGGATTCTGTATTTTATTTTTCTCCACAAATCGTTTCGGCTACCTTTTTATATCAATACACTGTCCAGATAATCCCAATACGGCTTATTTTAATTCCAGTGTGATGCCAAAACTTTTAAAAACTATAGTGGCTGTATGTATAGACAATTGCCCCATCTTTATAGATAGTACCTACCTAACTAAAAATTTGAAATTTTTTTTTTTTTTTTCTAATTAAGTTATGGCGGGACACCCATAAAAAATATACGTTTAAATTGAGATCCTTTTTGGAAGTCGGTTAACGTCGATTTATATAGCATTCAAATATTTTTTTGGTTTCTCTTGCAACGATTGTAGAAATGCAACTTGGTTAGGCCCTCTGGTGAGGGTTGCAGAAACCCACTGAACGCGAGCAATGCAGAACCGGTATTTGGGGCAATTTTTAGGGGAGGTTATATGCTAAATTGTGATGATATGTTATGTGTGCTCTATTTTTACTCACTTTATATGCTTCCGCATAAAAAAATGTTCGAATAACGCCATTTTCCAGGTTATGTGTTGAGAAGCAGAATTACATATTTGTTAACTTTTTTAGTGTTTGTTAATAATAATACATTTTGCCATGGCGAACTTTAATGTATATTTTTTTTTTAGATTTAACGAATAAGACTGAATTTCCTTTTAAATAAACCAAATTATCGTTAATTATTATTGGAACTGAAATAATTACTTAGTCTAAATTTTCTCGAAAATTACATCTGATTAAAAGTTATTTTTTTAATTTTGTAAAACTTTAAGACTGAAATAAAAAAGTATTTATGAGAAATATCGAATAAAAATATTAAAAGTCTATACAGATGTTATTTTAGACAAACTGTCAATGGATCGTATGTCTTGGTAGTGTTAATTTTTTTTTAATCTTCGGAGGGTAATTGCATTTATGATAGATTAACTCGAAAAATTAAAGTTAAGGTTTTAGAAATATATATAAAGAAATGTAATAAAGTGTATGTTACAGGGAAATTATATTGGGACCATATTATAATAAATATATATGTTTTTTTTTTTAAATAAAAAGTACACATTTCTGTCCTGCTTGATGGAACGTAAGAATAATAAAAACAATATTTTAATACTCGATAAGAAATCAATTAAATATATTTGTTATTATTTTTTCATTTAAATAAGATGTATGCTATAAATAACAATCGCGCTTCCTAAAATAATGAAAATTTAATCCACTCATAACTGCGCAAATAATTTTAGAAACTTTTATGTTCTTATAATTTTCATTAAACATCTTTTTGTATTTTTTCGTATTTTATTTCTAAACCTTATACTAACTCCAACTCTATGGCCTAACATTATAATTAAATAATTTTATTACGTAGGTCTATTATTTTTGAAGTGGAATAGCACTAGTATATCACTAGTCCGTGATATATCACACAATCAACGAATATACCAACAGATAGGAGAGGATATATAATTATTTTTTTCCAACTTTTCATTTTTCGTTTATTCTGATGAAAGGCCACCGTAGCGCTCGTGTGAGTGAAGGGAATACAATATAAAAGCATGTCCGTAGGGATTGAGAAGCCACTCCTTTTTTATTTGTATTATACATACATATATATATAGATATTATTTGTGGTCCTAGTCTGGTCATTTCTGTGCCCCTCCAGAGTCTGCGCCCTGTGCCTGGGCACCACTGGCATAGCCCTGGTTTTACCACACTGTTCGCAATTGCCGAGAGCTCACTGCATTAAATTTACAAGAACCTATCGTAAAATATTTCTATAGGAACTAAGGAAACAAATTATCAAGACAAGTAAAGTCTGATAATATTTTAATTAGAAAGAAAGAGCAAGCATTTATTCGACAATACACCACACAAAACGCACATGTTTAAATAAAAAACAAAAAACAAATTGACAATAAATGAAGTGTTGCATGGGGTCGAATAGGACTGTCTCAACATGTACAACCTCACGGACGAACTAACACAACAACAAATTTAATTAATTAAACTATATAATCGTAACTTAATAATAATATTATTAATTAAATATAATATCTGAGCGACGCGACCGAGGTGTTCTCGGTGTCTGATAAACAAAAAAAAAGTTTTGTTTTGTTGCCCTGGATATCATCGCAAATTTTTACGTTTTTAAGTGCCCAGATTACGAATATATTCATGAAAGTTCTCAATGTGCTCGTATTTTCATAATTTTTGCATACCTTACATTTTGAACAGTTATCGGTTTCTTAAAAATAAAATTTAATTTTCCCGTCATGATTAGGCTGCTGCGCAACTTTTTTTGCGCATACAAACATCACGTGATCTCCATTCTCAGACCCCTTGCTTCACAGGACAGCTGAGATCTCAGTTATTTGACAATATTGAAGTACGTACACGTGAAGCTGGATAAGTTGTTATGGATCAATATATATCACTATTAAATTACACTATCTCCTCAATCATCTAGATAAATTTCCGGATAATTTAGGAAATTATAGAGAGGAACAGGGAGAGCGGCTTCACCAAGAACTAAAAGTGATGGAGGAAAGATATCGGGGTTGATGGGATTGTCACATGATGGCAGATTACTGCTGGTCTTTGAAAAGAGATTGTCCCCTGAAAAATTATAAAAGAAAAGCTCATAAAAGGCGTTTTATGGAAATATAAAATATATTTTTGACATTTTCCTATTTATTTACTTCGATGTATCCTAATTTCTCAAAATATTACTTACATTATAAATATATCTGTTATTTTATTTCTCGATTTTTGATTTTTGTAATGTAAAATGAAAATAAAAAAAATCCGAGCAAATCTAACAAAATCATTGATAGTTTCATGTATTGTGTGCATAAATGGACCCAAAATCATTTTCATATCTAGGGCACCAAACCACTGTAGACCAGTGTAATAATTAAATATCATTCTGCTGGGTAGTTGGAAACGGTTGCTCACGATTGGCCACGACTGGCACACGACGGTAAACTGGCTTAACTTGGCACGCTTAGGTGTTTGTCGTTCGGGAATCAGTTAGTATATAGCGGGGTGGCGGAGTAGGCATTTGTAGCAAGAATATAAACCATACGATAATTTATCGTATCTACATGTACGACAATTGCATACCTTCGTACGAAGTACGATTGTACATGATTATCGTGCGATAATTTAAAAATTCTAAGAATATTAAAAAAATCGTATATAGGGTAGAAGACCGAAGAAGGGAGCTAAAAAATGTCATCCAGATCAGAAGACGGTAAGTACGACAAATTCTACGTTGTTGTTACGTCCACGTCGTTCAAAAATCAAAAGTTTAATGTTTGTTTGATGTTAACACAATAACTTTATATTCATTACAAACACTATGCGAGGACTTAATTAGGTAGAGCAAGAGACATAAAACAACTTAACAAAGACACACAAAAAATGAGACTTTTAATAATAATATGCGACCGTGTATCGTGCCGTCCGCGTCGGATTGCGTCACCGTAAGGCGAGTATAAATGTTCCTTCGTTCCTTGGTAACCGTGCTCAGTGAGTCTGAGCTATATAACATATAATTTACTTATTCCGGAAGTCTGAGCTATCTGAGTTCTCAGTATAAGTATGTAGCTAAATCGTGCCGGGCGCCCCGGGCGGCGTCTTACCATAGCGTCCCTACAGCTGGCACTAGTTGTCCCCGGTAGTAAATGTTCTGTGCTAGTTGTGCTACCAGTAGAGTCCCGCGCATCTTCAACGTTTGCGCGGGATTTTACGCCATTGTTAAGTTCGGTGTCGTTATAAGTGTCAATAGTTCTGTTTTGTGGCGAGTGCGCTACGAATAGGTCGCGTCTCGCAGCGGCGTGGCGGCGGCGCAACGAATCGTTGGCATTTCCCCCGTCAATGTCACTCCTCGCATCACCGCGATAAGTAGTATCGCCGAATGGAGACATGTTAATAGAGTTGTTATAGAATTAAGTGGCAGGACGATGATATCGCCGCGATAAACTCGCTCGTGGAAGAGTGGCCTATCGCTGCTGCGCTTCGGTTTGGGGCGCAACCACCATAAAGCTTGCTTGCAGGCTAGCTTGATGGATGTCAGGCGACGGTTCGCCGTTATTTGGATTGTAATTTGCTTACTGTCATCTGCAGTGTTGTCTACGGTCCCTTGTGTAGAAACTGGATATGAATCGAGTGATCACGAAATTTGACGCGCATAAAATACTACGACCTGCTTTTCACCATACACGGTGAACGCGACACATTCGAGTTGTATAACCCTACCGCCCCGCTATCTCCATTTCCTCGTTCATTACTCAGCAGGTGAGGTTGGCGTTGATGTCTCAAGACATGATGCTATTTAGTAAAGTCCTTTACATCCCGAAAATGAATTTAATTAATTCATCTTTGATAATTTAAGCGCAAATTAGTCATCTCTTGTTTTAGACACAGTAAGATCAATACAAGTTTTCTAGGTAATTGTTTTTGTTAGGTTTTACAATAAACTTCCTAAGGACATTACAGATTTATCGGAGGATAGGTTTAAGGGCCATTTCAAGCAGGGTTCACTGTAAAAAGGTTATGGGGAGAATGTTAGTAATGTCTGGAAATGGCTCCCTCTCTGTAAATTCACTCAAAGTAATATAATTATTAACTGTAGGTAAACATTTCAAATTTGGAAAAAATAACACGTGTGCAGTTCTTCGCACGCAGTAGAAGTAAAAGTGTCAGAAAACATAACACTATGTTCTTTAAAATATCTTTTTAAAAATCCGAAATCAGTGTGACTCGAACTATCGACCACTCGTACTATAAATACAACAGTGCGTACAAACCTGGTTGTCACACCGCTAAGCCATGATGATCATAGTCGTGAAAATTAGGATTTGCATTAACCGCGTATAAGGTATTTTCATCTCGTTCTGTCGCAGGTTAAATCCTATAGATGTATGTGTTTGTCTCTGTTTAGGGTCGCTTTTTCGTTTCATCATGTTTCAAATCACAACGGTACTAAAGATTCACTTCAAGAAACATGAAAAACAAGACAGTTTTCTGCCGTTTCTTCTCCATGACTGGGATGTTTTCTGTCCTGTGTTTTGACATTAAGTGCCTTCTCAGGGCTTATGAGACAAACATCTTAGCATTCCATGGATTCACCGTGCGGGTACCGGGTCCCTCGTGTGGCAGACAGAGAGAACACGAGCAGCCCCCGGGACTTGCGACCCAGGTGTAGGCTCAAGAGGCCCCCATATGATGCACATCAGCACTCACCTTGACTGCTCGCGATACCCTCCCTGCCAAGCTAGATTTGGTAAGAGCCTGTTAATGCTGCTTTAGATACCCGTTCTAAAATAGAACTTACTGCAGTTATCGACAGGCCGAGGTCTTTTAGCAAGTTATAGTGAGATTTCGCTGGAATACCTCTCGCTCCCACTTCCACCGCATACAAGTTAACCGCATAGTCGTTTTTGATTAGGTCATTACATAGATCGTAATATTTAGTCATTTTTATTGCGTGGTCTTTAAGTATATTAGTTTCTGATGGTACAGTAAGCTATACACTTGTACTTTACGCTTGAGAATAAAAAAATAAGTCGGGTCTGGATGATGAAACACCCACATCCTCTGGGATTTTATAATGCTTTTCATATGTCCATTAAAATAGTCCAATCAGGTGCAGAACGTAGGATTAAGAAGGGCTTACTTTTAGCATTTACTGTTGAGTCTTCTTTTATAAAACTTTGTCTCCTGTTAGTGTTCAATACTTTGCAAATAAAATTGTGCGTAATCTTATGTGGCTTCATTAGTAACGTATATATTTACGGACAAACACAAACACGGATAAGAAAAAGCACATGGAAAATTATCATGTCATTTAAATGACTAACCTCTGACCATTGCCAAGGTTCATTCTGCGATAAATTTACTTAATATAATAAATAATGTTTACGATAATGTTTTTACTCCTTGTAATTATGTATGTTTCAAATTAAATAGACGTTTAGATGGAATCTGTCATAGGTGTGGTTTTAGACTTTCACATGTTGATATAATAACGAAGTAATTGAAAACTTAAGTGATTAATTAAGTTTATGATAGTGTTATTACCACAATGAATTCTTACAGGTGAGTCCACGTAGATATAAAATTTTCAATTATCTACTTAATTCCTAAGTAAGCACTTGTGTATTTCAATTATGTAATACTTTTCACTGTTTCATACATGAAAATTACCTACTTAAGTTGAACCTTGTGTAATATTTATTAGAGACTAAAATCACAAAAAAATATGATAATTGGTAACTTTTTTTGTCAATCTTTTTCGTGTACTATACGGTTAATGCAGATTTGGAATTCCTACTCTCTACTCTACTTTGGAACTAATAAGAAGTTAATTAATTATATTATTGCCTTCTTGCAGCGCCTGCTCTAGGGGCATGCAACATAGGCATTTGTCTGGTCTGGGGCGCCAAAATTTAGTTATTTCAGATGCAAATATGGTCAAAATATAAATGTGTTAAATACTCTAATTAAAGACATTTCTACTGTATCTTCTGCTCGATTAAATAATTATTTATTTAAGTTGAAATATAAATATTTGAATTTTATTGAAAAATAGCTGTGCCCCGTGGCTTCGCTCACGTGTACTACAGAATGTCCGCGCGAAACTTGCTCCCCGCTCCCGGCTATTATAAAGACAAAAATGCATATTGTGGGTGTTCCTTGGAAGATAGACGTATATTCTTTCAGACTTTTTGTAGGTATTTTTAATGCCTACAAATATGTAGTATTTTTTATTTATTATGTAATTATGTAGTATTATTAATTTTTATTTGTGCGGAATCCTAATTCTTCTTCTAAAATAAAAGTAGCCTAAGTTACTCTTCCTATAAAATCTGCTGTCTACTAGTGAAAGTCCCGTCAAAATCGGTCCAACCGTTTCGGAGATTACCCGGAACAAACAGACAGACAGATAGACAAAAATTTTAAAAATGGTTTTTTTTCATAGGTATCGTATATACTTTCATATGCTTTTAGTAAAAAGCTGTTATCTTGACATTATAAACAGACACATCAATTTTATTAATTGTACATAGATTAAAAAAAAAATCTTTATTGTAAAAATTGATGGGATGTACGGCTACTCTTTGTATGTCGTGTGTCGAGACTAGGGAACCTATCCCATAAAGCATATCCCGATCTATTTAGCCCTTGAAGAAATAAGACAAGCGACTTCTATAGTTTCTGTGAAATAAACTCTAATGTTTATAGAAGTGCGTGTAAATAATATTTTTAAATTACTTTCAGGCAAATAATCCAAGCAGTCGTAATATCTACAATGACAATTATAGCCGAGACCAGAAATGATTGCAACGCGTGCTTCGACGGCGCCTGCTACAGCAAAGCACTGGTCTTCGACAAACAAAAATTATCTGGACAAATAGCAATCGACAAGAAGAAAAATATAGTCTATTTTCATTACGAGGATTCACAATCAATTGATTACACAGCTGGTTTTGATTTAGACGATGTACGGTTTAAAATATTACCTGATATCAGCTTTTCATTTGCTCGAGCCGTGGACCAAAATAACGGCGATTTGTATATAGGAGGTGCTCATGGAATTTTTAAATACAGTGTTATAGCTAATAAGACAACGTTTTTTGCTTTACCCGATAAAACAATATGGCATATGCAGTTCAAAAATAAAATGTTACTACACTGTTTTTATGATAAAAGGACTTTTCACATATGAAAATAATAAATCGAATAGTATTAAACCGTTAGCGAATTATGTTATCGATGATTTTGTAATTAACGGAATTAATGATGTGTACTTTTTGAGTGATTCGAAAGTTTATCGATTAAAAAACGGTGCATCTCAAGTTAGCGTTTTTATTAATGATACGTATTCATTATCATTAGATAATTTCGATGACGTGTATTTTCTTCAAACTGCTAGCAGGGGTTTGTATAAATTGAACAATAAAGCCGATGAATTGATAGAAGTCGGAGCTTTTGATGGCGGTAGGCCTTTCAAATTTGTTTTCGATGCGAATAACAATGTTGTATATTATGATAAAGAGACTGAAAAATTATACTATTTAACACCAAATTTCGGTCGTTGTAAAGTGACTAGAAAATGGGACAGACAACTTAAAAAGAGTCTTGTTTCCAATAGAAAGAATGTTAAGTTTAATGTACAAAGAATTAATTTAGTTTAGATTGTCAATTTTAATTCATTTTGAATAAATTTATTTATTAGTCTTTTCCATAACTTGGTAATTACGAAGACATAACAAAATGAATATTTTGTTCGACTTTGACAGAATTATTTGTTGGAATTATAAATTAAACTTTGCATATTTACCGAACGAAGACTTTGCTCAAATCTGTTATTTTTTTATATAAGTACTGTACTTATAAATTCCAAAGCTGGATTGGCGAGAAAATAAAATAATTTTAAATGGGCGTAAAATGATAATTGGCATAAATAAAGGTTTTTTTTTTGTTATTTATCTAGTAGCTACGTATAATTAGGTTTCCCTCATTCTATTTACTTTTTTTTAATAGCATATAGATAGCTAAAGCTAAAGCCTAAATACAACAATAATTTTCGATCGCCTAATAATTATGTAATCATACCTAAACAATCTTTTAAAATGATTTTCTCATTGTAAATCTCAACAGCTTTTGTCATATACTTACCTGAGTTCTAAATGTATTTTCTGAAATACTTTCTGATTAAACTGTTTCCCGTTGAAATCTGTAATTTGATTCTTAACTACCTTTTAATAGAACGTACTATGTATAATATGTATGTAGGTACGGCAATAGAAAAAGGTTGCGTTAACAAATATATCTATTTTCATACCTTCACACGAATGTTACCGAGGTCTATCTTTATAATTTGGACCGCGCTTCTTCGCTCGGGGTCAGATATTACAATTCTAAACCCGTTGGGGTCAATACCGGCGCGTGAGTCGATTTCAGTGTTTAATGACTAATAGAAAAATACGCGTACGTGTGGATGTTCACTTGTCCAGTTACATAATGGGTAATTATTATGTATACTAGTATGAATATTACATATTATAAAATCAGCGGCCTAATTAGCCTAGTGATCGTAAGCGCGACTGCTATGATCGAGGTCCTGGGTTCGATTCCCTGGTCAAGCAAAGTGTTATTGTGTTTTTCTATGAAATTCTCAGTAGCAACTCGGAGTTTGGCTTTGTGCCCGATTATTGGCAATAGGTTCGCCCCCTATTACATGGGCCCTACAAAACATACACGGCGAACTGTGGGTGTACATTAGTACACTTCTGCCTCACCTTTCGGTGATGGTATGGTATGTTGAAAAGTTTTGTGTATATTTGTTTAAACACGCTGATTTCTTGAACTACCAATCGGATTCGAAAAATTCTTGTTGTATATGATAGCCAGATTCCCGAGGAATAGTATAGTAACATTAACTTACAACTCTTAACCAGTCTTAAATATTGATTTTGGTTAAGTAAGTCGGAAGTGGAAGCTCCTCCGAACTACTTTATCCGCGAGCGCTGGCGTAATGATTAATAATACGTAAATATAATGTTTTACAAATATATTGGTCCTTAGTATATCTAAATAAAGTCCAGATTAGCAAATACCTATCTCTTATACATAAGGCACAATATCTTATTTTGTGATTTATTTTTTGTTGAAGATTAAACATTGATTTATGAGCATTATTTTTAGACATGGCTCATTAATCCTTACGAACAAAAGTTACTTATTAATAACGAGAATTTTATGAAATTAAATTTTGCTGTTTCAAGCATGTTATTTGGACGCACAGTATAGAATATAATGAAAAAAAAAAAAATTACTTAAGCTATACGGGTGCGTGGGCGGTGCAATGTTTGTGGGATAATATTAAACGGGTGAAACCGTGGGGCATACCTAGTAGGGTATAAAATGTTTTTATAAATATCGCGATGGTGGTAAACAAACGTACGATCCGCCTGATGGCGAAGCGGTTATATAAAACTGAAATATCTGTTTGTAATGTCAAATATGTAATTATAACGAAAAACCAATGAATTTATTTTGTCCATTTGTTTGTGTCGACTAATATTGGAAATGGTAGGACCGATTTTGACGGAACTTTCACTGGCATACAGCTGACGTTATAAAGAGAAATTAAAGCTGCTTTTATTTTAGAGGAGAAAAATAATTAGGGTTCCGCGCAAATAAAATAAATTAAAGTAATATTGTCACCAGTACAGCGAGTGCTCCACGCGCACTTTCTGCTACGCCGCGCCGCGCCGCCATCACCGCATAAGAAATTCCACGCGGCCAATGTCGTAGGCATAGCTAGTCTATTATAAAGTTCACTGATCATTAACACGACTTTTAAAATCTTGTTATTGATCTGTATTTTATAAACATAACTCAAACTGCTGAACCAGTTTTTATGACATGTTGTATACAAGAAATATGTCATTCATCAATTAACAGACTTTAAGAGTTGTCTTGCTTGTAATAGTCATTACAAAAACAGAGAAGAGGGAATTAAGTTGTAGAACAGCTCTTATAACAATTCTAAAGTTGCTGAAACTTTCTTTGTTTTATCTAGGAACCATTTGAGCAACATTCCCCTCCCCACATGACCGCCCGCCTCCCACATTATACTGCATAATAAAAATGCACTCGCGTTACTTGATCATTATTTTGCTGCCGAGTTATTTTAAAACTATGATATCTCCTAAGGTATTCATTTAACTCAATTACTGTAAAGGACAATTTTGTTCAAAATGAAATGCTTGTGATGAATAATGTATTTATTTCGATAAGGATTATATTATGCATATAAAAACACCTTCGCAAATAATTAATTATTTTAGAACAAAAACAGCCATATGCTATCGCGGACTTTTTTTAGAACTTTTTAAGAGAAAAAATCCATCATACACGATTGTTGCGTAACTTAAATCATTTACGCAGCGAACGGAATGGAAGCTCTCAAAAGAAATAAATTTTGCCAGTTTTCCAACATTTTTCATTGATGCTCCGCTCCTATTGATCATAGCGTGATGTTGTATAGCCTATAGCCTTCCTTGATAATTGGGCTATACAACACTGAAACATTGTTTCCATTCGAACCAGTAGTTCCTGAGATTAGCGTGTTCAACCAAACAAACAAACTCTTCAGCTTTATAATATTAGTACGGACTAACAATGCGGAAAGCTCGTCTCTGCAACTTCTACTCATATCTAAGCCGATTGCAATGAAATGTGTCATAGAGGTAACCTGGGACCTGGAGAAGTGTATTCCCTCATGAAACGCATTCATGGGCCAGTGTGTTCCTTCCTTCCTACGACATGGAGTCCTTGAAACTTAACTTGAAGAGACATTTGAGCAGACCCATATGACAGCTGCGAGTGACTGAATATGTATTATAGTTATCTCGTAGGAAGCCGATTTTGTTGGATTTTACTGTCTTTTGAAGTGAAATTTCTTTTGGGACGGTGTGATTTGGATTTTATGATACGAAAAAGAGATAGCTATAAATGTATATATAGATTTTACGCTGAGAGGGAATGAGATAGAAAGCGTTTCTATATATTTCGTTTCTCTATCCTTCGTCTATTTTTTATGTACTCGAAATGTATACAAAAAGAGGGAGAGAGAGAGAGAGAGAGAGAGAATTTTCACTTCTACCGCGTGGAACCCACACTCAATATTTTTTTCTCGCTGTAGGTTAAGTGTTATGACCACAATCTCACCTGATCTTAAGTGACGATGTGGCCCAAGATAGTAGCACGCTATGTCTAGTGGAAGACTATTTCAATCTCTCGCGTATATGCCATGGTAGACAGTTAAGATCTTCCGATTCTTTAATTCTCAGTATACCAAGTCATCATACTAATTCCCGGGACCAATCCTTAGCCGTAACAGCAGCACGACTTTGGAGTTCGCTTCCTATCAGCATCCAACCAGCCTATTCTCGTGATTTCTTTAAATATTCGTAGTTATAAGTAGGGTTTATTTAGATCAATTGAATATTGTCTAGATTTTTTTTTTTACTAAATATCATACATACTTTTCTTTTGCTCCCCTGGAAGACTGGTAGAGAATGCTTTTTAGCATTAAGTCCTCCATTTGTACTTTTTTGTGCAATAAAGAATATAATAATAATAATAAGACTGGCTCTCAAGTACAGCTGCCGGAACACACTTATAGGTGCTTAGCGACAGATTTTCAATTTGAAGGTGGTAGTTGACCGGGCGGGCATTAGAATAAACCATTCAACCATGCTATGGGGACGTTTTCCTTCACCAAAAGTTCAGGTTCATTCAAGGGATTCGAACTCACGACGATCGATGCGATGTCAGTACACGTTAACACAGAGCCATTAGGTACAGAGAAACAAAGTACAGAGTAAAAATAAGGTAGTATAAGAAGTACATGGAGACGAAATGTGCAGTTGACGCCAGCTCGGGTATCTCTACATGGTATTTCAGTACGGTATTTCCAGTTAGTAAATTACTGTACTTATGATAACGTTTATTATCTACTAGCGGTTCCTCGCGGCTACGCATGCGTTTAAGCGCAGTAATTATTTTCGTCTCATAGTTACATTTTCAATAATTTTATTGTCTATATTCATAAATTTATAGTTTTGTCTGTACAGTTAATTTTTGTCCAAAATTTCCCGATTGGCATACTATATGAACGACACTGATCACGAATATGCCATTCAAAAATTTTTGATCTCCCTGCCTGTTTGAATTTCCGGATTTAACTAAAAAACGGCTTCGCCGATTCTTATGGAATTTTGTATACGGGATGCTCATGTCATTGGTCAACTGATAGGGTATAAGAAATTTAAATAATACTTTTAGAAATCGTATAAAAATAATTTATATAAAATATATTTTCGTTAATTCTTGACCGATTTTGATGAAATTTGGCACACTGAAAGTATAAGACATTCCATGAATGATGAGCTATGAAATTTTATATATAATACTTTTAGGAAATGTAAAAAATGAATTTCCAAAATTTTTAAATTTCATTAATCTCTAAACCGATTTTGATGATATTTTACACACGGGAAGTACAAGTAATGATATAATTGACGAGCTATAAGAATTGTCACTATTACTTCTAGAATTAAAAAAAGAAGTTTCAAAAATTAATTTTTCATCAATTCTGAACCAAATCTGATCAAATTTTGTAGACGGGAAGCATACATCATACAATATTTGAGAGGCTATAAAAATCTTTAATAATGCATTATATTATTGTAGAATAAATTAATAATTGTCAACCGAATTTGATAAAAATCGTACACGGGAAATGCCACTGCACAATTGATACGTCGTATGAATTATTAGCAATATGAGTAAATATAAAATTAAGAGATATACATAACTACTGCGTAGTAACAAACGCGTGCGGAGCCGCGGGCACACCGCTAGTTTTAAATAATTTTATTGAAAATTATTATAACCCATTAAGCCGATGGTATGTTGTTTTATCTATACTAATATAATATTAGGTCCTTACATATGAAATTAGCGTTTTGTCGTACTGACCACTTTGATCTGAAATATCTACTCTTTGGTTAAGAATTCCAAATTAAAATTTATAAATTCATTTAACTGCTACATTTGAGTTTTCAAAACAGTCATTCATTTGTTTTTTCTTCATTATTTTTTTCTTTCATGTCGCTTATTCCCGCACAATGGAAAACATGAAATATCGGTATATTTACGAGTACGAGTTCTACCGTGGCACCAGTACAGAAACCGAGAGTTTATTGATTCTCGCCCCCATGGTTTTTTAGTAAAGGGATTAATGAACTACCTATGAGATAGCAAAAGTGCATAGATAACAACGATGCATACTTTGATTAATTAAATATATTTTCCAAAAAAAAAAACAATTGACTTTATATTCCTCCCGTACAAAACGCCAAATTCATATGTAAGGACCTAATATTACTAGCTGTGCCCCGCGGTTTCACCCGTATATGATTTAGAAGAAAACACTGATTGATGATTTATAATACTACATACATTAATGACAATATTTTTATCGAACGGCCAGATGGTCACATCGCGGCATCGCACGACTCGTTAGCGCCACTACTACTATAGACATAGACCCGAGCCGAGTCTTGAATTATTTTAATGTTGTATTTATCTCTCAAATTATGCATCAAAATAAAATGGTGTAAAAGACGAAGTTTATCTTTATTATAAACTGTCTTTATGATGAAGTAAGTTTTGTTCGTAAGGATTAATATGCCATTCATAAAAATAATGATCATAAATTAATTTTTAATCTTCAACAAAAAAATTTGCGAAACACCTTATTATGGCTCATGTATAAGAGATAGATATATGCTATCGCTGACTATTTTTATATATACTAATAGCCAATTTTTATTTAGAAGATTGTATTGACGTATCATTAACCATTAAGCCAGCGCATGCGGCTAAAGCAGTTCGTGAGGGCTTCGACTTCCGACTTACGTAACAAAAGTCAATATTTATAGCTAGATAGAAACTGTAGCCTAATGTTATATAACCTATTATATTCCTAGTGAGTCTGGCTATAATATAAAAAACGAATTTTAGAAGAATTTATTTTACCGACTGGTAGTTTCAGAGATTAGCGTGTTTAAACAAAAAACTTTTCCGCTTTATTATATTATTAGTATTAGTATAGATTTACATGTTTTTTTTTTAATGGAATGATTCGTGTAATTTATCACCAAAATGCTCTAGTCCTTACCATTTCAAATTTCAAACTCCACTTCCCTATGAGGCCGTGTCCTAAAAGTGCATAGCCTCTTTAAGCTTAGGAACCTTCAAATGAGGTACTAATATAGTACGGTGACTTTCGAGACATTCCAATTTTAAAGAGTATTTGCTTATGTTGTTAAGTGAGTTCAACCTTTTTTGAATAAAATCGAATTGAGTTTTCAAACATGTGTGAAAATAAAATGTAATTTAAATCACAAGCATTAAGGAGTATTGATATCAACTTTGAAGCAAATCACCGCCAAAATAACTTTCTACCTCTTTTTAACACCGTTAGGGGATGAATTTCAATAAATTACGAAACACGTCTTCAATAAATTCTGTTAAAAAAGGTTTATACAAAATTTGAAGTAGATTTGGACCAAGGAATCACGTTGTCCCATACAAACTTTGCCCGCCTTTTTCAACCCCTTAAGGGTAGAATTTCGGAAAATCCTTTCTTAACGAATGCCTTCGTCATACAAAGAACACACCCTCCAAGTTTCAGGTCTCTACGATTAGCGGTTTAGGCTGTGCGTTGATCCGTCAGTCATTCAGGACAAAGCATTTTATATATATATAGATTAATACTTACTACTTATAAAATATACCTCTTTGACCGAATATGATCTGTAGACATTTATTTTTAATCTTAAAATAGCCTATATTTCATACTCACAAGTTCGAATAAAGCTGGGTACATATAGTTCCCGTATAAGCCAAAGGGATCAAGCTAAACATTTTTCAAGATATTCTATTATTAGAAACCTTCTTTGGAATTGATATATAAAAATACGAAATACATAGTACATACTTAAACTAGACAACGCGTAGTTTTTTTAAATTTTATTAATGGTTATAATTTTAACTCAAGTTTAGTGAAATGAGGCTTTTATATTGCTATTACCCAGAGGACCTCTCTTGTCGTGAATTTGTAAGAGTTTATTTGTATTTTGGACTATTTCCCAGTAACTTGGTACACACTATTTTTATTATGATAAAGTACGGGTGAGCTATAACAGGTTAAATAAGAAACCTCTTCCACCTGTTACTGTTCCAGATAAACAAAATAACAGCCTGTTATATGACGCTGTCTCTTTCTATTACCATAATTGGATAGGATACAGAGAGCTTTTTCAAAGTCATATTTATTTTTAAGGTATCTCTCACTAAAAAACTAAATTGTTTTAAGCTTGAATAGAGTAGAGCATGTTCTAAGTTGAAATAGTTTATTTTGTGTCACACATAAGTATGCGGAACAGATGCATAGTAATAATGACATTTTATATATAGACGCGTCATACGCCTACACCATTGCATTAAAAACAGCTCAATTTATTTATACATAGACTCTATAAGTAATGCTTCAAGTTAAACAGTACGCAAAAAATAAAAAGAATATGAAAACATATAGATGCCATATTTGTTGTTAGAAAGTAATGAATATATACATACTTTGAGCTATATTGACGTGCAATCGCGACAATGTATAATACGTGACTAAAAGAAGAAAGAATGTAATTACCAATTACCTGACTTTAGTATTGCCAAAATAGTACGCCGGTAACGCATCTACACTTATAAAAACATCTTAGCATAGTAACTCCTTTTTTAGTTTACAGATACTCAAACCAAACTCTTTTTTTAAACTGTTCCGATAAATACCAAAGTTTGATGCAATGCATCCATTTTAGTGGCGTAGTTAGGAATGGATGGGTGGATGGTGTCCCCCAGGTATTACCCGTTCAGAGACTACGCTTACACAAACCATCACACTGTTTTTTAACCACAAAAGGTAGTCCATCTGGAAGGCTATATTATACCTTTATGCTCTAAAGAAGCGTGATTTGTCGTCCCGTGTGCTAATTTTATGTAAAGCTGAAGTGCTTGCCTTTTATTAACCAATTATAATTGGTAATTGGCGATCATGGTGCATTGGGGGCGTGGTGTAGACTTGTTTGAATAAAGTTAACACGGGTGAAACCTAGTAATATAGAATAGATAACGCTCGTGTGGCCTAACCTTTACAGCATATTTACGATGCGAGATTCAGGCCAAATAGTACAATGGATTCTCTTGGATAGACGCCAGGCCATTTTATATTTTGCGTTATACGTTTCACTGTTCGATAGAAATATTTTATTTTTATTATAATAATATGTAAGTTACATTCACCTGTTTAAGTGATTTTCTACCGGCCGGGTAAGACTTTAAACTTTGGAAAGTACATATTAGTCCATTGAAAAGTTACATTTAGGATTGCGTTTTTCAGACGACGCAATTTTATTTTTTGATGTGTTGGGGGGTTTTGTATAAGCTTAAGTTCAAGTTTGTAGGGTCGTCACTCTTGTACCCCGGCCGTCATCTTGGAAAAAGGAGTAAAAAGGGTTTTCTAGCAACCCTACAGAAAATTTTATAAGTCATTATTTGTAGTAAATTAAATTGTCTACAACTTTATTCTTATTACTTTGTAGAAGAACTATTGCAAAGGGAGGATCCTCCGACCAGACGGCCGCTGCGGCTTTTACAGCTTCACCGGACTTGGCCCAACGGTTGTAGTCGGGTTCTTGTATATATACTTAACGATTGAGTTAATTTCTATAGCGCAATGTAGGATAGTAGGATGCGTCGTATGTGGTTCGATAGATGTCGCTATGTAGATGTCGCTACATCACTCCCCTCCGAGACCGGAGGTCGATAGCAGGTTGAGGTTGCTTGCCGGGCCAGTGGAATGATCCAGTGTGTCGGAACCAGATGCCGCATAGTTCACGGTGAGTTTGAACTTATCTGCGGTGATGCCCCAGTGAGTCGGGGTGATGCTGCAAGAATGCTCCAGTGAGTCGGAGTGTTGCAGTGCTGTATAGTGGCTGGCTGCTGCGTCGACCAGGAGAGAAGTGCGTCTCTGCTTGCTGACCGGCCGAAGTGCAGTGTGCTGTGCCAAGGTTGCTGAGAAGGCTGTGGGTGATGACCAGGAATACGCGTCCGCTGCATGCTGGTGGTCAGGATACCCCCGTAGTAGCCGTGGATGCTGGCTGGCTGTATGACTCGCTGATCGAAAGCTTGTGGAAGTGATGATGACGTCACGATGTAGCTGTGCGAAGAAGGTTGCGCTGACGTTCATGCTCGGGGTCACCAGTGTAGAAGAACTATTGCAAAGGGAGAATCCTCCGATCAGACGGGTGTTATGTCTGGCGGGCAGCTGCCCAACGGTTGTAGTCGGGTTATTGTATATATACTCAACGATTGAGTTAATTTCTATAGCGCAATGTAGGATAGTAGGATGCGTCGTATGTGGTTCGATAGATGTCGCTATGTAGATGTCGCTACAACTTCTTATCGGAAAATGGAAAATAAAATAGTTATATAGAAAATAACTGAAATTTTTTGAACTAATTTTCTTTTGAGTGTTATAACATTTTCCTGGTCATTTTACAATAAAATGACATCAGGGCAATCTTAAAGAGTGTTTTTTTTAACAAATAACTCCACTACAAATTTGTTTCATTTCCTTAATTTATCTGGGTTTTACAGAGCTCCGAAGTTGGCCAGGTTCTTGCATACTCTTAAGAATACGATGAAAACGAACCTTTAGAGCTTAGTTTTCTATTATATATTTTTTATTCATATAATTTATCATTTTATGAACATTCCTAAGTTATTATTAATTTATTATCGACCCTTCCCCCCCTCCGCAAAACTCTCATCGGTCATCATTGGTTTTTACAATAATTACTCATCAGAGTGCACATTTACAAGAATCCGAAGCAGGTAGGAAAGGCCCAAGTTACCTCTTGGGGACAAATGAACATCTGCCTACTATTACTGTTATTATTATAATTTGTCCTAGGAGGTATAGCTGTTTCTTCCTCCTCTTACAGTATCTTAAAAAAAACCTATCTAAATATTTAAACCTGGAATGTCAAACATTATCTAAATACAAAATTTCATCCAAATCGTCGGAGTCGTTTCCAAGAAACCAATAACAATGCATTGCAATGCCCACATCTTTTTCAAAAAAATGCGCGTGTGCCACCCATTTTGTCGGGAAAACTTAAATTGGCGGTAAAACCAGTAATTCAATGATTACTTAGTTATTTGGTATGGTATATATATATATATATATATAACTTATATCGATGTGTTTGTTATTAATTATACTAATCAATTTTTAAATAGGCATTACAAATCAAACTTTCTATAATTTTCATTCTACCCTACAAATAGAGCGAGCAAATATTAATTACAATATTAATAAGTGAGAATTTACTATTAAATTTACAATTTCTATATTCAAAAATCTGTAGTTCTGTATGTATATGTATGTTTTTAAATTTCCCGATTGATTTGTATTATAGAAGACAATGATCACGAATATAAGATTTTTTTTTAAATCATAATTTGTCGGCTTGTTTGTGTATTTAGATATAACTGGTAAAAACATTTTAATCGATTTTTTTACAAATTTTGCACGCGTGAAGTATATGTCATTGCTCAAGTGATAGGTTATAAGATTCCGCGAGTTGACGGTATGTTTAAAAAGTAAAGTAAATCATTGAGTAATATTGATCTTTATATAAAATGCCTAAAACAATACAAATCTGGAAAAAGTAATTGTTTATTTATTTCATTTTCCCTTTGGAAAATTAATATTCACGTGATTTGAAATGCCGATTAGAAAATGTGACGTCAGCATTCAGGAAATATGAATGTTAGTTGTCAAACTTGTGACTGTTATCATAGAAAATGATATAAAACGAATGATGACGTAATGGGTCCATAATGCATCGTTTTGTGGCGTTACTTTTTATTTAAATTAAAACATTTCTTTAAATCACTTCTTATGCTGTATTAATGAAAAAAATAATAATCATAGGTGTTATTTACAACATATAAAGTGTTTAAAACAATTTTCCACAAACTGTCAACTCCCGGATTGTCGAAACTTGTAGAAATCGTAAAAAATATGTTTTCTTTTATTCATTCTCAACGGAAAATATATGAAATTTCTCAATTTATAAAGTATAATAATTGTCAAAATGCAATATGGAGTACAAATAAAATCACGTAATGAAATAATGACTGCGTAATAAACACGTGCGGAGCCGCGGGATCACCGCTAGTAATTTACAATATTATTCATACCCTCCGGTGACGTGGTTCGGCAAAAAGATCCGCCAGACAGTATTTATAGGTTTCAAAGTAAGTAACGTCACGCGCGAAACATAGCCGACGATAATATTATTGTGTAAAAAACATATTTGTGTTTCACCAAACAGAAGTAAAAAAAAACAAATGATAGCGTCCATACCTGATAACTTTTGTTTAGTGATAACTAATGTTTTGTTTTTGTACTTTTTATTGCCTCTGTTTTATTGTTTATTGGACATAAATAACGTTTGGTAACTTATGTTTTTCTGTTCAGAATAGCCACGGTGAAAACATCACGCTATGTTACTCTGTATAGTAGAAGTAGAGATGAATAAATTATATAATACTAGCTGTGCCCCACGGTTTCACCCGTTTTAATTGTGTACGACAAATATCGCCAACGCACCCGTGTAGGCAATTTTTTATACTTTATGTAAATCTATCGACATTTTTATGAGTAATAAATTAATTTTTAAAATTATAATTTAGCCTATGTTACTCGCTGATACTGTAGCTTTATATTGGTGAAAGAATTTTGAAAATCGGTCCGGTATGTTTTGAGTTTATTCATTACAAACAAAAACAAGAACTCAAATCTTTCCTCTATAGAATATTGGCATAGATAAAAAATAACCTATTTTAACATTGTATTTTTTTGTTGGTATTCGTACTTCGTCTGTATGTTTTTCATATTATTGCAATAAGCAGGGAGATGGGCAGCGAGACGTCAATCAGGAATACTGTTTACCTACAATTCGATAAAGCTATCGAATTCGGTCAAGCGACCGAGAGCCTCTTCGAGCCGGTCGTTGCTTACTTGTAAGGTGCGTGCGGTCACAAAGCACACCTGTTGCTATATGTATATCGCTCAGTCAATAGTGCGGGTCAATAGTACGATTACTAGGCCATTAATACGGATTCCACACGATTATCCGACATATCATATTGTCTTATTAACTGAATTCAACAAAAGACGCGAGGTTACTGAATTCCAGTGAATTTTTTTTATGGATCTTTATCTATAACTTCTTTGTTTATAAACCGATCTGAATGATTCTTTTTTGTTAGATAGGGTGTAACTCAAGGGTATTTTCTTTTTAGTTCCATTGGAACTGGACCTTCAGTTTCTAATATACACAAGGAAACTCTTCAAAATCATCGAAGTTCGTTTTCTTTTTGGTTATAAATTGTCTTGTAACAATGCTAAATATCATTACGACGGGTTCAGAACTTGAGTTGTGAAAATGTAACAAAAATAAACGAACAAGATCTATCTTCGAATCTATCTATATAAATAAATATGTAGTTGGTTCAATGTAATGTTTTTACAATTATGTGATAGATTTCTGTTATAAAGGCCAATGGATCACGAATAGACAATGTCTGTCTGTCTGTTTGTATGTCTGGGTTTAACTCAAAAACAGTTTGACCGGTTTTTTGAAATAAAATATTGCACAAGGGAAGGAAATATCCGTTCCTCACCTGATAGGCTATAAAATTATTAATAATACACACAGAACTCTAAAATATGAGTAAAAATTAAATGATGCGACGAAAACAGTTACGTGTAATAATCTAGTCGCATTTTATTCGTACTTCGTACGCTAAAACTGGGTATAGCGAACTCGTAAGTTTTCGATTTCCTTTAGAAAATGACCGTTCGATAAGAATTCGGCAAAACTGTGTCTTTTAGTACAAATTTTACAAAATTTATTACCACTGTCAACCCGTTGGGTCCGATATCAGACAAATACAGAGCAAAGACGTGCTCCTAATAAGTTAAAAGTGTGCTTACTACAGACACTGTGCAAACTTACTATACGTGTATTCAATTTAAACTAAGTAAAGCGAAGATCAAATCAACGCGTTCGACTTGCGGTCGCTGTGGCGAACTAACTTGCGTGCAAGCGTCATTCACACCAAGTACCCGATCTACGCGTTCATTTGTCCGAGTCTGACGAAAAATGTACGACGGGTTCGTGGTGCAATGGTGGTAATACAAATACAATTGTTTAACTTGATCGCTACCGTGCACGCCGCGCCATCGCGACCGCAAGCTGAACGCGTTGGTTTGTACGAACCTTTAAGGTTTTCGAGTTTCAACATGCGGAGCGCTGGATCGCATGTGAGACACTTGTTGATGCTTGGATGATAGATTATGTTATATGAGACCCTAGTCAAGTTAACTTTTTACAATCGTTAACCCTAATAGAAGACGAAAAAGTTTAGGCAATTGCCATATCTCAGCGTTTTCGTTGATTTTTCCTGTGGTGATCGTTGTGACCCTAGATGGTAACATGCTAAGCTTATTGGGGGGGCAGCTGAGAGATTTACAAATTGAGGGTGGTAGCGGACCAAGCGAGCATTGGAAGATTCCTTCGAGCTATAGTTTCATCACGATATTTTCCTTCACCGAAAGCTCAGTGTCATTCTAAGGATTCGAACCACGAATACAAACGTAGCAGTGAGCGAATGATAGCAGGATAAAAAAAGCTGCGCATGTGTCGACATGTATAAATAAAATACTCATTATGTCTGTTCCTTTTTAAAATGATTGACTAACAATGACAACATTTTTTTTAAACGCCATTAAGTGACAATGTATATATTCCCACATTAATAAAATATGCATTAAAATGAAGATTCGTTCACACTAAACAGTATGCTCGTTCGTTTTGTATGTTGTGACTATGCCTCTTGTATTGCAGCTGTTCATAGGCGACAGTAACCATTTAACGACTATGTAAGCAGCCTGACCGTTAACAGCCGATTTGTTCATTCAAAAAAAAAAAAAAAACGACTATCTACGCACGTAAAAAGTTATAGTTTTTTGGCGCAACAAAACCAAAATAACTCTAAAAATTGCATTCAACGTGCCGATAATATGATCCCAACAAAAATATGAT
Source organism: Saturnia japonica (assembly GCA_033032175.1). Taxonomy (NCBI): domain Eukaryota; kingdom Metazoa; phylum Arthropoda; class Insecta; order Lepidoptera; family Saturniidae; genus Saturnia; species Saturnia japonica. Next base: position 4,003,734 of record CM065330.1, read on the forward strand.
GTAAAAAACGGGCCAAATCTCGATTGAGATGAAATTGTGTATCTATAACAAGTAGTGACATCTCATAAATAACCTAGTCTATGATAATAAAAGAAACGAGTAATTTTGACTAAAATTCCTAATTTTATTAAATTCATGCATTAAAAATGCAAGGTTCGTTCACACTAAATCAGTATGCTCGTTCGTTTTTGCCGTATGTTGTGAACTATGCCTTGTATTGCAGCTGTTCATAGGCGACAGTTTAACCATTAAGACTTATGAATTAAGCAGCCTGACCGTTAACAGTTGATTGTTAATTTCATTAAATATTTTAAAAAAGACATCAATGCGCACAAGGTAAAAAGTTATAGATAAAATTTTGGCAGCAACAAGATACATCAAAATTTAACTCAAAATATTGTCATTCAACAGTAGGTTCGAATAATATTGATCCAACAAAAATATGCATGTTAAAAAACGGGCCAATTAATTTTCTCGATTGAGATTGAAAGGTTGTGTATCTAATAACAAGGTTGAAGTGGAGGAAACATTCTTCATAAGAGTATCACTAAGATCTAATGATAATAAAAGAAACGAGTAATTTTGACTAAAATCTGACCTATATTTTACACATTAAATTCCATTCTTTAGAAATCTATTGTGCCTAATTTAATATATGAACTTATACCATTTCAATTAATGAGAGACAATAAGGTTAGTGAAATTTTATATGAATTTAGCAATCAATGATAATAATGTAGATTCTTTTTACAAACTTTTTTTAACCTCGTATACATAGATTAATGATTGGTTTCCGCTGGCGCTACAACTGGATACCGCGCTACCTACAAATAATAGCTTCTAGAATACGGCAATTTAATATCGTAGTGTTTACTGACTATTCGAAATAAAGTTTGACATCATGGTAGTATTGTTTGTATCATACTGACTCGAGTACGCCGATGCGCGGCGTAGTTTTGATTGCCGGATTGTTATAGCATGCTGGCGGTATCTGGTTGAAGCGCCAGCGGGAAACCTATAATATCATTAACCTATTATAATATTTTATAAATTGTATAGATAAACATTCTTTTAATTTGATTAAATTACATTAACAAATTATTAATTAATAATGAATTATTATAATTTACTTACTTTTAAACAATGAAACATAATAAAAGGATTTCTTTTATACAACAAAAGGTGGCTAGCAAGCATACGGCCCGTCTGATGGTAAGCGGCTACCGTAGCATATGGACGCCTGTAATACCATAGGTATCACCAGCGCGTTGCTGACAATTAACCTTGACTTTGGGATCTGGTAACCCTATGTACCTCAGAAACACAACACAAGGTTATTATTTGGCAGCGATCTTTTGTAGGGTGGAAATGTTCCACCAGTCGGACTGCCCCAAGTACAGAAAAATCTCCAAAGAAATTCCTGTATGACCCTACCTCTCTATAAAATGAATTTACATTCTCATTCTTGATGGCTAAGTTTATCATGTCGCACTTCCGTTACGTGACGGATGTGCAGTTCTCATTTTTACCCTGTACTAAATATTCCAAAAGAATTATAAAAAAAAATCCTTGGCGTAAAGATGAAGTATTAATACTAGAAAAGAACCTTTAACTTTAATTGACCTGCCGTTTATCTATATATCAGCTGACAGCCCTAAGCGAGTGAGGTCGATAACGCGCGCGTTCCGAATTACAATTCACAGACACTATTGTCTATAAAAGCGATGCGCTCACGCAGGACATAAAGCGAAAGTCAACGAAAATGAAGGTGATTACACGTTTTTTTTTGGTGTCGATTTTATGTGTTTGTGTTTCGTGTTTTTTAAAAGTTAAATACGTCTTTTGTCGTGTTTAGTAGAGAGTAAAATTGAGAGCTGCGTGCGCATCATGTAACGGAAGTGTCACGTCATGAAGTTAGCAATCAATGATAATAATGTAAATTTACTTTATTAACTTTTATTTCTAAAATGATGTAAAAATAATTTTGTTGTATAGATAAAAATGATTTAAACAATTTAAAATTATTTAAATTTGTAAAAATCAATTAGATCAAAATAATGTTTATTTATACACAGGTAAATTAATTTTTACAGAAGTTATGTAAAAGTCAGTAAAAATTAATTTACTTAGATGCATTATTATCATTCATGGCTCACTAATTTTATCATGATGTTGGCTCGCGAGATGATATGTACATCAATATCAGCTGTTCCGTTACCATAATATAAGCTATCGTTTAGTTTTGAATTAAATGGCCGTGTGTGAAATTGGTTCCCCTTAATTACTATTCCCATTTCCGGATTATTTTCTATTGTGCTGCAAAATATTTGCTAGGTGGCTGATGCTATATCAATAACCGATATGATTGAATGATGATGAGGTAATGTGTCTTTGCAGGATCTGCTATTTCTGGTGACCCTGGTGATAAGCGGAGTGGTGACAGAACCACCAGCTCCGTACGCGCCGAGCGGCTGGAGGCCCAGCGGACCGGCCTTCGAACTACCAACAAGAGGACAGGTTTGAATTTCAAATTGATATTTAATAGCCATTTTTTCCTATTATTTCATATTGTACCTAGTACGTATTTATTTTAAACTGTTTTTGTAGAAAGGGGATACTTCAAGGGTGGTCCCATTTTAATTTCATTGATATTAGATCTTCGATTTCGAATAGACACCAGATAACTCATCAAAACCATTAAATTTGGTTTCCTTTTTAGTCAAAAATTGTCTTGTAACTAAATAAATCTCTAAAGTTTGTATTGTCTGCATAAAAGTCTATATAGGTAAAATTAAATCGAAAACATTATGTATATTAAAAACATCATAAATTCCAAATAAATCATTAAAATATTGGTTTACGAGAGACCGATAAAAATAGACCGTTGGCCTATTTTTTCCATATAAACGTCAAATACTAATATCAGTTTCCCATGGAAAACAGTTACCCTTCATACAGTTTCCTTGTAACTAGGAAGGTCAATGACATTTAGGGTTGATAATATTATTGAATTAAATATGGAAAAATATGGTACAATACTATGTAATGCGAGAAAACCGACCGCACCTTTGTCCTCGTTAATTACTAAGAAAAGTTATTACTAGTGTACTTAGTTATAAATTAGTGTAGCTTAAAGTAGTGAAAGAATTTTTAGAAGCGGATTAGTAGTAGTTGGTATTCTACAAAAAGTACTTAAAACTTACGTCATTATAAGTTGTATAGATAGTACGTTTGGGATCCATATAGGCCCTATTTATTTATTTATTCTGGATCAACAAGAGAAAACAAATTAATTATACACAAAATCTACAGATAATGGGCACAACATTTTAAAATACTATAGTTATAATTAAAAAACTAAAATAAATAATGGACCTCATCCACAGCCTACAAAAAATCAGGAGTATTTGCCACCGGTTGAGCCCCGCAACCCAGGTATACCGAATCCAGAGTACGGAACTCCCGATGACGTGTCTGTCCAAGGATTACCCACTCAGGAACAACAGCCCATTTTCCTGACTTCGCCTATCAATGGCCAACAGTACCAAGGACTAGACTTCCATTCCGATATTAAGAATTTAGATGAAAACCTAAGGCAGGTGCAGGTAAGAAACAATCTTATTTATAGCTAAGAGTAGATGAAATAATATAAATTTTTTCTTAAAAGTTTTTTTTCCTGGCAACGCAATATTTCTGTTAATTCTCCATCAAAATTAAAGATTAAGACATAATTTTAAAGCTTATAATAATCCCCACTATTGACGACACGTACACAAATAGTTTAAAATTATAGTCTTCATAAACAAATCGAATCAAAAATTCTCATTAAATTGCATACCTTTCTGTGCACATTATACCTAATAAGTATTAAAAAAAATATGGTATTCTTAATGAAAATATATTCAACTAACATGTATAAGGCGCAAATATATGGTGCAAGTATAAATGTCTTAAATTATGTTTCAGTATCAACAACAGCAAGAAATATACCGTCAATTCCAAAGGCTGAGACAATTAGAAGCCGCCCAGCCTAATCACAAAGCTAATAATCTGCCTTCGCCGCAGAACCCTAGACAATTTGCCTCGAGACCGGTCACACCGAAATCTACTACACTAAAGCAAGAGCCAACTACAACAGAAGCAGCTCCTAAACAAGTAACAGAGCCCAATTTGAATGAACGTGAGATCTTGGAAGATGAAGGAGCTTCAGCTAAATTGAGATCAACAACATCAGTTGAAATTACAAAGCAAAATATTCAACAGTATCCCGGAGAACTTTTCCTTAGCTCTTTACCACAATTGCAGTTGCAACCTCAATTCGTACCTTTGCAGCAAATTAGGGCAAATTATGCAGAAGCCGTCGCAGTTGCTCCTAAGCAAATTGGTTTTGATGCCCCAGCTCATTTTGCCGCTTTACCTTCAGTTTTGACACAACAACAGGCTGGCAATCAACCTTTGCTGCAGAACCCACAATTATTAATAGGCGAACAGCCAGCAGTTAAAGGTTATGCCAGTCCACAACCTGCAGCTCAATATCAACCAGCTACATCTTATCAACCACAGCCTCAGTATCAACAACCTATCGCTTTCCAACCTCAACCTGTCGAACAGAGCTACTTATCGCCTACTCGAGATGCTTTTGAAGTTCAGCAACCTGTACCTCAATACCAACCAGTAAATATGTATCAAACTCAAATACAAGCACAACCAGTTTTATTACAGCCACAGCAACTTAACCAACAACCATCTCAAGTTGGCCAGGCCAGACCTAAAGACGGTTATGGTCGTGATAATGATCAAAAAAATGAGGCAGACAGTGAAGACATCGAAGATTATCAAAATCAGCAACATTTGCAACAAGGCTATCAACCACAGCAACAAATTTATCAACAACCTCAACAAGTATATCAATCACCACAACAAATTTATCAACAACCTCAACAAGTGTATCAACAACCCCAGCAATTATATCAACAACCTCAACAAGTATATCAACAACCTCAGCAATTATATCAACAACCAATATTAGTCCCGCCACAATCCCTCAATCAATACCAGGCTCCTCAGCAGTTATACCCAGCTCAATTAAATAACCAGTATCAATTTGATCAAGGGCAGTATCAAACACTGTTACCTCAAGGAGCTTTGCAACAAAATTACCAAGCACAAGACGCTTTGCAAAGTGGTTTGGACATCAACAATGAGGCGAACGATATAGATCAAACCGAGGACAAGAACAGCGAGGAAGATGATGCATCCAGGACGACCGCCATCGCTAACGCTTTTGGCGCAAGGTCAGATACGTCATACATATAGAATATTAACTATCTCACGTATAGTATATGCAAATATCACATGTAACAATGAGTATTGCCCCTTTGGGTTTGGAATGCTGATGTATTTTAATTTGATACGATTACAAATTATAAATGAACGTTTTGCTTTGCTTGCAACAGTTTTGAAGACCTTATAACCTGTATTTATTATGTAATATTGACTGTGAAAGGGTGATTTGAATTTTTAATGCCTAAGATTGCTTTTTTGTCCTTACATCATTAACGTAATTTAACAATTTTCTCAGTTTCACTCAAGGATATTAAATAATTATTTGAAGAGTTTTTATCTATACTTAAGCTAATATTCAATAACTCAAAGCGACTTCGCTTTGTTCAATTTATTCGAACAGTTAAGCTATGGTATCTACTCACTTTGTTTTTCTTGACATCGTAAATACAGGTGTCTTTAAGCACTGTACGCTTGTATGTAACGTGCTAGTTATATTATCGCTTGAATTTTAACTTCTCATCCAATAAAAGCTATGACACCTAGTTAAAGCTTCATATGATATGAAGTATTTGCTTCTGAAGATAGAGTTGCGGTGTTATTATTTATTATATTTTTATTTACCAGGACTCAACCTCGCGTATTCACGCAATACGGAGCGCCATATCCAGCCCCAAGGGAACAACCTACGAGCTCTTCATATCCTACCACCACAGAATCGCTTGCAGAAGTGAGTGAAACAATTTCTTTTTTTCACTTTAATTTCATCCCGAATTTAGATTAAGAGAGGTAGGGTACAAAGAAATCTCTCTACTTGAGACTGTTCGATTAGTAAAATACTTCCACCGTACAGAAGGTAGAAGTCAAATAACTTTGTGTTGTATTTCGCGGTGAGCTAGGTTTCCAGAGCTCTTTGGGGAAGGGGGTTCAATGTAGGCAATGCGTTAGTGATATAGTCCACAGAGTACTGCTTAATATCAAACAGGCCGCATGCTTGTTTGCCAACTTACTTGTATACAAAAAAGTCGATCCCATGTATGTGGATCCAGGATCAGATAAAGGAATTTATTAATGCGTTCTTGTAAGAATCTACGGTTTATAAAATGTAAAAGTATGATTTTGATATACATATTTTTTGAAGTGGTCTCTTTTAATGACTATCTCTTATTTACATTACCTACTTAAAGCTTTTTTTCCTCTACACCATATACTTTCTATGTGATACGAGATCTCTCTGATCTTTACTCGAAGCAATAATGCCTCCGTGGTAGCGTGTATAGACACCACATCGATCGACGTGATTTCGAAGCCCTGCAATGAACCTGAGCGTTCGTTAAAGGAAAAGATCGTGGTGAAAAATGGGCATGGTGATACGGCAATTCCTAAAGCCTGTCTAGCTACAAGCTTCAAATTGTAAATCTGTCATCAAGCATTTAAAAGTGTGCTCAGAAAGTAGCACTTGATAACCAGTTCACTCTCTAGGCTTAGCGTGTTACAACCTTGTCACTTAAGATCGGGTCGTCATTAAAGCCTAAACCTATAAAGATTAAAAGGAAAATAAATTTACTCTAGCTTAAAAAAAAAATCAGTTTAGTATTCTTAGTTAATTTGCCATGGATTCGTTTTTAAATACAAGAATGAATGACTCTTTATTGTACATTTTGGCCGGACACTAGCGCTACCTGAATGCTATGAGGCATTTTCTTTCAACTAACCAGCGCTACCATGCTAGCACAGTGGAGATAAAGAAAACATAGTACGTAATGCTAATAAGAGAAATTATAAATAACATAGCAGTAAGAATTACTATGTACTTTTCTTTCAGGAAGTGACTGAAAATCCCGACATAGCTGAAGCGGTTGCAGTTTCAAGCGGAATCCGCAAGAGGAATGGCAAATTGAGGTAAAAGTTTGTGTAAAGGCTTAAGGGCAGGCAGATGTGGATTTTTCGGAACCTAGTTTAATGACTCGACGATAGCGCCACCTACCGGATCCTAACATATCTATGAACCATCGTCTCGATAAAGCAAGTGTATTATGTACATATGACGTCAATCGGTCAAGCCCTTTAGAAGTCACACGATCACTAACAGACGCCATACAATATTTTTGTGCATAACATTTACATCCATCATATTTGATAATTAAATAACACAAGGTAAATTGAAAATTCAATAAACTCCCGACGCACGTAACTTATAAGACCATTTCAATGAGCCCAAACACGATATCTCTGTTGTGAGTTGATGAGGAGTTAGGTATCCTACAGATTCCAGATTCTGCTGCAGCATCAGGTCAAGGTTTTATCTAATATCATTGAAGTAACAGAATGCCAAATCTCGACTCAATCAGACCGGTTGAAGATGCTCATATCTATTTAACAATTGGAAAAGAGCTGATGAACTTGAAACGGCTGAACCAATTTAAACTACCGCTAGAAAACCTGCTTTCAAATAAAAAAAACCGCATCCAAATCGCGCAAATTCACCCCTTTAAGAGTTACGGTGTCACAGAGAGACACACTTATATTTATATGTAATTTAGTGATAAGTTTCGTTATTAGTTACCTATACTAAAATAAGGCTCACTTACAATAGTTATAGTACATAACTGCATTTGCAAGTGCATCTTTTTTTAGGGCAATTTTTAATGTTTAATATTATAAAAGCACCCACTTAAAAAAAGGTGTGGACTAATTTGCGTTTTAGGAAAAAAAAAAACTTGAAAAGACTCATTTTTGCGTCGGGGGTTAGAAACAGGAGAGTTATTGGAGTTATATTAAGTAAGACTTATTCGAATATTTCAACATGGAAGTTCTATTCGCATAATAAAAAAATAATGCTGGGAGGGTAGGACACGACAATTGCACCCGACTGGATCGCCACTATCATACACCAGGTGATTCCGGGATTAGTTAGGTTCAGTTATTAAGCGGAATGGCAGGAATTTCTACCCGACTGGGTCGCGATCACCATACAGGCACTGTGCAGTCACTTAGCCACCACATACATAAACATACCATCACGCCTTGTATTCCCCGAAAGGTTAGACAGAGGTGTAGACCCACAATTCGCCGAGTATGTTTTTAGGTCCCATGTAATAGGGGGCGAGCCTATTGCCATTAATCGGGCACGAAGCCAAACCCCGAGCTGCTACTGAGAATTTCATAGGAAAAACCCAATAGCACTTTGCTCGACCTGGGATTCGAACTCAGGACCTCGATCATAGCAGTCGCGCTTACGACCACTAGGCTAACGAGGCCATGCTGCTATAAAAAAGTTTAATTTGTATGTAAAAACAATTTTACAGAATTCGTAATAGAGTTCAATTAGTTATTACGTCTACTTTATGATAAAGTACTCACCTACCTTTTCCGGATTGCTCGAACTTCATGGTTAATGCTTCGCGCCTTACAGACCTAGCGTGAAGTTATGTAACATAAAATCTTTGTCAATAAATGGGCTATAATTTCTTTTTTATCGTTATAGGGTTAGCATTAAGGCATAGTCTGACCTGATTTTAACTGAAGAAGTGGCCAAAGATGATAGCACGCTGAACTAGTAGAAGACTGGCTATCAAGTTCAGCTGTCGGAACATACTTATTGGTGCTTAACGACAGATTTTCAATTTGTCGGTGGTAGATAGCCAGGCGGGCATTGGAAAAAACAAACATACTATTGTTACGTCATAAAGCTTGCTAAAATTCTAAAAGGTTCTTTCAAATCTGATTAGCCGTTCCAGACATAAACGCAGTCAAACAAACAAGCATAAAAAAATAATTTCTTGTGTTTTATGATGTTAACGAATGAACAGATCTCTAGTTAATCCCAAAGAGTTGGAGCTCAAGATTCTAGATTGTCAGTATTCATAATTTTTTTAAATTTCTTTTTCTAATTACAGGAATCGACGTCTCCGTCCAGTTATCGGAGTGGACAGGTCCGGACGTTTGGTGCTGGCAGCTGAATGAGCAATACTAAAAATCAACAGACTTAGTAATTGTACCTATTTATCAAATATCGTAATAAACGTTTATAAATTACGATACCTATAACAAAACTTTTTTTTTAATAATCGACACATTAAGTTCCTTAAATCATTTTCTCTATTTTAGATTATGAAAACGTTATTATTGTTATCAGAAGGAATGCCTCTATTTAGGGTATAGTATAGCCTCACAAAAAAAAAGAATAACTCTCTAAGAAAAGTTTTTTGTTTAATCACGCTAATCTCTGGAACTAGTAGTTGGATTCGAAAAATTCTTTTTATACATTATAGCCAGACTCTCGAGGAATAGTATAGGCTAATTAAGATTAGGCTAAATTCTTAGATACCCTTAAATATTGATTTTTGTTACGTAAGTCGGAAGTCAAGGCCCTCCCGAACTGTTTTATCGGCGTGCGCAAGCGTAATCGTTTATGATACGGAAATACAATGTAGGTTATAGATGGCGTTGTATATGAGTACAGATGGCTGGAGAGACAATTTTCATAGTTCTACTTCTTTTAACGCGTTTAGTAGAGGGCAAAATTGAGAGCGGCGCGCGTATCGACAGAACCGAGACATTCATTCATTTTACAGACTGTTTTTAGTGTAAAAATACTTTAACGGTGTGTAAATAAAGGTTATTTTTATCTATAAACTATTAAATAAAAAATATAGCCCGTAAAATGAGAATACAACTATCATTATTATCACTGATGACTAACTCATCATGGTGCTGGCGCAAAGGACAAAATATTTCGAGTTATTTATGATTTGTTACACCAACGTAGGTTTATCTTCTTACGTGCGTACATAAGTTCAATTTTATCGACAATTTTGTACAAAAGACAAAAGTTGAAATTTTTAGAATTTCAGCTTTAAAAGATTCCACATTATAAATAACACAAAATTAAACACTTAGTACTCCCCTAGTTTTCTTAAATCATCTTCACGAACTATTAGTCAGGGTTGTAAAGTTAGGAAAAGATCGTTTTTTATTACGGAACAATGAACGTCAAACAATTTTTTTTATTTCACTTAAAGTTGATTTCTAAGGTTTTATGACAAGCAAAATAAGACCATAAATACACAATAAAATAGCGAAAAACGTTGGCACACTGGTTATAACAAAAGCATTTTCTCTGAAAAATTGTACGGGAACTTTGAAAACATTTTGTAGCCAATGGAATCTCTGAATGTCTTCGTCGATTTCAGAGGTTACAACTGATACTGCTACAATATTTTTCATATCTTCATGACTGTCAGCAACAGGCGCTTTTAAATCATCAAGATAATATTTTAAAAAACTCTCCTTAAGCCGTTCCGTAGACCTCGTGCAAATAGGAGTTTTTGATTTAGGTCTTTCAATATTCATCATTAAGTCGTCAATTATGGATTTTTCAACTAAATTACATTGAACGCGCTCATTAGTATCAAATGAAAGTTCATTTACAGAAACCTCTTTGTCTGACATAGATTTACTACCTTTGGTTTGAAGACTTTCACCGTCTATTTTCATAGTTATTGGAATATTTGGACGTCTATACTGATCCAAAATATCAATCAATTTCTTTAATTCTTTACTTATTTTCTCAGCCAGTCTCTCTTCTAATTTTTTAATTGACTTATCTAATACTAAAATAAATTTATCCCACATATCAGAAAAATTTGTTGGAGAATTATTTTTTGTCTCCTCTGAATAAAAATTCAGAGGTTCCCTTTGATTTTCCAGCTGCAACTTTAAGGTAGTTTCATTTGGTAAATTTAATGTTCTAAGGTGATTTGTGCTTTTTTCAATGTCAATAGGTTTTGTCAAAATATTTGTACTAAAATCGTTCTGATTATTCATATGCCCATCATCACCTTTATTTTTAACATCCAAGTAAGTTTTAAGTGGATGCTTTATAATTACATCATTTAACTCTTTGTCATTTTTAACAGCCGAACTAGTTGAGGGAGTTGTATCTGCTAATATTTCCATATTTATAACAGTATCACAGAGGGCATCCTTTTGATACAAATTACTTGTCACATATTCGTTGTCCGTAAGATCAGCATTTTTGAGAGGAAATCAATTGTTGAATTTGAAGTTACTGTGATATCAGAACTTAATTTCGACCTATTTAAATCAGAACTTGTTCTTGCATTAAAATATTTGTCATGGTCACTTGTTGAACAGATATTTGATTCCCGAATGGTGTTAACATTGACGAGAGTCTTGTTACTTGTATCACTTAGTTTATTCGCTATATTAATGTAATGGTCTAAGTTATCTTTAACACTGAAGGTTTCAGTAATTTGTGGTTTTGAAGTTATAGTCAGTGACGGAAGTGTAATTGTTTCTGTGCTTGTCAGACTCTCTCTAAAGAGAATATACTTATCTTCACTAGGGGTTATAGCTGTTTTGTTTGGTTCACTCGACTTATTGTATGATACAGCTACAGCAACGTTAACGTTAATTATATCCATTTTGTATGGTATATATTTGTCTGATGATATTTTTATTAAAGAATTTGTCGAAATAATATTATAATTATCATCATAAATAGAGAATGATGAAGTTTTGTTTCGTGGAAGTATATTTTTACTTGACTGACTGGTAAATGGTTTTTTCGTTAATGATAATCTTGACAATGAGCTATTATTTAGAAAAATCATTGGGAATTCCTTTGAAAGTAATATATGGTTGTCTAGAAGTTTTTCTTTTGCAAATACTTTTTTTAACACTTTTGACCGTGTCACTTCATTTGATAAATTTTGCCTAATGCCTTTTTTATAGTTTTTCACAGTTCGATTCAAAGTATTTTTTGTGTTCCTAAATTTGAAACTTACCTTACGCAACTTTATCGTACGATTATACCTTTTTTTAACATTTTTTTGTATAACAAATTTATTACAATCATTGTTACATCTTTTATAAGAGGCAGCGTTGAAAATCACTTCTGGTTCTTCGTTTATCTCATCTACTGTATGTTTTTTATTCGTATCTCGAGTATCTATTTCAAGTGCTGTTTCTAGTTCGCCATTTCGATTAGCTTCGCTAATTTTAACTATCTTTTCATTACTGATTTCAGGAATACATATTGTACTATTAAGTTTCTTTGCAATGCATGGTTCTAAGATTTTAATTGTATCGTTAGAAGTGGTACAGCGTATACTTCTCTGAGAGCTCTTTTTACTACAAATCATTTGTTGAGTTGTTAAAAGGTCGTAAAAGGAATCGTACATTGAAAATGCGACAACATAAATGTTGGCAACTTCTTTGGGTAGCGTAAAGCTAAATTTGATCTTTTGGAGTGAAAAGTACTTTTTTTCTTTATATGCGATTTTTGTACACAATGGCTAGTTTCTGCAACAAATATAAATTTGATTCCGTTAGATTAGATCTAAATATAATGACTTTTATAGAGTCTGAAAAACATATGATTAAAACGCTCCGATAATCAAGTATTATGTAATTGGAATAACTTGTTTCAATACATTTTAATCATTAAGAATTAAAAATAATTTTAAATGAGAAACAATATAATGTGAATCAAAATCCTAAATCAGATAACTTTAAACCAAAAGTTATCGTTTTGTTATTAGAATTTCTTGCATCAATTTCTTGAAAAGAATCCATTCTCATGTGATGCTTTTTTTTAAAATGTGGTTTTGGGTTAATTAAATCTTTTATTACGTAACTATAAAATAAGCATGATATAATTATAATGGGTATCCAAAGCAACAAACAATAAACGAAACCTTCCCCAAATGCCATACCTCTGCGTTTAGAACAGATAACTTTTTTTAAGTCACAGCTATTATCTTCATCATCATTAACGATGTAGATATTGGAAGTACAACCAGGGAAATTGTGATTGCTTTCACTTAGAGGACATTCATGACATTCATCGTATTCACTTGATGATATGCGATTTAACGAGCATTTGTGACATGGTAACTTGCATTTATTAAAGGAACTCGATGAATCTTTGCTGTAACAATCGTCACAAAAGTATGCTACAACTTTTCTTTTATTATTTTCTGTTATCACTTCAAATAATGATCTAGATTTTGGCAACGAACATGTTAATCCTTCGTCAACAACTTTTCCAAAATTCACTTCATTGACAACGGACATGTCTGTTACTTTTAGAATTGATTCACTGTCAATTATATTGTAGGATGTGCTTTTTTTCATTAATCTGCTATAGAATTCAAAAGCATCTTTTTTAGGTTCTTTTGATAGTTTAAAGCCTGGTAGTAATATGTTTTTAGAAAAATCATTAGATATTTGTACCCCCTTACTCATATTTTGTAACTGATGTTTAGTATTTTCAATACATTTTACACTACCATATTCTAGGGTTTTTGACTTTGTTTCATTGAATTCTTGTCTTGTATGGTCTTTTATTATTTTATCTGTTGTCTGAGATAATTCTTTTAATACTGATTTAAGTTTATGTATTTCGTTGTACATTGAAGATTTTATAGTTTGGATTGGATTGGATTGATTAGAGGTTATTTCATTTTCTTTAGATTCTTTAGTAATATTTTCAATATTAAAATATCTTGCTTGACTAACAGCACTATCGAGAATTGGAATAATTTTTTGATTGTACTCTAAAGAAGAATTACAACCATCTGCTATTTTTAATTGTCCATCATGAGATTGATAAATATTGGGTCGATCATCTAATTTAATTTCACAATTGTAAGTACTTTCATTAACATTCAATTCTTCATTGGAAAAGTTTGTGTATTCATCTTTTTTTTCTACGGGATTCGTAGGTTCAATGGGAAGAATTTTCACTTGAATATCAAGCTTAATATTATTATTACCCTTATAGTCGACAAAATATTGTAATATATTTTGAAGATTTTTTAAAACATCGTTACTTTGTGATATATGATTACCAGATTTCTTCTGAAGAAAAGTAATATTTTTGTTTTCAATTTTCTGTAATTTATATAAATTACATAATTTCTTTCTTTTTATATTTAACTTTAAGTTTTTCCTGTAGCTATTGATTTTACCTTTTGCATTACGGCTGTTGAAGGGTATATTTTGATTTGTTGTGTTGGAGAATTCAAGACTTCTATGCAAAAGGTCAATCGCAATTAGTGATTTACTTTGTTTATCTTTATTGAGAATTTTAGTTTTGCTTCCTGTTGTATATTTACCTTGTTCGAAATTAACACTTAGCTTTGAGGTATTGACATTCAAACCAGTTGTAATATATTTTAAATCATATATATCGGTTAATGTACATGTATCTTTAAAAGTTTTATCTGCTTCATCAATATTGTACTCTGAGTTTACTTCATTAACGGGGGAATCTGCATAGATATCTTTTATTAGACTTTGCATTTCGTCTAAATTATTCAGTTTTATGAATTTATTTTGTTTAGGCATAACTTCTTCCTTATCTTCAGTTTCATTAGTATTTGGGACACTTTTAACAAATGGTTTCGTATGAAGTTCTATATTTTCTTTTATGCGATTTTTTAAATTTAGAGTAGAACTACGATTGATTAGAGACTTTGTTGATATAGCTAGTAAATTGAAGCTCGAACAATCCAATACTTTGCTTGAGTTTGTTAGAGATAATAATATATTTTTATGTTTTATCTTTTTCACTTTGTACCAGGATATGTTCCTATATTTAGTTTTCTTTGGAATACTAAGTGTAGATATAATTTTCACTTTTCTTACTAAAAGTGGAACAGAATTGCTTGATAGATGCCTATAAAGTACATTTTTGGATAAATTAATCTTCACAGGACGAGATTTGCTTTTACAATATTGACAAATATCAGAAGCAGTTACAACTTTTTTATTCTTCATTTCTCGATTGCTATCTTTATTGTGCAGAATATAGGTAGACGCTGATGAAGCTCTTAGAGATTTACTCAGTTCTAATCTGTGAAGTATTAGTTCGAGAATAGTTTCGAATTTCGCTTTTGTTTCTTTATTCTCTAACAAATGTTTCTGTATCCATTTGCTTAGTAAATTCTTTAAGTTTTCAAGCATAATTGTGGCAACGTCTGTTGTTAGGATTTTATTTCCAGGTTTACTGTCACCAGACGCACTTATATCTGGAGGTATTTCTTTAATAGTGTCTATTTCAGGGTCAACAATTGTGGAGTATTTGGATTTAACGGAATTTTCTTTATTGGACATTCGAATGCGTTTATTTTTATAATATCTTCTCAGTATGCAAAAATCAGTTTCAATACTTAAATCTCTTTTGATTTTATTACCTTCTATGTAATTTTGTTTTGTCTGTGATAGATTCTTTTTCATTTGTAAAATACCACTCGTGGTACACATTTGTGATGTACCAGAATACGTTCTTGAATGTGTATAAATGGTGTTACTGGATTTCTTATATAAGATTCTTGTCTCCCCATATTTATCTTTCAAATCTTGGCGTTTGCCCATATTGTGTTTTTCTTAATTGTCTATCAAGATGTGATCGTTGAGTCTTCTGCAAGCAAAAATATTAGAACTCTATTCATCTTTGCTATATTATCTTCTAGTGTTTCTTTTCTTAGTTTGATAAGAATTTAATTTACTCCACAATTGTACGTCATTAAGAATAAAGTTTGAATAGCATCGGTATATTCTGTATAGTATTTATTAAAACGTTTATAACTGTTTAGAAACATAAAATACATGTAATTTGTATTACTTTTTATAACGTATCTATGATCCATTCAATTTTAGTAGTTGACTGATCTCTATTGTTTCCCGGAAAAATACTAACAACTTCGGTCATAATTTAGTTCACTGTACAGATTAATCCAGAATAATAATAAAAATTAACTATATAAGTACATAGGATTTCTTTATTTTTTTTATAAGCTAATGGTTTTCCAGTAATGATGGTGATTACTTACTGATAACATCAGTATATAACGAAAAAGGGTAAAAAAAATTAGTAAAAAAAATTAAGCTGAAAAGAAAAACAGCAGGAGAATGGAAACCTACCTTGAGCTATTCCATAAAAACATTTTATAAACACTAGACTTCAGATTTGCTTAGTTGCATACAGTATACATTCTATTATCAAATATGCATAACAATAATAATTTCTCACATTGAATAATTTTGTGTAAATTTGTAAATGTCAATTTAATTGACAGAATTATATGCTGTGAATAAATCATGCCAGTGTGTATACTTTGTACATAAACTCTTCTTACTTTTGGTACTCCGGTTTATAGTATACAAAAAAAGAAGAATTGAATTTAACGAGTTCAAAGTTTTTAAATAAAAGAAAATAGATCTTAAACACATTGAATACAAAAATAAAATTATACTTAAAGTAATAACTGGTATGACCTGGTCGAGAATGTTTTTAGTCATGATTCAAGAAAATCTGTTCAGCTGGTTTAAGATTATCAGTTCTCTTCCAATGGATAAATAGATATGAGCATCTTCCACAGGTCTGACCGAGTCAAGATTTGGTATTCTGTTACATCAATGATATTAGGGAAACCTTGACATGATGCTACAGCGTCATCTGGAATCTGTAGGATACTTAGCTCCTCATCAACTTACAGTATAGATATCGTATTTTGGGATGGCCTCAAAGAATAGGTTATTAAATTAGGCTCATTAAATTTTCAATTTACCTTCTTATAATTCTACTAGCTGTGTCCCGCTGTATCAACCGCATAACTTTTGTTTATAAGAACTAATAAATTATTTTTTTTGCAAAATACCTTATTGTGGCTTATATATAAGAGATAGATATATGCTATCGCTGACTTTTTTTAGATATACTAATGACCAATATTTTTTTGTCACATTGTATTTACCTGTCATTAACCATTAAGCCAGCGCACGCGGCTAAATCAGTTCACGAGGGCTTCGACTTCCGACTTACGTAACAAAAATCAATATTTAAGGCTAGCTGGGAATTGTAGCCTAATGTTAAGTAGCGTATACTATTCCTCGTGAGTCTGGCTATCGTATAAAAAAATAATTTTTCGAACCCGTCTGGTAGTTGCAGAGATTATCGTATTTAAACAAACAAACAAATAGACAAAAATACTTTTCCGTTTTATTATATTAGTATAGATTGATATTTTGTAATCAATATTAATAAAATTATTTTTATATATCGTTGAAAGTTACTAAGATTTGTCAACGTCGATAAAGCAACACTTGAAATTATAATTGCGAAAGTAACTCTGTCTGTTTGTTAGGTTTTCACCACTAAGCATCTGAAGCGATCGTAATGAAATTTCGCATAGAGGTAGCCTGGGCTGGAGAACGATGTAGTATAGTAAAAAAAAGTTACTTATGAAGAATTATGTTGTTTTGAGTAATACATCTTTATTTTATCTATATAAATAAAATGTTAGATAGCTGCCGTTGAAAACTTACTGAATAGATTTTGACAACAAAAAATTGGTTTTATTCCTTAGATGCTTGGTCATTATCTAAATAAGTATATTTATTATATCTTCATTCAATGAAAAGTTATTAAAGGTGAATGAAACTACAGTTTTTTTAAGCATCACGCGTTCATTGATATGTTTTCTTGCCGTTGTGTTAATATAATAAACACCGTGGACGAAGTCGCGGGTACCAGCTATTATGTATATAAAAATATTGTGTAATAATCGTAATTCTATAACTTCTGAACGATTTCATCGATTTAATTCATATTCACATAACATATTTGTTTTATCGAGACGATAGTTTATAGCTTATGTTAGGATCCGATAGAGGGCGTTGAGGTCGAGTCATTAACTACCGGAAAGGGCAAATCTTTTGAAATCTTCTGAAAACCATTACTAAATGAGTTACGATGGTACACATATTAGTTAACTATATTTTCTTTATCACAATGGTGAAAAATTAAAATAAGGTCGATAGTAAATCAACTGCCTCATTAGCCTAGTGGTCGTAAGCGCGACTGCTATGATCGAGGTCCTGGGTTCGATTACCAGGTCGAGCAAAGTGTTATTAGGTTTTTCTATAAAATTTTCATTAGCAGCTCGGAGTTTGGCTTTGTGCTCGATTAATGGCAATAGGCTCGCCCCCTATTACATGGGACCTAAAAACATACACGCCGATTTGTGGGTGTACATCAGTACACCTCTGCGTAACCCTTTGGGGATACAGGCGTGATGGTATGTTATGTGAATCAATATCGGTTTGTTAATTTCTCCTTTCGTTTTCTAAAATAATTAATGAAGTTTTGATTAATTTATTTGGTAGCACATTATTTTATTTAGGTATTTGCGAGTAACCAGATGGAGCTAAAAGTGTTAATCTCTTTGGATGTTCATCCACTACTGTGAATATTAACAAGAATTAACAAGTTTCTCTTCATTCGATTAAACTTGTAACGAAGAGTTTTGGTCGAGGTCCTTTTGAACGGTCTAAAGTAAGAGATTGTGGTCAGCTTCAAAACGTAGACGGCGGTTTTTGGAATTAGTAGAGATTACTTCAGGATTAATTTAGTAGAAATTTTTTTTTTGCTAAATCTCATCAAGATATAAGTTCAAGAGTCGCTTAAAAAACTTCAGGTACTTCTTGTACTTCTATTTCGTTGATTATCTATATAAATTTATCTGTAGTTCTGTCTGTACATTTAATTTTCTTTTTAAATTTCCCGATAGACATATTATTAAGTATAAAAGACACTGATCACGAATGAGCCATTAAATTAATTTTCGTCTGTCTTTCTGTTTGTCTGAATTTAACTCAAAAACATCTTATATCATTGGTCAATTGATAAGCTATAAGAATTTTCAATAACACTTTTAAAAATCGTAAAATATCCAATTTAAAATTAACAACTGCGTTGAGAATACAATTTTTTTTTTGAAAAAGTATAGTAACATACCAATTTCTTGTCGTCAACAACTAAAATTTTCGGTTAGCAGTTACACAGTCCTGATTAAAAGGATTTCTAATAGGTTTTGAGATCCGTGAGACCGTCTCGAGACAAACAATTGTCGGGAACAATTTAGTCGAAACTTTTGATTGGACAAGATTGAGTTAAGAGAAAATAAATGTAATTTTACAATATACCCTTTTTTATCCGACTGCGTACATGGCCTCTCCATTTCCACTTAACTTTTTGTGCATAGATCAAAGCGTTGATTGCTTTAGTTATTTTTCTTATTTTTGTGGTTTGTTTATTAAGTTATTTTATTTTTGGCATAATATGCTCTAGTTCTCGCTGGCAGGTGTTGATTTTATATTTTGTTTCAATAGTGAATTTCGATATCTGGCGTCCGTATTTCAAACATAGTAATAGACTCGAGTTTATAACTTTTGTTTTAATAGCTTCCATGCTTGTTGTACTACTCTTTCTATTTCAAATTTGTTGTTTATTCTTTGAAAAATTATTATCTTTTCTATGTACACATATTTTTTTACATATTCCAGTAGCTTGCTGTTGCCTCTTACTGGTATTTTCCAACTATTTGTCATTAGTCTTAATAAAATATATTTCTAGCCCCACCTTGAGACTAGCTACATCTAAGGAATCGGATCATGAGCTGCAAGTGGGAGCTTGTCTTCAGAGACAAGGCTGATAGCTGATAGGCTGAAGGCCAGCACTAGGTTATCAGCAAATCTTAAGTTTCTTAAATAAGTGCCTTTTATATATAGTCCTGATTTGCCCCAGTACAGCTTGCTGATGATGGTCTCAAAGCCTATAAATATTCTTGGAAACAGCGGATCGAAATAATAGATATTTAAATATAAATAAAATATTTTATACTATTGTATATTTCAGCGTTACAGATACTGCTAGTTATTTCCTCGAGTTATTCCTTAAACACTAGGTCCAGTTGAAAGTTTGTCGTTAGGTATAAATTTACTTATTTATAGTTGATGTATACTAATAAATCTATAGCTCTTTCTGTACATATAAAAAATATATGATATTATCTATTTTGTGATGGATTTAACTAAAAAACGGTTTATCCGATAGTTATGAAATTGTGTACACGGAAATATTATCGTTGGTCAATTATTTGTCAATAATACTTTTAGAAAGCATTCGCCACCGATTTTCATGAAATTTTATTCACGCGAAATTATGTAGTTCTTTAATTGATAAACTGAACTAAGCTAAAGATTCAACTCAAAAACGGATTGACCGATTCTCATTGATTTTTTTTACACGTGAACATTATTTCATTAGTTAAGAATTGTCAATATCACTTTTAGAAACCATATAAACCATGAGTATATTAATTTACCACAAACGATTTTCATGAGATTTTGTATACGGAATGTTGATAATGTTGTTAATTGATAAGTTATATAAATTATTAATCTATACGAATGAAATATGATTGAGATTTGTCACTGTGCGTGACTCACACAAGATCATCATCATCATTTCAGCCGCAGGACGTCCACTGCTGAACATAGGCCTCCCCCATAGATCTCCAGAGCGACCGATCTTGTGCGGCCTGCACCCAACGGCTCCCAGCGACCTTTTTATTAGGTTGTCTTTGCATCTAGTGGGGGCCGTCCTACGCTGCGCTTTCCGGTGCGTGGTCTCCACTCGAGAACCTTTCTGCCCCAACGGCCGTCAGTTCTCCGAACTATGTGCCCCGCCCACTGCCACTTCAACTTGCTAATCCTTTTGGCTATGTCGGTTACCTTAGTTTGTCTACGGACTACTCGATAAATTTTGATCAATTTTTGTTTTGTTTTCACCTTAGTTGATTTTCCCTTTATTATATTATCGTGTTTAATGTGTGTTGTGTTAATTACATCCGTGTATTCAACATAAAATAAATGTGCTATCTATTAAAAAAAATCACGATGTCTTCATTCAATAAACAGTTATTAAAGTTACACAATGAGTAATATAAATAACAATTAACAATGAATAATAATTACTGTGTAATAAACGCGTGTGGAGCCGCGGGTAACCGCTAGTCAAACATGTGAATATCCTCACATACTATATGTATTTTTAACATCTTCTAGGGTTGAAATATTGGTTCTCGTATCAAAAACACGCTCTATTTAACCATGAGAAATGAATGGAACGTTTCTAGTTGGATGTGTCAGGAACCTTCTCCCGTATATCTTCAGTTGAGGGTTTGATATCAAGCATAAATCATAGATAGGGTGTCACTAAGACCCATATCTCAGTGCGTTGTGACAGGCGGCAACGATAGTGCTGTGCGGACGTTATGAAAGATTTTTATTTTCTACTAGATATGACACACCGATCACAAACATCTTTCGTATTTTTGTATACACCGAACTCCGCTAATACTTTTCTACTAGTGTGCACACTAAGCGAAGCTTAGGAAAATGATTCTGTTGAAATAAACTGGATAAATATGAAGCAATATATTAGGCGGGCATAACATCGAAGAGAAATATATGGAAGCAAGTGCGTAATCTACACGATGCAAGGATTTGTTATCTCAACGCACCTATGACTCAATTAGTTTGAGAAAAGATTCAGCATACTTTCACTTATTGCCACTCGCAAAGGTCTTACTATACTGGACAGCAAACTGTTTTGTACCAAAAGATCGATAAGTGGCAAAAATAGTTGACCTGTTCGTCAATTATAAAAATCATGACAATAGATAGATCTCTTCAGAAGTTCACCTCTCCTGGTACTTGGTATAATATCCGCTCTCGTAACATGCCGATAAATCGCTCACAACATGGTTTGCAGCTGCCCGCCAGACATACAACCACCTGTCTGGTCGGAGGATCCTCCCTTTACTATAGTTCGTCTACACTGGTGACTCCGAGCATGAACGTCAGCGCAACCTTCTTCGCACAGCTACATCGTGACGTCATCATCACTTCCACAAGCTTTCGAGCAGCGAGTCATACAGCCAGCCAGCATCCACGGCTACTTCGGGTATCCTGACCACCAGCATGCAGCGGACGCGCATTCCTGGTCATCACCCACAGCCTTCTCATCGACTTTGGCACAGCACACTGCACTTCGGCCGGTCAGCAAGCAGAGACGCACTTCTCTCCTGGTCGACGCAGCAGCCAGTCACCACGCAGCACTGCATCACTCCGACTCACTGGAGCTTTCTTGCAGCATCACCCCGACTCACTGAGGGCATCACCCCGACTCACTGGGCATCACCGCAGACAGTTCCGACTCACCGTGAACTATGCGGCATCTGGTTCCGACTCACTGGAACATTCCACTGGCCCGGCAAGCATCACAAGATGTATGGACGACTCAACCTGCTATCGACCTCCGGTCTCGGAGGGGAGTGATGTAGCGACATCTACATAGCGACACACAGCGACATCTATCGAGCCACATACGACGCATCCTACATCGCGCAATAGAAATTAACTCTTCAATTGAGTATATATACAAGAACCCGACTACAACCGTTGGTCCTTCGATACATGCCTACGTTAAACAGCTCTCCCGTTCGTATTTCGACACCGCGTCGAACCACGCGAATCCGTTAATAAAAACAGCCGCCACTTATGTTCCGGCACCCACGGACATCCGGTGCAAACGCCGGCCGCGCAATATTTTTATTGATCCCGACGATCACATCGAAAATTCGAATAAATATTACACATCCGTCTCTCCAAACAGAGCGTGCCAGCGCCCACGCCCGCGTAACCACCGTTCTCTCCGCAGAGGGCGGGCGGTCAATTTCGCTCCAGCACACCCGTCACGTCCACCCTCTCTAGCGGTAACCCAAGCCTAGGTCCGTTCCTCGGTGTGAAACCCTTGGGTCAGGCAACCGCCCGCGCGATACAAGTGACACTGTACGTGCATCACTTAGCTACCTACATACAACACTACACACGTATGAACATACACACGTGCACACCACACAGGTACATAGGTTCTGTGAGGGACCTTTTTTTTTTTTCTTTTTTTACGCTAGTTAGTTAGCGCTAGTTAGTGTAGGAGGAAGGGAACGTGCCTATGTGTATATTTAGTTAGCTCGAATCGTAGGTGTAGGGATTCGAATAGATCGCGACCTATTTGCGAACGCGACGACCGCCCGAGCCGAGGTCCGGCCACTTTGGCACCCTCGTGCGAGTCGTCCACAAAACTTTCGCGGCTGAGTGCCCTCTGCGCTCGCCCCCAAGTCCGGTGAAGCTGTAAAAGCCGCAGCGGCTTTAGGGCCCCTAAGGCTAACAGTGTAGTCAGTTCTAAAAAAAAAAAAAAAAAAAAAAAAAAAAAAAAAAAAAAAAAAAAAAAAAAAAAAAAAAAAAAAAAATACAACCGTTGGGCAGCTGCCCGCCAGACATAACACCTGTCTGGTCGGAGGATCCTCCCTTTACTATGGTTCTTCTACAGAGTCAAACATAAAAGACAAAATAAAAACTACCACGTCTGCTAATTTTACTTACTTCGTAGTAAAAAGAGATTCATTGAGGCGCGAAAGGATGACGGAAAAAACGAGATATCCGTGTACATGGACGAAATAAAAAATATGCTAATGGAGTTTAAAGAGGTACTGCATCAGGCGCTATGTCGCTATGTTACCGTATTTCTATATCTTTTTGAATACAGTTCTAGTGACATTCACATCACTCTACGCTCACTGACTAGTCTGAATGCATGATTGTAAATAATCTATACAATTAATAAAATTTAAGTGTCCGTTTGTAATGTCAAAATAACAGCTTTTTACTAAATGCATATGAAATTATATACGATACCTATATAAAAAAAAACCATTTTTAAAATTCTTGTCTGTCTGTTTGTTCCGAGAAATCTCCGAAACGGTTGGACCGATTTTGACGGGACTTCACCGGTAGATAGCTGATTTTATAGTGAAGTAACTTAGGCTACTTTTATTTTAGACAAAGAATTAGGGTTCCACACAAATAAAAAAAACTGGTCATGGTGAATCAATTCGGATGCTTTGCAATCAATTTCGCTGAGTAAACCATAAGAGATATAATAAATTAATGTAAGAAATAATTGTAGACATTAAAAATACCTACAAAAAAGTCAGCGAGAGTATACGTCTATCTTCTATGGAACACCCACAATAAGCATTTTTGTCTTTAAAATAGCCGGGAGCGGGGGAGCAAGATTCGCGCGGACACAGCTAGTTAATAAATAATTTATAGTTCATTTAAATAAAAGGGTATAATTATTATTACTATTAGCTATAATATATATTATATGTAATATACTATATATATATATATATATATATATATATATATATATGTATATAAACAGGCCACTTCCATTATCATTTATACTGTGTATGAGTAACGTCGGTGCCAAATGCCAGAACCATCGAAAATTCAATTTCTCAAAGCTTTTAAAGTAAAAGCAACTCATTCTGTTTACGCTTTTCTAAACAGGCAAAATAAAATAGCATTAACAAAATTAGATCTGCTTTAAGGATTTTTCAATAAAAAGTTTTATTACTGAAAATAATGTTGAATCAATAGTTTCATAATATTATAAAACCCAAAAGACTGTTTGTTGAATACGCTTATCTCTGAAACTACCAGTAAGATTAAAAAAATATATTTTTTTAAAATTTTATAGCCTACTAGTAAATCCGGCCACAAGACACTGTGGCTCAGAAAATTTTTTTTTGCATCCGTTCATTACATTATTTTACAATATCACCCGCCCAGTGGCTAATATTAAGATTGTTTGAAAATTTCGTCAACATCACTTCAACCGTTATGGAGTCCCTAGGGAACATACATACAAACATCCTTTTCTATATAGATTTATTGAGCAAGGTAATTATGAACGTCAAACAATCTGTGGGAAAGTAAGGCAACTGAGAACAATAATAGGCAAAAATGGGTGAAACCATGGGCCTCAACTAGTCATTAATAAGAAAAAAGTAAGGACTAATAGGTTAGCGTGTTTTGTAACTAGCATGTACAAGTTAAAAGATTTAATGAATTGTACTTTGTAGAGGTTATAAATGTCATTATTAATTTTTTAACGACTCTTCTTCTTTTTATGGCGCTGCAAAAAGCATTTGCCAGTGTCAATATTCTTAAGCCTTCGTAGTAGTAGGTATTCTGTATTCAAAGTGGCGTCTAAAAAGATGGTGGCTCCCTTGTTAGAACGATTTAAGGAGTTTATGTAAAATTTAAAAATGCACGCTTTCACTTTATATTTACAATCCACTTTACCTAAGCACAACAACAAAACTATATAACGCAAAACACAACCAATAATACACAATATAGGGCCAAAAATCTAAGTTAATGAATTAGAAATAAAAACCACAACCGCTAACGACACTTTTAAATAATCTACATTCACTTATGTCTGGTTTATGAGGTAATTGGTAATAAGCTCATCAAATTGCGTTTCTGAATACACCATCATAAGATAAACTTCAGTTAAACTTGGTCCAATTTAACTAAACAAAATGGAGCGTTTATATAAACGATAGTTGTGTGAACTCTGATCTTACAAAAACAGACAGTAGCAGGTGTATTTGAGAGCCAGTCTTTCCACTAGCATGTTACTATCTTGGGCCACATCGTCAAATATCATCAGATGACATTCTGGCCTAACGTTAAAGGACAAAAAAGGGGACTCGCCGATAGATTTTTAAAAACTGAAAAGCTAGCCAGGCGGGTATTAAAAATGATATACTATTAAATATGGATATCAAACGTAAAATCAATTTATCTTAAAAAGCAAGCGAAAATAAAATATATTATCTAATTTTATAGGTCTTTTAGCAGAATCCTCTGACTACCGTTGTTCACAAAGATCCCGGAAAATTGAATAAATTGTACTTACATACTTGATATTATATGAATGAAATGTTTATGTATTTTTCTGTCCCTGATTCTGAAAGGATGGAATCGGTTTAAGGTAGGGTTGTTCAAAATATGAAATAATAATGTTTTTTTTTTCTCTCATGCATTGATCTTCGTGTTATGAATATAAAGAAACACAAAGAGTTAGTACACTTAAAATTATCTGCTTCCGTTATTATTATGTTATTAAAAATAATGCAAGAAAACAATTGGTATAAAATATACGCTAATTGAGGGACACCGAGGGGTGAAGGGGGGGGGGGGGAAAGGACCGATCAATAAGGTGGTAGATATAGGTAGCCTAACGAAATTCCTTGCACAACCTCTATAACTCAAGCGTAACTTACTGCGCCAGCGCATTGAGATACTCAACTCAACTCAATGCGGGCAGCGCACTTTGACTCTGCTTTAATTCAGCCGGCTCAGCGAGTTAGAGAAATGAATGAGTCGACTGTAACTGCATACTTATGCAAGATGTGTTGACGCATAGAGCACTTCAGAGCGCACAGCGCCGCTGATACTATAGTTACCTCCTGCAGTTTTATCCGCGTTTGTTACTTTGTTTTGGTTTGTTGTGTTTCGGGATCTGCCAGTGTATATCCAGGTGTCGGGAGGCTTGCAGGATGGCAGGACAACGGCGTCCATTGACGGATTGGCGATATCTCGGTGGCCGCCGTTGTTTTTCGATTGTCCTGTGATTATAAATAGTCACAGTACCGTCACTTTGTCGTGTCACTATAAAAAAGTAAATTATCAAGTTTTTTTTAATGTTAGTAATATACAGCGTCTTTCGCAAACATAAAAAAAAAACTAGCAAGTACTTAAAATTATTGACAACCCTGGCGAAGTATGCACTTAACCTAATTACTGGAGATTTCGTGGACAATATTCTTGGATATGTGATTCTATTATTGAGTTTCCTAAGTTACTGTATTTACTAAACTTAGATGTTATATGCTTTCTTTTCGAATTAACATTATTGCCTCTAAATATATTATGGCTTTAGAAGTCAAGATTTCTTAAGCTTAACAATTATGGAATAACTTACACTACCCGTGTGCAAATTTTCATAAAAATCGGTCAAGCCGTTTTTTGTTTAAATACGGACACACAAACAGACAGACAAAACATTTTTTTTATGACATTTCGTAATAACATAATATTATGTTTAACGGGACATTTGAAAAAAGAAAATACATTTACAGACCGAAATTCATATTTTTAATATAGATTAGTGAACTTCACAATTTTCTGTACCAATGCCAAATACAAAATGTATCGGACGGCAATAATTCTAAAGCGAAAAATATTATTATACGAATTTTGTTTAAAACATAAATATAAATAACTAACGATTTTCCCGCGGCTTCGCTGACATCATAGTTGAGTTATACTCAATTAAAAGTGTTTATTTCTCATTCTGTTTGAATGGGTAAATACTAATTTTCATAGATCTATTTTAAAAATAACGAATTTCATCCCCTTTTTTGGGTTGAATTTCCAAAAATCTTTTCTTACAGTGTAAATGGAACCCGCATGCTAATTTGCACGGCACTAGCCCTATGTTTAGGTACGGGTATAAAATCTTTTATTTCGTATAATATATACCATATTTGAAGAGGCGAATGTGATGCATAAACAGTATTAGGTATTGCAAAAATGTCACTAAATATCCTTGGAGAATGTATTTTGCCGTGAAAATGTAGGCGTCGCGTCTCGCCGCCATTTTTACTGGCATGGCGTCCCGATACAAAAGCGTACAACTGTGTAAGAAGTTTATTCACGTTTTAAATTTTTGAAGTGAAACTTCTTTATCTACGTATGGGAGAAATTTTGTAGCAATCGTCACGTTTTTCGGTTACGCGCCATGTTGCTTTTTTTATCAAAGTTTAGTATAGTGACGTAAAGAATATAATGTAATATATTATAATAATAACAACAATATATTAGTTTTGAAGTTTGGTTTGAAATAAGAATAACAATATATTAATTTGAAAGTGATAAAATAAAAAGACTTATTCAAATTTAAGTGAATTTACAAGAAAAGTGAGAGTGATTATATATTTCGTTTTATAAATTCAACACGTATGAGCATGATTTTAATATTTATTTGAGGTTAACCTCACTTTTTGATTGTAAGTATCAGTGAATGTATATAAATCTGTTAAAATTAGCAAGTATTAATAAATATGACTGTAAATCTAGTGAACATTATTAATTCTAAAAACAATAAAAAATATAAATTAAATAATAATTTAAAAATAAAACAAAACACGATTAGAAAATAAAAATATGTATACGTACATCTTTTTTAATTATTCGTTTTTAATGATTTATTTATTCATTTTTAATTTTATAAAATCGTTGCATTTCTACAAGATTAACTGTCATCATATAATTGTATTACTTTCAAAAGATAATTCCAATTATTTATTCATAACTTGTAAATATAATACAATAAATAAATACAATGATAAAATAAATTACTCATTAATTGTATGCATGTCTATAATAATAAAATAGCTTTAATTTAATACGGAAAAAAATGTTTTTCTTAAGGCTTAAGCCTTATCTACCCCATTTTCGTGAAGTTGCAAATAGTAGAAAAATGATATGTCGTAAAGAAGTTTCACTTCTTACCTGTGTACTCTGGTACACACACACATTTTTTTGTTATTTTAATTTAGTTTTCACAAATATTTTTCTTTTAGAAATATAAAATTAAAGATGTATAAAAAGATTTACTCAACCATTCTTGGTAACAGGAATCCAAAAAAAATATCCAAACAAGTTAGTTAGTCATTAATTTCGGATAATTTACTTGTAGCACCTAAAAACGAGCTAAAATCTTAATAATAGTAATCAAATATTCTATGATAATAATCAAATAATAATAATTTCATAAATAAATCCTTATAAATAGCAAAACTCATTTTCACTAGTACAAAGTCACGGATATCAAATACACGACTATTATTCTAAACTTTTCCTTTTTTTTCCCCGCCACATCGACAGTACTGTTTCTAATGGTAATGAGCACAGCACAATCAAAACACAGCAGTGACCACCGAGAGATCTTAATCCATCCATCCTTAGCTTAACGGTATCTTATCGGTAACTTATTTGTAAAATTTCATGCTTCTAAACGCAACTGTCTGTCAGTTAGTCCTTACTAGGGTTTTATAAAATTTAGCTGTGCCCCACGGTTTCACCCTTGTTAATTTTATACAATAAACATTACCAACGCACCCGTGTAAGTAATTTTTTATACTTTGTGTAAAACTATCGAATTTTTTATGAGGAGTAAATTATTTTTTTTAATTATAGTATAACCTATGCTACTCGCTAATATTGTAGCTTTACATTGGTTAAAGAATTTTTAAAATCGGTCCAGTAATTTTTGAGTTTATCCATCTTATTAAATCTTATTTAATCTGTACATAAATAAGTTGGTTGATCGAGAAACTTGGTAGCATGCATGTCGGTTGCTATATCGATGGAGTATGTGTTAATAATATAAGTTATGCTGACGACATGGTGATTTTAAGTCCTTCGATCAGTGGTCTCAGGAAATTACTGAAAACATGTGAAGTTTACGCTAATATGTTTGGCCTTGAATATAATGTTAATAAGAGTAAATATATGATATTTAATCCTCGCGGAAACGCTATTACCTATAACTTATCTGTGAGTCTTAGCGGCACCAGTTTGGTAAGAGTTTCGCAGTTTAAATATCTCGGGCACTACGTTACGGATAATATGAAAGATGACAGAGACATAGAGAGAGAGCGCAGGGCGTTGTCGGTGAGGGGTAATATGCTGGTTCGCAGGTTTGCCCATTGTACACCAAGCGTAAAAATATTGCTATTCAAAGCCTACTGTCAGTGCTTCTATACCAGCAACCTCTGGACCACATATACTCAGCTTGCCTACAATGCTCTGCGTATACAGTACAATAATGTGTTCAGAGCATTGTTGGGGCTGCCTCGGTACTGTAGCGCATCAGGGATGTTTGCTGAGGCGCGCGTTGAAGATTTTTACGCGATTATTCGTAAAAAAGCATGCTCCATGAGAATCGACTGTGTGGTAGCTCTAATGGTGTCCTGAGGATATTATCGAATAGACCGGATAGTTTGTTCCTTCACCATTGGACTGAATTAATTAAAAGCGTGTGTACTTATGCAAATTACTGATTTTGCTTGTCTGTGTAAATATTTGTAAAATGTGTTTTTGTCTTTACTAACATAGGCTAAGTTAACTAACATTATTGGATGTAAATCTGAAATAAATAAAATTATTATTATTATATTATTACAAACAAAAAAAACAAGAAATCTATTCTTTCCTCTTTATAATATTGGTATATTATAGATAGACATTGAATACGATGCAAGTATTACTTGCACACTTTTGCAACATTGTTTCGTACTACATATTTACTTGTCGTATTTTACGATCGGTTCTCATCGGATCGACAGCTGACGTCGGCCGTATATTACCCGCTCTGTATGGCCGATGCTTTTTACTGCCTTTTGCACTTATACCGTTATGTATAGGGTGTAGGGAGAGCACTAAATATTTTTATATTTGAACCGGGGCAGTACATCGATGATGTTTCCGCTAAAACGTATTCTAATTAAATTTTCTTGTTATTTCAATAACCGTGGTGGATTGTAACGTCATTAGAAGATTTGGATTAGGTCTCATTATACTCTTTTTCCTATGAAATTGACGTAGAAAACAGGTGTGCGATACTTGACGTTAAATAATCACTACATACAGCTTATGACTATCTCTAACCAACCTCAAACTAGAAGTGTCTATTTATGGCATGTAAAGAAGATGCAATATGGCTTCCGTAGTTCGAAACCTGAACATGAATATGAAAACTGAATGGGCTATGTGGAAGTCAAAGAACTGGTAAAGGGCTATACTTGTGTCGGAGCATGAAATAATCCAACTTTCGTGTTTCCAATCACATGAGATTTACTACAGAATAAGTTCGTAAAAATGTAAATCGTATCGCCAACATGCAGATTTAATTTAGAATTTAGTCTGCTAAATCGCAAGTAGTTAGACAATATATTACAAATAAAAAAACTCCGATAGTCTTATATTTATACTATAAAAACCCTTTTCAAGAGAATTTAATCCTTTACGATGTTTGAACTATATTAAAAGCTGGGTTTATTAACAAAATGCACACAACTAAACGACGCGACGCAATGTCGAATAACTATTAGATGATGCGGTGTAAACGTTGAACTTTCCGTATTTATACGCAAATGCTAAAGCTCGTGCAATACCAGGTATGTATTTATATTAACATTTCGATGGGTCACATCCCCCAGTTCAATGTTAAAATAATAAATATCCAAATATAATTCATAATTTTTGGCAAACGCCTCTATTGTATTTCAATAACAAACTCATTTGTTTTAAAATAAAATCAAAATTACTTTATAAAATTTTTGGCCAGATTATTATTCAGAATTAACTGAAATTGTGAACAAACGCTTAGAATAATGGGCTTCTATTATATTCAATTTTAATATTTCCATTGTCAATATTGCAAAGGCTGTATTTTAACTGGTTTTGAACTTTTGAGCAGGCTTACAGAAAAAATAATTTTTGAAGCGCTACCCAAATTAGACCCAGTTCTTCAGTTGTCGAAAGCAGGAATTAAATACTAAATCGCAGTGCTATATCGCACTTATGTTGATTAAGTTACACCTATTAATTGAAATTAATTAAAATCGTGATGGCAAGTTTGAAAAAAAGGTAACTATAAATTTGTATATACTAACAGTAACGAGATACTTATGTTTTTACCAGTTTGCCTCATTTACAATCTATAAACTTCAAGAGATTGGTTTTGTTTGAACGCGTTAATCCCTGGAACTAGCGGTCAAATTAAGAAAACACTTTTTGCATTTTATAGTCTACTATCTTGCTCCCCCGCTCCCGGCTATTTTAAAGACAAAAATGCTTATTGTGAGTGTTCCTTATAAGATAGACGTATACTTTCATGACGTTTTTGTAGGTATTTTTAATGCCTACAATTATGTGCTATATCTCTTATGGTTTACTCAGCGTAAGCCATTTAAGCGGCCGAATTGATTAACCATGACCAGTATTTTTTATTTGTGCAGAACTCTAATTCTTTTTCTAAAATGAAAGTAGCCTAAGTTACTCCCTATAACATCAGCTATTTATCACTGAAAGTCTCGTCAAAATCGGTCCAAGTGTTTCGGAGATTACCCGGAACAAACAGACAGACAGACAACCAACCAAAAACTAAAAAATGGGTTTTTTGTTATTGGTATCGTATATACTTTTATATGCATTTAGTAAAAAGCTGTTATATTGACATTACAAACAGACACTTAAATTTTATTAATTGTTGTATAGATTTATTGTGAAAAGGTTATAAGTTATATAACTTGATACTATGTCCCTAAGGAGTGGGGCAATAACCATGATCGTCAAGCATCTGCCAAGCTGTAAGCAAGTGCGGAAGGTGAGAGCGATAGGTGCGCATTGGTGGCGCAGAGGCGCGGTGGAGAATTGATTTTTTATAATTTTTTTATTGTATAAACATGGCAAACAAGCATAAGGTAACGCCTGATTGTAAACGGCTACAGTAGCCTATGGACACTTATAATACCATAGATTATCAACTAGCGTGTTGGGGACCTTGAACTCCCTACTACCTAAGGAGCCCTGGAAACCCTACTCACGGCAGGTACACAACAAAAGGTTATTTATCCGCAATCTTCTATAACTGTTCTGTTCTTATAATAAATACTTGTACATCAGGGTTCAGACCTAACTCACAATTTTGATCTAGATCTAATATGAACGATGGAATTTCTAATTCTTTTGGATGGATGCCTTTATGATAAGGTTAAATATGTTCAAATTCTTTTGTGGGCGGTTATTAAAAAAAACTTAAAAATCAGCGAGATCTGAACCCTCGATGTTTGTTATATTCAAATACGTTTTGACTATTCTGACAACGTATCGGGCACGAATATTAATGAAAAAAGAGAAAGTATTTTTTTACATTTTGAACCCATTTAATAAAACTGAATACAATCCTGTGGATTGTAATAAACTATTTTGCATATTATAGGGTGGAGTTGTGTGGATGTTATTGAAAATTTATAATAATGAAAACTTTACCACGAGCAACGTTTAAAAAGTACTTGGTGTGACCACTTTATGAACAATTTATTTGTTTTTATTAAAAGAACAATCACGGTATGTTCCATTGGAACTAGGTTTGTCATTAACTAAATTACCGAAGTTTATTTAATTTTTTTTAACTAAAACATTTTATTCGTACCACATCTATGTAACTTTTTTGAGGTAAGTAAATGCAAAAATTACTGCATTATTTTAAAGTGTGCAAGCAAATGAAGAATTTTGTTAAATAACATATCAATGGGTAGGGTTTTCGTATTTATATAATATATATCCATATCCTATAGCTTCAATAGATGAGAGGGAAGCCGATATCCGTCTAAAGTTAAAGATAGTACTTATAACAAATATGAATCAACTAATCGGGGATAGTAAACTCAGATATGTTATTGAAAATGGCCGTTAGTTTGGTCACACCTTGATGGTCATTGGCGATAGATTTTCAACTCGAGGGTGGTAGCTAGCGAGGCGGGCATTGGAAAATGCCTTACCATCGTACTATCTTATTACAATGTTTTCTTTCACAGAAAGGTCTAACTCATTGCAGGGATTAGAACTCATGTTGATCAACGCCGTGTCAGGTAGCTGTAGCTTGCCACTTTTCTTGACTTTCATAGTTACTACTCTGCTCTTTAAAGTATTAGCGTAATGATATATAACCTATAACTTTCCTCAATAAATAGGCTATAATATGAAAAGATTTTTTTTTTATCTGACTGATAGTTTCAAAGATTAGCACGTTCAAACAAACAAAAAAAAAATCTTATATATAGTCTATATTATACCAATATTATAAGTTATACCACTATATATCACATTAGATAATACAATAATTTAGTTTGCTTTACCCGCTTTTGTGAAATCCATTATAAATATAACAAATACTTGTTTCTTGCTCGGCAATTTTCCTAGCAGCAGAATACCGAACGAGCGAATGTTTCATAACAAAGTACGAATTCAAAAACAAAACGAACGTTACGTTGAATGCAGAAAGCATTATATAAATAAGATTTTGAAAACATTTTAATACCACCTTCTTAATCTCGAATGCGGCGTGAATAAGTAAACTCAAGACAGTGGAACGTAATACTGGAAAATTAAAAGGTCGTGAACATAAACGGCTGGCGTGTTTCCTGTTGTTTGGGCCATGGTGCAAGTTGTTAAAGTGTAGCCTGTTTGTGGTTGAATAAAAAAAATGTATTTTATACCCATATACATACACAAACGATGTGTTTATATAAACCATAAATTTATACGCACTATCTATAAGATCATAACCGCTCATGCCAAAAAAACAAAAAAGTTACGCCCTGTAATCAAGTAAAACCTTGATTTGAAAGTCCGATTAATATTAAACGTTAGGTAGTTATTTATAATGAACAAAATAAAATCAAAATTACGCATATACATCGTTCGAATCGGGAGTTAGCTCTAGAGTTCATAAAAAAATCCAATATAAAAAATTAGTTTTTAACAAATATTCCAATTTTTAAATGACTTCGACAGAAGAAAGGAAGTTGCTCAATTCGAATGTGTATTTTTTATGTATGTTCAGTAATAAATTCTTTGTTTATGAAGTGATTTAGATGATCCTTTTTTTGCTTGAAACCCCTATATCTCAAGGATGGTCCCGTTTTAATTTAATTGGCATTGGACCTTCGACTTCGAAGGTACACCAGTAAACTCCTTAAAATCATTGAAGTGTTTTTCATTTTTGGTAAAAATCGTTTTGTTAATTTTATATAAATGCGATGTTAAAGCACGTCACACACGATAAAGTTACTTAAATAAACTATGTTATGGTATCTTAGATTAAAATATCATAACATCGTTAAGGTATCACACGCGGGTAACATACGTTAATATATGACATCGTTTCAGTCTCTTGAAATTCTGCTAAGGTGACGAACAAATTTTTTCTGCGAATTCTTTTTACATGACGATTAAATATGAGTAACACTATTATATTTAATAAACAGCTCCAAAGATATCGATTCCCATTCTGAATATGATATGCAAATTGCATTAGCGCATTCTAAAAGTCGATTAATTAGGGTAGAAAATCGTATAAAACCGAAAAGACCGTGGAGAATTTAGCCTATACTAAGATCTCTCATCAAAAAAGTTGAAGAAGAACCTGTCATCTTAAGATAAAATAATAAAATCGCTCGATATCTTAAGATACTGTAAGATAATATATTTTTTTCATTGGATTGTTTGGCGAGCATCTTCATCGTGTGCAACGCGCTTTATACTTTTTTATTATTCAATGTCAGCTTTCTTATAACTATAGATTTTACTAGTCTTTTATGACTTAAGCCTTAACGCGAATGTGGAAATTGCCCGAGACAACATTCAGGCCGTAAATGTGAGTTTTGTCAAAACTGTTTTCTTATTTACCTATCCATTTTCAAAGACGACTTAATTCTTAAACTTATTCATATTTATTTTACTGAAACCTCCCTTATTTATTTCTGTTATATAACATTATCTAGAAGAAGGGCTTCGTTAGGTTTTTCGTTAAAAAAATACCTATCTAGTTAGTAAAACTTTATCAGAATAAAATTTTTAATCCAAATCGTTAAAACTTTCTCCGAGAAATTAATTAAAGAGTCTGTATATATATTACTAGATATTGCCCGTGGTTTCGCTCACATCGAATTTGAAAAATATAATTGATATATGATTTCTCCATAATTTTTTTTACTCCCATTACACACATTTAGTAGTGAAATTTTCAAAAATCAGTTCATAACTGATGCCTACGTCATAATAACTGTGTGCCAAATTTCAACCCAATCTGTTAAGTGGTTTGAGCTATGTGTTGAAGATTAGTCAGTCACTAACGGATTCCTTATATATATAGATTTTTCAAATATATTTTTTCTGTCCTTCATTCTGCTTCAAAATTAATGGTTCAAACACCATTTTAAAGCCTTTGCTCTCCACTCTTGAGGAAAAATAGTTTTCAGTTCTGAGAATATTCGGCGCGGTGGCTTATTTTTACTACAAGCCCGTAGAGCACGTACCAACGGGCATGCCTTTACTTGTACTGAATTGCACGTGTTTTTTTGTTATAGGTAAATATCATTTATAGAAAAATATTATAGGTAATCACTTATAAGTACCCTAAGAATTAGTGTGTGCAGAAAGCCTTACAAGTAATTTGATTAGAGATGATCATAACTATGATATTTCATTCCATTTACAAGAATATGAAAAAGCGAGCGAATTAGTGTGTGGTGAAAACCTTACAGATTATTTGATTAGAGATGATCATAACCATGATATTTCATTCCATTTACAAGAATATGAAAAGGCGAGCGAATTAGTGTGTGGAGAAAACCTTACAGTTAATTTGATTAGAGATGATCATAACCATGGTCTTTCATTTCATTTACAAGAATATGAAAAGGAAAGCCACGTTATGATCCATTTTACCACATTGCGTATTAATTTCGACGAACTAAAATTTTGGCAAGTCGACACACTAAGTCAATTACATTCATTATTAATAAGTGATTGGCTTTTGGTATTATATTTATAAAAAAATTTAGTATAAACAATTATCTATACACTAGCAAATCCGATGACGCGTTGGTGTATCTTTTTGGAGTCCATTTGGAACATTGATCCGATCCCTACCAAACTTTACAGGATCACCAGCTGAAGGATAAGAAAAAGAAGAAGATATATAAATTACTTGTCCTGACTGCCTGACTGATTCATCAACGCATAGTCCAAACTACTGAGGCTTGGAAAGTGAAAATTTGTATCAGTGTTCCTTTTACATTGTTTATGAACACTAAGGAAGGATTTTTGGATATTCGACCCCTAAAAAGGCGAGAAAGGGGATGAAAATTTGTTATTTTATCTCTCCAAATTGATATTTAGCAATTCGGTCTGAGAGTTAAAAAAACACATAATTGTGCTTCATCGTTTTTTATTATTTAATTTTTAAATCTTTTATATTAACGAAACTTCACTACATGCCCAATGATTATACCAGCCTCATTTGAATGAATTACTTTAAATTAGTGAAGTCAATTTAATAGATAAAGTTTTAAATGTTATTTCAATTTAGGAGTTATGCTTACCACTTTGGACAAAATAACATTTATATCTTCTATGTTTTGTCCAGGGCTCCAAAATAATTTTTTGGCGTAATTCTTGGGTCTGGACATATTCTCACAACAAATAATAAAATCATCTTTAAAGTGACAAATTGTGCATCCTAGACCACGGATGTAGAATTTATAAGTTTCTATATCAAGACACTTGTATAAATTAAGCCATCTTTTAGCTTAAAAGAATGAAATATTAAATCTTTTTGCACAGAGTTTTAAATATTACACTTGTAAAAGGCCACATATATTTCCCTTGCGAGTAATTCAGTATCTTCTAATTTGTAATTTAGATGGTTAGACGGCCAAACAACAAGTTTGGCGTTGCGTGCCAAAAACTGGCGACAGACTACTTTCGTATTCTAAGGGGTGATGCGTTTCTGCACTGCCATACCAACTTTTGAACTAATTTAAATAACAAGAGGATGGCGTTTTATTATAATTTAATTTAGACCTCAAGACTTTAGAAAAGTGACGTTGGTCAATGACGTAAGTTGAAAATGTTTAGAGTATTTTGACATATTGAATTTTTGTATAGTGTTAAGAAATTTTCTATTGCAACGGTTGTCGATTATTTTATAGATGTGACTCGTTCACAGCCATTTTAGTTGGAACCGAAATGGTTCCGGATAGTCCAGTTTCAAACGATATTGCTTCTATGAACGCCCCGGATGTGCTGCCAGGAGACTACCTTATGAAATTTTTAAAGAGAGGAATTAAGAGGTTTTTAAAGAGTCGGCAACATGCATGTGATGCTTACGGTATTACAAGTGTCTATAGGGTTCGGTCACTGCTTACCATCAGACGGATCGCACGCTCTTTTGCCACCATCGTGGTATAAACAAATAATACATGGACAGGCTATTATTTTTGTGATGACAACCACTGTCATTGGAAAATCTCTTAGCAGTCATAAAATCGCTATCCTCTTATGAAATGTGCCGTGAAACTTTGAATATGGCTCTTTTCGCTCGACTGGTGAGAAATAGAATTAAAAGTGGCGCCCGTCTAGAACTTTATAAAAACATATGTGAATATAAATAACAACATTAATTCAGACTATGTTTTTTGTATACCGTATTTAAATATTAATATATATATATATATTTTTATTATAATATTTGTAAAGACACTGGCTTTGCCCCGCGGTTTAATCCGACACTACCGCGCTCCGCTATCGCATACGCGTAGCCTTGTAGCCTATTGTTGTTCACACTTCCTATACTTGCATACAGCTTGCGTAATTTCTTGATGTTCATATTTACTGTTTCGCTCTACAGGTACTTAACTAAATAAACAAACCATCTCGAGCATTTTAGTACAGATATGGTCGCTAACGATAGGTCTCATGAGAATGTTCAAGCTCACTCAAAGGGGAATGGAGACGGCAATTCTCAGTTCTCTACGTGATCGAACCAGAAATGAAGGGATCCGCAGAAGAGGCAAAATCACCAACATAGCCCTTAGAATTGTTAGACTTAAGTAGTAGTTGGACGGGGCTCAAATAAAGGATAGCCGATGGGCCAGATTTCTTGAGTGGTGATCATGCTATGAAAGACGGGGTAAAGGACGGGGGGGGGGGGTCTATTTCCATCAATTTTAGATGGATCAATGCTCAACTCCGTTTCCTGGAACAAACGTATAGGTGCTTGGCGACAGATTTATAAATTGAAGATGGTATGCCAACCACCACGTTAAGATTTTATTATTATACAAGCTGTGCTCGTAGCTTCGCTCACGTGAACTACAGAATGCCCGCGCGAATCTTGCTCCCCCGCTCCCGGCTATTTTAGA
The DNA here is from genome assembly GCA_033032175.1 of Saturnia japonica. NCBI lineage: Eukaryota > Metazoa > Arthropoda > Insecta > Lepidoptera > Saturniidae > Saturnia > Saturnia japonica. Next base: position 4,042,877 of record CM065330.1, read on the forward strand.
GATAAAAATGCTTATTGTGGGTGTTCCTTAGAAAATAGACGTATACTCTCACTGACTTTTTAGGTCTTTTTAATTTCTACAGTTGTGTAGTACATTAATTTCATATATCTCTTAGAGTTTACTCAGCGTAAGCCATTAATTCACCGAACTGATTCACCATGACCAGTTTTTTTTATTTTTTTCGGAACTGTAATTAGTTTTCTAGAATAAAATTAGCGTAAGTTACTTCCTATAACATCAGCTATCTATCAGTGAAAGTCCCGTCAAAATAGGTCCAATCGTTTCGAAAATTACCAACAATAGACAAACTGACAAAAATTAAAAAAAGGGTTTTTTTTTGTTATAGGTGTCGTATATACTTTCATATGTATTTATTTAAAAAGCTGTTATTTTGACATTACAAACAGACACTATTAATAGTGTACATATATAAGGTGTCCAGAAAGGGTATCGGGTATTTGTAAGTTCAATGAAACAAAAATTATTTGTATGCAATAAAAAAGTTTATTGTTTATTATTAGCATATGAATTGGAGAATTATTTGGAAAAGATGATGTTATCCAAATGGTGACCGTTACGTTGCTGGCACTCTTCTAAACGGAAACGAAGATTGGCGATAACACGTTGACACATAGCTATCGATATTGCTGCCATTTCTGACCTGATGTTTTGCTTTAACTGGGTTAGATTCGTCGGATTGTTTTGATAAACCTTACTTTTAAGGTATCCCCATGCAAAATAGTCAAGCGGGCTAAGATCGGGGCTTCTGGGAGGCCAGTTGATGTTACCCCTTCGCGAAATGACTTTATTAGGGAATAATTTGTTAACAACTTCCATTGAGTCATTTGAGGTATGGCAAGTGGCCCCATCTTGCTGGAACCACGTTCTTGAGTTGAAACCTGCAAACTCCTGCAACTCTGGGACCAAAAAATTTCGCAACATATCGCAACAACGGTCACTATTCACATTAATTGCTCGGCCTCGTTGATCTTCATGAAAATAAGGACCAATTATGCCTTTAGCAGACATAGCGGCCCAAACAACGACCTTTGGGCTATGCAGGGATCGTTCATGCTTTCGTCTCGGATTCTCCACTGCCCAGTACCGACAATTCTGCTTATTAACATGACCATTCAGGTGAAAATTTGCTTCGTCACTGAACAGTATGTTGTTAAAGTTGTTAAATCGCTGCAGCATTTCGTTCGCAAAATTCAGTCGATTAGCATAGTCTGTATCCTTAAATTCTTGAACCAATTGAATTTTATAGGCTTTTAGATGTAAGTCTTTCTTTAAAATCGAATGTAAAGACGATTTTTTGATGTTCAACGCTTGGCTTCGCTTTCGGATGGATAAAGACGGATTTTGACGAACCGACGCCTCAACTTCTTCAATTGTTTCTTCATCGCGAACTGAACGAGGACGACCAGAGTTTTGAATTTTAACTGTCGCACCTGTATTCTCGAACATCCTGATCCATTTCCTAATGCTATCGTCACTTGGCGCGTGGCGTGTACGATATTCCGCACGATAGAGACGTTGAGCAGTCACTATTGAATCACCATTACGATAATACGGTCGTACGCAAAATGCGCGATGCGTCCCCGAGTACTGTTCCATCGTGACTAAAACTCCACAAAATGGCGGACGCCACGAACCGCTCCCCGCACCCTTTAGACGCCCCGTTTCGAATATGGCGCGAAAACAAATACCCGATACCCTTTCTGGACACCTTGTATAAGGTTGTAAATCAAGTGTCGTGTGGTAAGTGGTAAGGTATTCCAGCTGTGATCTTCTTATGTATCTTGGGAAAGACCGATGTTAATGGCAGTTTAAAATATATATATTTGATTATGATTATGAATGGCTTGTTTGAGGGTTTGTGATCAGCCTATCTAGACCAACTTGAATACCCGTTATTTTTTAACATAACTATGTATTTCTAATATATGTCGACTGTGACCGTTATATTTAACGGTACTCACCGTTTATTGAAATACAGTAATTTCTTCCAGCTCAGATAAATTTGTAAATTTTGTTATTTTACACAATAAAAATTCTTCACTGTGATATTTCTGGTAAAGTATTAGGATATTTCATTTCTGAAAGTAACAACTGGTAAGAACTAAACGAAACGGCGTGTCAGATATTAATGAAACCATCGATAGAACAAGTGTTGCCATTTTTCTCTCCTCCACTCCAATGTCGCTCTGCGTCCATTCGCCCCGCGAAATTATATTAAAAAAGGCACCGACCCGTTCTCGGTTTAATGTTGCCTTGCTGGATTAATTGAAGCTCTTAAAAGCGGTGTCGGATATTGAAAAAAAAAATGTAATGGAATTTATAATCTTTTTATTTATCTATAAAGTCAATCAAGGTTTGGTAAAAATATTACTTAAAAGTGTCTATAAAAATTATGAAATCAATTTCAGCCTCATCATTAAATTATAAAATTTCATGAGTTTTTTAAATTAATGGGCTCTATATTCGGTGTTATTGTTAAGTCTCTTTAGAGAAAAGTGTAATAATTTAAATATAATAATAATTAAAGGAAATAAACTTTACTTAATTGTTATAAAACGCAGCTTCTCTATTTGCCTGTCTGTTAATGAGCAGATCGAGAACGATTTTTAAAATTCATAACTATTTATCTATATATTCTTTGGCCCAGCAATTTTTAAAGTGGATTCTGTCGAAAGCAGGGTTCCATGAATTAGTTTGGATAACATTGGGAGACAGAGTTGCGCTTGATGTATTAAAAAAAAGCAGGTAAATATCTATCTATATATATCTAGGTAAACTTGGAATGTAAAACATTAACTAAATGCAAAGTTTAATCGAAATCTTTGGAGCCGTTTCCGGGAAACCAATTACATATAAACAAGAATTGCTAACTTGAATTGCTCAATTGTATTAGATATATGTTGGAGAATTGTGTTAGTGTAATCATTGAAACTGTAGTTATGACCTGATTTTTGTGCTATTGACTACTATAATTTATTATTATTTTTTGATCTCTTACCTGTGCCTTATTATTTGTGCCTTACGAAATAAAATAAATAAATTATAAAGCTGAAGAGTTTTTTAGTTTGTTCGTTTGGTTGAACGCACTAATCTCAGGAACTACTTGTTCGAATGGAAAAAATATTTTAGTATTGAGTAGCCCATTTATCTAGGAAGTATAACAATCTAGGAATATAACATCAAACTACGACCAATAGGACCGGAGCTTAAATAAAAATGTTGCAAAAACGGGGAAAATTTATTCCTTTTGAGGGCTACCATTGGGTTCGCTGAGTAAATGGTTAAAGTTACGCAAAAATCATGTGCGATAGAATTGTTTCTCTTAAAAAGTTCTAAGCAAAAGTCTGCGAATATTATGTAAATTTTTTATGGTAATAAAATTTGTTCTAAAATAATGCATTATTTGCGATGGTATTTTTATAAACATGGTATTAATCCATATCGAAATAAATATGTTATTCATCAAAAATATTTAAAATGTGGTCAATGGATGCTTAATTCATATTACGTGTCCATACCATCTTAGCTTCGACTCGAAAAGTAGTTCCCTTATTCATTTAACAAAATAATCTACATTTATTATACAATTGTATTCTTTTCAATACAGATTTCAAGTGATGCGTGTCTAACAAACTGAAAAATGAATAAACCAAGACACAGATAAAAAAATTAAATTATTTTAATGCAGAATGAAAAAAATGTGCAGTATACTGTACGATTTTATTAGATGCATTAGCTGTGCCCCACGGTTTCACCCGTGTTTATATTATCTGAAACACACCGCACCTCCAACGCACAAAATTTAACTTCATAAAATTGTCTTTATGACGAAGTAACCTTTGTTTGTAAAGATTAATATGCCATGTCTAAAAATAATTTTTATAAATCATTTGTTAATTTTCGACAAATCTTTATCAAAAAGACCTTATTTTTGCTTATGTATAAGAGATAGGTATATGCTATGGCAATTTTTTTTAATATACTAAGTGACAACATTTTTATAGAACATTGTGTTTCCGTATCATTAATGATTACGCCAGCGCACGCGGATAAAGCAGTTCGAGAGGTCCTCGACTTCCGACTTACGTAACAAAAATCAATATTTAAGGCTAGCTGAGAGTTGTAGCCTAATCTTAAATAGCCTATACTATTCCTGGAGAGTCTGGCTATCATTATATTAAAAAAAAAAATCGAATCCGACTGGTTGTTCCAGAGATTAGCGTGTTTATTCTAACAAACAAAAAAAAAACTCTTCCGCTTTATTATATTAGTTAGATATGTAAGGTATGTAAGCTATGTTAGGTGACTTTATTTACAATCTGTGTTTTATAAGATATCGGATTATCTGTATGCTCTCAAATGTCTTTGAAACTCGAACAGCCTTAGGCGTTTCAATATAAGTTACGGAAGTCAACAAGACTACAACGCGGGTATACTTTTCGAAGAAAAGAAATCTATTATTGTCGACTTTTATATACTTACCTACATACGTTTTTACTCCGTAGGTAATAAAAACTTTTTTGTCAACAGGCCTATTTCTACTTACTACTTATCTCCACTTACTTATATAATATACTAACTGTGTCCACGGCTTCTCGTGCAGTGATTTCCTCAGATTGTATTTCGATCTTTACAAATATTACATTATTTCTAAGACTATTGATATTTCCTATAGTTTATAATATAATGAGGAATGCCATAAACTTCCCTTAATGCTTAAAGTATAATAAAAATCGGTAAAGCTGTATTGTGTTAAATATGAGTAATACGAAAAAGACTTTTTTAGTGTTTTTATTACAACATTTGATATTAATAATGTATGATTTTTATAGTGGCTTGGAAAACTGACTGTAGGTCTCAACGAATTGTTCTGTATAAAACGCAAATTTATCCCTTGAAGTACCGGTTACATATGTAAGCTGGTACTCCTGCAAAAATAGTAATCAAAGAAGAATACAATTAGAACAATTGTAACAACAAAATCGTCACTCCATTTCTACTATGGTATAACCCTATATTAAGTTACGTTAAAAAAAGTGTAGCTAAGTGTTAAGATTATTAAACAACCTTTTCATCCGATAACCGCTTATGTTATTAACTGATTATGTATGCGAGAATAGATTTACAACCGACTACTTATAGCTAAGAAGAAAAAAAGCTAAACATTTATTACAGCTTTCGCTTTAGTCTTATTAACCCTTTTTTATTGTCTTAGGGTGACTATGCGTCCATATTTTTCTTTTATTGCTATTGAATCCATTTTCTATATATAAAAAAAACCATAAGATATAATTTTTTTCTAAGTTAATTTTTCTTGACAACGCCATATTTTCGTCAATTATCCATGAAAATGAATGATTAACATATTATTTTAAAGCGCACGTTTCTCGCTATTGAAGAAACATAGAATAAATTGTTTAAAATTAATGTTTCTTTAAGACATATTAAAAACTTTTTCATTAGAAATGCCACCTGGTTGATGTTATTGAAAATATACTCAAGACGTCATCTATTAGCTATTTGTTTAATCAATGTGACAGATGCAGCTTTTAGCCCCTTCTTTCATTACGATACTTAAAGGCAACAAGAATCCTACATCGGATACTAGTCGCTACATTTGTATGGAGACTCGCACACTACGCTACTGGTATCAAACTGGTAGCAAATGCGTAAATTGTAAAGATAGCGCCAAAAGGTTTTATATTTAATTTTCGCTCACTTGGACAACTTTTAACTCCACAAACTTTTAACATTATTGTTTAATTAAACTTAAAGGCGACAAGAATCCTACATAGGATACCAGTCGCTACATTTATATGGAGACTCGCACACTACGCTACTGGTATCAAACTGGTAGCAAATGCGTAAATTGTAAAGATAGCGCCAAAAGTTATTATTATTTAATTTTCACCCATTTGGGCAACTTTTAACTCCACAAACATTTAACTTTGCAACTTTGCAACTTTTGCAATAGTAAACACTATAAAATCACGAAAAAGTATAATTCTCTTTTGATACGCTAGCGCCATCATGGTGTGTTTTTGAATTATAATTTTCTGCTTACAGTTGGACATTTTTCCCCACTTCTTCCCCATATAAGATGATTCTATTTATGTCTAGACTCCATGTTATTAGGAAAAGAAGGATGTGGAATCCATAAAAAAAATTTCATGGTCCCTCTACTCCAGAAATCGCATTAAACATTAATTTGCGAGCTTTCTTCTTAAGGAACGCGGTGGAGCTGTTTTATTGATTTAAATTATACACCGGCGGCTTGGAACGGCTCGTTATGACGTATAACCGGCTTCGGGTAATTGATAGGGTGCTTCTGCAGACATTTTAGTATTAATTTATCCATAACTAGCTAAATGTCCCGGATGTTTATCAACTTAAACCAAAAATTTAATGGTGAATAATATCTGCACTGTTGTACTACCAGAAATTTGAAATATTTTACTCATGTCAATCGTTATTGGTATCTAACGGGTGTCTGCCGGAAGGTATACAACTTTGTTTTGCCGCTATTTTGGTAAACATTAGTCCTGACAGTTCATATTTGGCAGTCGTGAAGTAGGCATGTGGCAAATTTATTATGGAAAAATATTCCACAAACCAACGTGTTTTAATCGTTAAAACATTTTATCAAAATCAATCATCGATTACTGTGACGATGAGAAAGTTACGTAAATTTTTGGGAGAAACAACGTGACAACAAAACGCACTATTTATCGTGTAGTGAATGATTTCGAAGAAAGAGGATCTATAGGTGATAGGCCCAAGCATGGACCACAACGTACTGCAAGATCGGCTGAAAACATTACTGCTGCTCAAGAAAGTCTTCAAAACAATCCAACAACCTCAATTCGACGCCGTGCTTAGGAGCTTGGTCTTCAAAAAACAACTTTGGCCATAATTTTGCACAAGGATTTGCATTTGTTACCATTTAAAATTCAGTTGACACAAGAGCTTCTTCCACAAGACCATTTACGCCGCCGTACATATGCCAATAGGATGTTACAGCTCGCCCATGACAACCCCGATTTTCATGAAAAAATCATAATGAGTGACGAGGTACATTTTCATTTGAATGGATATGTGAATAAACAGAATAGTCGGTTCTGGGCAATGGAAAACCCACAAATTATTCATCAGTCACCTTTGCATCCATAAAAGTAACAGTCTGGTGTGCAATTTGGTCAGAAGGAATCATTGGACCTTACTTCTTTGAAAATGAAAACAGCGTAACGGTAACTGAAAATGAGGAGCGATATCGTGATATAATTAAAAACTTTTTAATGCCACAACTGCATGTGGTATCAACAAGACGGTGCCACATCGCATACAGCCAGGATTACAATGGAATTACTGCGAGACTTCTTTCCACAACAAGTAATTTCAAGAAATGGTCACGTTGATTGACCTTCACGGTCGCCTGATTTGACTGCTCCGGACTTCTTTTTGTGGGGATATCTGAAAAGCAAGGTTTATGCAAACAAACCAGAAACGCTTGAGCAACTCAAACAAAATATTCGTGATGAAATTAATGAAATACCGCGTGAAATGTGTGAGAATGTAATGAAAAATGTGCTCAAAAGGGCTCGCATTTGTGAGGCTAACAGAGGCGGACATTTATCTGATATTGTATTCCCATATTAAATATTTTGTTATTTAATCAAATTTGCTCCTTTTCTACTTTAATAGCAATAATTCACTATTTACATAGGATACAGTAATGAATTATACCATTATGAAATCTACTCAAAACCGACATTATTTTAAAATTATTGGTCACTCATGTTTTCATACAATTTTTTATACCCAAGAAGCTTAAACTTTGTAAAAAAAAATATTTTAACAAATTTGTCACAGTAAAATTAATTCAAGTTTTTTTTAATAGTACCATAGCTAGTCAAACTATTTACTGCTTATCGATTGGCACAGTTAGCGTATAATAATAGATCAACAAAAACCTGATAAAATTCAGTCATTTGTGGTCGCAGTGTACAAGAATGTAAAACAAGGTAAAAATTTGTAGTTTTTTATTTAAAAAAATCATATCTTAGGTACGAGTATTACTTAGTATACAAGTTTCATCTTGTACGTCTAAGTTTTGATAAATCATTGTTAATGATGATGATGATGGAAGTGATGATTGTTGATGATAATCTTCATATTGCTTACAATTTTGACAACTAACCTAGGATATATTTTGTTTCGCATTTTTTTCTGAACGGCCATAAGTTCTGCTATAAGCCATTTCAAGATTATCCATTCATTACCGGACACCCTGTATATATACATATAAATAAACCTATAGTTCTGTCTGTACATGTTTTTTTTCCAAATTTAACGATATACATCATATATAAAGGACACTGATCAAGAATCCCTTAATATTTTCTTTCTGTCTGCCTGTCATACGATGTCCGGATTTAACTAAAAAACGGCTTGACCAATTTTTATGAAATTTTGTGAACGGGATCTCATGGAATTAGTCATTTGTCAGCCTATATGAATTTTCAATTCTACTTTTTGCAATCGCAAAAAAGAACAAAAGAAGTAATCATTTTTATTAATATATAAAAGATTTTAATTAAATCAAGGGAAGGCCTTTCAAAAAGGAGAATTTTTATAGGTACATAAATTGTTAATAATACTTTTAGAAATGGTGAAAAAAGAATTAAAAATATCAATTTGTATAATTCTCAAGTTCCCAATCGAATTTAAAGAAGTTGTTTTTTGTACACCGGGGGCATACGTCAGTCCATAATTGATAGGCAATAAAAATGACAATAACAATTTAAGAAAAGGTTAAAAAAAATCTCAATCAATTTTGATGAAATTTTGTATACAGGAAGCCATTTCTCAATTCATATACTATATGAATTGTCAATAATATGTGTAAAAATAAAATTTCGTCATAAAAATAACTACTGAGTAAACAACGCGTGCGGAGCCGCCGGCGTAACTCTAGTATTATTTTATTATAAAAGTAAATCTTAGATATCTATTTTTTATCGTGCATATTACGTCATCCTTTAGGTAAAGACGCGGATTCGATTTCATCGAAATTCTGATGGTAGTGTGGGATATATCCGACGCGTGAGAGGATAATAATTGTAAATCAGGTCAAACAATGAAACGTCGTATTCTATGGTGCTAGAGCAATGAAGTTTCTTTAGATGATTGAATCAGAAATGAGGCATCTGCAGAGGAACCAAAAATACCGATGTAGCTCTCAAATTTGTAAGATTTAAGTGGCAGTGCACGTGGCACATTGCTCGTAGAACAGATGGCCGATAAAGTTGAAGAGTTTTTGAAAGAAGATCGCGCACCGAAAGACGCAACATTGGCAGACCCGTTACAAGGACCCCAAGAATCTGCTGTACGCAACAGCGCAGGACCGGTCGTTGTGGCGATTTTTGGGGGATACCTATATATTTTATTTTAAATATATATATTTTTACTGCACATTGACAGTACTGTCCCTGAAGCAAAGCGCAGTCGAGACACAACGGCGACCACCGAAATATCTAAATCCATTTTTCTTTTCGGCTGAACAGATGGATTTTTATTTTTATCGTTATAGGTCTAGCGTAGTGATGCGGCACAAAATTGTAGTACGCTAAGCCTAGTGGAAGATTGGCTCTCAAGTGCAGCTACTGGCACACAGCTCTTGGTACTTGTCGACTGATTTTCAACTAGTCAGGCGGACATTAGAAAAAGCCCTGGTAGTAAAGTACTTTTCTCGTTCAAGTTTGTCTTTTTTACTAGAAAGTAGAGAGTGATTCAACGGACATGGAATAATAATGAAGACAGTTTAAGGATGAAGATTAAAGCTTAAAGCAGTCGTTTAATTCGCAACACCGAGTGTGGAAATGGGTGGTAAACGATGAACTGTAAATAATTTGAAATTAGCCTTTGAATACTCTGAACTTGTTTAAACAATATCTTTCAATTGATTAGAGTCCACCATCGAAGCAGTAAGTATCGATGTATTTGCAAACCTGTATAAATAAATAGGATTGTTGTTCAATGCACCGAAATCTATACAATTAATAAATTTGAAGTGTATGTTTGTAATGTTAATATGGTATTTTCTAAATTGCATATAAAAGTATACACAGTACTTATAACAAAAAAGCAATTTTTACTATATTTGTCTGTCTGTCTGTTTATTCCGGGTAATCTCCGAAACGATTTATCCAATTTCGACGCAACTTGCACTACCAGATAGCTGATGTTGTATGGAGTAACTTAGGCTACTTTTTCAATATACATTACTTATTACATTACACTTTTACATTATATTTTAGGATGCTATAATAAAATTAAAAAATATAACTAAATATAACTATATGGTATTTGTAGCCGCCAAATTGATTGCACTGTAATCATGATTGAGACAAGAAATAGATGTTGGATTATTTACAAGCATAGAAAAAACATTAGTAAATTTATGGTCTTTCATTGCTACCATAAAATACCGGAATGAAACCATTGAGCACATAATGTTATTGTAAACAAGTATAGTAAAATGCATCCTCTGCATTGAATCTAATGTTCATCGTCTTACGGTAATTTATTGTGGGGTAGTGCAGCTATGGGGGGTACCTACCACATTTAACTGTATTACATAAGCTAGCAATTCAAACGATCTGAATTAATTCAATTCGAATTCAGATCGAATCATTGGAATCACTAAAGAACGAGTTCCAGGTATTTAATATCGTAACTTCGCCCTCCCAATATATGCTCCAAAATTTAATGTATGTTCACAAAATTTTGATAAGCTAGATTCTGTAAGCGACTGGCATAGTTTTAATACTAGACATAAACACAAATTAGCCATCCTGTGTTTTAAAGTAACTAAATCCAATAAAAGATTGTGTTAAGCGCATTACCGATTTGTCGGACCATGATTTCAAGAACCATTTCAAACAGGTTTTTTTTGTCAAATGGTTATTATAAGGGGGAACATATCCACTATATATAATTCATTGTAAAAAAAAAATTAGGCAGATAATAAAAATCTTGATCACCGGATGTTAATGACGTTTATAAGTGTTTTCTTAAGACCTAAATTGAATAAGTATGTATTTTCAATTTTGCATCGATATCGATAATTTGAGACGTAATAATATCGACTTTGATAATCGTATCTCTACGTCCAATCGAGAGTTCATTGAATCGTATAAGATAATTATTATTAAATTTGTTTCCAATCTTGTGGTTAAAAGCGTTTATTTCTGCTACAACAGATTACTGAACTCGCAAAGCGTTCAAAATAATGTTTATCTTGTTACATCTAAATGGAGATTTGGCTATAAAAGCTAATTGGGATTTATTAGATTTTTCTTATGTTTGAGATTTATAAATCATAATTAATTATTTATCTTATAGAGGGCCATTGTACGCGTGTCTAGGGTTGCCAGTATTGTAACTGAGATTTTCAGGACTTTGAAGAAATAAAGAAATCGGTAGAAAGCTATTTATTTACCTACTCCATTTCAACAACAATAAAATTAGATTAGTGGGTTAAGTATGAGGCAATAAGCTGTGTGGTTGATATGTCTCTGGCTGGCTGCATCGAGAACAACCGCCATAATGAGATAGAGGCAACAGTCCAAGCCGAGGCCCGGACACTTTGAAACCCTTGCGCGCATGTTGCCCACGCTTTTGCGGCTGAGTGCCTTAAGCGCTCCTCCCCAAGCCACATTGAAGCTGTAAAAGCCGTCAGAGGCTCTAGTTTCTAAGGTACCTAACACTAACAGTATAGTCAGTCAGAAAAACACGGCCATAATGGCACGCTTAGGAATGTTGCGTTACGGGATCAACCATTTTATCTTCAGTACCCGGTACCCAGGGTACCAGACATTGTGATATTATGTACTATCAAGCACGCATTAAATTACCGATGAAATGTCACTCCTTGTGTTTCTCGAATTGTTTAAACAATATCTCAGTGCACATGAAGGTATGTTTATGAAGTAAAATTGGCTCAGCTTTAGTATCGCTACCGTAAAGTTCAGATTTCAAATTTTTTACAGTTAGATCACTCTATAATTGACTAAATATAATTTTTCATACTGCGGAAACAAAAAGCTTTTGAGAAATAGAATTTTTAAAATAGCATTTTTTTGTAAATTTGACGGTACAAATGTTACTTCTAAACAGTTATCTTAAGGTCCACTATTGAATAATAGGTAAATTTTCAAAAATCGCAATTATTTCTTTGTTAGTTTTTGAACGATTATTGAATTATTTATGTCAAATAGGACCTAATTTAACATTTTGTGCCGTATTTTGTATTGAGCGAGATATTTTCATTTTTCCGTTGTGGTGATAAAATCGGTTAGGTTAAGTTTGAACTATTCTTTGTTGAAAATTCATACACAATTCCTAGATAGACATAACCATAAATTGAAAAAGAAATTCTTCACAGGAGAATTAGCTCTAACCCTCCCCCACTTCATAGCATTAAATTCAGCGGTAGCGATTCTGAAGTCCAACTGTAAAATTTAGCACTCAAACGTGTAATCGCAACAAACGCCCGACACAAACTGTGAGTACGTGTGCATGCACTCCAACGTATGTTTCAAACAATTTGGTTAAGGCTTCGTCTCTAGTACGTAGTAGGTACATAATATACTTCAATGATACCCGACTCTGTTGTGACCATAATTCACATGGTGATAAGGCTGTCACAATGACTCTGTTCTGGTTTGTCTTGTTTCGGGGTCAGATCGGATCTCTCACTCTTTCCATCAGGAACAGTGGCAACAACACTTTGTACGGCAAGCGATAAAAAAAAGTGCAAAAATATATTATTACTAGACATTTCTTAACAAAAAAGAAAACCAACTTAAATGATTTTGAAGAGTTCCCTTGCGTATCTTCGAAGTTCAAAGTCCAATGCCAATGAAATTAAAAGGTGGTCCAACCTTAAGGTATCCCCTATCCCTCCAAAAAAAAAAATCATCCAAATCGGTCCAAAAACAAAGAAGTTATGGCTCAAATTCCATAACAAATATAGTACCACCTCTGTAAGTCGAACTCGAAGGGAGACCCCAAAAAAATTCGAATTATAGAGTTTTCGACTTATGGAGGATTTCGACTTAAGCGTATTTTGGTTTCGACATAAAGAGGTTGAGATTCATTCTTATACATTTTAAGTTAAAGAGGTAAAATAAATAAGAAATCAAGTTGCAGAGGTCACAAACATATTTCGAGCAACGGAGGTTTTGGGGATTGAATGGTAGGAACACAACATTTTTTCGAGTTTGGGAGGTTTTCGACTTATCGAGGTTCGACTTAAAGAGGTTGTACTGTATGTAATACTGTATGTTACTTGAGTAACCTCTCGGCTTTTGTGGAAGTCGGTTCAAAATATGTTATGCTATTAATGAAACTTAAGATAGTATATCTCCCGTATACAAATTATTATTATTACTATTTAAGTGATATAATTCAAATCACTGCCCATCATGGCAGTGGTGGCGTGTACAGATACCGTGTCGATTTACGTGAGTTCGAATCCCTTCAGTGAGCCTGAACTTTCAGTAATAGAAAGGGCGATAAAACCACATAGCACTACAATTGGGCATTTTCTAACATCGCAGCACTTGAAACTCAGTCCTCTATAAAAAATAGATAAAATTTTCAACTTACATAGTAAAGTATGCCTAATGTAAAATGTAATAAAATCGAGAATTGTAGATTATTCCGGTGGGATATGGAGCTTGCAACCGATGTTCAGCGTTTATTGGAATACTCTCGCGTCAGATTCGAATAAGGAATGTTACATATGGTTTCTGAGATGTCGGCATGGATGTAGATTTGAAATCTGGAAGAGGCTTTCTATTTAAATAAAAATACAAACTAACGATTACTACAACAACTCAATTGTATGAGTATATTAAATTATAATAAACTTTTAACATAATGTTAGATTTAAACAGCAATGCGTTGAATAAATCCTCAGGCCACGGCATGCTAGGACAAACCCCAGAGGTTTAATAGGATGCCTTTAACAAAAAGTTGTAAATGAATTAATTATTGAAATAAAAAAATTAAAAATCTATACAAATAAAAAAATTGAAGTGTCTGTTTGTAATATTAAAATAATAGATTTTTACTAAATGCATGTGAAAAGCATACACTATTAAAAAAAAAAATTCAAATTTTTGCTGTCGTCTGTTTGTTCCGGGTAATCTCCGAAACAATTGAACTGTATTTCACACGCAGGTAGCTGATGTTATAAGGAGTAACTTAGGCTACTTTTATTTTTTAAAGTGAAACTTTTATTAGATCGTTTCAAAATTTTTGGTCTGTGTGTTGCATGTCGCGTGACGGTCGGCCGCGGAGTAGGGATGGCGGCGCCTATAGTTCGCAGCAACTGACCGTGTAGTAGTGTATAGACTATTACTCATTTGTGAATTTTTAATTTTTAGTTAAATGTTCACATTATAATGTGAAAAATGTTTCACTTTTACAGTGGTTTCATAAAACCACACAATCAATTTTTTTTAACTGGTCATTGCGAATCAATTCGGACGCTTAAATGGCTTACGCTAAGAAATCATAAGAGATATATCAAATTAATGTACTAAAACTAACCAAATAACTAGTCATTAATTAGACCTACGAAAAAGTCTAAGGATCATCCACCATAAGCGTTTTTAACTTTAAAATAACCGGGAGCGGGTGTAGTAAGATTCGCGCGTATGCCCGTTCGACGGCATTCTAGTAGTCACGCGAGCGCAGCCGCGAGCACAGTTAGTTATAGCATAAATTTCTTTTTTTTACCGCAGTCTTACTTTTTTTAATGGGTTTAGTGATATATCAAGAATCATAGCTGATGTTACTTGACAATAAGGCCCAAGGTACACGCTAAACATATAAAGGGAACTGGCCTAGGCTTGGCTTGGTACAACAGGTGCTTGGGGACAGATTTTCAACTTGAGGATTGTAGCGAGCCAGGCAGACATTATAAAATACCCTGCCACCATGTTATGGTCTCATCCCGATGTTTTGGTACACTGAAAGCTCAGTGTTATTATAGGAATTTGAAGGTGTTCGAACAGGCAACTATTCAGTCATTCTTGCTTGAGAGATACAAAAAAAGAAGGAGGTTCTAAATTCGAATGTATATTTTTTTATGGGTGTTCAGCCATAATTAATTTATGAACCGTTTTGTATGAATTTTTTTTCGTTAGAAACGGGATACCTCAAGAGTGGTCCCATTTTAAATTCATCGGCATTGGTCCTTCGAATTCAAAGACACACCAGCGAAATCCTCAAAACATTGGAGTTGTTTTTGTTTTTATAAAAAATTGTCTTTAACAATAGTACTTTTTTAAACATTTCCACGGAACTTTATATATCGGTGTTAACCTTTTAAGAATCATATTCGAAGTTATGACTTTGAGCAATTGTTTATAGTCTAGCGGTTTCAAATGATACCATTCACGCGACGAGTCGGTTCAATGAGTTTTGCTGAGAAAATAAACGTTGCCTCTGAAAGTATTGATAATAGGTCTTATTGGAAATACTACTTACTAACGGGTCGGAAAAATGATGGCTCAGCTCTGACACGCTCGAACGAAACTTACCAAGGTGGCTTAAAATGTGGCTAGAACTTAGTAGCCCTACTATTGAGCAGAGAGGTCGCGAGTTCGATCCTCGCATATGACTGACGTTTGTGTGATGAGCATAAATAACAGAACTCTCAGTTATATGTCTGGTTGTTGAATATCTATATATGTAGGTGTATGTATATCAGCCAATTAGTTAGCATAATGCAAGCTTTGATTTGTTTGGCGTTAAATGGCGGTGTGTGAAATTATGTCCCATTTATATAATTTATATCTACTACTATTAAGTGAGCAATTCTTGTATATAATGTATATAAATATATATGTAATTGTATCTTAAAAACGGCTTCAACGATTTGGATGAAATTTTGTAATTAGATATTTATATTCCAAATTTGCCTAGATAGATGTATTTTTTCTTTTCTTATGGAAGACACTGAACGCAGATATTTTATTTATATAACACCGTGATGCAATTCATCTTCTTAACTCCTGACACAAACAGAGAGAGGGGGTAACAAGTTTAACGTAAACTTGCTAAAGAGAACTAAAGTAAACGCTAAACTCCTGGCTTAGTAACCATCATCAAAATGAAAATTTTTGATTTTCGATCGAAGCATTTTCGATGTCACGCCTTCCAGTAATGGAATTTGAAACTGCAAACAGCCAGTTTTCTCCCAATTTTAATATACGTTTGTGATAATGTCATCAACCACAGCTTCGTTTGA
The DNA here is from genome assembly GCA_033032175.1 of Saturnia japonica. Classification (NCBI taxonomy): domain Eukaryota; kingdom Metazoa; phylum Arthropoda; class Insecta; order Lepidoptera; family Saturniidae; genus Saturnia; species Saturnia japonica. The sequence continues at coordinate 4,059,222 of CM065330.1, forward strand.
GATCAAGTGTGATTGTGGTTAACCGCAAGTTAGTGCCACAATGATAATACGCTAAACACAATAACCACATTTTGGAGTGTGCGGGGTGTTTATGTATCTAATATACAGTACAGGTGAATGATATAAAAGTGATAAAGCGAATGCATTATCCGCTTGCATGATCACTTGCATGATCACTTGCAGTCTCTTAGGGATGAAAAATCGTATAATAAACATCGATGTATCGATGTTTTTTTTAATATTTAAAGCGAGAAAGCAAAAATTATTGTTGTGAATCATCTAAAGCGGCGGGTTAGCCTGACTGTTGTCATGGCGACGCGTCGCCACGCTGTATGATAGTATGACATATTTAATACAGTGTGGTGACGCGTAGCCGTGCACCTTTTTCTTTAAAAACATCTGAATATTTTATTTTTGATTATGCCACATTTTATGCATATTCTCTGAACAAAATTATTTCGTTGTTTCACATCTGCCAGGCGCCAGGCGTCCTGCGACGGCTTAATTTTTTTAGTCATTCACTCATGTTCAGAAAATACTCTTTATTTACAAGTTTGTTCCTATAATCTACGTACAATTTAACTAAATAGTAATGGTCTCTAGTGTAATACAATATTTAACGAATTTTTAAAACAAATATTAATTTTCTTTGTCATAATTACAATTTTATAATTAAAAGTCATTGTTTCATATAATTTTCATAAATATAATATCATTCTTTATATTATCCATTCATTAATGGTTTGCAGTTGGAAATATCGATGTATCATTTGCATCCCTAATGCCGCTTGCATACGATGCGCAGTAGCTTGCGCAAGTACTTTTACTGCGCATGAAATTTCATCGTGTAAACTCTTTTTGCTTAGTGAAAGTGCGAGCTGAAGTGCTTAGTAGTACTCGCTTTGGTCCTTGCGCCAGTTTGCCCCCCACGCTCCCTTCACTCCTCTCGCTACTACTCACTGCATCATTAGAACGCGTTACGATCAGTACTGGCACCACTTCATTCAATTCATTCGTTTTTTGCCTGCCTGCTTTCTTCGTATGCTTTGCCCTACATTTTATATAGTAATTTTCTACGTGCAGTCCACAGCTCCACCAACAGCCGTTTAGGTTTTTCTAGTTTCTGATCTTATTTCATCAATTCTTATTAGATTTAGATGACCTGTGATTTAGATCATAAGCTACGCATTTAAATAATTAACGTAAACCCAAACTCTTGGCCATGGTTGTCTGTTTACTAGTGAACTAGCACTAAGCAAAATCAGTGCCAGTAAGGTGATTAGTAATCATTTACGTCTGGGCGCTTAGTAATAAACAATGCTTAGTACTTGCGCAAGCTACTTCAAATCGTATGCAAGCGGCATAAGCTAGCCGCCTTATGTAGTGGACAATAAATATAGAGACATACGCAACCAGAATTTCTCTGTAAACGCCAAAGCAGTACCTTCTTAATTTAATTAATCACAGCGTGTCTTTCTGCCACTTTATGGGAAGTATTCAGCTGTAAGCAACAAATAACAATTCAAAACCCACCAAAATGGCGCTAAGGTAGCAAAAGGGAATGTTACTTTTTTGTGATTTTATAGTTTTAACTGTTGTAAAACTTAATAATTGAACAATAATGGAAAAGTTTATGGAGTGAAAAGTTGTCTAAGTGGAAGGACAATTAAAACCTTTGGCATTATGTTTAAAATTTTCGCATTTGCTACCGTTGCGTCATCCCAATTTGAGGATTTTCGATAGATATTTTTTCATACATAGAGATGGGTGAGAAAATTTTAATTTCGTTAGTTTCTACTCGCTAAATAGGGTATGCCACCTTTTTTTTGTTGAAAAAAAAAGTATATTTATCAAAAAATTGCAAAAAATACAGTACTTTTTGGAAAGTTAGGAAAAAGTAAAGTACACATTTCTTTTTAAGCATTATTAATTAACTTCCAAAAAAAAAATTGTATAATGTTAACAGGATTCATGTATGTAAGTTTCTTTATTACACTAAAACTTTGAAATGCCTGAACAAATTTAAAATAAAACCTCCACAGTTTTGTTCAATACATGTAAAACTCAGGCGAAAAATTTCAATGGTCTGTGAGACGTGATGCAAAATATGACTGACAAAATGAAAATAAATTTCAATGATAATTTATTCTTCTGTATAATTTAAAACAAGAATATAACATAAGAGTGAAAGTTGAATTAGCGATGAAAATATAGTATTAGTACAATTGACTAAAATATAGTACGATACTATATAATATAGTACGGGTGGCAACCCTATCTCCATATGCCAATGAAGGTCCACCTGATTAGAAAATTTTTTGAATTATTATTCTACATATTTCGAAGTGTTGTAACTACAGAATGTTGTCAATTAGATACACGCGCAAATTGTGCAACCCACGCTCCCGGTTATCCTTAAGACAAAGCTGCTTGTTGTTAGTGATCCTTAGAAGATATACATATGCTCTGGCTGCCTTTTTTGTAGAATGTGGGGTTGTGGGTGTGAAATAAAATATTCTTTTTTGTGTTTAAATATACAAAAAATATTAAATCACGTCTTAGCACCGCTATCGTCGTCACGAAACCCTCCGTCGTCCCTCTTCTTATTTCCTACCCCTTACCTCATATCATATTATTCATTTACACTCTTAGCTCGTCCATAACGTCATCTCTTTTACATCGCCTTTCACTCGATAATAACCAATAAAACACACCGCAGATATTTTAAGTTTTGTAAGCGAAGTCATTCTATCATACATCCTACATATATAAGATCTAAAATTATGGACTATATTAATTTCATACATCTCTTATGGTTTAATTAGTCACTTTTCATGCAATAAAAAAAAAGAAATCAAAATCGTTCAGACGTTTAGGAGTTACACGTTAAACTTATTACATACACCTCTTTGTTTGTGTCAGGGGTTTAAAATAGAAACTACCACATGACTTAATAAGATCCTATGAAAAACCCAAAACAGTGCCTAAAAGTCTATAGATTTATATAGAAAGAGATAACAAATAATATAATGTTATTTAGAAATAATGGTAAAAAAGCACACCATAAAACAGTGGATATTGTATACTTCTCTAATTTGTAAAATAAACAGAGAGTTCCGTTGATAATAAGGAAGTTATAAAAGAAACCGCATTATTACTGGAGCTGAAAAATATTTATGCAGCTTTACTGCATACTAAATACATTATCTTGATTTTTTTTCTTGAAGTTATACTTTTTTATATAATAGCTAGGCACACTGACTGTACTGTCGACGAGAGATCTAAATCCATCGGCAGTCGTCGCAGGCTTGCATAAATATCTCTTCTCGTTACGCTTAAAGACTTGATATCGTAAATAGGGGGGAAAACACATGGCCCGGAGAAGGTTCCACAGTTTCACGGTACGACAAAGATAAGACATAGAGAACTTTTTAGTTCGTGCCGAGCTGGAGGTCACCATAAAACTGTGACTCCGAAACCTAGCGCGTGTGGTTCTGTTGTGGCCGTTACTTTTTTTAAAACGTATACAACATAAATTATTTTTAGACAATTAAAAAAATCAATAACATTAATTTATGTTATTATAATGGACGCCTAACTTCATTATGTTGTTGGTAGGCGGGATAAAAATACTGGAATTATTTTTGAGTTTTGAGGCCGCAGAATATATGTTCTTACGTGCGTACATATCAACATATTTTTAATAATGTTCTATAATTAATAGGTTATAGGAAAAGTCAGAAAAACTTTTAGAAATATTAAAAAAGATATTTCATTAATTCCCAACCAATTTTTATGAATTTTTGTAAGTGGAATGTAAGTGATAGACTGTACGAATTATTAATAATATGAGTAAAAACACAAGACGATAATTAATGCCTAATAAATGCGTGCAGAGAGTGCATGGGAATGTAACCTAGCTCCGAGACTAATCGAGTGGAATGTGGACACACCCTCTAATTTAAAATCTCAATTATTTGTGTCGGGTGTGCGAATTCGCGGATGTAATATAACTTTGATACATAAACACTTCGCGTACTTATTCTAACGGGAAAGTAATTTTCTCTGAAATATCAGGTGTACAAATCGCATATTTTTTATGTACTGGGTGCCCCGCATAATTCAATGGTTTATTAGTTATTTTGTATGGTACATAATAAAATATGAGACTTACATCGATGCGTTCTACAGGGGGTCATCCGACCACAAACGCTTACATTTATTTATAACTACATATGCCCGCGGCTTCCGTCACGTGGACTACAGGGTGCCATCGATCGGGCACACGTTCGAATCTTGCTCCCCCGCTCTCGGCCATTTTGAAGATAAAAATGCTTATTGTGTGTGTTCCTTAGAAGATAGATATATACGCTTGCTGAATTTTTTGTAGGTCTTTGTAATATCTACAATTTTGTGGTACATTGATTTGCTATATCTCTTGTGGTTTACTCAGCGTAAGCCATTTAAGCCCCCGAATTGATTCACCATGACCAGTTTTTTATTTGTGTGGAACCCTAATTCTTTTTCTAAAATAAAAGTACCCTAAGTTACTCCCTATAAAATCAGCTATCTACCAGTGAAAGTCCCGTCAAAATCAGTCCAACCGTTTCGGAGATTACCCGGAACAAACAGACAAACAGACAGACAAAAAATTTCAAAATGGATTTATTGTTATAGCTATCGTCGTATATACTTCCATATGTATTTAGTAAAAAGCTGTTTTTTGACATTACAAACAGACACTTCAATTTATTAATTGTAAAGATTGCGTTTGTTTACAAGATGTGATTAAAATGGGTATGTTGATTCGAAACGAAACTTCTCCGAGAAAAGGTGAAAATGACCTCTTAGGAGACCACGCGACTCCTTAAGTGAGAGTCACGTCGGGGGAAGCCAGTACCGCAAGCTAATCTAAGTTAGCGGTCATTTAGATGTGCATTATGTGTATCGTAGATGAATTCTACAAAACGAATCCATAAAGATGTCGCCAATAAAACCTAAATTATAATTATACAAATGTTCTAGAAATAACATCTTTCAGAAAGCCTTATAATGAGGTTTTTGATAATTTTTAATTTATTAAATTATTTGTCTATTTTTCTTCAATAGCAGGGAACATAAGCTTTTAAATGATACTTAAATTCATTAATTTTGAAAAAAAGGAGATATGAAATTACCACAAAAACAACTTTGAGAAGTAATAATATATTATAGGGATTATTGAAAATAGGGTCGCTCTAAATTATTACAGAAGGCAACAAAAGTACTGGTTTTTAATACCGAATAAAATTTACTGAATAACAAACTCCATACAGCCAATTACAAGTTGAATATATTAACCAGTACCCGCGGCGTCCTAATGTAATTCTGGCGGTATATCGTGAACTTCGTTAAACCCTTGTCCGGCAACAAAATTACGATCGGGGATATAAAATAGCATGTAGAAGTTTCTAGTATTTACCACACAGTTTGACCCCGCGTCGAATTATGTACGTTGAAATTCTACAATGAGCTTTTAAACAAGCTCCAACTCTCCACCGCACCACTGCCAACCTACCTCTGTAGTCTTAATAAGGTCGATCTTTTCTTCTTTCGTTTTTTTCTATAACACAAATCTGCGGATTCTTAGTCCACACCTTTTTTTAAGTGGGTGCTTTAAACATTAAAAATTGCCATGAAAAAAGATTCACTTGCAAATGCAGCTGTGTACTATATACTGTAAGTTAGTCTTATTTTAGTATCTATAACTAATAACGAAACTTATCACTAAAATACATATAAATTGTTATACACTGTTGTTCATTACTTTTACAAAAGATTATTGTTGTATAGAAATTTTTGGGTTTGTTACTGTGTTTGTGTGTTTGGGCGTTTACACAGAGGGTGAGGTTTGGGAAATCATGGACTTGATAACGTTCTCGTCCTTGTGTTTAAAGCCATCTTCAGGTTTATAATCCACTATATCCTTCACCGGGGCACTCACCGCCCGACTGATGAATCTGCCAATCGCGTCGTCGGTTACGTTTCTATAATAGACACAGGTCTCTGTTGCCTCGAAACTGCTGATAGCATGGGATACACTATAGTGGATCTGTAGTTTCGTCTTCTTGGTTTGGAGGATCACTACCGATTTAAAAGTCAATCCCTGGGACTCATAAATCGTCAGGACGCGCGACTCCTCCCCAGTCCTAAAAACCTTACTAATTATGGCTTAGCTTAAGATCTTAGCGCTTGTCGGTGGTTCAATTGCCACTGTCCTCTATCTTTTACATTTCTTTTGACCTCTTGACACGACACGACACTTATTTTATCCTTCAACTGTTGTAATAAAACTTCGTCTTGGTCTTCCTTTATCTCACTATCCTTTTCGGTTTAAAATTGCTTTACCAAAACTTGTCGTGCCGTATAAATTGTGCAATCGTGTTTACTCTATAATACAAATGTTTTTTCCTTATCAACCATTCTTCAAACTTCCTCATATAATAATTCTTTCTGTCCAACTGATTGATATTCTGGATCCTCTTCCAACACCATGTCTCAAACGCTGCCGACCAGGCTACCAGGGCAGGCAAAATAAGAAAGCTATTCTAAAGAAATAACACATTCAGTAAACTGTTGCAGAATAACAACCTGTTATAGTATGCTATCTCTTTCTATTATTATAATTGAGAAGAGTAAACCAGCTTGTTCGTATCTCTTTCTAACATAGTAAACATGCTTACGCGTAAATAGAGATGAACATTTTCCAAACTCAAATAGTTCACTTTTGTGTCAAACATCAGTACGTGGAACAATTTTTCAAACTGTTACTCTGTTTTTTTAAATGTTCTGATAAATAAACCTGACTCTCATAGTAGCAGTCAATCCTTCATTTGCACTTGTATACGAGTCTCTCTGGGAGCGTTTTACCATCTTCGACCAAATCGTGAGCTAAAATCGTGCTTTAAAAAATAGTCCGAATATTTAGAGTAACGCTTAAAAACCTTTTGTTACAGGACCAGTATTGTAACTTAGAGTGATCTTAAAGGTGTGAACTCCTCACACTCTCTCTCTCTCACACAGTTTAAATTGCTCTTTGTCGAATTTTTTTTGTATATTGTTAGTATGTATTATATTGTTATTTTTATTTACTATTTGTTTTTTTATTTTATTGATGTCCGTGACGTATCTTAATGTGGCTCAGTCGGAATACCAGCGCTGCACTGATTCAGTGTAGCAATTATGCTGAGACTGGGACCTGCTTATCCCCGCACGGCACTTTACTAATTATTATTATTGATATTTAATTTTTTTATTGTGTTGATTTTATGTTTTTATAATTTTTGTTTTTGATGTGTTGTGTGATGGATAAATAAACTTTTCTTTCTTTTTTACTTTATATCCCCGTATACGCATACGGTTCTACAGAAATAATAATTAATAACTCCTGTTTACATTTAAACATATTGAAGTTAATTGTATTTCTCGGGTTGTTATGTTTCCTCTAACAATAAGTTATGAAACATAATGCCCGAGGTCGGAGGGAGGTGGTATTTTAGTCAAAGTGAAATTTATCCAGCGATACAAACACACCGAATTCAAAAATTTTACTTAACACTGTGGACTGGTTTTTCTATAATACAAGTTACACACAAACATACGAGCATTGTATTCGACTAAATCGCGACGACCACACACAAGCCGTGATAAATCCTGTAAACAGCGACCATGGTGACGAGCCCGTTAAAATGATTTTTTTTAGGTTTGTGGCATTTCGGAATCAGCCAGTTATCTAGCTGCAGGCCTGCATGACAGCAGTGACCGTCGATGGAATGGAGAAATCTCGGTGGTCGCGTTGTTTTAGGATGGTACTCTGTTTACCGACATGGACAATCCCGTCTCAATGCCGTGCTATAAATAAAAGACGAAACAATTACGATGTGGGACTCTTTGGCGTAATTATTGCAAAGCTTTGATAAAGACTGCCCTACACATAGAATTATATGAATATCATCTATTCCAATAATATGTCAGTCTTCTATTATAACATAACATATCATTAGTACAGCCACAGTTACAGTATACATGTAAACAAGCCGTTATATTAGACGTCGCTAGTCGCAAGTGCAAAACGTCACGAGCATGTCGAGGTAATCGGTGACGCGAACTCATAAACTTTTCCGCTACCAAAGATCGCTTAACGCGGCTAAAAACTTTTCGCTTCAAAAAAGTAGATGCGTGACGCATAACGTCGATTGCGACTATCTTCACCACAATAAAACAAGAGGTTTAGCAAACAGCCTCTTAGTGTACACTTCTTGTTACAATATTCGCGCGTATCGTAAATATCTCTGTCATATTTTTTTTATAACGCGCCATAGGAGTTTAATTTCAAAACTCGTCGAATTGCATTACTGACCATCCTTCAACTATGTAGTCTATGGCCAGTCTGAACTTATGAATTGTTAAAATACAATTAACTACAAAAGCTCCATTCATTAAAATGTAAATTTTCTTCTCTTGTTTCCAACTAAACGTTGTTACACCGTTATTTGAGAGTTCGGGCGCATGTAAGAAGATGCTGGTTGGGCGCGGATAATAATTATGGTAAATAATATACATACTTTTGAACCTTGTACCACCTAGGAAGATTGCAGTTAACTACACCTAGCTTATAGTTAACTTAGTTTAGTTAATACCGCGCGTATTACCCTGGGTACGGCACAGGCGAGTTAATAATAATAATATTCATATCAGATTAACATTCATAATTTTATTATATAATTTTTGTGTATAAAATCTAACTTAATACTAACTTTATAAGTACGTTTACAATTTTCAAAGACAATGAATGAAGAAGCAAATGAATGTAGGCGCAGATCTCGTCCAATCAATGACCCGCCGCGCCGATGCGTTGCTATATTCGTTATGAACAGTTAGTAAGGACACAAAACATATTTTACAAATATTTACATACTCAAGCAAAATCAGTAATTTGTATAGGTACACAAGCTTTTTATTAAATCATTCCAATGGTGAAGGAACAAACTATCCAGTTTATCTAATAATATCTTCAGGACACATTTAGATATGCCACATAGATGACTCATCAGGGAGTATTGTATTTTACGAATCATCGCGTAAAAATCATGAGCAAGCGTTTCAGCAAACTATTTAAAACCTCTCGCTTCTCATAGATGGCGGCAAAATATAGTGTAGTGTAAGTACATGATAGCCCCGCGATGACCTTCACTGCTCTCACCGCACGTGCTCTCTAAAGGTCAAAAAGCACTTTAGTGGCGCGGCGTGTCGCTACAGCGGAGTGGCGCGACATAAAAAATATTCTTTCCATCGATTTGTAAAAGCCAAACCGCACTTTAGCGGCGCCGCTAAAGTGCGTTTTGACCTTAGCTGCCTTGGGACTTGGTGAGTACATATTGTTTTAGTTAATTTAATATTTTTCATAGGTATTCTTCTAGACAGAAGTTAGAGATCGCCTTTGTGTATGCATCATTATAATGAACGGCCCATTTGTCTCTCACCATCCATGGACATACTATTTACACGGTTGTCCAGATGCTATAATGGGCAAGCGTTCGTTGGCCTCACAAATCTCTTATTACTAAGCATGAATTACGAACGAAAACTCCTTAAAACGTATGAAATACTAAGGTTTGTTTGATTCATGATTTATAGACATTTTTCTATAGGTTTTCCTTTCTTCTTGAAATACAGAAAATACAGCCAAGTCAGATGTTAAAAATTAATTGTCTTGTGTTATTTATTTATAGGCTGAAGCAATGTTTTTTATTTTTTTACATCCCGCGCTTTTTCTCAACAACGGTGAATTGAAGTCAAATCTGGCGTCTATAATATTTCTGCGAACATGTTTCCTTCTTCTTGTTTTTATTTAGAAGCAACTGTGTTCTTGCAAAATCATACAAAAATCACGTATATAGACTATTTTTTCAAATTTTATTGCAAATTAGACCATGCAACCAAGTCTTCTGACTTCATCTTTCATCAGTCATCTTCTTACAACCCATATGTAAGTTAAAAGGCTAAAACCATGTCTTCTGCATTATATTGTTCTTCTTGCTTTTCTTCCAGTATCAACATTTTTAAGCTTTAGTAGTCTTTTCTGGTTTTTGATGGTGCCTCTCTTATTACAACTATCAAGGGAGTTTTTGTGGCAACTCAAAATGTATGTTTCCAAATTATGTTTATAATCCACTTCACGTACGCACAATAATAAAACTATATCATGAAAAATGTCAACAATATTGCATAATATAGACTCAAAAACCCAATGTTTATGAATCAAAATTAAAACCCCAACATGGTATTTCAAGACCCCACCAAAAACTCCGCCGTAATAAACATAGATTCGTAAATATTTTGTTTTGTACAGTATAGCTGATACAAAATACGAACTTGCTATTTCAAAACCGATATTTATAACCTTTTTTGTTACTCGTTTAACTGTTGCACTATTTATGCTATTACTGTGGTCAATGTGGTTTAATTAATCTGATAAATAAATAAATATTGTATTCTATTCTAACTTTGCTCTTACCAAATACACAATTAGCGGGCGCGCGGGCGCGTTTATCAATATTTTCTTCTCTTTTGTATTTTAAATTAATGATTTTTATTTTATTTGAAGAGTGTGGTTGTTTAAACATAGAATGACATCAGTGCTTGAAATACAAGGCTGACTTCATTACCAATTGCTCTATTTATTACCTATAAAAAATATATTGCAAAGTATATTATTAGTAAGATATATAAAAGCAATATTTTAAACAAAAATTTAATGGCCCATTCACACGCACATCCGTCACTGATGATTCGTTACTAAAAACGGTGGACGTACGATACGTTCGTGACTTTTCATGATTCAAGAACGTGTGAATACGGTCAAAGAGGTAGGTTATGTACCACTGAAAAAATGTCAAATCATATCATGATCTGAACAAATAACGATTCGTCGACGTCTGAATTAGATATATAAACCGGGTTTTTGATCGAATCTGGAAGATCGGTTTTCCAGAAAAAAGGTTAAGTTTGTATTGTTCACAACTGAACTAACCAAACAATCTTTTTACCTTCAAAACCAAAGTAACATAAATTATAAATAAGTTTGCGCTGCATTAAAGTATAATTTACATTACAATTGGTGTAACTAGTACTATAATTGTTTATAACTCTTTATGTTAAAGTTATGTTTACGATATTGTTCGGATTCTAGTATAATATGGTTGAACGGCTTCAAGATGTAATCTGTGTTGAACTAATCACTCATCACCTAATCCCGTTATATAAAATGGTATAAAATATTTATCGGTGCAGAATGCATGTTCTCGAAAGCAGGATATGAGCTCTCATCCAAAAGGAGATGGCATCTGGGAGAAGCTGTCAACTAAACACATACATACCATCACGCCTGTATCCTCGAAGAGTTAGGCAGAGGTGTACTAATCTATACCGACAGTTCGCCGTGTATGTTTTCAAGGTATTGCCATTAATCGGGCACAAAGTCAAACTCCGAGCTGTTACTGAGAATTTCATAGAAAAACCCAATAACACTTTGCTCGACCTGGGAATCGAATCCAGGACCTCGATCATAGCAGTCGCACTTACGTCCACTAGGCTAATGAAGTAGAACCGAATGTGCTCCATTTACTAGAATGTTAAAAACAAAGCAGTTTCATTAGTCCCCTTATTTGTTAAATTTTTAGATTTATAATTGAATGGAAATGCAAAACGATACAAACTAATAAAACCGTTATTTTTTTCAAAACTTTCTTACATACCAAAAATCAGGAGCAGAGGTATTAAAAATCGGTTCAAATCTCTATTATGAATGATCCTTTAGATAGTTTTAAAATCAATTTATCAATTAAACGAAGTAAGTATAAGTACTAATGTTGTACGAACTTATATAAGGTCTAATAATGGCAGGGGAGATGAGCCATTCGGACAAGCGTAGTTCCAGAGTACGGCGAGGCACTCACAACCGCATCCGATCGTGTCGGAAACTACTGAATCCACAAATAAACATCGACTGGTCTGTATTGGAGATACTTTAGTGTACAGTACAGTCGAATACATAATGAGTTTTATGTATCTATGTAGTTTAGGTAATAAAATTATATAGGTTATAAAATTCGGTTGAGAATTAATTAAACTTTGTTTTTCTTTTAATGATTCCTTTGAACTCTTATAGCCTATCTGACTTATGCTGCCTGCTTACTAAATTACACTAAAATCAGTTTAGGATTCATTTGCTATTCAAAATCCTTTTTCTTACGATTTCTAAACATATTATTGATAATTTACATATCTTACTAATTAGGAGAGACGTATGATTCCCATCATTAGACATAATAAGTACTGGATCCCTGCGCTAGCCACTTGCCGCAAACTCCAAACCTCTACACAAACGCATGGATAAAAATGGAAAGCAAGCATCAGATTTTGATTAAAATAAGTAAATAAAGATTACCTGTCGTTATGTCGTTATAATTATTTCGTTTCATTGTCGAGTACCTACCTATACCTACTTATTTTACAACAGCTTCGAAAATTTTGAAGAAGTTGGCATTATCAATCAAGAATTAATACGTGTAACATCTTGTAATGAAATATAATATTAGTTAATAAATTTGTTCAAAAGTATCCGGCAGTAGTTTAGTTTCTTACTTCTTACATTTTGTAAAAAAATATCGGGTCTGTTATCGTGTTACGTTTATCGATATAGCTCCATCCCTATCAGTTTCTCCGACCCTGGTATAACCTTGTACGTGTGTAAACGTCATATTTTTATAAAATAATGCATATATAATGTAAAAAAGACGCTCGTTCAAGTTTTCACAGGAGCTGTCATCGAGAATATAAAGAAATAGAAATGGTATAGTGTGCTTAGGATAAGCAAGCATACCTAATTGACGTCGTCGATCTAGTGTCGGTTCCAACATTAAGTTTAACGTACTTTTATTATACAAAGATGTAAAATTAAACTAGGAAAAATTATAGGTTACGGAAATTTTGGCAAAGAAGATAGTTAAAAATTCACTGAAACCATACCAGGTTTTTTTCAATTATTTACCTTTTTTTTTTTTGTACAAGAGATACTAGCTACACATAAACGTGTGGACGCATCGCTAGCGCTTGATTCGCTCGGATCGGTGGTAAGCCAAGCCAAGCCAAACGCCCTATACACACGTTTGAATTTGTTAATGTTTGCCGAGGTTTGGTAAGCGTGTGGATGGGCATAAGAAATTGCCCAATCACCATACTATGGTTTCATCGCGTTTTTTTTCTGGAATAAGGACATCCTAATAAACATTATAATTATGTAGTTAACTGATATCTTATAACGTAGCTATGTGCAAATTGTGAAACTTTGTTACTTCAAGTTATAACGCTAAGATAACTTGAGTGTCTTGCTTATTAAGTACAATGTTCACGAAATCTTACGCTAACTAACGCGACAACCTTAACTTAATTAACCGCCTGCGAATTAAGTTAAGTGCTTCTAACAAGTAACGTTACGTAAATGGCATTAAGTTTCCTGTTATCAAATATGTAGACGCATCGATATTGTGATGTAGTTTTTGGCTAAAATATGACTTAAGATTCAGCGGTTTCAGATTTTTTAAATGTAGATTGGCCAGCGCTTTTTAATGAGTTTTATGTATATCACTGGATTGCTTTTCAAATCCCTTTTGCGACCTTATATGATTTATATATTCTGATTCGGCTTATTGACGAGCAAAGGTCGAGATTGTATAAAGTTAAAAACTATTCGTGAAATAGTTATATGTGAAATAGTTTTTACACTAACATTTTGTAAAAGCAATTAATAAATCTTAACAAGTGTTGTCGATTGAAACTAAAACGAGCATTGTATATTTCTGAGTCATAATTTATAAATAGAACAATTTCAAAATTATTCAGGTGTGCGCATTTTATACCAAAATGCCCCGTTTCCACACTTCTCCACTTTTCACTTGACACTTAAAAAAAATTAGTGAAAATGGCGATGCGCGCCTCTCCCTAACACGCTAATTTTTCACAGTTCTCACTCTACGTAACGAAATCTTTGATTCTTTAACTTTCGAGTGATGTTATACCGTTGTCGATGTACTTAGATGATAGATATAATGCTGTAGCTGCAATCAATGATATTATAATTAAAAATAAAGTTATAATACCATCGGCTGCAATGCTAAACTATATCCCCTAATTTTGTTATCATCAGTTTTTTTAATTGCCCCCTACTATGAAGTTGCAGTTGGTACGTTCTTCTTGGAAAATAGGTTTAATCTCTCAAAGCTTCATCGTGTTCAAAGTTACGAAAAGTTGTACTGTTACAAAGTTCAACCCTTTATAACTAGTGCTTGCGAGCGGCGATGCATCCACGTTACGACATAGCGGGGAAGAGAACTAACTATATTTAATGATGGGTCCTTTAAATAAGGGCAAAAATGCAACATCATAATTTTACACGAGAGGATTTGATACAACAATTTGGCACTTCTATTACTACTACTACCTACTACTACTAACCGAATTCCAAAAAAAGGAGTTCTAAAATCGATTATATTTTTTTTGTGGAAGTTCGGGCATAACTTCTTTGTTTATTAACTGATTTAGATGTTTAGCCCAGTCATATTAGGGCTTTCACTCGGAAGAAATATAATAAGCTGCAAATTGCGCATGAACTTGTTTGTCATTCTAAATGTTGTCTCAAAAGTCGACAATCGTTATCGTGTCCGACGTACTCAGATATTCAGGTCAAAGGGTGCACAAAAGTCGGTTTTCGCGGACCTCTGGCTTCCGGATCGGTTAAATGCCAGATTCGCATTTATTATAAAGTCGTGATCTAATAAAATTCCCTACACTTTTGTTTAAACTTTTTTCACTAACCAACCGTTTGAAGGTACGCGATAGTGCACATCGTTCAGTCATATACGGCCTGGATGCAAGGTCAAGGATGACCGTTATGCGTTATCAGTACGTTATAAAGTCAAGTTATATACTTGGAAATATAATTATTAAACAATGCCTATATTCTATGTACTAACTATTAACTAGCGTTATATTTAATTAAAGTAAGTAACTGATTATTTATATATAATTGTCAAATTTAACTATTTAAGTATAAACTATTAGAACCTCAAGTTGGTGTGCTGTGTATGTTGAAAATGAAATCCTGGAGCATACGAACGTTGTATGTAGGTCCAGCTACCAGCGACTACTAACGTAATAGTGTCAATTGCAAAATCGCGTGGGTTCCGCTGTGGATGCCAGAAAATCAGGGCTACAAGGGTTCTTTAGCTTGCGCGAGTGCAACGGACAAGCTTGCCTCAACGGCTTCGTGTATCCAAGCTAATCGATGAAGAAAATACATATGATCCCGATGATCTGGAAGGTGTTGCGAGATGAATGACAGATAATGAGGATTGACACGACCGAACATCTTTGAGCGACAGAAGAAGAAGACGGTGGTTACGAGAGAGAGATGGGGCTGGCATTCGCATTCTGTAATTGGAGAGACAGGATGTGTATATTTAATTCGCATTTTCGATGTGATCGTCGGGATCAATAAAAATAAGTTGCGAAACGGCCGGCGTTTGCACGGATGTCCGTGGGTGCCGGAACATAAGTGGCGGCTGTTTTTATTAACGGATTCGCGTGGTTCGACGCGGTGTCGAAATACGAACGGGAGAGCTGTTTAACGTAGGCATGTATCGAAGGAAGCTCCATATCTCTATGGAGATCTACGCTTCGAACATACCACGGGGCCCCGGTGAGACGATAGAGGAACCTATTCTGTATCGATTGTAACCGTTTGAAACTCGACTCGGACATATGTGCGAACACAGCGCAACTGTATGTCAAAATTGGTCGAATACACGTCTTGTAGAGCGTGAGCTTATGTCGCGTGGACATTTTGCTCACCGAACACAACAGAGGATGCAACCGGCCCAGGACCCACGCGGCCCTGTTCCTAACCTTACGGATGTGGGGTCTAAAAGAGAGCCTACTATCTAGGGTTACCCCTAGATATTTGGTCTCTCTTACGTACGGAATCGGATTATCGTAGAGCTTAACAGGTTTAAGCTTCCACGGTATCTGTGACGAATCCGCATCGAAGAGCATCGCGGCGCTCTTCGAGGGATTGACGGCTATTCGCCACTCGTTAAACCACTTCCCGAGAGTGGTCACGGCGCGTTGGACTTTGTGTCTGAGGTCGGATCTATTCCTATCTGAGGCATATAAGACTGTATCGTCAGCGTATAGCCCTACCTCGACCTCCGGGAGTCGAGGTAGGTCACTGACGTACAGGTTAAATAGGCTAGGAGCCAGGATCGAACCTTGGGGAACGCCTGAGCGTATTGGACGGGGCGTGGACAATTCACCTTCCACTCTATAGCGAAAGGTGCGATCTGTTAGATAGTCGCGAATTATTTTAATTAGCCTATCGGGGACTTCAAAGTGATACAACTTGTTGGAGTTGTACTGTTACAAAGTTCAACCCTTTATAACTAGTGCGTGCGAGCGGCGATGCATCCACGTTACGACAGAACGGGGAAGAGAACTAACTATAT
Organism: Saturnia japonica; assembly: GCA_033032175.1. NCBI lineage: Eukaryota > Metazoa > Arthropoda > Insecta > Lepidoptera > Saturniidae > Saturnia > Saturnia japonica. The sequence continues at coordinate 4,075,820 of CM065330.1, forward strand.
TTAACGATGGGCCAAAATGCAACATCATAACTTTACACGAGAGGATTTGATACAACAATTTGGCACTTGCATGTTTAAATATGTACAACATAAGCCATTCTATTGCTTAAAGAATGCTTATTTTAACATAATATTTGTATTTTTAACCGAATTCCAAAAAAGGAATTCTAAAATCGACTATTTTTTTTTTTTTTTTTTTTTTTTTTAATTGGATGTTCGGGAATAACTTCTTTGTTTATTAACTGATTTAGATGATTTTTTTTGTTGGAAAGGGTGTACCTGAAGTTTGTTTCATTTTCTACTAAAAATTGTCTTATTTATCATGCATTAGAAGAAATTTTTAGATTGGCCCTTATACATAGGGCTTATAAATACATAGTAGAATTTGTTTGTAGAAAAATAAAAGAAATAAAAAAAACATGCCTTTAACACGCTAATATTAGTTAGTAATTAAGGAAAATATTTTATTTACAATTTCTTTGTGTATAATTTTATGATGAATAATGTAAATAATAAAATGAAACGGCAGCCCAAATCTACCTTCCATTGTTAACGGAAGGTTCCCAGGTGATTCCCGGAATAAACCCGACACGTGCAAATAATTACCGAGTCAACCCCCGGGGAGATATTGCGAAGAAATATTATGCATTATAAATTACCTTAACTATCATAGTGCGACTGGTAAATAATGGTTTTGGGTACATTTTCGACACGCTACGTCAAGCTAAAAATTCTGTGAGTTGACAGTGTGTATAAAAATTATAATTAATTATTAAAGGCCGATTTTTGAATTGTCAGTTTTTGTATTTGATGAATATTTTTATCATTTTGACAGATTTATCATAAAACGTCAAATTTTTTTCACAAATAAAGTTATCTGACGATTGAAAAATCGGCTTTTAATAATATTCCTGGTCCATCGATAACAAACCTAAGCCTAAAAAATGTATATCTGGAAAAAAAATCGTCAATCTATTTTATCATAGATTATTTTGGGAAAATTAAGATATTTTGTCCGTGAGTCACGTCGCTGAAAACACAAATGAGAAATGTGACGTCATCGTTCAAGTAATACACGGTTGAGTGCTATTAGGTTATCTTGTAAGAAGTGACCTTTTAAATATAGCTAGGTGTGAAAAAAAAAAATCACATCATATAGGAGCTGAACAAATTTCATTTTGGGAACAAATACATTAAAAAAAAACTATAAATTTAATCTTGAAACTGAAATTTAATTCGGATTTAAATCTTGTTACAGAGCGTAACAAAGAATAAACGACTTTCCGCTACAAAGGGCGTAAAGACCATTTTAGACAAATTCGTTTTTTGATGCACTCTTACTAAGTTGTAGCAAAAAAAAATAAGAGCGGCTCAAAAGGCAGGGAGCGGGGTGTCAAAAAGAAAAAAAAACTAAAAAAGAAAAAAACGAGCCTGACCTACAAAAAGGACGAAGGGGACTAGAAAAATTGAAAGCGAGGGTGCTGTATCAAGGGCACCAAAAGAGGAGCTGCCTTTTCGAGGAATATATGTTTCCATCCCTGCCGGACATAGAGCCAGGAAATCGAGATAAGTGGATATTTGTATAATAAACCTTGTCACTCCAAGTGTGTTTTCTTAAATACGATCCACCTGGGGTACAGCCGGCTCTACAGCATGGATTTCAACAAAGGCGCCCTGAGATTGACTGAGATCATGACCTCTCGCCGGTGAGCTAGGCGGTGTTGTAGTCTGCTACAAAGTTTATCACTTTCATTTTGTGTTTTTAAAATTAAGATACAATGAAAAAAGTGGTCGTTACTACCAAAGATTTTCTTAAAGTTAAACAAGACTTTTTTTCAAAATCAGGTCATACAAAAATACTTTTTTACATTACTTACAAGAGCAAACTTGTTTATAACAACGCTAAAAATATACAGGTATAATGTATAAACTTTAATAAATAAATTATAAAAACAAAAGAGTTATGTAATAAAGATGTTTTATGTTTTTACTCATTGCCAAAAGTATGTAATTATTTTATGCTCTTTATACCGGAGAGAGACGTTAAACGATGTTGATGTACGTGGTGTGGTAGTAATGTACCCTAAAGGGCCTAAACTTGGCTCTATCATCTCATAGTTTATGGAAATGCTAATTAGGTGCAAACATTCCGTTTTGAGCAAATATATATTTCAATTAATAATTAAAAAGGCGGTGATCGAATGGTAGACAACTAAGGGACTGACTCTTCTGATTCAATTCCTTTGAAATTGGAAACTAATTCGAATTTTATTAATAACTTCACTGGGCGATGGTGCAGGAAAACTTTACCAGGAAACTGAGATAATAAATGATAACTTACTACCGAAATCTGGTGAAGTTAATTAGTTCCTAGAAAATACTTATAGACAGTTATACGATTCCTTCATGACACGCAAGATGGCGCTTAACGCGTCGCATAACCGGGTAAGCCGTGTAACCGTGAGCATGGCTTTAACCACACTTGGCAGTGAGAGCTTCCATCCCACCACCACAGCCAGAGCATGGTGCTTCAGAGCACCACGCACCACGTAGCACACTCCGAAATAGTGTGCTACGCAGTGTCCTCGGCCACACCGCACTCGTGATACACGGTGGTGGGCTCCCTAAGGGTGATCCGATGCAGGTACCATCCGAAGCAGCCATGCCCGTACAGCACCTGCACCAGACGAAACGTCAGGAAGACCTGCATTCGTTTCTGTCCTGTGCCAATCTTGTCCAGGTCTTTCCGACAAGATTTATGATGTCGTCGGCCCATCTTGCTACCGGTCTTCCTACACTTCGTTTGTCCTCTATTCTAAGGAATGTATATTAGAAGAATAAGTTAATTTTTAACAAAAAAGAAAACCAGGTTTAGTAATTTTTACGAGTTTCCTAATTTTCCTAAATTTATTTGAGGTGTCCCTTTTCCAACGAAAAAAAGAATCATTCAAATCGGTTAATAAACAAAGAAGTTATGGCTGAAAATCCAATAAAAATTATACATTTGAATTGATAGGCTCCTTTTTTTGAAATCTGTTAAAAACAAAACCAACTTCAACGAATTTGAGGAGTTCATGGTATACTTTCGAATTCGTAGGTCCATTGCCAATGAAATTAAAATGGGACCACACTTGAGGTAACAACCCCTTTCCAACGAAAAAAGAATCATCTAAGTCGGTACATAAAAAAAGGTCATTCCTGAACATCCATAAAAAAATATATATAATCGTATTGAGAAACTCCTCCTTTTTAAAAAGTGATTAATAAAATATAAATTTCATAAAAACTACGATATTTAGTACTAGCAGTTAATAAAAAACTGTCTACGGAACTAAATTTCAAAATAATCCACAATTTTCAGCGCAATGCATAACCGATACAGAACGTTACGGAAAATAATGTGAATTTTTCTGATATTTGAAACATAATAAAGCTTTCGTATTCACAGAATTCTATTTACGGTATGAATGCAAATATGTTTTAACTTTTGTTTGCTATGTTTTGATAAATGTGATAAAACAGTTGGTAAATCGCAAATTGGTTCGACTGAAAATGATTTTAAATTTATACTTATTGCTTTAGGCGTGAAAATGGTGCGAGTGAATTTTTACGATGCACGAGTTTGTGTAACGAAAAATGTACACTATTCAAGTTACTTGTTTTTAAACCTCATTTTTACTGTTGTGAAGATAGTCACACACGATGTTATGCGTTACAGTTACAAAAACGAGAGTGGTAATATAATGTTACGATACATTTCTAGTATATTATAGTAAATGACAGTATATTATGTCACATTGAAACATTATAAAATTACAAAAAAGTATGCCAGTTTTACAAAACGGCTTTAAAAATATTTGCGATTCGATGTACATCGTAGATGTTTGGCAAAGCCACTACATATGTTTTTAATTAGTATTGCAAAGGAATAGTAGAAAATTCACAAGTATTCTTTTTTGCAAAATTCTTTGTTATATTATAACCACATACTGTAACTATATTATATAAATCTAGACAAAGAGATAGTTTCTCTGAAAAATTCTCTCTACTTGGGGCAGTCCGGCTCGTGAAATACGTCCACCCTACAGAAGATCGCAGCGAAATAAACTTATGTTCTTTTCCTGCTGTGATGGATTCCCAGAGTTTCTTGAGGAAGGGGGTTTCAAGATTGGCAACGAACTAGTGATACCTTTGATGTTACAAGCGTCTATAGGGCTAATCGCTTACCAATACAAGGGATGTCTTGTTTGCCACTTTATTTGTATAAAACAAGTTAAATTATAAACATGGAAACAAAAAACCCGACTGCAAAAAAACATTTAAGTAAAAAAAAAAATCAGCTATTACTTTTTATTTGATTCCCAGACATCGTACTTAAAAATTATATAGACAATGTAAAGGTAAACAAACATATTGAAAATCAAAATAATCCTTTATTCAATTTAGGCCCTAAGAAGGCACTTATGAACGTCAAAACACTACTGCTGGTTCGAAAAACATTCAAGAAATCGAGAAGAACCGGTAAGAAACTCGATCGGGTTTATCTTTTTTTTTGTCAAGTTACAAATGTTTTTTGTCAATATAAGAGGTACAATAAAAATTTGTGGATGCACAGAGAGGGAGTCACTTCCAGACATTACTATCATTCACATAAAGATCCACCCTATAATTACCTTTTGACAGTAAGGCCTGCTTGTCATGGTCCTTGAACATACATTATTATACAAATGTACTAGTTTTATACATATATCTTTAATATGTATATTTATGAAAAAGTAATGGAACAACTGAAAAATAACGAAAAATAAATGGACATTTTCAAACGTTCTCTTAAAATATGTGCACAGTTCACGACAAAAACATGTAAAATACAGTGTTCCAGTGAACAGTGTTTTGCAGTTGGCAACTTCAGTAGCACATTCTATGCGCAACCGTTTCTGAAAGTTACGATCCTTGCACAAAATAAATGCATATTTTATGTTACACGGGAGGGTCGTGTAATGAATGCATGCAGATGCTTAGCATAACGTGACAATTACATGGGAATGTCAATTTCCTTGTAAAATGTTTTGTTGTGGTTCTAAAGAAAACACGTTGATCTATATCTATATTAATAAATCTGTAGGTCTGTTTGTACATTTTTTTTGTCAAATTTTCTGATAGTTATCTTTTATAAAAGACACTGATAAGGATTATAGTTTTTTTGTTTGTTTGTACATCTGGTTTTAACTGAAAAATGGCTGGACCGATTTTTATTATACTTTGTACACAAATGATAAACGTCAACAGGCTACGGTAACCGCATCCCATCAGGCGGGCCGTAAGCTCATTTGTCACCTTAGTTGTAAAAACTCTATTGCAACAAAAATTGCATTTCAATATTTGATATTTATTTGGTTCCCAGAAGTTGCACTTAAATATTATATAGCCTACATCACTCCCACAATTAAGACGAATCTAACGACACTTCGTGTGATAAAATCCATCATTCCGTTTAGGCTACAGAGCGTCCCAAAGATATATACATAAGCTCGAAAAAGATAACCCTTCTCTTTCGCACTCAGGTAAAAAGAATTTAATTCTAATTTCAACTAAATCTCAAGTTAATCATTTCTTTAAATATGCTAATGGTAAAAATAAAGTCTCATTTGAATTCCTATGAAACATAATTTATAGATAGATTCTTACCACGTCTGCCCCTAATTCAGATTGTAAATCTTCAGAATTTTAATGTGAGTCTGTATTTATATAAGTTAGGAGGTACGAGGTTGATTTCACGCCATTAGGTATTGGTGATTTTTAACGCTGATAAATGGATTGATTATATCTTGGATTTCCCACTAAACTGTAGTCCCAATAAGAAAATATTTCTCAAATGTTTAGATTTTTGTCTGTGTATTCTAAACGGACTTATCTCCAGTTTGAGAAAGCACTTTTGAAATGATCCTTGGTCGCTATTACTTATCTACGTGTATATACTAATAAAGCCAGAGATAGTTTGTTAGTATGAACGTGCTAATCTCTGGAACTGCGAGTCAAATTTGAAAAAAACTTTTGTCATTTTATAGCCCATTTATTGAGGAAGGTTATAAATTATGTAGCTTCACGCTACGACCCTAAAGATTAGGAGCAGTACCTATGAACCTCAAGCATCTGGCAAGCTATAGGTTAATTCGGGAACTGAGAGCAACGATAGGAGTTGATAAAAAAAGTTAAACATGGGTCAAACCGTACGGCAAAGCTGGTTTTGAATAAATACTCAAAATAATGCATGAAAATCTAGACATGCAATTCTATTGGTCGAAATATTCACAGCTCGGTTCCGCTCTGCTTCAGTGGACAGGCGACCATAGACTTTTTATTACCCGATTGCCAAAAAGGAGGGTTATATTTTTCGAGCGTAGGTATGTATGACTATTTCTTTGGCACGCTCTGTAGTCTAAACGGCTAGATGGATTTTAGCATACAAGGTGTCGTTAGATTCGTCTTAATTGTGGGAGTAACATAGGCTATGTAATATTTAAGTACGGCGTCTGGGATTCAAATGAAATAGTACAGTGTCTTTGTTGCAGTCGGGTTTTTGTTTCCTTTTTAATAATTTAGCTTGTTTTATATAGTAACTAGCTATGATGGGTTTAAGGTTCATTGAGCATTACTTTAATAATTTATCTTTGATAGATGAGAACTGAACTAGAAAAGCACACTAGGCTTCTTTTATAACTTATTTTACAATAATTCTATTTCAAGTGGCTCTCTAAAGAAAATTTTTCATCTAAGAGTACTCCTAGGTACTTTATTAACCTATATAGCTGTCGTTTTAAATTATAGGTATTGAAATTTATTTGTTAATTGGTACGTGGTATTCTATCAGACGGCTTCGAGTATTTTATTTATTTATTTACCACCCATACGATCCCGTTTCAGCCAGTGTGCCACATTGCTAGATAAGAGTGTTTTTATATAACAAAGGAGGGAACAAGTATACGGCCCGCCTGATGGTAAGCGGCTACCGTAGCCTATGGAGATTTGTAACACCACAGGTATTATTAGCACGTTGCCGATATTGAACCCCCAACAACAAAGATCTCCGGAAATCCTGCTCACCGTAGGAATACAATACAAGGCTATTTAGCTGCGATCTTTTATAGGGTGAAGGTATTCCATCGGTCGAACTGTCCCAAGTAGAGATAAATTTCTCTAGAGATGGCCCTATCTCTATTCTATTATAGTTGTAGCGGGGGATGCGATGACACGCTACCGATTTGGTAGACGTATAAAAAATAAAACTTTATTGCGTACAATATTATAATTTTAACTTGTACAATAATTTATTCGGTGACAACTGTTAACGGCCGTGCGCGTACAAAGGCTTACAGTTGAGTGTGAAGTTCGTGCGGGAGCAACTTCACGTCATAGGAGTTACGTTCCAAAGCATGCCCCAGTCCATTTTGAATTCGTAGAGGTTTGGTCCGAAACAAAAGTATCATTGCTAATTGGGCTAATGAATACTACTTAGTTATAGTTATGATATATTAGATAGATTTTTTTTAAAACAAACAATGTTTTCATAGTTGCCTATAATATAAAAATAATCAAAAAATTTAAAAACACGATGTCAACCACACGGTGGCAAGACGATTTCCATTATTTGCGGGCAAACCCACTTTATAGCTCGCCGGCCTGGGTTTGGGTTAGAGGTGAATTATCACAGGTAAATTCTCAAACCTGTTCCACTTGTCCCTGTACCAGAGGTATAACACTTCCAGTAACCTGTTACAAAATAACAGCCTGTTACATGATACTATCTCTTTCCATTAGTATAATAGAACAGAGTAAGAAGCTTGTTCCAAAGTTTATTTGTTTGTATATCTCTCTAACATATTAAAGATCCTTACGTTTGACTAGAGAAAAGCCTGTTCGAAACTGAAATAGGTTACATTTGTTGTTTTTTTTTCCATAAAAGTATGTGGAACAGGTACGTAAGAACTGCTTTTTCGGTTTACAGATAACACTTTCCAAACTGTTATTTAGAAATAAGTATTTTTTAACTGTTCCGATAAATACGCCTCACTCCTAAATTAGGCAACTTTCAGAATCAAAACTTTCTGCCTGATAAGTTGTTGGTTATATTTGAATAATTTACTGATTTTAAAAAATAATAGAATATACGGATGCCGAGTAGCATGCAAAAACAAGTTAAGAAATGAGAAGAAATAAAGAGAGATGAGAAGAATATTAAATACATACTTGAAGTACTCAAGTATATTTCGTACCCGCACTTGTGACGTCATAAGGGATGTGTTTTATTACACGTTGTACAGTTGAAATATGCTCCATGCGATGCTATATAGAACTACTCTCTTTTAATATGCTCCAAGTTGTACATTTGCTAATTACGACATTACATATTTACGATATTAAATGAGACTGACGAATAGCGATTCGTAATTGTGTGATGGATTTTGGTTTAAGTTACATCTTTATCACTACTCCAGCTTCGACGTAAAAGTTTTGAAATTAAAGTATAAATTATAATTTTCGATTTATAGGTAACTTTTGACGTCTTTAGTAGACATCAATAATAATATTGTGAATTAAATTTACTGACTTTTGTTTATGTGTGTGTATTAAAATTATTATCACCAAACAACATCTGGAGTTAAATCTGGCAATCTCGTTTTTTTTGTACAATTTCATACACGGCCATTTAATACCAAACTAAAAAGCTTATTAGTAACTAAACAGTTGATATATATATAACACCCAGCTACAAAACTGAAAAGTATGCTCATCACACAAAAGTAATTCATAAGCTGGAAATCGAACTCGCGACCTCTCAAGTCAATATGTACTAATAGGTAAGGTTTACTAGCACTGCGCCACGGCGCCTGTCGTCATTTGTACCAAAACATTTTTATTAAAAGTAACCTTTTTTATCGTTATAGGTTTAGCATTGTGGCCACAATCTCACCTGATCTTAAGTGACGATGCGGCCCAAGATGGTAGCACGCTAAACCTAGTGGAATACTGGCTTTCAAGTGCAGCCACCGGCACACATCTATAGGTGTTTAGTTACAGATTTTCGACTTGAGAGTTATAGCTAGTCCGGCGGACATTAGAAAAAGCCCTACCACCATGTTATGGTTTCATCACGATGTTTTCCTTCACCGAAAGCTGAGGCTCATTGCAGGATTCGAACTCACGTCTTTTGACGCGGAGGCCGATAACGCTACCAACTGAATCATCACTGCATGAATTGCAACGGGAACGCTTTGAAAATCAATTAATGCAATTTTTCTTTAATTTAAAATAGACGTCATGGTTCTTTAGATACATACTTCTCTATCTCTTATATTATAGTTTCACAGTTCAACCACACTGACCGTTCTCAATGACACATACTTTAAAAAAAACAACTTCAATGAATTTTAAAGAGTTCCCTTGTTTATCTTCGAAGTTGAAGGTCCAATGCCAATGAGACCACACTTGAGATCCTACCCAACAAAAAAAATATCATCCAAATCGGTTCCTCCTGTTCTTTGTTGAAGTCGATTAAAATAGGAGGTAACTCGTTGGTTAGGGGAATATTTCATATCTTCACTGTACGGCAAAGGTTTATCTTTCCCAACCTACCAAATTTTTTTGTTAGTGTTATGATGGGTATTACCGTGTAACTGTGGTTAACTGTGATCATTTCGCGAGGATCTTTAGTGGAAGGGATAACAATTCTTAAGAACATTCACCTTTTCCCCTCAAATATTATTATTAGTAAATGCACAAAGAGTATTCTACCGGTATTAAATAACACAAAACCATTAAATGTCGAGTTAAGACGCCAAGTTAAACGGTACCTAACTTAACCGTGGAACAGTTTTAATTTATAGCCAACTGTATTACAAGGAAGTTTTGTGGTATTCCGCCAATTGTGCGGATAAGGAACAATGATTGCATGCTTGGTCGGTAATAGGATTGAAATAAATGTACAGTTGGAAAAAAAGGAAATGCGTATTTTTAACAGTCTCAATATTATTTCTAAAGGGTTTTGGCAATATTATATCTCCCTAAATTCTGCATTAAAATTAATGATTAACTGACTCCCATAATTATCAACGCACAACTCAAACTACTGGGGCGAGAACCGTGAAAATTTACATACGGGTTCTTGTTACACTGTAGGTAAAATTCAACCCTAAGTTAACGAACAACGAGATGAAAGTTTGCATGAAAATCCATAATTTAGATTAACAAGAACGAAAAGACAGACAGACAAAAAATTGAAAAAATATTTTTTGTTTTAAGTGTCGTATTATCATAATTATTATGCATTTAATAAAAAGCTGTTATTTTGATATTACATACAAACGGTCTTTTAATATCATTATTTGTAAGACAACGTATATATTTCCATTTATTAATGATGCAATTAAAATCTGGCAACAATATACCTACTACAGATTTTATTGGACATTTACAAAGAATTAAAAATAAAAAAAAAATTTGCGAGCCTGTAAACGGGGCCATCGTTTCATACATCTTCGTTTTTCTCAACGACCCTTTAAATTTACGGTGTCTTTGCTTCGTGTAGCTTTACATTTAAAACTAAAAAGTCTTCCAGCTTTCATGTAGGTCAGACTTACTGCCATGGTTTCTTTTGAAAAACGAAGTTACTGACTCGATTCCCTTGTTTACATTTAACATATTATAGCACGCGGTTTAGCTCGTATATAAATTGTTTTCCTAAAAATAATAAAGAAAAAATAATGAAAATACGGACACAATTAATACAACACACATTAATCAAGAGATTACAAAAAAATATTACTAATTTAATCTACACAATTAATAAAATTGAAGTATCTGTTTGAATTTTTGTCTGTCTGTATGTCTGTCTGTTTGTTCCGGGTAATCTCCAAAATGGTTGAACCGATTTTGACGGGACTTTCACTGATAGATAGCTGATAATATAGGGAGTAACTTAGGTTACTTTTATTTTAGAAAAAAAATTGGGTTCCGCACAAATTAAAAAATAATTGTCATAGTGAATCAATTCGGGCGCTTAAATGGCTTACGCTGTCTCTCAGCTTGGGACAGTCCGACTAATGGAATATCTTCACCTTAGAAAAGATCGCAGCCAAATAACCTAGTGTTGTGTTCCTGCGGTTAGTAGGGTTTCCAAAACTCCATTGGGTAGGGTCCAAGGTCAGCAACGCGCTAGCGATACCTATGAAACCTACTAGCATTCACAGTCTCACAAGCTATGTGGTAACCTCTTAGCATCGGCCGTATGCTTATTTACTGATTCATAAATAAAAAATACTATTACACAGTATTCTTAAAATCATTATATTTAGTAGAATTTATTATAGACAGACAGATATACATTCATTTTGATGAATATAGAATTTTAAACGAACACAAACATCGTTTTGTACATGTTGTGTTAAAAACAGTTATAAAAGGTTCTTTTTATTTATTTGTTTTACATTAATGTGATGTTATCTTGCTTTGATCTAAGGTCAAACTTATTGTTTAATAAATTCCTATATTTTAGAAGATATAGTATTAATCAGGTTCCAAGGATCTTCCGAGTTCAAAGTCATGATCATTTAAGAAGCTGTGAATGAAATAGAAGAACCAAATTTCATTTTCTTCTTCCTTTTCAAGAAAAGTCAAGTCAAGTCAAGTCAAGTCAGTCAAGACTTGGTAACTAGTTCACGTTATTATTGCCAACCAATATCAAGTGATTAATTACAAAGTGTCCTGTTATGTAAAATTGTAGCCTCCTTGTTAGAACTTTCCAGGGAGTTTTTATGGCATCTCAGTTATTCATGGTCCGTGTTATATTATTCAAACCCATTTAACTTAAGCACAATAACCAAGCTATATTATGCAAAATGCCACCTGTATTACACAATATAGGTAATTAAAACCGCAATTTTTTTATTAATTAAATAAAAAAGACTACATGACGGACTTGCACCAAAAAGCTAAATTCAGTTATGTTGTATTTAACGGTTTGAATATGATTTAAGGATTCGATACAAGCGCCGGCCTTAAGGTTTTGACGCAAGTCGCCCTAAGATTACGCCGAATACTCCGAACCTAATTTGTTTACCAAGTATACGTTTGTTTTTTGTTTTATGGACTTTTATTTTACTGAATATATCAGTTTTATTATACCATTTAGCATCAAATTAGGAGAGTCGCTGATAGCATCTAGGCGTCGTCCGAATAAGGTTTTGCAAAATTTGTAACAGGACTTCTTTTTGATCTTGTTATTGTCACACTGCGTAAGTAAATGATGCTAATCAGCAATCCTTCTACATATTTTACAGTTAGGTGACTCTGTTTTCCTCATGCTTTTTACCGATAGATAGTGCCTTGAACGAAGTCATAATGCTATCTTTATGTACATGTTTGATGTAAATGACCACTGCCATTAACTGAAGCTGGTTCGCTGGTATGGAAGAGGTGAACAAAAAAATGCCCAACCCAATATTTTCTTTTACCTATTGTAGGATTTAAAGTCGAGAAGTCACCAACGCGACGTGGTTTTCGAGCGTGCTTATAAAATGAATTGTTTTCGAAATTTACTAATTATTTACCATACATACATATATATATACATACATATATACATACTTTTCTGATAACGTGGAAAGAAAATCAAATTTTAAAAAAATGTGTGCAATTCACACGTGGTAGAAGTGAAACCTTCACATCTATGTTTTTTTTAATTCAGAATAATAATTTTAATACACACTAATTTAAAGTTTATGAAAATGTACGTACAAGTACTCACAATCATTATTCACAATCATCATTTTCAATTAATGCACATTCGAAATGTCCATGGTAATCTAACACAATATCAATCAGTAACAGAATGTCATAAGTGTTGTCTAAAAAGTTTTTGTTTCGTGCGTTTTTGGTGAGGTAATAAAATTCATTATTGCGTGGCAATCTTTTTACTGTCGCTTTCACTTTTTCGTTTCATCGACTTTCAAATCACAACGAAGCTAAAGAAGTTTTCACTTCAAAAAAGTATCGTATTTAGTTTAAGCCCTAAAATAGCACTTACGATTGTCAACAGACTCGTCGAGAAGAACCAGTACTAAATTCGATCGGGCTTATCAAACATTTTGAAAAAGTTTTTTCAATACTTTTATTGTTTACAGTAATGATCATTTTTACTTGATATATAGAGAGTGAATCACTTCTAAACATCACCGGCATACATGTAATGTTTCTATACATAAGTTTTCGACAGTATAACTTACTTAACATGATTCTTGTCTTATTGTAAAACGTAACAAAATTACCTAAACATATTTGTCCTACTTAAAAACTTGAAGATGGAATGGAAACTGTGCGTGTCGTTAAGTTCAAAATTATCTATATTTTTTTGATTATACAATAAATTATCAAAGATATATCGGGAGGGCAATGATACTAAAACAGGAAAACCCATTATTTCGATTAATGATCGACCGTCGAGGTGACTTTTTCAATCATGTACAGGATAATATATTATACTTATTTATTTACTTATTTGGTGCGCCAAAAGAGTACTTAAATAATTGCACTCCAATTATTATAGGTGAATAGAGCGTGCAAAATTTTTGATGAAATATTTTACATTACATGACTACTAAAAAAACCTACTTTAACATTTCATGTCCGGCGACATCACCAACCAATTACTACATATTCATTATCATTCATCAACGTCATCAATCATGCCACGGGCCACAGTCGCAGATGATCAAACAAAATCAAAATCAAACATCTTCCCGACTGTACCACACCATTTACTACTTGTCATTAGTTCCCATTATTTTAAACACAACATCTAATCAAGAACAACAAATAAACAGGTGATAAAACCCATCAAAGTAAAAATAAGTAGGACTATTTAAATACTATGTAAAATAATGACGAAGTACTTATGGACCTCACAAGAAAACTCAAGGTCACTCAAAGAGCAATGGAGAGGGATATGTCGACCAAAGTCACCGACATAGCTCTAAGAATAACTGGTCTTAAATGGCAGTGGGTGAGGTACGTAGCTTGTAGAGTTGATGTCCGATGGGTCCAAAGAGTTCTCGAGTGGCGGCTACGTACAGGAAGATACAGGGATTGTAGACCTGCCACAAGGTGAACGGACGACCTGGTTAAAGGTTGCGAGAAACCGCTGGGTGTGTATGTAGCACAGAACCGGTCGTTCTGGTGATCTTTGGGGGAAGCCTATGCCCAGGAGTGGACGTCTTTCGGCTGACATGATTATGATGATAAAAAACTAAATTAACAAAATTGATATAAAAATAGTAATAAATTAAAGCTAAATAAGAATATCCTTTAATGTAAATTATACTATTTCCATTTCTTTATTTTCTCAATGACAGTTCTAATTTGATAGTTGTAGTGTTGTGACCAAATAAGTAATAACCATCGAGTGACAGTGACGATTCATCAGATTTTAATTAAAATAAATAAATAAAGATTACCTGTCGTTATAATTATTTCGTTTGATTGTCAAGTACCTACCTATACCTACTTATTTTACAACAGCTTCGAAAATTTTGAAGTTGGCATTATCAATCAAGAATTAATACGTGTAACATCTTGTAATGAAATATAATATTAGTTAATAAATTTACAAAAGTATCCGGCAATAGTTTAGTTTCTTACATTTTGTAAAAAAATATCGAGTCTGTTATCGTGTTACGTTTATCAATATAGCTCCATTCCTATCAGTTTCTTCTACTCTGGTGTAACCTTGTACGTGCGTCATATCATCATCATATTATTATAAAATAAAGCATACATAAAGTTTAAAAAAACGCTCGTTCAAGTTTTCACAGGAGCTGTCATCGAGAAAATAAAGAAATGGAAATAGTATATATAGATAGGAGATTTAAAATAGGCAAAAAAATTAGAAAATATGCCTAGGCTTTTATTGTAAACATTAAATGTTTTAAGCGTGCACCAAACAGGAGACTGTATGCCTAAATTGGAATTGATGAAGCTGTTAGTGAAACGTACATATATGCAAGCATTAAAAATTTGACGAGGCTTTGCTCTGCAAAATTTTGGGACTATCAGTCAAACCATTATGTATTTTGTACAAAAAACTGCTTCAAAAATAAGTTTCCGGTTTGAAAAGAGTGACAATTTAACTTTTTATATCGTTCATCATAGCTATTAACGAATACATTTTTCGTAAAAAAATTCTTTGAACCCGATAAACATGTACATAAAATACATAAAATATCAAACGTTTTGCCCTTTTATGAGTTTTCCTGTTAAGTGATGATATATATAATAATCAGTCTTGTGTATGTTCTCACAGTAGGTAATACATTTTGAATAAACAAGATACGGGTAGAGGGAGGTGCTTGCGATCTGATACGTACCACTTCGTTTCTCGGTAATGTGATGTGTCACACGATGGTCTAATAATAAAATGGTATAAAGGCGAGTCGTAAGTTGATTTATAAATATATATAAATGAATATATAATATGAGAGGAAATGACAGTAGTTTTTAAAATTTACTAATTTACCACATTATGCTTTTCAAAACCATCAAAAGACCTCATGCCTGAGTTCTTGTATAATTTGTCCAAAAGACCGAAGGGAGAAAGAAGAAGGTTTTATAAATTAGTCAAATTTAAAAGAAATTTAATGAGTTTTAGTATAATTATATGAAGGGAATTCACCGTCATCTTAATGTTTTATCTACAAATCATGACCTAAATGAAGGTCAGGCTAGTTGACATTCGAACCTCGATAAAGGTCATTACTCATTCTGACCGCCTCCTAAATACATTTTTTATTTGAATCTAATTTCAGATGGAGAATTTCGCTGAGGACTTCCGAGATATCGGTCCATTCGTCAAAGTTAATCAATCACTGTTTCTTACACTACACTGGGCTGTAGTAATTTAAATTCTCTCTCTGTATTATTTTCGTGACCCATTTTTGCATTCTTCCTTGGTGTTTTACTGTACAACCAAAATTTTTGCTTTCAATATAAATGGTGTCTGTGTATTTTTTTTTATATTAACAAGAAAATTAGATGTGAATGAGTGTCTAAACTATACAATTAAACATAAACATTAAAGCCTTCATAACTGCACGTATTAGACCCTATGTTTACAAACAATGGTAAGAATGTTGCTTTTGTAATTCTCAAGCGAAGCGTGCTTTTACAAAAGTTTAGTAATAAACAACTGGACTCAATAAATTTATATTTGTTTATTGTTGGCATAAACCCAGTGATCAAATAAAATCAGTGTTGAACAACTTCCCGAAAAAAAAATTTGTGCTTTCGGGATACCCGTCAGGAAAGAAGTTACAAAAGAAAAGTAAAATATTAGGATTTAAAAATCAGTTAGTCCAATTTATAAAGAATACATCGACGTAAGTTTTAGATACATGTACCATACAAAATTATTGATAAATTATTGCGTTATTGAAAGGCGCGAATTCCGCGAGACCACCCTGAGGGGCCACGCCCGAAGTGTAATATTTTCCAGTTTGACGACCATCTGTGACCTGAGCCACAGCCGGCCACGGACGATGCTCATTTGCTCAAAACTCGATACTCGCAGTTACGAGATTTGTATATAGTGAAAGACATAGTGGAGTAGGAGAGAAAGAGAAAGTTCCATAAAGGGCATAACGATTTCTACAAGTCAACGACAATAAGTCTTTTTACGAGCCACGTTAAGAAACCTCGTTCAAAAAAACAAAGAAATTGCGTAGGTACCTATGTGGAGTGGCTGGGCACTTGTGATGAGCATAATGACTGGTTCAAACAGCCAGAAAATATCCGACTAAGCTCTATTATTTTAAGGATGCTATTGCTATCACGGCTTTCGATAAATCTGTTGTGACTCGTAATTGTTCGTGCCGAACGGATAAAAAACATATTTATGCTAATGATATTGACTAGATTTCTCGCTAAAGATTTGAGGGTATTTCAGGCTATATGGCAATTGGATTGGGTTTTAACAAATATAGATAAAATAATATTAATAGATAAATTATTCCACAAAAGACGGGAAGTTACTCAATTCGAAAGTACATTTTTTTAAAATGGATGTGTTCAGCCATTACTTCTTTGTTTATGAACCGATTTAGATGATTCTTTTTTTGTTGGAAAGGGGATACCTCAAGTGAGGTCTCGTTTTAATTTCATTAGCATTGGACCTTCAACTTTGAAGACACACAAGAAAACTCTTCAAAATCATTGAAGTTAATTTTCTTAACTCTAAAAATATTATACACTCATCACTAAAAGGGTTAATCTTAAAAGTATCTGTGTCTGTGTACTGTGTGTGTGTGTGTGTGTGTGTATGTGTAGACTACAAGCCACTATTGTTCACGTATTGTACGTGAATCCATACAATATCTTTTTTAATTGTTTACCTTTGTTATTTAAAAGTGAATCAGTGTATAAATCAAGCAAACGAAATGTGTTCTACTTACACCGGAATAAGCTCTGCAAAGACAATTTCAATAAATTGAAAATTGCATTTTAAATTTATAAGTATGCATTTTAAATATTTTATTTTTTACAATAGGCGCTACCCGCGACTTCGTCCGCTTGGAATTGAATAAAACAATATACGCGGGGAATCTTTTTTTTTTTCTAAAATAAAAGTAGCCTAACGTACTCCTTATAACATCAGCTATCTGTGAGTGTAAGTCCCATCAAAATCGGCCGGCCCGTTTCGGAGATTAGCCGGAAGAAACAGACAGATAAAAATTAAAAAAAATGTTTTTTATTTTATTTTATAAGTACCTGACATACTTTCAAATGCATTTAGTAAAAAGATATTATTTTGATATTACATATATACAGACTGATTAAAGAACAAGAAAAACCAAAAGAAAATCATAGATAGGTTTTTCACTATGTGTCTGGCTGACGCGATTCCTACGACTCCGCTATATTACTACATATGCACCGACTGATCTTGGAAAACGCTATACAAAAAGAAAATCATAGATGGGTTTATCAATATGTGTATGGTATTGTAATTAATGCTAATATGAATCCAACTAATTAACTGCCCCGTTAAAACTTCAAAAATAATTAAATAATGAAATTAGCTTGCGGGAGGGTTTTTTGAAAAACGTGAAACACGTTTTATTTTTACCAAAAGATCAAGTTTTACTTTCACGACAAAGGATAGCCTATATCCTTCTCTGAGGTCAAATATATCTCGTTATCAAAATTCATCAAAACTGTTCAGCGGTTTATGCCTGAAACGTAACAGACAGACAAATAAAGTTACTTTCGCATTTATAATATTAGTTTGGATGTATGTATAATATGTGTGTATAATAAATACTATTTATATATAATAACTAACTTTAACTATATAATGCACTAGCTACATTTTATAGTACGTCAATAATATCTAGTCGGAGCGCAATAGAGACTAATCATTAATCTAGAACTCTATGATTTCTATGTAAATTGGTTTTTTTTTAAGTTTTTTAAAACTATCTTTTATTACATATTTCAGTAGCTTAGTACAACTGAAATATTAAATAAAAGCTTGTTTAAAAAACATTTTTAATTTAATAATTTATTTGTGAATTCTTCTCAGAAAACACTTTCATATGATACCCATATCATGGTGGTGCTTAAAAATCAACTGGTCCACCACCTTTGGGAGCTCGTCATATGGGATTGCAAATGACGTTACTTAACTAACCATGCATTGTCTTTCAAACTCAAATTTCAGCTCAATCGATTGGTGATAACTATTTTAAAATTCAGTTTAAATTGACACAAAATAACGAAGCAAATTTTAAATAAAACATTGTTATTAATAATAATAGAATGTGTTATAAACAGTAGTTGCGTATAGTTAAAAAAGTAGAGGATAAAATGTCCGCTTTTACTGTAAAATTCACATTGAAACAGGGAAATTTAATTTGTAGTTCCCTTTTTCGAGATCGCTGTTATAAAGTGCTATTGGAGTGGAGCCGGGCGGGGAACACCGCACCGCACCGGTCGCTGCCAGCCGTGTAACATAGTTAAAGCCGCCACTCTTCATTTTCTGATAGAGTAAAAACTAATTGAATTTATATTGATATTTTATTTAAGTGAATAAAATTAAACGGCTTTTATATATCGGTTTTTATACAGTTAGTGATTTATAACATAACATAAAATACCATCACGCCTGTATTCCCCGAAGGATTAGGCAGAGGTGTACTTACTGTACACGCACAATTCGCCGGGTATGTTGTTAGATCCTATGTAATAGGGGGCGAGCCTATTGCCATTAATCGGGCACGAAACCAATCTCCGTGCTGCTACTAAGAACTACATAGGAAAAACCCAATAACACTTTGCTCGACCTGGGATTCGAACTCAGGACCTCGCTCATAGCAGTCGCGCTTACGACCACTAGGCTAACGAGGCAGTTTTAAATGAATTTTAGGTAAGAAGGCGAACGGATATAGAAGTAGAGAAAGACCGAAGAAGCTATGGAGGAGATAGTATGAGGAATTATAATTATATGCAGGTAGGTAATGGAGATAAGAGCGTTCAAACTAATAAAAAAAACAACTTCTTGAAATTTATAATATTAGTATAGATAAAATTATAAGATAAAATTGTGAGATGTAGAAGTGTTGTAGAGATGACAGTTCATAAAGGAAAGTTGGACGAGGAATAAATGTGTCGGTGATGTGCCAACCCTGCTTAGCGTGGTACAAGGGTATTAAAAAGAAGAGTGATTTATGTGTCCTACTATAATAGATTTGAAGCTTTGATTATATATTCGAAAGGTTTGCTTTTGACTGTAGAATTATTAAAGATTTTGAAGTATAGTATTTTTATATTTCGAGGCAGGGTCGGACCTTTATTTTTATTTATTATATTATTGTTTTCTAACATAATAAGCAGTGTTTGAGACGCAGTGCTTCTCTAGTTGAAACTTGGTACTTTGCAGCTTACGGCTTGTTCCAGAGAAAATAAGCTACAAAGAAATTTTCTGGAAAATCGTAATTGGAGAACAGGTACAATTATGGTCAAACAGCAAACTAAAAAACACAATAAAATTTATTGAATGGATTATTTTTCAAGAATGAAAAGTAGATACTCTTATATTTTAAAGGTACATTTATTGTTATGTATTTTAAATATTATATAATGTCAAAAACAATTGACAAAGAAATATTGGTTGTCCCGAATCATTTTGAATATGAACTACTAGCTGTCCCCACGGTTTCACCCGCGTATAATTTAAAAGAAATAACTGAAATCAGCTACCTCCATACCAAATTTCATCAAAATTGGTCCAGCCGTCTCATCGTGAAGAAGTAACAAACATTGGCCTTTATAATGTTAGTAGGTTATAAGTAGAATGCATATTGTTTAAGATTTTTAACCCTTTAAATAATAATAGTGATTAAAACATGCTTAAAAGTGATAAATAGATAGCGTTCTGATATTGTTATGTAAGTAAATGTTCATTTAAAAATTATTATTAGTATTTACTGTCTACCTTAGCTTTACCTCACGTTGAGGGTCCCGGGGCCTGCTGCCCTTCCCTAAATCCGTCACTGTTCAAGTGTAAAAATGGCTTTTGTGTGACGTCTGTTGCCTCAATTTTTGTATTTGGCAAATGAAAAATGTACCTACGTTACTTACGACAACCGTCGTCGTAAAGCACTCACTTGTGTTTTAGCGTTTCTGAACTTTGCCACTTTTTCTCAAATAACTTTTAATGAAAAATATTTTCTTATTCATTCTCATTCTCAGGAATGGTTGGAGTTCTTGCCGCGGCGGTAATACGAATAATGAAGTCCCGGAGTAATGTTAGAATTTTATTTACATAAATCAATGTCTTCTAGAGACGTCTTGTCAATTGTACTCATAATCTGATAACTTTAGGATATAAAATAGTCATTTAATATTTTATGTAAATTATTATTTTTTCTGCCATCCTTATTTTACGTATTTCGAACGTGGGTACTGTGGACTGACCACAAGCGCTGTACCGCGCCTTGGGTGAGGAATGACGTGCGGGGGGAATGGAAAAACAAAGCTTAAATTTACATGAGAACAACACTACACAGGATAGTTCTTAAAGTATTGTTTCACAATATTTCTTTCAAGGCTGAGTGCCTTAAGCACTCGCCTCCAAGCCCCGGTGAAGTTATAAAAGTCGTCTGAGTCTTCAGGGCCCTTATGGCTAACAGTAAAGTCAGCTAAAAAAACTAAAGAACTAACAGAAAATCTATCTAAAAAAATACTGCCGTCACCGAAACTTAATAAAGATAGATATGCTTATATCGTGTATGTAAGTGTACTTTCATGTCTGTAAAATCGTTTTTGTAATCGAACAAGTAGTCCCAGATATTTACTTCCTAAAAAAAATCTCGCAAACTATACTTTTTTATAATAGTAGATAGTATAGATAGAAATAATCGAATCTTGTATCAAGCGACGTGGTGTGTTCAGCGTTTCATAAAATATTAACCAGAGAACAAAATCTTTCTTTCAGATTTCTATTTAAAATGCAATTTCGTAATAAAAATTCTATTACAGAACTATAACATTAATTATATATAATATTTTATATTATTTATTATATTATTATAATTATAATGTTTTATTATATATATTATACATTTACTATATACAGACACAAAATTGGATGTGAGAACAGGTGTAACATTAAAATGAGTTAGTGGGGGGAACTCTGAAACTAAAATAAATAGAGAAATATGTTCTAAAGAACTATGACGTCGATTTTAAATATAAGGAAAACTGCATTCATAGTTTTAAAAATAATACTTATACACGAGTCGGGAATCGTCGGGCGACCGACGTGAGTAGGAGCGGGGTCAGCATTATTCACACTTGTGCTCGACCGACGGCATTCTATATGTATATATATATATATAAATATGAATAATTAATTATCAGCAACTTTATTGAATTTATTTTTAATTCATTTCAATCGGCTACGAATTAACATAATCAGGTTAAAATACCTTTTGAATAACCCTCTCATTCAATTTCTTAGGACATCATCCATTGTTACACCAATATAAATAAATAAATATGAGGACACAATTTCACACACGGCATTTAATTCCGAACTAAGCAAAGCTTGTATTATGGTAACCAAACAGCTGATATATATTTATATATATTTTAATTATGATGCACTATTGCATATATTTCATTAAACGTTGAAAAAATAACACAAAAACTATATTAAAGTAAAAGACAAACACCAATCTACAAATCAAACAGTAAGGCGAAAGGAACTCGCTCGAAACGGGAAACGAGCTGTAAAAAAACGAAAAGTGTAAAACTGCAAGAAACATCAGAGCTCGGAGCTGAGAAGCTCGGTGGAAGTTTTATGAAGCCAGGCACGTACTCAGTGGCTCGAACGTTACAGAGGTTCTGGGGCTTTTCAGTGATTTTCAAATTGTGAATTTGATTTTATGCTGAGATTATTACTTGTACAAAAAACCGACGAGGAAGTAAATCTAATTCAATAAAATGATTGACGTTTGTCGTTGACGTTGTAGTGATCGTTTGATACTTGATCGTTTTTTTCTATTTTACGCCCTAGATACTTATTTGGTCCTTATCAAAAAGAAAAATTATAAAGTTATCCTCATAATCAATAATCTTGTAGCCCAAGCGAGTGGAACCGCGGACACAGCTAGTAGTAAATAATAAAAATAAGAAATATTATATTGAATATTCTAAATTATTAATACGTCAGGGTGATTTAATCTATAGTAGGACACAATACAGGCTAGTACTATTATTGAAAGGACGAGCGAAATGAAATGAATACAATGAGGCAGTTGCTTACATCTTCTTAACCCTTAAAAAAAACTACTCAGACTCTAGATTTAAAATGTTTTATAGTCTTTCCATGTCAACATTAGATATCTATGACGTTTTTATTATTTTAACTATCGAATTTTTCTATAACATTTGTAGAATTGTACAAAAATACTGGGCTATATTTTTCGACTCAATAAATAAGGCATCTTCCCGTGAGCACACAAAGTCACATTTTAGCTACCTAGTTATTGTTGTATGTAGCTTATAAACCCACAAACTGTCAAGCTGTCGTGTACCTATCGATGATTTGCAGTCGTACTTGAGAACTACATAAAAATAATTAAATTGATGTCATAATAAGCTATCGACTTATAATATTAAGTAAAAATATTGGAAAATTCCAGTAGGATAAAAAAATCTAATAGACATATTGTTACACCCGTGGGTATTAAAAATGCCGATGATCGACGCGGCGACGTGAAGAAGATTTATTTGAATTCCACACAGTTACAAATTACACGAACACACAACACTGTTATTTATTACACTGTGGTTTCGCTTCCTTTTACCGCTCGTTATCGCTTTGTAATTCAAAACTGAACTGCCTCGGCGCCGCGCCTGAGTCGCTATATACCTACACTAAACGACCGCAGAAACATCGTTTAAACCAGTTTAAAAAAAGATAATAAGATAAACCCGATCGGATGACGTAATCGAGACGATAAGCCCTATACGATGTGTAAACTGTGATGTTTACACAAATATGCGCCGCGGTTGTTTACGACGCGAACATTATTTCGATGTCCTGAGAGGTTTCTAGTTGTTTCGAGATATTTTGGGAACAAGATCTTTTTAATCGGGTTGTAACATGTCGTAACAATATAATATTCATCACATTTCGTATTGGAATCCAACTTTGGATCCTAAATCGTAAATCATATGTTACCACTATAACAAGCCAATATATAGTAATCAAAACGTATTAATGAATCCGGATCGAAAAGGCCAGTAAACAGACGGTGGATAAAGGGGTGTGGGAAGCCGGCAAAAATAAGAGAATGCAGACTCGTTGTCATTAAAGGTTTGTCATTATCTTGATTATCTTTCGTTCACAGTCATTCGCGGCGAAGGCTGGGTTCTTTACCGTAGTGAAATCGTGACGATTTAGCAGTTCAGCAGCGGTTGTGCCAAAGTTTAACGATTATATCTCTAAGAGTGTATCTATGCGTGGCGTTACGTTCGCATTATGAAGCGGTCTGTGTTTAGAAGCGGGGGCGGCAATGGCAAGTGTATATGGTAGGATACGATGTGGAAAAAATCTAAAACCAACCATTAAGATGCGACAACGCGTATTGACATGAAAATCATGGTGTGATAGGAATGATTTTCGTTGGTGGGGGTACACCGGAATAAAAACAATATCATATTTAAACCCCAAGTATTATAACTGAGTACAAACCTGTACACTAGTCTTATCTCAGTAGGATCTTTCTGAACTACAACCGCGACGTAGTACGCCTTACAATGTCGCATCATGACCTTATCTTCAACGACATCGTTTCATGATTTTTCATGTAAATCTTCGCGGTATCTCAGGAAAAATAAGTAAATTCCTTCCATGTTTCACGTTCGCTGTATCTCGTCTTAAAAACTAGTATAAATATTAAATATGTATTTCTGAACGTAAAACTGTTTTTTATATATTTAATAAAAATAGTATTCTTTGCATAACTACACATGGGCATTTAAAACTAATCTTGTAATATGAAACTTTAGAGGGTAAATAAATGTTAGGAATACATACTCATATGGATGTTCAAGTAGAATAATATCCACCAATTTGCTTGAAGTGTTCTAAAATTTACTAAAATGGTGCTAATGTAGCAAAAGAATATAACATGAAGTATACTAATTTACTTTACTAAAGTATTTTTATGATTTACCTTCACTTTCAAAATTTTAAAATTACTTCGCTTTTTTATATATCAAAATTAGGTACTCTAGAACCGGTGAGCAATTAGAAAATATTACCTAACGGAGATAGATAAGTGGTCAGTAGGTATAAAAAGTTTATTTACTACTAACATAGAATCAAAAGTAGGCTGTAGGTAAGAAAAAGCAAAAGGAAAGCTATTACCATTGGTACGGTAATATTTGATGAACTACTATCATCCAATTGAAATATCCACTGTGCGTATTTGTACGTTCTGACAGCTACACAATGTAGTGTAGAGCATGACCCATTTTCTAGGCTTACCATTTGTTATTAGTCAATATGACCATCTAATAACAGTTGAAATGGTCAAATACTAATCTACAAATAACAATAATTATTATGTTCGTTTTCTAGTTCTAGGCGTTTGCGCTTTGTTCATTAGATTGAGTTGAAACTTTATGCAGTTGTTGTGGGTATTTGCATAAAGTTTGTAACATTCAACAAATTAATAAATAATTGATTCAAAAGTGAAACAAAATTCAAACAAACTCAATATTCAGATGTTCACTACACTGTGGCTGTATTTATACTATTATTTGTATACACAACTCTACGGTTCTCTTGCAGATTTCTTCCTTTTATCGCTTGTTGTTTCCACTTATTGACCAAAACAGAACTGGTTTGGAACACGGCTTTCGATTATTATTATTTTTACTTTTTAGATACTGGGACCTTGTCTAACATCTAAAATTATCACGATATCTTCACTTAATAAAAAGTTATTTAAGTTTTAGGAAACTATGATTTTTATAAGCACGAGTTCAGCGATGACTTTTCTTTCCGTGAAGAAGTGGGGATTATAATATTAGTATAGATTAACGCGAACGAAGGCGCGGGCGGTTGCTAGTTTCATTAATAAAATTAAAAGCTGAAATAGATTCATAAGCACGACAATAATTTTTGTACCTACATAACTCATAAACTGAGTAAGTGATCCGTTTAAGTGGACAGAGTTTACTCATCCCAAGAGAATCCGCTTGTCCGGGTTTCACTGTGTATACATCTCTTTATTTTTAGCTCAAAATAAATTGTAATCTAATATTGTGTTACGTTATTTATTTTCCTGTGCAAGTACTGTATATGCCACCGGATAAAATTTAAGGACCGTTAGTTTTTAAACTATTATCTAGTCCGATTGTAAACTGTCGGTAGATTGTGAACGAATACTAATAATATTGAATTTTTAAGGTTATGTCTATTACACATGCAAAATCATGAAAAACATCATCTAGGAGTTGAAAAATTTGAATTTTGAAAGGCTAATTTGATTGCTGTTGCAAGGTCTAACCTATTCAATACATTTAGTTTATTGGTAACACGGGAATCGTCTGCGCGGAGTGCTCACTCGCCCCGCTCCACGCGCTCGCCCGCTAGCTTCGGAGGAGTCAACACCGATCTGAGGATGCCTCCTCGTTTAGGGGCGAAACTTAAGTCATTGATTGTAGTTATTTCACCTCTCATCTACAATATAGTGTTAATTTATTATTATAATTTCTTTTTTAATTTTTATTATTTGTTTAACATATATTTAAATAACAACCATTTTTTGATGCAGTAAGACGAAATAACTGTTAATCTGCTTCATACGGAATTAGCTAAGATATTGCGGATATTAAATTACTATAGATTTCAGAAAAGTAACACTTTCGTCAAACAAATATCATTGGAACGAAGTTCCTTAATGCGGCTTGCGATAGGAGTTGTCTTGTAGAAATTGTCATGTAAGAAAAAAGCGTTATGTCCCCTCCGTGCGACCTTCTCTCTCTCTCTCTTTATATTATATACAAGTGTTTGTGTGCGTGTAAGTATCAAGATTTGAGCAGACGAGCATCGTTCGCGGCCGGTTGTATAACCGTTCTTTAAATTGGAAAACATTGTACCAATTTTGGCGGGGCCCCTTAGAGTAATGATGTAAAATAGGTGCAGTCATTCAAAGGTTTATAAGTTATTTTATATGGTAGATATATATAAAATTTGCATCGTGTTCTTTAGGAATTGGACTAACTGATTTCTAAATAATATTTTACTTATTTAATTTTTTAGTGCCTAACTTCATTCCTGACGGGAATCCCCCGTCACACATTTTTTTTTAAAGCCACGGTGAAGCCGTAATAGCCGTCTGAGGCTCCACGATTCTTATGGCTAAAAGTATGGTCAGTTTTAAAAAAAAGTTACACGTTTTTAATCTACGAAAGTCGAACCGATTGATAGAATATTTTAATGTTCGTTCACAATTTACAGACTGGATTGTTTATGAACTAACATTTCGTACAATTACTGCTGACATATTCATCAACCAAAAATTGGGTTAATGACCAGAATAATATACAATAAAACAATATTAACTACCGGGTAATAACAAAATATTTATAATACTTTTAAATCTCTGATCCCATTGCGGGTATATAAATAACGTAGATAGGGTTTCTCTTATCAGCGACGGTTTTTCGTTGTTCTCCCTTGGGGCTATTTTCTACCGCGATTATATTTTTGTTACAAAATTTGGGATATACATATTATAAATATAATTACATAATAATATTGCAGCGTATAATATGTGTACAAAACAAACATGTTTAAACGTTTGTTTTACAAGGTGGATTATTAACTTGAATTAAGCCTAAAATTTTTGTCATTGTATTTTTCTTTTGTTTACGTAACATAAGATATGGTGCTTACGGTGTTGGTAATCCCTAGCCCATAATAGTTAATTTAATATCAAATATTAAAATATTGTTGTATAATGTTGTATATCTGTACCTTTATCTGTTTATTATCTATTCAAAATCACAAAGCAGATATTAATAAAACAACAAACATACGTACAATAAAATTGCAATGTTATTGAAATATTAAAATAATTTTAAAAATAACCACAGAATCAATAAGTCAAAAAATAATGAGATAAACACAAAATTAATAAGAGTTTGTTAATGTCGAGTTTCGGGTTCCACTAAAGTACTCACTTTTATCAGATTTTAGACCATTAATTTTTAACAGATTCTTGAGCACTCAATTGTAACAGAATGTTGAGCATTCTACTTTTTCAACACCGTGGCCAATAATGAATTGTGCCAAGCGAGATAGTGAAAATTATTTCGATTATTTATTTGAACCTTACAAGTAAACGCTTGATGGTAGGTAGTGAGGTGCAAATGGGGTAGGCGGGAGGATGAAAAGGGATAATAATATATTGAAGGGAGTAATTCACTACGACAATTTATTTCACTTGACACATACCAGCGTGTACCAAAGCAATCAAGTTTATGGAATTGTGGAAAAAAATCTTTGTTTTTTTACAATGAGCTTTAGCGCTTAATCGTACATAAACTTACGTATATTATTTTAAATGTCGTGAAAAGGTATCGTTTACTAAACAAATTTTTTTTAACACTATCGGCTAAAAGAAAAGGTAAACTTCGTGAGCAAAGCGTTTTATATTGCTTAATTGTGGCTCAGCGAGATGTCATGTGCCTTACTTCGGGAAGCAACATTTGCCCAACAGTGGGATATCTATGGACATAATTATTGCGTGATCGCCATAATTGATTATTATTGATTACTAATGAGACACCGCTTGTGTGAACAAAAAAATGTTTTAGCTACTTGTCTGCCTAATTTTATCCGAATCCTCTGAGCCGTTTTTGCGTAATAGAGTTATAAATTTCGCATTTATAAAATTATAGGATTTTAACCAAATAACGGCAGACGATTTAGTGACTTCGATGTAAAAATTCTCACAACAAAATCTCCGAAATTATAGAAAGTAAAACAAAAATAAAATAAAAGCAAATGATGGTCCTATATTTCTATATTATATTTAGAGGCACTCAATTCGTTTTTACGACCAATCATTTGTATAACGTCGAAACAATGAATTTGTTACTATAAACAATTCAATTTGTTTCGCTTAACAACTTTATTGAGGTCCTCTGTCACTGGACCTATTTAATTTTGAATATCTTTTGAAAATTTTACGATAGTATAAAATATATATTAAATAAACGGGTCAATTGTATTCAGCATTGGTGCATGTATAGAGTTAGCTACCATTGAAGAAAGTCGCATTTCAAGTTAGTTAACTTGCCAATTTTTGCTCTTAAAATTAAAGCCGGCCATCCACTTACGGTGCATAGGAGAGGTCTACCTATACTAGTTTACCTTTGCAAGTAGACTGCAGCGTGTATTCGAATAAATCTGCGTGGCTTTAAGATTTATCTAACAAAGTACTAGAAGATGTTATAATAAATCTATAGCAATCATACACGTCTTTAAAACTAAAAAGCAAACTACTTAAACATAAACTGTAACGAATTGAATCAGATTTCAAGAAAGTAATGGTTTTGGGAAAGATCTTTAATTTAAGAAGCAGTGGTAGGAATACCTTACGAATCTGTTCAGGTAAACTACTCCGGTATACCGTAGTATGTATGGGTCCCGACTGGAATTTTAGAAGTGAATTTTAAATATTCCTGCTCCTGGTTATTTTAAAGATAAATATGCTAACCGTGAGTGATACTTAGAAGATAGATATATGCTCTCGTTGACTTTTTTGTAGGTATTTCTTATATCTACATAATTACATACATTAATTTGACATATATCTTATAGTTTACTAAGCGTAAGTTATTCAAGCTAGTTATTTTTCAATTTGATGTTTATTTGCGCAAGACTCTAATTGTTTTTCTAAAATAAAAGTAACCTAAGTTACTCCTTATAACATCAGCTATCTGCCAGTGAAAGTGTCGTCGAAATTAGTCCCACCTTTTCGGAGATAATCCGGAACAAACAGACGGACATTAAAAAAAATGATCTATTGTCATAGTTACCCTATTTTACATGCATTTAGTAAGAAGCTGTTATTTTTGACATTACAAACGGACACTTCATTTATTAATTATTAATTGTATAGATAGATGTAGTGAAGCAAACTGAAACGATTCGCGGAAATTAGTCATTGTTTCTGTCTATTTAACTGTGTTTTGTGCAAGTTCCAATAATTTTGTCTTATACCTACCTACATGAAACGTTTTAGGTCGGCATTCAAAACAACCTACAATTTTACGGTGTCGCATAAAGTAAAATAAACTACGTAATGGCCCATAAATGTCTCACTATGGACCGAAGGTATTATCATGATGACCTTTATATTCACGGCTATAGCTCAGTTTAAGTATAGGCAGGTTGGTAAAATCATAATCAAAATATTTTTATTCAATTTAGGCACCTATGAACGGCAAAGCATTACTACCGATTCGGAATACCTGTCAATCATCAAGAAGAAACGGCAATTCTCTTACAGTATTTTTATAGTTTATAGTTATTATCATTTTCAATAAATGTAAAGAGAGGGAATCATTTTCAGACATCACCGTCATTCACGTAATGTTCCACCCTATATTCTTTTGACGATTGTACAACTTCATTAACATGATTTTTGAACTTATAATCCGGCAAATCGGTAATTAAGAAAATTTATTAAAGAACCCGACACAATTACCTAAAAAATGTGTATTTGTCTTACTAAGTTTAAAAAAATGGAATGACTATTCTATATTTGTTTCTAGTAAGCTTTGATAAAATTCAATATATTAAATTATCCACATCTGGATCTTGGCAATTGAAATAAAATAAATTTGTATCCGTCGTGAATATATAACTGTTCCCTTCATCCATAGCTAATGTGTTATATTTTTTTCATAAACAACTATGGATACAATTGTATTTTTTTATTGCCAAATTATCGGCCAGCTATAATTTTTCGCCTTTAATGTTATACGGCTCAATTATTATTCTTATCAAACAAAAGCTATTCGTATGTAGGAATAGAGACGGCTACTTCTCGAGTCAATGATAGAGTTTACAACTGCGCCACGAGGCCCGACTTAATTAACTTAAGGGTTTAAAATAAACATGTTCAGTAAACATTGAATTTTTAAAGCACATATAGGAACATGGCTTAGTTATTAAACCACGTTCCCATCAAGTGTTATTCCCACCGATTGCGCTGGGAAAGTCAACAAGTTCGATTACCTATTGTGACTGAGAATTTTGGAGTAATTTTTATAAAATAATAATAAAGATCAAAGTTTTGATTCTTTTATTTTATTTTGTTTCGTGAAATAAAAAAAACAAACATTATAAATGACTTCAATGACACACTTCTTTTCAATAGATTCACAATTTATTACTCGTAAGCACACAAAACACAATGGTTTTTTTTTAAAAGTCGTTGACATTGTTGAGACAAGAATACAGAGTTGCCAGTTATACATAATAGTTACAAACCAGTGTTGTAGTTAATACTAAACAGACAATGCAATACAAAACCAGCGGCTACCACCGTGGGATCTACGATCTAACGTAGGTCATCGCTGTTATGCCAGCCTGCAAAGATTGAGAAGAGATTGTTGAATTACTACAAATTTGACGTACGTAGAAATACGCCTTAGTTACTCTCAAGTCACGCCTAAACAAATTTTATTATTTTAAATGTCTACTTTAAATAAAATACTTACAAAACCATAAAGAGATTTAGATTTCACCGGCAGCAAATCGACACTAAAGCAAAATATGGCCAATCAATTAGATTATAAATTTATAGCGGAAGTATTTGAAGTTTGTATGCCCCGGATTTTTAACTCAAAAATCTAACTATCTAATACTTTTAAGTGAGTAATTCTTGTATATATAACTATATGGAATTGGTGTCTCAGAAACCGCGGTTCCAACCATTTGGATTAATCTTTCTACTTAGATGTTTTACAATCCAAGTTTACCTAGATAGGTGTTTTTTTTTAAGTTACCGAGAATGGTAACGTAATATATGAATTCTAGTCTGATTTTTATGAAATTTTGTACACGGGAAGTATATGTAATCTACAATTGTCTATATGAATTGTCAATAATATTAAGTATTTATAAAAATCTTTGCGACATAAAAATAAAGTATAACATTCTGTCGACTAGCGCATTTAATAATTTAAATTTAATTTCAATAATTTAATAATTAATTCAATTAATAAGTAATTAACAATTAATAAAATTGATGTGTCTGTTTGTAATGTCAAAATAAATAACTTTTTACTAAATGTGTAATAAAGTATATACGAGACCAATAACAAAAAACCTATTTTTAAAAAAGTCTGTCTGTTTGTTCCGGATAATCCCCGAAACGGTATAAAGGGCCATCCATAAATTACGTCACACGTTTAGGGGGAAGGGAGGGGGTCGACGAAATGTGACATTGTGTGACAAGGGGCGGGGAGGGGTCCCAAATTTTGTGACATCACATTTTTTCAAAATATAATATTTTATATCTAGGTACATTAGAACTTCTATAAGTCGAAACTCCAAAGAATGTGTTCCCTTCCATTCAAGCCCCAAAACCTCCGTTGCACTAAATCTCAACCCTCTAGTCAAAATAATCAGAGAAAAAAATAAATTGGACTTCTGTATCCAGAACATAGCAATGTTTTATTTAACAACTTTTACAACTCGATTATTTGAAACTTATTACATTTATAGTTCGAAGAAAAATAAGTTATGTTAGTTATGGATTAAGTTTTTATGTTTTGTTAATTTTTATACCTTTGTTTGATTTGATGTCGATTTTATTGAAAAATAATTAAAATGGAAATTAAAATAATTTCCGAATACTGCTGTTTTAATTACATAAATTTCTAATTATAATATTACAAAATATGTGACATCACACTAGGTAGGGGAGGAGGGGGGTCTCACAAATGTGACAGGGACGGGGGAGGGTCAAAAAATCATGAAATTCGTGTGACGTAATTTATGGATTTTCCCTAACGAGACTTTCAATGGCAGATAGCTGATATTATAAGGAGTGATTTAGGCTACTTTTAATTTAGAAAAATAAATAGGGCTCCGCGCAAATATAAAAAAAATCTGGTAATGTTGAATTAATTCGGGCGCTTAAATGGCTTGCGCTGAGTAAACCATAAGAGATATATAAAATTAATTTACTACATAATTATAGGCATTAAAAACGTACAACAAAGTAAGCGAAAATATATATCTATCTTTTAAAGGACATCCACAATAAGCATTTTTGTCTTTAAAACAAGATTTGCAAGTGTGCCCGATCTATGTCATTCTATACCCCACGTGAACCAAGCCGCGAGCACAGCTAGTTAAATTATATAATTTAAATTAAATTAAAATAATTACTATGTAACAAACGCATACACAGAGCCGCAGGAGCACCGCTACACGTTAGCACAAATACATAATAACCAAGTCCGTGATATATGCGTAAATTCCGTAACCCAGGTTAGGAGTTATGTTGAGTCTCAAATGTTCCGTGAATAGATACGAGCATCCATTAGATTATTCTCGATCATTACACACTATCATTTAGTGTTGTGTTTGTCATGAACAATATATAATTATTGCGAACATAAATTAGATAATTTCCGTATACTGAGTGTAATACGTAGCGAGATATACAGAGATAATGCACTCGGGAATAGTATTTATTGTAGTCAGCTTACTAAATGTCTTCACTATAAGATAGCTTGAACGAGAATACCTTAAAGTCGCTCGTTGACTGTTTGCAAAATGCATGCGGTCATAAAGCACACCAGTAGTTAACGCACCCAGTCATAAGTACGGATATAAGTATAAACAATCACTAAGTAGTAGCTACCGCTTAGCTCTGATTTATTCAATAATAGCACGGGCTGGCAAAGTATTCGGCGTTGCGCGAACAGACGACATCGGTTTTGCCTCGTGTTTCTAGTTTCTACTGACGTCTGGTTAACCGTACAAGAAAAATCATTATATTAATACGTGAAGTAAAAACTTTATACCCCTGGGTATATTAACAAAAGTGACAAAGTCCACTCAACCTAAATTTACAAGAACAAAAAAAAACTTTTACTGTTTGAATTAGCCGATTAAATATAAAACTTTTTATTTTATTAGAAGAACGGTAAGGTAATAGATTAATGTAAATACAAATGAACACAATACACAGTGTTAAATTAGCTAAAAACTAATAAAACTGATGGACTTTGCAGTTTTTGTTTTTAAACAAAAGAACTTTGCCTTGTTTGCTATTCACGGGTTTTGTATTCTCTCTAGTAGGGATGTCGCAGTTAAATTTATCAAATAATTGTAGAATTATAAATAAAATAAAGTAGTTGGACTTATCTTTATTACCACAAATTAAAAGCAAAATTTTACGTTGGCAATTTGTAATCAAATTAAATATTGAAAGAGATATAATTAAATCAATAAAGTATGTTCATAATGTTTTACGTTCTTCACAATAAACATTATCGTCTAAAGTGTCATTGCTTATTGCTGTTTTATAAATTATATTTTTATAACATATCAGAACATCTATGTCTATATAATTGTGTACATAATGTTTAGTCAGTAAATTTTTCACGTCATCAATTTTTGCTTTCTTAACACATGCTTAACATATAAGTCGCTTCGCCGTCTACTAAACATTGCTTATATCAGACACTTCTATTAAGAATACATCTAAAATGTAACTACGCTGTTGGTTTCAAAATGTATTGTATAAATGTTCTCCAGCCTAAGATACTACAATCTACTCCCATTCTTACGACAGTGGCATAATTTAGAGGATCAGCTTGACGGCATGTACTCTAAAGCTGAGTCAAATTAAATTACCTTGATTATATTTAACAATTAATAAAAATGGTTTGGGCATGTTGAGAGCATGCATGAAAAGATTAATGAATGTCGAAGAAGCGAAAGAGGTATGCCAGGATCGTAGCAGGTGCAAGGACGTGGTCTCTGCCTACCCCGTTGGGAAATAGGTGTGATTTATATATGTATGTATAAATAAAAAAGTTACAATCTATATCTATATATTATATAACCGTTGTATAAAAGTTAAATTTACCCTTGTTTTTTTAATCATATTACACTTCCAGTTTTCGGGATTTCTTGCTCTTTTCCTCGCTTCTTTTTTATTTACTGGCGTTAAGTAACAGTTCATTGTATTATTTTACCGTTTATTCTAACTATTTACAGTAAATAAACCACAATATTCAATAAAAATGTAAACACATCAACGCAATCAATGTAAGAAAACGCCACACTTAAAATCAAATATAGCTGGCTTGTGATTGGTTGAAATGGACCTTGTTGTATTTAATATTATGTTTATGGACTATGCTGCTTTTGATCAAAAACGTGATTTTCTTTCTTAAAAATATACAGGACTTTGTATTATTTGGTTATATTTAAGAAAGTGTTCCCAAATTTAATGAAACAATTTCATTGTACAAAAATATACAGGACTTTATATTATTTGGTTATATTTAAGAAAGTGTTCCCAAATTTAATGAAACAATTTCATTGTACAAAAATATACAGGACTTTGTATTATTTGGTTATATTTAAGAAAGTGTTCCCAAATTGAATGAAACAATTTCATTGTACAAAAATATACAGGACTTTGTATTATTTGGTTATATTTAAGAAAGTGTTCCCAAATTGAATGAAACAATTTCATTGTACAAAAATATGCAGGACTTTGTATTATTTGGTTATATTTAAGAAAGTGTTCCCAAATTGAATGAACATTTGAATGATTCACTGGAAATGTGGATTTTGTCACTTTTGATAATACACCCCAGATACCCCTTTTTAAGCCTATTGCGTGCACGGAAGACTAAGATTTGGCATTGTTAAAGTTTATATGGAGAAGAAGTACAGAAAGCTAAAATTTATCTATAATATCTGTTACTAATATAATAAATAAAATTATTAATACTGCGATTTCTAACACGACCAGTGCCATTGAACTTAGACCCCCAAAATATTGACATTGCCACTCAACTAAAAGTGACAGCAAGTGATATAATATTCATTGTTTAGGTTCATACTGCAAATGTCAAACAGAAAATAGTCTATGTTTAAAAAGTCGCTGGTCGAATTTCGATCTAGTATAAATAAAATTAGTAAAAATTTTTTTTTTTTGTTCTTTTTCGCACTTATCCATTACGTGGCATTCTCACACAACTTGTAATCGTATATTTACATACATACATACCATCACGCCTGTATTCCCCGAAGGGTTAGGCAGAGGTGTACTAATGTACACCCATAGTTCGCCGAGTATGTTTTTAGGTCCCATGTAATAGGGGGCGAGCCTATTGCTATTGATCGGGCACGAAACCAAACTCCGAGCTGCTACTGAGAATTTCTTAGGAAAAACCCAATAACACTTTGCTCGACCTGGGAATCGAACCCAGGGCCTCGATCATAGTAGTCGCGCTTACGACCACTAGGCTAACGAGGCAGTTATCGTATATTTATTTCGATTTAATTTTAAATAATGACAATGAGAGTAGGTAACTTATAACCTACTAACAATGAAATGGTTTTTTATTAAAATAATAATTATGTTTTTGTGCTGTGACAATTCTATGCGTTTACGAGGGTACCTGTGAATATTTGTCGGCTTTTGTACAATTACTGTTGGGACTTGAATAAGTATTCAGTATATTTCGCACAATCACAGTTTATTAATATTACTAACAGAGTTCGATCAATACACACGCAGACGAGGCCGGTATAGGATCGCGAATGACAAATATCAATAAATGGTACATATAACTAACTGGGCACATAGCTCACGATTCGTCTGACTATAAATAATTACTAACAATTACGAAGGAGTTTCGCTACTACGTAAGTAATTGTTTATGCGTGTGTTACGGATTCCATAATCAGATCGACACAATTCTCAGCAACTAAAGGGGGCGGCTTATGTTGCAGGAAGACGAAAACTGCTTTGGATTATTAGATTTCCGAAAAGTAACGCCCTTTATCAATTAAATAAGAAAGTCTAATGCGACGCGCCAGACAGGCTGTTGCCGTGGCGACGCTCAGTGGTTCAGGAATTGAAAAATAGGGACATAACATCGAAAGTCCGAATTTCTATCTGATTTTTGTTTTTTTTAAAGATTATATCAATAGTAATAAAATAAGACCCTCACAATGGTTTTCTTGAAGAATGTTGCGTTTCAGGATCATTCGGTATTTTTTTGGATTTATAACCTTTTTTATTATGTCACATTTATTTCCTTTAATAAACCTTCCCTTCATGCAAATTTTCTATAGAAAATAGTTTCGGTGTTTCACATCTGCCAGGTATATCCCGGCGATTTTATTAAATCTAAAAGTATGATCTTCACTGCTAGAAAACAATAGACACAACTAGGGCTGGCATTCGAATAATAAACTTTTCCTAATATTCCATAAATACTTACAATTCTGATGTGCACAATATATCCTTCCTTTTTTGGAACCAGAAATAAAACCCAAGTGGAAATAATGTAAATTAAAACTTACAAAATTTGCAGTAATATATTTTGATAAAAAGATAACGACAATTTAATATACTATTATGAAATACGTAAGCAAATAACCCAACAAACATAGTTAGAGGGCAGCCCTAGTACGTGTTTATCTACTGAATGGCTGCAGATAATTACTTTAAGAACACTGCCGAGGTAACATACTGTTTACTTTAGTATACTGTGTAGTGTAGCGGCGTGCTACCTCGTCCCCGCCAACGTCTCAAACATAGGACGATCGTGCACGAACTTGGACGACTATAATATCAAGCACAAAACAACGAGAAGCGCATGACTTCGCCTATCTAGATTTAATAATTTAATTTCCAACGATATTTGTACCGGTCAAGTTTAAAACAGATTTGATCAAATTAACTTAAAAGTCAAGGGTCACAAATTTAAATAATACAACAGGAATACAATTAAGTCACATTTATTATTATTTTCAAGATAATTTTACATTTAACAACGTAATATTAACTTTAATAGTAACTCTCTTAATGTTAAAATTAAAAAAAAAATTGGAAATGATTTTATGTTTTTAAGTAAAAAATTTAGTATGAGAAATAAATAAAAAAATGTACTAATGGTAATGGTTTTGTAATATACCCTTGCTTCGATAAGAAAAAAAATTTATGAAACTTGTCGATTGCCGAAACAAATTGCGGATTGATAATAAATATAACTTTTTAGTCAAAATACGGTTTTTGGTGATGATAATATTTTGCTTCAATACGAAAAATCACGTAAGGCGAGCGATATTTGAATATCTATTTCGTAAAGCGATTAAAAATGGAAATAGGAATCAAAATATTAAATAGCAATTTTCTTGTCACTATTTTCAATAATGAGGCCAATAATATTGCTAAAAACACTTTATCCGGTACTTTAAAACAGGCAATGTGGAAACAAAATACTATTTTCTAATAATATAATTATTACTAAAAAATCTGACAAATAAGTTAATTATAAATTTCAAAAAAGTACAAAACTCAATTATAAACAAAGTGAACTTCACGAGACACGTCTCAATTTGTTTCCGTTTGTTTGTTTTTAAACTGAAACATTAAATAAACAGAGACCCATTTCAAATTTGACTTACGCAAACTTTTCTTTGAACACGCTTTCGTATCGTAACGGCCTTTTTTCATAGTTTGACACTTAAATTTCAACACATTAATTACCCGATTTGTAAAAAACATTAAATTAATAGTAACATTTATTTTCAGATCACATTAATAATAATCGTTTCATGAACTGTATTTTATCAAAAAATTGAAACCTATTTTTATCACATCAATAAAATTATTATAAATATAATAATTAATTTAAACAACATCGTTTGTTTCGTTACAAATTCAGGTTTTATACATTATTTTAACAATTTTAGACTTTTTAATATAATATATCAGCGCCAAGTCACTTCAAAATATAAAAACATATGCAGGTACAGTGCGACAAATATAAATTGGCGGTGACGATATCTGGTACTAAAACCGCCATCTTGAAATGTAATAGTTCTTCTTCTTCTTCTTCCTAATTTGGCAACCGGTCCTCTTTAATGAAGACCATTACTGCCATTATCGAGTGAATTATAGTGTCATGTGTTATGCCACTTATGACGATTCAGCATCCTAACAAGATGGTGGCTACCTTGTTAGAACTTTCTGGGCAGTTTTTGTGAGATCTCGGAATGAATGCTTTCAGCTTATATTTATAATCCACTTCACTAATGCGCAAAAATCAAACTATATCACGCAAAACGCCACCAATATTACATAATATAGGGCCAAAAACCTAAGTAAATGAATAAAAAATAAAAACCACAACATATCACTTCAAGATCCCGCCAAAAACTCCAAATGTAATAGTTATTACGCATTTGACTTGACATTTGGGAGTTTTAAGTCAATATCGTTGTGTTATTTTTGCAAAAATATTGGTTTAAATCATACCGAAAGTGATTGAAACAATTAGAAAACAGTGACGACAGGCACGCTAAGTTATATTCGTCGAACTGTACGTCTCAGTGGAAAAGTGAATTTTTATTTTTCCTGAACTCTAAAATCCACTGTTGTATTAAACATAAATTAATTATTTTTTTTATAATCACTGCCACACAAATTACTGCCAAGGGCCTGTGCCAAAACAAATAAAGAAGTTTCAACTGTCATTGTCAAAATGACAGCTCGCTGTGAAATTATATACACAGAGAAACAGATCGAAGCGACTTGATATATGTAATAAATAAAATATGATTTCCATATAATAATCCAGAATAATCATAACATCAATAATAAATATTTACATTAAGATAAATTGATTTTCACTTTTAAAGCGGTTACCAATAATTTTATATTATCATTATAATGTGAAAATAAATTAAAATTATTGTGACATTCCCATTCAACAACAAAAAGCTCGTATTATTCACAATTATTATTACAAGATACAACATTATGCACAATCTTATTAATTATACTTTTAATTAGTATGGCAACACTTCGTATTATTATATTTTTTATCAATTTATGTACAATATTTACATTACTTAAGGGCCCGGTTACGTTGTATTTAACGTCCTATCGCGCCATATTAGGTCAGTTCAATTTAATAAAAGCATTAAAATGTCCACACTACTCTTTCCTGTGTACGTTTATTAATCACAAGAACTAAAATGATTTCTAGGATTTATATTAGTTAATTTAATATTTAATGAAATAAAATGAATACTTCGTACGAATTTGAACTTTGGTTAATTGTACAATAAATTAAACAAAAAATTTAAATAAAATTTTCTCTGTAACAATGTATTTTGTGTACCTAATGTACACAATTTCAGTCTTATACATCTTAATGGAAGATGCGCAGAACAAATAATATATTATGTATACTTACTCAACTTTTCTTACATAAATTGACATTCGTCGTTAAACATATGTTTTGTTATTTACATCCAATTTACTTAGTACAAAATACTTTACCGAATGCGACTCCTTTTTTAATCATATTAAAATAATAATTTGGATGATAAACGAGGCGTCGCGTCGTCGCGTCGTTAAACGTTTTTACGTAAACTTACCTATGGTAATTTATGAATTGTCATACTAGATCGACCTTAATGACCATTTGGATAGGTGACTGAGAGTTAATAATTTGTCCAATAATTTGACATTATTAATATTCTAAAATAAAATCAAATCAATACTGCTGACTTAATTGAAAGTTTTCCCATTTGCATACAATAGAATATTTCTGAAATTAATATACAGACATGAATATACGAGATATAGAATATAAAACGAAATGTTCGTTAAATACGTCTCCCAGGGTTGACAATTTACCATCCATAAATACTCAGCGATGTCAATACCTTAATGTTATAATTTAATGTCTGTATTAAAATAAATAAAATGCAAATAGAGTAACACAAAAAAATTTCAATACAAGAGTAAAAAAACTACCTTCACATTTTATGATTATTATGTCTTTCATTAATCTAAACTGTTTTAAATATCAATTGTAATAAATTCCACATGGTTTTCTTTCATTTATATAATCGGCAAGTAGGCAAACCACTTTAAATAAAAAAAAAATTTTTTTTTTTTTATTCACGCCCACTGTATATAAGTTCTTAAGGAGTTTGTTATAACTTTCAAGGGAGTTTTCAACATCTCAGATTTATGTTTCGTTTTATTATTACAATTAACATCTCTAGTCCACAATAACTTAATTATTTTACGCAATAAAGGGTCAAGTAACGCAAGTTTATGA
Source organism: Saturnia japonica (assembly GCA_033032175.1). Lineage (NCBI taxonomy): Eukaryota > Metazoa > Arthropoda > Insecta > Lepidoptera > Saturniidae > Saturnia > Saturnia japonica. The sequence goes on from CM065330.1 coordinate 4,116,806, forward strand.
ATGTATATAAAAACATACTTAAAATCCCGCCATAAACTCCCATTGCATAAAATTATTTTGTAGTGTTGCTATAGAAAAAATAGTCTTAAATAAAATACATAATTAATATAAAAGCGATGGTAACATTAAGTAGATACAGTTAACCACATAATATGATTTTCATAACACTTGCACGTAAACAGTGTCATAGAATGCAGGCTATCTTGGGTGTAACCACCTAAATAAAACCCGAGGGCCTTTTTGTTATACTAACGCCCGAGAGCGTAATGACTTTAATTATTGAGATATTTTTTTGAATTCTCCATATAGATGAATTCTCTATAAATTAACTTTTGTCCACAGATAAATAACGAGTAGGATGAAAATTTCAATAAATAAGTTTACTTACTTTTTTTTATTTATTTATTCGCAAATGTGATGAAAAACATTGTATGTTACACAGGAGGTACGGGATTGCGAACATCGGTTCATTAAAACCCTCAGTCTTCGACTTTGGGATTCTAATAGACTCTCGTTCGTAATCCCTTATTTACCGCCCTTAAGACACAATGTATTATTATTGGTTTTTAAAGAAGTAAATTTATAGTCAGATTTTCACACGATCGGGGTTCATCCTAAAATCAATGTAGTATTCATATAATATGCACACAGTTTTATACAATTTACACGAAAATGTCATTTTGTCCATAACATTTAATAATTATGCCAAAAACGTTATCGTTCATTTACGTTCCACATTGGACATTTTTATGTGTTCTAAATTATTAGTTTCAGTCGATTTCGTTGCACTTGACTTTGACTCACAAGCTGCTTGGTTCGGCGATGTCACTAAAACAAATTTACACAAATATTAATAACAGTCAATATTTTCCGATTACTATATCTAGTAATTCTTTGTTGGTTGGTTTTCAAGGTGTCATTGAGAATTGGTTCAATGTATCTATGACCTATATGTAAGTATAAAATCACTGACTGATTTTGAAAACACTCTATTTTTAATTATCCGAAGTTTAATATTACCCACATATTTTTGAAGTGAAATTACTTTGGGAACAATGGGAACAAAATTCCAAGGACAAATTTGACTTCAACGCCCGATTATGGAATAGTTAGTTAGAATTAGAGAAGACGCGAAATCTAGCAATGATGAAGAGTAACAGATCGAGATTTTTTACAGGATCGTCAAATGTCAAGTAGTAAGTAGCTTTTGTTCTTTATCCATTTTGTATTCTTTGACCCTATACTTTGGAATATAGATAAATGACTTTTTGCCTGTAGATTGAAAATAATAAAACGTTCAATGAATACTATTATGCCACAAAAATTCCCTGCAAAGTTCTAACAGGGGAACCCCCATTTTGTTAGAATACTGAAATCATCACAAAGATCATCATAAAGATGATTAGTTGCTGAATTTAGGAAAAAGAAAAGTTTAGAAAAAACAAGGGTATTATTTAAGTTATTACGTAATCATTATTTTATAGTGAGTATTATTTTATTCGCCAAAAAGAATCACTTCTGTCATGTGTATTGAGTTGCCAATTGTACACAGGAAAAAACCCATTACTTATAACTAATAAAATAACAAGCGATATGTTAAAAAGCATTTCTTCGAGTGGCCCATTTAGAGTAAACATTTGTTATTTCTTTAGTGGTACCGAAAAGGCTCGTTGTGTGGATTGTAAACACGCGTATCAAGAAGTGTTGGACGGAGGCTAATATTGTTCTTATAGGTTCGACTTCTCGTTTACTTACTTCGTTGCTTCGTTCTATCTAGGGTTGCTAAATCTCGTATTATATAATAAAGTTGTGTTTCATAAATATGATAAAATAGATTATTTAAGTCAAGAATATTTACAAGAAATGTTATTTACGAAACTGTTAAAATGAAAAGAAATCGAAATGTCCTTCCGATAAAAACATTTCAACAAGGAATTTTTAAAACTTTGTAATTTTCAAAAAGAATTTTAAGGTGAAAACTTCTTTAGCTGCATTAAACGATTTCCATTTTTGGTATTGGAAGAACTTATGGGTTCGCGTCACCGATGACCTCGACATGTTCGTGACGTATTGTGCTTGAGCCAGACTAGCGACCGCGACATGTATTATAGCTGCCCGTGTACATGTATAATATGCATAAATACACTACTAATACATTGTATATACTATACTGTATCATATGCGTGTTTTAATTTTTGGATGGATAATATTTTGGGATTTCGCGTCACCGACATGCTCTGCAATAATTCAGACTATAATTGATATAAAAAAATTAAAAATAGAGTTTTCACTTCTGTCGGCAGTCCTTATGACCGCTTCTGTTTTTTAACCTATTATCAATTTTAATAACAGTTGTTAATCAAATTAATAGCAATACATAATTGTTAGCAAGTATGTATATACACTTTTGATCTATTTTGAAGTTTAATTAGGTACCCGTTTTTTTCCTAATAATACAAATTCGAAGTAGAACCCATTATGAATTAATTAAATTTTTGAAAATAATCTTTATTTTTACAATAATTTTACAAACTACCCTTTGGAGCTTTATGTTATTTATTTATTAAATTCTAATCAAGTTGGCAACACTAGTTTTGAAATAAATCGTAGAGATTAATACACATACCTTTTTCTATAGAAAAATACAGATTAATATAATAATTTCTAATAAATATCTGAACGATATTATTAGGTCTCGATCTCGCTTCATAGGTCTCAAGTGTACATACAACACTGAATTAAATACTACCCCCAACCTTCAAATACCTCCTACTATGAAAACTCGAACGATTACGCGACTAATAGAAAATAGATAATAATTATGTGCGTTTAAAATACGGAGTCGTTGGAGAATTAGTACTAGAGTAGGTCGGGCATTCATGTACTATGGGATCGTGGTCGCCTGAAGAATTCATCACATTAATTTGCTTTGTCTTTGGAAATCAATTGTGTATATTCAGTGATAATATACCCTTGACTTAGTTTTTTTTACACTGATATGATGATGTAGTCTTTCGATAGACATTCATTTGTTTTTTTATACAATACTAATTAATGAAATGCTTTATAATTAGGTATAATTGAAAGACATTCTGTAATATCCTTGACAATTTAATGTATGTTCGCAAAACTTAGCTAAGCTACATTTTGTAAATGACCGGCATAGTTTTAACACTTGATATAAACAAAAATTAATCATACCGTGTTTCCGACTCAGTAAGACCAATAAACGCTTTAGTTTTACTGTCAAATAATTGTAATAAGGGGGTAGGTCATTACGTGAATGTTAGTAATATCTAGAAATATACTCTGTAAATCCATTAAATATAATTATTAACTGTAAGCAATAGTTAAGAAATTTTAACTAATTTCATAATCGAATATCGTTAGTAATTAGTATTACCAATTCTCGTTCAGACGTAAATCGTAATCCCGTAAAAAAGTTATATAAATGAACTTGCATACCGACGACTTAAAAAAAGGTCATTCGGAGCGGAAGGTAGTGAACCCTGACTAATGAACACCAAGTTTTGAAGATAGTTACTAATACTATAAAAATAGGAACTAAATCATAACCATAATCATTTATTTTATACAATGTAATACATCAAGTATGACTGAACCCTGTCACCTGAACTAGGTATAAACTGTGTCTCAGGTAACAGTGTCTTCCTCAATATACAACAATTACACGATTTCTTACTCTCAAACTACGAATTAAAAGAATGTACTATGTACTAATGTTTATAATCCAGATATCTCGAGACATCTTCACAATCGAATGATTGTTTATCTCATAGTCGTTCACCATTACTAATAAGTGATAAACTCGATCGAGTTAACTGGGATGTTTTCCGAACCGGTAGTAGTGACTTGAAGTACATAAGTGACTCCTTAGGGCCTAAATGAAATAAAGTTTTTTGATTTTGTTGAACACTTACCATTTATCCTAGGTTTTAAATGTGGCAATGTGTTTGTAGTCCGATCTAAGACACCTTTACTATAATAAACGCTGCTGTTATCAACGTTGAATCGTACTGGCGGTGAGTTGGAACAGCTCCTCGAGTCCTGGGCCATCGCCAGCCTGGGTTCCAGGTGGTACCGAGGTTCCAGCTCTGGCATCTGCTGTAGATTTAACGGGTTCCTATTTGGCTTGCTGTAAATCGCTGGAGGCGGTGGAGTGGCGTAGAGTTCTGGTGGCATTAGTTGTTCTGCTGGTAGCTAGAACAGTAATATAATGCCATAATTTGAAAATAATTTGTATAAGTACAGATCGGCAATAGGTTAAAAAAGGCTAGAACATAAAATGACAAAACTAGTTTTCGTATTAATTTGTTCGTATTCGTATGTTTTGTATTATTATTAAACCTAAACCTATAAAATAAAAAAAATATTAGATCGGAAACTTGAAAGCAAAGGGCATATAGTATACGCTTGTGTTAGTAAGAAATAGGGATACAAGACCATTTTCGTATATGCCATTGGCCTAGGTAAGTCGTGGCCAATACAAATCTCGCTTATTTTTGCAAAATCTAAGGATTTAAAGTGTATACATATATTATACAGTGATGATATGTTATTTTGTTGATTTTCTTTGTTCTACTAGTTAAAGTTAGAGTACACGTTACCACAATTAAACACATCTATCGACTAATCATTGAATTACACTTTAAAACCTTAGATTTAGCAAAAATAAGTGAGATTTGTTTTGGCCACGATTTACGTAGGCCAGCCAATACAGGTCGCTAGCACACACGAAAATGGTGTCGTATCCCTATCTCGTTCTAACACGAGCGTATAATTATGCTCTTTCTTTTTCGAGTTACCGATCTAAATATTGTTTTATTTATTGTTATAAGTTTAGCGTTAGCCTCCATCTTACCTGATCTTAAATGACGATGTGGCCCAAGATGGTAGCACGCTAATTCTAGTGGAAAACTGCTCTCAATTGCAGCTGCCGGAACACACCTATTGGGGCTAGGCGACAGATATTCGATTTGAAGGTGATAGCAGGCATTATATTTAATCTCATTAGAATCTGCTTAATACCCAGTTAGGAATATAGAGTTATATAATTTCTTATATACTCACCAGACCGCTCGTATTCAACGGTAAAGCATTTTTGTACTTCAACCAGTCTTCATAAACTTTGTCATATTGGCGATGGCATTCGTTACCAACATTTGGCATATGGAGACTGCTCATTGGACCGAGACTTTGTACGCTTGGACCCAAGTTGGGCATTTGAGGCAGCGTCGACGCGTAAGTAGGCCGTCGGTACTCCACCGGGCGTACTTGTATATATTGGTTGCAAGGATCAATGTTGTGGTCGTAAAACCTGTCGCAGTTCAGTGATACGTCGTATTTCTCGGATGGGTTTTTCGATATAAGTGGCCTTATCGAGCTGTAGTCTGTCGTTGAAGATTTGTTCGAGCAACTGTCGCTTATTTTCCCGTCCAATGGGATTATGTCGGGGTTTTTATCTGTACAAAACGGAGAAGAAAGTTAATCGACTGGTGAATTGTTTATGGCATGACCGTTTTTGGTTTAGGTAGCGTTTTTTTCGTAAATTCTTATTATAAACGTAACGAGGTCGTTTAGAGACCTTCATGTAGTAAAACGAAAATATTTTCTTCAATGGAAATTGAAAAATTTAGCTATATCATTTTATAAAACATCCTAAATCCATTATCTATGTAAGCGGCCATCACCCGTATGGGTGTTAATAAAATAAAATAAAACTTGTTTTTATAATATTTGAAAAACATATTTCATATTTTATAACAGAAGTAAAATAAAGGCTACGTTTTTTTGTAGTGAAAAGTTCAGTAGGAAGATTTGGATAGGGAGTAAATTCATGTAAGTCGTCATCGACATTGTCACATGACATGAAAATCTTAATTATACGATTATGCCTCCGCAGTAAAAAATTAGTATAAAATATATTAATATTCTCATATAGATATATAGTTTGAATATCGAAGAAAACGGAGTCTTTATAGCAATATAACTTAAAAACTAAGAACATTTTTTTTTCAATACTTACTATACAATGCGTATTTAATAGTAATTCAGGAGTAATTTTACTAACGCGATAAAACAAATTTATTGTGTGAATCAGTTTTGATTTTCAAGTTTTAATTTAAGATCAAACAATTTATTTGGATATCCAAAAATAACAACTGTTTGTTTAGAGTTTTAAGTTTTCACTTCTGTCGGCAGCCCTCATGACAGTATTGTCATTTTTTAAATAATAGTACGGTAAAGTAAAGCCATTGTACCTGATGGTAAATAAAGCCTCTCAGCATCTGGATATAAACTAACTGATCCCGAAATACGGCAAACCAAAATGAAGTTACGGTGACAGATTTATCCCCATGGTGGTCGCGAGTTAGTCAAATACAAAGCGCTATCACCCCATTTGATTATTTTATTTCTTAAGGCACAAATACAGGTAAGAGATCCATTAATAACAATAACAACAATAACTTAACTCTAAATACCTCTTAAAATCTAATACCCTATGACAGTAGTCGGCAAAGTGCGACTCTTTGGCCAAGGAGATGCGAGCACATTGTTCGTATTAATAAATATTTATTAAGTATAAACTTTAGTTTTATTTAGTGTAATAAAAGTTTACTAAACAAGCAGATTTGACTCCAAAATTTTTTTTAATTGTTGTAATGTTCATTCATATTTGGCTCTTTGGCTAACAAGTTTGCCGACCACGATTAAATAGAAAGAAATATATTAAGTGAGTGAGTTTTTAAATTTAGGAAGACTGGTGAAAAATATGTGGTGTTGTAAGTTAACTTCGTTATATCGCCTACACATTCTATTAATGGGACTATTCTCCGATACATTATTGCTACAGGGGGGAATGCTAAACAATTGTTGATGTCTTGGGGAACGGGTGGGTGCACCTTTATATTGAGTCTATCCAACAGATATATAACGGCTGATTCCAGAACGCGACATACTTATGCTTGCGACTAAACTGGTTTTATACCTGTTGTATGGTGGTCGCGACTCGCTCGGACACAATTGTGTTTTTCGCATTCTAAATCCCCTAAAGCTAAAATCTATTTTCAAATTATAACCATGAACCTGAAATTCTCAACGCGCAAGTTGTTTGCCGATTAATCAAAAGGAAAGAATATAAAGTATGCACAAAAACTTAATTCCTGATCATAAAAAAATAAACCAAGATACAACGACGATAATAAGATGTCTTGATACATAAAGAAATTAGGTTGAAGTAGGTATGTTTAAGTAACTTCAAAAGCATTAATATAAATTAAGTTTGTCTCCCGTATTACCTAACTAACATAAGAACTTTCATGTGTACAAGAAATTCTATTAGTCATTTAGGATAAGTATAGAGAATTAAATTACAGAGAAGTAAAAAAAGTTTCTTGCGAAACGCCTTTCTTTACAAATAATGAATGCACGAACAAAGTAGTTTATTAATATGTGTATTTTTTATATTTATTTTGGAGTGTTTAGTAAAGGGTGAAATTAAGTGATTTATACCATTTCCATTTCTTTATTTTCTCGATGACAGCTCCTGTGAATACTTGAACGAGCGTCTTTTTTACATTATGTATGCATTATTTTATAAAAATATGACGTTTACACACGTACAAGGTTATACCAGAGTCGGAGAAACTGATAGGGATGGCGCTATATCGATAAACGTTACACGATGACAGACCCGATATTTTTTTACAAACTGGAAGAAACTAAATTATTGCCGGATACTTTTGTTCAAATTTATTAACTAATATTATATTTCATTACAAGATGTTACACGTATTAATTCTTGATTGATAATGCCAACTTCTTCAAAATTTTCGAAGCTGTTGTAAAATAAGTAGGTATAGGTAGGTACTTGACAATGATACGAAATAATTATAACGACAGGTTATCTTTATTTATTTATTTTAATCAAATCTGATGAATCGTCACTGTCACTCGATATAATAAATATATGCAATCGATATCATTACTTATTTAATAACTACAACTATCAAATTAGAACTGTCATCGAGAAAATAAAGAAATGGAAATGGTATAGTGTGAATCAGCCAACAGTTGTAACAATATAAATTCATTTTACTGACTTTCATGTTGCACAGTGCCGCGTTTTTGTGGTGTATTTATCTATTATGTATAAATTAAATAAAAAATTGGTAATAAAGGTGTCATAATGAATAATTTTTGAAAAAGTTGTCTATTCCCGGATTATATTTTTCCTAATAAAGAAAAAAATAGCTACCTAGACTGTCGACACTTTCAGATTCCTTTGTACCCGTCAGAGGAATGTTTGAAGTTTCGTCTTGCTGCTTTTTGTCTTTTTCATTTCTATCTGAAATTAAAGAAGTTATTAAAACTTGTTCTAGAGAAGCTATCAAAACTTGGTCTAGCAGTCATGATTTACTGGCTTAATTTGGACCACGTATTACGTTTTTCAGATTAACAACATTTGTAGTTGATTTATAACTAAAATGAGTTGAGAGATTGCACGGTGGATTATTTAATTTATGTAATGATAAGTATAAGAAATCCAGATCAGAAGTAAAATTTTAACGGAGTCATGGGACACCTTTTGGTTGTGTTACATCTAATTTTACACATGACATATTTTTATAGAAGTAAAAACGAAAGAAAAAGAGAAAAATTCTGATAGTTATTTATGAACTTACGTATAAATCTTATTTATTTAATTTTTGTAAAAGCATTTACAAATGAAATATATCTTAATAAGTTCAAATTTACTGACATTCAGGAGTAAACTACGGTCAATCTACATTGCCGCAAAACGGAAAGGCACGGAAGCGTCAATTTCGCCTCGATACGTGACAAGGCGCGCGAATTCGCAAGATTGCCCGAGAATAATGTTCGCAACTGCGCCTTCAGGCTGTAGTGGGCGCTTAGTTTAGTCTAGATCTTCACGTGGATTCCCCGGAAGACGCACGACCTCTTTTTTAGCTCGTATCTAGTTTGAACTTAACACAATAAACAGAATGAAATGTACAATTTCGTTACAAAAAAAACTTCCATTCCATTCTGCGGCAATGTAGATTCACCCTGAATGTGTAGTAGAGAGAGAAATGTTCAGTATAAATGTCGTGAAGGAAGCGCTGAGTTGGAAAGAGCCGACCAGAAGCGATTCTGGCTGAATTGTAAACGCACCATTTCATGACTTGCCACATCAACAGTAAAAACAAAAAGGTTAAAATGTACTTACTGTCTTTCTTGTTACAATATCTGCAACAGAATATAGCAGCAGAAACAGCAGTCATCATGGCGATAACCCCCACCGCGCCTAGTACGATGATTAGCACAGTTGTTAATTCAACTTTAACTGGTACTTGAGCTAAAAAAAATTGATCGCATTATTTTTTTCATTATTCAATTTAAGGAAGGTCGAAGTAGAACACGACAGTCCCATCGCAACCTAAATTAAGCACTGACAGAGCAAACTTAGTGTCCTTATAACAAACTTCCATAAATTCTTGGCATCCCAAGTTGCAGGTTTAGCTAAGATTGTATGAAAGATGCCTTAGGTTAAACTGTTATATAAGAGGTTTCTCTTTGGGACGTTCCTCTAGTAACATTCTGTCAACAAGTGTTTTAAATTTAACCCAACCCAACCCAACCAACCAACCAACTCTCTATTCCGTCGCCGCCAAAGCACACGTGTAGCCTATTGTTGTTCTCACTTCCCTTACTAGGCTACAGCTTGCAAGATGGTTATTGTTCCACCCCTTAGGATCATAGCGTGAAGTTATATGGGCTTTATACTTCTTCAATAAATAATATATAAAATGAAAAACAATTTTTCAAATCTCACGTGGGAGTTCCAGAGCTTAGCGCAATCCGAAGAAATAACAAAAAAAATCTATTGAGCATTATAATAATGGTATACAGGGTCTCTTTAAAATATTCTGATGTTAAGTGAAGCTATTATCAAAAGTGGTGGTAATACGCATATCCTAAAATTCTATCTGACTTTCGAATTTAGTTATTGAAATATACTATTAAGTACTAATCTACTTATGACAGGTCTTCAAACTGATAATGAAAACTAGGCAAGCGTTTTTAAAGCCTAATTTTGAAATAATCATAATCCTGTAATTATTAACGAAGAAATCATGCTATTTAAAACGTAGTTATTAGTCCAGAGTGGAAAACGAAACGTTCGTATTAATTAACAAGCAGCAGCGTCTGTTTATTAATTAAATTAAACTAAAATTAAATTAATTAAACGAGAGCTGAGTGCTTTCGTTTCGGCGGCCAATACCCAATACCCTTTTGGATCACTGGTCCAAAATAGTTACGAGTTTCACCTTGAAGATAAATAAATGGACAAATGGACATCATGCACTTTACTAATTTCCTTAGATAAAAAACAAAATAAACCTAGTGAATGCTTTACTTGGTCATTTGTATGATCGACAGGAACTGCTATTGACTTCCAAGTTACATCGCCCGCAGTTCATCGACATCTTAAAAATACATAATATATAAAACCATTACTAACCCGTATGCCTTTGAGGGTATTTCAAGAGGTTCGAAGTGAGCGTTAAGGGTTCGCTAGACCCTTTCTTGTTGTAAGCCCTAACTGAGACCGCTAGAGAGTTGCTTGCCGAAAGACCGGATACTTCAAACTCTGGCTCGTCGTTACTTATGTTGCGAAGAAGTAGTCCTGTTGCCATATCGAAGATCTGTATAGAATAACCAAATTTGTTAGAGAAATAACTATATATGTTATGCCTTACTTCATAATGTTTTGTATTTATTACTACTTTGAAGAGTTTGTAGCAATGATGTTTCGAAACCATGTAATGACCCTTTGAGTTGTCGGTGAAGGAAAATATAATGATGAAACTTTAGCATGGTGGCAGGGCATTTTCTAATACCTTGCTTGGCTAGCTATCACACTCAAGTTGAATAATCTGTCGCTGAGCTTTTATAGATGTATTCCGGCAGCTGCATATCGGAGCCTATTCCTCTTGGCTTAACATGTTGCCATCTTGGACCGCATCTTTACATTAAAAGCAAGTGAAATAGTATTTAAACGCTAAACCTTTAAGCTAATAATAAAACTATCAGTCGTAGGACTGCACGTCAGAAGTTAAAACTACTTTGCTGTATACATTTATATGTACTAGCGATCACCCTAAGGTCAAAATTCGACCAGCGACTTTTTGATCATAGACTGTTTTATGTTTAACATTTACAGTATTCATAAACAATGAGTATTATCTACATCACTTGCTGTCACTTTTCTTTGAGTGACAATGTCAATATTTTGGGGGTCTAAGTTCAATGGCACTGGTCGGTTAGGATTAGCAGTAAAAAATTATTATTTTTTAATATAAAAAGGGGGTAGAAAGCTTTTGCTTCTCGTATCAATATATAAAATATATATATATGAAGGAAAGGTACAAGCTTCATCACAACACAAGCCCATGGACGTCTTGGCGATTTCAAATTGAGAGATATTAACAGTTCTATATTTATCATTCAGATTCTTCTACCTAAAGCAGTATTTCTTTTATAACTTATTAATTTTATGTTTTATAATATGTAAACACACGTGTATATATGTATTTGAGCGTGACGTTCACACGAATTCAGTGTTTTTTTTCTCCATCCCAAAAGTAAGCAACGTGCGTACAGAAGTTCTCACTTAAACTATACAGAATATTTGTTAATTGTCCAATTACTTGGTAAACACGTTTTATAATAGACTCCAAAAATCTGAAGAGACTTGCAAATCTTTCTGTCTTTTCTGGACTTCCTCTGATGGCGTTAGGTAAATTCATCAGATACTTACTTGTAGTAGAAATGACTGACGCACACCACCGTCGTGGCCCGGCGTGCAGTTCAGAGTTAAGGAGTCATAGGTTACGTTGGTTATTTCACACGCCTTCACTGTAGACGGTTTGTCTGTAGAATAAATAAATATATATATATATATATATATAATAAAAAAATATAATACTAGCGGTGATTCCACTCTGACTATTTTCAGAGCTTGTATCACAGATAATATATAGTGTATTAGATGTATTTTTAATGTATAAAGTCGTCTTGACGAGAAAAATATAACACTTTTTTATAAAGAAGTCTTTTAGAAAGAAGATTCACTTTGAAGTAAACTTTAAAAGAATACTCAATATTATTTTCACGTTAAAAGTTTGAATGAAAAAGGTTATGGCATGTCATTTCTACAATCATTTTATTAAAAATATGATTTACTTTTTATATCACTGACATCGGCAGATATAGAATAGAATATAATATTTATTTAACGGATTATTATAACATATTAATTAATTAATGGCGCTACAGTCGACAACGATTCACATACTAAATGATAACACAAAGTAAATAAAAAAAATCACATAAAACAAAGTCAGAGGAAAAAAGAAATGATAAAACAGAAAGAACTATAAAATAAGTAATTTGTTTGCGTGCGAATGAAAAGTAAAAATTCTTGTCAACTTACCCGCTGGCAAAATGTGAAACAAACACGCCTTGGTTTGCCGTCCAACTGAATTCGTACCTGAACATTGGACCCAGCCGTAGTCAGCTGATGTGTTGACCATGTACATATATGTACCTGAAATGTTGAACTTATTACACTTTACGAAAATTACCAGGATTTGTTAGGAACAGTTGCAGTTCGATTCCGAGCAGCGACAAACCGAAATTCATTCATTTCCTTTAGCTAAGCAAAAATCAATCTTGGGACCTCTACATAAATACAATTAATGCTATCTTTATATATATTATTTCTCAAAGGTGCTTTTTATGGCAACGCTATATCTCCATTAATTCTTCATCAAAATTCATTATTCATTTTCATCAACATTTTAAGCCACATAATCCTCGCTAGGTCAACGTAACTTAATTAAGTATGTATATAAATTGTTACATTAATATTACTATATTTAGGTTTAATACAATTTACCAAATTGCATGTTTACAATTTGTTTTATGTAGCAGGCTTTTTTAAGTATTATTTTTTTAGTATTCTTCACTAGACAAAATAAATGTTTTCGTGAAAAATCTGATTAAAAAGCTTTTTCATTAGGAATGTCGCCTGTTGATAGTATTCCTAATATGAAATGTCAATCTATTTACCTAATATGACAGCTGTTAGATTATTTACATTCTTCAATATGGGAAATATTTGCATGGGTCAACCAGTTTAATAATAAATTAATAATGGTTTTTACCAAATGAATATTGCTTGGAAAGAAACGAGTTATGATTAACAGCAAATAAATAATAATAATAAATAAATTAAATATATAACAAAATAAACTTTAGCTCCATAGTAATCGAACAAAATCTAAATTCTATTTGTAACGAAACAAATAAATTTATCTCTCGATATGTTTTGAGATTTTTAAATAACATTACATGACAGAATAAATGCTGAAGATTTGTCTACTAAAACCCATATTAAACTATATTTTAATTTAAATTGTATGTTAAGTACTATTGTAACTAATAAATTATTTTTATTATATTAATACATAATTATTGAGGGCGTTTTCGTCCTCTCACTAATAGACAGTATTGTGCCAAAAAATGAGCATCAAATACAGCTAGGTACCTACCTATATGTTTAATTACTCATTAATAAATGCCATTAATTATATAGATAAACAACCATTAAATATTGGTTAAAAGTTAATTATCGATAATAGATGAATTATAAGTAACTTAGTAGTAACTTATTTATTATTATAAGTAACAAAGAACTTAGTTACCTGGTAAATTCTGAGCCACAGCTATTGTGGAGGTAGCAAGTTCATGTTTACTGTGCGCAGAACTGTTGAACCACCAATGGTATATCATTGACTCCTGAGTACAAAAAACTATATTAATAAAAAGGTATCATCTATAATTATACTTATTAATTAAGGAACAAGTTACACAGGATTTACTGTCAACTTTGGTCTACTAAAACTATGAAAGACTCTTATTTATTAACTTTAAAAGACTTCCACCGGTATGGAAACATCCCAGTTATTGAGAAGACCCGGCAACTATACTATTTCCATTTCTTTATTTTCTCGTTGACAGTTCTAATTTGATAGTTTTAGTGTTGTGACCAAATAAGTAATGAATATCGGGTCTGTTATCGTGTTACATTTATCGATATAGCTCCATCCCTATCAGTTTCTCCGACTCTGGTATAACCTTGTACGTGTGTAAACGTCATATTTTTATAAAATAATGAATACATAATGTAAAAAAGACGCTCGTTCAAGTTTTCACAGGAGCTTTCATCGAGAAAATAAAGAAATGAAAATGGTATAACAAATAGTTTCAAATTACTCTTTTCGTTAAATAAAATGATTACTTTTGTTCATTAGGAATGATATCTGTTGATGAATAGGTATATCTAAAGTGACGTCGTCTTCTTCTTTCTAACCTGGTAACTAGTTCCCTTTATTGCTATTACCAAGTGAATCAAGTGATTTCAGTATTCTAACAATATGGTGCCCCCCTTGTTAGAAGATTCTAAGTAGTTTTTGTGGTATCTCAAAATGCTTGTTTCCAGTTTATAATTTATAATCCACTTCACTTATGTACAATAACTAAACTATATCAGGCAAAAGGCAACCAATATTACAAAATAATATAGGGTCTAAAACCTAAATTAATGAATTAAAAATAAAAACACGTAACTTGAAGATCTTGAAAGAACTTGAAAAATTAAAATTCAAAATATAAAATTGATAATTCCGACAATTTAACTCAATAATTCAAGAAAATTCCATACTTCCTCAACTTAAAAGCCCAATATCTCAATAAATATCGATGTTAGCAATTTGGTTCTCTGGAACTTTTTTGTAGGAAACTAAATTTCCTACAAGTTTTTTTTTTTTTTTTTTTTTTGTAGCTCTTCTCTTTTAGGAGATAGGGGCAAAAAAACAAGAATTTCATGGAAAAATTAGGCTTGGGTGACCCGTATGACCTCGCCGGTATGAGTTACGACTTCACCGCAATGAGCACTTTTGTAGATCATTTAATTCTAAAGAAAACCTAGTAATGTCCTAGACTATACCATAAAATGCCGCTGAATTATAAAGAAAAAAAAAAAAATTAAGTTTGCGTGTATTTTAAGCGGGAAATCTTTGCATGCCTTGGGTGAGCACTTAATTTTAATATTAAGGGCTCAAATTTTGAAGAAATTTTTTTTTAGGTATTTCCCACAAAATTTCGACATGGGAGTGAAAAAAAAATAGTCGTAAAAAAAGCACCGTAATGTATATATGTTCCTTTTTGCCAAACCCAAATTTCAATATTAGTAGAACTCCGATACTCGAATTAAGCACAGAACCTGTGACTCTAGTATCGGAACAATAAGAGGTTTGATGTAAGTTATTGGTCCGTGTAAGACTTGAACACGTAAATGTAATATGTGTATGTGTTCTGTGTATGTTTAGAAGTGTGTTGGTTATGTAGATATGCATGTGGGTGAGTGATTATATGATTGTGTGGCAGTAACTTAGTTTATTATAACTTAGCACTACGTATTTTTGGATATTCGTTTTTCAGTTTCTGTGTAGTCTAAACCTTACGAACTTGTCATTATTTCCTTACATCATATTTATTGAAGTTTACTATATGATTTGATTTATTTCATTGATTGTATAATTGTGAGATGCCTATCTAGAGTTGACAAATGTATTTAGCGCTCCGAGTAGTAGTATTTATTTATAAATAACGAAAGTATATAAATGAAAATTTTTGTGCACAGTCATCAACATTTATTAATTCCAGAAGAATTTCCAGTGATTTCGAACCAGTGCGGCTGTTTCAATAACGTCGGATATATATTCGGGCCGATGTTATTACCAACTGACGGACGGAAAGACGCTTCTGTTATTGTGTTACCAATTTCCAATTTGGAATTAAAGTAAAGCGCTTTGAATGTACGTTTTGATGTTTCCGCTTTGTGAAATGAGTGTTTATGTTTTGTTTAATGAGAAAGTTAATGTTTTATAAGCTCTGCTGTTATTTTCGTATGTGATTATTACGAGTTATGAAATCCGTTCATCGTTTGTTTGTTTTTTTTTTGCAGTGAAACTTCTTTAGAATCGTTGTGATTTCAAATGGGTTGCAACGGAAAAAACAACAGGTACGAGATACAAAAGCTAATATGAATGATATACTGTGTAAGGTAAGTGCTACATTCCCATACATTTTTTACTGGTGCTTACGACCGTTTGGAACTGGGTGAAGTTTTTGTCGATTTACTGAAGTTTCACTTCTATCATGTCTTTTTCTTCTTTTTTTTTTTGTTAAGGCGCTGCGCTAACGTAGGATCTTTGTTGACACAGGACAACGTCACAAAAGGATACAGTCACCAGTTGCTACTTTCGGACATTGCTTAGAGATGTACACTGTTCAGTATGGTGCTTGTTATCCAATTGCAAAAATGGACGGTTATACTTTTCGAGCGTATGTATGTTTGGCACGCTCTCTGGTCTAAATGAGAGGATGGATTTTAGTATACGAGATGTTGTTAGATTCGTATTAATTATGGGAGTGTTATCGCTTAAAAAGGGGTATAAAGTTTTTGGTTCACGTATTAATATAATGGTGATATAATAAATAAAGATAACTGACTCATTGACAGACATATGAACACTGCATGTTTAATATAAACTACTGGTGTTTTTATTTTTATTTTGTTTTTTGCATTTGTAGGCAATTTTGTCAATATCAGGTGTGACAACTAATGAAAAATTTGCATGCGGTTTCTTACACTATATATGAGTTTTTAAATAAGGAAAGTTTTTTGGAAATTTAACCCCTAACGTGGTTAAAAAGTGAACGAAAGTTTGCATAAACATCTGTCATTTTGTGAAGAAGATAGATAGATAGTTAGAAAGTAAAAAAGATGCGATATAACTCAAATATGACTCAAAGCGCTGGTAAGTTAATAAATATAGTTAATGTCCATTTACCGTATATACAACTAAGTTCAGTAAAATCAGTAAAACAAAGTTCAAGGAGAACATCGCACTTCAAATAAAATATAAAGATTCTTTCAATTTATTTATGTTTACATGAATATCACATATTTTTTCCAAGTAATTTCTTTACAGATGTCCCGAGGGAAACATTTTCCGACGTGGAAACGTAATATTTATAAAAATATCTTCATTTGACGCAGAATATATTTTGAGGCGGCGCGGCATGTTGGCGGCATTGATAGTATTTATTTTATTCATTGCCCCGGTCTTGCCTACAGGGACCCGTTTGTATAAGGGGTTCAGCAAAATACAGATCCTTAAGGAAATACAGAGACAAAGCAGAACTGATTTAGGACGCTTTCAGGATTCGATTTTTTATTTTGCGTTGGAAATTTTACTACTCGGAGCCATTGACTGTGCTTAAGATCTTGTATACCTAAGTACAGATGTAGGTATCCATTTTGTAGTGAACTTTATTTTCAGTAATTAATGTGAATTGTATTGGCATTAACATTATACTATACTATATTTATTTCAAAAGAAAATATGTGTCAGGAACGAGGTAGGTAAATTGTTTCTTAAGTACTCAAAATACGTGAAAAACAAAAATAAAATGTACAAGCAAAATTATCAATTAAAAGGGTATCAGAAAACCTGACTGCAACACATAAAAAATGATTTTCTATTTTTGCTTTTTATTTTCACTTAACTATCATGTCATGTGAATGCCTATGTCACTCCCACAATTAATACGAATCTAACGACACCTCGTATGCTAAAATCCATCAAGACGTTTAGGCTACAGAGCGTGCTAAAGAAATAGACATACATACTCGAAAAACATAACCCCCCTTTTTCGCAGTCGGGTAAAAAGAAAGGAGACGCCGCGCGCTATCAACATTTATGCTTTGTGACCCACGCAGCCATATAAACAGACAAAGACAGACTTGAAGGATGATTTTGCTGGAGCCGCATAGTATCGTAAAGACATGATCCTAAGTCTACCCACTAAGTCGGAAACCGAAGAGAAGATCATTCTTGTTGGAGCTTGTCGAATCGTGAGGACGTTCGAGATCAGTTACCAGGCCACCTACGGGCAGCGATGAAATATCAGACATGCGAGGCTTGGGTGGCTATTTAGGGGAGGTTGGAAGCCAATGAAGCGATTCCAAATAAACAGATATCATACTTATTTGGATTGTCGGACCGTGCGTCTTTACATTGCTTGCTTAACCCTGATTACGCACACAAGTTCTGTGATTCTGTAATGAAGATATCAAAGAAAATCCTGGTGTCTCCGATAGCCTATCCTGATGTCTCTCTCTTTGGACATTTAAAATTTACTAACATTCGCCCTAAGCTCGAGATTCGACCTGCGACTTTTTGATCCTAGACTATTTTCTGTTTGAAATTTGCAGTAGGTATTCATAAACCTAAACAATGAGTATTATCCACATCACTTGCTGTCACTTGTCGTTGAGTGACAATGTCAATATTTTGGGGGTTTAAGTTCAGTGTTTAGGATTCGCAGTATTAATAAATTTAATTTAATACATTAGTAACAGATATTATAGATAAATTTTAGCTTTCTGCACTCCTTCTCCATATAAACTTTAACAATGCCAAATCTCAGTCACCGCGTAATATATTCACTGACCCGCCCGACCAAACCGAAAAAGCTAACGCGTTCTACGCCGACACCGTCTCTCCAAACAGAGCGTGCCACCGCCCACGCCCGCGTAACCACCGTTCTCTCCGCAGAGGACGGGTGGTCAACTTCGCTCCCGCACACCCGTCACGTCCACCGTCTCTAGCGGCAACCCAAGCCTAGGTCCGTTCCTCGGTGTGAAACCCTTGGGTCAGGCAGCCGCCCGCGCGATACAAAGTGACACTATACGTGCAACACTTAGTTACCCACACACAACATTACACACGTATGAACACACACACGTGCACACCACACAGGTACATAGGTTCTGTAAGGGACCTTTTTTTTTCTTTTTTTGCGCTAGTTAGACTAATGCGCTAGTTAGTGTAGAAAAACCATTCCGATTATTAAATACACATACGCATGGTCCACTCCTCCCTCCCAGGAGGAGGGGAACGTGCATATGAGTATATATTAGTTAGCTCGAATTCTCATAGGATTAGGGAATTAGTTAGATCGCGACTTTTTCGCATTCGCGACGACCGCCCGAGCCGAGGTTCGGCCACTCTGGCACCCTCGTGCGGGTCGTCACAAACTTTCGCGGCTGAGTGCCCTAAGCGCTCGCCCCCAAGTCCGGTGAAGCTGTAAAAGCCGCAGCGGCTCTGTTTTAGGATAGGGCCCCTAAGGCTAACAGAGAAGTCAGTTCTAAAAAAAAAAAAAAAAAAAAATACAAATCTTAGTCTTCCGTGCACGCAATATGCTTTAAAAGGTACCGAAAGCTTTTGCTATACGTATTAATATATAGATATCAACTCTTTACAAAAATAAAAAAAAATATGTTAATTTTTGTTACTGCCAGTTAAAATACGTGCAATAGGTTTATACCTCGTTAGATTCACAATGAGATCTATAAAAATGACGCGAAAATTTCAAACCCGCATAGAAAACTCCAGAAGTTATAAACGATGATTAAAGACTTATTTAAAGAAAAGGGGTTTTAGTTTTTTTTTTTAATTACTCGAAAACTATTGTGCCAGAAAAGTTAAAAAATTGTTTATTCAATGCAGATTCATACTTTGCATTAAAAATTGAAAATAGAACTTCAAGCGGTTATAGTTGTTCCGTAAAGCTGTCTCGAAATCGGTCACTGCTAATAAAACCATTTTGAAAAGTGAAAAAACTTCTTACGTCGGGTTTTAGGGTTTTTAATAGGGGGAAAAAATATGGGTTCGCGTGACTTTCGCGTCACCGATGACCTCGATATGCTCGTGATATATTGCGCTTGTGTCAGACTAGCGAACGCGTAGTATAGGGGCTAGTGTGCATGTATACCATATAATATACACGAATACATTGTATATACTCGACTGTATCATATGCGTGTTTGACTTTTTGTATGGGTAAAATCTTGTGATTTCGCGTCACCGACATGCTCTACAATAATTGAGATTATCATTATTGACTTAAAAATTTAATATTGAATTTTCACTTCTATCTGCAGCCCTTATGACTGCCTCTGTTTTTTTAATGTAATAAAGATCACAAGTTAATGTGGGTCTTCGGGCAGGAGTGTTTTGTATGGAATTAATAATTCTTTTACGGAATTACCATTAAATTTCAAACAAATAAAAGATTTTTGAGAACGCAGTTAAGTGCCTAATTATCTAAGATACAATTGTGATAATATTGCTTTTGTGTGACTATTATCAATTACTACATATTAATCCTTTAGCTCCCGTCTACATTAAAATGTACGTAAAATTGACATACATGACAATAAGTAATTAATAACAAAATGCCAGAGACAGCAAAGTGTGGGTCAAATAGTTGATTGACCCATATATCGTTTGATACTTTTTAGTAAACTGTTTTCATCATAAGAAAGTTTCCATGACGCATTCATCCATAGAATGTAAATCGTTACGTCGTGCAAATTTCTTCATAACTAAAAATCATTCATTTCGACTCTCAGTTTTAAATACGAAAATAAATGACGCTGTTACGACAAAATCTTAAATAACTTTTTTTAAACAATATATTATGTATTTTTTACAATTATTATTATATTTTAGTGGATTTACAGAGGGAATCACTTCCAGATAACACCGTCATTCACGTAATGAACCACTCTTTACCTATAAGTATATGAGCCTTTTGACAATAAAACACGCCTAACATGATTCTTGAACTTATATCCGGCAAACCGATAATATACTTATCAAGTTAAAATAAAACTAAAACAAGTAGTACATCAGTTATTTAAGTATGCACTCGCACTGCTTCGCTCGCTATTCGATAAGGCAAACGTACGAGCGTGGCGTGCACGCAATTCAAACAAACAAAATAATTTCAACAATTACTATTGTTACTAGGCTTAGTGTGTCGCCATCTCACCATCTTGGGTCACATCGTCACTTAATATCAGGTGAAGTTTAGGCCATAGCACTAAAACCTATAAACGATAAAAAATGTAACGAACTAAATTTGACTGAACGTAAACAAAACCGTTAATTACTTTTTCTCAAATATGCATGGAAATGTTATCATTATTTTCGAAAACAGAACACGCGAATTATTGAATTTACTGACATGCCAAGAATTGTAAAATAGATCCAATCAAAGAATATTTCGTAACTTCAACAACATTGCTGGAGCGTTGTGATGTTCCAAATTCAAAAAAACGCTCCTGCAATGGATATGATTTTCTTTGTCAGCAAATTTGATACTTCGCGTGCTCTGTTTTCGAAAATAATGACAATATTTCCATGCATGTTTGAGAAAAGCACTATATATGCCTCGGCGGAAATGGCTATTGCCTGTCTGGTATTAGTGATGACTCGGCTTTCAATTGCCTATTTGACGGCCATTGCAATAATGTACTATTTAAATTTAAAAGATACACATTTTATCAATTTTCATACCTTCGTTAATTAACGGAATTACAGTTTCCTGCGCAGTTTTGCCGATAAACTCACGCTAGAGTTTAAAATCACATAATGTTAATCGGAAAGTTAATATAATATTATTTTTTTTTTATAACTGGATTTTACCGAACACCGATAACTCGTTAATACGCGAAACTTTTTCCTTTGCTCTGCTACTCTTACTCTTGGAGGTTATCAAGTTTCTGTAGATTCATTATGAACTGTTTGGCAGTTTGCATCCTTGTCAAAGTTTTTGCACAAAGTTAGTTAAGTTAGGAAGCTATAGAGCTTGTTCTTATTTAATGGTTAAAGTTAGTAATAAGTTAATATTTTATACTTAAAGTATTAGCTATCTATTTAATCTATAATCGTATTGGTTTTTGAAATTGTTCTTTCGTTTTTGATTTAGTATTAATAGTAGTCGTACCCATGGTAGATTTTTTTCATTCATTTTCTAGTAAACTACGAAATTTGTGTATTGGTACTGCGAATTTAGTTGATGGTTGATTAGCCGATAGCACGCTTAGCTTAAATAGGGAACAGACTTTGAAATGAAGATTGCGTGACAACAATATATATAAGTGAACGATTTATTTTTTGTCCATAATGCACGTTGCTGTTTTCCGAGCCCTGACAATGTTAAACAAAGCGAAAACAAGAAAAAAAAACTTGTAACTTCGAAATTGACAATATGAATATTAAATATAAATTAACAGTAAAATATTACAATAAATATTAAAATAAATATTACGAAAATAAGGAGAATAAAAATATTAAAATTAAAAGTTTCATCTGAAAATTTTGTAAACTCAATTTTAACCTTAATTTTATTTATTAAACGATGACGTGTCGCGCGGTCAAATCAATAAAAATAGGTAACAGATCAATAAATATTAATTCAGAGGTATTATTTTCAATATAAAAGTGTTTACTCCCGAATTCTGTAACTACAAAAATAAACTATAAAGGTCAAGGCTTAAAATTAGTTAATTAATTATTGTTATTATTTTATTTATTCATTTGCAATCATGTATGTACATTTTGTTTTTATATACATGGACCCTGAATAGAGTATGGCAAGTCATTAGGTACAAATTTCTACGTTTAAATTTACTTAGTTAATTAATAATATTTATACATACAATTTTTTTCGTTGTCATTGATTTAATTATTTATATTGGTCATTTATCTAACACCATGTCAAGTGTTTATTGACGATGTGGCCCAAGATGGCAACGGGGACAAATTCGTGGGCATTAGCTAGTACTTTATATAAGTGTATCATATTTTAAAAAAATGTGTGTGCAATACACATGTGTAGATGAGAACCTTCAGAAAACATAAAAATCTTCTTTAAAATCAGCGGGACTCGAAGTATCAACCACTTGTACTGTACATAGAACAGTGCGTACAAGTCTGGTCGTTACAATGCTAGGCCAATACGACGACTATCATGATCTTGAAAATCAGGACTTGCATTAATCGTTATAATATAATGTATTCCACCTCATTCTCTAGCAGGCTAAACCCTATTGAAGTATGTGTTTGTCTGTTTTTCGTTTCATCGCGTTTCAAATCACAATGGTAATAAAAAAGTTATCACTTCAAAAATTACCTTAGGGTTAGCATCCAGATCGCATTCTATATCGATAACTTCTCCTCTAGCCGCCCGCAGTACCACTGGTTGGAAAGACTTGCACGTTGGAACGTCTGAGAAAAAGAAACAAACTTAAGTAAACACTAAGTAATGGACAAACCTTTTTTAAAATTTAAATAATTTTCATAAAGAGCCCCAACAATATGATGATGTAAAGGTCATAAATGCGAGTCACCGAAGCAAACGATTTACGATAGTAAAAAAATAACTTACATTTTACATCTAAAACCAAACCATCGCTAGAGCCTTCCCCAAGGTTGTTTCTAGCAGAGCAGACGTAAGAACCAGCTGCTTTTCTTGATACTCTCTGTAGTACGAGGCTCTGGTTTGCCAGCAGCACACCTGGACCTGGCTTCACTACGACGCCCTGTCCACAAGAATATCCTTTTAATAAAGACCGAAGGTGAATTTTCCATATACTAGCTTAATCCAAAATAAATATATGATATTTATTCATCAAACGCAATAAGTAAGAATGTGTAGTTGTACCAGAATGAATAAGAAAATAAGGAATATGTATAATATCAGAGGACGATTAAAAAAAAAAAAGCATCAGAGGCTAAAGTTGAGGATAGCGTAGTATGTGCATGTCATGAAAACGGAAAAAAGGCATATAATTTCAAGATTGCTAAGAATGCAGGTAGACAGATATAGCAGTATAGGAAAACCGAAGAAGAAATAACTGAATTGTTTGAGGAATGATAATTATGTGTATAAATGTTATAAATACTGAGATGACGGCTGATAGAACATAGTGGAAGGGGAAAACATGTTGTGCCGACCCGACTTAGATGAGATGAGGGCATAATGAAGAGAGCGATAAGGACAAAAAATATATAAAATAGGTCATTACACTTTCGGGACTCTTGGCGCGCGGACGTATTTTTTCTGTATTGAGTGAAATATTATCCTTACGTTACAAACTGATTATAATGGTGATTTTATAGCTAATACTTAAAAAGAGTTTCAATTTTATAATTATTTTAAACAATGGTTACTTTTCATATATATTAAAAATCAAAATTTTTAGACAATGGATTTTGTAAATCTATATAAATTTTAAATTGCATTTGTATTACTTACATTATGCGAGAAATAGACGTGGTTATGCCAAGGGTTCGCTCGAACCCTGCAGTCCAAGTACACATCGGAACCTTCTACAACCTTGCCAGCATCAAGATTGGCCCCGAGCTCCAATTTCACCACAGGTAGATCTAACAGACAAAAGTAATGTATAAAATGTAAAGTATGTTAACTAAACCATCTTATGCTTTACGTACGTTGAATTGTAGGGCACTCTACTTGATTGAATCACAATCACGATACACAAGGGGAAAACACACAAAGAGAGAAGACACACCGACCTGTCGTCTAATTTTAAACGAACGGCAACATGGCTATGTAGTACACACATCAAAAAAGTCTAAGCAACATGCGTGATATTACAAATTTTTCCATTTATATTAATTAATTTCTAAATATTTACTCAAACAAAGTGCGTAGGTAAGTAAACTTTTTTGTTATTGACGACATACTGGCTGGTTGTAAAAAAAAATTTGATTATGTTTTATTTTTTCATAAAATTCAAATGACTGCGAATTTGTTTGAAGCGACGTCATTTAGTGGCAGATGAAATGCAAAGAGCTGCAGAGATGTTGCAAGCGGGAAGTAATCAATCTCGGGTATCTCGACATTTTGGCGTTCATAGAAGTGTTATTTGTCGTCTTTGGCAGCGCTACAATAATACAGGAGAACCCGCTGAACAGCATCCAGGCCGTAAAAGGAGTACAACCACTCGGCAAGACCGGTACATACAACTGACTGCAAGACGCCAGCCGATGTTAACCGCTCGAGAGATAAGTTTGAGGCTACAAATTTCAAGTGGTGTTGATGTAAGTCCTCAAACTGTGCGAAATCGACTGCATGAGTACGGCCTACGAGCTCGACGCCCAATCAGGTGCCCACCGATACGTTACGGGAATCGCGCTCGTCGATATGAATGGTGTAGAGAATGCATAACATGGATCCAGGAACAATGCGATAAAATTATGTTTTCCGATGAGTCGCGATTCGGGTTTAAGCCTGATACAAGAAGGGTGCGAGTGTATCGTCGGCCCGGAAATACTGAAAGGCTCAAGTGCGTTCAGGAAGTTCATTTATACAGCGGTTCAACAGTTATGTTAAGGGCGGGTATTATGAAGAACAGGCGAACTGAGCTCGTTTTTGTAAATGGAAACATGAATGCTGAGAATTACATTGAGGATATTCTCAGACCTTATGTCTACCCATTTCCACAAAGCTTTGGCTCCGATTTTAGGTTAATGCATGACAATGCGCGTTCACATACAGCTCGGCGAACCAGTGAATACTTTGCAACGGAGAACATCCGGGTATTGCCCTGGCCTGCACAATCGCCAGATCTCAACCCCATCGAGCATGCATAGGACATGCTCCAGAGACGTGTTTTGAAGTACTTGGACGGAGCGACAACAACTCAACAGCTGAAGGATTTGCTACAATTCCATTGGGAGCGAATACCGCAAGATGACATAAACAGTCTCATTAATTCAATGAATAATCGTTGCCGACAAGTTCTGAATAGCATAGGAGCCCATACTTTGTATTAAATTGTTCTATTCTTTCACAATAAATACAATTTCTTTAGAAATTTCATTTTGTAAGAAAAAAGTTTAGTTTCTTATGTATCTTAGTTTCTACAGTATATTCTAATATTGTTCATTTCTGTTATTAAAATAACTTATAAAGACAACAGCAGTTATTTTTACATCATGGAACCCTAAAGATATTATTTTTAAAATAAAATACAACGTTATAATGTGAAGAACCATCCTAAAATTTAAATTACTACATGTTGCTTAGACTTTTTTGATGAGTGTATAATTATAGCATATGAGAGCAAATAAACGCATAACAACCTGGTAAAATACTTCCTTACATTTGAAAAATCGTAGATATTAGTTACACTGTAATTTGGAGATTATTCCACATCTATTCCTCGAGTTATTTCTTGTAGTCTTGGTAAAACCGGCTTATCATCAAAGACTGTTACTGGACCATAAGGTCCAACAAGTATAAACTTGTTGTTAGTTATGCGTCATAGATGTGACAGGGGTGGGGTAAACGCAAGGGGGGATCCGCGAGCGTAGGGGGTGCAGAGCTATCGAAGGCGGTGCGCGGGGCACTTTTTTTGCGTTACGGTCGCAGACGCACGCTCGTTGATTTTAATTAGCGCGATCTTGTATTTGTACCCTGAACGAGTTAAAAGTTGGTTTTCGAGCCGAATCGTTTATTGAAGATCCTCCATTATGTTCAATACACCACGCAAAATGGTCAAAACTCGTGGTGCAATTGCACGGGAAATTCAAGAACGTTCCACCAGCGATGGACCCAGTGGGCAACTTAATAAGACAAGATCCGAAACGGCCGTTTACGAGAAACGTGAACAAAGTTCCGTAAAAGTGAGTAGCTTAAAAATTGAAGTTGGTGGCTGCCATAAGTCTGTTGGTTCTGCAAGTAGAAATTCTTCAACTCGAAAATCGTTTGAAGCACGAAAAAAGCAACTACAATTGGAGGCAGTCGAGACTTTAGCACAAATCCAAAAGGATTTGGTGCAGAAAAGGCTGGAAGCTAATGTCGCTGCACTGGAGGAGGAATGGTCTCAGGGTTCTCACGGTGACAAGGAATCCTTACGTGATGTCTCCCAGAAGATTGAAAAATAGCTCAATAGAAGTGAACAAGTAAAACAACCGCCGAGTGTTATATCTGCACAGCCGCCACGCCCTGTAGAAAAAACACACGACACGGTATACCTACCTACGCTCGCGGCACAGACCGCGCTCGCGCCACTGCCTGCGCCAGCGCCGCAATCAGATTTTGAACCACTAGCACATGCTATTAAGGACATTGCGTCTGCAGCTATTTCAAGCGCACCTAATGCACATATGTTAAGCCGATTAAGTACACCGAAAGATCTGCCTGTTTTTTTCCGGCGATCCAATGGAATGGTTATCCTTCAAACAGGCGTATCATGAGTCGACGGAGGTGTGTGGTTTTAATGAAAAGGAGAATATGTGGCGGCTGAGAAAATGTCTTAAAGGCCAAGCCCGAGAATCTGTCACAGCACTGTTAGTCAGTGCTGCTTCTCCAGACGCCGTGATGTCTACACTACAGCTACTATTCGGAACCCAGATATTATTTTATCCCGGATAATTCAAGATATCAAAAGGTTACAACCCATAAACCTGGAATATCAAAGAGATATTATTTCATTTTCTGTTAAAATACAAAATTATGTGTCAGCTGTACTGGCTCTGGGTCAGCACGAATACCTGCAAGGATTAAGCATCACGTCGGTTATTCTAAAGAAGTTGCCACCAGTTTTAATCTCCAAGTGGACTGACTACGGGTTCGCGCGACTGGAAGAAGGAAAGAAAACCAGGCTGGAGATACTCTCGGAGTTTTTAAGTCAGGAGGCGTTAAAAATATCCAAAACAGCTGTACCTTTTAATATAGTTTCTAATGAGTCTAGACGTAAATATAGTCAAGTATATCATTCTGTGTTAGTACAAAGCCAAAATGTAACAAATGACGAAAAGTGTCGGTTCTGTCGGGTAGGCGATCATAATTTACTTAATTGTAAGAAGTTTAATAAAGCGTTATGTAAAAATAGGTGGACCTTTGTTAAGCGTTTTGGTATTTGTTTTAGATGTTTAGTGTCACGTCATAGTAGGGAGTCTTGCCTCGCACCCGTTTGTGATATCGATAACTGTGGTAGGTCACATCATAATCTACTACATTATAAAAACACGAACGC
The DNA here is from genome assembly GCA_033032175.1 of Saturnia japonica. Classification (NCBI taxonomy): domain Eukaryota; kingdom Metazoa; phylum Arthropoda; class Insecta; order Lepidoptera; family Saturniidae; genus Saturnia; species Saturnia japonica. Next base: position 4,144,884 of record CM065330.1, read on the forward strand.
TGTGCCCGTTCAGAGTACTGTCAACATTTCACAATTATCAGATTCGGAACCCACTATAGAAACTGTATCAAATATTAATTCATTTTCTAAAGTGTTACTTAAAGTCGTGCCAATTAATATTCACGGGTCTAATAGTATCATACGCGTTTACGCATAGTTAGATGACGGCTCAACTGTTTCACTGATAACTTCCGACCTTGCAGAACGGCTAGGGTTACGCAGACATAAAAAAACGATGCGTATTTGTGGTGGTTGGGTGAATGTGCTTGAAGCTTCTGTTCCACCAGCGTCGGTTTTTACTAATTTATCGCCTAATATCAAACCAATCGCTATCCGATCTCGACGCCACTCCGAAGAAGATCAGCTTTTTATATCAAATGAAATATCTAACCTTTTAAAAGACAATGTCATTGAGCCAAGTGTGTCACCCTGGAGAGCACAAGTTCTGGTTGTTGGAGGAAGCAGTCACAGGAAACGCCTTGTAATTGATTACTCACAGACCATAAATAAATATACGGAGTTAGATGGCTATCCTTTACCCAGCATCGATTCAATTGTCACTCAAGTCGCCATATATAACTATTTTAGTCAGATAGACCTCAAGAGTGCTTACCATCAAGTGAAAATCCTTCCCAAAGAAAAAAACATATACAGCATTTGAAGCTTGCGGAAATCTTTACCAATTTACTAGAATACCTTTTGGAATAACAAATGGAGTTGCCGCATTTCAAAGAACTCTTCAATTCATCATAAACGCTGAAAAGTTAAAAGGAACCTATGCTTACATTGATAATGTAACGATCTGTGGAAAGAACAGACAAGATCACGAAACTAATTTACGAAGATTCATGGAAGCTGCTGAAAAATATCAACTCACGTTGAATACGCAAAAATGTGCATTTGGAACGGAATCTATCAATCTTCTGGGCTACACTATTCACAAAAACATAATCAAACCGGATAAATCCAGATTGGATCCACTCATAAATTTACCTGTTCCATCAGATACAGCGTCCTTGAAAAGAGCGCTAGGATTGTTTGCTCACTATTCAAAGTGGATCGTCAATTTTTCCGCTAAGATCAGACCGTTAGTGGAAGCATCTTTTCCGCTATCAAAAGATTAAATAAACTGCTTCACGAAACTCAAGTCTGACATCGCAGAATCAGCCCTCGCAGCTATTGATGATGAGCAAGTATTCTCTGTTGAAACTGATGCTTCCGAGTATGCTATTGCTGCAACTCTGTCACAAGAGGGTCGTCCTGTCGCATTCTTTTCACGCTCACTGAATAATTCCGAACGTCGACAGCTCTCCATTGAAAAAGAGGCTAGCGCTATTGTAGAAGCATTGCGAAAATGGCGCCACTATTTAATCGGAAGACATTTTTTACTTGTTACAGATCAGCAATCGGTTTCATTCATGTTTGATCAGCAACATTCAAGCAAAATTAAAAACGAAAAAATAGAAAGATGGCGCTTGGAACTTTCTTGTTATAAATATGACATTATTTATCGCCCAGGAAAACAAAATCAAGCTGCCGATGCACTGTCTAGAATTTGTCTTATAATGGATACTACTTCCAACAAACTCACAGAACTTCATAACTCTTTATGTCATCCAGGCGTCACACGGATGATACACTGGATTAGAGCAAAGAACTTACTTTATTCTGTTGATGAAGTAAAAAGAATGACTGCAGCATGCCCAGTTTGCACCGAAATAAAACCACGATATGTAAAAAACGAAGGGCAACTCATAAAAGCGACAGCACCTTTCGAACGCCTTAACTTGGATTTTAAAGAACCGCTTCCATCCAATACTTCTAACCGATACATTTTGACCATAATTGACGAGTATAGTCGGTTTCCCTTTGCCTTTGCTTGCAAAGATATGACATCTGAAACTGTGGAAAAATGTCTTCGAGAACTTTTCTCCTTATTCGGAACTCCGGCCTACATACACTCCGATAGAGGCTCATCGTTCTTATCTGATGAATTGAAGAAGTTTTTCACATCTCTAGGCATAGCCTGTAGTCGGACGACTCCTTATAACCCCCGTGGAAATGGCTTAGTAGAACGTCTTAACGGAACATTATGGCGGACTATCCAGCTACATCTCCGCTCTACAAAACGAGATATCGCCGAATGGGAAAAGGCAATACCGATTGCACTTCAATCAATAAGATCTCTGTTGTCCACCGGAATAAACGTCACTCCACATGAGAGGATGTTCAACCACCCCCACCGATCTGGAAACGGCCAATCAATGCCAACTTGGCTACTATCTCCGGGACCTATATATATGAAGAAAAACGTAAGTGGTTGCGCCGAGTATACACACCATTATATATTCTAACATTCTCTTTTATCTATCATAATTATATTTATTCGATTCCTTTTAAATATACCCTACATTCCTTCACATTTCCCCCCGCTCTCGTCCCTACCTCAGAAAGTCAGTGTGTGTCTGCCGCTGTGCTCTGAAGCACCACGCGCGCGTGCCATTAAAACGTGCATATATACAAGTTGCCTCAACCGCTATCATGCGCTAGTTAGTGTAGAAACATTCCGATTACTGAATACACATACGCACGGTTCCTTCCTTCCTCCCAGGAGGAAGGGAACGTGCCTATGTGTATATTTAGTTAGCTCGAATCGTAGGTGTAGGGATTCGAATAGATCGCGACCTATTTGCGAACGCGACGACCGCCCGAGCCGAGGTCCGGCCACTTTGGCACCCTCGTGCGAGTCGTCCACAAAACTTTCGCGGCTGAGTGCCCTCTGCGCTCGCCCCCAAGTCCGGTGAAGCTGTACAAGCCGCAGCGGCTTTAGGGCCCCTAAGGCTAACAGTGTAGTCAGTTCTAAAAAAAAAAAAAAAAAAACCTCTATCATCAGAACCAGCGCCGAAGAAAACGAGGTACCTCCTTATATTCCTATCTTTATCCGCCGCAACATTTTTTGGTCCTTTTCCCTCGGATATACGCTATATATGTTTAAAATATATACGATTCATCATATTACACGCTTAATATACATTTACGCATATATTTATATATAACACTCATACGAATACTTACCATATTACACTGTTATTTTATTTCTTATCGCATTCTGTAGTCGCATATTATTGTTTAGTAGTATATATTTAACTCTTTTCTTATTTCTATATACTACGCAACGCTATTTATTACATTTAACCATTTTTCGTTTATATTCGGCAGTCACCGCTACACTACCTTATTTTTTTTGCTGTCGAACTTTCTTGAACATTCGCTTACTGTAATAATCAGAATGCCTAGGAACGCAGATAAAGAGTCTAAATCGCTTGCCTCAAACGTGGCGATATTAACAGCCAAAAAACAAACGTTGTTTCAAATGGTGCAAAGAATATATGATTACGGCACAAAGGCCAAAGACGAAACAACGAATAATTTGTTTTTAGCACATACTAAATCGTTGGATAAATTACGCACTGATTTTGCTGAAGTGACAGATCAGTTAAATGCTGAAATTATGCTTAGTGATCCCCTTGCAAGTCCTGATTTTTCCGCTTTAATGTCATTTGACGATTTATACTGTAATATTAGGAAAAAGGAAAGTGAAATCACGTCGAAGCTCAATCAGTCATCGCCATACGCTAATAAACATCCTTCTTTAAATTACGATATGTTGAATAAAAAATTACCCGCTTTAGAATTAATGACCTTTGATGGATCGCCGAACAAATGGGTACTCTTTTATGAAAATTTTAATGCACTGATTCATAACAACCCGAATTTTTCTAATGCTGAAAAAGTGCAATATTTAATTGGTAAACTTAGCGGCAGGGCGCTTACCGTTTGTGCAGGCATACCTCCCATCGCGGGTAATTATGAAATATTATGGAACGCTCTCAAGGACAAATACCATGATAAGCGCACGTTAGCGACATTGTACCTTGAACAAATGTTAAATTATAAAGGCAGTCAGGTGTCGTCACATAGTGTTATAGATTCGTTTATTGAGACGTTTTGTTCGGCACAAGCGGCTCTTAAACAGTTAGAAATAACAGATTTGTCTGACTTTATCATCACGCATATTGCACTGACGAAATTAGATAAGACTACTGTTACCGATTTTGAACAAACGCATCGCTCAGATAACGCTATGCTTACTTTTGATTCGTTATTGAAATTCGTTAAGGAGCAAAGTAAAATATATATGCTACGCAATGTTTCGCATTCTAAGTCTCAAACCGCTTACACTTATAAACCCCTCACTACACAATCGAAGTCAAATAATAGAAATGCCTCTCACGCTTTTGTGACAAACAATTCTTATAAACAAATGTCTAACTGTCCGTATTGTAAAAATCAAATACATCCGCTTTATAAATGCAGCGTTTTTAATTCGCTAGATACAAGTACGAAATACGCTTTTATTAAAAATAATAATTTATGTGTCAACTGTATGGGATTCCATCATACGCGGCAATGTAAATCGTACAGCCGTTGTAATATATGCGGACGCATGCACCACACTCAGTTGCATAGCAATCTAAGTTCACCGGGAGTCGAACCCGCGAACTACGCTGCTCGTGATCGCTTAACGATAAGCCGACTACGTCGCGCGCTTGCTCTGCAGTCGTCGCAAGCGATGAGTCACCGCAACCTATTTGTATAGCTTCACCTTCCACCGGTCGCGCTTGCGCTCGCGCCGATAACAATAATATCGCTCTTTCTATAGCTAATTATATTAGTAGTTCTGTTACAAGTTCAACTGTTTTATTGCCTACCGCTCTTGTGTACGTTTATGATGTATACGGTAAACGATATAATGTTAGGGTATTTTTGGATAGTGGCTCAAGGAGTCATTTCATAACTAAATCATGTTGTGAACGATTAAATTTACCCATTGTTAACGCTACCGCTACGGTTAGAGGAATAGGTTTAGCAGAACGTCAGACGTTAGGGCACGCGCAGTTCACGATTTATTCCCGCTATGACGATCGCTGTCGATATATTGTCAACGCTCATGTTATCGACACAATTACGGACAAATTACCAACCTCTTTTATAAATAAAGATAATTTACAACATTTAAGCGACTTACCTTTAGCCGATGAAGAATTTCATTCCCCGAACGAGATAGACTGTTTAATCAGTAATGAATTATTCCCATTAATTATAGGCAGTAATAAAGTCTTCTCACCTTCAAGCTCAGCAGTGGGTGTTCAAACCACTCTGGGTTACGTAGTAATGGGCAGGGCTGATTGTACACAAAACAGCCCTATGAATAACAGTAAAACTTTTCACACTTCAATAGAACCAAGTTTGGAAACTTTAACGCAGAAATTTTGGGAATTAGAAAAGGTTCCTAACAGAAAACATTTAAGCTCCGATGAAGTTGCATGCGAATCCCATTTTTTACAAAATTATTCTCGAGATGATTCCGGTCGCTATACAGTAGCCTTACCTTTTAAATTGGATCCTAGCTGCTTAGGTGATTCAGAGTTAAACGCAAAGAAACGCCTGTTTAAACTAGAAAAGCGCTTAGATTCAAATATCGATTTACGCGAAAGCTACAACGCTACATTTATGGAGTACATAAATAAGGGATACTTAAATAAGATCGTAGATCCCGCTTCCGGGCCCTGCTACTATATTCCGCATCATGCTGTATATCGCCCTGAGAAGTCAACTTCGAAAATTAGAATAGTACTTGATGCCAGCTGCAAAACTTCTACTAATAATTCACTTAATGATATTTTATATACGGGACCCAATTTACAAAAAAATATATTCGATCTTTTAATGAATTTAAGACTTTTTTCTATCGCTTTATCCGCTGATGTCGAAAAAATGTATTTTCGCATTAAACTAACCACAGAACATCAGAAATTTCAACGCGTACTCTATAGAACAAGCTCTTATGATCAAATATCGACTTATGAATTTAACTGCGTTTCTTTTGGAGTATCGAGTTCTCCGTATTTAGCTATGCGCGTAATTAAACAGTTGGCGGAAGATGAACGCGAACAATTTCCCGCTGCTGCTCACGCCGCTGTAAAACACTGTTACATGGACGATTATGTATCTTCTGTTTCCTCTGTAAGTGAAGCACAACAGTTATATCATGAGCTAGTCGGGTTATTCATGGCCGGGGGGTTCAATCTCGCTAAGTGGGTCTCTAACAGTAAAGAATTTTTAAATCGTATTCCGCCGCAAACTTTATCCTCTGATGTCAGAACCTTCGACGACGATGCGCAAACGAAAATTATAGGACTTCAATGGAAGCCTAAAGAAGATATATTATTTTTTTAAATTAACGCAGATCCAAAGATGTGTACAAAACGCGAAATACTTTCCCTTGCGGCTCGCTTGTTCGATCCACTATCTCTAATCGGCCCGGTCACTGCTTTACTTAAGTTACTAGTGCAAGAATGCTGGAGAATCTGCTTAGATTGGGATGATAAAGTACCAGCATATATCGAAAAACAATGGCAGCAGTTTCAAACTGAATTGCCCCTTTTGCAGGATTTAAATATTCCTCGTCACGTAGGTATATTGAATGCGAATCAAAGTATTTCTCTTATAGGTTTCGCAGACGCAAGCGAAAGATGTTATGGTGCTATGGTTTACATTAGGGTCAGTCAGAACGACTGCGATTCTGGTTACGTAACGCTGATGTGTTCTAAATCAAGAATAGCACCCCTTAAACTTATAAGTTTAGCACGCCTAGAGCTCTGTGCGGCTCTATTATTGTAAAATTTAATTATTGCTGTTACAGACTCCATTAAAGAACGCATAAACATCAATAACATTTTCGCCTTTTCTGATTCCATGGTCACTTTATCGTGGATAAACGCACCGCCGTTCAAATTCCAAACCTTTGTTGCGAACAGAATCGCAGCTATAAATGAAAATCTTCCAGCTAAGCATTGGTTTCACGTTGCTGGTGATGATAATCCAGCCGACATTATATCGCGCCCTATAACGCCAAGTAAAATTATTAATAATACGTTTTGGTTCCAAGGCCCTTCATGGCTCGTTCTTCCTCACAACGAATGGCCTTCTGAACCCTTTATTAGCGAGCATGACTCAGAGTATCAACTTCCGGAATCAAAGACAACAGTTCTTATAACTACTCAAATCGACGAATGCAACATGTTCCATGATCTATCTGCGCGTTGTTCGAAATGGACAAAATTATTGCATATTTGTGTTTACGTTTTGAGATTTGCCCGGTTATTGAAGTCAAAGGGATTAATTACAGTCAGTGATTTAGAGGTCGTTGAAGGATATTTGTTTCGGTCTATTCAACGGAAACATTTTCTATCTGATTATCAAGCACTTAAACTAGGAAAGATTTGTAGTCCATCTTTACGCAAGCTGAACGCATTCCTTGACGAATACGATATTATACGTGTATGAGGTCGTCTAAATAACGCAGACCTAGTTTACACTCAAAAGCATCCGGTTGTTCTACCTGCAAAAGATCCTCTTGTAATTTTATTAGTAGAGTACTATCACGTTTCAAATTTACACGCTGGGCCAAGTCTTCTCTTGGCGTTACTTCGGCAAAACTTTTGGATTTTGTCCGCTAGAAATATGGTACGCAAACGAGTGCAAAGCTGTAATATTTGTTTCAAACTGAAACCTAAAAATACATTTCCTCAAATGGGTGACCTACCTGACTTTCGTGTAAGTAAAGTCAAGAGCTTCGTATTTTGTGGTGTAGATTATGCCGGTCCGTTTTTTGTAACGCCTTACAGAAGACGAGGTATAAGATCTCTCAAAGCCTATGTATGTCTTTTTGTCTGTCTTACAACAAAGGCTCTACTACACTTGGAGTTAGTATCTGATCTTAGCTCAGAATTATTTTTGGCGGCGTTTAAGCGCTTTATTAGTAGACGCGGCCCTGTATCAACGCTTGTAAGCGACGGAGGGGCAAATTTTGTGGGTGCTAAAAGAAAATTGAATGAACTTTACTCGCTGTTAGCATCTAAGGCTCACAATAAATATTTGGATCAAACGTTATCAGACTTACGTATTCAGTTTAAGAGAAATCCGCCATACTCCCCTCATTTTGGTGGTATTTGGGAAAGTAATATTAAATCTGTGAAAACTCTCTTAAACAAAGTTATCGGTAATCAAATTCTTACTTATGAAGAATTCAATACTGTGTTGGTTCAGATCGAAGGAATCATGAATAGTTGTCCGCTCTGTGTATTGAGCCCCGATCCTGCCGAACCAACAATGCTAACGCCCGCACATTTTTTAAATATAACCCCGTTAAAATACTTACCTGCGGAGGATTTTTCAAATGTTCCGGATAATAGAATCAGTCGTTACGATTTGCTCAGTAAACTAGTACAATCATATTGGCGTAGATGGAGTTTAGAATACCTAACATCACTCCAACATAGACAGAAATGGAATACGCCAGCTAACCCGATAGCAAAGGGACAAATAGTGATTATACGCGACGATAACTCTCCTCCACTCCACTCAGCTGGCCACTGGCTATAGTGGACCAGCTATATCCAGGTAAAGATGGCATTACACGCACTGTGCGAGTCAAAACTAAAACCGGTACATACGTGCGTCCTGTGGTACGTTTGTGCCCCTTGCCGCTTCAATAATTTCAGTGCTTATTTATTCAATAACTCAAATCGCAATTTTTATTACGCCTTTTCATTTTTTTATTATTTTTCTTTAGTTCTTTAGTTTATTTATGTACGTTTTTTCGCTCTTTGTTATTGTGAAACGGGTAGAGCGACGAGTAAGTTTGATATTATGAAGCTACGACGCTTCATGGCCGGGGGTATATGGTTGCGACGAGTATACACACCATTATATATTCTAACATTCTCTTTTATCTATCATAATTATATTTATTCGATTCCTTTTAAATATACCCTACATTCCTTCACATTTCCCCCCGCTCTCGTCCCTACCTCAGAAAGTCAGTGTGTGTCTGCCGCTGTGCTCTGAAGCACCACGCGCGCGTGCCATTAAAACGTGCATATATACAAGTTGCCTCAACCGCTATCATCAGAACCAGCGCCGAAGAAAACGTGGTACCTCCTTATATTCCTATCTTTATCCGCCGCAACAGTAAGGAACTCAAAATATGACCCAGCTGTTGAAGAAGTAGAGCTTCTACAAAGCAACCCTCATTATTCTTACGTCAGATTACCGGAGGGGCGCGAGACAACCGTCTCTAACAGACGTCTGTCACCAATACAGTGACTGAAGAGATTCCATCTGAAGATGAGTACTTAACTCCAGACTCTGAGAGAACTCAGACCGCTGACGAAGATCTATCTCCTAATGTAATTGATGAGAATATTTAAGTACGCCGTTCGACTAGAGAACGTAGACCTCCTTCATACCTTCAAGATTACGTTACAACTTAGAAGGGAGGGTGAATGATGTGAACTTCTTAGTTTAACGTTTTAAAGTTTAACTTAGTTTTCTTATTTATGTATAACTGACAAACGTTGTCACTAGATTTTATCTGTCATGTTTAGATTTTAATACGTGCCACTTTAATGTTGAATAAAGCTAAAGTTCTCAGTTATATCGTATTTATTATGCATCATTGGGACAACGCGGAACTTGTGTGTGATAGTGAGATAGTGGATCTAGATATATCCAATAGGGAGGGATCTAAATTTAAAATCACGGCAGGAAGCGTTAGTTAATTAAACGTACCTACACAGGCAACCTTAAGTACCGTGAAGTACCCTCATTTCGCTAACATACAAGATGAAATTATTCAACCGTTTTCTTGTAAGCCTGAAATTTTATTAGGACAAGATAATTATCACTTGATAACACCGATACGGGTAATTAAGAGGAAACCGAATGAACCGTACGCGACGCTTACTCCGTTAGGGTGGTGTGTTCACGGGCGTGTACCTAACTTACTCCATGACAGTGCGTCTCACTCCTCTCTTTTCATTCACGATAATCAAAACGAGCGTATCCTACAAGAGCTACATGATTATGTCCATCGATCGTTCTCGATTGAGTCAATGGGAATTACAGCAAAACCACGTAAAAATAGAGAAGATGTCCAGGCCGTCGCTTACCTGGAACAGAACTCCATACTGATCTCCGGGAAGTGGCATGTCGGTTTACCTTGGAAAGACGTCACGAGTTTGATGCCTGATTCTCTACCTACCGCCATGAAACGTTTTGCTAACATAGAAAATAAAATGAAAGCTAATAAAAACTTTGCCATAAGGTATATTGACAGAGTTCATCATTTACTGGATAATAGTTTTGCCCAGGAGTTAATCACACAACAAACATCTCCACGGACATGGTATCTTCCTCACTTTGGAGTTGATAACCCTAATAAAAATAAATTACGTCTTGTATTCGACGCGGCCGCGAAAAGTAATGGTTTTTCTTTAAATGATTATTTGTACAAGGGACCCGATTTACTTATGTCACTATATGGTATGATGTTACGCTTTCGGGAAAATAGAAAAGCTATAACGGCTGACATCAAGGACATGTTCTTATAAATTAAAATAATACCGGCTGATCAGAATGCATTGAGGTTTATATGGCGCGATAATCCAGGTGATCATCTTAAAACATATCTAATATCTTCTTTAATCTTTGGAGCTAACTGTTCACCGTTCATTGCACAGTTTATAAAAAATAAAAACGCCCTCAGGTTCGAGTCGAGTATGCCGGCTTCCGTACAAGCGATCTGTAAACAACATTATGCGGACGACTATATAGATAGCATAGCGAGCGAAGAACACGCTATTCAATTGGTAAAAGACATTGTTTACATTCATAAGGAAGGCGGATTTGAAATAAAAAATTGGACGTCTAACTGTACAAATGTGTTAGATTGTTTACGAAAGAATCTCTCGGGACGGCGGCGGTAAAGTTCAAAATAGGTCAAGAAGGTGAAGGAGAACGTACTACGTCTTATTTGGTTCCCGAAAGAGGACTGTTTAGGTTTCGACGTGTCGTTTAAAAGTATTCCTGAAAACATAATTAATGGAACAAAAAAACCTACTAAACGAGAAATGCTAAGAGTTGTCATGTCAATTTTTGATGTCTACGGTTTTCTGTCTCCATTCACAATTAAAGGAAAAATTATGTTTCAGGATACTTGGCATACTAATATGCAATGGGATGACGTCATTCCTGGGAATATTTACGATAAATGGATTATTATTAAAATGTGTTGGCTCGCTGCGGTTGCCCAGGTACTATCAAACGTTCGAGAGTGCGAGCGAGAGAGGAGATGCACCGCGTACAGGTGCACTGCATAGCAGTGAGTACGAGCGCGCCTCGGCGCTCACGGCACCGCTCCCGACCGCGCCGGCCGCAGCACATACCGGGTCCGGATCGTCTACCTCGTCATTTAACAAAGAGGCAAATGCGCAAGCGATTATTTGTAAAGATGAATATACAAATCTACAATTAAATATATTTTGCGATGCGTCGACGCAAGCGATTTGAGCCGTAGCTTACTGGCGCTGTTTTACTATAAATACTGTATACGTAAGTGGGAGATCTTGTAATAATCGTGGACCCAAACGCTCCAAGGAACATGTGGATGAGGGGAGGATCGAGGTAGTATTGCCAAGGAAAGATAAGCGCGTGAGGGTGGTTGATGTACGCACCAGGTTAGGCTTAGTGAGGCGTCCTGCGACTCGTGTCGCTTCTATACGTATAGGTTAGGAGTGCTGTTACAGCACTGGGGTGGGGAATGTTAGTTATGCGTCATAGATGTGACAGGGGTGGGGTAAACGCAAGGGGGGATCCGCGAGCGTAGGGGGTGCAGAGCTATCGAAGGGCGGTGCGCGGGGCACTTTTTTTGCGTTACGGTCGCAGACGCACGCTCGTTGATTTTAATTAGCGCGATCTTGTATTTGTACCCTGAACGAGTTACACTTGTCATGAATGCCCTGAGATTGTCTTACCACCAGTCCTTCCACCGAGCACGACTTTAGAATAGGACTTAAATTTCCGTTTCTTTTACTCACGTTGTATCTCCATTTTCCATCCATCTTCATGCGTGGAGTGAGGCAGCGTCGGCTGAACTGCTCTGCAGGAAAGTACCCTGCCGGCGTCGTCTATTGACGGCACAAAGGTTAAGATGCTGCTTGTGACATTCCCATCGCTTGATATCTGATAAACGAATTAGACTGATATGGTGAATTTGAAGACAACTTTTGCACGTATTATAATAATGACTTGTTTCAGCGGTTGATATACTAACACTCACAGCTTTTGAACTTCGTAAAAAGAATACAGGTCAGTGGACAGTAAGTAGAAGAGTAGTGATCGTCGCAAATGAGGGTTTCAAAGATATATCGGGGCAGCCCGATTGATGGAATACTTCCAAACCTACAGAAGATCATGGTTAAACACCTTCTATCTCTTGTATCTTCGTGGTTTAAAAACTGTCCAAGCCTTTAGTGCATCGCTTAAAAAACTTTTGTTACAGGACCAGAATTGTAGCTTAGCGTGATCTTAAAGGTATGATCTCCTAACTCTCTCTCTCTCTAACATAGATTTTAATTTGCCCTTTTTCTTATTAATTTTTTGTATATTGTTAGTAACTATGTATTATATTATTTTTCTATTTTCTATTTGTTTTTATTTTATTTTATTGATGTCTTTGATGTCTGTTAATGTGGCCCAGTTAGAATACCGACGCTGCATTTATTCAGTTGATCAATTAATTACTTATTATTATTGATGGTTATTTTATTATTTTTTTGTTATGTTGGTTTTTTTTAATAATTTTATTACAAGCGTCCTTAGGCTACGATAACCGCTTACCATCAGGCGGGCCGTATGCTATTTTGCCAAATTTATAGTATAATTTTTTTTTTTTTTGTGGCTCGTTTCAAGATACGGTTGTATCTATCGGTAAGCAGAGTGTAATGCAAAAACAGTGGTGACCCAGTCCATCTCAGGTCTTGTAGACCTACAAGCCCCTTGGTAGCCGGGTCACTGGGATGAGTTTATCACCGTGGAAATGGTGATCGTGACCTAGTCGGGTTCAGATACCTACCACCCAGCTTGATTAAAGGATATACAACAGCTGATTCTGGAACACAATGTGCAATACTCTCCCCACTGATTTTTAATTTCTATAAATTATTATTAACCTGCTGCGCATTTACACGAATAGCAGAGCATATAACTAACTCTATTGGTTTAGGCACAAGTCAGTAAAGCTCTCAGGAATCAATCATCGTAGGAATGAGGCGTATTTATCGAAACAGGTAAAAATAACAGGTACATTTACTAGACTGTTCCATTTACTCGTGAGGAGCATTTACCGGAACAGATACAAAAAAAAAAACAGGAGTTTCTGAGTAACAGCTCGTAACTGTTACTGTTTCAGTTTGGAACATGCTCTTCTCTGTTCACGCGTAAGCAGGTTTATTTTAAATTATTGATTGATGGAGTGTGGTAGATTGGTGGATTGATTGATGGTTTGATTGATAGATTAATTGATTGTGTTGTACGTTAGGCCGAAAGTCCATTCGATTTCGGGTTGCCGATCTATACTTAACTATGGTTACAAGTGTTTTTACATTTATTATATACCTACTGAAGCGTAACAGGTTGTTATTTTGGAACAAGTTATTGGAACTGTTATTTGGAACAGGAACAGGAGTAACAGGTATCTTATTTTACCTGTTATAGCCCACCCCTAAATCTTCGTCATGAATATTTCAGCCTTCTCATCTCAATCTTTCCCATGAATCACTCCACCTATTGATGATCGTATGAAAATACGTTTTGTAATTTTTGAGTTTATTGCGTTCAGTCAGACAGACAGACAGAGAGGTGTGGCGGGAGAATTTGCTTTGTAATATAGTAAGTTTACGTGCATTGGTTAATTACAAGTGTATTAAATTCTAACTGTGCCCGCGTCCCCGCTCGTGTATACTACAGAATGTCGGTATTGTGGTGACCACGCTTTCACATACATAGGTCGCCCGCCGCGCCGTTTACTTTAAAAATAAAGATGCGTTTTATTATTTAGCACGGAATCTTAATTCTTTTTCTATTGTAAAAGTAGCCTAAGTTACTCCTTGTAACATCAGCTATCTGCAAGTGAAAGTTTTGTCAAAATCGGTCCAACCGTTTCGGAGATCACCCGTAACAGACTAAAATTTTAAAAATTAATTTTTACCGTATATTCTATCATACGCATTTAGTAAAAAGCTGTTATTTTGACTATACAAACAGACTCTTTAATTGTATTAATTATATAGATAATAAGTTCTATGGATATCTCTGCCTACACTATTTCTATATCGACAATAAACTCAAAAAACATTTATCATAAAAATTGTTAGTACAATTTCATATTTGGACCAATAGGATCCGATTGGATCTAAAAGCTCTCGGTTATGCAACGACGATCGTCGCGGGCGACACGCGGCTACAATACATCGATAGAACGATACGAGGCTATTGTACTGTCAATACGCTTTGTGAATTGTTTGGCGTTTCGTTCAACGACTGTAATAAGGGTCGGGAGCATGTGCAGTCTGACAGTTAACGATACTAATTGGACTTGACCACTTTCAATACGTCACTGGCTTCTTTCTGGCAAGGGCAATGAGTTAATTTTAAACTTATTTATAACTTATAATGTAAGAGAGCTAGAGAACAGAGATTTTTTTGGAGATTTCTCTGTACTTAGGGCAACCCTACTACAGGAATATCTCCAGCCTACAGAATACCGCAGCCAAGTGAGCTAGTGTTGTGTTACTGCGGCGAGTAGGGTCTCCATAGCTCTATGGGGAAGAGAGGGTTCAAAGACAGGTTGGCCACTGAGGTATTAGATCCTTAGATATGATATTGGAGGGAGGAATATAAAAAGTCTTTTTTTTTTTGTAAAATATATTTAATTACTTAAAGTATGCACCGTTGTTATCTATCCACTTTTGCCATTTCATAGGGAGTTCATTGATCCCTATACTAAAAAAACCATGAGGTGAGAATCAATAAACTCTCTGTAGGCGGTTTGGACTGCCGCATCGCAGTTGAATTTTTTTCCTTGTAAGAAGTTGTCCAAATTCCGGGAAAAATTGTAATCTATTGAAGCAAGGTCCGGGGATTAAGTTGGATGTCGCAGACATTCCAATTGTAGCTCATCTAACTTAGTGATTGTTTGTTGTGCAGTGTGTGGTCTTGCATTATCGTGAAGCAGCAGAGGCCAAGAGCGATTGACCAATCTCGGTTGTTTTGCAGCTAGTTCTTCCTTCATGGTTTGCAGCTACTGACAATAGATATCTGCCGTAATCGTTTGACCAGATTTTAGGAACCTGTTGTGAACGACACCGGCGCTAGTCCACCAAACACTCACAAGTAACTTTTTCTGAGTCAATTTTCGTTTAGGGTAGGATTTGGCTGGGTCTCCAGGGTTCAGCCATTGCGACGAGCGCTTCCGATTATCGTACAGTATCCAATTTTCATCACAAGTAATGATTTGATTTAAAATCCCTTCACTATTGTGTCGGTTGAGCAAAATAACACAGCAGTCGACGCGTGTTTGCAAGTTCGATTCACTCAATTCATGAGGTACCATCGTTCAAGTTTTTTACTTTCCCGATTTGCATGAAGTGGATTAATACAGTTTTATAACTTACCCCCAAGCCGGCAGCTATCTCTGAAGTGCTTTGTGATGGATGCGCTTCCACAATAGCCTTTAATTCTTCATTTTCCACTTTGGTCTCTGGGGTTGGTTCTGAAGGTCGAAATTTAAAAACGTACCGTGCTTTTTTTGCGACACTAGCGCCGTACACATCATTAATCCTTCGAGCTGTTTCTGTAGCACTGGTGCCACGGTAGAACTCCTACTCGTAAATATACCGATATTTCATGTTTTCCATTGTGCGGTAATAAGCGACGCCAAAGTAAAAAATTAGTGAGGAAAAAACAAAGAATGACTGTTTTCAAAACTCAAATATACCAGCTAAATGAATTTATTAATTTGAATTTGGAATTCTTAACCAAAGACTAGATATTTCAGATCAAAGTAGTCAATACGACAAAACGCCAATTTAAATGTCTAACCTAATATTTTTTTGTAGATTTTTGCAACTAGACTTTTTTAGATCTCATAAGAAACATTTATGAATCCCTCGTCAAACATTACTTTTTCTGGGTTACCAATGAATAAAGTTTTTTCAAATCAACAGTCATTATTAGAACTTGTATTGATAATGCTCAATTTCTTTCAATTGCTTTTGATTACACTGTAAATATAGATCTGGGCTAGACGTTTTATTAAATATGATTTGTTTTGTTTGTTCAAATTTTTAATGATGGTCGGCTATGCATAGAGCACTGGTGTCTTCTTATTGTCTTGTCCTCGTTCGTCAGTAGCAGCCATGGAACATTACATACAACACTGTTATTTTTCATGTGAAATGAAAAATAATTTTTCACATGATAATTACGAAAGTGTATCTATGTTATTTTTCATATGATATGCAAAATAAGTTGTTATAAGAAAATATGCATCAATGTGACTGTTATTTTTCATATGATATTATGAATACAAAGTGCTTGTTATTTGTTACTCATAAAATTCATACGTCTGTTATAAAAAGGTCGACGCTAAAAAAATATCGCTTAAACGGGAGTCTCTCATAAATGTGAAACTACCTTATGATATTTATATCGCATCCAGAATACAGTCATGCCGAGCATTATAATTTTAAAATACAGAAGCTTTTCATTAATAACTCGTGAATTAACAGTGACAAAAATTCAAATCACTGTTATAAAATAACGTTACTTATATATCAGTAGGTATCATGGATGTCCCTGAACCTAGTTTCGGAGTTACAAAGAAATTCTTCTCGTATCAATCTTATCCTTGTTACATAAAGGAGTTAACGAGTGCCTGTAATTTGTAACTACCAAAATTTGCGAACATATAATTAAATCATAACCAATTTCTACAATTAATTAATACTAACAAAACTGAAGTGTCTGTTTGTAAGGTCAGAATAACAGTTTTTTTACTAAATGCATACGAAAGTATATACGATACCTGTAACAAAGAATCCATTTATAAATTTGTTGTCTGTCTGTTTGTTCCAGGTAATCTCCGAAACGCTTGGACCGATTTTGACGGAACTTTCGATGGTAGATAGCTGAAGATATATGGAGGAACTTAGGCTAATTTTATTTAAAAAAAGAATTATGATTTCTGCGCAAATAAGTAAAAACTAGTCTTCTTAGTGAATGAACTCGGGTGCTGAAATGGTTTACACTGTGTAAACCATAACAAATATATGAAATTGATGTACTATATAATTGTAGAAATTAAAAAGACCTACAAAAAAGTCAGCGAGAGTATATGCCTATTGTTTTGGTCTGTTTATTACTTTATTGTATGATTTTATAAATAAATAAACGCCCGACGCCACATTGACAAAAACAGTATCTTTATTAAAAACTTAGTGACATTGACAGCCCGCCTTCTCATCGACTAGTGATGTTACCTACTCACAACACCTATCTTCTAAGAAACACCCACAATAAGCTTTTTGTATTTAAAATAGCCGGGAGCGTGGGAGCAAGATTAACGCATGAGCCCTATCGATGGCATTCTATAGTCCACGTGAGCGAAGCCGCGGGCACAGTTAGTCTATAATATAATTGCTTTATCCAATCAAGCGTTAAACAAGAGTGTATTCGATTACATACGTGATTAAATAAGCCAAAAGTGGAGCTCAATGATCCATTTTATTAAGGCATTATTACCGGGTAATAATGAACAGTATATATTTAGGCGCTACGCGAACGTAGCCAGTTTTGTGTTTTGTTTCAGATACATGCTATCTGTCAATATTTTATTTTCATACAATTTAATATGAAATCAACCTCTACCTATGCAGACGTAGATATTTAAGACGGCTAGGACAAAGAGAAATTTATTTGGAGATTTATTTGTGGATTGCTACACCATACAGAAGTACGAAACCAAATAATCTAGTGTTGTGTTCCTGTGATGTCTATGGCTTCCAGAGCTCCTTGTAGTGGAGGGTTCAAGGTTGGCAACGCAATAGTGACACCTATAGACTACGGTAGTAGCTTACCATAAGGCGGGCCGTATGCTTGTTTGCCACCTTAGTTTCATAACAAATATATTAATAATATTACCACACAACAGCAGTTCGTTTTTAAAAATAATAAAAATGATTAAAACTGCCCATTGGCCTAATTATTGGTTTTCATATATTTTATTTATCTACATTTTAAATAGGTACTTTCTTTTATTATTATACTAGTCATGCCACGTGGATTCAACCGCGATAAATTTGTGCCTGTTCGTTTAATAATAACTATTTGCCTATAAATTGCCAGATTGTTTGATATTTACAGCCACTGCTCCGCTACTAAGGGTCGTAGCGTGATGTTAGATAGCCTATAATCTTTCTCGATAAATAGGCTACAAAATACAAAACAAAATTTTCAAATTTGACTAGTATTTCTAGAAAATAGCACACTCTTCCTCTCTCCACATCTTGTATATTGAAAAAGTCATAGTGTGAAAAACACACTTTTTAAAACGTTATTATACTCATTACTTACCGTTTCTCTAACTGTCTTAAGTCTGGTGCCTCCTTTCCACCACGATATGGTTGGCTTCGGCCTAGCTCCGACAGCTTGGCAGATCAGTTCTGTGCTCTGGCCAGCGACTAAAGGTCTCTCGCCTCCTTGTAATCGTACCCATAACGGACGCACTGTAAAGAATTGTAGCACATAAAATCTCTTCTTAACAGTAAATACGTGGTAATAAGCGGTCTCGATTTAAATCTTCAGCACTGAGACACCCAAGCCAACCTCTTCTACACATGGTGCACCCTGCTGAGCAACGAACGAGGAAACGGCGAAAGCGGGTTGGCAGGGCTGAACAACCTGATTGGATCGCGACCACCATGCACGTGGTGAATATGGGTCACTATTTACGGTTCGCGATTCGGGATCAGGCCGGCATAACTGCTGCAACCGTCAATGGTTTATGATCTCTCGGTGGTCACCGTTGTGTTAGGATTGTACTGTGCTTACCATCAGGGGCAGTACTGTCAATTTACCGTGCCACTATAAAAAACCTGAGCCCAATTAAAAAAAAAATCTGTTTAGGTTTAGTAGTTGTCCGCAATCACGCCTGATGCTTGATGCATAGACCAAGATGGTAACACGTTAAGCTTAGTAGAAGACCGGCTCTCAAGTGCAGCTGCTGGAACACATCTATTGGTGCTTGGTAACAGATTTTCAAGTTGAAAGTGATAGCTAGCCAGGTGGGTATTAGAAAATGCCATA
Organism: Saturnia japonica; assembly: GCA_033032175.1. Taxonomy (NCBI): domain Eukaryota; kingdom Metazoa; phylum Arthropoda; class Insecta; order Lepidoptera; family Saturniidae; genus Saturnia; species Saturnia japonica. Next base: position 4,164,213 of record CM065330.1, read on the forward strand.
TCACATATCGATTTGATTTCTGCAGGTTCGAACTCCGGTATGTAACTACCAACGAATTTTTAGCAAATCGCGTATATTTACTATGCAAATTGGTAATACTGTCGGCTGACGGTGAAGGAAACCATCGTGAGGAAATCCAAACGCTTGTGCAATATTCTTGTAGTACTACTGTTTATGAGAAAAATACATAAATGATTTCTAGATGTATAAAATCGCCAATATGTCGTGGCGATTAAACCAGTACCTTTAACCTTCCAGTACTCCTCCCCTGGGAAAGAGGTCTTTGCCTAGCAATGGGACAATTACAGGCTGGTATTATTATAACTATATTTATACCACCATGCTATGATTTCATAACGATGATTCCATCACCGAAAGCTCAGGCTCATTGTAGTGGTTCGAACTGACGTCGATGGATGCGCTTTGCGTACACATTATCATTTATTTATTTATTTGAACACTTACATAATAAACTAAAACAAGAAAAGAAAAATAGACAGAAAACATTGCTTGGTGCTACTATAATTATTAAAAGTGTCGACCAAATAGAATAAAATACCACAATATACAGGATGGCCCAGAGAGAAATGCACTTTTGAAAATTCAAGGAAAATAACTGTATAATTTCGTAGAACTTGTATTTATAACAATTTTAAAGATAAATTAATGAAATTTATTTTTAAAAAATGACATCGTCTAAATGGTTTCCTTGACGGTTACAGCATTCTTCCAATCTGGCATCAAAATTTTGGAAAACTTTCGTTACGAATTTCCCTTGAAATGGATTCCATTTCTTGCCGAATATTTTAGCTTTAGTTGTTGTTGGTGTAGTTAAATAGAATATAACGAGTAACAAGAAACAGAAGAGAAAGCAAATTGAAAAGGAACAAAGAAATAAAAACTTAAAATATAATAAATGGTAAACTACTGGGTCAGCATTACTCTTCTGAGCAAATTTTATTTTTGATTGCAGGAACGTCGTCATGTAAAATGTCTAGTTTGTTAGATTTGTGGAGTATGTTAATAAATATCTTTATTCGCGATATGGGAGCATTATAGACCATGTTAGAGAGAACTCTTTCTGTTGCAAATAGGTTAAAACAAGCTGGTCTTGGTAATTTTCTTGGAACAGTAAATGATAAAGACAATGAACAAGCTTAATCCTTTTTCAAACCTCCCGCTAACGAGCCGCGGACAGCGCCACGCGCGACCTTGCAACATAGGCGACCCTCACGCCATCTAACAAAAAGAAAAAAATCAACACTCTCTCTTGAACGTTGACGTTGACGGCGGTTAAAAACGATCTAGCAAATGGCCTCGCGAGTGCTCCGGTTAATTTAATGAAAAAAAAGTGAGTGCTGTTCGAGTGAAGGTGGAAGAACCAATTCCGTAATTCCCAAATTTACTTACAGTCCAACACTTAAGCTATAACAGACAATAAAAGATGCGGTGCCTCTAAAGAGCCTTTAATCAAATTGGAGAGGAAATCAGCATCTAGCATGCGTCTTCGATTAATTAATGCGCATGTATTAAAGTGTTTAAGGCGGTCGCCATAACTTTGCAATTTCTTACCTAAGTAACAAGCATAAGAAAGATGCCATAGAAGTCACTTCTGTTCTCGCTCCACTTGATTATTATAAATATCGTACAAAGGATTCCATGCAGTACTACAATATTCCAATATACTAAACACCAGCGCATTGTATAGTAAAATTTTCGTGCTTGGGGATTTGAAGAACATTCATCAGGATTTTATTGCTCAACTTACTTTTTTTATTGGTGTATTACAACTTTTTAGAACTACATATTTCTCTTTCCTTTAGATTTGACTCTTAGACTGCCTTCGATCTTAGCACCATATTAGCTGATATTGTCATTAATCAATGTTAAGTATTTACCCTGAGCCAGTATCAAAAATAATGGAAAAATACTTTTAACCAAATACAATAAAACGATCCAGATAAAAAAACAAAACGATATACATCGAATACCACTTCAAAGGGGAAACAATTAAGCAGTATTCTTTGATACGCAATCTAATTTGAATATCGACAAAGATCACAAACGGACAAATCCGTCGAATTATCCTGCCGCGCTTGTCCAATTATAATTGTATTTTAATCATACCCAATTTAAATAAGAAACACATGGGAATCAATTCAATTCGGTTTTCGAATCACATTACAGATTTAAAGTGGTTTTTATTTATTTGAAATAAATCCGACTGATTTTTTAATTGAATCCATTAATGTCAACCATTTAGGTATATATCTTATTATATTAAGTGAGCAATTCTTGTGTATATATGTGTAATTGGTTTCTCGGAAAAAACTCCAAGGATTTGGATGAAACAAACATGAAAAAAGATAAATGTTTTACATTTCAAGTATACCTAGATAGGTTTTTTTTTGTAAGACACCGAGCAATGCTCGGTCGCCCAGATATTATATAATAATATGACTAAATGTACCCCACGATTTCATCCGTGTAAAATTTATTCGGACAACTATGCACCGTGCTCCCGCCAACGCACCTTTGTGGCTGTATCCTTGTTCTCGTTTGTCGTGCTTCTTTTTGTTCTTTCGTTTTCTAGATTACTTCTTATTCATGGTTACTGCTTCACTTCTTAGAGTCGTACGGTCAAGTTAAATAAACTATAATCTTCTTTAAAAACTGAATTTGTAAATACCATAATACATAACGAAGGTAGCATCACGCCTGTATCCCGGAAGGTCAGGCAGAGGTGTGTAAATCTGGTGTATAGTTAGCCGATTATGTTTTTTAGGTCCCATGTAATAGGGGGCGAGCCTATTGTCATTAATCGGTCACAAAACCAAATTCCAAGCTGCTACTGAAAATTTCATAGAAAAACCCTATAACACTTTTGTATCGAACCCAGGACTTCGATTATAGCAGTCCCGCTTACGCCCACTAGGCCAATAGCCATACCAATTTTCATACACCTTAGAGGTTTAATTCCCAAAAATCCTTCCTTAGTCCTCACCTACAGTGTAAAAGGAAATCGCATCCAAATTTTCACAGTCGAGCTCTACTAGTATGGGCTGTGCGTTGATATGTTAGTCAGTCATAGTTATCCTTAAAAAAAAAACAATTTAATCAAACCTCTTACAAGTCAATTTTAACCTATTTCTAATTGTCTTATCGAAATAAAAATTTGTATGTATGTATAGGTAGTTCGGATGACTACATTATAATTTGGTGCCTTGGAACTGTGATGATGGAGCTAGGAGTTGGATAGTGGAACTCTTCAGTGGCTACTTGAAACTACTCGAGCTTAGGCTCATATGATTTTTTTTGACGAGTCCAAATAGACTGAGTTTGGTAACGAGGGTCTGGTGATTGATCCAGGAGATGTTTCATAATTTTTAGTGTGTTAAAATAAGGTATTTTTTAGTTTTTTTTTTAAACGAAATATATTTATACTTTAAGTAGATTTTTAATAAGAATTTGCAAATAAACCACGAAACCTAACTCATAAAAAATATATTACGTATTTGATAAATGAATAACTCGAAATAAACAAAACAAATCATAAAACTCAACTGCTAAATTTAATTGAACGTGTTAATTCCCGTTTTTATTTAACCCATACAAAATGTATAAAAAGCTTTTATACGAGCTTCATAAAAATAATTATTATGCAAAATACTGCCCTATTTCAAATACACAGGGTCACAAATTTTATAACTTGATTGTTCAGTTTAGTTTTTTAAAAAGGGTTCACTTTTAAATAAAACCATTGTAAACCTTAACAATAGGACACTCGGTTCTAACAAAGGGCTTAACCTAACTATTCAAAGGGTTTTCAAATCTTTTTGTATATAGCACTTAAAACAATTAAGGAGTTTTCAAAGCAACCCTTTTTAGGATACCGTTGTGATTGGGGTTAGAAAATAAAACGATCATTTCCTTAATTTTTTTAAATAGCCTTTATAGGTTTAGTTCTTGGCCATAAAACCCATTTTATTTATCTTGCCTTGTTAGTATGGACCAAATCTTGCAACTAAATTTTAAAACTGTTATCCCCAACCGATTAATCTGAAATTATATATACACGTTTGGTTTGGCTGACAATGCAAGGTTAGCAAAGTAACGTCATTCTAAATCGAATATGGCGGGTTCCCAAAGACGGTGGACCAGTTATTTTTTAAACACCACCATGATATGGCTATCAATTGAAAGTGTTTGCTGAGAAGAACACAAAAAAGAAAATCGATAAAAAAGTTTTTTTTTTTAAATAAGCTTTTATTCAATATTTCAATAATTTTAAAAACTTCGACGCGAGTTCGAATCCCTGCCTTGAGTCGGAGGCTTTTGGTAAAGAAAAACATCATGATGAAACTATAGCATGGTGGTGCGCCTTTTCTAAAAACCGCCTGGCTAGCTACCAACCACAATTTAAAAACAGTCGCCAAGCACCAATTATAGTTGTTCCGGATTTTTTGAATGCGACTGGTAGCGTACTGGTACTGGTTAGCGTGTTTAAACAAAAAAAAACTCGTCCGCTTTTTATATTAAGTATAGAAATAATAATAAAAAAAAAAATATATCAAACGCTTTAAAAAGTGAACGGAACCCGGCACAGATTTATTAAATAAAGCGTATTAAAATACGCTCAACGATTCCGCAAGTCAATCGAGAATTATTAATTATACTCTAGGTGTGGAAAAGACTTCATTATGCTAGGTATAAAATAAAATTCTAATAAATTATTAAGGTGTTGATTTCTCTTTTAAAATAACTTTGAATATATTATGAAGTGTGAACATTTTTGATATGAGTGAGAAATTTTTATAAGTTGCTTTTTTAAAGGGAACTTTACCGGGGAGATTTTATTAATAAGAAGAAATTAAGAAATGTTTTATGCTAAAATTAGTGCTATTTACTCGAGTATACCTTTAATTCTTGTAGGGTGTTTTTAACCCACCACGCAACAACCCCACTGTTAAGTTTAACATGTACCTATATTATTTATCTGTGGCATTGTAGCTTTCAAAATTAGGAACTACTACCTTTTTTTGTTCTAAAAGTTTCTTGATCGAGAATATTCTTAGCAAAGATTCAAAAAAATCTGTTCCGCCGTTTACAGATTATCGCTCTTTGCTAGTTAATTGAAGAATGTGAAGAAAATTCACGAATTTGATCGTTTTTTTGTTTGGTATCCTTTTACTTAAATTACATAGCAAAGAACATGGGAACCTTGACCAGATGTTGCAGCATCTTCTGGAATCCGTGAGATACTCAACTCCTTGCCAACTTACAGTAGAGGTATAATGTTTGGGGCTCATTAGCATCGTCTCCATGAAGAGATGATTTGTGTCGTGAGTGTTTTAATTAGCATAGTTGATATATAGTTTTTTCTATTATATTACAGATATGGGGTTCTTCAAGAGGGGAGTGACCAGGTTTTTAACGGTCAGCAATGCAAATGTGTTACTTGCAGTATTGCAAGTGTTTCCAGGCTGCGTTATGTGCTTACGATGGTAGGATGACGGACCACACCCTCGTTTGCTACTGTCTTAGTATATAAAATATAGTTGTGCAAAATATATTTTTAAATAAGTTTACATCAAGTCAAATCAGTGCTGTGGCAACTTATCATAGAACATAGTGGTTTCGATGTCATTTGCGGTTTATATTTCAAAATGCTGATCAATAGGGATAACTTTCTGTTTGTTAATTTATAGAACATTTTAAGTTAACGTGACATGATGTGACATGACGTCACGAATATTCTTACAAAAGAAGTAAGGTAATAAATATGTCCACGCGCCTTGTATACCCAGAGTGACGAAGGCTTTGCATATTTATTGTTTACAAAAATCATGGATGTAGGAAATTGATATAGCTGTGATAATTTCATTTAAAACTAGCGGTGCCGTATGGTTTCCTTCGTGGGTTTTTCAGCCATTCCTTCGCTGTGCCGCCGCCTATGTCGTTAAGCCTATCGTTGTTCCCACTTGTCTACCGCTTTACAGATTCTTTAACATTCATTGATACTGCTCCGGTCCTTAAAGTAGTAGTGTGAAGTCATATAGCCTGTAACCTTCCTCAAAAAATATACTATGAGATGCATAAATATTTTTTTAATATGACTGATAGTGCCAGAGATTAGCGTTGTACACTCACAGTTCGCCGGGTATTCTTTAAGCCCCCATGTATAAGGGGGCGAGCATATTACCATTAATCGAGCACAAAGCCAGAGTCAGAGCCGCTACTGAGCATTTCATAGAAAAATCAAATAAATAACACTTTGCTCGACCTGGTATAATTCCGATTATGGTTATAATTTTTAGTTTTATATGATATGGTATTTGGAAACAGATTTTTCAGAGAGCTAGAAAGTGTTTACCGACATGCTATGATTGTATCCTTGCATTTCCTTCAATGACTCCTAAGGCTCGTTATTGAATGTAACTATATTGAATTTAACTATGTCTTACGGAACTGTCTGTCATTCAAGGTTACTGGGAGAATCTAATGAAATAAGTTAAAAATGAAGGCCTACGCGTGTCACTATTGCGGATCTTACAACTTGTGTATGGTGGTCGAGATCCAGCTTAACACGATTGTCATGTTTTACCACTCGGAAATTAATTCAAATTTATTCAAACGAATGCCACATCCAAACTAAGTGGATGGAACTTCGCTCCATGTCGCGTCGGTACACTCGCTCACAAAAGTATATCAACCTGTCAATTAGGAGTCTTTTTAGATTATCATCTTACATATGAGGATGATTACATCGTCCGCGGCGGCTTTTCGGTCTCACGGATTTATGTTCACAATTTCGCGGCGGTTTTGTCTTTGATTTATACTGTTTTGACTTTAGTTTGTGTTTTGTTTTGCACATTTTTATTTGATTTTTTAACCCCCGTCTCAAACAAAGTCGTGTTATAAGTTTAACGTGTGTATCTGTGTGTCTGTTTGTGGTGTCGTAGCTGCCAAATGGCTGAACGGATTTTGATCTAGTTTATTTTGTTTGAAAGATGACTTGATCGGGAGTGTTCTTTGATTATGATTCAAGAAACTCTGTTAAGCCATTTAAAAATTATCAGCTATTTTCTAATTGATAAATGAATGTGATCAGGTTCCACAAGTGTGAACAAGTCGATATTTGATATTCTGTTAAATGAATAATGTTATAAGAACATTCCTTCCTTCCTTACTTGATTTCTTCCTTGATCAAATGCTGCAGCGTCATCTGGAATCTTCAGGATACCTAACTCCTTGCCTAACTTACAGCAGAGATATCGAGTTTGAGCTTATAGGAATGGTTTTTACATCAGCAATTAATAACAAAAGTTTTTAAAATGAGAACTTCGTAGGCCGCGTTGTGAAATTTTAGACAGGGGCCAAACTTATGGGTTCGCGTGACCTTCGAGTCACCGTAGACCTCGACATGCTCGTGACGTATTGCGCTTGCGTCAGACTAGCGAAACATAGTATATCGGCCTGTGTACATGTATACGCATATATACCCTAATACATTGTATATACTCTACTGTATCATATGCGTGTTTTTTTTTTATATGGGTTCGCTCTTCTAATAATCATATTCTTTGCTGTCCTGTCCATACTTCCGGTCTAGTACATTCATCTTTCTATATCCAATCTATTCTCCTATGGAATGCGCTTCCTTATGAAATCAGGATGTCATCTAATCGTTTCAGTTTTAAAGTCAAGGTACGTCGGCTTTACCTGTGTCATTTAGCAGAATTATCTGGTTAATGCTGTATTTAGTACTTAATGTTGACTAATTATATTTAAAGGCAGTTCCGATTTGGTCACTGTTGCGAACGGACGTGTCGCTCCGTTTTCAATTTTGACCATCACGTGACTTAATTGTTGCGATTTTATATTTGGAATTTATTTCAAATATATTGTTGCAATTACGACGTAAACCAACTGGTGTCTAACGCTCGCGTGGTAAACCGCACTTTTCGGTGCGACTTGCTTGTTTTTTTTTGTAAATCCACGGTTTTGTGGTCACTTGCTGGATACCTGACGGTGCCAACGTAGGCAAGTGGGGCGTGACCCGAGCAGCCCACTGGTTGTCTCCTTCAGAGGCAAACAGCCAGACTCGGACGGGCCTGGGAATCTAGGCCTTTGCGGTTATCGCATAGTCTTGCCCCAGGTGTCTCCTGCCAAACCTTCCGATCCTGCACACTCCATCCCCGGGAACCTGTTTGGGCCTAGCCCGGTTTAATTACCGGTCTGCGTCCTCGGCCCCGGGCTTGTTAGGGCTCCTTAGGGTTGATAGGTCCTTCCTGTGTGTCATTGCACCTTGACAACAGGTCTCTTGCCGACTCCGATAGTCTTTTAAATTTTTTGGCGCACCCCCCTGCCCCTAAGGCAGGGAGGCCTTTAAATTTAAAATTAAATAAAAATGTCCCACTGTCCTCCCTCTTCTGCCGCCATGGCAAATAACGTTGCCGACCTGGCCACTTGCATAGGCAAGTTGCAAGCCAGGATGAAAGCGCTGGAGTTTCAATACCAGCGCTATCAAAATTTCGTCGTATTACGGTGTCCCTCTCTAGACGAGGAATACCGTAATCTACCTGAGAACGCCTGCGTGCGTCGCACCGCTGCGACCGCGACCCGTCATGAGGCCGTTTCAGGTAGCGAGGCGGCCGCTTCAGGTAGCAAGGCGGCCGATGACGTCACGGCCGCGACCGTTACATCCACTGGCGCCGCGCCAGTCGGCGTCGCGCCCAAGCGTCCCGCGCGCAGCGTTACGCGCCTGTCCGCCGCGTCATCCGGGGCCATGGCCGCGCCTACGGCCACGCCCCCTGTCCCGACTAGCCAATCGCGCGGGTCAAGCCCCGCCTCCGTCAGGCGAGGGCCGCAAAATTCGCGGTCACAATCTAGGGTTACCAAAAATAGTCCGTACGTCCGTCCCGCGCGATCCACGGAAACCGCGTTAAAGACGAAAAATTCGTTTTCGGCCCTTCCGGTCGAACAAGACTCGCCCGCGAATCCGGATCCATCTCCGGAGATGGATACCGAGAACGACGGCTTCACCGTCGTGGCGACGCGTAAGCGAACGGCGCGTAGCAGTCCGACTGCTCAACCGGCGCCTAAGGTAATAGCTAAGGCAGTAGTCAGGGGCGCCGCCGCCCCCGCGTCCTCCCAGCTCCCCGCGCCCGCCGGCGGGAAAAAAGAGCGTGCCCCACCTCCAATCATAATCCGGGACAAGGCAGCCTGGATGGGAGTCTGCAATGAGATGCGCAGACTCAAACTCGACTACCACAAGGCTAGAAACATAGTCAACGGGATTTCTATTTCGGTGAGTTCTTCGGAAACTCACCGTAAACTAACCACCCTCCTCCGGCAGAAAGGTCTGCAATTTTATACGTATTCGCTCGCGGAGGAGCGCGTCCTCCGAGTGGTCATCCGCCGCATTCCGATGGAGCTCGACCCGTCGGAGGTGTGCTCCTCGCTCAAGGAGCAAAGTTATCCCATCCGGGAAGTACACCGGATGTACAGTAAAGATAAGCGGCCACTACAAATGGTAGTGGCCATATTGGACCTTTCCCCCGAGGGAAAGGCCATCTTCCAGCTAGAGACGGTGTGCGGGCTCTCCGGGATTAACGTGGAGCCCCCACACAAAAACCACCAGCTTGCGCAGTGCCACAACTGCCAGCTGTACGGGCACGCTGCCCGTAACTGTCATTCTCGTCCGCGGTGCGTAAAGTGCCGAGAGGACCACCCCACACGGGAGTGCACGCGCGAGCGTGACTCCGTCGTCCCCCCGAGCTGCGTGTTATGCGGGGAGGAGGGGCATCCCGCGAATTATCGCGGTTGCCCCAAGGCCCCGCGTACCACGCGGCCACGTACACAGAGGCAGGCGGCCCCCCGGGCGGCGCCCCCCGCCTCAGCCATCAAAGCGCAACCCCTGCTGGCGTCAGGGGAATTTCCCGCGCTGCCGGTCCCGCGCCAGCTCCCGGCCGCTGCCGGCCCCTCCGCACCCCGCGTGGTGCAACCGCAACCCGTGCGTTCATCGCAGAACGCATGGGGCCCCCGCCGCCCCAATCCACAGCCCCTTATGGCTATGGATATTCCCGCGCCCCGCGCGCCCGCTAACACTGTCGTCAATAGTAACGACCTAATGATACTGCTCACCCGCGAGCACGATATCCGCGAGCTCATCGAATACAACGACCATTTGGAGCGCTTCGGTCTCATCAAGACCGCTTGCGCGTTCCCCCGCCTCGTAGAGACACTACAACGTCTCGATCGCGAGGCGAGTAGTAATAAAAATTAGGGCCTTTCAATGGCTAAGTTTAAACCGAAAGCGCTAAATCTTTCATTTTTTAACGCGCGAAGCCTACTTCCGCAGCGTGATCTCGTCGCGACCTTTCTTAAAGATCACCAAGTAGATGTTCTTTTAGTGCAGGAGACGCTCTTAAAGCGTGCTAAACGTGATCCAAAAATCGCGAACTACAATATTGTAAGAAATGACCGGGCCGGCCGCGGGGGCGGCACTCTCATTTATTACAAACGATCGTTATATTGTACGCCGGTAGATCCTCCGATACTTACCAATATGGAAGTATCCGTGTGTAGACTAGGAATGACCGACCACCCGTCCATAACGTTAGTCTCAGTTTATCTTTCGCCGAGGAAAGAGCCTCTCAGGTCTGACCTAGAAAAGCTACTTTCGCTCGGTGAATCGGTCATTATAGCGGGTGACCTCAATTGTGGACACACTTCGTTTGGCAATTGGAGAGACTCCAGTAATGGGGTTAAACTCGAAGAGCTAACGAACGTGCTAAACTTTGATGTCATAGCGCCACCCACTCCCACCCACTTTCAAGACAACTGTATGCCGACAGTGCTTGATGTAGCTCTCATTAAAGGTATCGCGCTTCGGTTACGACTCATTCGGGTCGTACACGAGCTCGACTCCGACCACCGTCCGGTCATCATGCAGCTAGGTCAACCAGACGACTCTAGCCCTCCTTCGGTCCAAGTGGTTGACTATGCCAAGCTAAAACATTATCTTGCGGACAGGCCGTCCTCGTCCAGCTTAGATAGGATCCCGGACGTATTGGGGTCCGTTGCGGACGTAGATCTCGCGATCGATTCCCTGGTCGACCACCTGCAGGCCGGCATCGGAGAGGCCTCGAGAGAGGTCGAAGAGGCGAGCGATCGCCGCTTCGTACTCCCTGCCGACGTGCGGGCGTTGTTGACGGAAAAGAACGCGGCGACTCGTGCGCACGACCACTATCCGACCGAGGAAAACCGCGCACGTTTACGCGCACTTCAAAGATCGGTTAGAGCCCGTATATTAGAACTCAGAAGTCACAGATGGGACGCCCTCGTCGAAGGGCTAAGGCCGTCGCATCTGGCTTACTGGAAATTAGCTCACAGCCTCAAAATAGAGGCTTCTTATCTTATGCCCCCCCTCGAGAGGGGTCCCGGTATACCGCTCGCCTTCGATAGCAGCGACAAGGCGGAGTGCCTCGCCACTTGTTTGGAGAGCCAGTGCTCTCCGAACAGTGTCGATGCAAATACCGACCGGGTCGAGGGTATCGATGGATGCGTGCGGGAGCTGGATAAGCTCCCCGCGACAGACTCCCTGTCCCCAGTCACGTCTGAGGAGGTTCTTTCCAATATAAAAAGCCTTAAGCTTAGAAAAGCACCAGGTCCCGACGGGATCAGGAATGAAGTACTTAGACTTCTTCCCGATCGCCTCATAGCTCTTTTGGTCTGCATCTTCAATGTAGCCATAGCCCACTGCCATTTTCCAGCCGCCTGGAAAAAGGCCATAGTCATAGGTATCCGTAAGCCCGGCAAGAGCGCCTCGCTTCCCGACAGCTATCGCCCGATCAGTCTCCTAAATACTTTAGGGAAAATGTACGAGCGGATCCTTCTGAACCGTCTCAAGTCAGTAATAGAGGAGAAAGACCTCTATCCGCCTGAGCAATTCGGTTTCCGTGCTAGATATTCTTGCACTCATCAAGTGCACCGCCTCACGGAGCACGTTGCATTTAATTTTGCTGAATTATATAAACCCCGCCGTACACTTGCGGTCTTTTTCGACGTTGCCAAGGCCTTCGATAAGGTCTGGCACGAGGGATTGATCTACAAGTTGTATCACTTTGAAGTCCCCGATAGGCTAATTAAAATAATTCGCGACTATCTAACAGATCGCACCTTTCGCTATAGAGTGGAAGGTGAATTGTCCACGCCCCGTCCAATACGCTCAGGCGTTCCCCAAGGTTCGATCCTGGCTCCTAGCCTATTTAACCTGTACGTCAGTGACCTACCTCGACTCCCGGAGGTCGAGGTAGGGCTATACGCTGACGATACAGTCTTATATGCCTCAGATAGGAATAGATCCCACCTCAGACACAAAGTCCAACGCTCCGTGACCACTCTCGGGAAGTGGTTTAACGAGTGGCGTATAGCCGTTAATCCCTCGAAGAGCGCCGCGATGCTCTTCGATGCGGATTCGTCACAGATACCGTGGAAGCTTAAACCTGTTAAGCTCTACGATAATCCGATTCCGTATGTAAGAGAGACCAAATATCTAGGGGTAACCCTAGATAGTAGGCTCTCTTTTAGACCCCACATCCGTAAGGTTAGGAACAGGGCCGCGTGGGTCCTGGGCCGGTTGCATCCTCTGTTGTGTTCGGTGAGTAAAATGTCCACGCGACATAAGCTCACGCTCTACAAGACGTGTATTCGACCAATTTTGACATACAGTTGCGCCGTGTTCGCACATATGTCCGAGTCGAGTTTCAAACGGTTACAATCGATACAGAATAGGTTCCTCTATCGTCTCACCGGGGCCCCGTGGTATGTTCGAAGCGTAGATCTCCATAGAGATATGGAGCTTCCTTCGATACATGCCTACGTTAAACAGCTCTCCCGTTCGTATTTCGACACCGCGTCGAACCACGCGAATCCGTTAATAAAAACAGCCGCCACTTATGTTCCGGCACCCACGGACATCCGGTGCAAACGCCGGCCGCGCAATATTTTTATTGATCCCGACGATCACATCGAAAATTCGAATAAATATTACACATCCGTCTCTCCAAACAGAGCGTGCCAGCGCCCACGCCCGCGTAACCACCGTTCTCTCCGCAGAGGGCGGGCGGTCAATTTCGCTCCAGCACACCCGTCACGTCCACCCTCTCTAGCGGTAACCCAAGCCTAGGTCCGTTCCTCGGTGTGAAACCCTTGGGTCAGGCAACCGCCCGCGCGATACAAGTGACACTGTACGTGCATCACTTAGCTACCTACATACAACACTACACACGTATGAACATACACACGTGCACACCACACAGGTACATAGGTTCTGTGAGGGACCTTTTTTTTTCTTTTTTTACGCTAGTTAGTTAGCGCTAGTTAGTGTAGAAACATTCCGATTATTGAATACACATACGCACGGTTCCTTCCTTCCTCCCAGGAGGAAGGGAACGTGCCTATGTGTATATTTAGTTAGCTCGAATCGTAGGTGTAGGGATTCGAATAGATCGCGACCTATTTGCGAACGCGACGACCGCCCGAGCCGAGGTCCGGCCACTTTGGCACCCTCGTGCGAGTCGTCCACAAAACTTTCGCGGCTGAGTGCCCTCTGCGCTCGCCCCCAAGTCCGGTGAAGCTGTAAAAGCCGCAGCGGCTTTAGGGCCCCTAAGGCTAACAGTGTAGTCAGTTCAAAAAAAAAAAAAAAAAAACTAATTATATTTTTATTTATTGTATTGATATTTATGTATGATGTTGTTATGTGTATGTATTGTATATGTGTAGTATATATGTATTATATATGTGTAGTATATATGTCTTATATATATTATGTTTTGGTGTTGATATTTTATTTATATATTGTGATTTTAAATTGGTTAAACATAACTTCAATAAACCCCCTTACCTTTTACACCTACCAATATTTATCTCTGCATCACCTAATGGTTGACTGGCAGAGAATGCCTTAGGCATTAAGTCCGCCATTGCGTATTTAACGCATAGTGTGTAAATAAATAAATAAATAAAACCTTGTGATTTCGCGTCACCAACATGCTCTGCAATAATTCAGATTATATTTAATTTAAAAATTCAAAATTGAGTTTTCACTTCTGTTGGCAGTCCTTATGACTGCTTCTGTTTTTTTGTTGCAGAAAAATGTAACAGCAGCGGTTATCTGTTTCAGGCGGATAGGCAAATAAATGCTAACCTTCTGACAGTAATACCTAAAAAGTATAAGAACCTTAGTAGAGCCTAACGTTACCACCTAAATTATTGTTCATACTGTGCCTAAAAAATGCATTATGGTCATAGATAACCAACATATAAATAAAATCCTGCACAATGTTCGCAGTACACACGTGAAGATGTGTAAACTTCAGAAAACATAGAAATATGTTCTTTAAAATCTCTTTTTTAAAATACTAAACCAGCGGGACTCGAACTATCGACCACTCGCACTATGCATAAAACAGTGCGTACAAGTCTATTCATCAGACCGCTAGGCTGATTTGCCAACGATCACCGTCGTGTAAATAAGGACTTGCATTAACCGTGTATATTGTATTAGTATCTAATTGTCTCCAAGGCTAAAGCCTATAGATGTATGTGTAAAGTCTCTCTTTAGCGTCGCTTTTTCTTTTTATCGCGTTTCAAATTACAATGGTAATACAATAAAAAAGTTTCCCAAAAAAAAAAAATACATTTTTCGAACCTAAAACAATTACGTAACCAATATTTACCGATAAACATAAAAGACCATTACTTATACCTCTTATAAACATCATTACCGACGAATAATATCGACATGATAATCCCATCACTGTAGAAAGAGACAACGCATAAGATCGTATAGAGTGTGAAAGAGAGCCATTTAGGAATGCGCAAGTCATCCTGAATATATTCGGTGCCGGTAATGATGCGTCAATCATGACTTACGAAGATGAGCAGATAAATTTAACACTACACTGGCTAGGATAATGTACCAATTTATGATGTATATCGTATACTAACTTGTATAGGGGCTTCATTTCGTGAAATTAATACTTGTGTACATAAAAAATTTTGTTTATTTTAAAATCGAAAGTTTAAACATTACCTCTTAAAATTCATTAAAAAAATGTGTATTTTTATGCACTATGCATGTAAGAATTTATACTTCTCTAGAGTAAAAAAATAAAAACAAGTAAAATTTTTCAAATGGAAACAAAAAACCCGACTGCAACAAAAAACAAACACATGGCTAAAAAAGACAATATTTTTCTATTTGCATATTTTATTTAATCCCTAGATAGTCGTACTTAAATATTATATAGACAATGCCACTCCCACAACCAAGACGAATCTAACGCCACCTTGTATGCTAAAATCCATGAAGCCTAGTTAATAAGGCTACAGAGAGTGCAAAAGAAATAAACAAAGGTTACATACGTATATACATACGGTCGTAAAACATAACAATCCTTTTTCCCAGTCGGGTAATATTTATTTATACATCTGTGAAGTATAATAACCCGAGTTAATTTTATACGACAAACATCGCCAACGCACCGTGTAGGCAATTTTTTATACTTTGTGTAAAACTATCGACATTTTTATGAAGATTAAATTAATTTTCCAAATTATAATATAGCCTATGTTACTCGCTGATACTGCAGCTTTACATTGGTAAAAGAATTTTTTAAATCGGTCCAGTAGTTTTTAAGTTTATCCATTACAAACAAACAAAATCAAATCTTTGCTCTATATAATACATATTGGTATAGATTTTCACACAATTAAAAAAAGTCAGTAAAATCAATTTACATTTATTACATTGATGGTACAACTCTCAACTTTACCCTTTTTTGTCGTTATAGGTTTAGCAATGTGGCCACAATCTCACCTGATCTTAAGTGACGATGTGGCCCAAGATTTAGCACGCTAAGCCTAGTGGAAGACTGGCTCTCAAGTGCAGCTGCCGGAATACACCTATTGGTGTTTGGCGACCGATTTTCAGCTTGAGGTTAGTAGCTATCTATCTAGGCGGGCCTTAGACAAAAAAGCCCTACCACCATGATATGGTTTCATCACAATGTTTTATCCTTTACTAAATGCGTCAGAAGAAGTATAGCCACAAAATTATTTGTAATCGTAATTCGTCTTGAAATACTGAGGTATCGTCTTTTTCATAACTAGGCGATTAATCCTTGGTATTAAAAACCACTGCTGCCATTATCAAGAGGGTAATAATTATTTCGTTTTTTAGATAACTATCTCAATATTCTAACAAAATGGTGACCTCCATGTTAGAAAACTTTCCAGGGAGTTTTTTGGCATCTTGGCATTAATGGTCCATCTTATTTTTTCCAATCTACTTCACTCGCGCACAATAACTAAGCTAGATTATATGCAATAGTACTAATTAAATTAAACAATATAGGGTTATATTGGACCAGAAGATGTTATGTAACTTTTCGAATACTGCCCAGCGGAATCGGATAAGGCGATCGAATTCATTCTTGATTTTAAATATATCTAACTGTCACTTTGTACTAGATAAACAATAAAAAAAAAAATTATAGGTTTAACGTTTGCCCATAATCACACTTGTAATTGACGAGGTGGTTCTTGTTGGTAACACGCCAAGCCTAGTGCTAGCTAAGTTAGGTGGTTGATTGACTCGCAAATGCAGCTGCCGGAACACACATATAAGAGTTTAGCGTAAGATTTTCATCTTGAGGACGGTACTTAGCTAAGTGAGCATTAGTAAACGCCCTACAATTATACTATGGTTTCATCGCGATGTTTTTATAGTCATCAATAACTTCAAATGTAGAGTCTCCGATCTTTACAGGAGTTTATGTACATGGGTGTTCGACATGAACTTCGTGTTATCGTATATTGTAAAACCTTTTCATTCGAAGGCTTTTCTGTAATCTTCGAATGTTCCTCTGAAGTCCTTCGTGATCTCAGCCGTGACTATTATATCGTCGGCAAATCGATGGTGAACGATATGCATGCCGTTTGTATTGATCCCTAACTCTACCTAGTCCAGAACCTTAAAAACATTTTCCAGTGCAACGGTAAAGAGATTTTGTATTCGGTAACAAGATAAATTATAATTAGCAATGAATAGACTCTAAACTGTCTACAAATCTTTAGCATCATGAAGAAAAAACATTAGTAAAAACGTTCATAAGCTTTTGTTACCATGAAAATTATGAAGGTTATTAATTTTTAACACCAAAAATAATTGACAACATTATTAACCGACTGCTAATGTTCTCATTATGAAAGTTAGTTAACACAATAAAGTGAACTTTCCAAAGCAGCTGGAATGTAAAACCGCTGCTAATGGTTCCACGTAACTCATTAAGAATCAAGTTACGAGTTCTCGCTTCATTGAATTACTACGTTTAACTTTTGCAGCAAATTATTTAGGTCACCAGCGGAGGCAATATCAACACATTATCATATAAACTAGTTGTACAGGTCAATATTTTTGTAAGATGTGACTAGCACGCATAACGAAACCATACGCCCCGCTTTCGGGCAATCTGTCCCACTGTCCCCAGCGAGAGGAAAATTGCACGCTCCGTATTTCTAATGCCCGCTTGGATAGCTACTACCTTCAATTTGAATATCTGTCGCCAAACTCCAATAAGTGTGTTCCAGCAGCTGTATTTCAAATATAGAATTCTACTTGGCTCAATAGGTTACCATGTTTTAAAACATCGTCGCTTAAAAATAGTTGATATTATGGTCAAACACTATACTCAATATAATCAATTTAAAAAAGGTGATATTATCTAAGGTCTCAAAGCAGCTCTACTAGCGCTGTTGATTTGTATTATTGTCAGTAAGCACTGTCATACGAGTTACTAACATTACTCAGCACTTCGATCCAGTTTTAAATCGAGCTTTTAACATTAGAATTCCTATTTGAAACCTAAAAGAAAACTAAACTACCTAAACTAACTAAATAAGCTCAAACATACTCACAATTTACATCAATCGAGATGTTTTCTGATACTGGGGTTATGACCGGATCTGTCACCGCCTGTGGAATAAATAAAATAAATTATATCATAAACATAATTCTACAATTACATTTTATACTTAGTAGGAGTTTTTAGCGTGATTTGTTATGTGGTAGTACTTATTTTAATTCATATTTTTTTAAACAATAAAATGGAAAACGAGCATAAGGCCGCTACCGTAGATTACGGACGCTTGTAATACAAAGGCATTACTCGTGCATTGCCGATCTTTCTACAAGGAGCTTTGGAAACCGCAGCACAACACAACGCAAGGTTATTTTGAATGCGATGTTCTGTAAAGTGGTCGTATTCCAAGTAGAAAACAAGCTACCCTACCTTTCTTTACACTTACGTTACACCGTATATTATGAAATTTTGAATAGTTATTATGCACAAGTGTAGACTACAAATTATGGTGAATAAAACTCCTCCTTTAACTTCTGTTTTAAAAAGGGAATCGGTATTTAATTAAAACTATGTCTTGAAGATTACAAAAATAATTAGAAAATCTATTCTATTTAGATGAGGTTAGCAGAATTTAGGATGAGCACAGTTGATATTAAAAAAAAAAAAAGAAGAAATGATAGTTTTCTTTTTAAGTAGCTATCTAACAACATCGGCGAACACCGTGGGATCGGCAATCCATTGCCATTCGTTGCTGTTATGCCGGCCTCTTCAAATAACGCTTCACGTTATGCTTGAAAGGACTCTATGTTGTAGGAAGGAGGGAACAACTGGCCGGGACACAGTACGGCAAAGACATAACAAAGAGAAGATAAGTTGGTTGTAAAAGATCACCTGACAAGTGATATCGGAACCGAGATCTGATCTTTTCAGGCGAAACGAAACCGTCGCTCTTGCTTCTGAATTTGCCAGTAGAGCGTGTGCCTTCCACCAGGAAACACGGGCGGTTGGACGACCTGCAAGAAAGTAATCATTTTATATCGAATAATCAATTTAAGTTGAGACTTTTTCCCCAAGAACCTACGTATTATGTATTCCGACAGTTGCTTTTGAAAATTTTTGTTACTTAACATACGTTTCGAAGCAGTTATGAGTCAGTGGTAGCGTGTGAGGACATCGCCTAAGCCTGGGTGGTGAAGGAGCACATCGTAATGAAACCATAGGATTGTGGTAGGGTATTTTCTAATGCCCGCCTGACTAGCTAAGTTAGCATGGCTACGCACTTATAAGTTTAAATTAATTTAAGTTTAGTTAGTTTAAGTTTAAGTTAAGTTTAAGATATGTTAAAGTTAAGTTAAGTTTAGCGTGTTACCGTCTTGGGCCACATCATCATTTAACAATCCAGTCAGATTATGACCAAAACATTAACCCATAACGAATAAAAAACTGGTTTGGTGATTTTAGAACATAACTAAACTTTTCTTTTTGTTAATTTATTAGTGGTAAATAAGTTCGACTCTTGATTCTACTTAACTTACAAAACTCTAATTTTAACAAATTTCCTTATTTCCGTTGCTTCTTTGTTGTTTTATGTTATTTTATATGCGACTTGGAATTGTGGTGCGCATAGACAAACAAAATAGTATTTCATAGACAAACCCGTTAAATTTATGTTCCGGACAATCCTCATAAATGTGCGGAAAACCACAAAATCACCGGAGAACACACAAATAGGTGTATAAAATAACTTAAACAAGAGCGCGGAAGCCGCGGATGAGAACAAAGAATGAAAAAAAAAATGTAAAACAAAAGGCGGGTCTGGTCACGTCGACCCTCGTCAAGTAAAACCAGCAGTAGTATTCAAGTTATAAGTAAAGAGCGTTTTAGTATGCCATCACGATTTAACTCTTTTAGGATAGGACAGTTAGTTTAAAATATTTAATGTATTTTACTTTTACAGATTTATTGTTCTTTAACATGCGTTGTTAGTGGTGGAACAACACGATTTTCATTGTTAGCAAAATAATTTAAAGTATTATTATTATAGTGAAGCTTTCTCACAGAGTGGCGTTTATTCACCACTAAGTACGAATTCAATTTGTATATAAATAAAAAAGTAGATGTATGTAATTTTGTATAGAAAGCGCGCGAGGTGAAAGCAGTCGGGGCATGGGTTGAAGAGTGGGAGCATCTCCCCCCGCGCCGTCCGAACGCCTCGCCTCACGCGCCTTTTCTGTAGTGATGTGAGTGCTGTCTTTCAAAGATCGTACGATCACTAATCGTGTTAATACTCAAATTGTTGCTCCGTGTTTTTTTTGGAACGAAGTTCCTTACGGCAGGCTTGGGGGGATAGGGATTTTGCTGCGCGACCGAACTGAAAAAAATGTGATAGTAAAACCGTAAGAAAAAATCCGTGGAAAAAAGTACGTGGAATAAAACCGTTAAATGAGACGTGCGCAGGCGCGACAGTCGCATACACAAGCGAGTAGTAAATAATACCTTTCTCTTTCTCCCTCTTTCTTAGATTCTACATTAGCCGAAGGAACTTCGTTCCTACCTGGTGTCCCACGACACCACATCATTTTTTTAAATTAATGACTGATTCGAGTCCGTTCTGTTAAAAAAAAAACATGTTCTTATTTATCACTGATGATGATTAAATTTCAAAGAATTATTTTTTCACTTTGATTTATCTGTGTGTATTAATTGATAAAAATCTCCGGGTAATTATTACCTTGTTTTTTCATTATGTTATCCGAGATGCAAAAGTTTAATTTAAAACAACGTTGAAATTCATAGACAACCTCATTATCGACAGTGATAATTCTAATTAAGTCGCAGCGCTATCGAATTCCCCGCTCTGCATTCAACTCGCGCACTTCCTATATGTACGTTTGTAGTGTTATATGTGGTTATGTGACGTATATCATTATGTGTAACCTATCCTCACAACAATATGTGGTTATAAGGTTATGTTATAAGAATAGGATTGACAAGCAAGTTCATAGTGTACACTTTTTGTTACAGTGTTCGCGCACATCGTTAAAAATCACCCACATTATTTTTCCCTAACGGTGCTTAAAGAAGTATAAACTCAATTGTAAAAGAGTCAAATCTAGAAACAAGCCAAATTATTATAAAAGAAACAAAAAATCTCGACTGCAACAAATATACAAAAAAAATATCTTTCTATTTTTTCTGTTTATTTGATTACCAGATGCCGTATTTAAATATTATATAGCCCATACCACTCTCACATTTAAGACGAATCTAACACCTCATATGCTAAAATCCATCAAACCGACAGGCTACAGAGGCTACAGAGCGTGCTAAAGAAATAGACTTACCGAAAAATTGAACCTTCCTTTTTCAGTCGGGTAAAATATATTGACATCTAGCGATATAATTATGAACTACATAGTCAACTAAAGAGCAATCAACATAATTGATTTCAACATTTGTAATTTATTTCTAGATGGCACTGATATATTATTTAAAAATAATAAAAAATGTTTGTGGCTACTTTTTCACAATAAAATATGAGATTTATTTTCGTTATACGTTTAGCATTATGGCTAAAATCTTACCTGATCGTAAGTGACGATGTGTCCAAGATGGTAGCATGATAAGCCTACTGTGGAAGACTGGCTCTTAAATGCACCTATTGGTGTTTGGTGACAGATTTTCAACTTGAGGGTGGTAGCTAGCAAGGCGAGCATTAGAAAAAGCCCTACCACCATGCTATGGATTCATCACGATGTTTACCTTCACTGAAAGCTGAAAATCTCATTGTAGGGATTCGAACTCACGTCGACGCGACATCCGTATATGCTACTACTGAGCCATGATTGCTATATCATTACAACAATAAGCGAGCAATTGCGTGCTGTAGACATTTTTGAACAGTGTGTGCACACTGCGAGTTTTGGCATGGTTAAAGTTTATATGGAGAAGGAGTGCAGAAAACTAAAACTTATCTATAATATCTGTTACTAATATATTAAATAAAATAAATTAATACTGTGAATCCTAACCCGACTACTAGTGCCCTTGAACTTTGACCCTCCAAAATATTGACATTGTCAATGAATGAAATTGAGCAAGTGATATAATATTCATTGTTTAGGTTCATACCGCAAATGTCAAACAGAAAAATCGCTGGTCGAATTTCGATCATTGGGCGACAGCTAGTATAATTAAATACTGTTCCATTACACGCCATTTTTGTCCCTCAGAACTACTAATGAAAGTTTAAATTAAGTGTAACAGATTTCCATAAAACCCGCTAAGGTTAACAAATTGGAGTAAATCACGATGTTTGCGCGTGAATTGGACATTTTTCCCTAAAACACTCATCGAGCAGGGGGTTGGCAGAACCGTATGACGTGGGATAGGGGTTAAACGCCAGTTCGACCTCAGGAACTGATTACGTGAAATATACACCGCGCGCCGGGGATTCTCCACAGGGTAAAAAACTCGCAAATATAAAGGGTAAATGAAATAAATTGATTTATTGTGATGGTGTGAGTTATGCGAAAATGATTAAATATTTAATTAACATGTTGAACGTGAATTAATGAAATGAAAGCAAATATTAGCCTCATCATTATTATCATTAGCCTAGTGGTCGTAAGCGCGACTGCTATAATCAAGGTCCTGGGTTCGATTCTCAGGTCGAGCAAAGTGTTTATTGGGTTTTTCTATTAAATTCTCAGTAGCAGCTCGGAGTTTGGCTTCGTACTCGATTAATGGCAATAGACTAATATTATATCTAATCCCTATTACATGGGACCTAAAAACATACTCGGCGAACTGTGGGTGTACATTATTAGTACACCTCTGCAAAACCCTTCGAGGATACAGGCGTGATGGTATGTTATGTTAGTTGTGCCCCACGGTTTCAACCGTGATAATTTTTTTTAACAACTCTCCACCGCGCCGCAGTCAACACACCGCCAGACCTTTCTTGACATTCATGGTTACTGCTTCACTCCATAAAGTCATAACGTGAATTTATAAATCCTATAAGTTTTTTCAATAAATAGGTTATAAAATGCAAAAAAACATTTTTCAACTTTGACTGGTAGTTCCAGAGGTTAGCGCGTTCAAACAAACAACGCCTTTAGTTTTATAATATTAACTAGCTGTGCCCCATGGTTTCACCCATGTTAATTTTTGCCCGATAAAGACCGCGCCACCAACGCACCCCTGTAATCTATCATAATTATTCTTCCCGCAAGTAGAAACTATTTTAATTTTTCATTATCTCCTAAAGTATATGACCAAATAGCATGCTTTAAAGAGCAAAATTTAACTTCATAAAATTGTATTTATGATGAAGTAATTTTTGTTTGTGAGGATTAATAAGTCATGTCTAAAAATAATGCTTATAAATCACTTTTTAATTTTTAACAAATCTTTGTCACGAAATACCTTATTGTGGCTTACTTATAAGAGGTAATCATATGCTATCCCTCACTTTTTTTTAGATATACTAACGACCAATATTATTGTAGAACATTATATTTCCGTATCATTAACGATTACGTCATCACACGCGGTTGAAGCAGTGCGGGAGGGTCTCTACTTCCGATTCACGTAACAAAAATCAATATTTAAGGCTATTTGAGAGTTGTACCCTAATGTTAAATAGAGTCCTCGGGAGTCTGCCTGTCATATAAAAAAAAAATTCGAATCCGACTGGTAGTTCTAGAGATTAGCGTGTTTAAACAAACAAGCAAACAAAAAAACTATTCCGCTTTATTATATTTGTATAGATTAGTATAGAATTTTATAAAAAAACTAGCAAACCCGGCCACGCGTTGCTATGCTGTTTTGGAGTTCAAAGGGAACATTTAATCTGATCGCTACCATACTTTACAGGATCATCTAGTGGGCATCGAAATCGCTCCAACCAAAGGGAACATACAGACAAACATAGATTTCTAAATGAGAAGAAGAGGAAGGTAAAATAGAAAAATTATTTACTTATTTATTTCAGAAAATCTAAAGCTCTTAAATTCATACTTTAAAATACAGACATAAATAAGCTAACATGATGGCTTAGCCAAAATGATATCTATCTTATAACAAAAAAAAACTTATACGTCAGCGAAATTATTAATTCAGATATAATATTTACATCAAAA
Organism: Saturnia japonica; assembly: GCA_033032175.1. Taxonomy (NCBI): domain Eukaryota; kingdom Metazoa; phylum Arthropoda; class Insecta; order Lepidoptera; family Saturniidae; genus Saturnia; species Saturnia japonica. The sequence goes on from CM065330.1 coordinate 4,188,289, forward strand.
AGAAAGATTTAGTGATTCTGGTGTGAGTGAGCGTTTATGTGTGAGTGTACTGATGACTTATATTTATAAAATTCTGAATAATATCAATAGCATTTCCTTTAATCACTGCATTACTATATAAAAATATGTCTAAATTTTCAGTTTTGACATTAATAACTAAAAAATTAAAAGAAATATTTATTAAATACCTCCAACAGCGATACAAGTGAGGTTAACTTCTGTCCCTTCATCGTAAGGTCCAAGAACACCGCCTCTCACTTCATTCCCTTCCTGGTTAAGAATTATCAATCGTTCTGGTGGTACTGGAAATAATTAAACTCATATAGTCACAGAATTTATAGTATGGGTTGAACACAACTACTATGTCCGATTATCATATACTAGGTGTAAGATCCTGTGGCATGCTTAGCCAGTATCGAATCCAGACACAACGGCGACTACTGAGATATCTAAATCCATTAGCAGTCGCTGCTATCATGCTGTACTGCATAAATTAATAACTCTTCACGCTACGCTTGAAGGACAACATGTCGTAAGAAGGAGGGAACACATTGGTCGAGAGATGGTTCCAGAGTTTCATGAAATAAAATAGTAATTTAACGAGTGCAATAACAATATATAATATTTTTTTATCGTCATAGGCTTTAGATGGTAGCACGCTAAGCCTAGTGGAAGACTGGCTCTCAAGTGCAGCTGCCGGAACACACTAATAGTAGTGTTTGGCAATTTGAGAGTGGTAGCTAGACTCAGCCTTAAAAAAGGCCCTACCACCATGCTATGGTTTCATCACGATGTTTTCCTTCACCGAAAGCTTAGGCTCATTGTAGGGATTTGAGCTCACGTCGATTTCATCTGACAAGACCGACACTGAGTCTGTTGCGGTTTGTCTCGTTTCGGGATCAGTAAAGGTATGTTCAGCTGCTGAGAGGATTGCAGGATGACAGCGATGACCGTCGATGAATTTCCGATCCCTCGGTGGTCACTCTTGCTTTTGTATTGTACCAGTACTCTCCTTACTATCAGGCGGAGAAAATTTCCAGTATAATACGCGAGAAATATGAACAAGCATCTAATATAACTTAGTTGTAAGTTGTTTAAACGGGATTATATTCTAAAATACAATAATGAAGAGGACTTACTAAGCACCGTAAGGTTTAATCTGGTATTCTTTGTCGGCGATTTGATGAAATCAACGCGGCATCTATACTGACCGCTGTCTTCGGGTCTGAAAGAAAATCAGTGGCAATCAATTAATATAACCAAAATTTTGAGAAGTTAAAAGCTTTCCTTTTCAAAAAAAAAAACTTTCGTTTAATCTTATCAAAGGCCCTGTAAAAATTCACCGTCGCACCCATGTCAGTGAAGGCAAATAGAATCGAACGAAAATGTCAAAACACTATTTTGACAGTCGTTACCATAATTTCCTGCTGTAGATATTACAATAAAAGATAAACTGAAAATAAAATGCGCCTTACACGTTCACTCCTCGCAGAATATAAAAAATCTTTCAATAATATTCGTGACATAAGAATGGATTATATACTGCAGAGATACACTTGCGCTAACTGGTACTCACCACAGCCCATTATAGAGACGTTAGTTGTCTTCGTTGAGTATTTTAAGTTATCAGACTTATCTAAACTACTTAGTAAAATTCTTAAAACTGACTGAACGCGATGGTCTAATTCCAGTGGCTCTAGAAGCATTAAAATTTGCACAAGAATTCCATATCGTATAGCATAAGCGAGAATTAAGAAAGTGTTTTTGGGAATTCATACGCCTTAATTTAGAGTTCTGATATGTCAATTACAAGAAATCCCATCGGATTTAAGTAATAAATTATCAAAGAAAATTCACCCTTTTAATAGTCCCTAAAGTAAATCACCAAACAATATAGTATGCTTTAATAGTGATCCCTTGAATACAGAAAGGATTTAATTTTTTTGACGAAAGGTGAAAAGCTCCCAAATTCCTCTCATAAGCCTTCAAATTCAGATGGTATTTATTATTCTAAACCGATAGTAAACATAAATTTCTTTTTGTTATGATGTTAATATTTCTAGCCAACAGAATAAGATTTCGCTCAAAATGGAACACTGTTGATGATATTTGATACTTTATGACGTTTTTAATAGTGAATAAATAATGCTGAATCAGATATTATTTTGACGTATCGAGGTGAAGAATGTTTTTGTTTAACATTTATTAATAATTAATATTATAAAAATATGAACAAATTATAAACTTAATCAGTAAATTAAATTTTAGTAATCGCTCCTCGGTACCAGGTACACGTTTACCCTCTCTCTTTCGACTGTCCCGACTCGCTGTCTCTTTCTAATAGATCACTGCATTACAATACTTTTTTTCTCTGTTTAACTATACTGTTAGCCATAAGGACTCTGGAGCCTCAAACGGTTTTTACAGCTTCACCGTGACTTGGCACTGTAATACATGCATGACTGTGACGTATTATCGTAAGTGTTGGTCGGTAATTTTTTTACCGCGTATCTCCCACCCGCTAAAAGTGCGTTAAGGAACTTAACTTATGGAACTAAATAATCCTACAATGTTATATATATCAAAACAACTGCTTACCTGAGTTTTGTTAGAACTAAAACAGCTGGTCGAGTGTCGCTTCGGAAAGTGGCTCTGACTCCAAGAGTGGTAGGATCAGACCAGTGTGACGTCACACCTTCTCGAGTGTCAAACCTGGGAAATATAAAAGTAAATTACTTATTGAAAAAAAAGTATCCTATGTCATATTCAACGAGACATACTTTACATCTTTACAAATTTTGATTAGAATCCATCCAGCAGTTAAACATGTATATTTTTACATTAAACTTGCTTGACTTCGATTACTTGAAACTACATGTTTTATCTGGATTAAAAGAAAGAAATAATATTTATTTGATGTTGAATACACGGACATAATTAACACAACACACATTAAACTATTACTTACATTATTATTTAAACTAATATTATAAACCTGAAGAGTTTGTTTGTTTGGTTGAAGGCGCTAATCTCAGGAACTACTAGTTCGAATGGAAAAAATATTTTAGTGTTCGATAGCCCATTTATCGAGGAAGGCTATAGGCTATATAACATCACGCTACAAATAATAGGAGCGGACCATCAATGAAAAATATCGCAAAAACGGGGGAAATTTATTTCTTTTGAGAGCTTCCACTGCGTGCGCTGTGTGAATGATTAAAGTTACGTTACAATCGCGTGCGACAAAATTGTTACTCTTAAAAAGTTCTAAAAAAAAGTCCGTGACATTACATAGCTACCTTTTAAGGTGTAGGTACTCGACAAAGCCTTTTTTATGGTAATACAATTTTATCTAAAATAATGAATTACTTGCGAAGGTGTTTTTATATACATGGTATTAATATACTTATCGAAATAAATACGTTATTCATCACAAGTATTTAATTTTGAACAAAATTGCCTTGTATAGTAGTGTATTTAAATAAATATCTTAGAAGATATCACAGTTTTAAAATAACTCTGCAGCAATAAATAATAATCAAGTACCGCGAGCGCATTTTTATTATGCAAAATAATGTGTGAGGCGGTCGGTATCTTTAATACAGTGCCTACGACCCACTCTCTCTAACCCTTTCTCTCTCTCTCTCTCTTATATGAGGCAGATCAAGTTGCGTGAGTCAGCTAGTTACTAATATAATTTATAATATTGCAACTTTGCCAAACAAATGCCGCACTCAACATCGAAAATTACCTCAGCTCAGCATATCCTATAGCAAACTACTATAGCGCTGGTTTTCAACCGGGCCTACATTATATACTAATTGCTTTAGATTAGATTAATTGTATGATTGTTTTACTGTACATTGCTAGTATAAGACAAGAACATTACATAAGTTGTTTCACCAAAAAGTACATTACCTACGAAGCATCATTAAAGAACAAATGTAGACAGTTAAAACATTAAAAGAGATGCTCTGTGCTGAAGTTTGTCTATGAATTTAAAATATATTCCATCATTTAGTACTTAAATGTGCGTACAAATCGTGAAAATTGTGATGGTGGAGGAATATTGTTCCATATTTTAGAAATAATATATTTAAAACTCTCTAGTCGCTGTAGTTCTATGCTGTGGTTTCTAAAAGTGGGTTGGTTCCTTTGTACTTTTTTATGTAGACATTTTATCATCAGATAAACAAACCAGATTGGTAAAAAAACGCGTGTTTGGGTTTTGGTGTTAGTTTAAGAAAAACCAATTATGTATTTTCGATATTGTAGACAAATACTTCAATTTTATTTATTTGTATAGACAGATTACTTCGAAGTATACATTTTTTCAAGTCCCACTCTAAATAACTGGGGTTAAATACAGTGTATAGGATTAATAAAAACGTTATCATCTCTTAACTTGTTTAAAATAATATAAACATGACCAAATTAGGATAACGTTAACCAGTTAACTAGCTATTCACCAATCAACGCCCGTATGATTCCACAAACAGACCGACTCAGAGCAAGTCGTGTTTTTATAAGCCCCGTCTTACACTGGAACGTACAAAGTTAATAAGTTTTTTTTTCTTATATAGGAAGTTCTTCTTATTATTATTACCAGCGATCGCCCTAAGGTCGAAATTCGACCAGCGACTTTTTGATCATAGACTATTTTCTGTTTGAGATTTACAGTATTCATAACAATGAGTATTATTTACATCACTTGCTGTCACTTTTCATTGAGTGACAATGTCAATATTTTCGGGGTCAAAGTTCAGTGGCACTAGTCAGATTAGGATTCGCATTTAATTTAATATATTAGTAACAGATACTATAGATACAATTTAGCTTTCTGCACTCCTTCTCCATATAAACTTTAACCATGCCAAATCTCAGTCTTCCGTGCACGCAATACGCTTAAAATGGTACAGAAAGCTTTTGCTTTACGTATTAATATATAGATTTAAGAGCGAATGTGTTTATTCGCATTGTTAGCAACGTCACAGGAATAGAATATTTGTCTACTTATTTTTTAAATCTATAAACTGTCTAAAGAGTTATTATTGTCATGTAATATAAATTTCTTGATAGACATTCTATATAAAGAAGTGATCATTAAAAAGTAAATAAAATGTTTTTGTCCGTCTGACTGTATGCAAGTATATTTAGATTTAATTAAAATCGATTTGATGTCATTAATGATAGCCTATAAGAATTTTAAAAATAACATTTGGTAATAGAAAAAAAAAAAATTCTTAACCGATTTTGATCAAATTTTGTACACGGAAAGAATAAGTCATTCTTCAATTGATAGGATATATGAATTATTATCAATAATATTTTTAAAAATCTTAATATTTTCATTGCTTTTAAAATTAGAAATTATAATAGTAATATAAATATAGATTATTCTGATTTAACAAATGGAAATATCTGCGTAGGTATTTTAAAATATCACAATAAAATGTTAATAATATTATTTCTGACAAAGTTATCCGTTACAATGTGGTCAAATATCATTTCATAACTAATATAAATTTAGTATGCAATCAGTTAATGGTATTGACCGTTGATAGCTTATCACGGGTATATTAATATTGAAATCGTGCTAATTTGACGATAATTTAAATTGAACATTGTGAATTCCGCGCCAAAATTTCATATTTGTATGGTTATTAAAATTATCTACTTCAATTATTATTAATTTTTCTTAATCTGAACTAAAGTACCTATTGATTTATGTATTATAGTAACATTGTGGTAGATATTGTTAGCTTTTTCAAAAGTAATTTTTCTCAAATAAAACTCAATTATTCAGATTTTATTCGATTGCGTTTGTACACGTCGCGCCTAAAGCTTGTGAACACATATGCGTAGTTAAAATCTCTCAATCACGATTGACTTTAATACTTTCATTAGAAATATGCGGTTTAATTGACAGCCGACACAGGAAGCGGTCTACATCGGTAAGCGCTTCCAACTGACAGATTATGTGGATTATCTCTTATGTTTTTTTATTTTTTTATCGGAGCTGAGAAAATCAAATGCTTCGTTTTACTTAGAGGTACATTAGTTATTATTATTGTTATATTTTGTAAAAGCATAGTTTATGTATAAACGATTATTATTGTCAAAACTGCGTGTTGGCAGTAATGCAACAATACTTTTTTTTAACAAAGTTAGAGTTAGTCTGTTGGCGTGTTTGTTAATTCCAATATTATATCTCGTTGTTGCAATAGTGTACTTTATAGTTTACAATAAACTATCTGGATACAATTGTAATAGCCTTATTTGCGCTTTAAACCAAATTCTGCGAGGTAATTTATCTAGAAATTCAAAGAACGGAGATTGGGAAAATATTTATTATGGTCCTTCGAACCAGATATCAACCAAATAAGTTCTTGATTTTTAAGGATTTTTTTAAATACTACAAAGGTGATAAAGAAGCTTAAGACCTGCCTAATGGTAAGCGGCTACAATAGCCTATGGATGCTTGTAATGCCATAGGTATCATTAGCGCATTGCCGACCTTGAAACCCACTACATCAAGGAGCTATGGAAACCCTACTCACCGCGGGAACACAACACAAGTTTATTTAGCTGCGATCTTATGTAGGGTGGAGGTGTTCCACTAGTCATGCTGCTCTAAGTAGAGAAAAATCTCCAACTGTAAGATAGGTAGGCCCTCTATTGGGGTGTGTTCAATGAAAAAAATACATACGTTACAAAATAAGCTGATTTGATTGGAAAATCGCAATTGCCAACCATTTTGGCACCGCTTTTTCTCCAACCCCGTTTATTCTACCTGCTTCTTACCTCGTGTGCGCACATTTGTGAAAAGCGTTGCCAGAAAAAAATCACAGGAAAGTTTGAAAACTGTGACTTTGGCGATATACAGGTGTGCTGACTTTGTTCTCAATAAAATTGATAATTGTGATCTATCTATCAGGTGGTGTGCGCGTTGGAGTTAAAGTTTTTAGTTGAAGTAGTTTTAGTCATTTTGTGTCTAGTAGTCGTAAATACAGGAATTGTCGTGAGTTCGAATTCTTGCAATGAGCCTAAGCTTTCGGTGAAGGAAAACATCGTGATGAAACCATAGCACGGTGGTGGGGCTTTTTCTAAAGACCACCTGGCTAGCTACCACAATACGAAAATCTCGCTGTTGTTGACGCGCTCGGCTAAATAGCATAGTAGCCGCAATAACAATTGGTTTATCTGATGGATTAATTAATAATAGATTTTTCCATAAATAGACTAATAAAATATATGAAAAATCTAAGCAAATCGGGTTATTAGTCACGTAACTCGAGCTCAAACACTCAGAAAAAGTAACTAAAGTGTATGTATCTAAATTAATGTTATATTTTTGCTACAAATATTTTCAACGCCTAGACGCAAAAAATTAGAATAGATACCCACAAGTCAACGAGAAGTATGAAGATGAATTTTAATTCAATAAAAACCTAATATTCTCCGTTTTATGCTAAAACTTTGTTCGTGAAGGTGAAGTTAGCATTTATTTCATTTTGTACAAGTCTTTTTTATGATTATATAAAAGGTGAACCTTGAAAGTAAGTTCTAGAAAAGCTGATATTAAAAATATCTTTTTTTAGTACTTCGCTGACAGTTCATCTCATGAAAAAAGTAAGTAACTTTGCAGCAGTTATTTTTATATTACTTAGCATAACTTAAAGTGTATAGATCTGTTTTGCTGAAGTTATATATAAAAAAGAAGAAACTTATTAATAAGTCTAGATAGACACGAAAGCTTCTAATGATTATATTATACTGGTTAATCCAGTGACTTTCCGATAGTTTATTGACTTTAGGAGACAGTGTATTGACTTCGTCTCAAGTAGCTACGACAAAGATAAGCGCCTACGACTGAGGCAGTTGCAAGACGACCGTAGTGCGGTGCGGACGTACACTGGTGAGCTGTTGGTGAAATCACAACGGTAATGAAGAAGTTTTCATTTCAAAAAACGTCCCTTACCTTTTAATACCGATAATTAATAGTACCGATTTAATAGTATGGTTTCCGAGATATTGAGCAACTGTATACACGTTCTTTTTGCATCATAAAGCTAAAAGTAAATATATAAGCGTCTTTGTAATTTTATACACCTGAATAAATCGAAATACTAAGGTAAATATTACAAAGCGAGACTTTTGTGTTCGTTAGTGTCAAAGAAAGGACAAAGAGGCGGCAGGATACATCTTGTGATGAGATAAAATGAATCGACCCCGATACGCTGTAGTTACGTTTATTGATTTACATTAGTTTGTAATATATTTATCCCACCTGGAAATGGTATTACATTTGTTCCTAAACTATTAAACGATCCTCCTTTTCTTCGTAAGTTTTGCTTATAAATACCATATATCATTACAAATATTAGGTACTAGTGACCCGCCGCAGCTTCCCACAGGTGTAAACCTTATGAGATACACATATGCCATTGCAGCCTTTTTTCCCAGGCATTTTGAAGAACTACGATTCTTTAGTAGAAAATTTTGATGTATCTTTTTAGATTTAGCCAACACAAGACATGTAGGCAGCCAAAAATAACATGATTACAAAACATTGGATCTTCTGTACTAAGTATAGGAAAACTTAATTTGAATGTATTATATAAACAAACCTTCCGTAAAAGGTTCTCTAAATGACAGTGAAAACCATATAAATATTAATTGCATGGTTTAGAAGAAGTAAGCGAATAAATAGACGGACGCGGACAGCGACTTTCTTTTATACTATGTATTGATAAAGCTCAAAAGTTTGGTAGTTTAAAAGTGCTTATCTCTGGAACTGTCAGTCAGACTTGAAGAATTTGCTTTTGTATTTTATAAACTATTTATTTTAAAATCTAAGTGCTTTTTTATATTTTCAAAATAACAGCTTTTTACTAAATGCATATGAAAGTAAATACTTTAGCTATATGTTAGTGTATGGTCGTCGCGATTCAAGCGGGCAGCAAATTGATATAAAAAAAAAAAAAATTTAAAGCAGGTATAGAACGCACGTACACGTATAATATGCAATTACACACCGCTGCGGACAAACTGAGAGGCATGACTATAAAAAATTTCTGCCCCAGTAAGCATTAACGTTAGGGGCAGGTGCTTGAAACTGTTGGTCGGTATTGATTCATTTGATCCGCCGATGGCTCTCGATTGGAGACGTACTTATTCCGAGAGATCGAGAGGTCGGAACACGTAAAGATATCTTTGAAGACTTGTTTTATTATGTCATGTTTTTCTTTACTTTTTTATGAGTCAGTCCATACGAATATTAGTTTTCATAGAAGGGTCATTCGTGATAGTAGTTGATCAGATGGCCAGATATAAATTAGCTCGCAAACAGATGAACCAATTTTGATTCATTTTTGTTTGAAAGGTTTCTTAATCGAATGTTTTTAGTTCCTAATGATGCTGCAGCAAAAGGCCAAGATTGCGTTGTTCTTCTTATATCATTTAAGTAACAGCATACCAAACTTTGACTCGATCAGACCGGTAAAAGATGCCCAAAATCAAATTAAAATCTTTTTTATTAAATTTTGGTCCTAAGAAGGCACTTATGAATGTCAAAACACTACCACCGGTTCGGAAAACATCCCAGTCATCGCATCGAGAAGAACCGGCAAGAAACTTGATCGGGTTTATCAATATCTTATTTTCCTTTTTTAATTAGTTTTTACAGTATTAAATGATATACAGTTATTATCATTTTCAGTAGATGTACAGAGAGGAAATTACAATTCAGGCATCACCATCATTCACGTAATCAGCAACCCTATAATAATACCCTTTGACAATAAACCTTGCTTAACATGATTCTTGAACTTATTATCCGGCAAATCGGTAATGTGCTTCGGAATATAGAACCTAATACAATTATATAAAAAACTTTTATTTGTTTTAGTAAGTCTAAAAGATGGAACAACTATTTTATATTTATTTTTAGTATTGAAATTGTGCGTGTTAGTTAGCAGTTCAAAATTATCTTTTTTTTTCGAACATACATTATATTTTCCAACTTTCTCCTTTCTCAAATCCATTCATCAACTAGATAACAGTTATAATCTTCAAAAGGCTAAACAGATTTTCTTGAATCATAGCCACTGAAGCTAACATTCTTTTATTCTGTTTCAGACGTAAGTGGCTAAGAAATTATTTTTAATTATTTATGACTAACGATGCGATAAACTCATACCTAACGTTTTTGTTAGTTATCCAGATTGCACTTGGCTGGGCAATTTGTCTCTCTATTCAATATTATACGACTCAAAAACAATATAACTAATACTTACGATTTCTGGCTAATTTAATATGAGTATTTTCATGGCATATCCCCTAATCCATTTGCGATACATATATTTTTATCAAGCTTACTGTTAAATTTGTATTATTTTTAAATAGATAATATCAATTTAGTTCAATATCCATTGAACATTGCAATGGATTAAACCTTATTTATATTCTCGGCTCATCAAAAAAAAGGAAGAAAAAGGAAGTGTGTGTGTCATTGATTGACAAATTATCATTAAAACATTAAACCAAAACAATATAAATATTACTTGTACATCTAATAGTCTGTGATAAATATCCTTAAACATAATGTTAGGGGTATTTAAATAAATATATATCTAATTATGTAATGTAGATGTTTATTCACAAATATTAATGATATGTATTGAGTTTCGATGTTACTAATATTGTTGGACTGTTAAAAGTTGTTGTTTTGGTTTTAATATAATTATGATATATAATTATTATCGATTGAATAAAATTAGAAATAGCGTGATAATGAATAAATCGTAGTTTTTACAATTTCCAAATATTTAAGATGTATATCTTTTTATATTTCTAAAATATCTGCTTCCGGTTTGTATTTCGATGCACTTCCGCCGCAACGTAAGGGAACAATCAACAATGATGATCGATGGAGGAACAAGCCACGACCGGGAAAAAGGGCACACGTTAAGTAATTCAGGCAACGACTCAAATGTAAAAGTAAATATCTGAACAGTGTTGTAAAAGAATGTGATAATAAAAATTGAAATCTTTAGAAGCTTTTGAATTTTGGCTGTCGCCAATAATAAATGAACCTGTGCCGGCCGGTTTCGGAACGCTAGTATTCGCGAGTGCTGTGAAAACAAAAAACCATAAGAATATGAACCGTGCCGGTGTGAAGAGCATTGATAAAACACCGGTGGGTTCACCACCATCCACCGTTCTTTCAAAATCCAATTACACTATTCTTCATCTTCCTAAAATATACAGTGCACTTTCATCAAACAAAAACAATACCACTTACTCTTATCAATGTTTGGTAACTTTAATGAAATCTACCGATATTAGATCTAGGAAGACAAGGTTGATAAGTACTTACGAGTAAATGGGTGATTCATGTCCCTGCTTGTACCAGATAACAAGGCCCATAGTGTCGTCGGGCAGGGTAGGTGTCACGTCACAGGGTAGCTCCACCCCGCCACCTGTCGGCGCGTGCAACGATTCTATCGCCGCTGTAACAAAAATACAACGAATTACTTATTGGTAGTGTTGGGAGAGTTAGTGGTACGATGATTGAATCAAATAAGCTAAAACACTGTGTGAATAAAACTGACTTTATATTTAAAAATGACTTAAATCAAGATTAAATTGTATAATTTAGAGCTTAATAAAAACGTTTGTCATTAAAAAACAATCTGTATCTCAGCAATCGACAAAGCATCCAATAATTAACACCATACCAATAATTCTCTGTTGGTGTTCCCAACAGGTAGGAAGCAATCATATAGTGAACATTGTTACCGGCATGCATCTTACCGAATGCAAAATTTGAAATGAATCAAAAAGTTATGTGTACTTATTTTATTTTAATATATTAAGAAAACTTACAGCTAAGTAATTATTTAAGTTAGATGTAAAAATTAAGGAAGGCCATTTACAAGTTCTCACTTACATGTATATGAATAAAAACTAAAGAATGAAGTAGACGGAAGAACACAGAAATATTAGCAAAGGAAATTAGAATTTTGAAGAGCTTTCAACTTCTGCACAGATGTATCAAATAAATCAACGTTTGAATCATTAACCAATTTATTCGTACTGCTGCTCACTCGAATCAAATAAGAATTTTGTCTGTAATAAGACCTACCAATAGGATTATAAAATATGTTAGGGCTTCTAAAAGACGCTGCTGGTACGCGTAGGTTAGTTTTGCTTATGTAGATTCTTACGTAAGAACCTATATACTTCTTAAGAGCAAATAAAGATAACTCCATAAATATCCCTTGTGCCAACAACATGATGACATTGGCTATCAGTAAAAAGAATTTAAAACCATTTTACTAACTTTTGTTTATTGATTAAAAAGAAATCAATCAATCTTTAATTTAACTAAAATTATGTATATTTATACATCCTTCATTTCGAAATTGATTATCCGATATAATACAATTAAATTAAATCTAGATTTTGATCAAGTCTAGAAAGGGAACTGTCTATTGAATATAATTTTAAATTACAAATAGTTTCTTAAAAATAAATTTTCAAGTTTATAAATATATATAAATATGTTGTAGTCGCATTTCAAGTTTTAATTTATTTATAATAAAATTAGAACACGAACAAGATTTACATTCTGACAAACTATAAGATTACGGATAAAAAAAAAAACTAAACAAATGCAATCTTAATTATAGAAGTTTATGACATTATTACACACAATGAGGAGTTAGACTAATAGATTTAATTTTTTCAAGGGTATTCGCGAAGATGTCTGGATCTGACTTTTTAGACTCAGCATTATAACGTGATATAATTATATTAAACGAAGAGAATGACGTGTTTGGTTATTATAAGTTTCGATTCGCCTGCATACTCCAGTTAAGGTAGAAGTTGTATTGCTAGGTAATTGATATATTTCACACGTTAAATATTACCTACGTTATTTTATTGCCGTTCGGAAAGTGATCATGGAAGCATTGACATGAAGATCGCTCACTGCCGACTGTAAAAACAGTACGATGTACTATGAACGCAGAGAATAAATTGTCAAGTAATTTCGACAAATTGATCAAGAAAGAATTTCACAATTTATCTTTGCATAACAACCTTAAGTAGGATTACCAGGTGTAAAATTTTTCCAGGATGTTATTTTTACAGGCAAAAAGACCAACTATATAAAAAAATCCCTGAATATTCTGCCTTACTTTGTTTTTATACTGTAGTGTATATGGAAAAAAATGCATTTCTAATCCACCTGCTATTTGGTATTTACTACAGCCTTTAGGTATCTAAGCCAATTTCAAACAGCATTGCAGACCTTTATCAGCTCAGTCAGTCTAAGTCACTCATGAGAACCAAGTTAGACCACCACACGTATCTTCAAACTCATGATAGATTTACGACTTTTCCCTTTACTTTCACAACTGTTACATAGATGTCTGTTACTTAGGTGATTACAACTTTCATTGACTACTTTTTATTATTGTTACGATCTGTTTAAAAATGCACTATTTTCGAACAGTACAAAAATAACTGGAAAGTTCTAGAATTCACTACTAACATCGATAGATTCGTATAAAATGTAAGGTTTATTGTTCACGCGGAACATACACACATTAAAATCTTAGAATTAGTAAACAAATTAAGAGTCACTAAAAATAGTTTGCCTAGAAATTTCTAACTTTACTTTAAATTATATGTTATAAATCAAGCAGGATTACTCTCGAAATTTCGACCCCTCGATTTTATGGGATATATAAGCAAACCGAATTTCGACCAAGGATATTTAGAACAACTTACAAAATAGAAGAACAGACAAACAGAATAACTCCACAGTTTTTCTCTGGAATATAACTGTAACTGGGAACACCTGAAAAGTGAGTTAGTTCTACGTTTGTCTTTTTGATACAAATCAATTATTTTACTACAAACGGCATGTCACCCACGAGTGTAAGAAAATAAACAGTACACACTATCATATAAACTTGAACTTTAAACGTAAAAGGTTACACACAAATTACACCGTCCGTAAATATGAATGGGTTTTCAAACCAAACCTAACAACACCACTTCCAGCAAACCTTTTCAATAACAACCGTTGAAATAATATCCCAGATGCCGGGCGTATAATTTCAACACAATATTTCATAGCGATTTTTCCTTCTCTGTTATATTTAAGGCACTTCTTCGCTTTGAGCAACTTATTAAGGTAATGTCTTTTTGATTGTACGGTGTTATTTTTTGCGACGTAAAAAGGTAGGTAGCGCAACAGAAGAAAAGCTATTTATAAATTACTAGCGGTCGCCCTAAGCTCTAAATTCAACCAGCGACTTTTTGATCATAGATTATTTTCTGTTTGACATTTGCAGTATTCATGAACATAAACAATGAGTATTATCTACATCACTTGCTGTTACTTTTCAAAAAGTGACAATGTGAATATTTTGGGGGGTCTAAGTTCAATGGCATTTTTCGGGTTAGGATTCGCAGTATTAATTTATTTAATTTAATGTATTAGTAACAGATATTATAGATAAATTTTAGCTTTCTGCACTCATTCTCCATATAAATTTTAACCATGCCAAATCTCAGTTTTCCGTGCACGGAATATGCTTAAAAAGGGGGTAGAAAGTTTTTGCTTCACGTATTAATATAATGATAATACAGATATATATATATATATATTATTGCAGTTGGTGAAATATATTGGTAAGTGTTTAGTGATAGTTTTATTTATTTATTTCAGGAAAAAGTCAATGGATGTAATGTTACACAGTAAAATCTAACAAGGTAAAGTAACCCCCCACACAAATAACCTATTTATTGAGATTATGCTAATGAGCTCAAACACTTTAAGTCTGCTGTAAGTTGGTGAAGAGTCGAGTATCCTCCGGATTCCAGATAATTAATCAGGTAAAGGTTACCATACTTTGGCAATATCATTAAGGTAATGGATATCAAATTTCGAACCGATCCATAGAAGTTTTTCACATCCCTTCATAAACTAGAAAAGAGCTGATGATCTGCAAACGGCTGAAAATATTTTTCTGAATCATAACTAAATAACACTAGATCAAGAATGCTTTTAAAGAAATAAAAACTGAATCCAATTTGGTTACAGATAAATATATCCTTTTGTAACGGTCCTCTTTTTGCGACGGCAGTTAAACAAGAGGATACAACAAGAAAATCTTCAGAATAGTCTTCGTGATAAACACAGTAGAATAACTTCAGTTAGGCAACTCTGAGCATACATATAAACATATGAGGAAGTTTTATTATCAACTTAAAGACGGCAATCAGGTAAACTAAATTCTAAGAATTGTTCTACCATGTGCATCATGGTTGGTTGCAAATTTTATAAGTTATACGATACCTCTTTAGGCGTTTTATGAAAAATGATAAGAGTAAATTTTACGATGCATATTGTAAAAAAAATTCTACACTACGAAGTTGCTTGCTAAACCTCTTGTTTTATTGTGGTGAAGATAGTCACAAAAATTAAAATCAATTAAGATGGATGCTCTTTCGTTGACTATGTAGTCCATATTTGCAATGCTAGATGTCAATACAATATTTTTTTAGCAGTTAAAGTTTTTTAAGAAGCGGAGGCAGATGCGCCATATTATAGACTGACGATTTAGTGAAGGTCGTGGGAAGATGTATGGACAACATGGATTATTTTGTCAGTTTATAATTTACTAACTGCTTACTCATCCGCTGTGGCTTAATTAACTTTAGTAAAAGTATGGCTATACAAAGAAGTGTAATGTCTATGTTCTAACAGGCATAACTACGTTCATGCATCCAACATTTTTCTTCAGCATTATTTCCAGTCTTGTCATTGAAAATTGAACAGATGAAAGCAGTAATGACTTTATAACGACGAGTAATATTATCGTCAGTGATCTAACCACATACCCTGAAGCGTTGGCCGCTGATGCAATAACAACGGACTAGCGCCAATTTGCATCTGAATTGCGTGGTGCCATCGAAAGCTCTGAGAGACTATCAGGCTTCCATTGATTTTAGATTTATGTATGCTAATCAATGGCTCAGTATTCTTATTTCGTTTTTTAAAAGGATGACTTGGCTAAGAATTAACTCATTCATAACTTAGTTTGCATGATGGTATGGCATTTCTAATGCATGCTTGGCTCCTACCATCCTCAAGTTGAAAATCTGTCATCAAACAGTGTGTTCTGGCGGATGCAATTGTGAGCCAGTTTCGAGTAGGCTTAGCGCGCTACCATCTTGAGACAAATCGGTACTTAATATCTGGTAAGATTATGAACAAAATGCTAAAATCTATAAAAAAAAATTTCTAAAAAATGTCTTTGACATGAGTACATGTATCGAAGAAATTATAAGCTAAGGGATAGACAATTTTTTCACTGGTTTAGGCAAACGTATGTAGACTACCTCCTTGCAAAATTTCAAGGATTGACAGGCACTGGAAGAGGACCGAATTCTGAGTCCTGTGACGAAACTTCGAGGAGGTTTCCATTTAGCGGTGAACTTATACATGCTGATGATGAAAAATGTATTCTCCAATAATGAAGCTATTAAAAATATATATCACACTAATGTATACTAATTATCAATTGGCTTTGATTATGTTATTTGAAGTGAAGCAAGTGAACCGTGAATATTTATGCCTTCGTCTGTTCGAGCATCGTATTTTGGTGTTTACTAACCTGTGCCTAATAATGACGATTTGGTTTCACAACGTTTAGAATTGTTATTGTTATATTTATGATAATACGTCACGGTTGCTGATTCAGGTCGACCGGGAATGGTTTAACGATTATAGCTTCGATTACAACATCGTGATTTGGTTTTTACTTATACGTATTAAAAACAAACGCGTCAATGGATTTTCTGTTCTTCCAAGCTTAGCGTTAAACAACAATCTCATCTGATTGTTAGTGAAGATGTAGTGAAAGAGGGTGTCACGTTAAGTTTATAAATGAAGTTAGAAGCTAAATGTACTGGGTGAAGTGTTATTCTGGTCCCTAATTGGATTTTTTTTCTTCTTTATATTTACTACAAGAATAAATATAGGTGAAAAAGGAGATTTTGGTGCATCCGTATATCGAAAGAAATATTACACGTAGAATATTCGTTGCGGCCAGAGAACTTCATAGAAATGACGATAAAATATTACACATTTTTATAGAATGTGTAAAGAATCTTATTTATTTGTTACAGTTGTTAAACTCCCAAAATTCATAAAATAAAGTACAAACCTTGTTCTTGTAGTAAAAATATCCCAACAAAAACATAAATGTGAAAATGGCGCCAAGTTCGGTAGATATGGCGTTCCGGGTGGTCGTTGTTGTCACCGATAAAAGAGCTGAGATCAA
The DNA here is from genome assembly GCA_033032175.1 of Saturnia japonica. NCBI lineage: Eukaryota > Metazoa > Arthropoda > Insecta > Lepidoptera > Saturniidae > Saturnia > Saturnia japonica. The sequence continues at coordinate 4,205,655 of CM065330.1, forward strand.
ACGGGTACCAAGTTTCATAGCTGTTCTTTTGATTATAGCTATAGGAAATGTTCGATCCTCAAATCATTTTCAAAACAATTTGTTACTTTCTTTGTGGTATGGGATTTCTAACTTGGTAAGTCTTAATTGTCAATAAATTACGATTAATAATTTTAGCTCTATAGAAGGAGATATTAACATAAATATTTATTGACGTTATTTTTATATTAATACGTAAAGCAAAAGCTTTCGATACCGTTTTAAGCGTATTCCGTGCACGGAAGACTGTGAAATTTCGCATGGTTAAAGTTTATATGGAGAAGGAGTGCAGAAAGCTAAAATTTATCTATATCTGTTACTAATATATTAAATTAATACTGCGAATCCTAACTCGACCAGTGCCATTGAACTTAGACCCCAAAATATTAACATTTTCACTCAACGAAAAGTGACAGCAAGTGATGTAGATAATACTCATTGTTTAGGTTCATGAATACTGTAAATGTCAAACAGAACATAGTCTATGATCAAAAACTCGCTGGTCGAATTTCGACCTTAGGGCGATCGCTAGTATTTATAGACAGTTAAAATTTGCCAAGTAACAAGTGTGTTGGTCGAATAGTTTATGGCTTATGGTGTCAAAAGTATCTCGAAATGGTTCGTGTAAATATACACACTGGCCGGTGTCGCCCGTTCTCAACTTGGCTGATACACTGCCCTGTGTCTAGAAAGAAGCCGGTCTACATCGCTAGAGTCACTAATCATCGAATGAACGAATACAGTCGTACTTGGGTAGAGCTATATGCGGAAACCGCACTACGTAGGGTAAGTAGCATACCAATAGGCGACCATAGTTCGCGTCCCAGTCGCGTAGCTAGTGAATAGCTTCGTGGGAAAAATACCTAATACTGTCTGTCTGCCTCGAAACAGTGCCATACCCGCGCGACTTGACATTATGCTTAAAAATGTAAAATTAATTATATAGCTTTATTAATAAAAATACAAACCTAAAAAAATTGTTTATTTATTTTATTTTCCCTTGGGAGAATTTAGATTTTTGTTTACGAGGCAGGTGATTGGAATCGCTAATCAGAAAACGTGAGGCCTCGTTCAATAAATATCCACAGTTGAGTCCTATTCATAATTAGGTTATCTCGTGATTGCCTCTAAAAAATTTTATGTGTGGAATTTATGGTTTTAAATTCTATAGGTGCTGAAGAAATTTCACAACTGAAATTAATAAAATCAAAACGCATAAAAAAGCTGGCCGACTCGCGACCACTACCGGTACCCAAAAGAAAATCACAGTGAAGATGTTTATTTTATTACTATGTGTATTGTGGTCGCGATTCTAACCAACCGCTTTTAATCTAACATTGTTTTAACATGAAACTTTGAAATGATTCAATCTATAATATTAAAAAAAAAAAACAAACTCCAGACCGCCAACGTTGGTTAAAACTTCACTACGTCAACATTGGGTCCAACAATCGGTCTGGCCTGCTTTAATTTTATTTACCAAACGATGACGTCACACGTATCTAGGGAACGAAATATTTTTTTTAATTTGTCTACTCCCTGGTTTTCAAGTCACTTCTTAGATTGTGTAATTGAATAGTTTTTGTTTTAATAAATTTATATGATTATCGCAGCCTTTATCATGGGTTGTCAGTAGTCAACCGGCTTTCCAAACTAAAACATGAGGAGAGGTTTTGAATTGTGTTCTAAAGATTCTACTTCGATAAATTCAATTTGGTTAGCCGTAAGTAACATAGTATCCCAACGGTTCGGTAACTCACGCTTACACAAATTAATAGAGATGTCCTAAATTGAATTAATAATACGTGATATATGTATTTGAAATCAAATATGTATCCATATAATTTTATTACGTTTAACTAATATTATAGGCGTGATTAACGCCACATTTAATTGATTTATTTCTTTCTTATTGGAGCTCTTATTTTTTTCTTCTTTCTTTATTTACCACTAGAGCCTCGCTCGCGGCTTGTTCGAGACATAGATAAGTTATTTTCCATTACATGTTTTTAAGGTCCATTTTTTTCGGAATACCACCGAACCAAACCTTAGACGTTTATAGACTATCGTAATTTTTTTTTTGGTATTAACTTTGGCTAATAGAATTTAAAAAATGAAAAAAAAACTGAATTAAAAAAAACCATGAAACACGTCTTCTTTTACTTTTTTTACCAGAATTGCTAAATACCAATTTTCATAGATATATCTTCAAAATGGCGGATATTCATAATCTTTCAGCAGCTTAGGGGTTGAATTTTCGAAAATCCTTTTTTACAGTGTAAAAGGAACCTACATGCAAATCGTCAAGGTCCTAGCTACAGTAGGTACTTTGGCTTGTGCCTTGATATATCAGTCAGTTAGTTAGTTTTGCTTTTATATATTTAAAATAATAAAAAAATATAAATAGATATCATCTAATTTTTACATTTGTCTAATTACAAGATCTGCCACAATGTATGGATCTCAGTGATAGGAAACTAATAAGACGGTGTGTGGTATGCCGTGCATGCGATGTGAAGGTATGAATGTCATATAACTAGAAGAGTGTTAAGTATTGATGGTGGACGAATAATAGGGACAGAGAAAGAACGAAGAAGGTATCGATGGATTGTTTAGAGAGTGATATAGGTGAGTATTGAAGTAACAGTTGATAGAGGAAAGCAAAAGAGGGAGACATGTCTTAACTATGTTACATAGTGTGCCGTAAGGAAAAAATGATAACATGTACTAATTCTTGAGTATGGGAAATCCTTAAAATAGCGGATGAATAGATTGTGAATAAATATATGAACGAATTACATTAAAAAAGTAAAAAAATAACTTAAAGTTAGATAATATTTTTAAATGATAATTATACATAGGTACTATATACTAGTCATAGACTTTGATCGGAAAATTATATTTATACATCGTGTCTTTATAATATGCAAAAAAATATTGCAGTTTGAATTAAACCTTAATTTGTACAGTCAAGCACGAAATTTGTAGTTTATGTTTTATTATTGTTAATAATATTTACCATACTAAAACTAATTTATAAATGTAGTAACTGCACCCGCGGTTTCACTCGCGTATCAATTAAAAAAATCACTGACTGATAATTTATAATACTTCAATATTGACAGTATTTTTAGTAACATTTTCTTGTGGTATTAAAATGTATTGGTTTTCATCGCACTTTCTTAATGATGATGTAACTTTTGTTCGTATGGCATATTAATATATGCTTTGCCTGATTGTGGTTTATATATAAAAGAAAGGCATATGGTATTAAGGACTTTTTTTAGATGTCCTAAGGACCAATACTTTTGTAAAACATTGTATTGTTTACGCATCATCATTACAGCAGTGCACACGTATAAAGAATTTAGTGAGCGCTTTGTCTTCTGACTTACTTAACAAAAATCAATATTTAAGGCTAGCTGAGATGTATAGTTTAATTCTATATAGCCTATATTCCTCATGAATCTGGTTATCATATACAAAAATATTTTTTTTAAATCCAACAGGTAGTTCCAGAGATTAGCGTGTTTAAACAAACAAACAAAAATCTCTTCCGTTTTATTATAATAATAATATTATAAGTGTTAATGAGACAATTATAGGTAGAATGATCTGAGTGGTAATTATATAATAACATTATATAAAAACATGGTGGTACAAAATTACGCTCAACAAACAAACATTCATTCGGTCACGCAGAGAAACTCCGAGCATAAAAGCCCCCTCTTCATTGACCTTTGAGTGACTTTAAGCTTTCTTATGAGGCACATAGTTAGAAAACGTCTCAGCACCTCAATGACGTTTTATATATAGACGCGTTATACTCTCATTAAACGAAATTTGAAAATGGTACAAATTTACTTATCAGAATGTTGAAAAAAAAAGAGATAGGAAATCACAGTGTAAGGCAAAAACTCTGTTGTCAAAAAAGGACAAAGTTTCTTCTCGATAATTAAGTCGAAAGTGAACTGAAGGCAATTACCCACCATTCACGATTGCACGTAAAGAGCGACAACGTCGTATCTACTTAAAAAATATCATTGGAATGTAATCACATAACATAACACGCAAGTTGTAAACATGCTTATACAATAATAGAAGTAATTTATTATAATGCAAACAGAAAAAAAATACATTACACGTTTCGCCTTGTTAAAAATTCCGAGCGCGATGTTACGTACATATATAAATAATGGGTGGCCGCGTGTCCGAGATACGGCGATAACAATGGATTTATAATTTTTATATCCATTGGGACATTTCGTTTTACTGTGTTTATATTAATGTATCTATAATTTATTTACACTGGATAACTGGATAATACGTGACTACGAGAATGCCAGGCAATTGCCTGACATTAATATTGCCAAATTAGAGCGCGGGTAATGCATCTACACTTATAAAAACATCTTAGTCTATATCTCTTTATATTTTGGTGCACGGTTTTTATTGAGACCCAGATTGACTGATTTATTTTATTTTTAATTCGTTAAACAGTCAATATACATATATACGAGACACGATTTCTTATAGTGTAATAACGGAAGAATCCCACAAACGTCAATATTTCTTATATTTTTAACCCGCGACACAAGCGTACGGGCCCGCCCATGAATGGTTGATGTTGGTGGTTGCCGATCTTGATCCCTCTTCCCCGAGAGACTCTGGAGACCCTACTCAACGTAGGAACACAATACAAGGTTATTTGGCTGCGATCTTAAACCTGTTTGGCTGCCCCAAGTAGCCTATCTCTATGTACTAGATCTCGCATTTGTATTATGCATTCTTTTGTAAAAAACCCAAAAACACATGGTAAAGTAAAAGACAAGCGGACAATTGAAGTCACTACAGTCTCTGCCTATACCAAAAATAATAAAGCGTGACATTCCCAACTACAAGCACAATTCAAGATTAAACGAACTGTAACAAAAATGCGAAAATATTACATAGATGTTTTTTTCTCAATATCCGAATACAATAAAAACGTCGGGTCATTTTCAACGCTTCGCAATAATAGACCCTTACGATTATTCGCGCTGGCAAAACCATATACATTTTCGCCCTTTTTTTTTAAACACCCACGTTGAGCGAAACGGGCGCCTTTTTTTCTCAATGCTAATATATTGAACATCGCAGATATTGATTTGATAGAAAGGACAGCGAGCGTACTTGAAATAGTTGTTTTTTTAATCATTTACGTGTTTTAGCGTTAGAGCCAAAATCCTATCATACCTAACTGACTAAATGGTTCAAGAAGGTAACATGCTAATTTTAATTGAAGAACACACCTATAGGTGCTTGGCAACAAATTTTCAACATGAGAGACTTCAGAGATGTAGCCAGCCAGGCAAGCATTAGAAAAAGCTTTACCACCTTGAAATGGTTTAATCACAATGTTTTTTCCTTATGCTCTGGCTCATTGCAGAGATTCGAACTCACGTTAATCGACGCGACGTTAATCAATATTTGCTTCAACGTTTTCAACGTCATTTATGATAGTAAGGGTCAGTCCTAGTTTAGATACAATCTTTAAGTTGGAATATGTCATACCAGATTTATTCTGGCAAATTGTCCATAAATTTCAATGATATCTTTGTAGTCCATAAACTTATAAAAATCAATTTTTACTGAACTACTGAACGATATTGGAAGGCGCATAATCCGATTTGCATTTTAAAAGCTACGTCAAAATAAATTAAAAAAACTTTTTTTTATTATAAAAAATTATTTTTCTCTAAACCACTTTCTCTGAATTGAGAAATTGAATGTGCTCCGATACTCAATCGGTAGAAAATCACATTAAAAATAATTTTATTATAAGAATCCGTTGATGCGTTCAAGTTATCGCTTGAATACCATGAATAAATTATTCGCTTTTAAAATATACACTAAATAAGCGACGGTAAAGTTTCCTACAATGCAACGCACACATTGCAATCTTTATCTAATAATAATGATGACCAATTATTTTATCTAAAATAATAAATCGGTAGTCCTGTCTGTATATGTACTTTTTTCCAAATTACCCAATAAGATGTATAATGAACACTGATCATGAATATTTTTTTGTCTGTCTGTTTATACATATGGCCAGATTTCACTTAAAAACGGCTTGACCGATCTTTATAAAATTATGTACACGAGTGGGTAATTGATCAATTACAGGCTATAAGAATTTTCAACAATACTTCTATAAATCGTAAAAATAACTATGTATACTATTTTTTTATTAATTCTAAACTAATTTTGATGTAATTTTGTACACGGGAAGTACATACAAATCTTTCCATTGTTGATGGGTAGTAATAATTATCGATATATAACTTTAAAATTTAAATGTCTATTTATTTACAACAGATTTTGATTAAAATTGTACACGAAAAGTACATTTCATTCCTCATTTGATATGTTATATGAATTGTAAATAATATGAGTAATAAATTAATTACGGGATGTAAATATCTATTGACTCATGACTTACGAAGCCGAATCCTAGACACTCACGGTTCGACTAGTTCACTAATTTAGAGTTGCTCAGCGTGCTATGGAAAGAGCTATGCTCGGAGTTTCTTTAAAAGATAGCTCAAAGGATTACCTCGATGAAGTGGCAGTGGGCCACCCATATATGCCTAAGAACTGATAACCGCTCGGGAAGACGAGTTCTGGAGTGGAGACCGCGTTTACGTAAACCTGTAAGACGGAGCGACGATCTGCGTGGTGTTGCTGGAATCGACTGGATGCGAAGAACCTAAGATCGGGCCCAGTGGCGATCCTTGGAGGAGGTCTATGTCCAGGAGTTGTCATATACAGGCTGATAGCGATGAAGCAACAAATGTGTAATAATAAACGCATATGGAGCCGCGCTTCATTACGTAGAAATTATTTTCGTGTCATAAGTTTATGTTTACTCATATTATTGACAATTTATATAGTTAATCAATTTTGCAATAACGTAATTATGCTTCACGTGTGCAAAATTTCATCAAAATCCGTTGAGAATTATACAAATTATTATTTTTTTTAATTGTAAATTTCCATTATATTATTATTGATCATTTGAGTAATGGCATGAGCCTTTCGTGTAAAACGTTTCATAAATTATGATGTGTGGTTTTATGAAACTACGGTAAAAGTGAAACTTTTTTTCACATTATAAGACAATTAACTAAGAAATTTTGGAATAATATTCCATTAATTATTGGCCAAGGCTGCTCTGGCGAGCGCCTTTCACTTTATCCCTACTCCGCGGCCGACCGTCACGCGACATGCAACACACAGACCAAAAAGTTTGAGACGATCTAATAAAAGTTTCACTTTAAAGGCAGTCAAGCCGATAATCGCCGTAGTTTTTGGATTATACCTACTGTGCTTACTTTCACGCAAAGAGTCGTCATTTTGCAGTGCTACAATAAAAACAATCCGTCTCGGTGCCACAGAGAAAAACTTCTGGACGGAGAATTCACCCGATCTAACATATGTCCATATGGATTAAGGAGTCACTCCAGATTTTAAAAGGAAACTCGCACCCATATTTCGTAGCGAAATAGAAAAAAATTTGTAGAACAATTTCTGGAATTTGTAGTAAAATGTATCAAAAGTTATACGATTCTGAAATTTTTGTATCCTTTAGTAGTAATTGTGTATGGTACCTACATAAAATTTCGGTTAGGTACTGCTGAAATTCTAGAAAATACAATACTTTTAGTCTGTCTACTCAATCTATATACAAGATCATGAATTTTTTGAAGGTTATCGGTCAGTTAATATTTTCGACTTAATGATCGTTTAGTAGTATGTAGTTTTATACGAATATGTAACGTAGGAAAAACGTGGTAAGACTAAGTGAATTTAGTAAATAAACGTATTTTATTTGGCTCCTCAATGAAATCATCAATAACATTCTAAATAAAGTTCCGACTAAAGCGATGTCGATAACGAATAGGAATATTTAATAAAAAAAGTTACCAATAATTTCAATCATATTTGAAATTAATGCCAAAGAAATACATTCATCAGAAAAATTACCTACACTTAAAAACCTTTTTTAAGCATATACCATAATTACCATATGACCATAATTATTATGAGTAAAAATAAAAATGGTTACATTATTATATTATACAGTACTTAAGATTCCATATTCCTTAATAGGGTTAGCATAAGAATACATAAAATTCTTAATATCTTAATTCAAATCCAGAAATAATATAATTAAGTTTATCTCTTCCATAATGAACTAATTCCATTTGAAGCGTTGTAAAATGATTATTTTGTGCATATGTAGGCCTTGTTCAAGAATTAAGCTTTCGTAAAGGAATTCCTTTGTAGTACAGTTTTACGATCGACGGGTCTATTGACTAGTGATGGGTCACTTTATTGAAATATCGATAATACAGTTTATAATATCATAACGTTCAAAAATTAGTCCTATAAAATATTTATTTTCATATATTAATTATCGCCATTAATGATAAAAATAATTATGAAGAGAAAAAGTGATAAATCACATACCATGCGTTACTTATTTATAAAATTATTTTAAAATTTATTGCACACCTACAGATTATCGTTTTGATGAAAACAAATATTATGTATTTTAATCAAATTCAAGTTTATGGCATCGTAAAACTATTTTCAATCAATTTAAAAAAAAAGTAAAATGAATTCAATTTATTAACATTGATAAACTACATCATGTCGCACTACCATCACAAGATGTGCTCGCAACTCTCAATTTTACTCCTTACTAAACACGCCGAAATATCTTCAAAAAGGTTAAAATAAAATATTACAACACTGTCAATTATACTTAGTTTTGTAAGTAGCTACTATTAAAAAAGTTATTTTATAGGAAATGCATCAGTTGTTAACATTATTATTAATCTATAGCATATAACATACTGTTTTTTATTTTTTGTTTAAGCCGTCATGTTTCACAAATTAATAATAAAATCATCCACGCTGCAAACGCGTATTTTTTAAGTGTTGGGTGAACATGTGTGTGAGTATGAATGATTCATTTTAAAAACTTCACAAATTACATTTTAAACCGTTGATGTTATTTTAAATATTTATGAGGATGTTTGGTATTAAACAAACTATGTACGATTTCAAACTAACTACTCAAAATTACACTTATGAACGTCAAAACAATACTATCGGTTCGAAAAACATCCAAATTATCGCGTAAGAGCCGTTCACTATCATGTTCACTAATTTAAATACCGTGGGCTTTATATGCATGAAAAATTCTTGAGGAGTAAGTCCAAAAGAACGAGTATTCTTTTGTATCTATCGTAAAACATCATCGATCAATATCGATAACACTCAATCGGTGTATCAGCTCACCTCTAATCAATATAAACAGCCCACGCCAGGTGTTCTCAATCTCGGCACCAGAATCCGCTTCTAACAAAGCGGGTCGTTCATTTCATGTATAATCTAGTGATCGTTCCACGAAACTCGAGATAATCGACCACGTAAAATCTTTCGAATCATTATTTTTCTGGAATAATAACGAGGTGCTATTGACGCCTGCCGACGATGAATAAAAATAATTAAAAAAAACTGGGCCCCTAATATTCTTCTACGTCGATGTATTGCACTATATAATAATGTGTGATTATGAATTTAATTTGTTTTTGTGTATGTTTATAGGCAATGTATGGAATCCCGGCATTCTGTAGAATGTCTAACAGTACCCGGGAATGTATGAAATATATAGAATTATTACATACTTTGCCTAGGCATTCTACAGAATGCCAAATGCTATTTAGGCAAAGTATAAAAATACATCTCCGATTCGTTTTGAATATCACATGGAAGTTTTTGGCGGGATCTTAAAGTGTCATGTGATTGAGACAAACACAGACATCTATAGGATTTACCTTAGTCGAATTGGCCTGGCGGTGTGACGACCAGACTTATACGAATTGTTGTACTGAGGTATGCACGTCATTTATATCATTTCCTATGCATTCTGCAGAGGCATTCTATACATTGCCTATAACATAATATGATTAATTGACTAAACACTAGATTATTCACTTTCCATTCAAATGTGGATTGCGTTAGCTTATCGGAGTGGTTAGCATTATGGCCTTGTGGCATGGCCCGCCTGATGTTAAGTGATGATGTGGCCCGAGGTAGTAACACACTAAGTATAATGGAGAAACTGGCTCTCAAGTGCAGCTACCGGAACACCCTATTGGTGCTTGGCGACAGATTTTCAACCTGAGAGTTGTAGCTAGCCAGGCGGGCATTAAAAAATTATACCTTATTACTATGCTATGGTTTAATCAAGATATGTATTTTCCTTCACCCAAAGCTCAGAGTCATCGCCATCATTGCTTCAAACGCAGTACCTACTTTATTTTAATTTATAATAAAATTGAAGTGTCTTTTGTAATGTTAAAATAACAGTTTTTATATGCATAAGAAAAAGTATATACAATAACTTATTTTAAAAAAAATGTCTGTCTGTTCGTTCCGGCTAATCTCCGAAATGGTTTGACCGATTTTGACGAGACGTTCACTGGGAGATAGCTGATGTTATAAGGAGTAACTTAGGCTACTTTTATTTGAAAAAATAATTAGGGTTTCTGCCAAAAAAAAACAAATTAGAAATGCGGCGATTTTGGGGCGCTTAAATATGGCTTAGGCTGAGTAAACCATAACAGATCATATCTTTCAAAGAACTAAAAAAAAACTAGCCTATATGAATATCTTCTAAGGATGACCGACAATAAGCATTTTTGTCTTCAAAATAACCGGGAGCGGGGTTAGCATGATTCACGCGTGTGTTCGATCGACGGTATTCTGTAGTATACACGAGCACAGCCACGGGCACGGCTAGTTTAATAATAGAACATAACTCTAAATTTAAAATGGCCGTTTTCTACGAGAGGTTTCTTTTTAGTTTCTGGAATTTCTCTAACAAATATGTGTTCACTATGCACAAAACATCGGGAATGGTTTCATTAAGGACGGAACGGAAGGGTTCGGAATGTGACAAAGCGTAGTTCCACGGTATTTTGACATTTTTAGGTTATGTTCTCAATGATACATTTCGGTGTGAAACAGAATTCGTTACACGTGTTCGGTGGTTGAATTCTTTTGTTGAAACATTTAGAAAATCTTGTTTAAAAATATTTATGTTTATTTATACTAAAAAAGTGGCTAACAAGCATACGGCCCGGTTGATGGTAAGCGGCTATCGTAACTTATGGATGGATGAACTAGCGCATTGCTTACCTTGAACCCTACTACCCCAATAAGATCTGGAAACCCTACACACCGTAGGAACACTACATATGGTTATATAACCGCAATTGTCGTATTCGGGCTGCCAAGACCAGAGAGGAAACTCCAAAGTAGAAAATAGCAGCCTATAAATAAATATGGAGACTGAACTTAATTAATTCCAAACTAAGCAAATCTTGTATTATGTCGCTCTATAAAAGGACCACTAACTGATTGATATATCAACGTACTGCCAAAACTACCTAGGACCCATGTGACGTGCAATAACATTTTTCCCTCCTTAAACGTTACTTAACACCCAAGTTAGCCAGTCAGCATGAGAGCTATTATAACATATATTTTGTTACTAACATCAATTGGCTGTGTCAAAATATACACTGCCCTTGAAAGGTAGGAAGCTAGAGTTTTTTTTTGTAGGAACGGAACCAGAATAAAAAACATGCTAATGAGCTAGCTAATATATAAAAATCTCACACGAACTCGGTTCATCCCGACGGACATGAATGGTGGAAAGGTATCTTTTATACGTCTCGAAACGAATTGTATTGGTCCCTTGGGAACACCGTGAGACTACGCGTGAAGTCGCATGAATAACCAAATACTCGTAACTTATGTATTTAAAAAATCTTTGTTTCATTCTCAAGTGAAAACTTTAAAGTCCTATATATAATACGTAAATTATTAACTATAAAATTTAGCTCCATGATATTTTTGTTAGATAATTTAATGTAAATAATGAAGAAAAAAAGTAGGTGCGTGTACTTATGAACGCGCGTCAGGAGTTAAACGTGTTTGACGTTATCAAAATGACTTTTTACACTCATACATAAATCACTCCTTTTTCCCCACGAGGTAGGTAGAGAGCACGTCCTTCCACCTGCTACGATCCTGGCATACATCTTTCGCTTCTTCAACATTCATCAATCTTTTCATGCATGCTCGTCGGTTCAGAGTACTCTTGACCTGATCTTTCTTCAGAACGTCCCCAATTTGATCGAGGTACATTCGTCGAGTCCTTCCTCTTTCAACGTTCTCCCATTCATACTCGCCTTATAAATCTGTCTAGTCATTCTTCTTTCATTCATCCTCTCTACATGCCCAAACCATCTAAGCATCTCTTTCTCAATCTGTGTGACTATATCTTCTTTCACACCATAAAGTCCTCTTATTACACTATTTCTTATCCTGTCATTCAATTTCATTACTTAGTCTTAGCGCTCTCATTTCTACTTCATTTACTTTAAGGCTTTTTAATCTATAAGAAATATTAACAATGGATTAAAAAACGTTATAGATTTCAAAATTTGTAATTTATTTCTTGATGAAGAAATTCTTCTTCAGCTCAATAAATCAAGAGAATTGGCAAGCATCTTCATGGTGTAGACTTGTTACAATGTACGCGCACATCGTAAATAAGCACTAATTTTTTTTATAACGTAAAAAAAATGTAACTTCCATAATAAAATGGGAAAACTTAAAGTTCTTTAAGGGATTTCTTTAATTTGATATTAAGACCTAAATTTAGCCCTGACCTTCTATAAATATTTTCAAGTAAGAGTGTGAAGAAAGGTTTTAAACACTTCACAGTTTATACCCTTTACTTATTCGGCAAAAGATGTCCGACCTATATCGCGAAGTAATCCAATTTGTTACTTTTACATTTTGAACGGGAATCTGATTACTGTAACTATAAAATTTGAATCTTATCTTTAATTAGTTACTTTTTTTGTGCTTGCTTTTAGCACAAGGAGCCTATGGGAGAGTAATACAGGTAAATGCCTAAGAAAAAGGATTTCAAATTATCTATATAGGTGTTTTGATCGATTACAGCGGTATTGACATCCGTGGTATCGGGTTCGTCAACCTGGGTTTTAAATCTCACAAAATCTAAATCTAAAATATCTTTATTCAATATAGGTACTAAGAAGGCACTAATGAATGTCAAAACACTACTACAGAGACGGAAATATTCCAGTCACCGAGAAGAGCCGGTAAGAAAGTCGTTACTAATTATCTTTAAAAAAAAACTATGTAGATTTTGAACCTGAGCCAACGGTGAAGAAAATTAATCGTGATGTAACTATAATATGATGGTTAGAGTATTTTCTACGGCCACCCTTAAGTTGAAAATCTTTCTGAATAAGGTTTACTCCGGCAGCCGCAATTGAAAAACATTCCCGTATCTTAGCATGTTACCTAATGTTTATCAGGTGTGACTGATCAAAGGCTAAGCTTATAAAGTATAAAATAATAATAAGTCATGATAAAATATTAATCTGTAGGTATACACATTTTATGTAGAGGTACCAAAGTAATTTTCCTCAAAACATCCAAAGGTTTAAGAAAGTAGGTTAATTAAACGTTACGCAAAATTTTCGGTTTAATGGCATAGCTTTACATGTACAAAGATTGTTAACAACTTCATCCTATTAATGTATAACACAGGTTCTCTACAAGCTAGAATTCGCAATGAATATGTCCGCAATAGAAACGCATACAGTCTTGTTAATTTATACCGTACATGTATGCAGGCTGTTAACTTGGCTGCCAAGAACATATTACAAGCTGAATAATATGCTTCAGGAAGTGAAATTTAGGATCTTAAGGTGAATAATCCTCTTCAGTATTAAACTCCGTGTTCTATGCTTAAAATATATTAAAAGAAGTTATTTCCAGATTGTTGTGTACTAGCAGGCATATTGAAATGGCAATTATTTTAATTCCGAGTTTAGCATATTAACATCTTCGGACACACCACTATAATCAGATGAGATTATAAAATAAAAATAATTAATTTAATAAGAAAGACAACAAAAAAGGTTGTTAAAAAAACAAATAATAATAATTCCTCTATTCAGAATTCTCACACATTGTCAATTAATAGTATAATTGCACCATCTATGAGACGATCTTTTTATTTTTACGTTAAACACATCCAATAGATATCACTACATACAAGGCAAGGTGTGTGTTACTTTTAAATCTAACGTCAACCGTAGTGAGAGGTTAATCTATACTAATATAATAAAACGGAAAGCCGGATTTGAAAAAAATCATTTTTTATATGATAGCCAGATTCTCGAGGAAATAGTATAGGTTATTTAAGATTAGCCTTACAACTCTCAGATAGCCTGAAATATTGGTTTTTGTTACGTAAGTCAGAAGTTTGCATTCCGAACTACTTTAACCGTGTGCGCTGGTGTAATCGTTAATGATACGGAAATATAATGTTCTACAATAATATTAGTCATTAGTATATCTAAAAAAAATCAGCTATAGCATATGCCTATCTCTTATACATAACCCACAATAAGATATTTTGTGACAAAAGTTACTTCATCATAAAGAAAAAATTTTGCTCTTTAGAGTATGCTATTTGGACACATAGTTTAGGTGATAATGAAATATTAAAATAATTTTTACTTGCGGGAAGAACAATTATGATAGGAGTACACGGGTGCGTTGAAGGCACGGTGTTTGTCGGATAAAATGAACACGGGTGAAACCGTGGGGCACAGCTAGTTATTTATAATATAGGTCTGTAGTAAGTTTGGTGTATGTATAGTACGGCATGTGTAATAGGGATAAATAACACTCTTTATCGACACTGAATTTATTTACACACTGAATATAAACACCACGATAAAAAATAATAATAGTGTCGCTGGGCGAAGCGAGGGCGACTTCTAGCCTCGTGAACGGCGGACAGGTAATTATTAGAAAGAAGAGGGGTGCCAGTAACGTCCGTGGGATAGCGGAACGTCAACGGATCTTTTTATACCTGTTCTCGGTCTGCTCAGTGTATACAAAAATTTTAATATAAAATAACTACACCACATCTAGTGGCTACACCAGGTGGGCACATTTTAACATTATTAAATCCAGTTTCTATATGAAGTGTAGGTTTTCTTATTTTCTCAAGTTATACTCCTTTAGGTGTTTTATGAAAAAATATCGAGAGTGAATACATACTTACGATGCGCGCGCGCATATTGTAAAAAAAGGTTTACACTATGAAGTTGCTTATTAATCCTATTGTTATATTGTTGTGAAGATAGTCCCTCCCATTAGGTGCAATGAGGTCACATTGAGTAGAACTATTCATAAAAATAAGTACACGCATTTTAAGTTTTTATAGTAAAAGAGCAAAGTTACTGATGGTAAGACAGCGCAATCCAAAAACAACAACGACCATCGAAAGATCATCGGATATCCATCGACAGTCACCGCTGTATGGCCAGCCCGCGAGCCTTTCAGCAGCAAGATGTACACTGGCTGATCTAAGAATGCAACTCGCTTAAGCATTTCTCTGTGACGGTTGTTACAGCTGGTGTTTGGTTGTCGTGTCCAACCACCCAGAAATTAACCCACATTAATTAGTCTAATTTAATCTAATACGGGAATATCTGGGCCGTAATCTTATAAATTAATCCGGTAAGATTACTCTATGAAATATTTATAATTACTTTATTACAAACGTAAAATAAATTGCTACTGTTACACATTTTCGTTGGATTATAACTGTTTAGTATGCATGGAATTTACGTCACGCGCGACGCTCAAAGCGAAGCCTGAGGACAGTAGATTGAATAACCCAGTCACACTGTTTTCACTATGGCTCATCCTTCATTTTGTAATTAGCTATCAACTATTTAAAAGTTTACACAAGAAAATTAACCCATCAATAATGCTAAAGATTTCCTGGTTTTTATTTTTGAACGTGCTAGGTGGTAGAAGAATTTTGTCCGACTTGACCAGTCACAGTTGGATGCTTATGCGTGTCGTGTTCCACGATCAGCCGGTGTACTAGTGCAAGGATAGACGTACCAGATTCCTTGTACTAGTAAACATTTCATGCTCCTGTATCACGTAGGTATCAAGGAAACATTATGCTGGTACGCAATAATACCAAATTTCAATATCGAACAAGACGCAAGTATTTTTTTCATAGGTGAGCTAAAAAAAGTTATCGTAAGGACGTAAGACGGAATATGGCCCCTGACGTTTGCTGATGTTTGAAAAAAGTTTTACATGGGGCTGAAGATGGAACTAAGTTCCTGGCATTTGCTATTTGCTTAAAGGTACAACATGTTTATAAATATTGCTAGCTACTATACTATTTAACAAAAGTTAAAACGGAAAAGTTAAAAAAAAAAAACGTTTTTTCTTTAAACATAGTCTCATTTTTCTCCGTACGCTGGTTACAGTTTTTTAAACTGTTTTAGCTTGTTTTATGTCGAGGAGTCATCATAGGTAAATAAGGGCAGAATAGCATTTTTTCGGCCCAAACTGGCATAGAATACGCAATCAACATACTTTGACATAGTAGTATCGAATAATCTGTTAACCAGTGAAATATGACAAATAATATAGTATATAATATGCAAATGATATTTACCTTAATTTTCGAACAAGGACGTAAATTAATTTGTACCTCGTTAGCTCTTGAAGGTTTAATTTCCAAGACGTGCACGCAATTATTATAAACCATAATAATCCTTTCAGTGTATTATTATGTAATATTTGAATATCTTTATGAGGAAGACATGGTGCGGATGTTAATAACTCTGCTCCCGGGGATGATGGCATATATGTCAATTTTAAGTACATTTTTGTGAAGTGAGAGAGCCAAAGGGTAATAAGGAGTAAGTAAGTGGAAAGTATTATTTTAGTACAGACTGCCCGCCGCTGCTCCGTACACGTTTGTCGCTTAATTTTATTTTATAGCTTATCAATTGAGAAATTATACTTCTCCTGAATTTTTTTTTATAAAAGTTGGTTCAAAATTAATAAAAAAAAAATTATGATTTCTAAAGGTACCTTCAAGTATTATATAAAAAATTTATTGAGTTAAATCCGGACATAGAAATGTCGGAAAGTTAAAAATATAATAATGGCATATATTCGTCATCAATGTCTGCTTGCGCCGTTGAAATCGCAGCGCATTAAATACTAAATTGAGTGGACTTTATTTGCGGGGGTGCTAATTTTATACTAAACTATATTAACTATATTGTGATCAGCTATATGGATTATATGTACCCGGATCAGTGTGAAGGGCTATGGAGACAATATTGGATAGGAAAATTTGGCACATACCTCGTGGTGGTTTGCGGTTTCACCTGGCTAGCCGGCTAGGTGGTTGTCTTCGACGTACAACTCAACCGAGCGAAAAAATCAACTTCATCCGACGCGGCGCGGCGAAGAACTGCACGCTCATCGTCTTGCATGCATGTGCCAAGGAACGGGGAATAAGCGGAGATGGAAAGAGTCGTGAACTGATCACAATATCGTGGTAAGTTTAAACCTATACAAAAGCGGCGCAACCAATGTCCGTTATAAAGGATATCTATCACGAAATTTGCAATAAAAATTGCACTTACAGACAGAACTGCACTTTTGTTAGTAAAGATATATTGAGCAGTGACATAAGCTGATAATGTCGCGGCTGAGTGCCTTCTGCGCTCGCCCCCAAGTTCAGTGAAGCTGTAAAAGCCGCAGCAGCTTCAGGGTCTCTAAGGCTAACAGTATAGTCAGTTCTAAAAAAAAAAAAAAGCTTATAATGTACAAAATTTAATAAAATTCCGTCAAGCCGTTTTTGCGTTAAATATCGAAGTACAAACAGGCAGACAGACAATTTTTTTTATTAACGTTAGCGATCAGATAATAGATGATCATCAGGAAATTAGAAAAAAATTATGTATGTATAGGTAATCACAGACAGAACTACAAACTTTTGAAACTACAACGCAAAATATTAACAATGATACCAAACGGTCGGCAGTAAAAAAATTTTTTTAAATAAATTTTAAAGTAGATGAAAGAGAAATATTTATCAATTTTACGTATCTTTTAATCCCTAATGCGGCTTTTAAATAACTTGGTGTAAAATGAATCCTAAATTCTTGACAATCAAAAATTAAGTAAAAGTGCCACTGAGATTTATTCCTTATTTAGATACGTTTACAGCACATAATTGTTCTAACCCTATTCGAAAATGTCATATACAATTTTCAATTACGTACACAGCAATCTTCTAACTACAGCCCCTTCCGTCTTAATGAAATTCCTCTGTGAACACCCCCCTTTATGACATCGCGTCTCATAATGGTAGGCGCGGATTGAGCGAAAAAATTGGTTGCCTGTAAAGTCGGTATACGGGCGAAAGTTTTACGTGACAACGACTTTATGTCTGTCTCTCTCGCTCTTAGGCGGGCTAACCATGCCCGAGTGGAAGGGACGCGTGCCTCTCACTCGCTCTCATTGTGAGCGCATAACGTGAGCGGAGCGTAACGCAGTTTCTTGAAGTGTCACCCGGCAAACCAATTTATAAGACGTTGTCATGTCAAAATATATTTATACAAATATTAAAACCGGCAAGTGTTATTAATTTCTTTTTTAATAACTTTAATACGAGTTTTGATATTTTATTATGTAGTTTAAAAAAAAACAACATTTATACTTTTCACAATAATTAACAAGACATAGTGACATAGTAGACTTAGTGCTGAAAACAAAATAAAAATTAAGACCCTAAGACGGTACTTACGAATGTCAATACACAGTTATCGGTTCGGAAAACATTCCCCCAGTCATCGAGAAATTCCGGCAAGAAACTCGATCGGGTTTATCAAAATTTTTCGAAAATTGTATTTTACAGTATTTTTATTTTTAAATTTATATCTACCTTATCTGTTGATAAACTTTGTATAGAGAGGGAAACATTTCCAGACATCACCGTCATTCACGTAATGATCAACCGTATAAGACGTCTACCAGTATCGTAGTGTCGTTGTATTTAGGATTCCACACAAGGCTTCCTGTAAGTTTCTCGATCTTTCGTACGATAAAGAGATCTTTTACTTTATTTTGTGTATTTTAAACTATTATTTCAATTCATTTTTCAGTTTCATTATTCTTATACACAGTTTTTTATAGGCGTAATTAGTTGCATTTTTTATTTTACTAGATTTTTAAATGTGATAAATAAAGCATGCGGTAGTTGTGGTCTTACAAGGCTAATAATTACACTGAAATCAGTTTTTTTTTTTATTATTTATAAATTAAAATCAGTTTATTGGCCACTGACCATATATTTATATAAATAAAATGTTCAAAATACTGCAATCTCATTGGATCAAAAAAAAGGTACCGATATACCTAATATCTATAAAAATCATTTACTTCAATTCGACGTTATGAGAAAAGTAATAATATAACAAATGTAATATTCTATTCCTTAAGCTGTAAAATCCAGTGGAAGTGGTGCCCACATGTATGCTATATTTAATAAAAATTCCATACAACATATGTAGGGGCACATACTCATTAGAAATATGCGATATTATGACCGTCGATTAAGTCATAAACATAAGCGGGAGAGAGACGGGAGAAAATAATCGATTTTTTTTTAACAGTAGCACGGCAAATTGACGATACTGTTCCTGATAGTAAGCACAGTACAATCCTAAAACAACTGCGACCACCAAGAGATTGTAATCCGTTGACGGTCGTCGCTGTCATGCCAGCCTGCATACATTTACCTGGCACAGCACAGGCCGATCCCGAAACGCGAAACGCAAAAGCGAGTCACTATGACGGACTTTTCACAATGTGCATGGTGGTCGCGACCCACGCGGGTAAAACAACCCTACAATCCCGCAATCGTCATTTCCTAGTTCGTTACCCAACAGGATGCAAAACGTGCAGGTGAGGTTAGCTTGGGCGTCTCGGTTCTGTAGATGTTACTCGACACCTCTTACACCCTAAGTTGTGCCGATTTGTAGTAGTTAAGATGGTAGGAAAATTATCACGGATTTTATACTAGCAATGTCTGTCATAGGAAGAGCATCAGGAGGAGTCACACTCAGAGACAAGGTGCGTAAGAGACATTAGAGGGAGCTTCAAGGTTGCAGAAATAGCGGATCAAGTGAGAGACCAGAGTCCAGACTGAGATGGTACGGTCATGTACTTTTTTATATTACAAAGTTGGCAAATAAGCATACGTTCCACCAGACCGTAATCCGCTACTGTAGCCTATGGACGTTTATAATACCATGGTATTACTAGCGCGTTACTGACCTGAACCCCGCTTCCCCAGGACGCTCTGGAAACCCTACTCACCGCAGGAACAAACACAAGGTTATTTGGATGCGATCTTCTGTAGGGTGGAGGTTTTCTACCAGTCGGACTGCTCCAAGTAGAGAGAAATATCCAATGAAATACACTACGATGAACAGATGACCATGTCGTAATAAAGTGCCTTTCCATGGCTACAAAGAATAAGAAAGGAGGAAGGCCTCAAACCAATTTGATGACGAAGTTCCAGAAGGACATCAGAGAGATGGGAATTTTTTTTACGTTAATGCGTTTATTCACCCTATTTTTTGTTGTTCAAGATGTTGTGGTTAAAATGATAATACGAAGTAGTAAATAGTGTGGTACAGTCGGGAAGATATTTGCGAGTTCATACAATTATCATCTGCGACTGTGTCTCGTCGAATGATTGATGATGAATAATAATGACTAGCTGATAATTGGTTGATGATGTCGCCAAACATGAAATTTACATCAAAATATTATAATAAACTGAAATCTATGTTAAATACACAAACATGGCAAGAGAAGTATACACAATGAGAAATATAATAATAGAACGGGTAACAGAAATAGAAAACAGAAACAGAATTCTATTAAAGCTTTTTGAAATTGTTGATGATTGAGTTTGTCTGTTTTATATAAGAATTTAAAGTAGATGCTTTACTCATGAGAGTCATGAGGCTCTTTAGGTTGTAGGGCGATGATGTTGTAGGATCTCATGATCAATTCAAATTCTAGTAAAACGTGGGCAATCCTCAAAAAGATGTTTAATGGAGTGAATAGTAGCATTATAACAGAGACATGTAGCGGGATGTCATCAGGTGGCGGACAGAGATATGAGGCTTACGGAAGACGACGCACAAGACCGAAGTAAATGGCGTCGCATGGTTGAGAAAGCCAACTACGCATAACGGGAAAAGGCGAGGCCAAAGAAGAAAGAAGTTGCTATTCGGTACTGAGAAAACGATCCCCAAATAAAATAATAATAATAATAACATAACTTTGGAAGGTTCCCTTTTTACCCGACTAGGCAAAGGCAAAATTTTAGAGATAAGAAAAAGAAAATGCTGAATACTTTTTTTTTGTGAAAGTACATGTTCATTCGTCAATTGATAAGCCACAAGGATTTTCAATTATATGAAGTAAAAATAAAATTACACAGATGAAAATATTTACTGCGTAACAAACGCATGTTGAGCTGCGGGGTAAGTATTACTAGGTTAAAATAATAAACCTAACTATTATAACATCTGTAAAGCAACTTCTTGCCAGTTCCTCTCGATGAAGGTTTTCCGAAAACGGCGGTGGTAGTGTTTTGGCGCAGAATAAAATGATTTTAATTTTGAAATGAGATATGCTTCTGATCATATTTTAGCCATTAAGTAATTGAAAGCTTTTTGGCTGTCTACAGGAGCATTTAGTTGTATGTATGTATCGCTTTTTCCTTTACCATGGACCGAACTCGTGTCCGTCTTAATTTGATTTCGTCCGACCTTCCCCGAGTCTTCTCCCTAATAAAAAAAATACATACAGTTTCCCTCTACGAATATTTCCTCGTATTATATTGGAGCTATAAAGCATTTAGGGTTACTTTTGTCAAGGAAGGGTTAATATTTGATGTCCTTTTATATAGGACCCATTTCACTACTTTGTGTAAGGATTGGCACAACTCAAAAGTTATATTAAGTCGAGTAGTTTGAAAGTCTGATGGCCTCGTTGCGCAGTTTTGAGCCGAGAGGTCGCGGATTCAATCCCCGTCCAACACTGACTTTTGTGTGAGCATGTTTGTAAATTGTGTGTCTGAGTATTTAATATCTATACACGTATGTATATCAGCTGTTTAGTAATCACATAATACAAGCTTTGTTTAGTATGGAATTTAAATGGCCGTGTGTGGAAATTGATCTCGCCATAATTATGTCCGCATATTTTTTTTTCCCTATAATACGTAACCTTGAACCATGCAAACGTGGTCTAGATTATTGTTTATGTAAAAAAGACAAGCATTAGCTAGCGTAACAAATCAAAACAAAAAGCTTAGGACGCATGTAAATTTGAATAGATCGTTAAATATTTAAAGAAAATAGATTAAAAACAAAGTTAAAAAGATCGTTATTCGAATTGTATCAAAAGGTCAAGTACTCAATACGGACCCAAACTAAACCGTTATTCAAAATGACTAAGTCAAAAAGTTATCGCTCCTAAGTCAGGAATGAATTTTCATTTAGTGACTTTAGACAACACTAATTTGTTGTAAGTTATCTCACACAGAGAGAGCCGGTTTACACTTTCATATTAATAGGATCCATCAGAATATAACGTTATACGGTAGATGATCTTGATAATACGGTTTAATATTTGTTATAATTAAACTTGCTTGTAATCTCGCAAGCTACTATTAACTATGAAGTCACTTTTAAATCGCTTTGAATATTATTAAGTTTGTTTGTTGTTTATGTGCGAGTATCTAGATTCGGGCAGATGAGCATCATGCGCGGCCGGTTGTATAACACTTCTCGGTTGGCCACCAAATTGGAAAAAATTTCGTGTGCGCGTTTAGTATTTTTTTTTGTTTCAGAAAGGCGAAACAACCGTTTATCTTGAATAAAATTTGAGCAAAAGTAAAGAGTCAAGCTAATCCATCGTTAATAATTTATCTGAAATTTCTTAGCAACTTCCACCTGCAGCAGATCAACAGCGGTTTTCGTCTTCCTACAACGTAAGAACGACAATGATACATACGATTATGGAAAGTAATAATAATCTTGCCAATTACTTTATGTACAAATTATTTACTTGATAACTTTTAACACATACTTCACACATTATCTTTTCTTTTATTTCAATACCCTACACTCATCGTTGAATTCTAAGAATATTATAATAACTTTTCCATTTATAAATTGTTAATTTTCATGGTATCCTTTAATTGTAAGACACAATTTTTATTCGTGAGATTTTATCCTTATCATAGACTCTGTCAATTAATATACAGCAACAACATAGTGTATGTTCGGTTTTTTTTTTTTGCATTTTTTTGTTGGTTCGATTCCTGCTATGGTTAAGCTTTTTTAGAAAATCTGTGAATGCAATTACATATTATTATTATTATTTCAAAAAATAAAAGAATGTTCCCTTTGAGTAAAATTTGATTTCTTCATTATTTAACATAATATTCCTCCGTGATTGGTGTTCAAACATACCGACAGACAGACAGACAAAAATAAAAAATAAAAACTATCGAAATGTCTTCTGTACATGATTGTAAACACCCCGTATTATTTTTTCTCAAATATCTTCAATGTACCGATTTAGACTCTTTACTCTTTTATTATAATTATAATTATTATAAGTATATATATCTTTACGACTGTATTCGTTCGTATAATCGTTCGTCGCATATGTTTTTAGGTCCCATGTAATAGGGGGCGAGCCTATTGCCATTAATTGGGCACAAAACCAAACTCTGAGCGGCTACTGAAAAATTCATAGAAAAATCCCATTACTAGTTTGCTCGACCTGAGAATCGAACCCAGGACCTGGACCATAGCAGTCAGTCTTTATGTTTTTTAGTTATAATATCTGTATGATTGTAACTGTGATATCGGTTAACATTTAAAATGATTTAAATTGGATATTATCACAGCTTAGATACGGGTCAAATACCATGACGTGAGATTGAGGGGAGGTGAGGTTTTTATTTAGTTGCTGATTTTCATTCACGAAATATGTCACGTGGACGAAGTCACGGGCACAGCTAGTATGTAAATAAAATACAATATTTGTATATCGTAATTAAATATATTATTGTGGTAGGGCATTTTATAATGTTATCTCGTTAACTAGACAAGATGAAAATCAGTTATTAGTGTATTCCGGTAGCTGTGTTTGAGAGCCACCTTTCATTAAAAAGTTAATCATCCCAATATCCGACTGTATCGTTACTTACCATAGATAAATGAGGTTGTAGTAAATGAGTGATAGAGTTACTGGGCAATGCATTTATATTGCTTGCAACACTATCTGATTTTTATTTTAAGATCTTTATTTAATTTGATTTAATATTAGAACCCACTAACGACCGTTTTCAATAACCTATCTGTAAGCGCTGGTTCGAATTGTTTAATTGGAGGCCACTTTCCCTGGTCGACCACAACATATGCACAATCACACCGAATAATGGAATGTAGGAGAAAAAAGGACTCACCAGACAAAAGCTTTCACGAAATTTGGAGGCCTCCTCTTGTGGTCACTTCTGTTTTAGCACGCACCATGCACGCTTACTAATCAAGTTTGGTGATAAAAGTTTACTATAATATTTAATCATTAGCGCAGTCACTTTCAGTGTTCGCCGTTGTAATTTTAAAAATGAACTGACGTCGCTGAAAGGTTTGGGGGTAGATACGAATAGACAGATACAAGGAAAAAGGATGGATGATGTATCACTGTGCATGTGATTGACATAAGCGCCTTTTAGCCTAAACACTATCTATCTCTGGTTTCAGTTATAAAAATAGATAAATAATGGGTGGGGCAGAAAGATTTGCGAATTAAAAAAAAAATAACTAAATACAATACACACCTTTATTTTAAATAAAATAGACATCTGGGAAATTTATTTCTTAAAAATTACATCATTCAGGTGTGCACTATCCCGCTGCAAACATTCCTCGAATCTGAACCTCAAATTGGTAAAAACTCGCTGACACATTGCGCGAGGAATAGCTGCCATTTCTTTTCAGATATTTATCTTCAACTGGTTAATCGTGGCTGGGTTATTGGAGTAGACTCTACTTTTCAGGTATCCCCATATGGAAAAGTCCGGTGGCGTTAGATTCGGACTTCTAGGCGGCCATGCAATGTCACCTCGGCGCGATATCAGTCTCCCAGCAAACATTTCGTTTACGGCCGCCAACGATGCATTAGATGAATGGCATGTCGCACCATCTTTTTGAAACCACGTCGCACGATTATAGGCTTCAAATTGTTGCAGTTGCGGAAAGAAAGAATCCCCTAACATAGCTATGTATCGGTCGGAATTTACAGTGACAGATTGCCTTTGTTGATTTTCAAAAAAATGGGGTTCGATAATTCCGTGTGCTGATATGGTCGCTCAAACGGTTACTTTCGGCAAATGTAGAGGCTTTTGATGTTTTGCACGTGGGTTCTCTGCAGCCCAGTAACGGTAATTCTGTTTATTGACATGCCCATTTAAGTGAAAAAGGCGCCGTCGGAGAACAGAATATTGTTGAAACTATGAAAGCGTTCCAACATTGTTTCAACAATAGCTCGTCGTAAAATTGGGTAATTTGGCAGTAATTCCAGCACAAGTTGAATTTTACACGGGTGCAAATTCAAATCTTTCAACAAAATGCGACGCAAAGATGTTCTGGACACCACAAGTTCAGATGATCGCTTGCGAGTCGATAGACCAGGATTACGTTGAACTGAAGCTCTGACTTGTTCAATTGTGTCTTCCGTTCTTGTAGACTTTGGGCGTCCCGCAGGCTTCTGTTTGAGAGTCGAACCAGTAGCTTCAAACTTTCTGACCCACGATCGAATCACACTTTCCTTCGGACACTGATTTACGTCATGTACTTCAAACTCACGCCGAAACAAACGTCGAGCAATAGCTCAAGAATTGCTATTTTTGTAATAATATTTAACGCAAAATGCACGCTGTGTTCCCGTGAAGCGATCCATCGCGACTAAATTTCCGAAAACCAAGCTTCTCATACCCACCACTCACTCAGCCTCCGCTCATAAGGTTCAAACGCAAGAGTTTTTAAAATCGTACGCCTTTCTGGCCCAGCCTGTATAAAAAATTTTACTTACTTTTTTTCAACAACCTATCAATGGATAGTATTTCGTAACTACATAATATGTATCCGTATCCCCATAGCTTGAATAGATAAGGGGGAAGCCGATATCTGGCAAGTTAAAGATAAGTACCTTCTTATTATAAATATGTACTAATCGGAGATTGTAAACACAGATATGTTATTGAAAACGGACGTTAACGGAGATAGGTACTTAATCTTATTATATAAAAACCTTGTGTGCGTCTGCCAAACAACCATTGGGACGTCCTAAACTGGCTTCAAGAACAATGTGAGGTATGAAATGCTTGCGTTCAATATTGACCAAAAATGTTGGGGAAAAAGGCCGATAATCGCAAAGTCTAGCGAAAGAGAATTGCGGATGGCGTTGTCGCCAACGATAGAGAAATGTTCGATCCAAGAGCTCAGTTTGTTTCTGTACGATGTGTACATTGCCAGATTTTGAAGGCATATAATTATGACTTGTGCTCATCTTTAAATAATATATTTGCTAAATCAAGACGATGGTAAAGTTCCAATAGGTGGCGTTGAGGTCGAGCCGTTAACTACCGGAAAGAGCAAAATAACTTCTGCCGGCCCACATAAACAGCGGATGGATATATCTAACACATCACATAACACAAATGGATGTAACTAAATAAAAATACGGATTTTTAAATTTTTTACGCTTGAAAACCTGGGTCCTTCCTTCATAAAAGGTCGTTGATTACAGTTGAGTATTTATAGGCTAGAATTTATCAACGTGTTATTGTGAAACAGAACTCTTTCTAAACATTGTATTCTGATTTAACTTATGTTCTAGTTAATGTATTTTTAGTCATTTTTTGTAATATTTATTTAATTATGAATAATATTTTATCACAGGCTTGGTTCCTGTTAATATTATGACCTATTCGCCGGAACACATACACACGACCATAATTTTATCACCAATAAAATTTATTTACATACATGGTGAAAGCGAAGGCGCATTAATTGCTTATTAATTCGATATTGGAAGCCGTATTGCGACTGATAACAAGACGAGTTGCCAGATAAGTCGTCAGACTTGTTTCTATTGATTAGAACGGGCGTGATATGGTATACAAAAAGATAAAAATTGACATTTAAACCTTACGAGACGCCTTTACGTTTCCTGCGCCCTATACTGTACTTTGCTTTTGTATATCCATCTCTGTCACTTTCTTCCTTTGCGCTATCGCCCATCTCCTGACGGCGAAGAAAAAGCAGAGGAACGCTTGAAAAATATTTTCGAAGCGCCATCTTTTAAAGCTGCTAATAAAATGCATCGTGTATCGGTGCGGTTTATTATAACATTATCTATACAATCTGTGCCCGTGACTGCGCTCGCGTCGACTATAGAATGCTGTCGATCGGGCATACGGACGAATCGTGCTCCTCCGCTCCCGGTTATTTTAAAGCCAAAACTGCTTACTGTAGATAATCCTTAGAAGATATATATACCTACATGTCTATATTATTACACTCTCACTGTTTTTTTTCGTAGGTCTCTTTAATGTCTTCAATCCATTAATTTATTATTATTATTATTAATTTGATATATTATCTCTTATAGTTTACTCGGCGTAAGCCATTTAAGCGCCTCAGAATCGTCATTTTTTAATTGTTACTCCTTATAAAATCAACTATCTAGCAGTGATAGTCCCGTACAAATCGGCGTAACCGTTTCGGAGATTATACGAAACAAACAGACAGACAAACATAAAAAAAAAATGGTTTTTCGTTATAGGTACCGTATATACATTATAAACGAACTCGTCAATTCTATTAATTGTATATATTCGAATATCTGTGGTATGTATACGAGTATTATAAAGAGATAAAGTCCGTTGGTCTGTAGAAGATAATTTACGGAACTACAGATCCGATTCAAAAACTTCTTTCGCTAATAGAAAGCTACGTTATTATACTGAGTGACATGGTAGGCAATGTTTTGTTAGTCATTTATATGTTGTAATTCTTGCATCCAAAATCGCGGTGGGTTACAATGAAATACCAATGGAAAATTAATTTTCCTAAAAAAGTACTTTCAATTTTGTGAACCGATTTAGAAAATTTTTTTCTCTTTGGAAAGCGAATAACTCAATGGTGGCCCCAGTTTAATTTAATTGGTATTGTACCGTCAACTTCGAAGATATACTAGGGGGCACCTCAAAATCACTGAAGTTGGTTTGTTAAAAATTGTCTTTGTTAGAGTCAAGTGTCCCGCACCCCATCTAACTACCTGAATAGTTGTTTTTCCTCATTAGCCTAATGGTCGCAAGCGGCGACTGCTATGATCGAGGTCCTGGGTTCGACTCCCAGGTCAAACAAAGTGTTATTGGAGTTTTCTATGAAATTCTCAGTAGCAGCTCGGAGTTTGGCATTTGTGCCCGGTTAATGGCAATAGGTTCGCCCTCTATTACATGGGACCTAGAAAACATACACGGCGAACTGTGAGTGTACATTAGTAAACCTCTGCCTAACCCTTCGGGGTTACAGGCGTAATGGTATGTTATGTTATAATCCACGATAACTAAAGTATTATTTAAAGTAATTACAATTTTATTATAGTTGGCGGTAAATTATACCCTATTCTATTTTGTTTAATATACTGTATTACCTAATTGTTGAAGGCTAAACGAATCAAGTTGAGTGAAAATGTTAGTGAATAAAATATTATGTGAAAACGAGCGTTTAATTCGAATTATCCAGAAGTATAAAAAATTTTGAGTTAAACTATTCATTCTAGCTTTCGATATACTAGGTTTTGCTTGCGGCTTTGCTCGCGTCAGGTTTCAAAATACAATTCTTACATGATTTCTCCATATAAATTTTGAACCCCGTTACACTCTTTTAAGGATTGAATTTTCATAAATACATTCTTTACTTATACCTACTTTATAATAACTACCTGCGTGGTAAATTACTCTCCAATACTCTCCAATTGTATAACTATAACTCTCCAATTACTCCATTCACTATATAATATATAGTATTAACTAATTGACTTGCAGAATAATTATTTTCTTCTATTCCAAAATTAAATATAACTTTTGGGGAATAAATTAATGCATTAAATTTTTACTAAAAATAGGGTTAAACATATATTGAAATATACTGTTCATAGATACAGGAATCTTATGAAGACTTTTTATAAGTTAAAGAGGATTTTTATGGGTCAAGTATTTAGAGGAATGAATTTTACTAGGAAGGGAGTTTAATTTAAGAATTAAAGGTGATTAGATACAGGAAGGACTTTACTAAAGAACTTGTTAGAAAGGATTTGTCGACGTATAGATAATGGAGGATCAAGACATTCTACTTCTTCTTCTAACTTGGTAACTAGTCCTCTCTAACGAAGACAATTAATGTCATTGTCAAGCAGATATAGTGTCCCGTCTTAAGACGATTTCAGTATCACAACAAGATGATGGCACCCTTGTTAGAACTTTCTTGGGAGTTCCCAAACCAAAGTATATCACGAAAAACGACATCTATTACATAATATAGGGTCAAAAGCCTAAGTAAATGAATTAAAAATAAAGACCACAACATGTCACTTCAAGATCCCGCCAAAAACTCCGACATTCTAGTTGAAGAGTTATTTTCTGGGGATGATTTCATAGCACCAGTAATTCTTAAACATTTCAATTGTAATTTGTCTAATTTTACCAGGAAAATTTTTCTACACGGTTTCAAAAGATATTATGCATAGTCAAAGTAACTTCGGATGATGGCATTATATAACAGTTTTTGACAAAATGGGTGAGCATCCCATATCCCTGAGACAGCACGCATGATTTTTTTTCTACTTCATTCATAACATAGTTTACATGAGGAATACCAGAAAGTGTGATATCTAAAGTTAAGCCAAAAAACTTAACGGAGTTACAGAGTAGAATGGTAAAATCATTTATACATTAACCTTAGAATAATCCTTCTTCTTGAAAAAATAACAGCATGACTTTTTTCTGGGGGTAAAACATAAGCCATGATTTTGTAACCAGGAATTTAGATCAAAAAGAGCCGAATTTAATTTATTAGTGAAGTCCTTACGAGTTTTATACAAAGAAATGTCGTCAGCATATTGTTTAGAATAGATTTACTTTTTAAATTTACCTACGCAATTATATTGGACAAAGTTTTATTTCTTGGTTTTTACGATGCTTATTTGAGACGCGTTTATTTGCCCTAAGGACTGCTTACTTAAAATTCTTGAAAATACTCTTTAGGGTAATAATAAATCTTTAATATCAACATTCAGCCTCCCGAGTATATCTTTGCTATAAACCACCATGACGCTAGCCATAAATAACATATAACATAAATATAATATATAACATAACATATATACATTGTAAATAAGTAATCAAGATGGCATGCGATCACGGCTATCCTCTAAACATCAATATCCGTGTGTTAAATTTAAATATATAAGTTATTTACTTATTAGATGATCAATAATTCAATGGTTAGTAGGTAAGAATTTCGGACAATAATATTTTTTTGTTTCTTACTTTTTAGAGAGCGATATTCCGTAGTCGGATTTAGTTTTTAAACTTATTTTTTAATTAAAATTATATTCTTGATCTACATACTCTCTGTACAATAGGTGATAAAGACACGTAGGAGATAGAGCAATAGAATTGTTAATATATGTTACTTTCAGTTGGTTTTCGTTTGACACTATGTCTCTGAAATCTGTTTCTCTTGTAATATATTTTTTGGAGTGTAAAAAAGAAGTGAGCCTAAACACAAAAATGGTTTATTTATTACACAAAATCAAGTTTGGCGGTACAAGCTTTAAATAAGGACATTTCTCCGGCGGCGTGGCGCCATGTCTCTGTTAATTGCCACCAATCTAAAGCGTATTATTTATTGTCGTCAATAAAGATACTGTTACAAGATCGTATTGACGGCAATAACGTTCGTAAATACCAATTAATAATTTCGCCCGAGGATATATTCCGCGGCAAATGTGAAACATTGCGTGGAGATATTGAAATATTTCAGCGTTATTTATAAGGTTATGTTTTTTATTTTCATAACTAAGATATGGTATGCGCATCTGTCAGTGCCATTGCTTTGTTAAAGTGATTCGAGAGGACAATTAGCTGGTTATATATTTGTAAGTTATTTGGTTAGGTAGGGCACAGAGAAACCTCTTTGAATATCTACAGAAAATCGCAGCCAAATAACCTTGAGTTGTGTTCCTGCGGTTCCAGAGTTCTTTGGGTTTAAAGATCGGCGACGTGTTAGTTATATCTATGTAATTAAAAGCATCCATATGCTACGGGTAGCTAGTACCAAGAGGCGGGCCGTAGTCTTGTTTGTGACCTTTGTAGTATATAAACAAAGATTGAAATTAACCAGCAAAATAAAATACTTTTCCATCTCGGTACGAACTAAAAAGTTCTCTATGACTTATCATTGTCGTACCGTGAAACTATGGAACCTTCTCCCGGCCAGTGTGTTCCCTCTTTCTTACGAGATCGGGTCCTTTAAGCGTAACGTGAAGATATATTTATGCAGGCCGGCAGGATAGCAGCGCCCGCCGATGGATTTGCTGGTTTGTGGTGTGCTTACCATTAGGGATAATTCCGGCAATGTGCCGAGGTATAAAAAAAACTAAACGATAATCAAATTGAAAATGGCGTTTGTTTCGCAGTTCCGTTAATAATTTGAGTATTTTTAGACGGCAATAAAAACTTATTTAGTTACTTGCAATTTAATAGCAATGTATTGGTAAATTAAGTAAAATGGGTTATATTTTTCGAGCATATAATATACTAGCTGTGCCCCTCGGTTTCACCCGTGTTTTTATGCGACAAATACCGCGCCGCCAACGCGACGGACCCGTGTGGTCTATCATAATTGTTATCACTTCCCGCAAGTACAAGTTATTTTAATTTTTCATTTTCTTCTAAAGTATGTGTCGAAATAACATACTTTAAAGAGAAAAAATTAACTTCATAAAATTGTCTTTATGATGAAATAGCTTTTGTTCGTAATGATTAATATGATAAGCCTAAAAATAATGCTCAAAATCAATTTTTAATCTTCAACATAAAAACTCGCAAAATACCTTATTGTGGCTTATGCTATTAAGAAATAACATATTAACATATGCATGTTATCGGACACTTTTTTTAGATATACGAAGGAACAATATTTTTGTAGAATATTATATTTACGTATCACTAACCATTACGCCAGCGCGCGCGGATAAAGCAGTTCGGGAACACTTTCACTTCGACTTACTTAAACAAAAATCAATATTTAAGGTTAGCTGAGAGGTTTAGCTTAGTTCCAGATAGCCTATACTATTCTTTGTGAATCTGGCTATCATATACAGAAAGAATTTTTCGAATCCGACTGCTACCAGTTGTCCAGAGGTAACCGTGTTTAAACAAACAAACAAACAAAACTCGTCCGCTTTACAAAATTATTAATAGTATAGATATACACAGATTGATCTCGGAACACGACAAACCAAAAGAAAATCATATATGTGTTTATCACTATGTGTATGCAGGACGCGATCTCTACCACCCCGCTATATTACTGTATATACACTGACAAATCTCTGAACACGATAAACCAAAAGAAAATCATAGATGGTTTTTTATTTCTCACTGACTACACTATTAGCCTAAGGGGCCCTAAAGAGATAGAGCCACTGATGGCTTTGACAGCTTCACCAGGCTTGGGGGCAAGCGCTTAAGGCATTCAGGCCCGAAAGTGTGAGCAACATGCGCACAAAGGTGCCAAAGTGGCCGGACGTCGGTTTGGGCTGTTACCGCGATTGTGAAAAGGTCGCGAAGTGACTAATTCCATACCCGTAGAAAATTCGAGCTAAACTAACGCATACATATATATATGTCCCTGTCTCTTGGGAGAAAGGAATGAACATGTGTATATGTATTTAGTATTCTGGAAACATGATCGAAAGTAACTATCGTAAAAAAAGAAAAAATGGTCCCTTACAGAATCTATGTACTTATGTGGTGTGCACGTATGTATGTACATATTTTGTGTGTGGGTAGCTACGTGATTGCAAGTGCGGTGTCACCTATGTCGCGCGAGCGGCTTCATGACTCAAGGGTTCTACATCGAGGGCACGGACCTAGGCTTGAGTTGCTGCAAGAGAGGGAGGACGTGACGGGTTTGCGGGAGTAAAATTGGCCGCCCGTCCCCTACGGATGGAACGGTGGTTCCGCGGGCGTGGGCGCGAGCACGCTTTGTTTGAACAGACGGTGGAGTAGTATTTGTATATTTCTTCGCTTATAAACGGGATCGGTGAAGATATTCGCGGCTGGAGTTCTTCGCGAGGGATGTTCGGTTTTGGGGTGTAACTCGCGGCGGCTTTCACCAACAAATTCGTGTGATTCGACGCAGTATCGAAATACGATCTCGTAAGGTATGTTATATACGGTTCGACCGAGGGAAGTTCCATATCTTTATGGAGGTCTTCCTGTCGCACGTACCAAGGAGCTTTGTTAATTTTACGTAAGAATCGGGTTTGGAGGATTTGGAATTTGTTAATGTTGATCTTTGACGTATGTGCGAATGTGGCGCAGCTTAAATGTCATGATAGGATGGACACATTGTCTTGCATAATGTAAGCTTATGTCTCAGGAACAATTTGTTTAGTATCAAGAGGTGCAGTCTATGTGTATTGTAAATCATCCCTTATTTTTTAAAACGCGAAACACTGTTATTTCTCCCTAAAAGCATAAATATGAATTTTCATATCCCTAAAATTAGAAATAGAACTCCGACATTCTAGTTGAAGAGTTATTTTCTGGGGATGATTTCATAGCACCAGTAATTCTTAAACATTTCAATTGTAATTTGTCTAATTTTACCAGGAAAATTTTTCTACACGGTTTCAAAAGATATTATGCATAGTCAAAGTAACTTCGGATGATGGCATTATATAACAGTTTTTGGCAAAATGGGTGAGCATCCCATATCCCTGAGACAGCACGCATGATTTTTTTTCTACTTCATTCATAACATAGTTTACATGAGGAATACCAGAAAGTGTGATATCTAAAGTTAAGCCAAAAAACTTAACGGAGCTACAGAGTAGAATGGTAAAATCATTTATACATTAACCTTAGAATAATCCTTCTTCTTGAAAAAATAACAGCATGACTTTTTTCTGGGGGTAAAACATAAGCCATGATTTTGTAACCAGGAATTTAGATCAAAAAGAGCCGAATTTAATTTATTAGTGAAGTCCTTACGAGTTTTATACAAAGAAATGTCGTCAGCATATTGTTTAGAATAGATTTACTTTTTAAATTTACCTACGCAATTATATTGGACAAAGTTTTATTTCTTGGTTTTTACGATGCTTATTTGAGACGCGTTTATTTGCCCTAAGGACTGCTTACTTAAAATTCTTGAAAATACTCTTTAGGGTATTAATAAATCTTTAATATCAACATTCAGCCTCCCGAGTATATCTTTGCTATAAACCACCATGACGCTAGCCATAAATAACATATAACATAAATATAATATATAACATAACATATATACATTGTAAATAAGTAATCAAGATGGCATGCGACCACGGCTATCCTCTAAACATCAATATCCGTTTGTTAAATTTAAATATATAAGTTATTTACTTATTAGATGATCAATAATTCAATGGTTAGTAGATAAGAATTTCGGACAATAACATTTTTTTGTTTCTTACTTTTTAGAGAGCGATATTCCGTAGTCGGGTTTTAGTTTTTTAAACGTATTTTTTTATTAAAAGCTATATTCTTGATCTACATACTGTCTGTACAATAGGTGATAAAGACACAGGAGATAGAGCAATAGAATTATTAATATAAATTACTTTCAGTTTGTTTTCGTTTGACACTATGTCTCTGAAATTTGTTTCTCTTGTAATATATTTTTTGGAGTGTAAAAAAGAAGTGAGCCTAAACACAAAAATGGTTTATTTATTACACAAAATCAAGTTTGGTGGTACAAGCTTTAAATAAGGACATTTCTCCGGCGGCGTGGCGCCATGTCTCTGTTAATTGCCACCAATCTAAAGCGTATTATTTATTGTCGTCAATAAAGATACTGTTACAAGATCGTATTGACGGCAATAACGTTCGTAAATACCAATTAATAATTTCGCCCGAGGATATATTCCGCGGCAAATGTGAAACATTGCGTGGAGATATTGAAATATTTCAGCGTTATTTATAAGGTTATGTTTTTTATTTCATAACTAAGGTATGGTATGCGCATCTGTCAGTGCCATTGCTTTGTTAAAGTGATTCGAGAGGACAATTAGCTGGTTATATATTTGTAAGTTATTTGGTTAGGTAGGGCACAGAGAAACCTCTTTGAATATCTACAGAAAATCGCAGCCAAATAACCTTGAGTTGTGTTCCTGCGGTTCCAGAGTTCTTTGGGTTTAAAGATCGGCGACGTGTTAGTTATATCTATGTAATTAAAAGCGTCCATATGCTACGGGTAGCTAGTACCAAGAGGCGGGCCGTAGTCTTGTTTGTGGCCTTTGTAGTATATAAACAAAGATTGAAATTAACCAGCAAAATAAAATACTTTTCCATCTCGGTACGAACTAAAAAGTTCTCTATGACTTATCATTGTCGTACCGTGAAACTATGGAACCTTCTCCCGGCCAGTGTGTTCCCTCTTTCTTACGAGATCGGGTCCTTTAAGCGTAACGTGAAGATATATTTATGCAGGCCGGCAGGATAGCAGCGCCCGCCGATGGATTTGCTGGTTTGTGGTGTGCTTACCATTAGGGATAATTCCGGCAATGTGCCGAGGTATAAAAAAAACTAAACGATAATCAAATTGAAAATGGCGTTTGTTTCGCAGTTCCGTTAATAATTTGAGTATTTTTAGACGGCAATAAAAACTTATTTAGTTACTTGCAATTTAATAGCAATGTATTGGTAAATTAAGTAAAATGGGTTATATTTTTCGAGCGTATAATATATTGTATGGCTTATTTGTTTGACACGCTCTGTAGCCTAAACGGCCTTATGGATTTTTAGCATACGAGATGTCCTTAGATTCGTCTTAACTGTGGGAGTGCAATAGGCTATA
Source organism: Saturnia japonica (assembly GCA_033032175.1). Taxonomy (NCBI): domain Eukaryota; kingdom Metazoa; phylum Arthropoda; class Insecta; order Lepidoptera; family Saturniidae; genus Saturnia; species Saturnia japonica. Next base: position 4,241,975 of record CM065330.1, read on the forward strand.
TCATAATTAAGTATGACGTCTTAAACAAAAGTAGATTTTTTTTATATTTGTCAACTGTTTATGTTAAAGTTACGTTTTTTGTTTTCTTTTTAATAATTTAGCTCGTTTACTCGTGAAATGTCTTACCTATTTAATATCATGGTTAAAAATATTCAGTCGTATATTTCTTCAAAGTTACTCTTTTTGAATTATCGGATCTATAAAAAATTGTCAGGAGGTTTTGAGCTAACTAAAAATTCATTTTTTGTGATATAATTACATGACATAGCAGACCATTCTGATATTTTAAATAAAGCATTATTTACATGCCTAACCTCTGAATCTTTTCTTTTCACTTGAAATAGAAGTGAAATATCGTCTGAAAAAAGAACAATGTTAGCACAGTTCTTAACTGTTAGGGGTAGATCATTTATATATACTAAAAAAAAAAATGGTCCCAATAGCGAACCCTGTGGGATGCCGATTACAGTCAAAAACCCTGAAGAGGTTGCCCCATTAACACTTACTTTTAGACAGCGATCTGTTAAATATGATTCTAGAAAGTCGAGAGAAGCTGTCGAGCTGTGCTCAAACATTTTTTTGCACCGTTCGAATTCAAATAACATACGTATTATCATCACTGCAATATCGCAGTACAGTCGTATATAGAAAGATCTAGGAAGTTATTTCAAGTTTCCTGATAGTTAAATTAGGTAATTGAGAAGCTTAAATAAATTGGAATAGAAATTATAATCTGACCTCGTAGTTTCAACACCGTAACTCAGCGGTAACGAGAAAGGTCACTTACATTTGAGTAGTTTTATAATGAGCTAAGTTTAAAATGAGCCAAGTATACGATGAACGAAAATATCGTAATGAAGCCAGAAAGAGTCCTTTTAACCACACTGGCTTACTTAATATCCGTATGATTGTGTTTAATTGCAAATGTTGTAATCTAAAACAACAAATACAAAATCAAAGTAGAATAATATACAACAATACGTAGTGGTCCTAACTTTAGTCCACAATTTCTACGGTGTGCACTGTTTTCATTATAAGGAAGCTTGCCCATGCCAACATAATTTAAATATGTACGCAATATTTCTGAGAAAATAAAACGTAATTAGATTTCGACACGGGGCTTTAAGAATAGGAAGTTCCTCATAGCCGTCCTTCCGCGAAATTTGTATAAAATTTTCCTTAATAAGCATGGCGGGGTACTTTTGACAAATGAAAGGGGAATTGCAAGGAGTTTCGCTGTTAATAAAGCCTGATTTAATTCAGTACTGGCGTACCTGAGTCAGAGTATATTCTTAGAAAATAACAAAGGAGCGAGCGAGGTATTTAATCTTGTCGGACTAGCCACGATACCAAATATTGCAAATTAAATTGATTTAGACTGGACTTATGTTATATTCACTGCATTATATCCGATGAAAACTAATATTAAATATTTTATAAAATTCAAATAAGATTATGAAGGTACTTAAGTAGTGGACTAGAAGGGAGGTACGCAAAACTCTTAATAATTTAAGGCGGCCACCGATTGTATTATACATATATTAAATTGTGAAAACCCTCATCCTAAAATTATAATGCGGAAAGTATTTTAAAATTAAATATAAAAAATATACTAACATATTTTATGTAGAGTTAATTCAAATTATGAAACATTTATTTCTAGCAATAAATAAGAAAATAAATTCGGTATACCATAATCAATAGTGTTTTTACAACATTTTCATTATTTTATTAATTTTTATATTACTTAAGAATTATAATAATATATTCCATTATCATCCTTCCTTTATCATCAAAAATAAGATTTAAAAAAATATTTGAAATTGAACTCTGTATGTTTTATATATGCTGTCTGTTATGTTTATATAGCAACTTCTATTAAGCTTGGCTTAATTATCGATTAAATATTTTCTGTAAAAAAGGAGAAATCCCCATCTCCTACATCGAAAATCACATTAGATAAATGTGAACGCTAAACCTAACACCAAAAACAACTCCGAAGCAGTACTTTGTAATTCAAATGTTTCGTCTAAGGTTTCGGGTGACCATCGGATATCCTTAAAAAGGCTAAAATCCGTGCAACCGGCATAAATTAACAATTTATATGTATGAGAAGCAAGTAAAATAAACAGTAGACATCAGCTAGTCGACTTTATAAAATCATGAAGGTGGTCGATATTCTCAATTCCATTGCGAAAGCATCGTCCAACGACAACAGTTTATAATAATACATTTTTGAAATGAATTCTCTCTCTCTATACCTTTCTTTGTTTCTCTTTAACTGATACTTTAGCATGGTAAAAATAGCAAAAGATCGATTTCTGTGGTGTCTGTTTTGTTTTTTATAATATAAATTTTTACATTGTTAACACAAATTTGAAAAGCGAATAAAAGAAGGTCGATTTTTTGGAGAGATCGATCTTTTAGACCTCGATTTATTGTGAATCGATACATCAGAGTTTGATTCGAATCGATCTTTTTCGGAATGAATTACGTAGCAGCGAAGCGACACTCGGCTCACTTGCGTGGTTATATCCGACCTAGGGTGACCCATTATTAATATAATTTATTATATAGATGTACGGTCAACTCATATTGGACATATCCAAATTTTCTGAAACTGTACATTTTTTAACTTTATGTACACTTTCAATCATCATAATTTTACAAATCAGTTTCAAAGTTTTAAGCCAATTAAACTGTAGAGCTATTTTATCGCATTTTTATCCAACAAATGTTCGACGTGATTTTTTAAATCGATATAACTTTTTTATTTATGAACTTATTGAAATAAAATATACACTAAATGTTAAGTGAACCTTACCAGAATATATTAGTGAAAACCGTTTCCAAATCAGTTAAGCCGTTTCTGAGATTAGCGCGCACAAAAGTTGGCAAACAGACAAACAGACAAAAATTCTAACAATCATTGTTTTGGGTTCTCCTGCGTTGATAGAGACCCCCAGTAATAGTTTTTCTCATATATCTTCTATGTACAGACATCGATCAGTTACGTTTTTATTATATGTATAGATTGTATGGCTTATTTGTTTGACACGCTCTGTAGCCTAAACGGCCTTATGGATTTTTAGCATACGAGATGTCCTTAGATTCGTCTTAACTGTGAGAGTGAAATAGGCTATATCATAATTAAGTATGACGTCTTAAACAAAAGTAGATTTTTTTTATATTTGTCAAATGTTTATGTTAAAGTTACGTTTTTTGTTTTTTTTTTTTTAATAATTTAGCTCGTTTACTCGTGAAATGTCTTACCTATTTAATATCATGGTTAAAAATATTCAGTCGTATATTTCTTCAAAGTCACTCTTTTTGAATTATTGGATATATAAAAAATTGTCAGGAGGTTTTGAGCTAACTAAAAATTCATTTTTTGTGATATAATTACATGACATAGCAGACCATTCTGATATTTTAAATAAAGCATTATTTACATGCCTAACCTCTGAATCTTTTCTTTTCACTTGAAATAGAAGTGAAGTATCGTCTGAAAAAAGAACAATGTTAGCACAGTTCTTAACTGTTAGGGGTAGATCATTTATATATACTAAAAACAAAAATGGTCCCAATAGCGAACCCTGTGGGATGCCGATTACAGTCAAAAACCCTGAAGAGGTTGCCCCATTAACACTTACTTTTAGACAGCGATCTGTTAAATATGATTCTAGAAAATCGAGAGAAGCTGTCGAGCTGTGCTCAAACATTTTTTTGCACCGTTCGAATTCAAATAACATACGTATTATCATCACTGCAATATCGCAGTACAGTCGGATATAGAAAGATCTAGGAAGTTATTTCAAGTTTCCTGATAGTTAAATTAGGTAATTGAGAAGCTTAAATAAATTGGAATAGAAATTATAATCTGACCTCGTAGTTTCAACACCGTAACTCAGCGGTAACGAGAAAGGTCACTTACATTTGAGTAGTTTTATAATGAGCTAAGTTTAAAATGAGCCAAGTATACGATGAACGAAAATATCGTAATGAAGCCAGAAAGAGTCCTTTTAACCACACTGGCTTACTTAATATCCCGTATGATTGTGTTTAATTGCAAATGTTGTAATCTAAAACAACAAATACAAAATCAAAGTAGAATAATATACAACAATACGTAGTGGTCCTAACTTTAGTCCACAATTTCTACGGTGTGCACTGTTTTCATTATAAGGAAGCTTGCCCATGCCAACATAATTTAAATATGTACGCAATATTTCTGAGAAAATAAAACGTAATTAGATTTCGACACGGGGCTTTAAGAATAGGAAGTTCCTCATAGCCGTCCTTCCGCGAAATTTGTATAAAATTTTCCTTAATAAGCATGGCGGGGTACTTTTGACAAATGAAAGGGGAATTGCAAGGAGTTTCGCTGTTAATAAAGCCTGATTTAATTCAGTACTGGCGTACCTGAGCCAGAGTATATTCTTAGAAAATAACAAAGGAGCGAGCGAGGTATTTAATCTTGTCGGACTAGCCACGATACCAAATATTGCAAATTAAATTGATTTAGACTGGACTTATGTTATATTCACTGCATTATATCCGATGAAAACTAATATTAAATATTTTATAAAATTCAAATAAGATTATGAAGGTACTTAAGTAGTGGACTAGAAGGGAGGTAAGCAAAACTCTTAATAATTTAAGGCGGCCACCGATTGTATTATACATATATTAAATTGTGAAAACCCTCATCCTAAAATTATAATGCGGAAAGTATTTTAAAATGAAATATAAAAAATATACTAACATATTTTATGTAGAGTTAATTCAAATTATGAAACATTTATTTCTAGCAAAAAATAAGAAAATAAATTCGGTATACCATAATAAATAGTGTTTTTACAACATTTTCATTATTTTATTAATTTTTACATTACTTAAGAATTATAATAATATATTCCATTATCATCCTTCCTTTATCATCAAAAATAAGATTTAAAAAAATATTTGAAATTGAACTCTGTATGTTTTATATATGCTGTCTGTTATGTTTATATAGCAACTTCTATTAAGCTTGGCTTAATTATCGATTAAATATTTTCTGTAAAAAAGGAGAAATCCCCATCTCCTACATCGAAAATCACATTAGATAAATGTGAACGCTAAACCTAACACCAAAAACAACTCCGAAACAGTACTTTGTAATTCAAATGTTTCGTCTAAGGTTTCGGGTGACCATCGGATATCCTTAAAAAGGCTAAAATCCGTGCAACCGGCATAAATTAACAATTTATATGTATGAGAAGCAAGTAAAATAAACAGTAGACATCAGCTAGTCGACTTTATAAAATCATGAAGGTGGTCGATATTCTCAATTCCATTGCGAAAGCATCGTCCAAGTTTAACTCTTTTCTGTCTTTTAGCAGTAGTCTCACCACTACGTTTCATTCTAAAAGATTAGGGTAAAATGCGATGGCACATTAGTTGTACTAAGATGACATTGAAGTTTACACCACAGATGTATATAGTAAGTTATAATCCGCAATAGCGAATCAATAAATTTGATGATTTCGTTTGTAAAAATAAACATTTTCATAGTTCACAACAATTATTTTTAACCGTGAGATAACAAACCGTCTCCTTTTTTAAAAGTTACTTATCATGCTCAATCGTTCAACCAGCATGGTACACGTTGCACATTATCACGAGACATTGTTATTAATAACTTAGTTTCAACTAATCAAAAATCATTTATAGGGTTGCGTAAAGAATGAGTCAATTTTAATCCAGGCCAAAATCTTTAAACGTCCCAGATTCACCACTACATCATTAGCATTAGTTTAGCTTTAGTATAATTAGTATTCGCTAATAGATGCTCAAATTCTATCTGAGACGACTTCTCTAACACTTTGCCTACTTAAGTATCGTTTTTTAATTCAAAAGACACGGTGCGATCTCAGTAAATAGATACTTATTAAAGTTGGACGAGTGAACCAGCTGGATTTTTAGTCGAGAATAACCAGAAATTTAGGCTGTAAAAACCTATCCGTTTACAGTACGTGCGTGATAAATGACGGCTCTTTATCATTTTAATGTCCGCAGCAGAAAGCGAAGTGACCTTGAGACCTTTTCAGAGCTTACTGAATGTACCTGAATAGAAGCTCATGAATATATGTGTACATACCTAAATAAGGAAGAATTGGAATAGTAAAAGTAAAATAAAACTGAAACTGTTATCATATTTTACATATTATATTTCTTAAAAATCTCTAAATAGTGAATTTCTTTGATAAAAAAAGGAAAGGTATTTGGAGATTAAAAACAGATGAGTTTATTATTAACAATATCTCTCTCGAATCGGTTTATCTTAGCATAACAAGATTAGATATTCTAGTAAAGACTAGAATAAGAGCTAAGCCCATTTTCAGTCCTTTTAGTTGAAGAAGAATTGCGATATTCATTGAATATGCAAGTTAGCATATTCTTTGTGATTTTAATTGATTAGTCAACAAACTGAGGCAAGCTCTCGCCTTGACGCAATCAAACAGTTGACAATTTCTAATTGGACGTGGATTTAAATTTTCTGATGTAGATCATGTCCTTACAATAGTAAAGCCCGTCACAGAGAGTGAACATACTCTGATATCTTATGTTACGATATCGTAACGTAATAAAAATTTATTTTAAAGAGTTAAGAGAAACATTTTCATTACGACCTGTATTATCTATACTTTATATTTGAATTGTATCACGTTATAATGCTGAGTCTAAAAAATCCTTCGCGAATGCTCTTGAAAAATATAAATGCATTTGTCTCAGTAAGTAGAATATATTGATATTTTAATTTGTTATGATTTAATTTGTTAAAGTTTACTTGTTTTCTGTAAAATGTCCAAATTCATCCGGCTCCTTTTCAATTAATTATTTCAACTGCTCCTACTGTGTAATCATGTCATAAAAACTTTATGTAATTAAGATTGCATTTGTTCAGAGTCGATTTTTTGTCGGTAATCTAATAATTTTTCAGAATGTAAGTCTTGAATAAGTCTGGAGAGTTTTTCCTTTGTTTGTTTAAAGACTCCAGTCTCTGGAACTACTACTCGAATTCGAAGTCGTTTTGTTAAGCAAGCGGGAGTGTTCCCGAACTGCTTTATTCGCGTGCGCTGTTGTGTGGGTAATGATAAGTAAATACTAATGTTCTACAAAAATATTGGTCCTTAATAGGTATATCTAAAAAATTAAAAAAGTTAATAAGTTCTGTTACCTTGGGTTCACCTTGTCAAATAATCTGCCACTTGACGTTGAAATTAGTATTAGCATAGTTAAGATATCTATGATGTTCGGGATAGTCTGCGATAGTACCTATATGCCCATCTCTGATACATATGCCACAATAAGGTACTTTGTGACAAAAATTTGTTGATATACAAAAGTGATTTATGAGCATTATTTTTAGGCATGGCATATTAATCCTTACGAACAAAAATTACTTCATAACAAAGACAATTTTATGAAGTTGAACTTTGTCCTATAAAACATGATATTTACACACATAGTTTATAGGATAAGTGAACCCTAGGGAACAGCTAGTCTTAAGGTAAAATAACCATATTACTCGATATCTCAACTGTAAGATGAAAAATTATATTATACTAGCTGTACCCGTGGATGCGCTCGCGTGGACCCCAGAATGCCGATCCTTAGAAGATAGACATACGCTCTTACTGACTTTTTTGTAGGTCTTCTTAATGTCTACAATTATGTAATAGCTACATTAATTTTATATATCTCTTACGGTTTCTCAGCGTAAGCCATTTAAGTGTCCGAATTGATTCATAATGACAACTTTTTGTTTATTGCGCGGAACCCTAATTTTCTTTCTAAAATAGAATTAACCTAAGTTATTCCTTATAGTATTAGTTATCTGCCGGTTAAAGTACATAAGGGAGCATAAGCAACATTTTTGGTCCTTCGACAAAAACCTACCATGCGATCAAAGTTGATGGCATCATCAACAGACCCCTAAGTGTCGATTTGGTCGTGCATATTTTTTAGATACGAAATTTAGAAAATAGCACAACGATATATCAGCAAATAGTAAGCAAAGAGCTGTCACAAAATTGGAGTACGCATTTGCCGTCGATTACATGTTTGATAAATGTTCCCAGTTTATGCGCTTGGGAAGGATCCAAGAGACCTTGAAATTATTTGAAGGTCATAATTACTAGGCTCGGATAGAGAGTAGCGGAAATTTATAGCCCTTTCAGTAATTATGATGAGTTATGGATTGGATATTCTACGATAAATTATCGTTTATTAACTTACTAACTGTGCCTTACGGTTCCATGACTATTAAATTTCTTTGAATTATTGTGATTAGACGTTAACCAATTTATTGTTTAAATAAATCTAAAGTACGTCAATTTCACACAAGAGGTTTCCCCAATAATCACAACTACAATGGTCCTGCATTACTCGCATCTAGCGGGTTCCAACAACCTTCACTAAGTTGTCGGTTCGGTGACAAGTCCGCTCACGCTGCGTCTTCTGGTACGTGATTGCCACTTCAGAACTCTTCGACCTCATCGGCCATTCATTTTACGATCAATGTACCCCGCTTATTGTTACTTATTTCCAGCAATTTCTAGAGCTATGTCTGTCGGTGACTTCGAATCTATTGCGGATGCCCTTCATTTCTGATTTCATCATGCAAACAATCTTCGAGTACAGCTCTTTATATTAAACATTTGATTGGTAAGCTTTCTTATAAGGGCCACGTACCATAAGTCATCAACACACACTGTTCAAAGACTTTTGTCTTGAGACAAACGAACGCTCGACGAACGAACGTTCTGAACGCTGCCTAACGAAGTCGGATTAATAAATACCTATGTTAAATAGATTGTACATACTTGTTGTTGATTGTATTTGTATTTATTTTTCGAATCCTCGTACAAAACAACACGCTTGTCTTCGGGTGCTATAATTTTAATTTTTTACTCACTCAACCGGATACATTTCGGCGAGTGTGCGTTGAAATTGCACAACTTAATTCCGCCATCCGCTTTCCACCATCGGAAGACACGAAACACGGCGAAGCGTCATCGATTTATGGTAGATATTCCACCAGTGCGCACAAACCGTTTTGCTTGCACATTTATCATGCGCACCGCTAAAGAGTGAAACACTTTGCCGGATTTTATATTTCCCGATAATTATAACCTGGGTATATTCAAGTCTGGAGTGAATAGATACCTTCTAGAAAAGCGTGCTCCATCGTAGTAATACATCATCACTTACGATCAGGCGAGATAGTAGTCAGAGGCAAGCTTATCCACGGTAAAAAAAATCTTTTTTATTTATACTATAATTTTAAGCTATAAATAATATATAAATGACAAAATAATGTCAATATCATCGGAGGCACGTTGGTAACCGCACAACAAATTACCAGTTGTCCGACTTATCAGATTTCCGCCAGAACGAGTCAATGTTGCCCGTAGGGTTGTCAAATAACAAAATATACCTCATTATTATTTTATCTTGAATAATTCATTTTTAAAACTTATTGTCTAGCAGCTTATGACCTGTAATGTAGTAAAATCACTACCTACATATATAATTATACAGCACTTATAACGAAGATCACCAGATTAATTTTAGTTTCGCTTGAATTGAAAACTACCTACGATAAATAAAATCATATGTAAATCTAGGTGAAAACAATTCATCCCGGGAAATAGTTTTTATAGAGTATTTCACGATGCATTCCAGGTAGACCGGGGTTTTCAGCCCCGCCGTCAGCAGGCGCAGCGTAACCGTGAGCCGAAGTTGCCGCTTCGTTGATCCCCAGATATTTAATATTATTTAAAATCTTAATTTATTTTATTTATTTCTTATAGCTACGAAACTGCCTATGAAGTGTCTGCTTGCCGCGACATCCCAACCTGAATATTCCCTCGGAATACGTTTTACTTTTTCTTTAAACCCTACCTGTAAGTAACGTCATAATTAAGTAAGTAATAATTTAGTAATTCTAAGGGAATTGTCTATTCGTTTTTTTTGTTACATTTGTTTTTCTTATTAATAAATTTTATGTTAACTTTGCCCTTTGATTCTTTTTTTATAACCGTAGGGCCAAAGCCTAACAAAAGCGACATTCGCCCGGTGAATTAAAAAAAAACAACATTTATATACAATAGTTCTTCCAAGTAGTTTAAGCTATTTCTGAGAAATCAAATACTTATTAAAGTAATGGATATATATGCTTAAATTATTTTGACAGGAATAACAAACTGTGTAGACTGGCCAGAGTTCAGTCGTGTCTTATCCGCGTCTGGACATCTGATTAGTCAAGAGACCCTACGACTGTATTTAAGACATGCTTTGCTTGCCAAAAAAGCTTCTCACTGCCAAGAGCGCACTAGTCAATTACAACACTGTACCGGAAGTTAATGTAAAAATTTAAATAATTTAAAATAATATTCTTCTCCCACATATATACCGCCGATTACCAGAAATACGAGTATTGTATTTTTTCACGGTAAAGCTTATAATACTGTTCTTGAACGCCATGAATTTCTAAAATGTGCCAACCCTGATGAAGAAAACACGATTCAACGTTGACTGGCTTCAATGAGCTTCATATCTAAAGATAGATGACAAATCTAACGGTTGGCGGTTTTCTAAAATTTATCTGTATTGACTCACGAGATTTCCTGCTCTGTGGATTTTGACAAGTAAACAAGAAATAAACCAATATAAAAACATATTTTCTCATAAATTCAAACAAATTACAGTAATAATTCGTTTTTTGTACTGTGCAACCATTACATATTTAAAAAATAACATGGTGACCAGACTTGTCCGCACTGTTGCATATAGAGTAAAAGTAGTCGACGGTTCAATTTTGAATATACTGATTAAGTTTATAATTTACTCATATATTTGTAATAAATAATTAATAATAATATGTCTATTTTCATAAGTTGATCAACAAAAACTAAAAAAAAATTAGTTTATATAAAAAAATCCAAATCAGTGGGACTCGAACTATCGACTCTCTTACTGTACATACAATAATGCGTACAAATCTAATCATAAACCCACGACTCGTGACAGTTTTGAAAATCCTATCATTATCAACATTATATTAATACTTGAAGCAAAAACTTTCTAACCCTTTTTAAGCGTATTTCGTAAACGGAAGACTATGAGATTTGGCATGGTTAAACTTTATATAGAGAATGAGTGTAGAAAGCTAAAAGTTATCTATAATATCTGTTACTAATATATTAAATTAAATTAATTAATACTGCGAATCCTAACGCGACCAGTGACATTGAATTTAGACCCCCCCAAACAAATGTCAAACAGAAGATAGTCTATGATCAAAAAGTCGAAGGTCAAATTTCGAGCTTAGGGCGATCGCTAATAAATATAAATAGTTATACTTTTGTAGGTAGCTATACTAGCTGTGCCCGCGGCTCCATATGCGTGGACTACGTAAGTCGCCCACCGCATCGGTTACTTTAAAGATAAATATGTGTTTTTTACGCGTAACCTTTATTCTTTATCTAAAACATATGTAGCCTAAGTTATACACCTTATAACAACAGCTATCTGCCAGTGAAAGTCCCATCAAAATCGGTTCAACCGTTTCGGAGATTACCACGAAGAAACAGACAGACAGATAGTAAGAAAATTTAAAAAAATCGTTTCTTTTTATAAATACCGTATACAGTGTCATAATATGTACTTAGTAAAATAACGTGAAATTACAAACGAAAACTTCAATTTTATTAATTGCTGGTTATCTGGAAGAAAATTCTATATACCATTAAGCTCACCAGAATTCAACCTAAAAGTACAATATAGTATTCATACATAACAGTTTTAAGTTAACGTATTTTTATCATGGACGTGTGATTTTTATACACAAATCGTATTTTTAAATCAGAATAGAATTTAACAAAAACATGTAGGAACTGGGGACATATCAAAGCGTACGCTAAAAATCAAATAAATGAAAACAAAGTTTTATCTTTACATGCTGGCATTTTTTGTTTATTATTCAAACATTTCGCTCCGTGCTGGTGGCGTGATTTTTTATTTGAACAAACTTTTATCACGACTATCCCTGTTTAAAATTGTTTTTGCTATTGCTCAGGGACTTCTTTTTACAACTAAGGTAGCAAAAAAGCGTAGTTACAGCCTTCCTAGTGTGTATTGCCTTATAGTCCATAAGAACGCTTGTAACACTAGAGATATCTTTAGCCACTAGCGCGTAGGCCACCTTGAACTTCCTTACCCAAGGAGCTCTGGAAAACTTACCACAGGAACACAACACAAGGTTATTTGGCTACGATCTTCTTTCACCAGTTTCAACAGTTTGACTGCCCCAATTAGAGAGAAAACTTCGAAGAGATTGGTTTTACCATACACATAGGAAGCGTATACATTGTACCATATTTACCGCTTATTGGCAAACAATTCTCGTTATTTAAAACAATTACTGTCTTTATACTGTTTGTAATATCAAAATCATCACTTTATACTAAATGTATATGAAAGTGTTACCTACGTTACTCATAACAAAAAAAAAAAAACATTTACACTTTTGTCTGTCTATTTGTTCCGGCTAATCTCCGAAACGATTGGATCGCTTTTAAAGGGACTTTCACTGGCAAATAACTGATTATACAAAAAATAACATTACTTCAAATCAGTTAGGCTACTTTTATTTTAGAAAAAGAATTAAGAGTTCCGTGTAAACACAAATCAATTTGAAATAATGACGCTTTTGGGAGCGCTTAAATGGCTTACGCTGAGTTAACCGTAAGAGGTATATCAAATTGATGTACTACACAATTGTAGACCTTAAAAATACCTACAATAAAGTCAGCTAGATTTCGGTAAGACACTGGAACAATTGTTAAAAATACGTAAAATGAGTTAAGTACGCCTAAGTTTTATAAAATCATCCTTTTGTCTGGAAGAAAAAAGACGCTACTAAAAAGTGTAAGGCATATTTATTTTGACGTTATTAACAATTACTTCAAAGTAATATTAGCAGAACAAATTTCTATCATGAAAACTTATTTAAAAAATGCTGTTATGCCAGTGTCTTACACTATAAGCATTTTTTGTCTTTAAAATATCTATAAGCGGGGTAACATGATTCGTGCGTTTGCCCGACAGACGGCATTATGAACAACACGCGAGCGCAGCCGCGGGCACAGCTACTTATTATGAAATTAAAAGCTGATCCCGCAGACGTTGTTCTGCCTTTTACAATAATCATTAACTCGACCACAGTGCCATCTATTCCGTTTTATTTTTCAGAAAACTTTTCTAGGACTACACCGAAAATAAGAGTCACATTTGGGTTTCAGATTTAAAACTAAACAAAATCTTGCCGTCCTTATTTTTCTTCACTTAAAAATCTTATTTGGTCTATTATCTAGTAAAATTTTAAGTGACGATGTAAAATGTACATTGTCAGACAAATCGGTAATGTGCTAAGAGATCTATTAAACAACCTAATGAACCTAACACTACCTAAAATAAATCAGAGGAAAATATAAGATTTAAATTAATACTTTTTTTTAAATAAATTTTTGATGTTGCATTTTTGACTTATTTTGAAAAAAGCTAAAAAACATGATAACTCAAAAATGGTTCACTTTTGCATAACGCTTTTGAGAATCAAAATTATCACAAATAATCAACCCTATCACCTAATGGGAATACGACGAATTACCAATAAACCTGTATATTAAATTGTCAAAGATGTATTGGGAGGGCAAAGTTAAGATATTTGTGTTTTAGATACAAAGTTAGGTGGAAGTTTAATGGTCAGAACACAAATATAACAACAGTCCCGACTGTGAGACAGTAGAGACGGTTAAGATATTTCATAAATGTGTAATGGATTCGCCGGCAGTATTAAGCGCGCCCTCGATAAATCCATCATATTGGACTACTCCGCATTCAGACCACGCAATAAATATATCCGAAAACGTAATAACACACGTATATTGAACTATAAGTTAACCATGGTTTTATATATTTCGTCTGGACATTGATTTTATTTGGTGAAAGTCGCGTTGATTGGGTAGTTTAGATAGGCGGAATATAAATTCGATATCCAAACGCTAAAAGTAAAAAGAATTGAAAAAAATATATCACACCACGTTTTCAGGGTCCTACACTATGGACTTCTTTGTTCTAGAAGCTGGTAAGAATATTATAAAATAATTATAATACCAAAATCAAATTTAATAAGGAACAAAAAACACTTAGTCTTAGTATTAGATGAACCGCATGTATTGTATTGTACTTTAAAAAAAAAATGCAAGTAATATTAATAAAGTTATGCAAAAGAATGTGTGGACCTAGAGTCTACAGTATTTGTATTATTTAATAAAAAGAAAAAAAAAACATATTATAATAATACCGTCTCTTCCAGGAAGGGGATGTGGAGGCGATTTCAAACGCTGAGTAATCTATAGTCAAGTATTTTTCCTCAATACATTTTGGTGATGCGGTAAAATCTTCAAAACGAGGTTCTCACAATTTTCCCTACAGTGCCAGCATCTAGTGTTCATGAACGCTAAATTCTTAGAATATACCTGGATCCAATCTACAGTTATTGAATATGTATTGATTGATGTACTGATTGTGAAATATAATGTACCAAGCAAGTCAACAAACATATTCTAAATAAACGCTTATAGCAAACATAATTTTGAATTTAATTAACTTACAAACTTTTCTATAATCGCATTGACACAATAAACATTCATTTCATCATTTATTATGCGTATTTGTAATTACAGGCCTAGTCCAGCGATTAACTGTAATCATGGTGACAACACACGGCACCGATTCCAGCGGGCATCGTTATTTGGACAAATATAATAAAGGCGCTTACTTGCCTGTCTCATGCCTCAATTGTTCATACGACTATACCAGCTTATATTTACTAAATACGTGAATTGTTTTGTTCCCTTTTCTCGTACACACGTTTTCATTTAACAGCCAAAATTACAGATAAATACTGCATGAATGCTGTTACGATCTGAATAAAAAAAATCAGTATTATAGAAACGTCAAAGTCTAGAATCTACTGGACTAAAAATAAATCAAGGTCACTCTCTAGAAATTACGAACCCTTTTTATATTTGGGTTCTAGCTGTGCCCGCGGCTTCGCTCACGTGGACTACAGAATGCCTGTTCCTTAGAAGATAGACGTATATTTTCGCGGACTTTTTTGTAGGTCTTTTTTTAATGTCTACAATTGTGTAGTACATTAATTTTCTATATCTCTTATGGTTTACTCAATGTAAGCCATTTAAGCATCCGAATTGATTCACCATGACCAGTTTTTTATTTTATTTGTTTGGAACCGTAATTTTTTTTTCTAATATAAAAGTAGCCTAAGTTACTCCCTATAACATCAGGTATCTATCTGTGAGAGTCCCGTCAAAATCGGTTCAACCGTTTCGGAGATTACCCGGAACAAACAAACAGACGGAAAGAGAGACAAAAAAAAAATTAAAAATAGGTTTTTTTTTATAGGTGTCATATATACTTTCATATGCATTTAATAAAAAACTGTTATTTTCGACATTACAAACAGACACTTAAATTTTATTAAATTTATATAGAGTATATCTATACGCAAGCCATATTACAACTGAAGAAAGTTCTAATTTGAACAGGCAAGCGATGAAAAAGAAAAAATCTGCAACAGGACAGAGTCGTGACGTAAACAACAGAAACAGTAAGTACACAGTGTAGTGAACCATAAAGTATCGGACAGACACTTTCTTTGAACGACTGCGCCAAAGGATACCTGAAAAGTCAGTTTGCTCCATTTCTGTATTATTGAGTACAGATAAACTATATTCTTAAAAACAAACGGCAGTTCATTATACACAGGTATAATTATAGATTGAATCGCTTGGATTATAGAATGCCGTTGGTCAATCACACGCGAATCTTACTGCCCGGCCAGCACCTATATATATCCAAGGCAGTCGACCGTCGGTTATTTTAAAGACAAAAATGCTTATTGTGTATTATATCCTTAGAAGATAGACATATGCTCTCGCTGACTTTGTTGTAGGTCTTTTAAATATCTAAAATTATGTAGTACATTAATTTGATATATATCTTATGGTTTACTCAGCGTAAGCCATTTAATTACCCCCCAAAAAAAAATCGAATTAATTTACTATTATTGTCACTGACTATTTCTTATGTTTTTGTACAAAATATATCGTAAAACCTGGCTACTTAATATAGCTATGAATTGAAAAAAAACCTTTTTAAATCGGATAAATTTTTATTCGCGTGAAAAGAACATACACGGACAGACAGACAGAGAGAAGTTGAGTTGTATTATATGTATAGATAACATAAAATAGAGGTAATAGAAAAATAATAATAAAGATTTATGTAAATAAAATTTGCAATATTTCATTTTCGTTATAATAGTCAAATCATTTGCACATTTCAAAGCAAATAGGTACAAAATTGAACAAAAGAAAATACTATGTTATTATTTAGTGAATTGAATTGTATTATTCAAGCGGTTTGATCTATTATAACCTGTATTCCATTTGAGCGAGTGTAATAAATATAATGTATGTGTCCAATGGATATATTATTGCGACTTGCATGAAAAAAGTTAAATTCAGTAATAGCAAAGTTCATTTTATTTTTCTCAAACTTATTTAGATAGTTATTTTAGTAATCAAGTGGGGCGGTAAAAAACTGTACTCGACTGGGTCACGACCCCATGCAAATGCTGATAAACCCAATACAGTCAGCTCAGTTTTAGATTGTCGCATTTTGGTATTAACGAGTCTATCCCGAGGTTAGCTTTTACATGCCAGCTTGAAAGCGGCGATTGGCGATTAAATCCATATCTCTCAGTGAGCGGCGTTGGTTTTGTATTTTACTATTCTTACGACCAGGAACACTGCCCTTAGCTTGGCGTCCATCAGGGCACGTCCAAGTTCGATTAAGACAACTAAATAAGAACATTCCTTCAAGTAGGTATTCAGGATTCATGATACATAATACTTCGTAGTATAGACAGAGACACAAATCGAGGGACATCATATTAAGAGATACACAGAAAAATTTATTTGGACATTTCTCTTTACGTGGGACAGCCCTAATGGTGAATTACGTCCACCCTACAGAAGATCACAGCCAAAATAACCTCGTGTTGTGTTCCTGCAGTGTCCAAAAACAGAGCCGCTGATGGCTTTTACAGCTTTACCGGGCTTGGGGGCGAGCGCTTAAGGTACTCAGCCGCAAAAGCGTGGGTAACATGCGCGCAAGGGTACCAAAGTAGCCGGACATTGGCGTGGGCTCTCGCCGCGATTGCAATTAATTCGCGATCTGACTAATTCCCTATCCATAAAATTCGAACTATGCTAACATATACATATTTACATGTCCCTAAAACAATGAAAACTGAAAAATAACGCATATTATTAATTCACGTAGCTTATTTTACCGAATTAAATTGAATTGCCCTGCCCTGTTTATATGGACGTGAAATAATCTAAAGCCATTGTGTACTTAATAATCAATCCCGTACAACACGTACAGGGTATACATTTAAATAATACTGTTTAATCTTTTCAAAACATGCGGCGTTATTTTAATATGATCACCACCGTCAAACGCAAATCTAGCTTATTAACTAAATTTATGTCTTCTTGCTTGTGCCCTCTTTCTGATTCCTTGCAAATTACATTTAAAACATCGAACCATCTTGTTTTTTGTACGTCCAATACTTCGATTAGGTTCTTGATTACCAGTTTGTCACGAATAATCTGTTATGTGTAATACAGGAGTAGACAACTTTTGGGAAATTGATTTTAAATACTTCATATATTGAAAATAATACCTGGGAATTTAATATTCATTCGTTATTAGTAAACCATTAAAAGTAATATTAAAATATTTTTTCATACAAATTTAAAACATGCCGGAAAATGTCATCATTGAATAAATAAAACTGAGGTTAAAGGTATTATTATTTGCAAAGTTGACTTTACTAGAATAGTAATCAAAGCTTAGTAATCATTTTAGAGTCACATATTATAAGATAAAAACTCAATTGTATATATTTATTGAACTATGACGTCACGTTTCTCGTATGACGTGACTAACAGAAAAAAATTAGGAAAGTTTAATTACAAAAAAAAAAAATCCAGATTTGCACTGTTTTAGACTTTTTATAAACAGACAACCAATAAAAAATAATTATATGTATTTATTTAACATACTGCCAACTCGTGGATTATTTGATCCTTTATGCACGCCCTTAGCAAATATAAGGGCTTATCTAGTAGACCTGCATAGTAAATTATGACCCGCATTCGTCACAATATGAGAAAAGTGCGATTGTTCAATAATGGATAGAGGGGTATGTATAGAAAACACAGAGAAAAAAGGGTGCGTTTACGCACGCACGCACGCACTAAAAAGTACACTTATTTGGCGTAACAATACAAAAAAAAAACTCCAACTCCAAACTCCCGCGTGCCAACAACACGAAGAAGGTAGCTAGGTATCAACGAAAATAATGTAAATTCTATTTACTGTTTTTTTTTATTGTAAAGATACTTTGACGGTGTATAAATAAATATTATTTTAATTTAAAAAATAAAAGTTAGTAAATTGTAGTCACATTATGCGCTCGAAGCTTTCAACTTTATTGTCTAATAAAAGCGCAAGATTTAAATAATTTCTGTTGAAAAAATTTTATATCCTTGCATGAAGCCGTTGTTAGTAGCTAGTTTCGAAAACGATATAGTAAATTATGATGAACATGCAGTTAATTGTAACAATGTCCAAAATATTCCTTGAAAGTACAACCCGTTCCGTTTTCTATAAAATAATTACTCATAAAAGTCCAACGTTGAAATAAAGACCCTAGTTTCCTGGCACAACTGAAAGATAAAATTAAGATGATAAATAAAAAGTGTATTGTAGTCTGTCGCTAACTTTAATTACTTTCGGGAAATTTATTTGCGGCGAGTTCGCACTGTTTTACCGTGTTTTTGTTATTTATCGTTTGAAAGTGTTTGTGATTATTCGATAATTACTTACAGCCGCCGCCGCACAGCTTCGGTAGGCTCGGCATTCTGTTTCAATTCGAATCGTTCGAATTTTAAACATTTAAATGTGACATCTATTTCGTCTGTTATGCAAAGCTTGCGATGTCATTAAACTACGTAGACAGAAAAGGAACTAGACAGTCACATCGTGTAAACAAGTGTGAAATAGCGGATATGTTACATTAGTGTTATCATATTATTCTGTTTCCTCAAAATTTATCATTGTACGCACACACAAAACACTGTTCAATGTCTCATACAGTAGATTACAATGCCATTTTCTTTATTCTCGTTCAAAAACCACGACATAACACTATCAACCTCGATTATTTTGACGACTGTGTTGCCTTTAGCACTAGAAGCAGTTACAGCGTTAAAGACAGAAAATACATAGCACTTTCTCTTAATTGATCTCTACATTTTTTGTAAGTCGTCGCAAACTCTTTTAGTTGTTCACTCTACGTTAAAATATTTTAATGTACTTTTCTGTAAAATTTAACTTTGTTTTCTAACATAAAATCCTCATTGACGATCTTTTAACTTTTTTCTTCATTTTGTCATCTTACATTACATCTCAATCTTGGTTTTCTTTCTAATCATACTTCCACATGAAGGTATCTATTGGGATTATTCAAATTTCTCAGGTTCATGATTAACAGAATAAATTGACTTAAAAGTCCACTTACAGTTTATAGAAGATCTAAATCTAATCTAAGATATGATTTATACAGCGCGACGCTTCAATGGCGACTTTAAATGAAACACACTTTTATGTTCTTAGAATACCCCAATAATACATTGCTCGATCTGAGAATCGAACCCAGAACCTCGAGCATAGCAGTCGCACTTTTTACGACCACTAGGCTAATGAGGTAAATATATTTTAATTTTGTGAATCGTTATATTTTTTTTTATTATCTAACCGTTTTCTAAATTATCCTTTTGAAACAAGCTGTAGCGCACAGGTCACCCGCTAGGGTCACGGATTCTAACAATACATCAATGATTTTTTTTAATATACTGACTATACTGTTACTCTTAGGGCCCCTGAAGCCGCTGCGGCTTTTACAGCTTCACCGAACTTGGGGTAATACATCAATGAAATTACATTACATTTATATACTGAAATACTATTAGAATGAGACACTTGACACTTACACGTAATGCAGGGAAGAGATAGCCCTATTTCAGAGAGGCGTTGCCATTCCACGTAGCTTATACTGGTAAATAGATTCATGATTGAATCGGTTCCATAGTGATGCGAATATGGTCATCCAATAACTTCGTTTGAAAATTTAATTTTTTAATTTTACGAACTAATTTGTTTTACCTATATTTGTGATTACTAACTAAATGACCTAATCTTGTGTTTAATAATTAATATCGCCATTATAGCGGCACGTTGAATATTGGTAGATATACCAATATGAACCCAGAGCTGTTCAACAGAACCGGAGAAATCTTTAATGAAAAGCAAAGCCAAATCAAATAGTGAGTTAATCTAAGTTAATTAGACGTATTCAGAACTTAATAGACAAAATTACATTGGCTTCATATCGAGAAATGTATCTCTGTGACGCGCAAATTGGACGTGATTGCTCTCAGAGTTATGAAGCGTCGACCCGTATCCCGTTTTAATTGAATTGATATTTAGATGGCTTCTTAACTTGTCCCTATGAATTCCATTCTAGGTACCTATTAGGGTTTTGTGGTTTGATGTAAAAGTTTTTTTATTTCATTAACGCAAAAGAATAACATTTAGGTGAAGTCTAAGAGTTTTTATAAGTGTAGATAGATGCGTTACTCGCGCTTTATTTTGGCAATATGAAAGTCTGGTTATTGTCTGACATTCTCTTACGGCCGTTTTCAATAACATATCTTAGTTTACTATCCCCGATTAGTATATATTTGTAATAAATATTATCTGTAACATATACACATATATCGGCTTCCCTCTTATCTATTGAAGCTATAGGATATGGACATATATGATGTAGATACGAAAAACTATCCATTGATAGGTTATTGAAAACGGCTGTTACTCACGTACTATCCAGTGTCACGGTTTCACATCAATGAAACTCAAAATATATATTCATTTCGCTCTAACAACAAAAATAACATCATCATATCATATTCTTTCCCTTTTTTGCGTACCAGATTATAGATGACCTATTATTCTAGATTATATAGATTAACTGGAAGCATTATTTATATTTCGTATGTATAGTTTAATTGTGCTGTTTTTTAGCGCCATAATTTTGGCATATGACGCGTTTTTATATAAAATGTAATTGGATTAAGTGACATCACTTTATACTACAGCAACACCGTGCAGACTTTGAGCACCTATCACCATGGAATCAAATAATAAGAAGAAGAATTTATAGAAGTGGCGAGAAAAGAGAAAACACTTTGGCGCGGCCATTAGGAAGAAAGCCTTGTCTTAGAAAGAGCGTTCTCATGTGTCTACTTGAAAAATTGAAAATATTGGCCGAATTCCATATTTAACGCTTATTAGAAACGCTAATATTATCTTACAAAGTTCTGACTTACAAGAGATCAATAACGCAAAGCCAAAACTAC
This sequence comes from Saturnia japonica, assembly GCA_033032175.1. Classification (NCBI taxonomy): domain Eukaryota; kingdom Metazoa; phylum Arthropoda; class Insecta; order Lepidoptera; family Saturniidae; genus Saturnia; species Saturnia japonica. The sequence goes on from CM065330.1 coordinate 4,263,667, forward strand.
TGAAGGTTAAATATGAAATTCAAGCAATATTTTCCATTTTTCATAAAGAGCAAGCAGAGCTGTAGAGAGTGATACAGGAAGAAGTTTAATTCATTAATATTTAAGAGAGTGAAAATGTTTGGAAGTCCTTTCTGTTTTGAAGTATGAGACACGGCTACTGGATTTGATAAATCGACCTTTAAATATGTTAATAAGGGATGCAGTAATGTCATATATATAGCAGTTAAACGTAGGTGATGATTATATATATAGCAATTGTATATTTGTTAATGGCTATTTTAATATATTCATTTTGTAGTACGTCACAAATTATTCCTTTTTCTAAAGTCTGTGCAATCACGAGCGTACTTCATGACCAAAATATCCGTAAACTTTACAAGCGGTTTAGGGAAAGGGTCATGCGATTTCCACCATGTTAATCAGACTTCCTAAAATCAACTACTTCCTTTCAATATACACAAAATCTATATTGCGTATTAGCCATTCGATCCGGGTATGGAAGGTGGCAATTACCAGGCAACAGCTGCGATATTGAAGGCTTTGTGACGATTATTGGCGCTCAATATCGGCCAGTGAATGGCGGTGCTATGGCTGATAAAGGAAACGAACAGTTCGTTGTGGATTATATAGATTGCTTGTGTAGTTAGATAGTAGTAATACAAAGCAAAATTTATGTATAATAACCAATTAATGAAAGTAATGTTTTCCACAGTTATCATGAAAACACTATACTAAGAATGACAGAACATCTATAGAGCACAAAGAGCACCTATAGATGCTTTTAAACAATTTTTTACTTCAGGGTGGTAAATAGCCAGAGAGGCATTAAAAAAGCCGTACTACCACCAACATAGACCAATTATCAGTTTAAAACGTTTTCGGCTTTTAGAAATGTGAGAATATTTTGTATTAAAACGCAATAAAATTGGAGATGTGTCGTAGATAACAAGCGGTGGCATTGATACGACGTGCCTCGGTTGCGATAACAGACGCGTCTCCGCGATGCGTCGATTACCACGCTACCTCCCAAATAGATATGCCCCTGGCAAGGTTTTATCATTCTTATCCAATCAGGTTATCGAATACGATCTCATGGGTGATATTCTCAGACATAACTATAACCGCGAACTAGGGGACGCCGCTTCTTAGTAAAACGATCACGAAACATCTATTGAAGCGATGAAAGGGCAGCTGTAACATGTCCGAATCCTAGAATGATCCTGAAAAAATATTGTGATTTTTTAATGTTTTATATTTGAAACTAGCGAGCTTCGTTCGCATGCAATTTACTAATGATGAAATGAAATAGGAAACGCTATACGCTTTGTAAAGCAATAGTAATATTGAAACATTTGGTTTGCAGCGTAGGTAAATTGATTACGAATTTTTATATTGTAGTATCCATCCACTGAAAGCTTATCGACATAAAAAAACATTGTCTCTTTTTGAAGTGAAACTTCTTTTCACGCATAAGGGTAAAATTTTTACGGATGAAACGCGTTACGAAGATGTGAAACGTCTTGAGAGAGAGAGAGAGAGGGCGAACGTAGCATGAAGCACGTAGCCATGGTGACAATGTGTAAACAGTGAGTTAAATTTATAAACTTTTTGTGATAAATTTGTAAATCGTCCTATACTAAGCAGTTGTTCAGAGTAAGTAATATATTTGTGTTAATATACAATTTTTAATGTTAATTCGTTTGAAGGTTAGGAAGTTTTAATATTTACAAATAACATGTGGCATTTTCATTTGCCACTCGTAATTTAAGAATTTAATATAATATTTTTCATAAAATATGAAATAAAAATATATAATAAATTCTCCTTTCTAAATTTTAATTAAAAAAAAATTATAATAATTTCTAATATTTTTTCTACAGTTCAATAATAATCCAAACACACCAACTACAAATTCAGTAACGACAATAGATGCTATTGTTACAAGATATTTAGATAATGTTGAAGCACGAACTTATCTTGCATATTTTACTTATCATAATGCTTTAGTCACAACAATACGAATAGAAATCGCATCAAATAATGTAGATATCGATGAAATAAATTAAAATTAAATTTATAATTTGTATTAATATTCGACACTTTTAATATTTTAATGACAATTAAATTATTAAATTCCTAACATATCTTCCTTTTTCCCTCCCCCTATGTCTCGGAAATCTAAAACTTTAGATTAGTATAAATATAAACGAGATTTAAAAATTAGTTATCCAAAGAAGTTTCACTTCTGACATGTGTAAACTTAAAAATAAAACTAAATCTTCGTTAAAAAAGAAATTTCTCGTGAACTGCGCTACTTATTGTGGACCAAAATTATCCTACCTCTGAAGCTGGAACCACTCATACATATTCACAAAATTGCATTGAAATCAATTGGGCATATATTAAGAAGATGTAGAAAAAAGGAGATATTTACGCTTGTTTATTTTTGGTGTCGGTAGAGCCGGTCACTTATTTCTTTTTGGCTCCCACCCTGCGAAAAGTAACTTCGTTACTTAAAACCCCTTTCAGAAATATATGTTCAACTGTGAACTAATAATTATTGATTCAGGGTAACATCCCTAAATGTTATTTTGTGAGGAATAAGCCAGACACGACGCGGTTTCACCCCTCACGCGTCTCATACATTTTCGTAACTACTTTATATAGTTGTTTGCTCCACGGGTTACGTAATACGTTCTTAAAATTCACGTGTATTTTCAATATTATTCTGTAACTAGCGGTTCCCCGTGACCCCGTACAAGTTGTATTTTTACTATTACGTATTATTGATTATTATTATAGCCTATTATAGCAATTAACATATTTCCCGCGTACAAAATTTCATACAAATAGGTGGAGAATTAGTAGTATTTTACTATTTCTTAAAATATTATTGACGATACACGTACACTTCCCGTTTAGAAAATTTTATTAAAATCGGTTGACATTTTTTTTGTATATTTGATGATGTTATTGACAGTTTTTATAACCTACCGTTAAGCTACTAATTTTATATTAATTGATAAGAATTTGTACAAATTTATTTATTAGAAACTATTTTTTGCAATTTCTAAAAGTATTATATTATAGACTGAACGATGACATAAGCTTCCCATAACCAAATTTTTTTTTGTTAGAAATTTTGGACATGCAAACAGACAGTCGTACAGACAAAAAATAATAATGTCATATTGTCAATCAGTATCCTTTATAATACAAGTACCTATTTGAGGAAATTTGAAAAAAAAAATCACTTGTACATACATACTACAGATTTATTAATATTATCTATGGAATCTGTCAATAAATGAAAATTTCTTACTATTATGATCTGAATTTAAAGAAAACCGTATTAAAAAAAAGAACCGTTAGGCTTTAAACGTATGTGTGACCTACGATATTTTTTTGTACCTACGAATACAAACTAAATGTTTCGAGTAGATTCTAGACGTTTCCAGATATTGCGAAGATAGTTTTTTTTTTTCTATTTTTACTCAGGTCGTAACATAACTTTGAAATAAAAACTCAACGGTTGATTCGTGCACCTTAGTTATTTAATTCGATAAAATTAGTTTTACAGTTGTAGAAAGTTAAGCCGATAATTGACTGGCTGTCACGTAAAACTTTGACAAGTCATAAAGGTAAAAAGTTTCACGTGTCGAAAACTGTTCCAGGCCGGAAAATTCCCATCAACGCAATCACACGACCTCCCCTAGTTGTAATCAAAGTTGAAAAGTTTCCTAATTTGATTTACTCACAATTTATGCGACTTTTCCACAGATATGTATTTATAGGGAGGGGGGGGGGGGGGGTCATAACATGCTTTATCGTAAACCGTCCGGCGGTGGAAGTGTTTAAATTGTAACATTTTAGACACTATGGAGTAGTGGGGTAACTGACGGGCGGTCGGTAGTCTTATCTATTAGTAAATATTGCTTGTCTGACTATAAAATTTTGCCATTTTTGGCTGGATTTTGCTCTGGCATGTTATGATTTTTATTTTTATTCATAAGTATATGTTATTTGACCCTATAGGTTAAGGTATAAGGTTATGTAATATTCATGGTTTTACACGATATAGTTCGGTTATTGTGCACAAATTAAATGGATTATAAATAATAAATAGAGGAATTAATTTATTATTCGAAGAATTTGAGATATAAATAATGTAACACAAATTAAACTGGTTTTCTACGGAACCATAAAACGTTTGAACGGGTATAAAAAATAAACAAAAAGGGTTTCGATAAAGCACGACAATACTTTACAAAAATCGGCTAAGTATGAGTCAGATATATGCAGCGGGTTATGTATTCCTAGTCTGTGATACGTATGTTTTGAACCGACTTCAAAAAAAGAGGGGGGTATTTTTTTATGAATGTTCAGCCAATAATAACTTCTTTGTTTATGTACCGATTTAGATTAAAAAAATTGTTGGAAACGGGGGGGGGGGGGGGTCTCTTAATTTTTCATTGGCATTGGACATTCGACTTCGAAGATACACCAGGGAACTCCTCAAAATCATTGAAGTTGTTTTTTTTATTGTTATTGGGGTGGTACAGCAAGTACAGCCCGACTGGGTCGCGACCACTATGTATGTGGTGAGAGGTCCGTCATAATGACTCGCTTTTCACGTTTCGGAATCAGCCTGTGCATAACCAGTTACATGCATGCAGGCTGGCATGACAACGGTGATCGTCAATGGATTACGATGTTTCAGTGGTCGCCGTTGTGTTAGGATTGTAGGTACTGTTGCTTACCATCAGGACAGGTACAGAGAGTTTTCCATATTACAATTTTTTTTTTCAATTCGCCACAATGACAAGTGTTCAGTGAAAATGACAACCGACATTCTATTAGGGTTCAAGGATAAAAGTCTTTAAACGTAGGACGGACGGCTTACACTAGGTTTAACAATAAGGTTTCTTTGGGTACAGAACCCGTAAAACAGAAAAATGTAATTATTGTTTCGTCAGTGATTTTTACTACAGTTGTAAAATAGCTCCGTACGGACCCTTCCCAGAATCCACCCCTGTTCATGTTATATTAATTAATCCTGTATTTGAACCTTAATAAAGTTCAGGGTTCACTCCCAAACTGTATCTTTCCGAAAGGCTATATTGTATTTCTGAGTAACGGCTGAAATGAAGAAGTGTTTTAAATAATTTTTATAATAACAAAAATTGTAATTAAAAAAATTAGAGACGGGATTTATAAAACTGAAAAATCGGTGTTTACCGGTTTTTGTGTTTATCTGGTACTGAAGTGTTTAAAAATAATGTTTATGACAATAAGGGAACAATCAAAACTGAGAATTACAGAATTCGTTTAATTAATCGGAAAAGCAGTGTTAACCGGCTTTTGTATCTAAACGGTATAACATCGAAATAAAGTCGAAACGATATTCAAAATAATTTACTGAATTTCACCGGATAAAACCGGTTTACAGGCAAACTCTGTATATAAAGATACCAAAAGTTATATGTTTCAAAATGGACCGTTTTAATTGGGGTGTCGCGATTGCCAACCATTTTGGTATCCCCTCACTCGCAACAATTTTTTCTATACGTCGATTTTGAGATTAAATGTTTTCCATTTATCTATACTAGCGATCATCAAGGTCTAAATTCGACCGCCGACTTTTTGGTCATAGAGTATTTTCTGTTTGACATTTGCAGTATTCATAAACAATGAGTATTATCTACATCACTTGCTGTCACTTTTCGTTGAGTGACAATGTCAATATTTGGGGGGTCTTAGTTCAAACTAACTGGTTCGGTTCGTATTCGCAGTATTAATTAATTAAATTTAATATATTAGTAACAGATACAACAGATAAATTTTAGCTTTCTGCACTCCTTCTCCATAAAAACTTTAACAATGCCAAATCTCACAGTCTTCCGTGTACGCAATTCGCTTAAAAAGGGGTAGAAAGCCTTTTTTCACATATTAATATATAGATTAAATGAAATTCGAAGTTCCGTACGAATGTTACATAAAAAAAGACAACAAAAGGTTTCCTAAAAAAGTTCCTCCAAAAAAAAGAAAAAAAAGTACTTTACTTTACATCCCTAGCATGACTGGTTAGTGTCGCTGTCGTGATATAGGTTGTTCGAAATTTTTAATCGATTCTTTTTCACCATAGTGATATTATTCATAACACTTTACCGAAATATATCTCACAAACGCAGAAAAATCATTTATAGACGAAATTAAATTATTAATACCAAACTAATAACTAGAACTCGACCAACAATAACGAATTCGGCCTATTCAATAACTTCATGAACAGTCTATCTCTATTTTCAGCATAATCATCGATTTCATAGTTATTTTAATTAGTGAAGTGTTGTTTCATTATTAAGTTAAAACCGGTTCAGAAAATTTCGCAGCAAACACTGACGACATACGTAGTTCAAGAATGACAAATAGTCTAGACAAATAAATATTTAATTAACCTCAGAACGAAAGATAATAAAGCTATAAGCTTGTTTACACCTTTGTCTTGTCAGTTGACTCAAACGTCTCATATATCTAAGGTCAAGGTTAAGGTCACAAACATAGTTCTTTCTGAAGTGAAGTCCATTGTGATTTGAAACTCGGTAAAACGAAAAAGCGATAGTAAAAAGAGACAAACACATACATCTATAAGATGTAGTCTGCGAAAGAATGAGATAGAATACATTATACACAGATAATGCAAGTCCTGATTTTAAAAGACTATGATCGTTGTCGAATTGGCCTAGTGGTGTGAAGACCAGGCTTGTACGCATAGTATATGAACTGAACATGTTTGTGAACTGAACTCATGGTTTTTACTGTGAATATCTCGTCGACTCGTTTACATCCTCATAAAACTGAATACGTACGTACGTTTACGTACTGAATTACACAGTTGACCTAACATTACTATACGGCTCAGCGCTTCCCGTTTTTCGCTTTATATCTTAAAAATGGTCATAGGAGAAAATATTCCTATAAACAAAAATCGGAGGAAAATTTATGCATTATAACTTTTGTAATAATTTCAACATCATTTCTAAGAAAGGGAACAACATAATCACAACACAACAAAAATACGATTTTTCATAACCTTTATAATATCTGTGAAATGTACGCGAGATGATGTGAGACTTTTGGGCCAACTTATAAAACGCCAAAATAAATTTGTAGATATAGCAAGTTTATAGCTTTATCTTTTGTTCCGATGTTGACTTCTTTTTTACCTTATTTCACTGGACTAAAGCATTTTTTGTGGGTCATTATTATCTATTTACACAAATAAACAAATTTACAGATCTCGAAATAACATAATTTTAACATAACCACATTAGATACCAGCAATCAAACGTGACTTCGTTCGTATTAATTTAAATATAATACTCGATATCTAAAAAATATAGCTGTGAAGGAGGCTCCACCCGTATGAGCAAAAAAAAAAATTTTCCTAGGATAAAATGTATTGTATTGTATGTGTTATAAGCTGCGTGCCAAATTTTATCTAAATCCATTTAGCAGTTCTTGCGTGATTCACTAATAAACAAACAAACTCACTATTAACTTAACTATATATTAACTTATTATTATAAGTAACAATGTCACTCAGGCAGAGCGTAGCTTTCTATCATTGAAAGAACTTCTAGAAAATGGTTTTAAAAATTCAACAAGTTCGATGAAGGCGATGACAGTGTGTAACGTTGATTTTGCGAACGCCTGTCTAATATCGAGGCGAGGCACCTGTAAATCGAACACCGATCGGTACATAGTTCAGGTTGTTGGTAACTGAATATTTTATTGGTTGCTATGACAACGCGCTCATTTAATACTTCTGTAATATCTAACCGTTTTATTGTATCGATTACATTCAATGATTTTTCGTGTTGTTTTGTTTAATTAAGGCAAATTAAATTAAGAACACAAATCACAATGTTTTGATCATATTGACTTATATTAATATGCCAGTAGTGCCTACTATAAGTGATTTAAAATTATACTTTGATTTTTAATTCCCAACTAATGTCAAACTTGAAAATAATGTTGCCACATACAATTCTCTATTATTTTCTAACCGTTTATTTTACATTTCGATTATTTGAACTGTAAATTTTTTTTAAATGAAAGGGTGGTTTTCCTAAAAAGAATACTCTGTAATATTGAACACATTAGTTAATTAATTATTATTCTTACATATTGACGTGACAACGTCATATAATTCGTTTCTTTTACATTTCGATTATTTGAACTGTAAATTTTTTTTAATGAAAGGGTGGTTTTCCTAAGAAAAATACTCTGTAATATTGAACACATTAGTTAATTAATTATTATTCTTACATATTGACGTGACAACGTCTTATAATTCGATGGAGCCGGCTGCACGCACGAAAAAACATGACTCATGCGGCGTTACCTCGCTCTGAGGCGTTCCATTTAAGGCTTTAAGTGCAAGCGAGAGCGCGGAACGAGCGACAAAGAGGCACAATCGGCCTCCGCGTTCGGCAGCGTTCTACATCTGTCTCTCTCCTACTTGAGTGACCGATGCGTCCGCGTGGACAGCTGCTATATAATAATACATTTACATGTTTTCGTCAAGTATGAAGTGCACTGAAAAGTGAATGTGGTGTCAATTGTTTATAGCAACGATAATTGCGGCGAAAAAGGTAATGATTATTTCGATATTACATATATGTTCAGTGATATATTATCATATATTCGTGCTTTCATCATTAAAATAAATAGCATCGGTCCGCTAGTGCAGCGATTGTCACGTTCAGCTATCGTCAGTAAACCGACTTTACAGACAACCGATTTTTTAAGAATCACCTAAAGCTTTTATTGTTTATTTCTTCGAATAGTTTAAAAATAGGAATAATATCTTGTACCATTTTCTGATTGGTTCAAACAGTTGGACATCATTATTGTCATAGTTCAATTAACTAAGAAAACATTTGATCTCATTTTATTGTACTGTATTTTATTGTGTTGCGGAATCTTGGTCTTTCATGTTATATGTTTATGGCTTTAAATTATGTAAGATTAGTGGCATTTTGCTCAATATAGTTTCATTATTGTTTACAAGTAAAGTGAATTAATAATAATAAACAGTAGCATAAATCCTTATTTTCCATTCAAAAAAACTACCTGAACTGTTTTATCAAGTGAGCAGCCATCTTGTTAAAGCGTTGCTTGAACAATAAGTACTAATAAAATATTATATTCCCGTGACATTGTCATAATTGTGTACATACACACTTTGCCATTAAATCAGAATAGTTTGAAGATAGAGATAGAGATGATATGAAGCTGCGAGGAGAGATAAAGAGGGGCTTGTGAAACGACGGTATAGATGTAAAGACGTATTTTAAAATAAGAATCATATTATTAAAAGGAGTCACTGTGCATTTAGTAAACTACTATAAAAACCTAAAAAAATTGTATGTCCCACACAATCTCAAATAACATTAAAGGTACATAATATAAACATCTCAGAGGTCGATAAATCAAAAACTAAAACCGAAATTTAATCGGTCATAATACTCCCGCAATAAAACAAAAATAAATTATTCAAAACCAAAACATGTTCGGTTCAAACAAATTGGTTTTTATTGTCTGTCGTTCTGTATCGTGTGTTTTTATTGCGCTAATCCACCGAGTGATACATCAACGCTTTACTGATATCGCTCACTTTATGGCCACACACGGTATAAATGTACATTCGACGCTACAATGTTTTACCGATAAATTTTTTACTGAGTCATACATTAGTGTTTGGCTAAAATAGAAACACGCTAAGCTAATGAAGCTAATAAAGAATGCAGTGTCAGATGCATGGTGATATTGTTACAAGGGCCGGTTTCTTCTACCAACATGTCATATTAAATAACATATTATTTAATAGTAGGGTATATTGATAAATGGATAGTAATAACTACCCTATTGGTCGGTCTGAGTGGAAGGGTATGTAAGGCGTAGCGCACAAGAAGCGACACATTGTCGCTTGAACCGTGGATTACTAGCATTCTCGCTCAAGCTGCCATGCCGTCTCGCTCCGTATTACAATATATTTTCAAATTCAGGGAATTATATTAATAGAAATGATTAGAGAATGTCCGACCATCAATTTTCTTCACTGCTGAAGATGAAGCTCATTGAAGGTTATGCTCACAACCACTAACGCAGGTTCAATCCGGGAGTTAAAAAACTATTTGAAACTTTTTATATGTTGAAAACAATACCTATGAATAATTATTTTTCATTAATACACAACAAAGTGTCTTAAATTTTTTTTATTTTAATTTAAATAAAAAATTCGCTACAAAGAAACGGCATTGTACCGTGACGTCATTATTAATTTTATGTGCCATTTTCTGTGATACCAGTGACAAGCGTGACAACTTAAGTCGCGTTTTCTAATCGGCGTTTCAAATCATTTGACTCACAGATAAAAATATTAATATTCCAAAGGGAAAATTGAATAAATAAACAATTATTTTTTCCAGATTTGTATTGTATGAGGCTTTTTATCTATAGACCAATATTACCCAATAATTTACTTTAATTTTTAAACATACCGTCAATTCGCGGACTGCAATAGGACTTGGTCATCATTGTTTTGATTTCATTAGACTTAAATATTGATTTTCTATACCAGTTCAGACGCAGCGATACATAATTTTCCTCAATATCTTCATTGGTGATCACAGGTCTACTGAGCGTTATCAGGATAACTTCAAGCATATGGCAAAGTATACTTTCATAGTCAGGAAATATCTGTCCACCGCTTCAGGTGGATGTTTTATTTGGGGTTCCCCCAGTGGCCCCCAATGCCCCTTTATAGTCATCCCGAGACTCGCCAGATGAACTGAGCTGCACAGTAAAATTATTTATAGACAATTAAAAAATGAAGTACAAAGAATTTAATTTATTATCATTGATGGATAAGGTCATCATGTCGTTGACTCGAGGTCATTTTTGATTTGTTTAAATAGAGTAGTAATAACTCATTAAAGCAATTAAACACAACTTTTGGAATTCAGAATCGAATCGTTAGCCTAGTGGCCGTGCTAAGATCGAGGTTATGGGTTCGAATCTCAGGTCTAGCAAAGTGTTATTGGGGGTTTTCTATTTAAATTCTCAGTATCAGCTCGGAGTTTGGCTTTGTATCCGGTTAATGGCAATAGGCTCGCCCCCTATCACATGGGATCTAAAAACATACACGGCGAACTGTGAATGTTCATTAGTACAACTCTGCCTAATACTTAGTGGATACAGGCGTGATGGTATGTTATGTTATGGTTCTTAAATTAGATAGAGAGCAAAATATTTGCGCATCATAAACTGAACGCGTGTATGCATATAACTAACTTACTTGTTATACGGGTGTAATCTATACTATATTATAATTTAATAAAGCACAAGAGTTTTTTGTTATGCGAGTCGGAACACAAAGTGATCCCGAACTGCTTATCCGCGTGCGCTCCTGTAATGGTCAGTGATACGTAAATACAATGTTGTACAAAAATATTGGTCCTTAGTATATCTAAGAAGGAGTCCTATACCATATGCGTATCTCTTATTAAGCTACAATAAGGTATTTTGTGACCAAAAGTTTGTTGAAAATTAAAAATTGGTATATGAACATTATTTTTAAGCATGACGTATTAATCCTTATGAACGAAAGTTACTTACTTCATCATAAAGACAATTTTATGAAGATAAACTTTGCTCTTTACATCATGTTATTTGGACGCATAATTTGAGAGTTAATGGAAAATTACCCGTTAAAAATATTGTATATACTGAAGTTTTTAATGTCAGTGATCAATAATCATCAATCAGTGATTTCTTTTATATTATATGCGAATGAAAGCGCAGGGCACCTCTAGTAATATAATAATAAATTAACATTACCTATATGAGAAGACAATCATTCATAAAAGAATAAAATTCCGTCGCGCGCTGAAGTTGATACCTACCATTTTTTTATTATTATTATTTAAAATAGTAGTATGTCGAATAGAACGGGGAAATGTTTATTCGAAACAGATTGATTAAAAAATAACTTTTAACACGACCTGTCCAATAAACGGTCGTCCGGATAAAATAAACAACCACACAGTATGAGGGTTATAGGAACGTAACCGCGGGGTAACCGCGGGGCGGAGGGGTGAACGATTTATTACGCCATATTGTGTTTCAAATGAAAACAAATTAAAATGCGGGCCATCGAAATCAAACGTAGATACCAATGTGTTACTATTTATTATTTCCCTTTGTTTGGAATTTTTAAACGATCAATATTCTTATTTCGTTTGGATTAAGCCGATAATAAAGCTTTTTAAGTTGTATTGTAAGTTAAATATTGAAGCAATGATGATCTAGTGATAGCGTGTAGGGACAGCGCGTCGATCGAAGTGAATTCGAATCCTTACAATGAGCCTGATCTTTCGGTGATGGAAAACATCGTGATCAAACCATAGAATGGGACCACCCTCAAGTTGAAAATCTCTCTCCAAGCACCCTGTAGATGTGTTACTACAGTTGCACTTGAGAGCCCAGTCCTCCCACTAGTTTAGCGTACCATCTTGGGCCACCTCGTCACTATCATGAAGGCAGATGGTAGAGAAGAGTGAAAGAAGTAAACCTGTTTTGCCGACTCTACTTATTCTTACCTATGTAAGAGAAGGTGTACGTACATATCATATTTATGTCATAGAATATACCTAGATAATTCAGAGAACAAATATCAACATTTTTAAATTCTCAATATTAACCTTTCAAATATTATTGAAAAGCTGTAGAAATAAGTGAAATTAACACTGACCAACTTTACAGACGGTTATTAAGTTTCATTAACTGACTGTGAAATTGGAAACTTTAAATTCAATTTGAGATAAAACAAATTCCAGCAAAATTAGGGTTTTGTGTTCATAATACGAAATACCCATCCAATGTTAATTAACAAATCATAATATCCATTACAGTGATCTGACATTGAGTCCTCTTATACCATAATAAATGCTTTATGTATTCCCACGGAGTGAAATGACATTTCATGCGTTGCTAGTTTATTGTGTTTTTAAATAATGATGTCAGCAATCCTAACTAATCCTAAAAACTATAAGTGATATTATATTTATTGATAAGTTTTTCTGAAGAAAAAAAAACGAACCATTCAAATGTGAAGGCCAAATTAAAGAGATAAAATCGCGTCTCTTGTGGACTAACTGAAGCGTTTTTTTATTATTTTTGTATTGAAAACTTCTTTAGCCGCGTTGAGCGATTTATGGTAGGAAAAAACTTATGAATACGCCTCACCGATGACCTCGACAAGCTTGTGACGTATTGCGCTTGCATCAGACTAGCGACGCGTGGTATAGCAGCCTTTCTACTTGTATACGCAACGCATATATTATACACTAATACATTGTATTTACTCGACTGTATCATATGCATGTTTGACTTTTTGGATGTTTAAAATCTTATGACTTCGCGTCACTGACATGCTTTGCAAATAATTCAGACGATAATTAATTTAAAAATTCAAAAAAGAACACAGTTACTCCAATGTTTTGAGTTTTCACTTTTTCGGCAGTCCTTACTTTTTTAAATTTGTGATTTATATGTCTACATTTTATAGTTTCCTTAAACTAGGTAATGATAATAATAGTAAATTATGAGGTATGTTGGAGAACACGAAATATTTTTCAATTAATAATAATAATTACCATCAATTCAGTAGGCAACACCATTTTCAAGTTTGATATTAGGGACTGTCAATTTACTCTGTGCGATTAAAAACGCAGTATAGTAACATTGTGTAAATGTCAAGCCAAGTGTATACAAAAACTACATCATATCACACCGCTAGGAAGAAAAACAAAAAAAAAAGCAAAAAATAACCGAAGACTCCCATTGAACAAAATTCGTTCCATTATTTATTAAAATGTATTCGTTTGAATTGAACTCGATTACGGGAAGGTGGTTTGTTTAAAACGTAATCGAAATGAATACGGGTTTGTCCGGGGCGGGGCGTGATCGTAAATTCATGTTTGAATCAAACAACGCTTAATACAGTCTTCCTTGTAAAACTGATAAGTTTGATTTAATTGGACTCCAGATGTATGAATTGTTTGAAGATGGAAATCTGGAAGCTATTGCACTTTTTTTTTTATTAGTAGCACGGCAAAACCACAGTTTTGTACCTAGAAATGGGTTAAGTAAGCAGAAATATTCCGGAAAAAAATGTGATTTCACCTCTTTATTTCACAGAAAGCGTATACTCATCTTTGGATTCGAACCGAGTTCAGTCGACGCAGTTTTCACGCCACCACCGAACCAACAAATATTCAAAAATATATTCGTATAATGCATATAATATTTAGTAGTATAAATATAAACGATGGCGCTCGATTTTAAACGTAAACATAAAATCAACGATTAAATTTCAAATCTGGTCGTATTTAGAATTAATATTAACTTATGTTATTGGTTACGTCGTTCGAGTAAATGTTATAATTTAAATAAGTAAGGGTTGACCGGGACGCTATCGTAAATTCATGTCAGAATTTAATAGCGTATCGTTACTACTGGATTCGTACCACGAGTTCTAGATCCGAATTTGATTGTGTGATATTGTTACCTCGAATTCGAGTTCGAGATAGTTTTAAAGCTTTTCGACTCATAAACCAATGATATGAATTAAACTACTTAAATCCAAATTTACTATGCAAATGAAGAATGCTCCTGAAACTAAAGCACTTCTACTACTTTCAACAACTCAATACTTTTACTATCTGCTTTAATACAATGAAAAACCTCTGTCTAGCCGCACTATTCTACAAAATTTGGATAATCGGGTTAACACTTTGTACCTTACATCTATTCAAATAAATTTATATGGTCACTGTATATCTTATACATTTTAAATACCGATGCTTTACTTCTAACTACTGTTTCGTACTGTACCGTTTCTTTTTTGTTTTTTTTTTTTAAGACACTGTAACTGTACTATTCTTTCTTGCCCTTATTATAAGCCCCTTCCAACGAGACAAAACTTTCCAACCACAACATGCATGAGCAAAAAATATTTTATTAGATTAAATTAATACTTATATACAAAATAATGTATAAAACAAGAACAAATTTTATTTGAAAGTTACTATATTAAAGTTATAATTACGTATTTATTAATTAACAATATTAGTGTAAATTTCTAATCGTGTAATGAATTACCATTGGTAGTCGAAACCAACCATGGTTCCGTTTTACGTTATAATTTTCCCCATAAACTAGCGCCGACAGGACTATCAAGGTAAAAGGAGCACGTACTGATCCATGATGTAATGGTATATAAAGTGAACAGTACGAGCTCTTTGAAGAAACATGTTTTTTCATATATTATTGAAATGCTACATTTTGTCAGAAATCACAGTTTTAATACTAGAAATAGACATAAATTACCCGTACCGTGTTTTTAACTTAGTAAGACCAATTAAAGGATTTTGAGGTAGGTTCTATAATAAGATCCCGAAGCACATTACTGATTTGCCGGACAATCAGTTCAAGGATCGTGTCAAGCAGTTTTTACTATCAAAAGGTGGAGGTGGGTGGTGGTTATAGGGTGAACCAATTTGTGAATGATAAGTACGCTTTGACGTAATCATGTAAAAAAAAACTTAAAAGAACAACATGAAATTCATTCTCAGTTTGAAAAACAAAATTGCATCAAAAAACCGTAAAGAACCTTAATTGTTTTTTTTTTTAAATAATATTTTAATAGGTACAATTTTATTATGATACAACAAAGCTAGCTCAAGTTACGTAGAAATATCAGACTGTATTTGATTCCTAACCGTCGATGCGTCCACAGGAAAAATATTGGTTTTCCATTGTGTAAATAATTTTTGTTCTTATTTTGCGAACGCGTGCATGCAACACAGTATGCATGCATTGATTTACATACATATTGGTCGGCACACAATATAAATACTGATAGAATTTCTGACAATAAATTTAAATAAAGAAATGAAGTGAAGTGAATGAGTGAAGTAAGTGATGATGCGTTGAAAATCTGTCGCCAAGCACCAATAGGTGTATTCGGCAGCTACATTTGAGAGCCAGTCTTCCACTAGGCTTAACGTGCTACCATTTTGGGCCACATCGTCACTTAAGACGAGATGAAATTGCGGTTACAAAGCTAAACCTATAAATATAAAAACTAAACCTAAAATGAATTAAAAAAAAGGAAAACGACATATTAGAAATACAGATCTTTTGGTGGTCACTGTTGTTTTTTCATTGCATCACGTAATCACGGTGGTAAGATAATCACCTTACAGTCATAGTGACTTATATTTTTCGTGCTATACATTATATATTTTTTAGATAATATCACGTTGTACTAACCGAGTATAATTGTTATCTAGAAAAAAGGCAGTATTTCAGCCCAGTTCTGAACGGGCGGAACCTGGCAAATGAGGAATCCCGTATCAAAGAAATTGTTTTGTAAATTAATTGAAGAACGTACATTCTTACAGCTATAGTAACTACTATGGAACTTGGCACCCGTTAGATATCAGCTCTAAAAATCTGTGATAACGACTACCGCGGACGTTGGTTCTAGCGAGCATGGCCCAGTCGGGAAAATATTAATAAGCGCAGTAGAAGACTAGGTTATGCGAGAGCCTTCGGTTGGAATAAGGGCAGAATATGCCTGTGATTCGCAGGGCTTACTAACTTACAATAATTTACTTATCTATACGGTGTTCGAGTTGGTCGGAGAAGCTTTTCGATCAATTGTCAAGGGATAGGTAGGGGAACAAACTTAATCTATTCAATGTTTAATCATATCCAACTCCAGCTTCTCGCAATATTTCGCCGACGTGGGGAGATTACAAAGTACCAGATCACAATATCACAATTTCACGTACAGTTCAAATGTGAAAATATTACAAGTTAAAATAGCAACAATGTGGGGAATTCTTGTTCTGTGGTCTAAAGCTTCCAGTATTCAAATTATTGCAGAAGTAATTCAAATTGCACGCGCACACCTTATTCCCCGCTCCCGGCTATTTTAAAGACAAAAATGCTTATTAATCATGTAGTACATTACTTTGCTATATCTCTTGCCATTTAAGCGCCTGAATTAATTCACCGTGACCAGATTTTTTTTATTTGTGCGGAATCAAAATTCATTTTATAAAATAAAAGTAGCTTAAGTTACTCCCTATAACATCAGCTATCATCTATCAGTGAAAGTCCCTTTAAAATCGGTCCAACCGTTTCGGAGATTACCCGGAACAAACAGAGAGACAGACAAAAAGACAGAGAGATAACAGTATTTTTAACAGACTTTAAAAAAAGTCGGAGGTTACTCAATTGGAATGTATTGTTTTTATGGATGATTAGTCATAGGTTGTTTGTTTATGAACAGATTT
The DNA here is from genome assembly GCA_033032175.1 of Saturnia japonica. NCBI lineage: Eukaryota > Metazoa > Arthropoda > Insecta > Lepidoptera > Saturniidae > Saturnia > Saturnia japonica. Next base: position 4,281,102 of record CM065330.1, read on the forward strand.
AAATGATTGTTTTTTCGTTCGAAAGGTCATACTCAAGGGTGGTCCCATTTTAATTTAAGATAAGATACACAAGGGAAAAATTGTCTTGTATACTTTAGTTGTCAATAGTTCGGTGTAGGTACTTTAGAATAACCTAAAAACAAAACGTAATAATAAAACACAAATAAGTCCTTTTACTATACATATTTAAGAAAAGGTAAATCTGTGCACTTTACAAATAACATTGTGTTATGGGATCTACAGGGATATTATAAAATGTATGTCAAACAATAACGAATATTTATGACCTTACTGTGTTTCTCTATATATTGCCCCTGAGGTTAAATCGTTACTGGTTTTATTGGTCATTTTGTAGATGATAGCCTGATAAAGTTGGATGTTTGATTTTATGGGATCCGTCGCCATTGTTTGACTGTTTCAAGATAACGTAATTATTTTTATTGAATTATGATTTATTTATTAATCTCGTCCTCGGGCGTTTCCTGCATTTATTATGATTGGTTTCGGTAGTTTAAATTCTTTTACTTGACTAGTTTCTTTGAAACCGTAACAGTATTTATTACGTTAATTTTAAATACAGTTTTCTATATTGTAATGGTGTAAGTAAAAAAGTTTTGTGTTTTTCATACAATTTGGAGAAGCTGAAACTTGAAGATATCTTTAAATACCCTTTTTTTAATCTTGTCTAGCATCAAACCCTTATAACCTTGATTACACGTACCGAGTACAAGAGCGAATCAGTGGTCTAGGCCGAGTATACTGGGTACTTATAAAAACAAAACCGAGTGCTCGGTCGAGAAAATAACCGAGATAGACACTCGGATCCTATTCTGCTTACTAGACCGAAAGCCTACCTCCGTGTTACACCGTAATGTCGCGGGTGTAAATATAAATAAAAACTCGCATTGCGTACTCGCCATTCGGTACTCGATTAACTGCGGTATTTGTTTACGATCCAATGTCCCGTACAAACAACTTGTCCCTGTAACGCATTGTAACTGACCTAACAACCACTGACTCGGAGCAAAGTTAGAAAGTACGTTTAAACAGATATTAATTATTTCACACAGACAAGTCAAACTGAAAAAATGACCCATTACAGTTTAATCATAATCCGATTCTAAAATGACAAAACATGGATTCAGTTTATGATAAAATCTCCGCACACTTTGCCCCATTATATACGAAGAAGAAGAACACAGATATGGTTGAATCGTTACGACAGCTGTTAAAGACAAAGACACAGTGCTGAGTGTGCTGGCAACACTACACTTTAGCCTTTAGACTCGTGAGGCGAGGCGTGTAGAAGGCGAAATGCACCCGGTGTTCATCTCAGGCCGCGACTGATGTCCCTACATGATTGTACTCGGTACGTTTAATCAAGGCATTAATAATGTAATAATTAGTAATGTAGCAAGGTAATGATTTATAGCAATTATAGGATATTTTAGTTCATTTATATATCCTAATTATAGTTATACTAAAATTTGTAATAGTTAATAATACCATTTAAAGGCAGTTTGATTCTGTAGTATTAAAACGGGTTTACAAGCGAGAAAGCTTGAACCTTTTGCTTGCTTTTAGTTGGTGGCTACAGTTATATCTAAATATCTAAAAATTAAAAGTTTAATGAATATTTATTTTAAATTAGATTTATATACATACTATGTATAATATTATTTATGTGTAACTGGAAAGAGTTGAATCATTGTTTCGGCATAAATATAGTTTTTTGGGACATTATAATCAAATTTGATATTGTTATTTTTTTGTTAAATAAATGAAAAAACAAATATCAGAAAGTATGCTAACTTACAGGGAACAAGAACGAGTCGGTCGGCCGACGAGAACCGAGCATTACCGATAATAGCCGAGCTGAGTGAACTTAAACAAAAAAATTTTGAAGTGAAAACTTCTTTAACCGCGTCGACCGATTTTTTGGTAGGGAAAAAGCTTATGGGTCCGCGTGACCTTCGCGTCACCTATGACGTCGACATGCTCGTGACGTATTGCGCTTGCATCAGACTAGCGACGCGTAGTATAAGGGCCTGTGTACATGTATACGCATATATACCTGACTGTATCATATGCGTGTTCGACTTTTTGTATGGGTAAAATCTTGTGATTTCGCGTCACCGACATGCTCTGCAATAATTCAGACTATAACTTATTTAAAAATTCAAAATGAAATGCGAGTTAAACCATGGTGCACAAACAATTAATTTATAACTAAAGAGCGCTACTGCAAAACAATACATTTCATTCACTCCAACTTTATTACAATAACAATTTTCCACATAAATTAATAAATTATCACTTATAATAAGATATATTCAACTTTCAAATATAATTCAAAATTAATATAGAATTTCATAAATTTACAAAATTTATAACTACTTTCAAAGTAATTAAAATATCTAATCATAGTTTATTAAAATTTTGAGAAATTTCTTATACTGTTAACTAACAATAGTCTTCGAACAAAAGCAGTCTCTAAGACGACAGTAAAATTGTCAAAGGTGAATTATAATTAATTTGTCGAAACGTAAATTAATTACAAAATTGTCGCTACCCCCCCCCCCCCCCTTTCCACCTTTCCACCGACTTAGAAGAACAACAAAGCGTTAATAAAATTACGTAACTTACAACACTTTAATTAATTTTATACAGTTTGATAAATATACAGGGTGGAACTGAATTCATTCGCATAAATTTCATTGTTAATAGTGTATTTTTATAGTAACATGACACAATGACGGCATTGTGTCTTATGGTGAGCACAGTACCATCCAAAAACAATGACAAGCCTTTCGGCAGTTGCATATACATTGATTGATACCGAAGCTACCTAATGAGCCTAGTGGTTGTAAGCGCGACTCCTATGCTCGACTTCCTAAGTTCGATTCCTTGGTCGAGTAAAGCGTTTTTATTATAGCCGCTCCAGATTCACGCTGTGAACATTCGTGAAATGGAGTGAACGCGGGTGTGGATGGATTTCACGCCTGTTCACAGAGTTCACGCCTGTTGTCGCCTCGGTTTCCGTTCCGAGTCGGTTTTTTGTCTCCGCGGCCGCGCCACGCGAACAGCGAGAACGCATATCCATATCAGTACACCTTTGCCTAACCCTTAGGGGATACAGACGTGATGGTAGGTATTTGATGTTATTTTATGATACTGAAATGCGATAAACAAAAAGCTGGTTACTTTGTCGGGTGTATCACCATGTGCATGTTGGTCGTGACCCAACAGCGTGTAAGATAGATACCCTACGTATATGCATAATTAAGAATTTTGAAATAACATAATCAATACAATTCATAAAATTAAAGTGTCAGTTTGTAATGTCAAAATAACAGTTTAATACTAAATGCATAACAAAGTATATCCGAAATCTAAAACAAAATATCCATTTTTAAAATTTTTGTCTGTTTGTTCTGCGTATTCTCCGAAACGGTTGGACCGATTTTGACGGCACTTTCACTGGTAGATAGTTGAATTTATAGGAAGTAACTTAGGCTACACTTTTATTTTAGAAAAATAATTAGGGTTCCGCGCAAATAAAAAAGAGTGGTCATGGTGAAATCAATTCGGGCGCTTAAATGGCTTACGCTGAGTAAATCATAAGAGATATAGCAAATTAATGTCTAAAAAATTGTAGACATTAAAAAGACATACAAAAAAGTCAGCGAGAGTATCTATCTTCATCTATCTATCTATCATCTATCTTCTAAGGAACACCCACAATAGGCATTTTTGTCTTTAAAATTGCCGTGAACGAGGAAGCAAGATTCACGCGGGCATTCTATAGTCCACGCGAGCGAAGCCACGGGCACAACTAGTTACAAATAAATAAAAACTACACCTCAAGCAACCCTTATTGCGAGAACCTACAACCTTAGATAGATTATCTTGGTGCAGAAAAATGGGCAGATCTGAACACCTGACCCCGTATATCGGGATAATAGAAATATAGATAAGTTAATCGTAACGTGTTTAGAATTTGTAGGACTAATAAAAGTTTTTAAGGTCTTTTACAAGATTCCGAAGCACATTACCGATTTGCCGGACAACAGGTTCAAGGTACATGTCAAAGAGGTTTTACTGTCAAAAGGTTATTTATATGGTGGATCATTATGTGCATGATACTTATGTCTTGAAGTGTCATCCACTAAATTATTATTATTGCACCTATTATAATAACACTTACGCAGTTGAAAAAAAGGTAAACCCGATCGAGTTTCTTACCGGTTCTTCTCGATTACTGGGATATTTACCAAACTGGTAGTAGTGTTTTGACGTTCATAAGTGCCTTCTTAGGGCAGGGCTTAAATTGAATAAAGATTTTTTTAATTTTGAAGAAAAAAAAACAATATAACATTGATATCATTTCCTTGTTAACATGGAAGTAATTGTAGATGCAGTTGTAGATGCGGCAGGTATAAAGATGTATGACACGTATTGAGTATGGACAATGTATTGGACGTGTAACATGATTCATTCCGGTCACACGTAGGGTTGTACGTAGGAAGAGTTGAAATGTTTTATTTGAATGCCCGCAAGAAGCGTTCTCCATGACATATAAACGCAAATAATTATCCTGATTTACACGTTTCTTTGTGTCATTCCCTAAATGGTACACTTAATTTATACCAATATTATAAAGAGGAAAGATTTGATGTTTTTTTTTGTTTGTAATGGATAAACTCAAAAACTACTGGATCGATTTAAAAAATTATTTCAACAATATAAAGCTACAGTCTCAGCGAGTACATAGGCTACATTATAATTTGAAAAATCAATTTATTTCTAATAAAAATGTCGATAGTTTTGCACAAAGTATAAAAAAAATTCCTACGGGGTGCTTTGGCAATGTTTGACGTGTAAAATTAACATGAGTGAAATCGTGAGCCCCAGCTAGTCTTTATATAATTAAGGTAGTATATACAAGTTCATGGCAAGCGGTTATCATAGACTATGGATGTTTGTAACACACACAGGCATCACGAGCAAGTCGCCGACCTTCAAATCTTCTACCCCAAGGAACTATGCAATTCTACTCACCGCAGGAGCACAACACAAGTTACACAAGGTTATGTGCCTGCGAACTTCTGTAGGGATAAATTTCCAAAGAGAAAGAGAGAGATATATATATATGCAAAACTTCAATAAAAAAGAAAAAAATCACAACTATTTTGGCTCAATAGTCTAAAAAGGGTTTTGGCCTTCGTAACGAGCCACTTGCTCTATACTGCGCAGTTTCTTGCCAATTGATGAATTGAAGCTGAAGCAGATCCGCCTCTACAGTGTCACCTCCAGCAATTTTATTAAAAATATAAAATGAAATATGTTTTACGATTAGACAGTTTTAATTGAAGTAAGTAATATTCTATATGGCAAAGAACATTTCAAATACAAATTTAAATAATATAGCCGATATCACAACAATACCGGACCGGACGACGACCGGTTAGTTGTTCCAAGTATGCTAGGTGGTTATTTGATCGATTCCCTATTCTTCTAAGTGGTTGGGCCATTGAAGCCTATGAGATTTGAAATAAAAATTCGCGTATACTTTTTACGAACGTATAAAGTTATATTTTCTTTAGCGTAACAAAGCAAAAATAACTCCAAAAAATTTATCCTCTATGCCAACATGATGTAGTTAGCCATCAACGATAATAATATGAATTAATTTTACTGACTTTTTTGGAGTGAAACTTCTTTAGAATCGTTGTGATTTCAAACCGGATGCATCAGAAAAAACGACAGGTAAGAGACACAAAAGCTAATATGAATGATATACTGTGTAAAGTAAGGGTTACATTCTCATACATTTTTTACTGGCGCTTACGACCGTTTGGAACTGGGTAAAGTTTTTGTCGATTTACTGAAGTTTCACTTCTATCGTGTGTGAATCGCACACACACCTTTTTTTTTGTTTAAAATCTTTGCTAAACAACTCTCAATTTTAACCTCTACTAAGCACGCTAAAATAAATATAACTTAAAAAAATGTGATTTACTTAATGCAGCGGGTCAGACTGATTGTTGGACCCAATGTTGGCGTATATTGGTGATGTGGAGCCGATTCAGTTTTTAATGGACAGACACTATACTTTCTTTTGGGTACTGGTACTGCTTAGTCAGTAACACAGACAAACTTTTTTTTAATATTTACTAAGATATTTCACATCTTCCGGGCGTCCTGTGATGGCCAACTTAAAAATAAATAAACCTTCTACTGTACCCATGTTTCACACCAACAGCCTGAAATTAATTATTAGTGTCGCATCTTCGTTCGAAAGTTGACACCCTAGAGATACGCGTTGAGAACGGCTCGAGAATGCCAATGCGGACAGATGGCGCTAAGCACGACACGAGCGCAGCCATCTTATACTCTACGTGAGTGGTCACTTTCAGTTCTGAATTATTCACATCCAAAGAACAGTTGGAAATTCTTACTAAGTAATTGACCAAGAATATCTGCCTGAGAGAAATTGGCTGGCCTTCCAAAAATAATCAGCTATCTAGGTAAACTTTCTCAAAAAAGAGTTCTAACGATTTGGATTAAAAAAAAAAATTAGATAAAAACCTGTCCATAAACCCCAGATCTTCCACGTACGTACAATCAAGACCAATTATGCCAATCATTCAGTGTTGATAAGGTGTACATACATATTAATATAATGCGCAAGCTGAAAATTTAGACATATTTTTTTATAGTAATGCAGCGTATAATGGAATAGCTATTGATATTATTCAGAATTTGATAAATATATGTAATTAGTACACATATTAACACAAATACAAACACACACACACTCGCACCAGAAGCACTATACTATTTCCATTTCTTTATTTTCTCGATGACAGTTCTAATTTGATAGTTGTAGTGTTGTGGCCAAATAAGTAACGATACCGATCGCATATGTCGATGTCGATGACGATTCATCAGATTTTGATTAAAATAAATAAATAAAGATTACCTGTCGTTATAATTATTTCGTTTCATTGTCGAGTACCTACCTACTTATTTTACAACAGCTTCGAAAATTTTGAAAAAGTTGACATTACCAATCAAGAATTAATACGTGTAACATCTTGTAATGAAATATAATATTAGTTAATAAATTTGTACAAAAGTATCCGGCAGTAGTTTAGTTTCTTACATTTTGTAAAAAATATCGGGTCTGTTATCGTGTTACGTTTATCGATATAGCTCCATCCCTATCAGTTTCTCCGACTCTGGTATAACCTTGTACGTGTGTAAACGTCATATTTTCATAAAATAATGCATATATAATGTAAAAAAGACGCTCGTTCAAGTTTTCACAGGAGCTGTCATCGAGAAAATAAAGAAATGGAAATGGTATAGTTCGCGGTTAATCATTTTGGATAAGCCATTATGTCAAGTTATTTTTAAATGTATGTTGGAATTTAAGAGCTGTAGATTTCCTGAAATAAATATGTGTAGGTATTAAGTTATTTTTTTACCAGACGAGAGAAGGTATGTCGTCTTTCAATATTATGAGATCCGAAATATGGTTAGAATAACTATGTGATGTATAAAATTAATTTGTTTGCCTCCTATAAGTTATCTCCTAAATATATGAAACTTTTACGAGTTGATGATGCACGTACATCTGGTTTATAAATTAGTTAAACACGTTTACAGTAGGTGATGCGCCAGTAGTTTTTTTTTTTAAAGATACCGGGACCAAATTCACCGGCAAAAACTAGTAATAACAAGAAAATATTAAAAGCCGTTTAAAGATATAATAACTCGGTGTTAGTTCATTAGGGACGGCGTCTTTGTTTTTTCGAATTACTTAAATTGTTATACAATAAGAAATAATTGTGATTAAATTATTGAACGGTATACAACATAGTCTAATGTACATTTTTATTCTACAAAGTTGGCAAACAAGCATACGGCCATCCTGATGCTAAACGGCTACCGTAGCGTATTGACGCTTATCATAAACGCGTTGTCGATCTGGAACCCCATACACCAAGGAACTCTGGAAACTCTACTCACCGTAGGAATACAACACTAAGTTATTTGGCTGCGATCTTATGTACAAGGGGGGGGGGGGGGGTATTCCACCAGTCAATCTGCCCCGAGTAGGGAGATAGATATCTTCATAAAAATTGACCTATGCCCTACCTATCTTAGCATTATGCATAGCTACCACAACATCACTAATCTGTCACCACGCAATCTATATAGCAACTACGTTATAAACAGGCTAGCTATTCCTCACGGTTTCACCCTAATAAATGCAAAAAAAATGTAGTTCCAGAGATTACCGTTTACGTAATACGGGTTAACGTTTTACGGTGGTGAATATTTGGCTCGTAGGCCAATTAAAAATGTTGAATTAATTTATGCGGGGTAGTTCACCATATTAAATTGCGGGTTTAATGAAGGAGAGATGTGGACTATATTATTTCTTGTTAATGCTATCTGTATCGAGACAGATGTAAATGCTCAACCACAACGAAAGAAAGCGGCGGAATCAGTTGAACTGCAGGATAGAAAACATGCACTCTTACTTGGCTGTTAGGTCACGTAGTTGGCAGATCAGTACGGCTTTCTTCTAGCGGTTCTTCAAGGACTTTCTACGGCATACACACATGAGCAAAAAGCACGATAACAACTCAATGACGCGGAAGCGCGGCGACCGGTAATGACTGTTTTAAAGAACTGATATCAAGCGACTGTTAGCGGTGGTGGTTTAGCAGTATAGGTAAAGGAGGGGTAAAAGGTTCTCTATGTCTTATCTTTGTCATACCCTGGAACTGTGGAACCATCTCCCGGCCCAGTATGTTCCTTCCTTACGACATCAGGTCCGTAAGGTGATGAGATATTTGTGCAGGCCAGCATGACAGTAGCGACCGCCGATGGGTTTAAACCTCTCGGTGTTTGGATTCTACTGTGCTTACAACCAGGGACAACGTCAATTATATTTATACCATCTATATCAAATTCAATATTATAAAGTGGCAAGATTTGATTTTTATTTGTTCTTTTGTTTGTAATGGAAATACTCAAAAACTATTGGTTCGATTTTAAAACTTCTTTCAACAGTATAAAGCTACTGTACCAGTGAGTAACATAGGCTATATTATAATTTGAAAAATAATTTATTCCTCATAAAAATATCGATAGATTTATACAACGTATAAAAGATTGTCAATAAGGGTGCGTTGTAGAGGTTTGTCGTATAAAATTCACACGGCTGAAACCGTCGGACACAATTAGTCTACTATAATAAAAACGTGTTAAAAAAAAGTTTACATTTTTATAGCTGATGTTAATTGTGGTCAATCGTAGTTACCTAGCTCTGTGTCAAATAATTAAACCAACTTACGCAAAGGTACATTCTGAACTGAATTAATTAATTTTGATCTGAACCCTTACAACTTACCTGAAACAAATAATACAAAATTTTATCAATCCTTAGTCGAAATTTGAAAGTAGAGTTCGGAAGCCTGTCAAGACAGATAGGATATTATTAAAACATAATAGAAAAATTTAACAATGATCAAGTAAATTACATAACAAAAAACCAGAAAAAAAACAACTATTTTCGAATACAAAGGAGATATCTAGAATTCTCTTTAAACATCTATACAAATATTATAAAGAGGAAAGATTTGACTCGTCGGTTTAGAGTACTCATGACCTGACCTTCTTCAGAACGTCTCCAATTTGATCGATGAATGTTCGCCTAGGCCTTAGTTAGGCCTAGTTCCAACGTTTCCTTTCACATTCGAATTATAAATTTCTTTAGTCATTTTTCTTTCATACATCCTCTCAACATGCCAAAACCATCTAAGCATCCCTTTTTCAATCCGTGTGACTATATCTTCTTTCACGCCACAAAGTTCTCTTATCACATATTCACTTATCCTGTCACTCAATTTCACTTCTAACATACTTCTTAGGGCTCTCATTTCCACTGCATTTATTTTACTTTAATGATTTTTCTGCCACACCCAGCTTTCAGTTCCGTACATGTATATTGCACTACCGACAATAATATTTTTTTCCACATTACCGCTGGTTAGCTAGAAAAAAATGCTTTATAGTATTAAACTCGCCAGTGTACAAACTAAACATACAATAAAGTATTAATTAATTAATTAATTAAGCCAAGTTTATAGAACTTTTGCAGGGACCGAATGGAGGGTAAAAGCTATAAATTAACAAAACGGGTTAAACACATGCTCATTTCCGCATTTATTTATTTCCCAGCCCAAAAGTTGTGTGACCACGTAATTACAAATTACGAGTTACGTACAAGTTTTAAATAATGTTTTTAACAACTGTTTTATAAACTGCAATTTGATAGTTTTATGAAATTTTGTAATTATTCGACCAACAATAACATATTAATATCAAAAAAAAAAAAAAAAGTTTGATTTTATATACAGAAAAATTTACTGTAACTACTGGTCGCCCAATGATTTACGTTTGCAGTATGAACGTAAACGTTGAATATTATATCACTTGATGTCACTTTTCATTGAGTGACAATGTCAATATATTGGGATGGTCTAAGTTCAATGGTACTTGTCGGTTTAGGATTCGCAGTATTAATTTATATCATTTAATATATTAGTAACAGATATTATAGATAAATTTTAGCTTTCTGCACTCCTTCTCTATATAAACTTTAACCATGCCAAATCTCACACACAGTCTTCCTTGCATGCAATACGCTTAAAAAGGGGCTTCACGTATTAATATTAATGATGATGATGATGATGATAATTGATGGTTTTTAAGAGAGGTAGGAGAGAACTTTCTTTAGAGATTTATCTCTACTTGGGACAGTCCGACTGTGTGATACCTATGGTATTACAAGCGCCCATAGGTTTAAGGTAGCCGCTTACCATCGGCGGGCCGTATGCTTGTTTGCCACCTTTGTTGTATAAAAAACTCTCCACTTTACCGCCGCCAATAGACCCGTATTGTCTAACGTCGTTCGCACGTCCCGTACTACTTTTTATCAAATTACTTGAACTTAGAGTAAAAAAAAAATATCTGACGGGTCGTTCCAGAGAATACAGTAAATCTATACATATAAAATGCTTTGTCCTAAATGACTGACGGATCAAACACAGTCTAAACCGCTAATCGTAGAGACCTGAAATTTCGAGGGTGTGTTCTTTGTATGACGTAGGCATCCGATAAGAAAGGATTTTCCGAAATTCTACCTCTAAAGGGGTGAAAAAGGGGGGCAAAGTTTGTATGGGACAAAGTGATTCTTTGGTCCAATCTACTTCAAATTTTGCATAAATATTCTATAACAGAATTGAGGGAAGAGGTGTTTCGTATTTTATTGAAATTCATTCCCTAACGGGGTTAAAAAGGAGTAGGAAATTATTTTATCGGTGATTTGCTTCGAAGTTGATATCAATACTCCTCAGTGCTATTGATTTAAATTACATTTTATTTTGACACATGTTTGAAAACTCATTCCAATTTTATTCAAAAAAGGTTGACCTCAATTAATCTTTCATAAAATAGTATAAATACATTAATGACAATTCTATTACAATAATATTCTCACATTTAAAAAATGAATGATCTGATAGTTTCATATATACGGATATATCTGTAGCTCTGTCTGTACATGAAAGTTTCTCAAAATTTTGTGTTCCATAATTATGTATTATAAAATCTGATCGCGAAAATGAAATTTAAAAAATAACTGACAGTTTGTCTGTATATCCGGAAATAAATCATAAACGGCTTGACCGATTGTTATAAAACACGTAACTCTGATTGATAATATAAAGTGAAAGGATACCAAATTAATCTAAATTTTTTTATCTGTATTATAGGTATAGGTATAGGTTTTTTTGAAGTGAAAACTTCTATATGAAGGTTTGGATAGGGAGTAAATTCATTTAAGTCGTCATTGATATGTCGTAGCGATAAACGGAGTCTTTGTAGCAATATAACCTAAAAATTAAGAACAACATTTTTTTTATACCTACAATTACTATGCAATGCGTATTCTATAGTAATTTAGGAGTTATTTTACTAACGTGATAAAACAAATTTGTTGTGTGAAACAGTTTTGATTTACCATTTTTAAATTAAGATCAAACAATTAATTTGGATATCCAAAAATAACAACTGTTTGCTTATAGTTTTAAGTTTTCACTTCTGTCGGCAGTCCTCATGACTGCTTTTTCTTTTTTTATTTTCCAACAGTATTCATAGATATCACTGTACGTACGGCTTGGTTTAAATTATCACAAAATTGGTTTGTTATTTATTGTCACACTTAAGTATATTTTCTGACAGCACGTATATTTATAATTATATTAAATTATACTAACCAGATATACCATAAACTCTTTAGTATAAATGGTAGGTACACTGGAAAATAATGGTTTATAAAAATAAAGTTATTAAATAAACTTAGCTTTTCGTACAGGATTGCAAAACTCAACATTTTTGTATGCCTTTATGCATATATTCCCCGAAGGGTTAGGCAAAGATGTACTAATGTATACCCAAAGTTCGCCGGGTATATTTTTGGTCCCATGTAAGTAATAGGGGGCGAGCTTATTGCAATTAATCGGGCACAAAGCCAATTTCCGAGTTACTACTGAGAATTTCATAGAAAAACCCAATAACAGTTTACTCGATCTGGGAATCGAACCCAGGACCTCGAGCATAGCCGACAGTCTACATGTATTTTCGATTATATCGGAATGATTGCCAAACTGTGATATGGATTGACATTTAAAATTATTTTAGTTGGGTATTATAAAAGCTTAAATGGGTCAAATACCATATGGTGAGATTGATGCGAGGTGAGGTTTTTATTAATAGTTGCTGTTTTTCATACACGAAATATACTTCGTGGACGAAGTCACGGGCAAAGCTAGTAGACTATATAAATTCATGCTATAACCCGAAGGAACTAACTAGGAACATCAAACAATCTCGCTAGCTATAAGTAAGAATAAAAATAGGCTACACAGGTGCGTTGGTGACGGTTGGCAGAATTGCTCGAATGATTTTAACACGGGTGGAACCGTGAGGCATAGCTAGTATTTAATAAAATAAAATAAATCATGGTCAAAACGTATTGCGGTAACTATTCACCCAACTCTAACTCAGAGCAGCAAGCGGTATAGTTTTGAAATTTACACATTATAAAGTAAATTGGACCATATTGTTACGAACTGTTACAACCCGATTAAAAAGAGAAAATCCTGTTCTCGAAATATCTCGAAAAAACTAGAAATTCACGATGTTTCTGCAGTCGTTTAGTGTAGGCATATAAGCGACTAAGGCGCGGCGCCGAGGCAGTTCAGTTTTGAATTAGAAAGCGATAACAACGAGCGATAAAAAGGAAGCGAAACCACAGTGTAATAAATATCAGTGTTGTGAGTTCGTGTAATTTGTAACTGTGTGGAATTCAAATAAATCTACTTCGCGTCAATCATCGGCATTTTTAATACCCACTAGTGTAACAATATTAAAAATCTAATACCATAATTATTCACACAGTTCTAGCTGAAATCGGTAACCGGTATTGTTGTTAGCATTATAATAATTTTAATTGATGCCTATTAAAACGTTATGTGGTAACTATTCACCCAACTCTAACTCAGAGCAGTAAGCGATATATTTGTTAACTTTACACATTATAAAGTAAATTGGACCATATTAAAAACATTATACTGTAATTACTTACTCAGTTCTAGATGGAATCAGTAACCGGTATTGTTGTTAAAATTATGATTGTTAGATATTTGTGGGTGTGAATATTAAAACCGTACTATTGGCTCGCACTATTAGCGGGGCGCGAAAGCAACAGGCGTGTTCTTTTTTTTCTGACTTACTACACTGTTAGCCAAGACGGCTTTTACAGCTTCACCGTGACTTGGGGGCGAGCGCTTAAAGCACTCAGCCGCTAGACAACTAGCTCAAGGGTGCCAAAGTGGCCGGACCTCGGCTTGGGCAGTTGCCGCGATTGCAATTAAGTCTCGATCGGACTAATTCCCTACTCCTACAATTCGGTGACCGCACTTATTATATAAACCGGTAACAATAGGCCTGAAGTTCGGTGAAGCTGTAAAAGCCGCAGCGGCTTCAGCGCCCCTAAGGCTAACAGTATAGTCAGTTCTAAAAAAAAAGGCCTGAAGTTCATTTTCGCTTGAACTATCGGACGAGTAGGTCTTTGATTTAGAGTCCATAATTTATAATACGTGAATGAAAGTCTGATATACGTAAAGTATAAAGCAATGTAGAGTATAAAGTGTAGTAATAAAGTTAATTGATACCTATTAAAACATTATGCGGTAACTATTCACCCAACTCTAACTCAAAGCGGTAAGCGATCTAGTGATTAAATTGTATTATTAGTGAGCGAAATAGCATCTAATAACGCTTTAAGTTATGATTATTTTCTTTGTTGCAATTGGATGTGGCCTTTTGCATCAAAATCCTTTTATCTTCAATCAGAGTTATATTTTGGATCTGATGAAAGTTGTTAAGGGATTACATGGTAAAAAAATAGTTACCCTGGTGGGAATCGATTCCGTAACGATTTTAATTATAGATCATGATTGCGTAAAAGTATCATGAATTGCTTCAGCTTCCATAGATTAATCAATTGGATACAGATTTTTTTTCTATTAACCAGGTAATATATTCTTTTTATGTTTTTTTTTTTTTTTTTTGTGAACTATGAGCCATAAACTTGTTACACATACCAAAAGCCTGGATGGGCTCTGAAATAGTTGTATATATTAATTAAAACATTGTGTTTAAATACTTTATTCTCCTTGTATCTTACATTTTAGTAAAAATATATGATGTAAATTTATTCAACGGAACGTTGCAAAATTAATTCTTTAAGAATCTAGGTCTAGACAAAATTAGTCCATTCTGAGGCAAGACTGCTGTCGAAACGTAAATTTGTGAAAAGAGGGTCTTGAGATAAAGACCTCCCGGACCTTCTTTTATCCAGACATGACGTAACAGATACAACACAGCGTGTCTAGACAGGGGATTAAATGAAACAAGTTTCAAACTCCTGTACCTGTAAACGTGGAACCTAATTGTATTAAGTTAAATTATACCTATATGTTATATCTTTTAACTTCATGTTATTAGATATGTTTTTATAATATTTATTCTGTAAGAAAATACAAAATTAAACACATATTTATCGATACTTATAAATCTGTCGATTGCAGATTTTTAAAAATAAAATTCTGTCTTTTTGTTGTGTTGTAGTGTCTAGATTTAGCTCAAATCCGGCTGGAATAATTTTATAAAATGTTGTGCACGGGAAGCTTATGTCATTGATCAATTGATAGGACTCCTATAAGAATTGCATATAATATGATTAAAAACAAACGTAAGGCTTGCCTAATGGCGAGCGAATACTGTAAACTACAGAAGTATATACGCTTGTAACACTCTAACCTTGAAAGCCCGGGAATCGGGAATCCCTACTCACCTCAGGAACACTACACAAAGTTGTATAGTACGTGAAAGTGAATATTAGATGTTTAAGACAAACGTTTGTTCCTCAGTGCTCATTTTATCAATATAGCACAGGTATTCTAATCTAACGCAGAAATCATTGGTACAAAGCCACAAGACCTTTGCATTCCATTTACTCACCAGTGTAACATAAATTATTGAATTCAATTAGCGCAGGTTCCTGAGTGCAGTGTCGTGTCATAGAGAACTCCAAACTTTAGAACCCAAACACAATACGAATGGGAGAGAGGTTTGCGGTTTGTGGAACAGTGCACATACTGCGCCTACAAAACATCCTATTCATGCGTTGTCTAACAAATCTATAATTATAGAATAGTTGCACGATAGGAATTTCTATTTGATTTATCCTCGGTTCTCGCCTCGACATGTATTAACAATCTTTTGGTATATAATTGTTTTTATAATAGCTCGGTACATTCACGGTACTGCCTCTGATGGTAACTAATGTTTGGACAATCCAAACAGAACGGCGACCAGACTTGTATACAGTCTTGAATATAATAACCGGTATAATTTATTAACTTTCCCCATTTTAAAATAGATTGAACGTTATTAAAAACATAATGCTGTAAAAAATCTATAGCGATAACTGTGACACGAATGGTCGATCTAGATTTATCTAAATTCATGCCCGATATAAACTAATTAGTACCCTTTTCGTACTTCTCGTATATTTAATTACTAGATGTGCCTTAAGGTTTCATCCACATAAAATTTTAAAGAAATCACTAACTGATAATACTTCATTATAGCCAGTAGTTTTTAGTGAAATTTTCTTGTGGTATTAAAATATATATTGGTTTTCATCTCTCCCTGTTCTACCGAGCCAAGTGTAGAATTATTTTCATTTTTCAGTAACTCATTAACTATGCCTCCAAATAACATGCTATAAAGGGTAAAGTTAATCTTGATGAAATTGTCTTAATGTAGGAACATGCGTTTGTATGGATTAATATTCTATGCCTCTATGCTCATAAATCCGTTTTAAATTTCCATAAATTTTGTCACAAAAATCAATTATAAGAGATAGGCATATTGTATCGCGGACTTTTTTTTAGATGTACTAAGGAACAATATATTTTTTTAAACATTGCATTTACGTATCACTAAGCATTACGCCATCGCGCACGGATAAAGCAGCTCGGGAGCGCTTTGTCTTCCGGCTTACACTTTACAAAAATCAACATTTAATAATCTGAAATCTGAAGATATTATCTATCTATCTAATCTACAAATCTGTCGCCAATAGGTGTGTTCCGCAACTGCACTTCAGAGCTAGTCTTCCACTAGGCTTAGTGTGCTACCTACCATCTTAGGCCACATCGTCATTTAAAATCAGGTGAGATTGTGGCCACAACGCTAAACCTATTAAAAAAATGGCTCTCTGGCAATTTGCATGTCTATGGCAATGCTTCTCTACAAAGCCTAGGGAGCGGAGCAATGCAGTACTGCATTCGCATAGGAACGTTCTAACGACGAACTATATTCGTGGGATCAGTTCTGTGAAGTGTTGTAAACAAAAAATGTTTAATTCAATGTATCAATTTACTCTCCTTTCTCGTCCATATCAAGAGCATAATTACACGGTCTTTACAAACATTTGATAAAAATCTTTCCATTAGGTACATTTAATGAGATATTATTAAATTTAGACGTAAATATTGGTAAAATCGTAGGATTATAGAATATAATCTAAAAACGTGTATTTTGGGAAATAGACCCACCGGACATGTAACGCCTTTGAATCACAGAGCACACTCGCAGAGCTGTATTTACCTATTACATAGCGCGTTGTTCCATTATACCATAAGCCATTAGTCCTTTTCATTAGTTTCATTATCTGAGATTACCTAATCATCATAAATCTGGCTATCATACACAAAAAGATTTTTTTGAATCAAATTGGTAATTCCAGAGATTAGCATATATAATAAACAAACAAACAAAAGCTCTTCCGCTTTATAATATCAAATAAGTATAGATCTATAACCAATATTATAAAACTAAAGAATTTGTTTGTTTGGTTGAACGCGGTAATCTCAGGAATTACTCATTCGAATGGGAAAAAATAATTTTGGTGTTGGATAGCTCATTTATCGAGGAAGGCTATAGGTTATATAACATCACGCTATGACTAACAGGAGCGGAACATTAATGAAAAATGTTGCAAAAACGGGGAATATTTATTCCTTTTAAGAGCTTCCATTATTGTGACGAAGCATACGAAGTAGTGGGTCAGTTAGTTTAAAATAATATAGTAAGTGGTACAGTTGTTAACTTTCCTAATTATAAAGTTAATTACACCTTACCTTGTTAAAATATAATACTGTAATAATACACCCAGTTTTAACTGAGTGTAGTAAACGATATTGTAGTTATAACATATAATACTAACGACTGACTATGAAGGAAATTTCGTGGGAAATCCTGTGCGATCAAAAACCTTTTTTATAGTAGGTTACGTACCGCAATCTAACAGAAATTCCAAAGTTTAAGAACAGTTTTATGACAAACCTATGTCTTTCTTCGGGAAGAGACCTTTACTTTTGAACAAAAGATTTATGGGCTTTAGTATTTTTTAAGATATTATGATCAAATTTAATTATATTTGTACCATTTTCCGATCAAATACAAGCTTACCCAGTGGTAGATTTAGTTCTAGTCAGAAGTAAGTCTGAGTACTACACTAGCCGTTTCCGTATGGCGTTTTTTTTTTAAATTTGCATAATCTCAGATAGGTAAACAAATATTGTATAGCCAAAAAAGTAGAACCCCACTTTAAACAACGACGAAATTTTTTTATTTATTTTACCATGTTTTTTAATCATTTTTATAACAAAAGCACTAATTTTAAACTATTAGTCTATTGATCAGCAAAAGCGGAGAACATAAGTTTTAATATGATGTTTATATAATTAATTTTGATGATAAATTAAGGTAAATATGGCGTATCCACAAAAACACCTTGGAGAAATAATTTAGAGATACTATAAGGCAGTAAAATAGATAATTATTGTCAACTCGAACAATATTATCAGTTCTGTGTGTCAAAAACACACAATAAGATAATGTTGAATTGTATTTCATTTGAACAAAGCCATATTTGTCGAACTGGATATCTGTGTAGTCACGGCTATAAGGTGCGGTGTGACTGAGAGCGACGAATATTAAAATTAAATTATTTTAGACAATGAATTTTATTTACCACTAGCTGTGCCTCACGGTTTCACCCGTGTTAATTTTATGCAACAAACACCGCTCCGCCAACGCACCCAAGTAGTCCATCATAATTGTTCTGCGCGCAAGTACAAATTCTTTTAATTTTTCATTATCACCTAAACTATGTGTCCAAAAAGCTTACTCTAAAAAGCAAAATTTAACTTCATAAAATTGTCTTTATGATAAAGTAACTTTTGTTCGTAAGGATTAATGTTCCATGTCCAAAAATAATGTTTATAATATTTTCAACAAATCTTTGTCACAAAATACCTTATTGTGGCTGATATATACGAGATATATATATGCTATCACTGACTTTTTTTAGAAATACTATGCACCAATATTATTGTAGAACATTATATTTCCGTATTATTAACAAATACACCAGCGCATGCGAATAAAGCAGTTCGGGAGGGACTTGACTTCCGACTTACTTATCAAAAATCAATATTTAAGGCTATTTGAGAGTTCTAGTCTAATCTTATATAGCCTGTACATTTCCTCGACAGTCTAGCTATCATATACAAAAAGAATTTTTGTAATCCAACAGGTAGTTCCAGTTATTAGCGTGTTTTAACAAACAAACAACCAAAAAAACTTTTCCGCTTTATTATATTAGTAATAGATTGGCGTACACCTATAATTCATAGGGGCTTGATACAGTGATATTTGAAATTATTTGCTATTAGGACGACGTCATAGGGATAATGACGCAGTAATAGCAAGCTCTACTATTGAGTTGAGAGGTCGCATGTTCCATTTCCGATCTGCGATTGATTTTTGTGTGATGACCATAATTGACAGTGATTAAATCTTTTTTTTATTTGTTGTATGTTTGCTTTGTTTATTATCAAATGGCTTTATGTAAGATTGTTCAATTATATTAATATTATAGGGCATATCTTCTAATTTTTTGTACAAATTCTACATCACTTTAAATTGTAAAAGAATTTGTCATCTATATATTGTGCGTCAAACTTTATTATGTATTTGCATACTTGACTTTAATAGAGTCTTGTATAATTAAACTTAAAATACTTTATCCTAACTTGTACAACTACGTGTTATATGAACTACAGTGCGTTTTTTTATTACCACGGAGTAAAATGACATTTCGTGTGTTGCTTGTTTATTGTTCTTTTTAATAGTGATGTCACCAATCGGAATTAATCGCAAAACCGTATGAAGTAATATAACTAATAATAGGTTTTTCTAAAAAAAAAAAAAAAACATTGAACCATGCAATTATGAAGGCCGATTAAGAAAGACAAAATCGCGTCTCTCGTAGGTCAACCGTAGCGTCTTTTTTTTTGTAATTTGTTCGCCATATGCATACACATTTTATAGTTTCCTGAATTATAAAATTATAATAGTAAATTATCGAGTATGTTCAAAAATATTTCAATTAATAAATAAAAACCATGAATTCAGTATTTAAAATCATATAATTCAAATAAATCTACCGTAGCACAGAACCACACAAATAAAAGTGGCAACATTATTTTCAAGTTTGATAATTGTTATTGTCAATTTACTCTGTGGATTAAAAATCGCACTATAATAATTCTATAAAAACTACAAGGCTTTGGAATCATAGTTACTTATTTTTATTGTACTGCCGCGAAAATGTAGAACCGTCTACCGGCCTGTTTGCTCCCTCCTTCGACATCGGCATCTCAAGCGTTACGGGAAGAGAATTATGCAGGGCGGTATGACAGTAGCTACTGCCGATGGATTGCCAATTTATCGATGGTCACCGTTGTGTTTCTTTTGTACTGTTTACTAACCATCAGAGACATTACCGTCAATTTCCTGATCTACTATAAAAAGGCAATTTTTACAACCACTATGTAAATATAAAATTGTTATTAAAACCGTATGATTAATATGAGTTACAATAATCGTGAACAGGTGACTTTTGTCTCCGTGACAGTTTCGTTGTTTTTTGTGACTGACTAGAGATACTGTTAGCCTTAGGGGCCCTAGAAACTAAAGACTCTGACGGCTTTTACAGCTTCACCCTGACTTGGGGGTGAGGGCTTGGACTGTTGCCTCGATTGAAATGAGGTCGTTGCGATCTGACTAATTCCCTATGCGTAGAAAACTCGAACTAAACTAACATACACCTGTTCCTGCCTCCTGGGAGGAAGGAAGGAACTTCGAGTCAGATTCTGAACGCCAGCGCCACCAGGCAATGTCGACTGTCGAGACGACTCACTTTCTTGTTAGAGGGCGGCACGTGCCGACGTCACTAAAACTATCGCGCGTTCTGAGAGACCTAGGTACCCTATTAATTACACGTTTCTACCTACATACTGTCTGTAATCTAATTGTTTAAATAAATTACATCTAATCCGTGATACAAGTTTCTTGTATTCAACTACCCACCGACGACCACGGTTATAAACATAGACAATGAGCAATAATAACGATGGAGAAGCTCCTCCTCCGTCATTTATATATATTTTGTAATCTGATATAATAATGGTCTTCACTCACTAGCATAATAAAAGAAAAAAAGGTCCCTTACAGAGCCTATGTACCTGTGTGGTGGACTGTTTCGTCACTCTTAACAACTCTATGGGTAAAACTGTTCTGTCGTGTAGTAACGTTCGCGCACCTTCTTACATATCCATAGGACCAGACAAAGGTGATGAGATAGCTACGGTTACAACAGTCACCCATGCGCGCTAGCACTTATATTATTTAAAAACTAAATCCACACATTTGATTTGGGAGAATTATATTAAATATTTTACCAATAACTTACTACCCACTGCAAATGTTTGTAAATTATATTTATGAATGCGCAATGCATATATCAACCAAAACTTCAGGCAAAGAAGGAAAATGTTCAGTTAGGCTTAGTCATAGTAAACGGTGTATACATTTTGCGAACATAACAGTATTAACTTATTTATACATGCATTAAAATTTCCTCTCGGAATTAAAGAAGAAGTCTATTTAGTCCGTACACAGGAGCGTAAAACAAAGCACATTTTTTATTGTGTATAACAAGAAGCTGAACAAAAATACATCTTACCGAGATCAAAGAGATACTCTGCAACTTTTAACTTCCTTTGGAAGTATTTTCGAATTGTACTTTACGGTATTTCCTACAGTAGAAATCGTCTAATTCCAAGCACGTACCATAGCCATATTTTAGTAACATCTCACCTCATGTGATATTCTATCCTTGCGCTATTTACCACCTACCTTCCTATTAGTTTTAACCATCTTACTTCGAAGATACACCAGAGAACTCCTCAAAATTTGTTTTTTTTTTGTCAATAGTTAAAAACTGTCTTGTTTCTTACTTTTTCTTTTTTAAAACTTTTTGTTTTCTGTGATTAAAAAAAGGTATTTACCATATCTTCACACTGCCGAGAATCGAGTATATCCGGGTAGTTTCAAAGTAGCCACTATATCAGAGAAACTATCCAAGAGCAATTTCAGGTGGCAAGGAATATGTAGTGAAGAAAGCATTGCAAAAACCTGAATATAAAAGAGGTAAAGGACGACTTCAGGTGAAGTGGTCTAGCATGCCGAAATTTCTATTGGAGGAATACTGCCAGACTTGATAACCCAGAACCGATTAACCTGGCACCAGAAAATTAGGAGAGCTGACCCCAACTAAAGAGGGAGCTAGGTAGAAGAAAATGTAGAAGAGTCTTCTGTAATTCTATGTGTGCTTTTATTATTTTAGTCACAATTAATAACATATTATAACTAGTTGTTAAATAAATAAAATATTTTATAATCACCTTTAAGTCGATTTATTAAAGTTAAAGTAGCGTTTTCGGATACCGAGTCGATCAACAATCAATCCTGCAATTAACCTGAGCTTTCGGTGAAAAAAGACCATGGAATTATAAAGGTATTTATTTTATAAATGACAAAATTAATTATACTTGGTACATCTATACATATAAAATGCTTTGTCCAGGAATGACTGACGGACCAAGTCGGGTGAAGCTGTTAAAGCCGCAGCGGCTTCAGGGCCCCTAAGGCTAACAGTGTAGTCAGATCTAAAAAAAAAAACCTTGGTCCAAGCTACTTCAAATTTTGCATAAACCTTTTTTAACAGAATTGATGGAAGACGTGTTTCGTATTTTATTGAAATTCATCCTCTAACGGGGTTAAAAAGGGGTAGGAAGTTATTTTGGTGTTGATTTGCTTTGAAGTTGATATCAATACTCCTTAGTGCTTTTGATTTAAATTACATTTCATTTTGACACATATTTGAAAACTCTATCCGATTTTATTCAAAAAAGTTTGAATTCACTTAAAAACATAAGCAAATACTCTTTAAAATTGGAATGTCTCGAAAGACACCGTACTATATTAGTACCTCATTTGAAGGTTTCTAAGCTTTTGGACACGGCCAATAAATGATAATAAATATAAGGGGACGTAGAGTTCCAAATTTGAAATGGTAAGGACTACAACATTTTGGTTATACATTATACAAATCATTCCATATTCAATAAAAACATGTAAAATCTATACTAATAATATAATACAGCAGAAAAGTATTTTGTTTGTTTAAACAGGTTATTACTCTGGAACTACCAATCGGATTCGAAAAATTCTATTTTTATATGATTGCCAGACTCACGAGGAATAAGTATAGGTTATATTATAACATTAGGCTACAGTTTCTAGCTAGACTTAAATATTGATTTTTTTACGTAAGTCGAAAGTCGAAGCCCTCGCGAACTGCTTTAGCCGCATGCGCTGGCATAATGGTCAATGATACGTCAATATAATGTTCTACAAAAATATTAGACATTAGTATATATAAAAAAAGTTAGCGATAGCATATATCTATCTCTTATACATGAGCCACAATAAGGAATTTTGCAATTTTTTTTTGCTGAAGATTAAAAATTAATTTATGAGTATCATTTTTAAGCATGGCATATTAATCCTTACGAACAAAAGTTACTTCATCACAAAGAAAATTTATAATCAAGATAAACTTCGTCTTTACAGTATGTTATTTAGATGCATAGTTTGAGAAATAAAACAAAAATTAAAATAATTCAACACTCGGCTCGGGTCTATGTGTATAGTATTTAGCGGCGCGAACGAGCCGTGCGATACCCCGCGATGTGACCATCTGGCCGCCCGATAAAAATATTGTCTTTATTGAAGTATTATAAATCATCAATCAGTGATTTCTTCTAAATTATATGCGGATGAAACCGCGGGGCACAGCTAGTTTTATATAAGAAGGCTTGCATGACACATGTCAAATGTTTATTTTAGAAATATAGTATAACTTAAATTGGGAGTTAATTTTACGATTATCCTTTCTTTTTTAGAGCTAAATATAATCAATAATACGATTATCTATGCTCTAATTCAATCGAGGGGACAAGTAAACCATAGAAATGAAGTAACAAAAATAAACTAAAACAAAAATTGAGATCGAAATCTGGAAGACTTTAGTTATTGAATGCCTGACGCCAAAAAACACGATTAATTCTTGCTGATTGATCCCTGAGTGCGACAAATCAAATAAAAATCAGTAATGGTTTATCACTGTGTATGGTGGTCACGATCCCTACCACCTCGCTTTATTATTGCATCCGACCTAAACTGAACTAGCAGTAATATGTACTTACAATATATGGCTAGCTGTTCTTCTCCATCTCTATGTTATATCTAACTTTTTCCTCATGTAATGAGGAAATTCAATAACATAATTCCAAAGCCTAAATATCCTCTCAATCCTCTTACACGGAGAGAGTTTCTCCACTCGAAGATATGGTTGTCGAAATCACAAAAAAAGTTTCTTCATGTAAACATTCGCGATTCTCGCTTATATGTAGGCGACAGTTGCTTCACTACTGATATTTCTTTTTAAGGATTGACTATACTGTTAGCTTTAGGGGCCCTGAAGCCGCTGCGGCTTTTACAGCTTCACCGAACTTGGGCTACAGAATATTGACCGTCTTTGTCTAAATAGTATTTGAAAGCAAAAATCGTATTACGAGATTTTGTGTCAGACGCTATCATGAGTGCAGTGCGCTACGGTATTTTAATTATTTCTGCTCTTCTAAGATAATAGCTAATAAAACGAACACGGAAAAAGATGGATTTGAAAATGGAATAACAAGAAGAAATACTTAGAGCATCTAATACCTTGCTTCTTTAACTCATTCTAAATTTTCTTTCTCCTTTTTCTACAAAAACTTATAACTTCTATTAAGTTTAAAAAAAAAAATATTATCAGCAGTCCCCAAATTAGAATGAATTTTGTGTCATTTTGAGAACAATAGAGACCGTAGTAATCACTGAATGTCTAAATCGAATGGGAAATCTTGCACTCAAATCGTTTTGAAACCGATTCGTACGAAACTAGTATGAACTTCTTTAGTTCTTGCCTCTATGTAAACATTATGATACGATAATCTTATGGCGATTATTGCTTCCGAAAATAGCGTACGATTTCTCGTCCCATAACGTGCAATAAACTCTCTCCATATAAATGGGCCTTAATATTCATAATATTATTAGTGGTAGAGGTCGCCCAATGATCGAAATTCGGCCAACGACTTTTTAATCACAGACAATTATTTTCTGTTTGAAATTTAAAAAATTAATATTATATCACTTGCTGTCACTTTTCATTGTGTGACAATGTCAATATTTTGGGGGGTCTAAGTTCAATGGCACTGGTCGTGTTAGGATTCGCAGTATTAATTTGTTTTATTTAATATATCAGTAACAGACATATAACAGATATTATAGATAAATATTAGCTTTCTGCATTCCTTCTCCATATAAACTTTAAACATTCAAAATCTCAGTCTTCCGTGCACGCAATACGCTTAAAAGGGGTAGAAAGTTTTTGCTTCACGTATTAATATAAGGATGATGGTGATGATGAGTATAGATAAATCTAATACAAATGTAACGTCGCTGAAAATATTCATCTTACAGTGATCTTAGAGTCATTCATATTTGTGCATTTTTATTTAATCTACCGTTTGCTCGCATCACACAATAGAGTGAAAAGCTTTATTTTATATTCTGAAGTAAAAAAAGAATGAGTTACACATTAACATGTTGAATCTATCAAAACATAAGGTGACCTTTAAATGCATGGTCTTTTATTTTCATAAAAAAATTAAATGGGTATTTTGATTTAAAAAAAAGAAGAAAAAAGTGAAAGAAAAGATATCTTGAAAAACTTATTAACGTAGAAATACATAGACATGTTCGCTTTGTTAATTAAAATATCTATCCACGTTGTTTCTCGATTAAAGATAATTTAAAAACAATGTTCAAAAGTCCACAATTATATTTAAGTACTTTTATTATTTAAGTTAAATGGTAACTTATTTTATAGAACGTAGAGGAGGTAGGGGAGAACCATCATAAGGATACAGTTGAAAAAGTTTCAGGCTCTAACCAGCAAATTACAATTCATAAATGTACCAAAATGGCGATAGGATAGCAAAAGGGAATAATACTTTTTCGTGATTTTATAGTTATTACTGTTGTAAAACTTAAAAAAATTATTGATAAATAAAGGGAAAATTTTGTCGAGTGAAAACTTGTCCAAGTGAGCGAAACGTAAAAAATAATAAATTTACGCATTTGCTAGGTTTTTTTTTTTACGTTCCATACTTATATAAATATCATAAATGCAGAGTCTGAGTTTATATTTTAATTTGTGGCATGCAGGACGCGCAATTAAAAAAAAACTTTCAGCACGCTCTCCGCTGTTACTCCGACCACAGGACAGTCATTATTTAACAGCAAGATATTACTTTTACTGTTTAAATAATGATTTTATTCACAAAGGTAACGTTTTATATTTATTTTATAGAGGCAACATCTCGTAAACTCAGCTCAGAGTCGGCCTCCCGCTGTATAGGACACTTACAAATGTGCGTTTATTATACAAATCTGGTGTTACATTGTTTAGTCAATGCGATCATTTGAACGAACAGCGTCAGCATGTTGTGTAAAATGTTATTATGGTTTGACCGATACAGGATTTTCAACCGAAACCGAATCTTCGGACTTGTTCTTAGTTTCGGCTGAAACCGAAAACAAAATTTCTTAGACACGTTCTTTATATTGTAGATATGCTAAAATTAAATGTATTTTTACTAATTTTTAGACGTTATACAGACAGTTAACTCGCGTTAATTGAAAGAAACAAGACAATTTTTAACAATAAATAAAACAAACAATGGTTCACTGGTTTATCTTCGAAGGTAGATAGGTGGTCAGGTTCGAGGGGAAGTTATAGCTGAACATCCATAAAAAAAAAAAAAACATTCGAATTGAGTAATCTCCGCCTTTTTTGAAGTCGATTAAAAATAATAATGATGATGATTGTTCCGACCGATGTCAGCCATGGCGACTACTTCGACTCCTAGTCTGAGAAATGGCGCTGGTGCGCTAGAAGATGGCTTATGTAGCCAATCTTCGCCGCGAAACTCTGTGCGCACTGAAGGCACGTGAGTACGCCGTTCACATAATGATATGATGTTATGGCAGCAGGTAAGCGAGCCTTTACCTGGTCTCGTTTGGTATCAAGGACAGCTTTACGCTGAACCTCGAACTCGCGTACATGGCTGTTCACGATCCTGTGCCATTCCGACCGCTGTGCTACCAAACGTTCCCAATGAGAAGGCTCTATGTTGAATTTCTTAGTAATAATTGAAGTATGCAACAAAAATTCATGTTTAATGTTTTATTAACATGAACAAAATTAATAAACATGTTAAAGACATACTCTTGTAAGTAAACTTTGTCAAAAACCAATACTTAATAACTAAAGCACAGATTCCTTATTAATTAGGTATTTTAAATTTTATTGTGTTCACAATATTTTTAACATAGAACAAGAGAGAATAATCACCCGAAGTGAGAAAATGTATTTATTCCTCATAAAAATGTCGCTAGTTTTACACAAAATATAAAAATTGCCTACACGAGTGCACTGGCGTTGTTTGTCGTATAAAATAACACGGGTGAAACCGTGGAGTACAGCTAGTCTAACTATAAAGTGGTGAATTATACGTCAACTAGTAGTACACGAATAAAGAAAAAAGTTATGTTCAGTGATTTTTTGTTTCTTGACAGGCCTCGTGGCGCAGTGGTAGTAAACGCTACCTACTATTGAGCCGAGAGGTCGCTTTTCGACCCCCGCACATGACTGACTTTGTGTGATGAGCACAATGTGTGTCTGGATGTTAAATATATATATATGTATATATATGTATATATATATATATATATCAGCAGTTTAGTTACCATAATACGAGCTTTGCTTAGTTTGGAATTAAATGGCCGTGTGTGAAATTGTGTCCTCATATACATAATTGAAAATTTGTCAGATTACAGTTTATATGATATTGACAATAAATAAAAATATCATCTGGCTGTATCTCGGAGAAAAGAAAGTCAGCTGATACCCTGAAGAGTGTAACACAGGAGCCAGACAGGAGCATCTATCGTCTATTTAAATACATCAGCTGACGAGTTCTTCCACGGCATTTATTTTCACTTGCAATATAATATTAACAATCAGCTTACGGCGGCATGATCGAATAAATTTAAAATGGGTGATACCACGGGGCACGGCTAGTAGTGAATAATATTACGCATCACTAGTTTTTTATCCGCGAAATTACCGGCCGCGAATACAGTAAGCGGACCCAATATTTAAATCCGCAAATAACGGAACCGTGAATATGGGAGCTTTTAAAGCAAACTATTGAACCCTCTACAGTCTACGGGTTGAAATGTTGTGAGGTATTTGCCGTTGTGCGCGCATTACGTAAAAACTGCTGGGTAGATTTTGTTAAAAAAAAATTTTAAACTCCATAAATACCTAAAAAAGAAACTAAATATCTTCATTCAATAAAAAGTTATTAAAGTTAAAGAAACTACGATTTTTATAAGCATTACGCGTTCTTCTGTCGTCCACGCGAACGATGACGCGGGCTCAGCTAGTATTTAAATAAAAGATTTTGCGTTAGACGACGAATCGTAACTCTGTACGCGGCCTAAGTAAACTTATGCAAATGATACAGTTTTATTGAAATTTAAAGAGACTGTATTGACTCATTAGGGAGAATTGAAATTTTATCGACATCGGCCCGATTGAAACGAAATGAGATGTCACTGTTCGAGAAAACGTTTCGTTTTGTTTATAAATACAATGAATTTAAAGACCCTTATTTGATTTTATTAAAATTAAGACGTACGTGTGAAGACTGAAAATGTAGACTGAAGTATTTATAAAAAAGCGTGAATTTAGTGGCTCGTACTCAATTTAAATTTTATTACTATTTCTGTGGTTAATATATCGACGTGATTACTGAAACCATACTAATGACCTAGCAGTTTTCGTACCATTGACCTAATTTTTATTAATAATTAATAATTTATAAAACATATTTAAATAATGATTATTTATTTTTACAAAATTAAAAGATTTTGAGTACATGGTTCCTTGGTGTATTTTCGAAGTCTAATGTTCAATGCCAATTAAATTAAAATACCCCCTTGAGGTATACCCCCTTTAGAACTATAAATTGGTTCAAAAACAAAGAAGCTATAGCTGAACATCCATAAAAAAGCTTTTGTATGAAGTAACTATACGAAAATATGTTCTTGAAATGCAAAAGCTTACCAAAATATCTTTCTATCGCCAATAACAAAAACAGTGGATAGATAGATTATTGAAAAACGGTCGTGAATGGCTTGCGCTGAGTAAACCAAGAGATATAGTAAATTAATATACCACATAATTGTAGATATGAAAAATACCTACAAAAAAGTCAGCGAGAGTATGTCTATCTACTAAGGAATATTCCGAAATAAGCATTTTTGTTATTAAATAGCCGGGAGGTGGGAAGCAAGATTCGCATGTGTGCCCGATCGATGCCATTCTGTAGTGTACGTGAGTAAAACCGCGAGCACAGCTAATTACTTATAAAGAGAAATAACGAAGATACCCCTACCTACCTACCCACTCCCGCAATCACCGCGTAACAAACATTTTCTCGAAGATTTCATTGGCAATGTTTCCTTTCATTACTCGCTTAGTGCGCGGAGTTATGTATGGTACGGCGACATCTTTAACGTAAATGAAAAGATCCGTTGACATTCAACGTGATTTTATTACTTACTAGCTGTATCTGCGACGTCGTCCGCGTGGAATTTAGAATGCGGTGGCGGAGGTGACGAGGAAAGTGCGCGGAGAACGCACACGGTACTGGACACTGCTCTTATTATCCGCGGAACCCTGATCCCTTTTCGAATATAAAAGTAGCCTAAGTTACTAAGCATCGGCTATCTGCTAATGAAACTCCTGTCAAAATAGGTCCAACCATTTCGGAGATTAGCCGAAACAAACAAACAAACAGTCAAAATTTACTTACCTTAAACCCCCTACCCCAAGGAGCTTTGGAAACCCTACTCACCGTAGAAATACAACACAAGGATAATCATGTTAGGGTGGAGGTGTTCCACCAGTCGGACTACCCCAAGTATAAAGAAATACTCAAAGAATTTTTTTCAGCGCCCTACCTCTCTTTTAAAACGAAATTTGAAGGAACATGAGAAGTATCAGTATGTATAATGTACTCTGTGGTGAGAAAAACGTAAAGCTGCAAGGGTGCGTTGGTGGTGGCGCGATGGATGTGTGGTCGAATAAATTTACAAGAGCCAAAGCGTGGGGCATGGTTAGTTTTAAAATATTTAATACTTATTCAATATCGTAACGTGTGAACAAACTTTTAAATCACGACCAACAGCTCGTCGCTCACGCGCTCTTATTGAATTTACGTACATTCGCACAGTCTCTTACGTTGCGATGAACTGAATTAAATAGACATAATTTACTTTAAACAATTACCGTCTCAGTTAATTTGAGTACGGAAAATGCCTCAAGACAACATATTCCTTATATTTGAAATAAATTTACATAGTACAGTTAAAATAGCAAATTCATTTCACAAAGACATTACGATTTATTGGCAGTTTTTAATTATGTTATACGACTAGCTCGCGACTCTGCTCGCGTCCGTCAACTACAGAATATCGTCGTCGTCCGCCACTTATTTTAATAATGAAAATGCTTAATATTTCATTTGCGCGGAACCCTAACTCTTTTTCTAAAATAAAACTTAAGTTACTCCATAGAAAATCAGCTATCTGCCACTGGCCATTTTGACTGGAAAATCACGTCAAAATCGGCCCAAACATTTCCGAGAGTAGCCGGAATGAACATGCAGACAACAACGACAGACTGACAAATCTATAAAAAAAATGGTTTTCTATACAAATAAATAAAATTAGAGGTCTGTTTGTAATGTTAAAATAACAGCTTTTTACTAAATGAATATGGAAGTTTAAACGGTTTTAAATTTTCGTCTGCTTGTCTGTACTTTTATTTTAGAAAAAGTATTATGATTCCCCGCAAATAAAATAATACGCGTTTTATCTTAACTGGCGAAGCGATCGCCGTGGATGGAAGAGGGGTCACCACAATACCGAGAGCATTCAGTAATCCACGCGAGCGTAAATTACTACTAACTTATTTATTAAGTCCTTAAACAAGTAATTTAATTAATATATATGCATACACGCATTCAATATAAGATGCGTAAATATGTTGTGCGGAGGAACAGTATAACGACTTCACATTCGATTTTGCCCCCCATCTAATTTACTTACGATGAGCTTATATATAAAAATCGATTCTTAAGGCGTAAAGTATAATAAAAAACTTCTAATTAGGAGGACAATTGCTAGATAAAATACAAATTCAAAATCAAAAAAATCTTCATTCAATTTAGGCCCTAAGAAGGCACTTATGAAAGTCAAAACAGTATTGCCGGTTCGGAAAACCTCCTAGGCATCGAGAAGAACCGGTAAGAAACTCTATAGGGTTTTTTCCAACTATACAATAGTGTTAATATAAAACATTAATAATGATTTAGTGGATGGACAGAGAGGGAGTCACTTCCAGACATCACTATCATTCACATAATGATCCACCTTAAAATAACCTTTTGACAATAAAACTTGCTTGACATGGTCCTTGAACTTGTTGTTGAATCAAGTCATAAGAACATACATTCACAAAGTATATTGTGATAGTTGCGATTGAGTAACACAGCACTGCATACCATCTTCAAAAGAAAGTATATACTGCAAATATTAATCAAATAACGTAATATAAAAAAATGTATAAAAATACTTTTTTAATTCAAACGATGTTCCTATCAAATTAAAAAGAAATTAGAGGTCGACTCACCCTCTTGTAATTAACGAGGGACTTGTATTAAAACAATGGCTTTTAAATATAATTAAAAAGAGTCGAAAAACAATTTAGTTTACTTTGCAACCATGTTAGGGACTTGTTTTAAAAGCTATTAATTAATTCAATGTATTTTATGTTGTTGATTTTTTCACGATTTCGATTTCTTTTAATAATATTTTAAGCGCTTTAAACTTTCCTTTATTATTCTAAATCATTAATGCGAAATTTTTTTAGCTACTTTCGCCTGCAATATGATCGACAGCAGATTTCGTAATCCTTACAACATAAAAACGTATAATTAGCAAGACAATGATAATAATAATGATAAAAGTAAGTATGAATAACTAATAAATACGAATAATATTGTTGCAGATGAGACATCCATGGTACAGAAGATTGCACTCAAATATTTGTTGTTGTGCGCGACGTAGAAAAGTGATATGTACCCGTCGTAAAAATAAGTTAGGTAAATAATATAATTTGTATATTTTTAAATTGTAAATAAACGTACGTTTTGATCATATTTTGTTACTAGGACATATATTGTAAATAGACACTAAGAACTAAGTTCACCCATGTATATTTTAAAAGAAATGATTGACTGATAATTCATAATATTTCACTATAGAAAATATTTTTATGAACATTTTCTTGTGGTATTAAAATATATTGATTTTCATTGCACCCTGTTCTACCGAGCCAAATAACATGCGTGCGTTCAAATAGCACGCTTTATAGGGAGTTGTAATTAATTGTCTTAATGAAGAAGGAACTTTTGTTCATAAGGATTAATATGCTGTACCTAATAATAATGCTCATACATCACATTTTAAGTATTTTGTGTTACTAAATGCTTGACTGTAGATATTATATAAGAGATAGGCATATGGTATCCTAGACTTCTTTAGATTTACTAAAGACCAATATTTTTATAAAACATTGTATTTACGTATCATTAACCATTACGCCAGCGCACGCGGATAAAGCATTTCGAGAGCGCATTGTCTTCCGACTTAGCAAAAACCAATATTGAAGGCTAGTTGAGAGGTGTAGTTTAATTCTAAATAGCTTGTACAATTTCTCATGAATCTGGCTATCATATACAAAGATATTTTTTGAATCCGACTGGTATATCCAGAAATTAGCGTGTGTAAACAAACAACCAAAAAAAAACTCTTCCGCTTTATTATATTTTTAGTGTTTACATTTATTTAGCCTCATTAACTTGTGAAATTATTAATACAAATAGCCCAACCTTGGTTAAAGTCAAATTCATTGACAATTCAGACACGCAAGCATAGAAACATATTTTTCTATTATTATGAGGAGAGAATCCCATGTAACCTTCGGATATCCCGCTGTGAATATACTTTTTGTTCCGTCCCAATTCTAATGATTCTAATACACGTTATAGAATCATTAATCAATATTACATCGGCTTATAGTAACAATTAGTAGAAAGCGTTTATCTATACCCGTTGTCCATGGTTAGATTTTCGGTGTTTAACAATAATTAAAGATCATTGTGGATTTTTTATTATTGAATTACTGGAAACTCTCACCGAATCTGTCATCTAGAAATGTTGTATGTACTTACTGCGCAATTTATTTGTTAAATATAATATAAAAAGATTTAATTTAGAATATAAAATAAATTTTTAAATTTGAATGATATTTTTATAGCAATAAATACTTCCATAGGCAAACTTTCGATCTAATAGTATTATTTAGAATTGTCAAAGATTTCCAGGAAGATACAATTTGGAATGGAATCCAAATTACGAAATTTTGGAAAGATATTTTTTGTAGTTTATCAATAATGTCTCGCATATTCCTATTACCACAATAAATATAATTGAAATACGTTAAAGTTTTTTTTTACATAACAAAAGTGGCAAACAAGCCTGCTAAACTCAGACTCTGCATTTATGATATTTATATAAGTATGGAACGTAAAAAAAAAACCTAGCAAATGCGTAAATTTATTATTTTTTACGTTTCGCTCACTTGGACAAGTTTTCACTCGACAAAATTTTCCCTTTATTTATCAATAATTTTTTTA
Organism: Saturnia japonica; assembly: GCA_033032175.1. NCBI lineage: Eukaryota > Metazoa > Arthropoda > Insecta > Lepidoptera > Saturniidae > Saturnia > Saturnia japonica. Next base: position 4,315,235 of record CM065330.1, read on the forward strand.
AGTTTTACAACAGTAATAACTATAAAATCACGAAAAAGTATTATTCCCTTTTGCTATCCTATCGCCATTTTGGTACATTTATGAATTGTAATTTGCTGGTTAGAGCCTGAAACTTTTTCAACTGTATCCTTATGATGGTTCTCCTCTACCTCCTCTACGTTCTATAAAATAAGTTACCATTTAACTTAAATAATAAAAGTACGTAAATATAATTGTGGACTTTTGAACAATGTTTTTAAATTATCTTTAATCGAGAAATAACGTGGATAGATATTTTAATTAACAAAGCGAACATGACTATGTATTTCTACGTTAATAAGTTTTTCAAGATATCTTTTTTTCTTCACTACTTGCATTTTTTTAAAATCAAAATAACTAGCTACTAAGCACTGAAAGACACCTGCAACGACCTCCCTTTTCTGCGGCAACTTAAGCCTAGATCTGTTCCTTTGAGACAAGCAGCCAGTAGCGCGATACAGTGACACTGCATTCACTAGCTATCAACATACACTCATGCCACTGCACTACACACATGCACACCATTCAGGCACATGGGGGTTTTTTTTGACTAGCTAGTTCCTGACCAAATTGCCAGATTACTAAATGCATATACGCATGTTTCTCTCCTCTTCCCAGAAGGCAGAAATATGTATATATGATATAGTTAGTTATCCTATCGAATTTTCGGCCACTTTGGCACTCTTGAGATTGTTGGCCTGCGTTCGCGGTTGTGTTTTCGGCGCTCGCCCCTAAGTCTAGTGATGCTGTAAAAGAATTCTGAGGCTTAAAAACATATTTAAAGACAGAACTACATATTTATCAATGAAACATAAAGGTGTGGTCCATATTAAACTGCTGACTACATTATGGGAGAAGACTTAAGCGACTATTATTTAAGCCCTAATTAACGTCCTAACCCAGTTGAGCTAACGCTGCATTTAATTGTTGGCTCCCAGCCAGACTCCGTTCACGGCACTGTCGAATTTGCTAATTGCCCGTGGCAGTCAATAAAATAACGTAGGCTAACATAGTTTCTACTTTTCTACAAGTTAATTTGAATTTAAAAATGAAAAGAGAAAACTGACGTCATGATTTTAAGCAAGTTTTGAAAATATGAGAAACAAATAAAATGTTATAAAGAGTCGTGAGCTCGATTTATGACAAAACAACTTTAGATTTTTTAAGTGAAAACTCGTTTAGCCCGCGTTGAACGATTGTTGGTAAGGGAAAACTTATTGGTTCGAGTCACCGATGATCTCGACATGTTCGTCGTGACGTATTGCGCTTGCATTGTATATACTCGACTGCAATTTGCATATGCATGTTTTATAGACAAATCTTATTACTAATAAGGATATTATTGATAATTGAAGTAAATTACTTACTTTTACAGTTTACTTTTTTATATTAACTAATTAAATACTTTAATTAGTGTTAACAATGGTTCACTAGGAAAGATAGTTATTGAGAAAGATAGAAAAACAGAAGAAAAAAGATGATTGATTGGCACCACAAGTTCTTTAAAACAATTTTGGATGAAAAAAATTGAAGGACAGCGAGGAAGAGAAAGTTCTCGACAAAGCTTTTTCCAAAAAGTGAAGTATAAAGTGAGAGTCGTGTCATATCAAAAGGTCAAAATAAAGACAGAGGATAAGAAACAGTGGCAAACTCCAACAACAAGAGCCGAGGTCTTAATATAATGAAGAAGAAAATTAGCTGTTAAAAACATTAATGTCTGGTTCCTTTAAATAAATGAATAAATCTTCGTAAAAAATTGACTGCGATCATGATCACAGTATGGGTTCATCCTTGTTAAAATTACTACTAACTTTGTCATGATAGATTTTGTAAATTGAATTCTTAATGAAACCCTATACGAAATAGTTCAATAGTGTAAGATAAGTGATCTAGCCGACCAGCTCAAATAGAGTTTACTTCATTCATTCCTTCAACGAAACGTGCCCACATTACGTTATTAAGCTTTAACTCCACCAGAAAGTTTTATCTCCACATGCAGGAAGAACCCCTAATTTTATGCTCAAAGCGCTCCCTCAAATAATCTGTTTAAGTTTGAAGCGGCATATGGATAAACTTTATAATACTGATAGCAAATATCCATATCGCTGAAACTATCGTAGGGGATGAAATAATTGAACTTAGCATTGTCAAAATTTGGATGGATTATCATCTAAGTGATAGTTCTAGGTCGTCGTAGATCGTCGTTCGTCAGTGAAACTTTTAATGCGGCGATTTGATAAATAGACTAGAATTGAGAGTGAAACTTCTAGGACGTGAAGATGTTCAGGCGTTTCATTCATATCGTTACACGAGACAGAAGATAGCTACTTATACCGTAGAGAGAAGGAGAAAGACACCTATAAATTAATAATAATAAGTAATTTTTAATAAGTGTCACAATCTACTTCGTGTTTGGTCCTGAATGTAATTTTTTTTAATAGTAACACGGAAAATTGACTTTACTGCTGTCATGCCGACCTGCAAGGTTCTCGGCTGCTACATACAGGCTGATCCCGAAACGCGACAACCCAAAAGAGAATCACTGTAACAATTTTAACGTCATATACATAGCATCGCGACCTTGTCCGGTTCAGACCAATGCCATTTCACTTAACTACTCGAAAATCACTCGCAAAGAAACGGTTGGCCGGAACTCCGCACCTATGAGCTTTTCGTAATTGTTAATTTATGAACTATTAATACTAAAGCGACGTACTCTAAATCGTGCTTTTTGAACATAAAAAAACCACTTTGTGTATTGCATCCATGTGAAGATGAGACGGGTCGGTAGTTAAATATATATAATACTAGTGGTGCTCTAGCGGTTTCGCGTGCGTTTGTTATGCAGTAATACTTTAGCTCATTTTATTTGCCCAGAACCCTTAATTCTATAAAGTCCCGTCAAAATCGGCAAAACCGTCTCTGAGATTTTCCGGAACAAACCAGAACATACAAAAAAAAAAAAAAAATTATTTGTTATTGTAAGTATGTAGTAGTAATATAAAACATAAGTACTTAATAAACAAGCTAAATTATTAATAAGGAAACAAAAAACCCGACTGCAACAAAAACACATGACAATTCTTTTTCTATTTTTTCTTTTTATTTGATTTCCATACCTCGTACTTAAATATTATATACCCTATGTCACTTCCACAATTGAGATGAATCTAAAGACACCTCGTACGCTAAAATTCTTCAACCCGTTTAGGCTACAGGCGTGGCAAAGAAATATACATACATACATACGCTCGAAAAATATAAACCACTTTTTCGCAGTCGGGTAATAAATCTGTTAATTCGACATTAGTACAAGTATAAAATAAAACTTAAATTTTATTATTTGTATAGAGTATGAACGTGTGAATTGAAATAAAGGTTTTAATAACAGCAATGTGTTTCGCAGTCGGCGATATTGCAATAACCACTTCCACACAATTCCCTCCGCAACAAAGTATAGCTAGCTTCAATTAGCGAGCAGTGGATGTTTAATGAGAACGGGAAATGGGTTATGCGGGTTCCGTATGAGTTTTACTATTATTAGGGTATGGCTTTAGTGTTAGCGTGTATTTTTCAATATTATCGCCTATTCTTGTAAGTGAAATGTGTGTAATGGTAAATAAAAAACTTGAACGTCACCACATTAATTTTATTTCCTGTCTCTTTCACGAAATACAACTTAGTTTATTTATCTCGATTACACACTTTCTGTCGTTATCGTTAAACTTTATCAATTATCATCATTCATTTACTTTTATACTAATAAAAACTTCAATAAACTATTCATTTATATAATAATTGCGTTCTATTCATATGTATAAACATACATACGTACATATACATCAATATACATGTCATATTAGGTAAACAGATTTATAATATATACCGTCTCCCACATGTTAGTACAATATATTTTCATTATGAATATCATCAATCGAAGAACAAAAAAAAATTTTTAAGCTATTTGAAGAACACTGAAATAATTTCGATTCAACGCATTTGACCAAATTTTTACAGATATGTGCAGAATCTAATCTGATCACATTGATCTATTGATAAAAAACCTAAAAATATACAATCCTACAAAATATAAATGCTCAATTATTCAATTAACTATTTATGAATCACGTGATTGGAGACACCAATCAGAAAACGAAACGTCATCTTTAACAAATATAACACAGATATGTGTTCTTCTTATTTAGGCTACCTTGTAATAAATAACTCAAAAATGATTACAAATTGTGGACATTTTTGCATTAAAATTATAAAGGTACTGAATAAATTTCATAAATAAATTTCTATTAAATCAACTTTACACAAATAATACCTTATCTTGGTTATGTTTATTGAACGATGACGCCACGCATGGCTACTAACTATAAAGCCGCATTATTATGCCATCTTTTTTATCTAAATTTAAATTCATTTGTTTATTGTAAATGAGTTATAATGAAAAAAATAATAATTCACGGGTATTATGTTCAACATTATACAAGTTTAAAATAACTTTTCAAATGTTCTCTACTCCCTGTTTACTTGTCACATTACCAACACTGTATATGAAAGGTGAAATTAAATAAATAGACAACAGTAAAACGTACCGTGCAATATAAAGAAAGAAATAAAGTCAATCGTGAAAACTGTGCACATTATTATACTAATATCAACATACACAAAAACAAAGATTCATAAAAAAGTAATAATATAAACGGTCCAGCTACGTGTCCTGCCATAAAGGGCCCAGCTCAACATATGCTGAAGTACCACACGGGGTACTTAGCGCTGATTTTCAGCTGGAACACCAAAGCAAGTCACAGTGCGCCAACAATAATCAATCAAAGAATAAAACACATAAATTACAATAATAATTCACTAATAGGTACTAATATTATTATTATTTCGACCGTAAAAGAGTACGACTTCAATTAGTACCGACGAGCTTTCTATAAGAATAGGAAATAGGTTACGTGAACGAAACGGCTTTTGTTATTATTGGACGGGGTTTTACTGCAGGCAAGTGTTTCTTATTAATTTTAATAAACTTTTATGGTTTTTACTATGGATCTATACTAATATTATAAGAAGTGTATTAATTTTATGAGTTTGTGTGTATCTGGAAAGTAATTTTGGGAGTTACCAATCAAATATGAAAAATTATCTCTACTATAGGTGTTAAACATAGGCCATCACTCAGCTATCAACCCGGCACCTGACTAGCACCACATCGCCTTGGGTGGTTGAGATTTCTTTGTATGGAAGTTCCATTCGGTATGAACTGCAGATATTTATAAAATAAAGTACCACAAGGTTACCATACAATTTTTTTACATCAGCTTTATTGCATTATCACATTGCATATTTTGTCAATTAAATTATGCATATGTTTTAGCTTTTATTTTTATTTTATAAAAGGAGAATTTCAAAATAACATTAAAAAAATTAATAACTTTAAAAGTATTTAGCGTAGGACAATAAATTGTAGTGTTTCTATTAGATCATGTCACCTCTATCACCATCATAGCCTTGGTCCATTCCTTACGGGACATCCTGTATATGCACTCACATGTCTACTTCGTAACGTCATCGTATAGATTCGCACGCAAGCAGCTCATATGCGGTGTCAAGTGGACCACAAGTGGATAATACAAAGACGATACAGTACACCACGCTGAAAATCGCTCACTAACCACACGTCAATTTGTTGACACGCTATGTTGAATAGTTGGTGGCTACACTGCGTTTACCCGTTGACCACGCGGCGTTCACCCGTCAATTACGAGTGGACGTCGAGCGAGCCAGCGGTACTGATCGGGTGCCGGATTGATAAATGATTGACGACTTTAAGAGTCCGACATAACCATCCCTTGAACAGCTCGGCTCCGAAGGGTAGCCAAAGATAAGTTTTCTCCATGAAAAAAGAAAGAAAACAAAATTGTAAGAAGCTATAATGTATAAATAACTTCACGATACGACACTAAGGAGTGGAGAACCACGAACGGCAAGTAATTTGGCAAGCTGTAGACAATTATGGGAAGTTGCTCGAATAAATTTAACACTGGTAAAATCATGAAGAACAACAAGTATTTCCATACAGTCGGGAGTATTAAAGTTTCATACCCTTTTTATTATAAAGCCAATTAACGAATACACCTAAAGGGTTTTAAAACTATAACAAACATTATTAAAATAATAGCTAACAAAGAAAGTGCCATTTTAACATACCTCGTAAACTTTTACAACGCGTAACAGAGAGATAATTTTCATAAAATTTTATCGCTGCGAGTGAGACCCCACCCGAGCGTAACTTCGCTGAAAGTTGGCCGCGGCTCCTAGACGAACTTTTAGGTACCTACATACGTTATACAGACGTTGATTTGGTATTACATCGATTGCAAATCAAACTTCCAAACAGATATTGGGAGATACAAACTTCTGAAGTAGATTACGAACTTATGTAAATTTACTTGCCTTATATGAGAAATGGTGATCTTTAAACTTAATAATTGTAGCTTGATTGTAACTTGTAAAGCTCTTTACAATTTCCTAGTTGTGGTAACAGTTTTATAAAAATAAACCAGTATAATGATATATATATCTATATCTAACCTATACAATAATTAAAATTTAAGTGTCTGTTTGTTATATAAAAATAATAGGGTTTACTACATTCATATGAAAATACTCGTTTTATATACGACACTTATAACAAAAAAACCAATATGGAAATTTTTGTCTGTCTCTTTGTTCTGGACCATTTTTGACGGTATTTTCAATGGTAGATAGTTAATTTTATAAGAAGCAACTTAGGCTACTTTTATTTCAGAAAAAGTGTTAGGGTTCCACGCAAAAAAAAACAGGTCATGTGTGAATCAATTCGGGCGCTTAATCGGCTTGTTTGAGCAGATCATAAGAGATATACCAAATGAATGTACTACATAATTGTAGACATTAAAAATACCTACGATAAAGTCGGCAAGAGCTATATAGCTATGTAGCTATATCTACCTTGTAAGGAATACCCACAATAAACATTATTGTTTTTAAAATAATCAGGAGCGGAGGAACAAGAATCACGCGTGTCCCTGATCGATGGAATTCTGTAGTCCACGTGAGAGAAGCCGCGGACACAGCTATTCATATGTATTATTTCTCAAAGGTGTTTACCAGTCAATGCTATGTATCCGCTAATTCTTCATCAAAATTCATTAGTATTCGAATTTCGATTTAAAGCTTTTTGATGACATATAGGTATGCAAAAAATTTAAAATCCATGTTCGAACCTGCGGACATCGGATAGATATTCCGCCGGTCTAAACCACTCGACCACCGTGACTTTTTCATATGTTTATATTTCACAAATATTTATAAACTAGCTAGAAACAGTAACTAAATAAAAACCTCAACTCAACTCAATCTCACCCTACGGTGTTTGACCCGTATAAGTGTTGATAATACCCAACTCAAGTAATTTTAAATGTTAACCAATGATATTGGATTACAGTTTAACAATTATATCGATATCATCTAAAAGACATAAGGGCATACAAAAGTGTCCATACGTGTAAAATATATCCTAAACGTATATATATATACCTCTAGACTATAACCTAAAATCATACCTAATTTGCTGTACCAAGTAGTTTTTGCGTGATTGGCGTTCAAACATACAGACAGACAAAAATTTCAAAAAGTATCGAAATGTCACTTGTCCATGATTCTAAACACCCTAGTATTATTGAAGAGAAATCTTTGCTCGCGTGAGGGTAACATTTTTAAGGATGCAAGCGTCACGAAGACCGTCACGTAAATGTGAAACGTTTTGAGAGAGAGTGAGAAAGGGCGAACGTAGCATTTACAAATAAAAATTTTGTGATAAATTTGTAATTCGTCCTATTATTATACTAAGCAGTTGTTCAGAGTAAGTAATATATATATATATTTGGTATCTTTTTATTATTATACAATTTTTTATGTTAATTGGTTTGAAGGTTAGGAAGTTTTAATATTTACAAATAACATGTGGCATTTCAATTTTCCACTCGTCATATAAGAATTGAATATACTTAATATTTTAATAACAATTAAATTCCTAACATATCTTCCTTTTTCCCTCCCTCTAAGTCTCGGAAATCTAAAGCGTTAGATTAGTATTAATATAAACGAGATTTAAAAATTAGTTTGCCAATGAAGTTTCACTTCTGACCTGTGTACTTTGTACGCACGCACTTTTTTCACCTTCGCTTCATATAAAACTTAATAGCTTTTAAATACTATCGACTCTCGTTTATCAGGCAATGTATCACGTCTGAATTATTATTGTAATGCGTAAGTGGTTTTAGCACGCCATCTTTGCATAGTTTTAATAAACAGAAATTTTAATATACAGTATTGTTGAATTTTAATAAATATTCACGTAACCTAACAAGTAACAATTTTATTTGTTAAAAGTAACTAAATATTTTATAGTAACGCAACTGTAAACACGAAATATATTAAAAACCTTTTACGAAATTAAGACCGCAAAAATTTATTTACCCATCACTAAAACGTTTGGGTAAAAAATTAATAATTGACCACACAATACAGACTAAATAAGGTAAACGGTGGAATAATGGACCCCTTGTGGGCAGTATAGGTTGAGCCCGGAGGTCATTTATTACAACCTAGGTATAATAAAGTCCAGTTTGAAAAAAAGAGAGTTTGTTTATTGTTGCATCTGAAATTGTTTACTTATAATTTGTAATGTAAAATTGTTTTGAAGAAAAAATGATTCCTTGATTGACGAAGACTTTCATCATCATCATTTCAGCCGCAGGACGTCCACTGCTGAACATAGGCCTACCCCCATAGATCTCCAGAGCGACCGATCTTGTGCGGCCTGCACCCAACGGCTCCCAGCGACCTTTATTATGTCGTCTTTCCATCTAGTGGGGGGCCGTCCTACGCTGCGCTTTCCGGTGCGTGGTCCCCACTCGAGAACGTTTCTGCCCCAACGGCCTTCAGTTCTCCGAACTATGTGCTCCGCCCACTGCCACTTCAACTTGCTAATCCTTTGGATTAGGATTAATTGATCCTAAGATTAATCCTATCCTAAGGCTTTGCTTTACGGAAATCAATCGTAAATAATTTATTCCAAATTTCTCAGCTACTTCTCCCTGCGACAGATTAAGAGTTTTTTAATTATTATTATTAATAAAATGTTTTGTATTGGTTAGTATTATTATTATCATTGTTTTTAATATTTAAACGTTTTTATGTTGTAGGAAGACAAAAACCGCTGTTAATGTGTTTGCAGACGGAAGTAGTTAGGAAATTTTGGATAAATTATTTAATTAGTTTTCTCTACTGAATATTACTTCAACTACCAAGTGTACTACAAAAAGGAGGCTTGTTAGAACTTTCCAGGAAGTTTTTGTGACATCTAAGAATTCATAGATTGTTAAAATACGACAATCGACTGTTGATTACCAATACATAATACGGAGTGCTTTTTGTGATTATTTTTTTTTACCTCGGTAATTTACTAAACTACGCATCCTTTAGAACACGCGATGACCTTTTTTTCGCTATCGTCATTCGACGGGCTGATGTATATTCCGTACTAAAAACTATCAATAGTCAATCAATTAATCGAGTTGTATTAAACCATTGATTACTATCGATTGATCCATAACCGGAGCTATATTAATCAAAATGGCACCTATATTAAACAATATTGTGTCAAATAACACAAATTTATGATTAAAAGATATAATTAAGATTATTTATTTATCGTTTATTTTAATAGGTTTTTAGTATTACACCCGCAAAGACCACAATAACTTGATTTTTGAAGTGACGATGCGCACAAAGATGGTTAGAAACCAAATTTAGCAGGAGAAACTGGCTCTCAAATGCATCTGCTGGAAGGTGATAGCTAGCCAGGATAGGATAAGAAAATACTCTACCTTCATGTTTTGGTCTCGCCACGATGTTTTCTTGTACCGAAAGTTCAGGCTCATTGCAGGTATTCGAACTCTGAGCCATCATTGCTTCAAAAGATCACGCAAAAACTCCGGGAAACATGACTACGTAATTTTAATAGATACTCTGATGTTAATAATAATCATTAAATTAATACGTGAAGCAAACACTTTAGTGCACGGAAGACTGTGAGATTTGGCATTGTTAAAGTTTATATGGAGAAGGAGTGCAAAAAGCTAAAATTTATCTATAATATTTGTTACTAATATATTAAATAAAATAAATGAATACTGCGAATCCTAACTTTTCCAATACCATTGAACTTAGACCCCTCCCCCCCCCCCCAAATATTGAAATTGTCACTCAATGAAAAGTGACAGCAAGTGTTAAAATATTCATTGTTTAGATACGTTCATACTGCAAATGTCCGACAGAAAATAGTCTATGATTAAAAAGTCGCTGGTCGAATTTCGATCATTGGGCGACCGCTAGTTTTAATAATTGAACAAAATTTAGTAATGTAAGTAGGTACCGTTGGCGAGGTGCCAAAAATGTCAACGTCAGCACGCGTTTTTATCCAACGTGACCAGCCTTTTTTAATCCTCCTTGGCATCTTAGTCAACGTTTTTAAAATTTACAAAGAATTTACATGGTAAATGTAAAATAAACGCATTTTTATAAATACGAAATAATAATAATTGAAATTTAGAACTTAAACATACACAATATAAACTGTGGAATTTTTTAATAAAATCTATTCACACACCGTACAATAATTCTAACTCGTGATGCGATATCGGAGCACAAAGGAGGTGACGCGGCGGGAGGTCGGCCCAATAATGTGTGCCTTCACCTAATGTGCCAGGTTTATCTTAAAAAAAAATGAATACCGAAGAACAATGAACACATTTTTGTGGGAACCCGCTCTTTTGGAAGCGACCTTCTTTGTTTGCCCGCGTAGGTGTTGATTTATGCCGTTCACGACTTTTGTTCCTTTATTTAATTTTTTGAATTTAGAACTCATATGCAAAATGACATTTCGTTTAATGTGTCACTTTAGAAAACGGTTGACAGTATTTTTGATATTTAATGAAGATATCTCTTTTAATAATGGTGATTATTTATACATTAAGGATTGGTCTTCGCTAGCCGTGCCCTACGGTTTCACCCGTGTTAAATTTATTAGTTAAAATTAATTGCTTGAAGCGTGAAGTTATATAGCCTATAAACTTTCTCAATAAATATGCATATAATATATAATCAGACTGGTAACTCCAGATTTTAGCACGTTGAAACAAAAAAAAAAAAAACTCTTGAGATTTAAAATACCTATATTCGAATAGATAATTTTTTGTATTAATATTAATTGTTCAAATGATAAATTACAAATGTACGCTCACTACAACTGTTTATTAACAGTGAATCATAGCAGATTGAGACAACAAAAGTCATGGCCTGTTACGTCACAATATAGATCCTTGTTTACTACGGTATTGTTATGTTTCTCTAATACCAGACCAATGAAACTACGAATATTCGTTAATTAAACGCGGATTTAGTCCGACAAGGGACTACAATAATTAATTAATACATGTCCATTTATCCGTATAATTCAAAGCGGAAAATTATTAACAAAATTATTCAATGGGAAACTTAATTATTTAATAATAATTTTGGATAATAACTCAAATTATATATCATAATAAATTGAGCCTAGACCAGCTTAAATGAATTTGAATGAACGTTCACAAAATTATTTTGAGTTCATTTTTTACGATTCATGGGCTTGCGATTTTAAACCCATAGGTCCTGTTTTGGATGTACTACTCTGTCTAAAAAGTACCGAGAAATGATCAATAATACACAAAATGTCAGTTATTCATCCAAATTTATTTTATCGCCTCCAAAGTATGCTCCTTCAGAAACGATACACTTACGCCAACGAATAATCCAATAATCAAAACATTTTTAAACGCTTTTTCCGGAATTGAGTTTAGTTCTCGTCGCGAATTCTCTTTTATGTCTTGTACCGAATGAAAACGGGTGCCACGAAGAGGTAATTTGAGTTTATTAAAAATAAAGAAGTCGGCTGAAGCCATATCTGGTGAATAAGGTGGTTTCTCGATGATATTTGTTGAGTTTTTGGGCAAAAATTCGTTCACAATGATGGCCTTGTGCGAAGACGCATTATCGCGGTGCAAGATCCAAGAATTTTCTTTCCACAAATCTGGCTTTTTTCATCGAATTTGCCATCTTAAAAGCCTCATAACGCACAAATAATATACTTTATTTACCGTTTGACCTTCCGGTAAGAATTCCGAGTGCACAACACCGCAATAGTGAAAGAAAACAGTCAACATGACTTTGACTTTTGATCGACTTTAGCGTGGATTTTATTGGTTTCGGTTCAATTAGAATGCGCCACTCCGAAGCTTGTTGACTAGTTTGCATGCCAAACTCGTAAACCCACGTCTCGTCACCAGTAACAAATGCGTTTAATGAATGTTGGGTCGGAATTGACTCGCTCTAGCATGTCCTCAGCGACTCTTATGCGATTGTGTCTTTTAGGACTAGTCGAGAGGCAACGTGTTTCATACCCAAATGATTATTTAAAATGATATGGATTCACTCGTAAGACACAGAAAGTTTAGTGGCTATCTCTCTCAAACTTGAATGAGGATTTTCAGTTACTATTTCCTTCACTTTTGCGATGTTCACTTCAATTGAAGACGTTGATGCCCGACCAAGGCGAAGCAAATCTTCCAGCATATCTCGATCGCGTTTGAACGCTTTGCACCACTCTTAAGCACGTGTTTTCGATAAAGTCGATTCACCCTAAGCCTTCTGTAACATTTTCATTGGCAATGCAAAATTTAAGATAAACTCTTTGTTCGATGTTTTTGTCCATTACGAAATTCGCAATACACACTACATATGGATCAAACTAAAAACAGCACTCTATTTAATCTAAATGACAGATGCAACTTTTAAACTCCATGCCAAAATGAAAAACCATTTGTGCCCATATAACAACAAAAAAAAATGTTTTGGAAACATAAACAAATCATCCATTTCCGATACTTTTTTGACTGAATGTATAGCAAACCTAGACCACTTCTAGTTGATTTAGAAAGTTCAAATTTGGAATCAAGCAATGCAATTAAATACAATCAAGCATATACAAATAATGGATACAAATGATCCAAATCAAAACCCTTCAAAAAATACAATTTTAAAGGTAATAATACTTATTTATTAACAGCGTTTCGTTTAACAACGCGTTGTGCCTATTTATATCTATAATGAACATCTATTCATCTAATGTGCTAAGCTAAACGTACTATCGTTGTTTTCCCGATTTATATGGGCATTAGATACAATATGGAAGTTTAAAAAATATTCAATAAAATTTAAAAAACGAAATAATACTTATAATGATTATACTACATGGCATCTAAACATGTTTTATAAAAACAACATCTGATTTGGCTGTATGGTGTAGATACTTTTGCCCGTTCCCTTTTTCGAAGAAAGGGAAAAACTGTACCTAAAATGAAAAGAATAGCTTTAAAAATAAAAATATTCAAATTTATTTTGAATTTATTAGTCTGTTTATGGGACTAATCATCATGAAAAGTTATACACACATCAAAAAAGTCTAAGCAACATGCGTGATATTACAAATTTTTCCATTTATATTAATTAATTTCTAAATATTTACTCAAACAAAGTGCGTAGGTAAGTAAACTTTTTTGTTATTGATGACATACTGGCTGGTTGTAAAAAAAAAATTTGATTATGCTTTGTTTTTTCATAAAATTCAAATGACTGCGAATTTGTTTGAATTTAAGTGCGTTTTAATTGCTACGTTTAGTCTTGGTTTTATAAGTTTACCAACCATTTAAATAAAGTTAGCGACAAAATTGAATTGTTAGATATTCTTTACGTCATTTGATGGCAGATGAAATTCAAAGAGCTGTAGGGATGTTGCAAGCGGGAAGTAATCAATCTCAGGTATCTCGACATTTTGGCATTCATAGAAGTGTTATTTGTCGTCTTTGGCAGCGCTACAATAATACAGGAGAACCCACTGAACAGCATCCAGGCCGTAAAAGGAGTACAACCACTCGGCAAGACCGGTACATACAACTGACTGCAAGATGCCAGCCGATGTTAACCGCTCGAGAAATAAGTTTGAGGCTACAAATTTCAAGTGGTGTTGATGTAAGTCCTCAAACTGTGCGAAATCGACTGCATGAGTACGGCCTACGAGCTCGATCCCCAATCAGGTGCCCACCGATACGTCACGGGAATCGCGCTCGTCGATATGCATGGTGTAGAGAACGCATAACATGGACCCAGGAACAATGGGATAAAATTATGTTTTCCGATGAGTCGCGATTCGGGTTTAAGCCTGATACAAGAAGGGTGCGAGTGTATCGTCGGCCCGGAAATACTGAAAGGCTCAAGTGCGTTCAGGAAGTTCATCCATACAGCGGCTCAACAGTTATGTTATGGGCGAGTATTATGAAGAACAGGCGAACTGAGCTCGCTTTTGTAAATGGAAACATGAATGCTGAAAATTACATTGAGGATATTCTCAGACCTTATGTCTACCCATTTGCACAAACCTTTGGCTCCGATTTTAGGTTAATGCACGACAATGCGCGTTCACATACAGCTCGGCGAACCAGTGAATACTTTGCAACGGAGAACATCCGGGTATTACCCTGGCCTGCACAATCGCCAGATCTCAACCCCATCGAGCACGCATGGGACATGGTCCAGAGACGTGTTTTGAAGGACTTGGACGGAGCGACAACAACCCAACAGCTGAAGGATTTGCTACAATTCCATTGGGAGCGAATACCGCAAGATGACATAAACAGTCTCATTAATTCAATGAATAATCGTTGCCGACAAGTTCTGAATAGCAGAGGAGCCCATACTTTGTATTAAATTGTTCTATTCTTTCACAATAAATACATTTTCTTTAGAAATTTCATTTTGTAAGAACAAAGTTTAGTTTCTTATGTATCTTAGTTTCTACAGTATATTCTAATATTGTTCATTTCTGTTATTAAAAGAACTTATAAATAAAATACAACGTTATAATGTGAAGAACCATCCTAAAATTTAAATTAGTACATGTTGCTTAGACTTTTTTAATGAGTGTATTATTATCTGTGGTCAACTCGTCTTGTTAAAATCGTAGTAAAACAAACTGTAAATTAGATACATATATAGATGAAATATCGAAACACGTAAAAATAAACGATATTTATATTGTTTCAATGTAATTAATTTTTACTATAATTGAATGATTTTTATAATGAATTAATTTATCCGAATTTCTATAATGATTTCTTTTTATAATGAAATTTAACATTTATTTGTTCTCCTGTAAACATAAATTGTGTTCATCCATTGTTCGATTAACTATAGAGATTGAACAAGCTTTGAAAGTGGATTCCCAGTGGTATAAAATACCTCTTTAATTAGGCGCAGGTGTGTATTGGAATTGTTTCATTTGACACGTGTGGGTCATGTTTTCGAAAATTTAAATATTGTAATTGCAAGCTTGTGTTAGAATTCCTCTAAATTATTTCTCAAAGGGCCGTTTCGTAGCAACACTATAAATTCTTCCTTAATTTTTCACCAAAAGTAATGATTTAAACCTCAATTTCAAGCTTTTATTTCTCGCTATTGACGAAAAATAGACAAACTGTTTAAAATTAATATCGTTGAATTTTTATATTAAAGAGCCTTTTCATTAATTAGAAATGCCATCAAAATCTGTCGATATGTCGTTGGCATTCACAGATAAATAATCTTTCACTTATCTGTGATGGCGTTATTATATTTGAGAATTTTATTCAACATGTAAGATTTGTTTTTTTTGGAGGGATTTTGAAGTGACATATTGTGGCTTTATTTTTAATTTATTCACTTAGGTTTTTGACCCTATGTAATATTGGTGGCGTTTTGCATGATATAATTTAGTTTTTGTGCATAAGTGAAGTGGATTATAAATATAAACTGAAATCATGCATTCTGGGATCCCACAAAAGCTCCCCAGAGACTTCTGACAAGGGAGCCACCATCTTGTTAGAACAGTGAAATCGCCATAAGACAGGACACTATATTCATATTCACTTGATAATGGATGTAGCGACATCTCTCGCCACAACTGACGCATCTACATAGCGACATCTATCGAGTCACATACGACGCATCCTACATCGCGCTATAGAAATTAACTCAACAATTGAGTATATATACAAGAACCCGACTACAACCGTTGGGCAGCTACCCGCCAGACATAACGCCCGTCTGGTCGGAGGATCCTTCCTGTTCCTCACTTCCGCTAAATGGCACTAATGGTTTTCATTAAAGAGGACTTGTTGCCAAGTTGGAAAAAGAAGAAGAAGAACATGTAGGAGGCGTCATCTATTAGGAATTAGTTGAACTAACATGACAACTGTCAGATTACTTACATACAATGTTCACATTGACCGGCTATTTATAATTAAATTCAAAATTATGTAGAATTTATTATTTTGAAATTGATTTAAATGATACTACAACGAAAAATACTTTTTAAGAAGTTTTACCGTTTCACTAAAATCATACCTTACGTTTAGTGACTATGTGGCATAAGATGGTAATGACGTTAAGCCTAGAGGAGACGGGCTCTTAAGTTAACTATAAGAACACACCTTTAGGTGCTTGGAGACAGGTTTTTAACTTCAGGGTGGTAGCTAATCAGGTGTGCATTACGCCGCACCACTTCACCGAACGCTTTCATATCTTACAACAATTAATTTATAAAAGAAATCACAACAGGGGCATCGTAGTCATAAATCTAGTTGATTGCATGAAATATATTTGTTGTACTGGTATTATCCAGGTTTTTTTAAATTCTTTGACCATCGGATTCGTCGATTACACCCCGAAAAACCTCACAAACACTTTTGACTTATAAGCTAATTTTACGATTGTAACATAATATTTTCGCACTCTGAGATATAAGGTTTGATGGCATTTAATTGTATATACCTAAACCTCCAAGGATCGCATCATGTTAAGTAAATTCCTACTGTACCTATGTTCATTGTTCGGGTCAAATCTTGCAACTGAATTTTGAAGCAGTTATTCTCATACGATTGTAATGAAATTTTACATACATATCTAGTATGCAAGACAATGCATGGTTAGGTAAGTGACGTCATTCTAAATCCAATATAGTGGACTAGTTATTTTCTGCACATTGCCATGATGAGGGTATCAAAAAAGGGTTTGCTCAGAAGTATACGAATAAAAAAGGAGAAAGGGCAAAAATAAATTTCTTGTGCGTTATAAGCTTTTAAAACTATTGAATATAAGCTTGTTTAAAAAATAGTTTTATATTAGTTTTTCTTTTTTATTAAATGTAAAAAAACTTATTTGATGGAATGTACCCTGAGCGAAGTCGGAGAGCCATTATTAAGTGCGATCTACTTAACATTGTTTGATCGATCCACGGAAAATCAACATGAGGCTGTGATTGTATAGTCTATCCAGGGAATAAAAAAAAAAAAATAGAGGAGTACATATGGACTATATGACTACCGCATTTCCTTTCTACAAATTTATTATTACATACGACGAAAGTTATTTTATTTTATCCTTTAGATATAATGAAGTAAGTTTATGTTAAAAGAAGAAACTAATATATAACAAAGTCATCTTGATAAAGATATATTATTGTCACGGAAATTTTTTACAATTCTAACGTACACGAAAAAACACTCGCTTTAATAAACTAATGGAAGGCACGCAAGGGAAGACATTATTTAACTGCTGTAGAATTTTCTTGGGTATTTAACATATTTTATTTTATTTATTCAAAGCAACATACAGCATAAAATTTTTAATTCATTTAGCTCTCTCGGTGGTCGCCGTTGTGTTTGGATTGTGCTGTGCTTACCGTCAGAGACAGTATCGTCAATGTGCAAAGCTATTATTAAATCAACAAACTTATACAAAGAAAAAGTTTTTTTTTAAAGTTATGGTTTAATAACTGACCCGCGCAACTTCGTCTGCATCATGTAAGAAAGAGAGAGAGAGAGAGGGTTAGAGTGAGTGGGTCGTAGGCACTGTATTATAAGGTGCCGCCCGCCTCCCACATTATTCTGCTTAACAAAAATGCGCTCGCGGTACTTGATCGTTATTTTGCTGCCGAGTTATTTTAAAACTATAATATCTCTTAAGATATCAATTAAACCAATTACTTTACAGGGAAATTTTAATCAAAATTAAACACTTGTGGTGTGTAACATATTTATTTCGATAAGGATTAATACCATGTATATAAAAACACCTTCGCAAATAATTCATTATTTTAGAACAAATTTTATTACCATAAAAATGATTATAATGAGTAAACCTTAAAATAAATATAGCTTTAAGATATCGCGAACTTTTTTTAGATCTTTTTAAGTGAAACAATTTTATCACACGATTTTTGCGTAACTTGAAAGAAAATAAAATTTGCCCGTTTTACCAACATTTTTCATTGATACTCCGCTCCTATTGATCATAGCGTGATGTTATATAGCCTATAGCGTTCTTCGATAAATGGGCTATCCAACATTGTAACATTTTTTCCATTCGAACCAGTAGTTCCTGAGATTAGCGTGTTCAACCAAACAAACAAACAAACTCTTCAGCTTTATAATATCAGTATATATTTAGGGGACGTCGAAAAAATTACAAGAGTGAATTTTAACACATTGTAACAAGAATGGTTTCAAGCGGATTTTTAGACCCTCGTGTTCACAGCTCTCGTAAACACAGTGTAATCGAAAAACATCGGCAACTACTGTGGGATCTACCATCAATTATAAGAAGGAGGGAACACAGTAGCTAGAAGACAGTTCCATAGCTATCTATGGCTTCGGAGCCAGCAGGTTTTGTTATGAAAGGGAGAGGGGGGATTGGGTTGAACAACTCTTCAGAACACTTGCCATGATGCAGACGATGGAACCATCTTTTATACTGTCAGTTCGGTTTTACAAGTAGCTTAGATCGGAAGACGCATAATTTATAATGTATCTACTTTTCACATAAACGTTATTATCGGAGAAGCATCTATCTGTGTACGTTTACACTGCAAGCAGGAGTCGTAAAGATGTAGGTTCATGGTTTACTCTATAGAACTTATAATAGACATGCTTGGATTAGAGGCCAGGCTTTTTGTGAGATTCGCGGATACGTCTTGGTCACGTTGCTATTGAATTAGACTGGAATTTATAGAAAAACAGAACCTCTTTGTTTAAAATTTACCTCATTCATGTCAATTCAAAGGTAATTTAGAAAAGAAATGTTGACTTACTTTTTAATCCCGTGAGGCGCTCATCTAATCTCATAAAGAATCTCCCAGGTACAGGAAGTGACTTTTCACGACCTCCCTTTTTTATCCGGCGTAATTTATTTCGTCTGTCAACAATTTTTAAGTAAGTTCACCTCCCCATCATTTTTTATTGTAATTCTGAATTGTTTTTTGGTTTTCATTACTATTTAGAGGTCTCTTTAAAGTAATCTAGGGTGTAGAATTGTTAATGGGTTCTAATATATTATTCGTTTAGATCTCTCATCTGCCAATTTACGTAGGTCCGTATTTATTCTCTATCTTAAGGGATATTTCAAAGTCTAAAATCAATACGTATTTATCTATCAACACATTGCTGAGACCACCAATCGGATTGAGCTGAAATTTGACACATAGGTAGTTACTCAATGAAGTAGGTATCCGCGATGAACGGATTTTTGAAAATTCCACCCCTAAAGGGTTATGTAACGGGGTTTCAAAATTTGTATGGAGAAATCATATCTATCACGGGTGAAACCATGGAGCATGGCTAATATATATAACTATAAAGAACAAGATATTGTTTTTTTGAACGCTCTAATCTCTGGAACTACCAGTGAAATATATTTTTGTTTTATAGCCTAATTAAACTAATTATTGAGAAAGGTTATAAGCTATATAACATCACGCTACGAATCTTAGGAGCGGAGCAGTAGCTATAAACATCAAGTAATACGGCAAAGTGTAGATAAGTAAGGGAAGTGATCTACGATAGGGTACAAATTTAACAAGAGTGAAACCGTGAGACACAAGTAGTTTTAGATAAATATTGGGTCATTTAGTAGTTCCTACTGAAATTGTAAAAGTTATAATTGACTATTGTACGCTTTCCAGGAATTTTTTTAATTTACTTTATCGGGTACAAAGTTGGTCATGCGGAAGATGGAGCGCTGATCGAGAAGAAAGAGTGGATGCTATGCTTTAAAGCGGTTATAAAACTCATCGAAATAATTTAAAGAACGTATATGATATAATCCATACAATTAATAAAATTGAAGTGTCGGTTTGTAATATCAAAATAACAGTTTTTACTAAATACATATTAAAGTATACTCGATATCTATAAAAAAAGCCCATTTTTAAAAAAATTCTCTGTCTGTCTGTTTGTTCCGGGTAATCTCAGAAACGCTTGGAACAATTTTGACGGGAATTTCACTGATAGATAGCTGATGATATAGGAAGTAACTTAGGCTACTTTTATTTTAGAAAAAGAATAAGGTTTCCGTACAAATAAAAAAAAACTGGTCATGGTGAATCAATTCGGTCACTTAAATGGCTTATGCTGAGTAAACCATAAGAGATATAAAAAATTAATGTAGTACATAATTATAGGAATTAAAAAGACCTACAAAAAAATTCGGGACAGTATACATCTATCTTCTAAGGAACACCCACAATAAGCATTTTTGTCTTTAAAATAGCCGGGAGCGGGGGGTGCAAAATTCCCGCTGGCATTCTTAAGTCCACGTGAACGAAACCACGGGCACAGCTAGAAAAATAATATATCATAAAAAAAATTAATTATGTATGCAAGAACTTCAAAAATGTTATCCTGAGTGCAAACAACATTATGAGGTTAGCTATCCAGTGAAAGTAATGTAAAATTACTTTACTCGCTTTTATTGTTGTTTATAAACAAAAGTCAGTAGAATTAATTCACATATCACAATAAAATCTAAATAATGTTTATTTATGTAACGTTAAATTATTATTACACGATTAAATAAAAGTCAGGTAAAATAAATTCACGTTAGTATCATTGACGGCTAACTTCATCATGTTGCACTTCCGTCACATGTCGCGTGCGCAGATTTAAATTTTACACTCTACGTCTACTAAACTGTCCAAAAGAAGTATAACGTAAAAAGAAAAACAATTACGGAGCTTAATACTGAAAAAAGGTTTGTTTCATAGTGACAAATACAATTGTACTTAAAAATAAATATATTTTGGTGTCTAAGATAAACTGAAATTACATAAAAAGTGCGCGAACGTAAACTTAATACGAGGTTTAATACGTTGATAGTGTTATCTAGTGCGATTCAGTGCTATACACATGAAACGAGAAAATACCTATGGAACAATATTAGCAAGGAATCGCAAGTTAGTGTATGTTTATTTATCTTCGTCGTTTAGAAAATACGATATTAAAGCGCTACGTACACCGGTACAATGGTTCAATGTTCAGTATGTAACAACAACATAATAGTTAACCAAAAGCGCATTAAATGCACAAACTGTAACTGCAATAATTCCTATCACCAAGATTGTGTGAAATATGGCGAATCAACAATATTACGCTCTAAGTGGATATGTCCAACTTGCATTTCTGCTCAACCTAAAGGTGGGAATAATAGCAATACACCCATTCATAGCAGGAGTCAGGTTGACCTTACGGCTGATACTGGCTCACTCACAATTTCTCCTCCATCATCAATATGCTCACAAGATGCTATCTTACAAGAGATACGCAAACTGCATATGGATATGAATGATAAATTTAAAAGTCAGCAAGTAAGTTTGGACAAATTTAACTCTACTTTGATCAAAGTGCAGCAGGATATAAGAGAATTAAACTCCAACTTTTCCACAATGCGTGAAGAACTTGATGAAATTACCAAATCCGTGGATTTTTTTTCCAATTTTACTGATGATCAAGTAAAAATAAACAAGGAAAATAGTGACTCATTATCAACACTGACAGCTGAAAATACTCGAATAATTGTTCAAGTAAATAATATGAATGCTAAACTCAACGAAATGGAACAACAAGCAAGAGATCATAATGTAGAAATTCAATGTGTTCCGGAACATAAATCCGAAAATCTACTTAGCATTATTCACCAGCTTACACGAACAATTTCGTGCAACTTGCCCAACACGGATATTGTTAATTTTCATAGAGTTGCTAAGCAAAACGAAGAATCCAAACGTCCTCGGAATATAGTGCTTAAACTATCTACGCCACGTTCTCGTGACCATCTACTGGGAGCAGTTCGAGACTTCAATAAAAAACACGAAACTGATAAGCTCAACTCTACCCACTTAGGCATTTCTGGTGAGAAGATGCAAATATATATCACTGAGCACCTATCTCCTGCGAACAAGAAATTGCATGCTGATACTAGACATGTCGCAAAATCTAAAGGCTACCAATTCGTATGGGTTCGAAACGGGCGTATTTTTGTGCGAAAGGATATAAAATCACCTCCAATAACGATAAAAAATAATGATGTTTTAAGTTCTCTGTAATTGTGCTCTTATTCTAATATTAAGCATGTTGACTATATTGATCATTTATTAAATTCTCTCTAAAAATATATTATCAAAATGTAAGAGGACTTAGAACAAAAACTGAAGATTTTTATATTACTGTGCTAAGTAACAATTTCGATGTAATTATAATAACTGAAACGTGGCTCAATAGTGGTGTATATGATCGCGAGATTATCGATCAGCGTTATAACGTATTCAGACGTGATAGATCCTCTACTTCTTCTGCTTCTGTCAAAAATGATGGAGGGGGAGTAATGATTGCTGTACAAAAGAGATACGAGGTACTAAGAAAATCTAAATGGGAATCATCATGTGAGGATATTTGGCTTTCTGCAAAAGTCGGCAACGGCTTTTACGTTGATATTTGTGCAATATACGTTCCATCTCCAATAAGATACGAATACATTGACACTTACCTCAAAAACACCACTGAAATAATTCAAAACAAGATTTCTACATCTTCTACAGCTTTATTAGTAGGTGATTTCAATCTTTCTAATCTAAAATGGCAACACGATTCTTACAGTTTATCTGCACTATCGACTTCTAGTAATATTGAAAATCTTTTTATTGATACCCTTGCTTTTAATAATTTATATCAGTGTAATTATGTCACAAATGAAAATCAACGTATTTTAGACTTGGTACTTTGTAATCACCCGACTAATGTCACTATATCTAAAGTTACAAATCCTGTCTTACCCTTGGATTTACATCATCCAAGCATCGAAATTGAATTAAATAAGCCGCACAGTTCTCCACTTAAGCAAAAAAAATTACCAATTTATAACTTTAATAGGTGCAACTATGATGCTGTGAATAGTGAGCTACAAGACATAGATTGGTCATTTATCTGGAAGGATGTTTATGATATCGATGTAATGCTGGAAATATTTTACAATACAATTAAGCAAATATTTCTGAGACATACTCCTATGCGAAAAATAAGAGATGAAAAATATCCCGTGTGGTTTAGTTCCTCCCTTATCAAAGCTCTTAAAGAGAAAAACAAATACCATTCCAGATACATCAAGTATAGTAACCCACTGGATAAAGCAACATTCAATATTTTACGGCGGCGTTGCGATGAGATGATTAAGCATTGTTATAATAATTTTAAAGAACAGGCAGCTTCTCATTTACGACGTTGTCCTAAATATTTTTGGAAATTTGTCAAAGACCAAACAAATAATAGTGATGGCATACCTAATAAAATGCACTTTGGGGATGTGGTGGCTGCGGATGGGCAGACTATTGCAGAACTTTTTAGCAAATACTTTCAAACTATTTATAGTACGAATCAATCTAACACACAGTTCTCCACTAGTTTAGATACTAATCGTCATACTAATTTCAATGATGTGCCTATTAGTAACTGTGATATTACTGAGCAAGAAGTTCTGAGATCGCTACAATCACTAGATTGCAACAAGGGCCCGGGGCCTGACCTGCTACCCCCAATTTTGCTTAGAAAATGTGCCGAAAATTTATTTAAGCCACTAACACAGCTGTATACACAATCTCTAAACACTGGTAAATTCCCGGCG
Organism: Saturnia japonica; assembly: GCA_033032175.1. NCBI lineage: Eukaryota > Metazoa > Arthropoda > Insecta > Lepidoptera > Saturniidae > Saturnia > Saturnia japonica. Next base: position 4,339,454 of record CM065330.1, read on the forward strand.
ACCTGGAAACTTGCACATATAACACCAATTCACAAGTCAGGGGCACTGGATGATGTGACAAATTATAGACCAATATCCATTTTATCCATTTGTGGAAAAATTTTCGAATCATTGGTATATAAGAAGATACTACCCCATATTCAGAACCGCATCAATTCCAATCAACATGGTTTCCTACCACGGAAATCAACTGCTACGAATTTGCTAGAATATGTATCTGATATATCTGAAGCTCTTGATGATAACCAAGAAGTGCATGCAATTTATACAGATTTCCGAAAAGCATTTGACTTAGTAAATCACAATTTGCTTTTAAATAAACTTGCGTATATGGGTATACATGGTTCCTTATTAAGATGGTGTGAATCGTATCTGGGTAAACGCTCCCAATTGGTAGCAATTCATGGCCACAAATCTATGGTGTCTGAGATTCCGTCTGGAGTTCCTCAAGGTTCCCATTTGGGTCCGCTTTTTTTCCTAATATTTATAAATGATCTTTGCGATTCCATTCAGTGTAAATTCAAAATGTATGCTGATGATTTAAAATTATATCGCATTGTTAGTAGTACTTTAGACGTACAATGTCTACAATCTGACATTGACAATGTTAAGAAATGGTGTAGTTTTAATGGCATGTCGCTTAATCCAGATAAGTGTTTTCATATAAAGTTTACAAGAAAGAAAAAGCCTCATATCGGTGATTATATGATCGACTCTATTAAATTAAAGGAAGTAACAACTATTCGAGACTTGGGCATCATTGTAGATGGATCTTTGAGCTTTCGATATCACATCGATAACATAATCCAAAAATCATCCAAATTATCTGGGTTTATTAGTCGTCAGATGAAAATATTTAAAGAACCCAGCCTAACGATAATAATTTACAATACTATTCTACGCGGAATTTTAGAATACAATAGTCCTGTTTGGAATCCCTGCTACCAAGTACATTCTGACAGAATTGAACGAGTACAAAAGCGTTTCATGTACCTCTTGGCATATTCTGATTACAAATGTAAAATATTGAAAACTTATGAAGAACGCCTTTCTTATTACAGAGTTATGTCGCTTTGTACTCGTAGGAGGAACTCGGACATCGTGTGTCTTTTTAAATTGCTAGTTACACAATGACGTAGGTATCCGCTATGAACGGATTTTTGAAAATTCCACCCCTAAAGGGTTATTTAACGGGGTTTCAAAATTTGTATGGAGAAATCATATCTATCACGGGTGAAACCATGGAGCATGGCTAATATATATAAATATAAAGCGCAAGATATTGTTTTTTTGAACGCTCTAATCTATGGAAGTACCAGTGAAATATATTTTTTGTCTTTGTAGCCTAATTATTGAGAAAGGTTATAAGCTATATAACATCACGCTACGAATCTTAGGAGCGGAGCAGTAGCTATAAACATCAAGTAATCCGGCAAAGTGTAGATAATAAGTAAGGGAAGTGATCTACGACAGGCTACAAATTTAACAAGAGTGAAACCGTGAGACACAGCTAGTTTTAGATAAATATTGGGTCATTTAGTAGTTACTACTGACATTGTAAAAGTTATAATTGACTATTGTACGCCTGCCAGGATTTTTTTTAATTTACTTTATCGGGTACAAAGTTGGTCAAGCGGAAGATGGAGCGCTGATCGAGAAGAAAGAGTGGATGCTATGCTTTAAGGCGGTTATAAAACTCATCGAAATAATTTAAAGAACGTATATGATATAATCCATACAATTAATAAAATTGAAGTGTCGGTTTGTAATATCAAAATAACAGTTTTTACTAAATACATATTAAAGTATACTCGATATCTATAAAAAAACCCATTTTTAAAAATTTTCTCTGTCTGTCTGTTTGTTCCGGGTAATCTCAGAAACGCTTGGAACAATTTTGACGGGACTTTCACTGATAGATAGCTGATGATATGGGAAGTAACTTAAGCTACTTTTATTTTAGAAAAAGAATAAGGTTTCCGTACAAATAAAAAAAAACTGGTCATGGTGAATCAATTCGGTCACTTAAATGGCTTATGCTGAGTAAACCATAAGAGATATAAAAAATTAATGTAGTACATAATTATAGGAATTAAAAAGACCTACAAAAAAATTCGGGACAGTATACATCTATCTTCTAAGGAACACCCACAATAAGCATTTTTGTCTTTAAAATAGCCGGGAGCGGGGGGTGCAAAATTCCCGCGGGCATTCTTAAGTCCACGTGAACGAAACCACGGGCACAGCTAGAAAAATAATATATCATAAAAAAATTTAATTATGTATGCAAGAACTTCAAAAATGTTATCCTGAGTGCAAACAACATTATGAGGTTAGCTATCCAGTGAAAGTAATGTAAAATTACTTTACTCGCTTTTATTGTTGTTTATAAACAAAAGTCAGTAGAATTAATTCACATATCACAATAAAATCGAAATAATGTTTATTTATGTAACGTTAAATTATTATAACACGATTAAATAAAAGTCAGGTAAAATAAATTCACGTTAGTATCATTGACGGCTAACTTCATCATGTTGCACTTCCGTCACATGTCGCGTGCGCAGATTTAAATTTTACACTCTACGTCTACTAAACTGTCCAAAAGAAGTATAACGTAAAAAGAAAAACAATTACGGAGTTTAATACTGAAAAAAGGTTTGTTTCATAGTGACAAATACATAGTTACACCAAAACAATTTTTAACAAAAAAGAAAAGTTAAAGGTCTAATGTAAATTAAGTTAAAATTGGACCACCTTTGAGGTATCCCTTATCAAACAAAAAAAGAATCATCCAAATCGGTTCATAAACAAAGGAGTTTTGCTGTACATTAAAAAAAAAAACAATCGGTTTTGAGTAACTTTCGCCTTTTTTAGAATTCGATTAAAAAGCACTAAGTCCTAAATAAATTAAATAGTACAATGTTAATCCAATGTCTCTTAATTCGACGTTGTCCTGTCTCATCGAGTTATTTAAAATTTATATGTAGCGGTATCGGCTGAAGGTGAATTCAACGTGAGGATAATTCGAGAATTGTTCTCGTAGTATCACTAGCAAGTGGATACAGAACTTGAAGTGGGTATTTGTGTTGTAGGGGATATATCGTAAGGCACTTGTAGCGGTCTGCATCGTGACCGATCCACACATAGTGAACTATACATACTTATGCTGTTTTATTTAGGCCTAATCTCACATGCGGTAGTTTAAGTCCGAACTGATGTTTAGTTGGATTCGATATTTACTACTTTTACACAGAACTGATTATCGTGTACAAACAAAACATTAATCCGTGAAAATTTTACTCAATAGCAAGAGCTTGCTCTAATTACTTCATGGGACCTGTCTATTCTGTTATAATCCTCACAGTTACACATTTCGACGGGACGCGTTTCGGCTTCTGATGGGGACACATCATTATATCCTGACAGCCAACTCCTTCCTTGTTTTTGTATTTTTTACAAGTTAAATATAGTTTTACGCTATGTAAAAAATGCACTGTTCTCAAACATTAAACAAGCTGGCAAAGTCTAGAATTTACTATAGATATCTAATAATTCATAGGTAAGAGAAGGAGTCACGGAACAGGCACACATTGAAACTTTGGACCGATAACATAAGTAAATATACCATTTCTAAAAATAGCACACGGCCTCCTTTACTTAAATATCAAGGTCACTCTAGATATTTCAACAAATCGTTATTTTCTATACTACTAATATAATAGAGTGAAAAAGTTTTTTGTTTGTTTGTTTAAACACGCTAATCTTTGGAAGTACTGGTCGGATTCGAAAAATTATTTTTGTATTTGACAACCAGATTCCCGTGAAATAGTGTAAGTTATCTAACATTAGGCTACAATTCACAGCTAGCTTTAAATATAGATTTTTGTAAAGTAAGCGGAAGTCAAAGTGCTCATAAACTGCTTTATCCGCGTACACTAGCGTAATGGTTAATGATACGTATACTTATCATTCTACAAAAATATTGGTCTTTAGTATATCTAAAAAAAAGGCCACGATAGCATATGCCTATCTCTTATACGTAAGCCACAATAAGCTATTTTGTGACCAACATTTGTTAAAGATTGAAAAGTGATATATGATCATCATTTTTAGGTATGGCACATTAATCTTTATGAACAAAAGTTACATTTGATACCATAAAGACAATTTTATGATGATAAACTTTGCCCTTTAAAGCATGTTCTTTGGATTCATAGTTTAGGACATAATGGAAAATTAAAATAATTTAACACTCGGCTCGGGTCTGACTATATAGTAGTGGCGCGAATAAGCCGTGTGACTCATAGCCTTAAACCCCCCAAGAGAACTTAGCAAAAAATATTTTTCTACTTTATAGCCTATTTGTTGAAGAAGGATAGGCTATTTAACTTCACGCTAAGACTCTAAGAAGCGGAGCAGTAACCATGAAAGTCAAACAATCAGGAAAGCTGTAGGCAAGTACGGGAAGTGATGTTTGTCGGATAAAATTAACATGGGTGAAAACGTGAAGCACAGCTATTCGGGTACATAAGCGATTCAAATTGTGACTGAGGTCTCCTCTATTATGTTCGGTAAGCAAAATGTCCACGAGACATAAGCTTACGCTGTACAAGATGTGCATCCGTCCGTCTATGACGTATAGTTGCGCAGCGTTCGCACATATGTCCGAATCGAACTTTAAACGGTTACAAACCATACAGAATAGGTTTCTTTACCGTCTCACCGGGGTCCTTAGGTATATTCGAAGTGAAGATATCCATAGAGATATGGACCTTCCTTCGATTCATGCCTACGCCAGACATCTCTCTCGTTCGTATTTCGACACCGCGTCGAATCACGCGAATCCGTTGATTAAAGCAGCTACTACATATGTTGTGGACCCCATAACCCCACGGCATAAACGCCGGCCGCGTAACATTTTCACCGACCCGGACGATCGCGTCGAAAAAACAAATATGTATTATTCTGTCTCTCTAAACAGAGCGTGTCAGCGGCGCCCACACCCGCGTAACTACCGTTCTCTCTGCAGAGGACGGGCGGTCAATTTCGCTCCCGCACATCCCCAACGTCCACCCTCTTCAGCGGTAACCCAAGCCCAGGTCAGTTCCTCGGCGTGAAACCCTTGGGTCAGGCAACCGCCCGCGCGATACAAGTGACGCTATACGTGCAACAATTAGCTACCCACATACAACATTACACACGTATGAACATACACACGTGCATACCACACAGGTCTATGGGTTCTGTAAGGGATCTTTTTTGTCTTTTTTTGCGCTAGTAAGTTTTGCGCTATTTATTGTAGAAATACTTTCAAATCATTAAATACACATACACATGGTTACTTCCTGGGAACATCCCTATGAGTATATATTAGTTATCTCGAAACGTAGGAGTAGGGATTCAGTTAGATCGCGACCTATTTGCATGCGCGACGACCGCCCGAGCCGAGGTCCGGCCACTTTGGCACCCTCGTGCGAGCCGTCCAAACAACTTCGCGGTTGAGTGCCTTCTGCGTTCCCTCCCAAGTTTGGTGAAGCTGTAAAAGCCGCAGCGTCTTCAGGGCCTCTAAGACTAACAGAATTGTCAGTACTAAAAAAAAATGACTGAGGACAGTTCTGTTTTGGATATACAATCTAATACAAAAAGTAACAAAATGAAGACATCTTTATGAGGACTACAATCACAGACACTGTAAGTAGGTAATTCACAAAATGATGTTTAGACGTAATTTTTGTCACTAAAACATTCGTCTATTATGACAGACGTGAGGAACAAATTCTGTCAGCGGCCGAACTGTAGTGGATCTGCGACTGAGAGCACCCAAATAGTAAATTTATATTATTATTAGTAAATGTATCTTTCTTTTATTTTGTACACCTAAAGCCTTTTACAGCAAACAATCGGTCCTTTATTACCCACGAGTGTAACAGTAATAATTTTTCCAAGTTTAAAATCGCGTACACTTTCTAGACTGGCTTGTTGTTTCACTCCGTGCCTTACCACAACTGAAATTGTAAAACGCAGGATAGCAGAGTTAAGTACTTACGGCGCGGCGCGGCGTCGACAATAATGGAATTTAACTTACCCCGTCACTCTCTAGTCATTTCAGTGACTAAGCAAAAGTTACATTTACAACCATAAAGCTCTGAATGGACATTATAATTTCTCATTACGACGCTCGCTTTCCATTCAAGGCTTTTGTTCGACCGGCTTCTTTCTTTATGCCGTTTAATGACTTTAAAAAAATGAATAAAATTCTCACAACGGCATTTTTGATAACGAGCAATCTGGCAATAAATTCAATAGATGTGAAAGTGAAATATAAATAACACTAGTTTTACCCCACGGTTTTTCAATCGAGTTAAATTTATTCTACCAACTCAAAGACCAGCACAGTTTTAATACTAGAAGCATTGACTAGAAATAGACATTAGTCGTATCGTATTTTAGACTTGTAAGACCACTGAAAGTTTTTAAATAGATATAGGTTCTCTAATAAGATCCCGAAGCACATTAGTGATTTGCAGGACAATCAGTTCAAGGACCATTTCAAGCAGGTTTTTTTTAAAAGGTTATTATAGGGTGGATCATTATGTTAATAATAGTAATGTATACTCCCTCTTTATGCGTTCACAAAATTATTATTATTCCTTTTAAATATTATTGTTACAGTACAGTACAGTAAATCTGATCGAGTTTCTTGCCGGCTTCTTGCTGGAATCTCGATAACAGGGATGTTTTCTGAACAGTTTATAGTTTTTTAACGTTGTGTTAATAAGGCCAAAATTGAATATCGTTTTTTTTTTTTATATTTTGACTCCTTTATGAACAGAATAACCCGTATGAAAGGTGTGAATACTGAGATGAAAGGGTCTGATAGAGAAGCGTGCAAAAGAAAAACATTTGCAAACTTTACATATATGGGAGGTAAAAAGATGTGTTAGTGAAAAAGTAGGTCGTTGCTAGAGGACAACGCTTGTACCCAAGTAAATCGCGATCACCATACACTAAGTAATTATATGAATACTGCCTTTTTAACAAGATTAGGCGTGTCACGTACCAATATCAACCTGTGTAATAGAGGTAGGATACATAGACATTTCTTTGGAAATTTCCCTCTACTTGGAGCAGTCCGACTGGTGGAATACCTGGAGGTGTTCTATAGGGTGGACCTATAGAAAATTACAGTCACATCATCTAGGGTTTTATTCCTGCGGTGAGCTACCTCTTTGAGGTAGGGGGTCAAGGTCGGCAAAGCGGTAGTGACACCTATGGTATTACAAGCTTCCATAGTATACGGTAGCCGCTTACCACCAGGCGGGCCGCCTGCTTGTTTGCGACCTTTGTTTTACTTTAAGAAATCAACTGGGGTGGTTGTGGGGTGGTAACTGGTAGGGTATCTGTACTTATAACGGTCACAATCTTTACCTCAAATAAGATTTATAGGTTAATTGCTAATGATGAAGCACATCAATCAATCCGGTAGTAAATTAATTTCGTTTCTTACGAGCAAAAAATTACCTTCCATTGTGTTACCGAATCGTTCGAAAGTACAATAATTAGTCGTCGCTAATAAAAGGTCCTTCGAGATTGATCCGTGCCATCAACTCGCGGAAACTGGGGAGCATTTCCTTAAGATTAATGAGACAAAGAGACGCTTTATTGTCTTTCTATAGTCACACCGTGTTCGCAATGGTGTTGGTAGGATTATCAACGTTAATCTATTTGAAGTGATTATTTATTCTTTGTGTTTATCAACTATTTTATGCACATTTTTTCTGTCCCTGACATTATCATTATATTATTACGTGATTCAAAACCTTTGTACCCCTTTTTAAGCATATTGCGTGCACGGAAGACTGTTAGATTAGGCATGGTTAAAGTTTATATGGAGAAGGTGTGCAGAAAGCTACAATTTAGCAATAATATCTGTTACTAATATATTAAATAAAATAAATCATTACTGTGAATCCTAACACGACTCAATGAAAAGTTACAGCAAGTGATACATTATTCATTGTTTAGATTCATACTGCAAATGTCAAACAGAAAATAGTCTACGATTAAAAAGTCGCTGGTCGAATTTCGACCTTAGGGCGATCACTAGTTATTATAATAAATATGTACTTATTTGTAATAGTCATAAACAAAAGTAATACCAAATCTGTTTCTAAGGAATTTCATGATGATAATTTCATACGAAATATCCGTTGCATACAAAATATTCCAGTTCGAAGACCACATTAACTTACATTATAAACAAACTTTTACTTGTTACTTGCGGTAATTTTTTAATGTAGAACAGACATATTCATATATTTTATGATATGCTATACAAAATAGTCCATTATAAAACGTGTATACTGAGTTACCTCCAACAATTTTGTCAGAAAACACATAAATGGGTTTATTCGCCGTAAGTAGCTTCTATTCTGTTTGACGGTAAACGTTATCTAAACTCGCTAAAGTGAGAGTATATTACTTGATTGACCCATTTATCTATAGAAAACAAATCGTAAATATTTTATTTAGAAAAATACGGCAACATAAAAGACTTGTTTTGTCATAGCAGCACGGTACTGTATCTGATGGTAACCAATATAAAAACAACGGTGACCACCAATATACTAGTGATACGTGGATGGTCACCGTAATCACGCCAGTTTGCAAGCCTCTCGGCAACTGAATATAGACTGGCTGATCCCGAAATGTGACAAACTAAAAGGATTTATTACCATGTTCTCCCTGGAACCCAGTCGGGTACAAAACTACCATCTCGCTTGACTACTGGTATTACACCGATTTATCTCGAAACGCCACAAGTCAAAACGTATCAATATTCCAAGAATACATGTATAAGAGAAATGCGTTGCCACGAAATAATGAGTAAAAAAAATACTATTGTTTCCGTCACCTAATGCATTCAAATATCCTTTAGTCGCACCTAAAGATGTTCCACTTCAGAAACCTTTGACAAAAAAAATGCTTTTCTTTACTTTTTTAGCAAATAATTGAACTTATCCTTATCAGCTCGTATCTGTTTACTGGAACATCTTCAAAAAATAGTCAAGTGTACATCAAAAAAACATGAAAGACGTAGACTCTTCGTACCAGAGTCGTTGAACTCAAAGTCAAGTAGCCGGTACAAAACCACTTCACACTCCACGACGTATCCTGTAAATCAGGGCACACTTGACAGTTTTCGAGATATCCTCACTGTTCCGGTCTCTTTCTTCCTGCACTGAATGGTTTAAGTGCGAAAGAGATGAGGGATGTTGTTTCAAACGCTTTCGGCGTGGGTGATATCGGTTTGTACTTTGTAATTCGATATCCGTGTGTGGCTTAAAAAGTATAACAGATAGTAGTGACGTGAATATGATTTTGTTATCTATCGATAATCGATGTTTTTAATTTAACTGACTAAAGATTACATAAACAATAATAATATAATTAGATACGTCATTAAAATACTTGTACATTTTATTCGTGAAAAGATTATAAAACGTATTTTTTTAAATGGATTATTTTATTCCTGTGGTAACAACCTATAACTAGAATTTTAGTTTTATTTGATGAAATCGACAAATGCTTTAAAAGGGATTTAAATATTACATTGTAAATTTCCTGGCAAAAAAGAACTACGAACCATATATTATTGGTTCATGACGTCATTAAATAGTCAACAGCTTTTAATTAGTGTAAACAAGATTATATGCTTTGAATTTTGTAAAGAGGGAATTTAAGTAGCTGAGTAAAATCCGCTATGGCGCGAGCTACTGCTTCGTGTATTAGTAGAATAGACAAAAATTATTAATGATTTTCGCTTAGTAAAGTAACTTAATTGTTATAACTTTATAACGTTTTTTTTGTTATTACAAGATATATTATATATATATAAGAATATCAGAGTATGAAGGTAAACGGATATAGGAGTGGAAAAGACCGTAGACAATAGGAATGGATCGTGTGAGGAACTTGAGAATACTATGATGTCAGCTAATACTGAAGAGTGGAAGAGCATTAGGAGGAATAAGAGGAAAAAGAAGAGAAGACATTGTTTTAATAATGATTAGCCTAAGAATAAGATTAAGGGGTAATTCTCATTAACACGATTTAATTTCATTAACATGTTTCATTTGGTCACCGTTCAAGTTTGTAAATCTATAAACAAAAATTAGACCACAAAACCTATTATCATTGGGAACAGTTTAAAGGTAATTTCAAAACCGATTCTTCGGTAAAACTCGATGACATCTTTGAATTCATGCGTAACCGTGCTGATTTAATTGAAACTTTAGAAATGTCTCATAACAGCCGATCAACTGCAACACTAAAATGTAATACGAAAATAAAGGCAATGATTTCATTACAAAATCCAAATAATAGTATGGATTTACCTTTTCAAAGTTGTCCTAAGTGTGACGGGAATCATACATTAATTAATTGCTCACAATTTCTTGCTTTAAGTACTGAAAACCGTTTAAAGTTATTGCCGACTTTTAAAGTTTGTTTTAATTGTTTAAAGTCGGGTCATTTTGCCAACTACTGCAAATTGTCAGGCTGCAAAATATGCAAACGAAAACATAATACGCTTATTCATATAGATGGGCATAAAATAAACATGAATAAACACCATAAATATAATAATGGTATTACAACAAATATACCTCAGCCTTCGTCTTCGTCCACTGGTACAGTCGTAAATGAGGATGTTGCTTTATCAGCAGTAAATTTTTCATCATCTCATAAGAATGTAAAGACTGATATTTTGTTATCAACCGCATTAATTAAGGTACACGATTATAATAATCACGAACACATTATTCGTGCCGTGTTAGACAGCGGAAGTACGGCGAGTTTTATGACAGAAAGTTTATGCCAAAAACTAAACTTAAGAGACTAGACGAGTGGTTAGTTCAATCGTGGGTATAAATAATGCTACTGCTCATGTACAACAAATCATGCTACGTAAGCATGAAATCTTTAGACAATAATTTTACTTCATACCTTAATTGTTTCTTGTTGCCAAAAATTACAAATTCTGTGCCGAATCATAACATAAACATATCCAATCTAAACATCCCATCAAATATCTGTTTAGGCGATCCTACTTTTTATAAGCCTGCTGATGTGGATATTTTAATAGGCGCAGATTTATTCTGGGATATTTTAGGTTCGCAATTAATAAAGTAAGGCATTGGGAAACCTGTGCTTTGCGAAACCAAGTTTGGATGGATTGTATCTGGTCCAGTCATTGTCAGTAGGATGACATCAAGTCTAAAATGTAATTTAGCTAATTCTAATACTACTGATGATATTAATGACATTCGCGATAATTTAACGCGATTTTGGCAATTGGAAGAAGTTAGTACTAGGGTATCACATTATTCACCAGAAGAAAAGCTGTGTGAAGACCATTTCGTTAAAAATACATGCCGTCTTCAAGATGGTCGTTTTTGCGTTCGAATACTATTGAAGCAAGAACCTGAGGTTTTAGGTAATTCCTATCGTAAAGCCACACAGAGTTTATTATCTTTAGAGCGCAGATTAAAAGGAGGTAATAGTGAGTTTAGTAAATTATATTACGAATTTATGTCTGAGTACCAGTCATTAGGCCATATGTCAGAATGCATGAAATCTGATTCAAATAAAAGGGTATATTTCATTCCTCACCACGGAGTACTTCGAGAAAATAGTAGTACCACTAAGCTTCGTGTAGTGTATAACGCTAGTTGCCCTACTTCATCAGGAACATCATTGAACCAAATTCAAATGGTTGGGCCAACAGTCCAAGATGATCTTTTGTCTATATTGATCCGTTTTAGACAACATAAATATATTCTGTCAGCAGACATCGAGAAGATGTATAGACAAATAGTCGTTCATCCTTTTGATAGATGCTTGCAACAAATTCTTTGGCGCAAAGACACATGCGAGCCGATTAAAACGTATCAACTAAACACCGTGACTTATGGTACAGCTAGTGCTCCTTTCCTTGCAATACGTTGCCTAACGCAACTAGGCAATGAGTTTAAAAATGATAAGGTCGCTGAAATTATAAAACATGACTTTTATGTCGATGATTTATTGACAGGAGGTGATAATTGTGACGAGTTAAAGGTTTTACATCAAGAAATAACAGATACACTCAATTCAGCATGTATGCCGTTACGAAAATGGAAGTCAAATAATCCCAAATTAATTTCAGAGGTTACTGAACCATCTCCTTTAAACATTGGATCTAATGAGCTAGATAGGTTGTTAGGTCTAGGTTGGTGTTCAGAGACAGATGACCTCTATTTCCCATTATCTTCCTTAATTTTTCATGGCAGTACTAAACGCGATTTGTTGTCTATAATTTCACGAATTTTTGACCCTTTAGGTTTACTTTCACCTTGTGTAATCACTATGAAAATGCTAATGCAGAATCTGTGGTTGCATAAATTATCTTGGGATGATCAGTTATTACCTGATATCATTAAACAATGGAGTAACATTGTTAAAAATTTACCTCTTTTGAATAATATTCGTATACCGCGAATAGTTGTAAGTAACACATACAACAGATTAGAACTACATATTTTTAATGATGCGTCTGAGCGAGCGTACGGTGCGTGTGTTTATGTACGAAGCACTAACGCCATGGATGAGGTTTTGGTTCGTTTGTTAATAGCTAAAAGCCGTGTAGCGCCAATTAAACCTACGACAATACCAAGATTAGAGCTGTGTGGTGCCTTGACTGGTGCCCGTTTGTATGAGAAGGTCATCAATTTACTACGAGCTAAAATAGATCAGGTTTACTTTTGGACCGACTCGACTATAGTGCTAGGATGGTTGCAGATGTTGCCTTCTAAACTACAGCCCTTTGTTCGTAATCGCGTTAGTGATATTTTGGAAAAGACTAGTGGTTTAACATGGAAACACGTGCCAACGGATAAAAATCCAGCAGACTTAATATCTCGAGGTGTGGATATAAATAATTTACAAAACCTGGATTTATGGTGGTCTGGTCCTGAATTTTTAAGGCATCATAAGTCAAAATGGCCTACTCAACCCAAACATATTAGTAAATTACCAGAGACCAAACCAGATATTTCATTGAATATTATTCTTCTCAATCACAATGACAATAATTTTATAAATTTTAATCGATTCTCCAATTTCTTACGTCTAGTACGTTCCGTAGCTTAAGTTTTACGGTTTATTAGGTCTAGCAGGAAAAATGCCTGTACAACAAAATTTCTAACCGAAGGAGAATTGCAAGACGCGTTAAATGTAATAATTTCGAAATGTCAATACGAATCTTTTCGCGAGTTTAAACTACTCTTAAATAAACAGCCTTTACCGAAAAAGAGTCCACTCTTAAAATTTAATGTTTTTTTGGACGAAAATAATTTAGTGCGTATTGGCGGTCGTATTGACAATTCTATTTTTGATAATAATAAAAAGCATCCTATATTACTACAGTCCACTCATATATTTACAAAGTTGTTATTTGATTTTGAACACAAAAGGTTGATGCATGCTGGTCCCCTTTTGTTACTAGCGTCCATTAAAGAAACATATTGGCCTATAGGAGGCCGGAACTTAGCAAACACATGTTACCATAAATGTGTGCGTTGTGCTAGATTGAGAGCCAGGAACGTTGTTCCTATAATGGGGAATTTGCCACAAGAGCGTTTACTTCCAGGTGGCTTTCCATTTCAAAACGTAGGCGTTGATTACGCTGGACCTATTCTAAGTGTCAATCGACGGGGTCGCGGTTGCAAATTATGTAAGGTATATATTGCAATTTTTATATGTTTTACTACCAAATCTATTCATTTGGAGTTGGTAGGTGACTTAACGAGCAATAGTTTTATATTATCCTTACGCAGGTTTATTTATAGACGGGGTAAACCCAGTAACATTTACTCTGACAATGGTACTTCATTTGTTGGAGCATGCAATGAAATTTCAAAATTTTTAAAAGCCAATTGCGACTCTATATGCGAATGCGCTGCTAATGATAGCATTAATTTTCACTTTATACCGGCGTATACTCCTCATTTTGGCGGTCTCTGGGAGGCAGGAGTTAAGTCAACAAAGTACCATTTGCAACGAGTGCTGGGAAACAGTCATTTAACTTACGAAGAGCTTTACACTACCTTGACGCAACTTGAAGCGATCTTAAATTCTCGGCCACTCACTCCGCTTTCTTCGGACCCTGCAGACTACACATCGTTAACACCAGGTCATTTTCTTATCGGGCGACCACTCACATCATTGCCTCAAAAAGACTACCACGACTATTCGAAAAATCATCTAACTAGATTTCAACGCATCGAACAGTAACGTCAACATTTTTGGTCAAGATGGACAAAGGAATTCATTGCTGAATTACAGCAACGAATACGAATGAAGTGGCGCTCCTGTAAGGATACTTTGAAATTAAATACTATGGTAGTCGTTAAGGAAGATCATCTTCCGCCTTTAAAATGGAAACTGGGAAGGATCGTGGCAGTGCACCCTGGACCTGACGGTATAGTTCGTGTGGCGGACATCAAGACGTCAGGTGGAGTAATTAGAAGGGCGTTTAACAATATATGCCCACTGCCTACTTCATCACAGCCTGGTTGAAGGCGCAGCCTTCAACGCCCGGGGGCATGTTTAAGCATCGGAAGAAACCTTTTTAGTTATAATTGATTTTTTTTTTAATTTTAGACATTGTCATGTCACAATATATTTTTTTCTTCTTTATCTTTTTTCATCAATGTAATCGTTTGGAAATATTATAATTAATTTAAGACCAATCTTGCTCTTATTAATAATCTTAGAAAACGAATTTAAACACATATTGATATAGTTTATGGAATGCAATACAAAATAGTCTCTTATAAAACGTGTATACTGAAGTTACCTCCAAGAATTTTGTCAGAAAACACATAAATGGGTTTATTCGCCGTAAGTAGCTTCTATTCTGTTTGACGGTGAATGTTATCTAAACTCTGTAAAGTGAGAGTATATTACTTTATTGACCCATTTATCTATAGAAAACAAATCGTAAATATTTTATTTAGAAAAATACGGCAACATAAAATACTTGTTTTGTCATAGCAGCACGGTACTGTATCTGACGGTAACCAATCTAAAAACAACGGCGACCACCAATATAATAGTGATCCGTAGATGGTCACCGTAATCACGCCAGTTTGCAAGCTTCTCGGCAACTGAATATAGACTGGCTGATCCCGAAACATGACAAACTAAAAGACAGTCATTGTGAAGGATTTATTACCATGTTCTCCCTGGAACCCAGTCGGGTACAAAACTACCACCTCGCTTGACTACTGGTATTACACCGACTGATCTCGGAACGCCACAACTCTAAGCGTATCAATATTCCAAGAATACATGTATAAGAAATGCGTTGCCACGAAATAAGAACTATTGTTTCAGTCACCTAATGCATTCAAATATCCTTTAGTCGCACCTAAAGATGTTCCACTTCAGAAACCTTTGACAAAAAAAATGCTTTTCTTTACTTTTTTAGCAAATAATTGAACTTATCCTTATCAGCTCGTATCTGTTTACTGAAACATCTTCAAAAAATAGTCAAGTGTACATCAAAAAAACATGAAAGACGTAGACTCTTCGTACCAGAGTCGTTGAACTCAAAGTCAAGTAGCCGGTACAAAACCACTTCACACTCCACGACGTATCCTGTAAATCAGGGCACACTTGACAGTTTTCGAGATATCCTCACTGTTCCTGTCTCTTTCTTCCTGCACTGAATGGTTTAAGTGCGAAAGAGATGAGGGATGTTGTTTCAAACGCTTTCGGCGTGGGTGATATCGGTTTGTACTTTGTAATTCGATATCCGTGTGTGGCTTAAAAAGTATAACAGATAGTAGTGACGTGAATATGACTTTGTTATCTATCGATAATCGATGTTTTTAATTTAATGTTAACACATATAAAATTAAGTCGTTAAAGATGAATGCAACTGACTAAAGATTACATAAACAATAATAATATAATTAGATACGTCTTTAAAATACTTGTACATTTTATTCGTGAAAAGATTATAAAACGTATTTTTTTAAATGGATTATTTTATTCCTGTGGCAACAACCTACAACTAGAATTTTAGTTTTATTTTATGAAATCGACAAATGCTTTAAAAGGGATTTAAATATTACATTGTAAATTTCCTGGCAAAAAAGAACTACGAACCATATATTATTGGTTCATGACGTCATTAAATAGTCAACAGCTTTTAATTAGTGTAAACAAGATTGTATGCTTTGAATTTTGTAAAGAGGGAATTTAAGTAGCTGAGTAAAATCCGCTATGGCGCGGGCTACTGCTTCGTGTATTAGTAGAATAGACAAAAATTATTAATGATTTTCGCTTAGTAAAGTAACTTAATTGTTATAACTTTATAACGTTTTTTTTGTTATTAGAAGATATATTATATATATATAAGAATATCAGAGTATGAAGGTAAACGGATATAGGAGTGGAAAAGACCGTAGACAATAGGAATGGATCGTGTGAGGAATTTGAGAAAACTATGATGTCAGCTAATACTGAAGAGTGGAAGAGCATTAGGAGGAATAAGGGGAAAAGAAGAGAAGACATTGTTTTAATAATGATTAGCCTAAGAATAAGATTAAGGGGTAATTCTCATTAACACGATTTCATTTCATTAACATGTTTCATTTGGTCACCGTTCAAGTTTGTAAATCTATAAACACATACAACTAAAGTTTTTAAAGTATGTGCTTGTTTAAAAAGTTTGGTAACCTTCTCAAAAGTCGATCACAAATTATAGTTAATCTATGCTATGATATTTTTAATATTATATTAGCTCAAAAGTTTCTTCTTTATTTGAAAGCGCTATTTTATATCTCTAATTTGAAAAGTTGTCTCTGGATTTTACAGCATATTTATTGAAGAAAATAATAGATACTCTTACGCTACGACCCTTAGGAGCACAGCAATTAGCAGACTGTAAGTGTGTAAGGTAGGTGTAGGTCAGAAAGTACGTTAGCTAGAACGAAGAATATTGCGGGCGGGCCTTGTAGCGGGTTAGTCCTCCCAACGAGAACTGAAAAAATTAAACACAGGTTAAGCCGCATGGCACTGCTAGTAATATAATATATACTTTTATATTCATGCTACAAAGATACCTGTACAGTATTTTCAAATTTAAAAAAATTCGAGGGGAGTCGAGGGACACGTTAGTAACGTAGTTCTTTTAACTATATATTATGTAATGACCAGACTTATTGCGGTCGATAATTCGAGTCCTTTTTAGTTTTTTTTTATAAAGTTATAAAAATAATATAATTTATTATTATTATATAAATATAACCAAATTATAAACAGCGCCTGCAAATCTGGCGATAACACAGTTGAAACAATTTCACAACTGTCATCGTTTTGAAAATTCAATATGTGTACGTGTTTTTTTTTTAAATGTTTGTTGGGGTTTATATTTCTTCAGTTCAGCTCCCATACAGTGATAAGTATATTCTTTACAATAAAAAATCGATATCATAATTACCTCCTCACTAACCTGTCAGAGTCGCCTCCGCTGTTAATTCGAACCCGGCTACATCTCAATCGTCAAAACCCACTGTATCTGTCGTATGTTTGTTTAGTAATATGATATTAGATTATCTTGTATTTTCTATTATAGTGCGGATTAAAAAGCTTTACGGAACTTGATATTATTGTTTGAAATGCTTTTTATAAATCACTTTTGTTTGAACTATTCTACACAGATTTATTTCATTTAACTTGGTGTAAATGAAAGCTTATTGGACAATTATTGCTGCTATAGGGTATTGCTACCCATTTACAGCGTTTTTCAGTACCTTTTTTAAACAGGCCAATACCATAAACCCTGCAAAAAACTGTGCTCGGTTAGCCCATTATATAACTCTATCGCACGCTAATAAGAAAGTTCTAGAATCTAAGAATCTAGAGGAAGGATTTTGCGATTCGGTTAGTGTAAAAATGTTAGGGTGTGGGAATGAGCAGCCAGCCAACGGTGAAGAGTGCAAGTTTTGAACGGTGATGAGAATAGCATATTAAAAAGTTCCTCTAATCACTGGGGATTCTACAAGAGGGAGAACATACAAATACACCCCATGTCTCTGAGAAGTTGTCGACAGGGCTAATCAATCTAATTTTTGCACGGAATATCGGTTTATAAGTTATTATGTTTTAGAACTATTTTTAAATCTGTTATAATTTTTTACTCATTTTTAAGTTGCCATTGTCAAAAATTTTATTTTTAATATATCCTTATTTTACCCTTTCATTCGTTACTAAATTCAATTAGTTATTAACACACTCTTACCAAGAAAACTTGTAAACGTCATATTTCATAATTCACAGCAATATCATTGTAAAATTGTCAGTCTACAATATGCCAATATTTAGTAAGTAATATGTAATGTGTTTTTACTGATGGTGGTAAGTGCAATAAAATGCAAAGATAATGGCGATCAGAAAGAGATCGACAATTCATTGCCGGTCATCGTTGTTTTGCTAGTCTGCAAGCCTCTCAGCTGGGTATACGTTGGCTGGACACGCGAAGTGCCCGAAAATATGCAAAAATGGCGCGGGGATTCGCTGGGAGGGGAAAAAGGGCGTCGTGCACTGACGTCTTTAAATATATATATATCGTGGAAGTATTCTCGAATTTTGGTGATTTTCAGCGGGAGCGCAGGGTGCGTGGAACCAATAAAAACCTCGATCGTTGTCAGAGCTCGTGATAGTCGTGTCCAAATAATAAGCAAATTATAGTTTACAATTTAAGTTCACAAAATGTCTAAAATAATTGAATAGTTTCCGTAAAATATATAATATGTAGATCGGTCTACCAAATTTTCCATACAATGCTGAATGTTTTGAATAATCAACGATATAAAATATTCCCACGATAAAAATATCAAAAAAAAAAACTTAAAGTTTTATCTTTAAAATCAACAACGATAAGCGCTTAAAATAAAATCAAGCAGGTTCACAACCGTACAGTCGACAAGTTATATTTGCTATTACAAATAAAAAAAAAAAACGTAGTTTTTATAGCTACGGGAATAAAGTTTAATTTATTGGCATTATAAACTTTGCCGATAGCGAGAACCGTTCGTATTTTTATGTGAAGTCGAACTTTTATTCGGTTACAAGTTCAGCACACAATGGACTGAATGGACCTCTGTAAGGCTTCCATTCATATGTCCCCGGTGAATTTAAGAATTGCGAACTGATCGATGACTTTTGAAGTTGGACATATTATACGATGTTCACAAACGAGTTATTGTTACAACCTTTTTTAAATATATATCTTATAATTATATTAATAAATCTATAGCTATGTCAGTAAATGTAATTTTATTTCAAATTTCACTGATCACGGATATGAAAAAAAATATCTCTCTCTGTATGTCCCGAATTCGAGTCAAAAACGGCTTAACCTATGTTTATATAATTCCTTTCGTTCTTTTCAATATAGGATATAATAAATGGTTAATAATAATTTTAGAAATCATGAAAAATTCAGAAAAGCTATACTTTTATTAATTGACAACTGATTTTTATAACATTTTGTAGACGGGAAGTTATTCGTCAACTAGCTGTGCGCCACGATTTTACCCGTGTTAATTTTATCTGACAAACACCTTGCCGCCAATGCCTAAACTAAACTATGTTTCCAATTATCATGCTATAAAGGCCAAAATTTAACATCATAAAATTATTTTTATGATGAAGTAACTTTTGTTCGTAAGGATTAATATGCCATGCCTAAAAATAATGCTTATGAACCAATTTTTAATTATTAACAAAAAAAAAAATCGTAAAGTAACGTAATGTGGCTTATGTATAGGAAATAGGCATATCGCGGAATTTTTCGATATACTATGGCCCAATATTTTTGTAGAACATTGTATTAACGTTTCATTAACTATTACGCCTGCGCACGCGGATAAAGCTGTTCGGGAGAGCTTCCAGTTACGACTTATTGTCAAATATTAATATTTAAAGTTAACTGAGAGTTGTAGCGTAACGTTAGACAGCCTATGTAATCGCGAGTTTTGTTATTGAGAATAAATATTTTCTTTCTTTCCTAAACTATATTCCTCGTGAATCTGGCTATCATATGCAAAAAGAATTTACGGAATCGGACTGGTACTTCCAGAGATTAGTGTGTTTAAATAAACAAACAAACAATGAAAAGACTTTTCCGCTTTAATTATTAGTACATATATTAGTATAGATTGATGAATTTTCAATAATATGAGTAGAACATGTACGAAGCCGCGAGGTACCACTAGTTAATCATAAGTTTACAGTTTAACCGTAAACTCATTTGATATTAAGTGACTATGTGACATAAGATAGTAAACATTCGAATCCTACCGTGGTAACTGGCTTTTTTGGTGACCAAAAATTTCCAATTTAAGGTCAGTAGGTTGGGATTTGAAAACGCCCTACCACCATTTTATGGTTTCATTACGATGTTTACTAACAATATGTTAATTCTGAACATCATAGCTTCAATCTTCATTAATAATTCAATTAGCTAAATCGGTCCAACCGCTCTCAAATGATGCACTTTCCAACGAACAACACTTCATTTATATCTAAATAGATTTACCCAATAATGAGAAAAGAAATACTAAATATCTATGCACATAGATACCTGCGATGAACTTTCATAATACAACTAAAATTGTGACACTTGCTTTAGGCAAAACGGCAGGTGAACCTTCGAGGTAATTTCCGGGGTATCAAAGAGCAAGATCCAAAACCCTTCCCTTACATAGAAATGTTAATGTTTACACCGGTCGGTTCGTGGTCGTACCCTTTAGGGCTTTATTCAGACAGGAAAGTCAATCGGAAACCTTCATTAAAAGAATTTGTCCCAAATTTCGCTTCCATCAGTAATCTGTTATTTCATATTTTTAACATAGTTATTGTACGTTACATCTCGTCCGAAATACCACAGTGTCTTAAGACGAAAGTACATACAGTTACATATGGTAGTGACACATGGTACTAACGATAAGCTTTCATTGTAAAACTTAGTGCTTGTAAAGACGGAGCGGCGCCGTGGACACGCCGCAATTTCTAAAAATATAAGTGATATGGCAAATTTTGCGGCAGTGGCGCGATGGCGACCCGTGCATACAGTATTGCGTGTCCACGGTGCCGTCTACACAAGCCCTCAAGGTCATTCAAAGGGCAATGGAGAGGGCTATGCTCAGGGTGTTTCTGCGTGATCGGATCAGAAATGAGGAGATCCGCAGTAGCACCAACGTCACCGACATTGCTTTCAGAATTTTTGGACTTAATTGGCTGTGGACTAATTGCTTGTTCTCGAATAGCAACCAAGGATCGGAAGACGCAACATAGGCCCTCAAAACGGTGGATCGATGATCTGGTATAAAGTACGGTAACTCGCAGCCGGGAAGCAGCGCAGTGCCAATCGATGTGGCGATCTTTGGGGAAGGCCTAGCCCAGCAGTGAACGTCTTTCGGCTGAATGGATGGTTAAATTGTAGATGTTTCTTTTTTATAAACATAGTTACACGGCGAAGTGATGGACGGTTCTCTGTGAGTAAACGTACATACCCAAAAACGGTGGCGACCATGAGAGATCTACAGTCCCTTGTCAATCGCCACTGTCATGCCGTGTTTCAGTCAGGCTGTACAGCCCTACTATCTTGTTCTCACCATTTCTTAATTCGTTACTTAGCAGGGTGTATTACGTGCAGGTGAGGTTGGATTGGATGTTTTAAGTCTTAAGATGTTATTTGACCCCAAAAACTACAATAAATCTCACCTATATCATAGATTTTAAGTAGCTAATAGAAAGCTAATAAAATGATTTCGAGCGGAGTTGACACAAGGAAAAGTGCAGCAGATTTCCAATTTGAGTGATTTAGCTGAACAACCACGAGAATACATCCTATCATTTACCTCAACGAAATTTCTATATTAACCACACCATCGTAAGCTAAGAATTTCACACAAAGGTTTTGATAATCTTTATCATTTCCATTCAGGAATTTAGTATGTCTATACAGAATACCACGCATTCTATTATCAAGTAAAATTATAATACTATTCACAACACATGAAATATTATAGTCGATAGTAGATAGAAAAGGTAGGAGAAGATAAGTCTATAAAAGTTGTGAAAACCGTAGGGGTTCACCTATGTTAAACGCACCCGACGCATCAAACGCACCAGTTGCAAAGCAGATGAAAATGCGGACAAGTACTAAAAATCAAATTACCTGGTTCCTGATCAAATCACCCAAAAATAATAATTTCAATGTATCTTATATTATTGCCTGAGTTACAACTTGACCCATATACGTAGTTTTTGAACTTAATACCACTCATCTAAATGAAACAAACTTCGAAACTACAAATTCTGAAAGCGGTTCCAAGGGAACAAACAGATTATGGCGGCTTAGGGGTGGAGTTACTAAGTTGTTACTTTTACAAGAATACATTGTAATTCGTGACTTTACAATGCGGCCACTTCGCCTAATTGTGAGAAATGAGATAAAGTTAAGTAGCGCGTATTGATGGAATGTGTCCAGAATAAAATCGAGACGGAGATTCACGTAAAGCGCATTGGTCCATAAAGAGACATCGTGTTTATATTAAAAAAAAAAAACTGTAAATACAACGAGAATTGGATTTTGAGCCTTTACGTGTATCAACAACTTTTTTATCATCATTTTTGTTGACACTCATGGTGTAGTGGTAGTAAGCCCTACCAGGTAGGTACTATTGATCCGAGTGGTCACGGGTTCGTGCGACTAATATTGCTGTGATGAGCATAATCGGCAGTTATGACTGGGTGTTAAATATCTATATTTATATGTATCTTGGTTACCATAATACAGGCTTCGCTTAGTATGGAATTAAATTGACGTTGTGAAATTATGTCCCTATTTTTATTAATTGTTCCCATACTTTATCGTGTTCTTGAGCAGGATGTATCGCATGCTATTCACTCTAACTTGGTTGTCTTAAATTTTACGCAATGGTCAATTATTAAATCTCTTAGTCGTATCACCATAAGATCTTCCATAGTAATATCTTAGGAAAGATACTATTTTTAATACTTCATTTAACGAATGAATTTTCAAATAATTTATATTAGTTTTACCTACGTTAAATAAAGAACTCCCGTGTAAAATATAATGCTTATAGACCAGTGGGTCTTAAATAGTGATTTAAGCTGTACTGTGTCTTGATATGACTGATGTCGGTCTTAAGAATATTATTAAGTTGATTTTAATTATTAAATGAACAGTGAACAAGCAAGTTTCGACTCTGTAGTCAAAGAAGCAGTAGAAAATGTGCAATAAATTTAGAAAATTTAAATGGCTACAACGCACTAAGTTGGCTAAGATGTAAAGGAATAAATTTGCCTCTAGCTTTCAAGTTTTTCTTTCCACCATACCACCAATTTGTAAGACTTTCTTTGTGAACTTTATAAATAGAAATTGCATTGTAAAGTCTACATTGATAGATATTTTATGTTAACAAGCTCGCATGTAGTTGTAGTTAACTAAAAAGAGTGGGTTTAAGAGTCTAAATCTCATCATGACTAAGAAATATGAAGCAATATGATGGCTTAGTTGGTAGCATGTACGGACTCCGCATCGACCGACTTGAGTTGAAATCCCTGCAATAAGCCTGGGTTTTCGGTAAAAGAAAACATCGTGATGAAACTATACCATACCATGGTGGTAGGGCTTTTTCTAATCAGCGGTTGGCTATCTAACATCCTAAAGTTAAAAATCTGCCGATAAACACCAACAGGTCTATTCCGGCAGATGCGTTTGAGACCCAGTCGTCACTAGATCAGGTCAGATCAGGTGAGAATGTATTCATAAAGCTAAACCCATAACGACAAAAAAATCTGCAAACAAAGAGGCTCAAAACCTGCGGTAGACAAATTTATCTGAAAATGATGTTTGAAATAATTTTCGTTTATTAAAGGCATCACATAGCTTTATATTTAGCAAGAATATTATATATAACATGAATAACATAGTAGGTATATAAAAATTCATTTATTAATTAATAATGTATGCATTTCGCAGTTTTTAATAGCAACAAATTAAATGAGGCCTTTCCGGCTGCAAAAATTGGGTCAACAGTCGCGCTGGCTCGTTTCACTTAAAATTAAAGGATTTGTCTTAGTATAAACAACCTATATATTAATACGTGAAGAGAAACCTTCGGAATCTTTTTTAAGCAAATTGCGCGAGCGGAGGAGTGCGCAATTTGTCATAGTATAAAGTTTATATGGAGAAATAATGGAAAGCTAGAATTTATATATAATATTTGTTACAAACACATTAATAAATTAAATAATACTTCGGATACATACTACCTACCTACCCAAAACATTGTCTTTCAGTGAACAGTGACACCAACAACATTCATTGTTTTCGTTCATACTGGAAATGTAAAACAGATGATAAATAATAGTCTACGATCAAAAAGTCGTTGGCAAATTTTGACCGCTGGGAACCGCTAGTATACTTAAATACTTAAGGATTTTTATTAAAAGTGTGGTAGCCGTCGCAGCCAGAGGCGAAAGGTGCGCCAACAAATGTCGTGGTATCCGAATCCTTCCGATGTTAATAGATTTTGTGGCCAAAGTTGGCTTTACGATGACAACTGAATAATAATGCAGAATTATGGTAGATGCATAAAAGACATTATGAATGTTAAGGTACAATAAAATATAAAGATTTACAAGAGAGCAATGTGAGGAATGCGTTTGTTTCTGCTAGCGCCAGTTGACAACGTCACGATGATACTGTAAAAAAATTACAACATGGTAAATTATTTATGTCGTATATTTCACTTTTTACAGCTAAAGTGAAAAACACGCGTACGGACGCGCCTGATGGTAAGTGGTTACCGAAGCCTATGTGAGCTTGTAACACCAGAGGTAATCCGTTGCCGATTTTGAAACTCCCTTCCCCGAGCAGCTCTAGAAACCCGCAGTAACATAACACAAAATTATTTGGCTGTAATCAAATGAAAGACCTCGCCGTATTTGACCAGTCAAATTAATCGAAGTAGAGAGACATTTCCAAATGATCGTGAGCGCGGTAATAAGACACGAAATTTTCACAAATATATTTTTAATTGCAAAGTATAGTGCAGAGCTGCAAGTTAGAAGAACAAACAATCTGACACGTACATCTGTAGTTCAACGAATTAGCCTTTTTATTAGTAAAATACTTTTGGATACAAAGAACACTCAGCAAGTTTAAGCAGTTTGTAAACTTGCCAGATGAACTGAGCTGGTAGGACATAAGTTTGAAGGGTTAAATATTGAAAGGCTCCATGTGGCAAGAAATACAAATCAGTATTTTTATAAGACTACAGTCCAAATTCCATACCTAAAGAGATAATGTAGACGTACGGTCTAAGTGGTACCAGTGGTTTTGTAATTCAAAACGGCCAGCGAGTGTGTGCCTTTGGAAAGTTAGAACTTAGACCCTTTACATTTTCATACATACACACATCACGCATCTCTCCCAATGAGGTAGGCAAAAACCACGTCCTTCCACTTCCTACGACTCTTCTTCAATTAATCTTTCACGCACGCTCGTCGGTTTAGATTCTTCTTTCATTCATCCTCTCTATATGCATATCTCTAAGTATATAAGCATCCCTTTCTAAATTTGTGTGACTATATCTGTTTTTCTTGTTCTCTTATCACACTATTTCTTCACTCAATTTCACTCCTAACAACCTCTTAGCGCTCTCATTTCTTCTACTTTTATGCTTTATCTGCCACACCATTTATATTTATACATGTTACATTTTCAACCCTTTATTTATATCAAAGGTGTCATAGTTTACGGTGCGACTTCAACCTTAAACATAAGGTGTAAACGACACGCCAAGCGCCGCACCCGTCGCTGTCAATTTGCACGAAAATTTTTACACGGAAAATATATTTTCCCCGACAACGCTACGTGCACGCAATAAGTGTGAAAACACCTAGGAAGTTTGCAGAGTTTATGTAGTATGAAATTTGTGAGTTTCTTTTCCCTAATGACCTCTATTGGATATATTGTCTTGAAGGTGAATAACAGAACTTCTGGAGGACTTAACTGGCATACTACGCTACCACCTTCGTTCTCCCCTACAGCATAAATGCTTCTGGTATTACCATAGATTTAATATACAACTCGAAAAAGTAAGAACATAGTATACGCTTTCGTTAGAATGACATATTTAGGTATACGAGATAATTTTCGTATAGGCCTGCATCGACTAAATCAAATCCCGCTCATATAAGCAAAAACAAGAATCTTAAAGTGTAATTTAATGTTTAGAAGACTATATTAGTAGTCGTCTTTCATTGTGATTACGTGTATTGTTGTACCTGGACGTAACTCGTATAACAAAAAAAAAAAAAACGTAGGTACACTAGTTTGATTTACCGTTTTTGGTTTCGTCTTATTCAACCTATTGCTGATAGTAACTTATTGTCTATACTAAATCTACGGGTACCTATTACTTTCATAATGTTGGCTTATCATTCAGTTTAAACTATTATTGATATATATGTGTGTTTATTATTTATCAATGTGTAGTTCTGTTACTGGGCGGATTTTTTTAAAAGTGCACCAATATTAAGCATTCCCTTGTGTAACAAAATGTTCCACTGACTAACGTTTTTAGAAGAATTACTCAGTGGAATGTAGCGAAATGCCTTTGCATAAACATATTTTTGTAAATTCGTTTCGTTATATTCCACTGAGTAATTCTTCCAAAAACGTTAGTTAGTGGAGCATTTTGTTACACAAGGGAATGCCCAATTTTGGTACACTTGTACAAGTATTTTTTTTCCAAATTTCGTGATAGCATACATCTTTAAATAGATATTTACATATAAAAGGTAGTGCTCACGGATATGGATGAATGAATTTATACTTTATTGCACTTTTAGTGTGTACACTGGCGAGCTTAACGCTATAAAGCATTTTCATTAAAACAATTGTCTGTTTTAATGAGTAAACACAAAAATATAATAAATACATACAACAACATATAAACATAGTTACATATGTACAAATAAAAATATATATACAAGTTACAAATGCAAAAATTTAGATAACTCCGTCGCTTGCTCATTAATATCGTTGCAGTTGTGATTTGAAGTTGACATTAATTTTATCTGTTTTTGTGTCTGTATGTTTGTACGTGTGACTAAAAAACGGCTTGACAGATTGTTATAAAACTTTGTACATCATAAGAGAGAGAGGGATGGAAAGAAAATACATTTATTGCCTTGAAGACACAGTTTTTACAAAGAAAATTAACATTAAATAGAACACTAAAAATTAAAGACAAAAAAAGTTAAGATAAAGATGATAAAGATCGTGACCACCACACACACAGTAATAAACCCATTAATCATTTTTATTTCAAGAACTTTCACTTCTATTACGTACTTATACGTGCAATTTTTTATACTTAATGCATATAATACGAGTGAGAGTGTTTTGTTTGTAGTGTTTGTCATTGTTATCGATGAACAAAATGCCCTTTTTGGACAATGGTAAAAATAAATTTATATTTTATATACGTTTTTTTTTCTGCTTTGTTTTTTACTAAGAATCGTTTATTTATGCAGATAAAGTACTCTTCGGTAATAATTCGTATTGCTAATCTATTGCTTAAACTTTGTTTTACTTATTTATTTACTTATTTGTAGTTAAGTCAAATTTCAGATTTTATCATCCCAACACATGGATGGATACTAAAAAGGGTAGGTAATATGCAGCGAGACTACACTTAGGAATAGTTTATCGCTGTCGACTTATCAACTGAGGTCTTCACTATCTCACAGCTCAAGTGAAAATGTCTTCAAATCTGTTGTTGCATGCTATCGCACCCAGTCAATAGTGCGCGTCAATAGTAGTCATTAGTACTGATTCTATAATCATATCGACACGATTCTCCGATATATATTAAATACTACATTATTTACTACGACGTGTTGGTAGAGGAAACCGGTATTTATAACAGTATGGCGTTTTGTTGTATTTTTTTTTACATTATATAGAAATACAGTATTATTTCTACAAATACGTTTCACAGGAAGGCGTAACTTATAACTATCTATCTATACATATTAATTTCCATTAATTTAATTATGCATGCAAGATAAAAATGCATGCATGTTGCGAGTTTGGATAACGATCACGCCACGCTAAGCATACTAATTTAGAGTCAATAATAGAACGGAATAAAAACGTAAGGTTCATAGAAAATTTACTACTGCCGATAAAAAAATAAAATAATTCCGACATTCAAGTACATATTTAAATACACAATTTAATACACCTTTCGTAATGCAGTGGTAGTCCATTCATCCATTCAGCGGAAAGACGTACGTTGCTGGACATAGGTCTCTACTAAAGATCGCCATAAAGACAGGTTCTTTGCTGCTTGCATCCATTAGGTTACCGCAACATTCATCAGTGACACGTTGCGGCATATAGAGAGGTAGGTACCATTTAGTCAAGCAATTCCAATTATTAATTTTATATGTTAGCCTAGACGGAACTGTTTCTCAAGAGCATCTGACAGAACACACCTATTATAGGTTCTTGGCGATAGATTTTCAACTTGAGGGTGGTAGCTAACCGGGCGTGCTTTATTAGAAAATACCGTAACATCACGCCAAATGAGTGATAATAAATAAATAAATGTGGTAACAAAACGGCTATTCAATTCGAAAATAAGTATAATATAAATAGATATCTGACATCCAGAGACACAACTGACAATTACGCTGATCAAAGTCAGTCATGTGTGAGGATCGAACTCAGCACCTCTCAAGTAAATAGTAGGCCTATGAAAAACTATTTGGAGCACGATCGTTGTGTCCCAGTGATAAAAACCATATACGAGTATGCATGTAAGATAACGAAATACAAGTTTTGGAATCAAACTACTGTTTGGGATACATAAATTCTCATCGTAACTATATATTTATACACAAGAACAAAACATGAACAGTCTAAATAAAATAAAACAAAAACGGTTTAGTGCATGAGCGTGAGTATAAAAAGAAAATTATTAACGATTAATGTTGAATACACGTTATAGCAATGTGTCACGCTAAAATATAAAGGGAAAATGTTTACAGTGTGTACATCCCTATGCATGATTTATTATCAAGTCGCGGTTCGAGGTTAGAGACCGACAGGCACCCGCCTTTGTGTAATCAAAGACACCTGTCAGCTCATGATATCGGAGTGAACTGATATATTACAATGTTATACGGCTGATAAATTTTTGTGTAAATACGTATTTAATTATAATTACAAACAATTCTTAGATTATCGATATAGTTGTTATCGATAGCGGTTCTTTATTCTTAAATTTTAGAGACTTTTATGCATTTCGCATACTTGATTATATTTATATATATTTTTCTTAAAATATAATATTTAATTTTCATAAATAGCAAGAAATGTGAGCTTTAAAATGCTCTTTGAATTGTTAATTTAGATTGCCACAAAACAGCAATTATAACAATAATATTACAGAGATTACTTGCCGTGCCCGTGGCTTCGCTCACGTAGACTAGAGAATGCCCGCGCAAATCTTGCTCGCGCGTTCCCGGCTATTTTAAAAACAAAAATGCATATTGTGGGTGTTCCTTAGAAGATAGACGTATACTGTCATCTCAGTATGTTTTACACCTCTTATACACATGTCATTTGTTAACCGTGTTAGTCATCAACTAGTAGCAGGGACTTTCAAATGCAAAAACACTTTAGGTAGTATTAATTAGCAGATTTATTACAGTACTTGTTTTAATTTAACCAGTCTACAGACGATATAACACATGTGTTTGTATTCAATCCAGAATAACGAATGCCCGATATACACCTTTTTTTTTTTTTTTTTTTTTTTTTTTTTGAACTGACTACACTGTTAGCCTTAGGGGCCCTATCGTCAAACAGAGCCGCTGCGGCTTTTACAGCTTCACCGGACTTGGGGGCGAGCGCTTAGGAGTGGGGCCCTATCGTCAAACAGAGCCGCTGCGGCTTTTACAGCTTCACCGGACTTGGGGGCGAGCGCTTAGGGCACTCAGCCGTGAAAGTTTGTGACGACCCGCACGAGGGTGCCAGAGTGGCCGAACCTCGGCTCGGGCGGTCGTCGCGAATGCGAAAAAGTCGCGATCTAGCTAATTCCCTAATCTTATGAGAATTCCGATATACACCTGAATGCGCGCTCTTATAGTTTCATCCCCACCGATTTACTTGCTTATGATTGGTCGTCGTAGATTCGACAGAACGACCAATCATAAGAAGTACTTTAAATATAAAACTTCATAATAATGATTAGTAATTATTATACAATATGATAAATAATAATTGATATATTTAGATATTTATAACACTTACCTACTTATGACTGATCGTTGGAGATTGACAGCATCTCCATCAATCATAAGAAGTACTTTATATACAAAGCTTTATAAAAATGAATCAATATACATTTTTATAACACATTCCTCATACAATCCATCCATACCCTCCTCGATCGTCCTCTACTTCTGTAGCCGTTTATAAACGAAGAATGTAAATGTTCATTTATAAAACATTTCAGACGCAATTTAGTCAGAACGACGTCTAATGGTGCGCAATATAATATATATATATATATTGACATATATTTATTCTTGCTTATAAAGTATGATATTACTCACTACATAAGCAAACGAAATATATAAATAATACAGTATTATAAACCTACTAAAAGATTCATTATTTAAGTAGTCACCAGAACATTGATCTGGCTTGGTACATACACGGCTAACAAATCCCAAACTCCTTTATTGGGTTTTTTGCGTTTGGACACAATCTCAAGCCTAGTAGGGGACCGGCTCTCAAGTACAGCTGCCGTAACATACCTATTTGTGATTGGCGACAACTTTTTAACTTGAGGGTGGCAGCTAGCCAAGTGGGCATTAAGTAAATGACCTGATTTCATCTCGATGTTTTTCTTCCCCGAAAGCTCAGGTTCATAGCAGAGTTTAAAAGTACTTTGATTGATTGATTGTACATTCATCATTGCTTGTAAAACTAATTACTGAACAGTCTACTAGTTATATGATTTTCATCTCCAAGTGTAATATAAAATCAGATCAAAAAGTCCCTCTTACATGTGGCTTTAATAAATACAAAGTGTGATTTATATCCGAACGCATTTGTTAAAAATTACGGCGATGTCACGTTTTACGTTCTTATTATGTTTAGTGGTAATAAATCAGTGTATACGACTTTTCGGTCGCAATGTGTTCTCATTTTCCTCGGTGAGGATATTTTTATATATATTTTTTTAAATCATATATCGTGTAATTTTTGGGATAAATCGCATATAATATCGCAAATATTTAATTTGTTTAATTTAAATCATCTACAATAACCAGTTTTTTTTTAATCTATATCTATACTATCAGACATGACAATTTTTAACAAGGAAAAAAACCAACTTCAAAGATTTTAAAGAGTCCTCTGGTGTATCTCCGAAGTTGAAGGTTCAATGCCATTGAAATTAAAATGGGACCGGATCGCCCTTGATGTATCTCCAATTATATCCGGGAGCGGGGGACAAGATTCGCGCGGACATTCTGTAATCCACGTGAGCGAAGCCACCGGCACAGCTAGTATAGCAAATAACCTTCCTGAATAAATAGGCTATAAAATTTAAAAAATAATCAATTAGGTTTGGTGAATGAATCTTCCTCGCTCCCGGATATTTTAAAGACAAAAATACTTATTGTGGGTGTTCCTTATAAGATAGACGTATACTCTCTCTAATTTTTTTGTAGGTCTTTTTTATGCCTACAATTATGTAGTAGATTAGTTTGCTATATCTCTTATGGTTTACTCAACGTAAGCCACTTAGGCGTTCAATTGATTCCCCGTGACTAGTATTTTTTATTTGTGCGAATAACCTTTGAATAAATTTTAGCTAAAATAAAAGTAGCCTAAGTTAGGTTCCTGGTGAATGATCTTCCCAGCTATCGTATCATTTAAAAGTCCCGTCAAAATACTTATTGTGGGTCCAACCGTTTCTTAGAAGATTACCCGTATACTCAAACAGACAAAAAAAATGTAGGTTTTTATTGCCTATAGGTATCGTAGTAGACTTCCAGTTTGCTATATCTCTTATGGTTTACTCAACGTAAGCCACTTAGGCGTTCAATTGATTCCCCGTGACTAGTATTTTTTATTTGTGCGAAAATTTAATATTTTTTCTAAAATAAAAGTAGCCTAAGTTACTTCCTATAATATCAGCTATCTATCAGTAAAAGTCCCGTCAAAATCGGTCCAACCGTTTCGGAGATTACCCGGAACAAACAGACAAAAAAAATGGATTTTATTGTTATAGGTATCGTGTATACTTCATTTGCATTTTGTAAAAAACTGTTATTTTGACAATACAAACAGATACTTCAATTTTATTAATCGTATAGATAACTTAACCATTTGACCCTACGAAACGGAGCAGTAACCATGCACGTCATGCAAGATGTAGTAGAAATACGGGAAGGGAAAAGAACGATATTACTACACGGGTTGCGTTAGTGGCGCGGCGGCAGAAAGTTTGTCAGATAATTTTAGCATGGGTATAACCGTGGGGCACAGCTAATAAAATAATAATTATAATACTAGGTATTATTAAATTCTACTTAACCCTTTGGCTCCCGACGTCACAAAAATGTACAAAAAATTAACATAGGTATATGCCAACCCCGAGAGCCAAGTTATTAATGTAATTCATGAAAATCTCTATTACATTATAAAATAATTAAATATGATAAATTTGAATTAATTATTAACAGTGACAGGTATTTTTCTTATGAGATAAAAAAATAATTAACGACATAAAAATATGTGAATTGAAAAGCAGGGTCTCGCATTTGTTATTACTATTTAGCCATAAAGTTCACCTTCCTCAGATTTTCATTTATTCCATGTGAAATAGTAGTTTGAAAAGTAATTTCACTGTTATACAATATATAAAAATTACAATTAATAAGTTTCATGTTTAGCCATTAACGAGTACATAGTTTAGAATGCAACTTACCCTAGACGATTGAGGTTATTGAATTGTTCAATATAATACACCATTTATACCACTAATGATTATTTTAAAACAAAGGATTAGAAAAATATATCTTCGTTGCAGGTCGGTTACCTTTTAGAGTTGAAAAATAACTTTTGTTAAAAGTTACTTTCAACCATTTTACAATAGAAGTTATTTTAATCATTTTAAGTATTAACAAATATATTAATAGAGAAAGTAAGTAAAATGCTTTAGAATATACTAAGAGCCAATAAATACACGAAACTTGATTTAAAAGTTTAAAGAAAATCAACATTTATTTTGTAACTTAAATTGATTTTACCGAAATTATTATTTTTTCTTTAAGTTACTTATGCTACTTTAGGTACATTAACAACATGAGTGTGAATTGTTACACATTATAAAAAAAAGTCTACAGTCTACACCATGAAGTTGCGTCCTAAGCTTCTTGGTTTATTGTGGTGAAGATAGTAACACTCGAAGTTATTTAAAAAAAATTTGTTAATATCATCTAGATTTAAATTACAAATTTTGAGATTATTTTCTTTCGATCCTTTTTTTTAATTTGAATAGATTAATTAAGTAGGTGTAAATTAAAATCTGGACTACTTGACTATTTTAACTTTAAAATAAGGCATGTAAAATGAATAATATAAATTAAACCAAAACAATAAAAACTTTACTGTTAATTTGAGACAGAAATAGATCACAGCTTTGTTGCTTGTATGAATTCAATTCAAGAAAAGTATTACGTAATAATAAGACCAATATAGTAAACTAGCTTCTGTTCGTGACTTCGTCTGCGTGGACGTCATAATTGTACCTATACCGGGATATAAATTATCCTATGTGACAATCCAGTTTCTGTGTGCCAAAATTCAAAATTCATTCAAATCCGTTTTGCAGTTTTGCGTGATGCGAGAAACAAACCTCCGAACATAGAAACTTTCACATTTATAAAATTTAATTATTAGGATTATTATTAGTATTATGCATGGTAGTAGGGTAATTTCTAATACCTGCCTGGCTAGTTACCTCCCTCAAGTTCAAATCTATTGCCAAACACCTTTAGTTGTATTCCAAAAACTGTACTTGAAGGCCAGTCCTCCAACTACACACACTTAGATAACACAAAATCAGATGAGCTCATTGCGGGGGGGGGGGGGAGGGAAGACTTCTCTTTACTTGGGACGGTCCGACTGGTGGAATACATTCACCCTAAAGACCGCAGCCAAATAATCTTGTGCTGTGTACTGTGTTCCTACGATGTATAGGGTTTTCAGAGCTCCTTGGTGCAAGGAGGGTTCAAGGTCGGCAAAGCGGTTAATGTTATCGATGATATTATAAAAGTCCAAATGCTACGGTAACCGCTTACCATCAAGCGGACCGTAAGCCTGTTTACCACATTTGTTACATTAAAAAAAAAAGTCAGACACTTATTTTTTAATTCGTACACTTAAATATATCAATCGTCGAGAGAACGAAGCATCCCATTACTTTCTTCGGAAAGAATCCATTGTAAATACAGATTTCTTTCTATATTCCAACTTTGTTTCATTGTGAAGCTTTCACTGGAGACTGGACGGAGACATATTTCATATTTACCGGCGAAAAATCTTTTGAAAGTAACTCGTCCGTAAAAATCTTTCTTGTTTTAAATACAAAGAAATGTTTCTAAAAAATTGGTACATCGTTTAGACTAACTTTTATTTGTGACTTTGATTATTCCAACTTTTTATAGGGATTTATTTAGACTATTTTTATTTAAGATAACAAATTAAGGTTCCGCGCTAATAAAAATCGATTCGGAAAAATTGGGGCTATGAAATGGCTTAAGCTAAATAAACCATAAGAGATATATCAAATTAATTTCTAACATAATTGTATATTTTAAAATGATCTACAAAAATCTCTTCTAAGCATCACCCACAAGACTTTTTGTCTTTGATCTTTTTTTGGCTTTTTGTTTTTGTAATTGTCTTTGAAATAACTGGGAGCGAGGGTAGCACGATTCGCGCCTGTGCTCGATCGACGACATTCTGTAGCCGACGCGAGAGCAGCCACGGGCACAGCTAGTCTTCTTTTATATATATAGGATAACTGACTGGCTGAGTGACATCAATGCACAACCCAATCTACTGGGGGTTAGGATCATGAAAATTTGGATACGGCATAGAATTATGAACTCGGCGTGTTAGAGTGAGCGGACTTTATTACCCTGTGGCGACATCTCTCGCCACAACTAACGCATCTACATAGTGACATCTATCGAACCAGATACGACGCATCCTACATCGCGTTATAGAAATTAAATTAACAATTGAGTATATATACAAGAACCCAACAACCGTTGGGTAGCTGCCTGCCAGACATAACACCCGTCTGGTCGGAGGATCCCCCTTTTCAATGGTTACTCCGCTAAAACTCTATGGGATACGGGTTCCTTTTACATTGTAGGTGAGTACTAAGGATTTTTGAAAACTCAATCCCGGGTGTGGTGGAAAAGGGGATTGTATAAAAATACGTCATTAATAAGATAGATATATGAAAATTGGTATTTAGCTATTCCAGTAAAAAATTGGAACATACTTCAAAACGACACGAGCGAAGCCGCCTAGTGTATGTATATCAGTTATTTAATTACCAAAATACAAACTTAGCTTAGTTTGAAATTAAATGGCCTTGTATAAAATTGTCTCTTCATATTTCATTATCATCCTAGTAAATTATCATTAGCCTAATGGTCTGTAAGTGTGACTGCTATGCCCGAGGTCCTGAGTTCGATTCCCAGGTCGAGCAAAGTGTTATTAGGGTTTTCTATGAAATTCTCAGTAGCAGCTGAGTTTGACTTTGCGCCCGAACAATGGCAATAGACTCGCCCCTTATTACGTGGGACCTAACAATATACCCGGCGAACTGTGGGTTTATATACGTACATCTCTGTCTAACCTTTAGGAGACACAAGCGCGATGTTATGTTATGTTATATTGAATTATTTTGCAATACTCAACAAAGAAAAAGTTTTTTTTTATTAAAAATGTAACACTTATTAAAATACGAAATAGTTATCGTTAAATTATCCGGTAGCGGTTAAGCTGACATGTAAAATCCTTGTTCGCGAAATTGCAAAGCACTCGGGAACTTTCAAGCGAAACGCCTTCAAAGCTTTACAGGCTGCAGTTTCTAACTATATGCAAAATTTAAACGTATACCTTCATTTTGTATGCATGTATTACATATTTGCACTGAATGAGATTCTACCGACTATTTGAAACAGTTATAATACTTGAAGTTTGAAGAGCACTCAAATGTGATGTACTAAATAAAATAAGCTATTTAAGAAGCTAAATTATTAAAAAGGAAACAAAAAACCCGACTGCGCCCTCTTCTACGCTAGCTGTGGACTTTTGTAACATAAGGAGGTTGAATTCTCACTGAAACGCCGTCCACTTCCATCTTGAGGCAGCGAAGCCGGCCTTGCTCTTTCTTACCGAGTCGCAGATATCTTCTCCAGCTGATACCTCTTTCTTCTCCTATCCGGAGTACAATGTGGAGCATTCCTTTGTACCGTGGGCTGGGGTGTGCGTGTACATCAGAGAGGATATCTGCTCTCGTCGCCTCGACAGCCTGAAGTTCGGGACCTATCCATCCTCTGGCTACGCGTAAACTTCGACGATCATCCGCGAATCTACGCGTGTCTGTATAGATCCCATAGTGGTAATGCCGAAACTGACCGACTAGTTGAGCATATGCAAATGGCTGCAGATTCTGTGTTGCAGCAGATCCCATCCGCAGAGATCGTAATTCTCCGACTTTAACGCCCACCCCGCCGAGTGGCTTAGGTCACGCACCACCGATCATACGGGGAGATCTGTTTGCGATTTCACACTAGCATATGATCTGACACAACTAGTCAATACGCCAACGCGAATCCCAGATGTGGGGCATCATAACCTTCCCTGTTGGACCTTTTGTTGACCACTTATCCGGACGCCTACCTGGTTTCTGACGATCCTCCTCTTGGTTCGTCGGACTACTGCCTTATCTGGAGTATAGTGCCTGTTATGTATTCAACGCGGTCTCGATTTGTAAGCTGCCGCCGCGTATGGCACTATAGGTCAGCGGATTGGGACGGGATGCAGTCATTCTTTGCGTTTTACCCATGGGGGCATATTTGCTTCTCGCCGGATGATCCAGACGTCGTTGCTGACTCTGTCACTGATGTGGTACTTCAGGGAATGGAGCTCTTTATTCCGTTCTCTACGGAGCCCATCGGTGGCAGATCCCAGCCTTGGTTTGGTCGCTTCTGCAAGACGGCTTTACACCGAAAGCGGGAATGCTACCAGGCTTGGGCTGATGCGTCGGCGTCTGCTGATGTAAATACCAGCACATTTAAAAAGGAGTATAACTCTGCCTCTAGGTCCTTCAAAAGTGTCATTGCTAAGGCGAAGTCAGAACACATTGGCAGAATTGGCGAGAGGCTGGCGCGTCACCCATCGGGAACACGTGCGTTTTGGTCTCTCGCCAAAGCTGTTTTAGGAAATTTCTGTCAGCCTTATTTTCCACCCCTACACACAGAGGATGACTCGTTGGCCCATGCCGCGAAGTTGAAAGCCGATCGTCTGGATTCTCTCTTTGCATCCAACTCGACTCTGGATGATCGGAGAAATTCTCCACCGTCAATTCCGCGGTGCGATACTACGATGCGGGAAGTTAAGTTTCGACAAAGTGCAGTTCGCAAACACTTCTTTCCTTGGATATTCATAAGTCGAGTGGAACTGATGGCATCCCTCCGATCGTGTTGCAGATATGTGCTCCGGCGTTGGCACCGGTTTTAACGAGTCTTTTTCGGCACTCCTATGCATTAGGCGCAGTCCCGAAATCCTGAAAGGCCGCTTTAGTGCACCCGATTCCTAAAAAAGGCAACCGCTCTGATCCGTCCAAATACAGGCCTATAGTCATCACTTCCTTGTTCTCCAAGGTAATGGAATCCATTATCAACTGCCAGCTCCTGCGGTACCTAGAGGAGAACCGGCTGATTAGTGACAGTCAATACGGCTTTCATCGAGGTCGGTCGGCCGGGGATCTTCTGGTTTACCTGACACATAGGTGGACAGAAGCAGTTGAGACCAAGGGAGAGGGGCTTGCAGTTAGTCTAGAAGTAGCGAAGGCTTATAATCGGGTTTGACACAAAGCACTTCTTTCGAAGTTACCATCCTATGGGCTTCCCGAGAACTTATGCAACTGGATCACCAGCTTTTTGGCCGATCGGAGCATCAAGGTCGTCGTCGACGGTGCATGTTCTGATCCTAAATTTCTCAATGCTGGGGTCCCACAAGGCTGTGTACTATCTCCAACTCTATTTCTTCTGCATGTCAATGAGTTGTTGCAAATCAGCAACATTCATTGCTATGTTGACGATAGCACTGGAGATGTCCTGTACTAATATTTCCGTGCTAATATTTCTCGGGAATACGTCAATGAGAGCCGGAACAAACTTGTGCCTGAAGTCGAGTCTTTATTAACTAAAGGGCGGCTCGAGTTATTGACGAACAAGCTCTTTCCGATCGCCTTGATCCATTGGCTCTGCGTAGAGATGTTGGTTCACTCTGCATCTTCTACCGCATTTATCATGGTGAGTGTTCCGATGAATTGTTTGATTTGATCCCGGCTGCTGAATTTCACCATCGGATATCGCGTCAGTATCGTAAATTCCATCCACACCACCTCGATGTCCGGCGTTCCACAACAATGCGTTTCTTAAGGCACTTTCTGCCTCGCACAACCACTTTGTGGAACCAGTTCTCACCTGAGATCTTTCCGTGCCGTTATGACCTGGTGACCTTCAAGAAGAGAGCTTATTCTTTCCTAAAAGGTCGGCAACGCATCTGCGAGCCCTCGGATGTTGCGGATGTTTGTGGGCGGCGGTGATTACTTTCGATCAGGAGCGCCACCTGCCCGTTTGCCCCCTTTTTACCATTAAAAAAAAAACACTTGTGTAATATTTTTTTTCTATTGTTGGTTTTTATTTGATTTCCTGAAGTCGCACTTAAACATTATATAGCCTAACGACACCTCGTATGCTAAAATCCATTAAGCCGTTTAGGGAACACAGAGCCTACCAAAAAAAAAAAATTAAAAAAAATTTACTCAAGGGTATTTAATGCAGTTGTATTTTTTATATACTTTTTAAATAATTTAGCTTATTTTCAATTGTTTTCAATGGATTACCATCAATAAAATTTGTAACATAGTATATCAAAAAAGGGGGAGTATTGAGAAAAAAAAAGAGTAATAGGTTACATATCATGAATAGAGATGAAAGTCATTTAACTAGAAAAGTATTATATACTATTTCCATTTCTTTATTTTCTCGATGACAGTTCTAATTTGATAGTTGTAGTGTTGTGACCAAATAAGTAATGATATCGATCGCATATATTTATTATGATTACGACAGTGACGATTCATCAGATTTTGATTAAAATAAAGATTACCTGTTGTTATAATTATTTCGTTTCATTGTCGAGTACCTACCTATACCTACTTATTTAAAAACAGCTTCGAAAATTTTGAAGAAGTTGGCATTATCAATCAAGAATTAATACGTTTAACATCTTAGTCTCCGTTTAGTATTCGGCAGTAGTTTAGTTTCTTACATTTTGTAAAAAAATATCGGGTCTGTTATCGTGTTACGTTTATCGATATAGCTTCATCCCTATCAGTTTCTCCGAATCTGTAAACGTCATATTTTTATCAAATAATGCATACATAATGTAAAAAAGATGCTCGTTCAAGTTTTCACAGGAGCTGTAATCGAGAAAATAAAGAAATGGAAATGGTATAATTATTAAGTATAAAGGTAGACAAATGCAGGAGTAGGGGAAGAACAAAGAAGATAAGTTGTACCTTGTAAGATATGACAGTTTATATAGTAGGATGGACATGGTAAAACATATTGCATCAAACCTATTTATGTGGCATTAGGAAAAGAAAAAGTAAATATCATTATTGCTGTATTCATAATTTCTTAATGGAGTGTTCCATAAATAATAATGAAACGAAATCTTTAACCAATAAGTATATATTTAATGTCTTGGATCTCTATCACAGTATTCAGATAGAACCGACATTGGATGCTTCTATTATATGGTGTGTAATTAAGTAATTAAATTTTCTTCTTCAAAAATTAGTATAGTCTTATTTATATGTGTTTTAGTTCATAGTTTTTGTTAGTAAGTAGTAGATATATGTTATGATGGGATTGGTATATTATCCTTAGCGATAAAAGTATCTAAATAAAAGTAGGACTATAAAAAAAAACTTTGAACTACTGAAGGACGATTGAATTGATGACTTGTATAAAAAACGAATCCAATAAAGGTCTGACGTAACAGTAAAAATATTGTCACGTCCATGGATAAAGAAAATGTTGTTATATTTCGCGTAAATAATTTATTTGTACTCACTGAAAAAAAAATTAAAACAATATCACTATACTGATTGAAGACGCTAGTTCTTTTTTATTGATGAAATTATTATTTTTTAATTACCTACCTACAATGTGCAAAGCAGCATTGGAAAAGGACGGAAAAAATGGGACTCACCCTGGGCTGCGCTCCCTGTTGTCTCGCTC
The DNA here is from genome assembly GCA_033032175.1 of Saturnia japonica. Lineage (NCBI taxonomy): Eukaryota > Metazoa > Arthropoda > Insecta > Lepidoptera > Saturniidae > Saturnia > Saturnia japonica. Next base: position 4,380,266 of record CM065330.1, read on the forward strand.
TTCCTCCACTGGTACACAACACCAAGTTCTCTAAACACTTTAAGTAACTAACAATGTATTTTAATTAATAAAAATGAATGGCTTATGTCGGATGTCGGTCGGACGTTCGTTGCCTCGCGCAATGCCCACAACGAAGTGAAGTGTCGTACATACCACAGGGTGGTGGGTGGAGGGGGACGGAGAGTAAGGCAAGAATATTCACGTTCAAGGACAGGATGCCGCTTTGCACAATTCTAGCCTAAACACTGATCTTCCCTATACTGTGGCCCTACTTACAGTATCATGGTGCTCTTGCAGATTTCTTCCCTTTTATCCTTTTTTACTTCCGCTTCGTTTTCCAAAACAGAACTGTCCTGGCATGGAACATGATTCGCTTATACACCAAAATAAATGAAGAGTCGAAATCACTAGAAATGCCCCGAACTTCACACCATTGTTTAGAAGTGAATGTGTTCTATTTATAGACTACTGTTTGTTGGATGACGAAATCGAAGTGGTAACCTTTGAATGTGTGAGTGAACTATAGTGTTTTTTTAGTACCTACGAACAGATACTCTAGTTTCGAGTACATTGTAGACGATTCCAGATATTTCGAGATTAGTGAACTTTTAAATTTTTACTCAGATCTTTATAACTTATATATTGGTTACGTTACGAATTCACACTCTGATTTAATAAGAAGTCTAACGTCAATATTCAATAATCTATCTATCCGTTGTTTCAGTTACTTAAATATAGACAAATATAACCTTTTGTTCTTACTTTTTTTCTAATAACCCATCAACGGATAGTTTTTCGTATCTAAGCAATATATATCCATATCCTAGAGCTTGAATAGATAAGAGGGAAGCCGATATCTGTCTTAAGTCAAGATAGTACTTATTACAAATATGTATTAATGGAGACTGAAAGGAAACTCAGATATTTTATTGAAAACGGCCGTAAATGCTGACGCGTTATGATTTTTCTTTTTACTTATATTAACTGACCCCGATCTGAAGCCTTAGCAAACTACGTCTGTGTAAAACTTTATATAATTAGTTATATATTATATTTATTAAGTTCTCCAACGAACTTACGGAATTACATTGAAAGTTTGAACACAGATAGATATAAGCGATCGTATCTTGTCACAATCAAAATCTATACATAATTAATCCACCATTTTGGATGTAGCGAGCTCTGGCGGTGTTCCAAGGGATTAATTACTAAACTATAACAAATTTAGTTGCAGTTAGTTCTCCCAGTATTATTCAAATTGCTTTCGAATATTCAGATTAGTTGACTGCAAATATAAATTTGTTATTTGGTACCTAACTTGGATTGCTTAGGCCGAGGCAGTTTTAGGAAATTACTATAACAGGGGGATCATGTACAATTTGTTTTGAGTTACGATTTTTTTTTTTATTTTGTTATATTTTTAAAATATATACACTAATTTTACTATTTCATGCATTAATTACTCTTTGCTGAAGTTTTTTGCATATATTCTAGAGCTTACCTATCTGAATAATTAAAATCTTTGAATTGCCACGTTTAGTAAAGAATAAATTGAGAAATGCGCTGGCATTATGTGATCAAATTGCTGTATAATTAAAATTAGCCCTCAATGATAATAATGAGAATGAATTTCACATTAAAATAATGTTTATCTATACTTATATATTAATATAATAAAGTGGAATGGTTTTTTTTTTGTTTAAACAAGCTAATATCTGGAATTATCGATCGGATTTAAAAAAAATGTTTTATTTTATTTTATAGCCTAATTCACGAGGAATAGTATAGGCTATCTAATATTAAGATACGACTATCAGCTAGCCTTAAATATTGATCTTTATTAAGTAACTCGGAGGTGGAAGTGTTCCCGAACTGATTTATCCGCGTGCGCGCCAGTAATTGTTAATAATATTTAAAAACAATGTTATATAAAAATATTGGCCCTTAGTATATCTTAAAAAAAATCCGCGATAGAACATGCCTATCTCTTATACATAAACCATAATAAGGTATTTTATGACAAAAAGTTGTTAAATAATAAAAAAAATTATATGCATTATTTTGAGGCATGGCAAAAGCTACTTCATCATAAAGACAATTTTATGAAGTTATACTTTGCCCTTTAAAGCATGTTATTTGAACACATCGTTTAGGAGATAATAAAGATTAAAATAATAAGTACTTGCGGAAAGTGATGTTCTTTGATTATAATAGGCTATACGGGTGCGTTGGCGATGTTTGTCATAGTAAAATTAACACGGGTGAAACCGTGGGGCACAGCTAGTAAATAATACACCACTAAATAATTGCTATATAATTAAAGTCTGTAAAATGAATTTACATTAATTATCATTGATGGTTAACATCATCATGGTATTGACACAAAATATATTTTTTTGTTTTCGTTTAATTTATTTTACGCCTAAGAAGTATAACTTCTTACATGCATACTTATGTAAAGACAATTTTTATTTTTTTATCTATGGAGTGAGCACTTCATAGTCTCTAATCGGTTATTTCCATATTTTTAGATGCCAGTTACGTACGTAATCATGAAGCCAAATGCGGGCGCAATAAAATTTCACCCAAATGTCATTTTTATTGTGAAGAAGATCTTTCTAGTTTAATGGCGGTCCGTGTTTAAAGTTTACTTTATGGGACGAATAAATTTTTAAATATAGCGCTTTAAATTATTATTTTATGATTGTGATGATTCATCTAATGTGCTTTTTTATTTAGGCACTGGTGCAAAGAAATTAACAAAAGGACGTTACGTTAAAAATTCAGCTTAGTCTGTGATGATAAAACTACAATTATAACTTCTCGTTTTAATATGTTTACTGCTAATTATTACCAAACAAATTTATAGGCTTCTCTCACCGCTGAATAGAATTTTATCACACTACAATGCTTAAAACCTAAGATCTAGACATATCGAAAAATATATTTTTATATTGTTAGCTTAGGTTGTTCCAGTTTTTCTTTTTGATTTTATCATTTCTAATTTTTTTTTGTTATTACTTTTATTGGTCATAGTGTCTAATCATATCGTAAACCTCTATATTAATATTGAATTTGTTTAGAGTCAAATTTGTCTAAAATCTTATAATTGTATAAGTGTAAATATTGTTTATAAATTTTTAAATAAATAAATAAACAAAATCATATATTTATCAGATCTGACAGGGGTCTTAGTCAAGTTGCCTTTCTTTAATCATTAATGGTAATAGAAAACGAAACAATGTATGGATTTGACATATTATGTAATCCTGTGATTCCATTGAGTTTGTTGTATTGTGTTAGCGATAAAGATTGTGGAAAGGCATCTTGGTTAGGGCCTCAGTGATAGATAGGTTTGTACTCTTGAAGACCAAACTGAATAGCTTGAGTATGAGTACGTATTGATTACTGCACTCTTAAGATTGGAAGTACCACCTTCAGCTAACGCTTTCACATTATATATGATATATATTCACATTGTATGGAAATAATTTTTAATGATCAATGATGAGAAATGACACCATTTCCAGTTCGTACAATAGAGGACGCTAAAATGAGAACTCTAATAAAATAAAATTAAGGATTTTGTAAACTACGTTAACAAAGTACATGTTTGTATTTTGTCACAAAAACTCCCTAGAGGGCGCTAAAATAAAAATATGTAAGTTGTAAGTTCCAACACTACAAAAGTAGGTAGGTACGAACATTGAAAAGTACAAATTTTGAGATGTCAAACTCCCTAGATAGTTCTGACAAGAGAGTAAAAATCTTGTCAGAAGATCCCACTTTGTTTAGTTATTAGTTGAGAAAAGGCATCACGACAACCGTGGTGTTTTGTATACGTGTACGTATTATAGGTACGTTTGTACTTTATTCAGATGATATTCCCATGGGATATTTCAAATGTGCAAGGTGATTCCTTAATTGAAAATAATATTGTGAAAACTCGTATGTACATTTTCATAAACTATAAATTAGAGTGTATTTGATCATTTTCTGAATTAAAAAAAAAACATAGATGTGAAGGTTTCACTTCTACCACGTGTGAATTGCACACATGATTTTTTTATAAGTCGAGGTGGTAAACAGTCATACAGCTTGCTTGATGGCAAACGGCTACCGTAACCTATGGACGCCTATAATACCATAGATATCAACTAGCACGCTGCGGACCTTGAACTCCCTACTACCCAAGGAGCTCTGGAACGCTACTCACGGCAGATACACAACGCTAGGTTATTTGGTTGCGATCTTCTGTAGAGTGGAAGTATATCACCAGTCGAACTGCTCTAATTTGAGAGAAATCTGAAAAGAAATTTCTCTGTGCCCTGCCTCTGTTTAAAATTTTTAATCTATACTAATATTATAAAGATGATGGGTTTGTTGATAGATAGCTCATTTATCGAGGAAAGCTATAGGCTATATAACATCACGCTACAACTAATAGTAGTGGGCGTCAATGAAAAATGTTGAAAAAACGGGAAACATTTATTCCCTTTGAGAGCTTCCATTGTGTGACCCAGACGATGATGCGAGAGTCAGCTAGTCTAGCATAAAACTTTTACCAGATATTTTGTTGCTACTACAATGTAGTCAAAAAGAATAAATAAGTAATTTACTTGATGAAATATAATCTCTTACATTGTGTTTAATTTTATAGATATCCTCAAGTAACCTTTCTTTCGGTTTAATTTTAAAGGTATCCTAAAAAAGAAACACAAAGATTTATTTTTTTGTCCGTAAAATAGTAAAATGAACTGAGCTGACGTTGCCTATCTGAAAAAGATTTCTCAGCAAATAATTTCATCAGCTTTGTAAGTAAAATCTCGCCTTATAATTTAGCCCCAGGCAAGAAATGGTGGAATTAATTGGCACGGGGAACTTCGAAACGGAATTTCCGAGTTACCAGATTGCTTTGACGCTTTCAAAGATTAAGTGACCTAAGATTAGAGGAATGAACATTGTTTGATCTGATTCACTAATAAGATTTGATTGTCAGAATTGTTTGAATATTTTAACAGCTTTTTCTTGAAGGTACACATTGCGGGCCATAAACACTCATTTCGTCCATTCTTTGCTTTATTTTGTTTTTTTACTTACGAATGCTGAATAAATATTTTAAAATGATAATTTTAAATATTATGTTATATTTCTTGTTTTATAGACATGAAAAAAATAACTGCATAAAAATAATAATGACGCCACCAGAGGGAAACATGCCCAGAAGGCTAACTCGTAGTATGGCATTGTATGTATTGGTCAGCATTTTGGTAGCGAGATGCATCGACCAATCGCCTCACAAGGTCCATAAAAAGGCTGCGCGCAATCGGACCTCACAGTCCCAGGGCTTCGACACCAAATAGTAAAAATATGTAGCCCCTACCAAGAGCAATACTTGCACTAATTTAGGTCCTCCACTGAGGCAGGGCTGCTGCGCCAGCTCTCAATGGAGTAACTGAAAGATAGGGCAATCCCAAAGAGGACGCAGGTGGAATCCCATACTAAGAGTCGGCCCATCTTCCAGGCAAACAGGCGACAGCTTCAGAATGGTGTTGTCGTTTTCTAATATTCGGAGATGTAAATCAAAACAACTGTTTTCTTACTAGCATCATATCAGCTAATAGTTAGTTTTAATTGTGAGTGTTTTCCGTTTACGGCTAACTTCAGCGAAAACGTAAGACGTATGCATGACAACGAAAAGTAATAATTGTGTCAATTATTAATTATACTAATTAACAATATTACATAGCTGAACTTTTTTTCTTAAGAAGTTATATGACAATATTCTAAATGTTCAAAGAAATTAATTAAAAACAAATTCTGCATAATTTAGTTTGGAAAATGTTAAGCGACGCTTCACTTCTGATGGCTACATAAAATTTATTCTGATCTTTATGGATACATATTTTCATTTCATTCCTTTCCCACTATAAATTAACATTCAAATTATTATCAGTATTAATCAAATAATACTTACATGATTCTTCTATTAGAATTTCTTGTTGACTCTCCACACAATACTGTAGAAGTAAACTAAGCAATACACTCGATATAACATGCGCCCGTGAAAGGAACATTGTCGATAAACACAACACTAACTAGAGAAGTTATATCGATAAGACACTCTCACATGATACCATCACACTTGTCACTATTGGAACACTCTCGTTCACGTCACAGCATTAGTTCCTGAAACAAAAATAGAGGAAGTAAGTTGGCGGTACGAACATAGCATTTATTTCTAAAATCAACCACTGCTCACTCATTATGATAACTTATTCTAATGGCATTACTATCAAATTATTGAGCTATTGCATCTTTAAGGTTACTGCCCAAAATTGAAAACAGATTTAGTTCAAACTAAAATTTAGATTTAGTGTAATTTATATTCAACTTTTCACAAACAAAAATATTTTTTTCTTTTTTAAACTTCACTATTGTCATGCCGTCTTTATGATTATTTTTTTTAACATTGTTTATTTAACTTGACTTCAAATGATTTCATAGATTGCACCGTTGCATATAGAAGGCATCAACACTATTAATAAGGATCGGAAAATCAAGAAATTACTCTATAGAAGACAATTTTTAACCAAAAAGAAAAGCAACTTCGATGATTTTGAAGAGTTCCCTTGTGATCATTGAAGTTCAAAGACCAATGCCATGAAATTAAAAGGTATTCCACTATTGAGGTGTCCCCAATCCAACAAAAATCATCCAAATCAGTTCATACACAAAGAAGTTATGGCTGAAGAAGATCCATAAAAAAATTATATTCATTCCAATTGAGTAACCTTTCGTCTTTTGTTGAAGTCGGTAAAAAGATCACAAAATTCGCAATAGTTTAAGCCGTATTGCCTTAATATTAGATTATGTAAAATAATAATTAAGTATTTAATGTAAACACAAAATTTTTATATGTTTTATAATATGTAATGTAACTAAATAACGGATATATAAACTATCTGCGAGAATCGTCAGCCTCTATAAGCTTAACGAGTTACCATCTTTAGCCATATAGATACTTTTTTATATAATTGCTCGGCACATTGGCAGAACTGCCCTGATGATAGACACAGCACAATCCAAATACAACAGCGACCACTGAAAGATCTAAATCCATCAGCGGTCGCCGCTACATCATACCGGCCTCCATTTATATCTATTTACGTTACGCTTATAATATCCGATGTTGTAAGAAAGAAGGAAAGCATTGGCCGAGAGAAGGCTCCACAGTTTCACGGTGTGACAAAGATAAGTCATAAAGAACTTTTTAGTTGCTGTAAAATTGTAACTTCGAAGCCCAGAGCGTTTGATTCTGTCGACTATAGGAAAGGAGGGAAATAGATTGAACAGCTCTTAATAGCTACTGAGATTGAGGCTAAACGATAAGCCTATGAAGTATAAAAAAATCGAATGGTGTAGCTCAAATAAAACTGCTGGCCAATCCGTTGCCAGATACAGGTTCCTTAACAGTTGTTTTCAATTAAATCTTTATATACACAACTTAGTGAACACAACTTCTCAGATTCTATCATTGATGAATGCAAATTCTGTTTTTCCGTTAATAAATTAAGAGTTATAAAAATATATAATAGTTTTAAGTACTAAGTCCACACTTATCGTTTGTTACAGCATTTTAGTAATTAAGTAATTATACTATATTAAAGCGTTGGAAGCTAACACTGCTTTGCAGCTATGAGGCAGAATTTTGTATGGCAGTAATGATTCAGCAATCCAACACTGCACTGATTCTACTAACGTAATTGATTGTTAAATTTGTATTTGTGCCTTTATAATTGGAAATTAATAAAGATCCAATTACCTTTGCGAGGGAAATTAAAGCGAAGTCATTGATGTTTTAATAAACGGCCGGGATGCAATCGAATTAAGATGTCAATTAGTCGCGTCGACATGATGTTATTACTAAGATGTACATTGGTACAGATTTTAGAAGGACATTTTTATTAATTTAGGATGTAAGTAGATACTAGATTATGTGACATTATATTTTTTACAGATTTAACATCAGCACCTAGAAACAAAGAGGAACTAAAATTACCAGTGCAGAAAACGAAACGTTTCAACGTTAACAACGTGAATAAGAAATTATTAGTACCGAAAACTGATTAAAAACTCTTCTATCAATAAATTCTAGATAGTAGTCGGTTCATTCATTTGTAATGATTTCTGCTACTGCTACTGCTACTGTCAAACTTGAGATAACGTTCACCTCTGTTTAAGACACTGTATTATTTAAGTCATACTTCTTCACTCGATAAAACTAGAGGTCACGCATCATGTGACGTAAGTGCAACATAATGACGCTAGCCATGAACGACAACAAATAATGATGATGATGATGATTGATGTGAATTCAATTTGCTGAATTTTTTTATTGTGTTAAATATATTTAACGGTAGATAAATCAACATTATTTTAATGCAATTATTATAATTGCTGGTCAACTTCATCATGGCATGATGAGGATAGCATCATCTTGGTACGCGGGATAAAATTTTTGGAGTTATTTTTATTTTGTTTCTCCAAAGTAGTTTAACCTCTTACGTAATGTACACAAAGATATTTTAAAAATTTGCTTATACGAAAATTATAATAGTTACACGATCACCAAAAGAATGATACTTTTAACTGGATATACAATCTGTTCAGTAACGACACAAGAAAGTTCATATCAAACGCACAGTCCTTGAATCGAGTACACTATCTGGTGAACATCATCTGTCACTACAGCACAATGAACCTCTGAGAGGAGACCAATCAGTTACGAATTGATCTCGAATAGACCCATTAGTTGACGATTGGCTAATTTTGTCTCACTGTGTCTAAAGCGTTATGTGCATTATAACTACAAGTTTCTGATTTAATTAATAATTAATAAAGTTGGCCTACTTACAAAGAAATTCTAAATGGCATGCTTAAAATAATATATGCAAATAATAATGAAACAAAACAAGATGTATTAATATTTTCAGGTTCAGGACAGAGGTCTTAGGAAATTTCTCTCTTCATGAGGCAGCCCAACTCCTTCACCCTACAAACGATCTGTTATACGGGAGACGAGAATTGTCGTTTTAAAAAAATACAAAGTCTTTATAGACTTCAATATACTTTTAATAAATGTTTTACACTAAGATATAGTAACTACAAATAATAAGATTTTATAATAAAGATATAGTAAAACACAAGTAGCTTGTGCTATGGACGCGGATCGACAGCCAAGTCGCCGACTGCCCGAGAACATTAAGAAGTTAGCTTAGAGTGAGAAATGCTGACAGGACAGAGTCTAGATGATGTAGGCATGACGCCATACATCTTAGGGCTATAACAGATCGCTGCCAAATAACCTTGTGTTGTGTTCATGCGTTAAGCAACGCTTTCAGAGCTCCTTCAGGTAGGGAGTTCAAGGTCGGTAACCCGTTAGTCATAACTCTGGTACTATAAGCGTCCATAGGATATGGTAACCGCGGACCATCAGGTAGACCTTGTTTCCCACAATAGTTGTACGAAAAAATGTATACCATAATCAACTACGTTATTTCACTCTAAAGAGCAGCAGATAAGTTACATTCAAAAACAAGCAGCTCGAGCGATATGAGATATGAAACCTCGCGAATAACAACAACATAAATTTAAAGTAAGCATAGTGCTGACAGTATGCATATTGCAATCCGACAACGTCGGACCACCGTGGTATCTACAATCCACCGGCTGCCATAGCTGTCATCCCGGCCTGCTCAAATGTCTATTTACATTATGGAAGTACTCTAAATCGATTATATGCCAAAAATTTAATAAAACATGCAATAACGACAGATGGTTCAGCATTTTTATCCTGTTACCTAGATATTTTGACAGTTTGTATAAACAAAAATGTACCGTTATTTGATGTGAAAAGAAACAGATCAAATAGTGAACGAAGAATGACATAAAATCCATCACTGTCTAAATTAAAGTCTCCAAGCAAGCCTTTATTACCGACTTATTTTCTCTGACACAAGATCTGTCATTTAACAAAGAGGAGCTCGCCGGACACATTCCAACAATGGACGACCCGATACGATTTTTATGGTGATACTAATACTATATCAAACGGTCACCTACATTCGGCCAGTGAATTATCTCTGTTTTATATTGTTTCCTTACATTTACATTACTGCAAGTAAATAGCGTTGGAATTATTTTTAAGACATATTGAATCTTTTTTACGGTAAACTGACTGACTAACCCACAATCCATCATCGGTCGTCGCTGATATTCTAGCATTTTATGATGCAAATGTTGCATCTGATACAACTGATGCAAGGTGTCAAGCAAGCTCGCTTGATGGTTGGCTGCCATAACCTATAGTCGCTTGTAATACCATAGGTTATCCAACCTCTCCAATCCCTACTCACTGCAGGAATACGACACAAGGAGTTTCTGGCGGGATCTTAAAGTGACATGTTGTGGGTTTCATTTTTAATTCATTTACTTAGGTTTTTGACCCTATACTATGTAATATTGGTGGCGTTTTGAGTGATATAGTTTGGTGTTCGTGCTTAAGTGAAGTGGATTATAAATATAAGCTGAAAGCATTCATTCTGAGATCCCACAAAAACTTCCTAGAAAGTTCTAACAGGGGGAGCCATCATCTTGTTAGGCTACTGAATCAGTTATAAGACAGGACACTTTATTAAATTGATAATGGCAGTAATGGTTTTCATTAAAGAGGACTAGTTGCCAAGTTAGGAAGAAGAAGAACAAGAAGGTTATTTGGCTGTGACCTTCTGTAGGGCGGAGTTGTTCCACCAGCCGGACTGAAACATTCCACCAGATTGAGCCTAAATGTCTCTTCAGGTTAATTTTGAAGGCCTCCATGTTGTAGGAAGGAGGGAGAACATCGGCCAGGAGAAAGTTCAACAGCTTCACAATACGGAAAAGATCAAATAAGATACTATTTAATATATTTCGGAGAATCGTGTTGATGTGATTATGGAATCCGTACTAAACTTAGTATTCATATCTGACCCGCACCAGCATCCTATTGGTTGGACGCGATAGCAAAAGGTGTGCTTTGCAACCGCACGTACTTTATAAGCAGGCAACAACTTGTTTGAATTAACTGTCGCTCGAGCTTTGAGATTGTGAAGACTTCAGTTAATCAGTCGACTACAAACAGTGTATAGTAGCGAATTTCTTTGGTTGTGCCAAGATGATTCATGTAGCTCCGTAGTTGCAGATATTAACTCTCACAAACATACAAACTTTACCTTTTATTATATTAAGTATAAGATCAAACTCTAAGGATAGTTGAGAAACACCGTTGAAATTATATCGTCCTGATATCAAGGTTGAAACTCCCTAATAACTAAATAAGCTGACAAATTAAAATTAGATAATATATGTCAGAACCGCATCAGCAATCTAAAAGAAGATAAAAAAAGGAAGTGTAAATGGGAACATTTGTACAACTTCGTCGGCGTTTCCAATTCACGGTTATCGTGACTTATGGAAGTGTTTGATTTTATTTATGTGGCACTAATGAGCACGGCATTCATGTTAACACGACTGTAATATCACCTGCTTGTCTTAAGTGATACGATTTTTGCGATTGGTAGCTTCTACTTGCTATTTTATTTTATTTCAATATATGTATATTCAGATGAGAAAAAAACAAAAATATACAGATAATAGATTCAAAAATAGTAACAAAAATAATATATATGTACCCTCAGATTTTATGTTCCACAGATTAACAATAAATGAAAAAGGAAACGTGCCAGTACTTAAAAAAAATGGTAAAGAAAAGTACAATAGTTCTGTGAAATCTGTTAGTACTATTACATGTAATTTTTTTTCAAATTGTATAATAAATCCTATACAAAGGAGACTCTGATCACAAACGTACTATAGAAAATGTTTGTCTGTATATGTATGTATCTGTATGTCAAGATTCAACTTGAAAATGGTTCGACCGATTTTTATGCAATTTTTTTCACGAGAAACTTACGCCTTTGGTACATTAATAGGCGAATTGACATAAGAAGGCATTATAGCCGATTCGATTTCCTGTCATCAACAACCTAGTAAAAAACTCGATGAGATTTGTTAATTTATTATTTATTGCATGTTTTTCTGTATATAGGTAATCTTTGTAAATTTAGAATTGTACTATTATTACTTTAGTTATTCTGGCGTTATAGTAAAAAGAAAAAAAAAAAACAGTGTTTTATAAAAATCATTATAATCGCTTCTAACTTGAACCACACAAAAAGTTGGTGATTTGTTAGTATAACATACTCAGATAATATTTGTTTTTCTAATTACAGTAAAACTAAGAATTAATAACATACGCCCACAGTGGTGTTGTTTAAATTTTAATCATTAAATAAAAATAGGGATTTATATTATTTCATATAGGTAAAATAAAATATAATTGTCCCTAATGTAAAAATAGTTATGAGATAATCAAGACTTTATTATATTGTGTACTTCGCTTCGTACTATTACCGCTCCCGGTTATTTTAAAGATGCTTATTGTGGGTGATCCTTAGAAGATAGACATATGCTCTTTCTGATTTTATTGTAGGTCCTTCTAATATCTACAATTATGTTGTACATTAATTTGATATATCTCTTATGGTTTCCTCAGCGTAAGGCATTTAAGCGCCCAAATTGATTCACCATGACCAGTTTTTTTTAAAAATGCGAGGAACCCTAATTCTTTTTCTAAAATTAAAGTAGCCTAAGTTACTCCTTATACAATCAGATATTTGCTAGTGAAAGACCCGTTGTAATCGGTCCAACCGTTTCGGAACTTACCTGGAACAAACGAACAGACTGACAGCCAAAAATTTTTTTTATAGTGTATCGTTTATACTTTAATATGCATTTAGTAAAAATTTGTTGTTTTGACATTAAAATTTTATTCATTAAATATATTGATGTATCGTTATTTCAAACTTTTCAATTAAAACGAATAACGAAAATAGTTATAATCCACTCACTCAATGTACGTTTATTTGCGTACAACCCAAGAACCACTATTCCGATTTACGTGATTCTTGTTTTCCGAAGATAGATTTCGTTTGGTGCGTTTAGTAGTGAATAAAACAATTAAGACCTACTCGCGTATCATGTAACGAAAGTGAAGTTAGCGCCAGCGTTTCGCGCGAGTCGAGATACTAGACTCCTTTATTGCGTCCAGTTCGTGCTCGAACTTCCAGTGAGAACACGTAATTAGAAAATGGAGCTACAAAATTTCGATAGAGAAATGTTTATAGATGAGAAAGATTGACAATAGGGGACATGGACTCTTCTACATACGGGAATAGAATTTTAGAATGAAGAGCTTGGGCAGAACTTGTTTTGATATTTTTAGATAAAAATAACTGAAAATTATTTTTTGTTGATTAGCTTTACTAAGTTACAAATATAGACGCTATTTGTCATCCTATGGTAAAGAAATGAATGTAAGAATTTTATACTCTCCCTTCGTTTTTGCCTTTTCCAGAGACAATAAGCTAGCCACAATTCGACCGATTCGTCCAACTCCTTTTAAATACTACCTAAATCTATCCTCAAATGTTCACGCGTTAAACGTAAGTCCTTGCTCCTAAATCGCTTCTTCTGGACAGGGTCTAAGCTCTTGTCGCGCGTCGAAGATATCATGCACCTTAATTTTAACTTTGTTCCTGGTTTTGTTAAGCATTTAATCATAACGCGTTGTTCGATTTTCTTCATCATTGTCACATACTCATTACGATTGTCTTTCACCGCGGATTACTAGACCACTAATGATTATAATAATGGGAAATTTAATAATTATAACTCCAGGTAGTTTATCTTTAATGATGTTATTAAATTAACAACTTCATTACATAGTAACCCTGATACCGAGAATACATCGAACGTTCATGTAAAAATTATATTAATCTAAGTTCCGGCTTTCAGCTCTTTGACTTTTTAGTGTTCCGAAGTCAGCAAGGAACAAGTTTCGCTATATCCGTTTGTCTGTCCCCCTGGTTTAGCTTAGAGATTCTTTGTATTAAAAAGCTGTAATTTATGTATGGATGTATATATTAATCACGCCGAGAAAGTGGTAAAAAAATCTGAAAAAGAAAACTTACTTTAGGATACCTCCGCTACGCGTGAAGTAGAAATAATTTTTTTCTCGTCTATTCCATAGCATGGGATGTCGTTGGATAGATCGTTTAAAAATATTACGGGTGTGTGAAAACCATTTTTCGGTTCAGAGATCCGTTTACGAAATTTTAAACTTTAAAATGCTAATTTTTGTTAGAGTCAAGTGTCCCCATGGTAGCTAAATGGTTGTTTTTGAATATGTGTAAAAATCATGGTAGTTAGTATATATAAAGTAAATATAAAGTTAAAAGGAAAACATTCACAGGTAAGAAGATTTTACAAGATAACGAGTAATAGTTAATCAACTTATATGTACTTGGAGACGTAATTTCGTACAAATTCCATTGAAAATTACATAAAGTCTCCTCCCTAATTTTGCATATCGTGATGAGCAACTACAGAACCCTACACTACGCGTGGCCTGACAGCACTTGGCAAATTTTTTAACCGACAAAAAAAAGAAAAGTTTTTTAAGATAACTTCTTTATTTATGAACCGATTTAGATGGTGGTTATTCTTTTTTGTTAAGAATTGTCTTGTTATATTAATATATTATTATTATTATTAAATATACTTTATACGTTATATTATTATTTAATATACTTTGGTTTTGAAGATAAACAAGGGAACATCTCACAATCATTGATGGTGGTTTTCTTTTTTGTTAAGAATTGTCTTGTTATAGCAGCACAGCCTATATGGTTAAGAGTATACAATAATGACGACAATCAAGAGTTCAGTTACCCATCAAGGGTATTCACCGTTATGTCGGCCTGCAAGCACCACGTCACCTGAATATACAGTGGCTGATACACATACACATACAGATAATTTTTTTTGAAGATTTCTCTCTTCTTGGCGCAATCCAACTGGTGGAATACATTTACCTTACAGAAGACCACAGCCAAATAGCCTTGTGTTGGGTTCCGGTGATGGGAAGGTTTTTCATAGTTCCTTAAGACACGGGCTCCAGTTCGGTACCGCGGTAGTGATACCTATGGAATTACTAGCGTCCATAGGCTACGGTAGCCAGTTATGATAAAGCGAGCCGTATGCCTGTTTGTCACCTTAGTTTACTGTAGATACTTTCTATCAGTCACTGTGTAGTTATTTTGTCAAGTTACTACACAAAAGTCTATATTTTAGGTAATACTTCAACAAATTCTACCTACCTACTACCTCATCTACATAAAACTCGCGTGAAGATAAAACAATTTAACACAAAACACAATCCAACGCCACACAGTAAAGCGCTAACATCAAAAAGCCTCATGAATTCTCAACGGGCACCGGGCGGCGAAAGAATATATTTTGTACGGGAATTAACGAAATTCCGGGCGTATTGCCTGGTGACGGGCCATTCGGGCGTATAGGCGTGGATTACGCCATCTGCCATTTTTAATAAGACCTCTGTGTAGGTAATCAGGTTCTTTGAGTTGTGAGTTACGATCGAAGTAACCTGTTTATAGATTAATTGTTGAAAAACGACTGAGAGAAATGGGGAAAAGGAAAATGTTATATAAAAATATTTTCAAATAATAGGAAAAAGTGGGTATGTATACTTATGTACGCGAGTTAGAAGTTATGCCTCTCTGACGTGATCAAAATGATTTTTTATTTGAATTGTTTTTGATTTAAATTGTCCAAAAATCGCCTCACATGGCATTTGGCCTGTACAAAGATGTAAAGAAGATTATGTGGTCAAAGTTGCTTTGAACCTATCTGAACAAATGAGAGATAGACGCCGCCTGCTTTTGACGTGGTTGTCTAAAGAAAGACCTCACGAAAGCCCAATTGCCAGAATCGATAAGACAAGATAAATTGGCTTGGCGCAAATATGTGAGAATCCGACCCCAAATAATAAATAAGGAACGGACAAAGATAAAGAAGATTGTCAATTCTTATAGCCTATTATATCAATTGAGCAATGACTTAAACTTATATATATTACTAAGGCTTTCTGTAAAATAACGGACATACCGAGGGCAAGACTAAAGTCGACAGAAATAAAAAATAAAGTGAACGTTCAACATGACGTCTACCGGAATTCCGTTTCTAGCATATTTTTGAAACAATAATTTAATAGCATTTTAAGCTATTTTAGCATCAATTTCGACAATGTAGAGCTCTAACTTGTATTAATAAGTTTACCGTACGTCTACAGAGTATAAAACATTGATGGAATTTAATTTATCTAGCCTTACCCGAGACTTGATACACGTGGGATATGAAGATTTTGCACTTTGTCATCGTTTGTTTTCAATATATTTTAAGACCAATGATAACTTGGTGGCACTTAGAAAAATTTTGTAACAAAAACCATCCAACTATTTTCAGTACAAATAAAAATTTACATCTTCTTTTACAAATGTACATCTTCTTTTAAAAAAGGTCCATATAAACTACACGTATACAAAATTAAAAAAAAGCAATAGAGAAGACTAAGCAAAGTGGATGAAAGACTGAATATGCATGATTTAACCTATGACGTTTAAACATTTGAAAGCGTTTGACGTTTATACTTAGCTTTACACATTTAACTCGAAAATGAACACAAAGCGATAGTGAGCGGACACGTTCCGTGTGTGCTCAACACGCTGTTATGAACATAAAGTGCTTTTAGCTCTCGCCGACAGAGCGGTACGCGAAATGCGAGTTGCACACATTTATGTAATCTAACTTCGGCTTTATGGAATGGGAAGCGAAATATCCTGTACATTCAATGTATGCAAATATTATACCTTTCACCACATCAACATCGTTGTTTTTAGATCTCGTACTTGCCTAGAGATTAACAGATTGCTTGATGTTGATGGTTACTCTTTAGGTCCTTAGGGTCGTAGCTTTAAGTTATTTAACCTTCTTCAATAAATCGAAATCTATACATTAATACGTGAAGCATCGGTAGGTACCTTTTTAAGCGTATTGCGTCCACGGAAGACTGTGTGATTTGGCATGGTTAAAGTTTATATAAAGAAGGAGTGCAGAAAGTTAAAATTTATCTATAATATCCGTTACTAATATATTAAATTAAATAAATTAATATTGCAAATCCTAAACCGACCAATGCCATTGAACTTAGATCTCTCAAAATATTGACATTGTCACTCAACGAAATGTGACAGCAAGTCATGTAGATAATACTCATTGTTTAGGTTCATACTGCAAATGTCAAACAGAAAATAGTCTATGATCAAAAAGTCGCTGGTCGAATTTCGATCATTGGGCGATCGCTAGTATTTTATTTAATCCCCTATGTTAAATGAAATTATTTGCTAAGAAAACATTTAGATTTCCAAGGCAGCATACCGACGCTACGATTAACGTCAATTAAGTTTAAACAATTACAAAATTTACTATGAATTCTAAATTTTAGTGCTCCTTACCTCACAATTTATTTTTATTTATTAATATTTTTTTACAAAAAAGAGCTTTATTTTTTTTTCAATCCATGTCATACAACTTTCTTTGCTTCTGTTACTGTCTTTCTAATCGTACCTTTTTTACTGAAGCTGTATGCGAAATGTGATATAGGGCGGTTTGATAATTATCTTTGTATTTAAAATGCATAGTACAAGTTAAGATTGAAGAGCTGTGTCTACATATTATTTCTTCGAACTGACTACACTGTTTCCTATGGTCCCTGAAGCTTTAGAATTCTTTCATAGTTTCACTGGGATAGTCGCACAATTAGTCAGGGTTGTTAAAGATTTACTTTTACTATACTTAGAACTAGTATTGGGTGTACGTAACATAACATACCAATACACTTGTATCCTCGAAGGGTTAGGCAGAGGTGTATGTACTAAAGTACACCCAAAGTTCGCCGGGTATGTTTTTAGGTCCAATGTTAAAGGAGGCGAATATATAAACATTAATCGGGCACAGAGCCAAACTCTGAGCTGCTACTGAGATTTTAATAGAAAAACCTAATAACGCTTTGCCCGACCTGGGAATCGATACCCAGGACCTCGATCGAGCATAGAAGTCGCGCTCACGCCCACTAGGCTAACGACTTAAACAAAACAAACTTATCTGATATAAACGTTACTTAGAATCTTGAAAAAAATGTACAAGATGTCTGATTAGAGCGAGAGGTTTCCTCTCATCTGTTCTCAAGACTGAAATTTGCATTTTGAGATCATACTTGAATATACACATTCTATGTAAATACGTAGATTTTTCAAAATATTTACAAAAAATGCGGAAATAGTTTAATAAGAGCATAATTGTCTTTTTAATATTGGTTAAACACTGCATTGACCACATAGCATCAGAAGGACAACATGCCAGTTCACTGCTATCTAAAAATAACGTGATGCTATTTTGTTGAATTTTGGCCAATAGATAAAACGGCAAAAGTTTTGCGTAATGAGGCTCCATGTATGATATGTTTTTACGTCAAGGTTGCAAAGATTTTGGCTGGTTTTCAATGTTGGCATAAATAAACTGTTGGCATAAGATGAAGGTGGGTGGTGCTTATAACGTACTGTTATAGCATATATTCTCTGTATATGAACCCTTTAATGAAAGTATTTCTTATAACTCGCACTGCTTGCTGTGCCAAAAAATAATTTAATGGATTTTCATAACAATGAAATCGTTATCGAACATGCAGTTTATTTGTTGATAAATGGAAGAAGAACAGTGTTGCTAGGTTTTTAACTGAAAATGTAAAGTGTTTTGAAAATAACAATACATTAGTTAGATATTTAATTACGGTAAATTATGAAGTGAGATATAGAATAATATTAGATATAAGTTATCGTCTGTATCATGGAGATTGTTCTGATGAGCTGTTCAATCTAATTTCCTCCTCTATTTGCCACAACAGAACCACACGGTTTCGGAGTTACGGTAACCTCCATCTCGGCAGAAACTTAAAAGTTCTCAATGACGTATCTTTGTTTGTACCGTGATACTGTGAAGCCTTCTCCCAGCTAGTGTGTTGTTACCTTCTTATAACGTGAAGAGATATTTATGCAGGCCAGGATGACAGTGGTGACCGCCAATGGTTTTAGATCTCTCGGTAGTCGTTGTTATGTTTGCATTGTACTTTGCTTACCATCATGGCAGGGACAGTACCATGCAACAAGCCGAGCTATTATATAAAATATGTAATTTTATTTATATTGTAAGCCATACTCCACTGCATTATATTGATTATTAATATTCAATGACCCAAGTAAAGTATAGTAAAACGTACTAGTAGCCATTTTTTGTCATTTTAATTTACTAATATTGTTAGAATTTGAACTTTTATTTACTTTTGTCCACCATTTTAAATCTTCTCCCTTTTATACATTTTTTATATTTTACAAGCTTCACAATCAACATTATAAACAGAGAGAAAGGGATGCCAGCCATACAAATAAAACGATTACACAATTACTTACTTAAATCGGTGTTACAAGTAAAAATAATATTATGTGTTTCAACAGATATAACCATAACATTTTCTATACATTGCATAATGCAAACGAAATATATAATACAACCTGGCCAGAGTATACATGATGTAAAAGACAATCATGTGAATTGTTTCACTGGATCTCGAGTTATAACTATTGTATTTTATAATGTGTAAAGAAAAGGAAATAAGAATAAGATAAAGGATTAATCGTATTTGTATACGGTCAAAACTCACACTCAGTAATACGCAAGTAACTTCGACAAAAAAGCTAGTTCACAAAAAACCTACATAGTGTAAAGACATTATAAGAAAGGTTAGCAGTTTACCACCTTAAAGGTATTAACTTAATTTGTTCGTGACCGCGCGAATTCTTTCTGGCTTAAGGTGCTGGTTATTGGGAGTTAATAAAAACCTTAGCAAAGCTCACTGAAAAGAATTTTAGCACGTTTAATATTTCATATACCGTTTAAGTAAAAAAGAAATTGCAACAATTTTATCAGGTAAACATTAAAATTTTTAAAACTGATTTTGTTATATGGACGATTTGCCATGATTAAAAGGAAACGTAAACGGCGAGACATTTGAAGAATACGTTCCAACAGAAATCTAATATTATTGCACCATACGAGCAAGCGAATAAAGCGCAAAGAGACAACAGGTAACTGTAGCTAACTATGTAAAATAGATGAATTCATAGTTTCGTATTCCTCTAAAACTGGACCAATTATTTTGAGGCCATTATAAGCAGGCCTTTGACTTTGCCTGTATGTCGTTCTTTTATGTTCTTCTAGAAAACCCGGCCACGCGTTTTTGTGTCATTTTGGAATCCATAAGGGAACATTGAGCGGATCGCTACCAAACTTTATGAGCTAATATGAAGATTGTCTGAAAATTTCAATAAAATCGCTCCAGTCGCTTTGAAGCCCATAGAAAACATACATACAAACTTCGATTTTATACAGGTATAAGAATATATTTGAGAGCAGCGATATAACTGTATAATCATAGTAATTTTTAGAAAGCTCCTAGTTTTTATAACTATTATTTTATGGAAAAAATCACACACAGGAGCCTGACAGTCGTAGATACAGATTGTATGTTCTAGAGATATATTAGCGCTAGATAAAACAGAGCAATAAACGATTACTTTCAGATTTATCTCAACAATTAGTAACAAACGTTTTTTTGTTGCAGAAAGATGAAACAGCTGTTAATCTGTTTTAGGCGGAAGTTATTTTTTTATTTGGTACATATTGCTTCACAGCACATTTAACACAAAATATACATTTGTTATGTTTCGTAATCATGTGGTGCCAATTACGAAACAATTATTATTAAATTTTGTTTGTTATGCTGCGGTTAAATATTTATATACATAAAAAATATCATTATGAGGTATTATGTGTTTCTATATCTCAATGTGAGTGGAAGTGTGAGTCTGCGTGTAGTGTGCGTGTGCGTGAGAGTGAATAGGTGTGGTGGGATCATATGCTCCTGAGTGAAATAATTGCTCTTAATATAGTATACAGTTCGAACAAAGTTGCGGAGTGTTGGGTTAGCGAGAGTTGATTGACGTAGTCTAGATGTCGATAACAAATACCACTGCGAAAACTATCGACGGTTGATTACGAGACGATAAAAAAATCGAAAGAACCATAGTTTCCTTGTACCTACGTCCTACCTAAGTAAGGTGGTAACAACGTGTTTTCTTCTTAGACTCTCCTTTATCAGCTTTTTCTCACTAATTCTCATTTTTTTATACATATTATGCCTTACCGCATCCATCCATACCTTTCTTCAGTCTTCCAATACTTCTATGTCCGTTCACTTTCATACGCAACGTTGTTCTAGTTATATGACTTTTATCTCACCTCAGACCAAACCACGTTCACCTATTAAGTCCACAATTTAATTATCTGTTAATGATAAAGCAATCGAGAGATATTACGATTTATTCGAGAGATTTCGCGATGATGTTTTGTATGTGACGCTACGTCTCAAGGGCTCGCGGCGAGGATAACAATCGAAGCACTTAATTGCTAAATAAGTCCACTTAAGTTAAATCGCTTAAATATTAATTTCGTGAACAATACATTATATTTTATTTTATTTATATTTCTTACATAATATTCTATGTTATGTTATGTTTATCCATTCTAAAAAAGTGTTTTTATAATTACCTTTTTTGTGTAATTGATATACACAGTCTCGTAACGAAAACCGAAGAACCAAAGTCGCTTTTTTACAATGTAAAGTTAAAGCTTAATCAAACACAATAATTACGACTTGTTGTACACATTTATTTAAATAACGGAACTATGTAACTGTAAATATATTCATTCGTTCATTAATAGCATCGTCCATTTTCGTAATTGTCGCGTCGACATGAAAGAACGAATTCCCTTGGAAATTATACAAAGCAAATATGTAAATTAAAAGTCAATATTAAATTTTTTTTTTTTTTTTTGTAATAAAACAGTATTCATGCTGCTGACAAAGAGTATAGAGATCAGAGTGTTCATTACACAAAACCAGTTTTGAAAATTGAAGACTAGAGTGGTAGCGGTAAAATTGAAACTAGTATATTTGTATGGCTATGGAAAGAACTGCTTTTGCCTGCAATAGTACCTGATGTTTTTTTTTTAATACTAGGTCGGTAAATTGACTGTACAGCACCGGATGGTAAGTATCATACAGTGCGCAAACAACGGCGACCGTCCGTTACATAAATTCCATCGGTAGTTGCCTGCTGAAATGCCTGTTCATGGTTCGTCAATGACCCAATGTCATAGGAAGAAGGGAACATGTTAGCTGGAAGACTATTTCACATCTGAATGGAACGGCCAAGGTAATAATTTGCGTACTTTTTTTTTTTGTTCGTGCCGTGAATGTGCTGCCTTGCTTAAAACTGTCGCATAGTTTTGTTGTAGCTTAAAACGAATCTTCCTAGTTATTATTTATAATCCATTTCACTTGTGTAGAATACCCAAACTACATCACGAAAATGTCGCCAAAATTACATAAGGTTATGAAAAAACTCCACATGATAGACCAAAATCCCGTCAAAAAATCCCAATACACACAAATTAATCCTAAAGATGGCAAGCCTAAACCAGATCTATCGCTTCAATATTTATAAATTGAATTATCTGGTGATATTTGACTGTGGCTTAGAAATCAACAATTGTATGGTTTAAAATTGGTACGAGAGCAAGCGTTACTTTCTCTGTATAATTTTAATTGCTTTTTCACGGGACATGAGCTCGCCGTGGAACCATTTTGATTTGGACGTACTATAAAATATGATTATAATATTGAAGTGAGATTGTTCTGGGGTATTTATGTCGATATTTTCTGGGTCGATATTTTTATGATAATTTCGATGGTCGATAATTTTGTTATGATCTGAGCAAAAATTCACAATTTCTCGAAATATCTGGAAACGTCTAGAATGTACTCGAAATATCGAGAAGACATTGCTTTTACTTACAAATACAAAACTTATTGGTCCGTTTGCGTAATCGAGCAAAAGGTATAAAAATAGAACACTTTTCCCTTATAGACGATGTCTTTCAACTTTAGTTCAAGGCCTTTTTAGTGATTTCGAACCAGGACAGTTCTGTATTGGTCAACAAATTGGAAACAACATGCGATAAGAGGCAAAAAATCTACAAGAGGACCATAGATCGAGAGCGAGGTATTTTTTGTACGTATGGCAGTATAATGAGTTTGTTTGAATTTTGTTTCATTAAATACGAATATTTTCGCAAAATTTACTACCCATGGATATAACAATATGGCGTCTTCGGTTACTCTATATCAGTCATGCATTCATTTACCCTTTGGTTTTGACATCGATTCCTTAAAAGAACTGTAAGACAGAAACTTGACACTACATATATTTTATTTAAACTGTACCGGCCACCGGCTAAACCTACCGATGTCCGAATGGGTAAAATATTCCCAGATCAGACGCCTGGGGTTTTGAGTGCACTGTTTATGCGTGGTTGCGGATTCACCTACCCCAGCAAAAATGTAGCAGTAAAGCCCACTCACTTGGAGGTTTTCAGCGCTGCACCGAATAGGTAGTCACGCAGCCGGCCGGCGAATCCCTTTCACTCACAACTCACACCCGAAAACGTTTCCCGACGCTTCTCTAGTATATAATTTTTTACACCTTGGTTTATCACGCAATTAACCTTAATAATAATTAAAGGCAGTTTCTTCTTATAACACCACGAACCAAGATGGCGGCAGCGGTAACTCGACTACACGACGACTCGTAGTGTTTTTAAACCGCGGTGCGCGTCGCCGGGGTTCTCACGCGCACGCATACCGACGACTGGATGCGAGTCATTTGAGCGAGCTCATAGCCAACCCTTACCAGGATAGGAAACCCTGACACCCACGCACTATTTGGCCCAAACAAAACAATAAACTTTGTATAAAATTTTATTGTATTTGCTTTATCGATAATTCTATCTTGTCGCCCTATAATAAAATTTCTAAATCCTTTCACCCAAAATTTGTTAATTAATACGAACACTGATCTATACAATTCACCTCAATTGATGTTACCTATAAAATTATTCCTTATAATTATATCGAGGAATCTTTCCTCATGAATTTTAATATTATAACCCGATTTCATTTTACAGGGCAGATTTATTTAAATAACCTGTTGGTATTTAACAAATATAGCTTTGTATTATTATGTTCTTTGTTATTTATTGTGTCCAAGAAAAGAATAAGTTATTTACTTCCATAATTATCTACAAGTTTACAAAGATTGAGTTTACCTTTATAACTTTTTCGAATCGTCTTTGTGCCGCAAAAATCACTCGCCAGTGTCAATGTTTTTACGTTTTCGAGATATTTTCTAATATTCAAATTAGAATTGGACATTTTTATGACATCTCAAACTGCATGATTCCACTTTTTATTTATAATCCATTTAACATATGCACAATAACCAAACAATATCACGCAAAATGCCAATAATATTACGTAATATAAGGCTAAAGAACCTAACTTAATGAATTAAAATATATACCACATGACTGCTTATGACGCCGCCAAAAACTCCTAGATTCAATTCTGGGTAATATTTTTTTTCTTAGCAGATGTACGTCACTAACTACGTCATATTTAAACGGAACCAATACATATGGATTAACAATTCATTGTATAAATTATGTAGGTAATTTATACGGTATAATTACAAAATCAAATTTTTTTTTTGTTACATAGCTATTTATTGGTTGTAACTCTCGAGTCTAGCTTCCACAAATAGAGAAATACAAAACAAAGGAAATAAAACAAATATACACTCAATTGAGAAAATATTTGGAGCGCTATGTGCAGTAGAGAAAGATGTGTTAATTAATAAAAGTGTGTGTTTAATTGAAAGAGAAAAATAAAAGCATTTATATTTTCTATCAAAGAATCTATATTTTTTGAGAGAGATAATATAATGTGTAGGGTTTAATCTGACTCTGAGAGGGAGGTCATTATCAGGTATAAACGAGTTAAAATTCTAGCTCCTAAATCTATAAATATACTAGCGATCGCCCTAAGGTCGGAATTCGACCAGCGACTTTTTGATCACAGACTATTTTCTGTTTGACATTTGTAGTATTCATAAACCTAAATAATGAGTATTATCTACATCACTTGCTGTCACTTTTCGTTGACTGACAATGTCAATATTTTGGGGGGTCTAAGTTCAATAACATTGGTCGGGTTAGGATACGCAGTATTAATTTATTTTATTTAATATATTTGTAACAGATATTATATATAAATTTTAGCTTTCTGCACTCCTTCTCCATATAATCTTTAACCATGCCAAATCTCAAGAGAGTTATATTTTGATTACTTGTTTGAAAACGATAATGTCTAAACCTACACCAGTCAGATATGAAAAAATCTTTTTGCATTTTATAGTCTACTAGCAAACCCGGCCACGCAATTTTTTTTTTTGGATCCGGTCGCTACCAAACTTATCAGGATCACCCGCCGGGCTAAATATAAAGATAGTCTGACAATACCGCTTCAGCCGTTAATATGGAAGATACAAACATCCTTTTTTAGATCCATATAAAGATTTATTGACGAAGGTATGCTAAATCCACCGCCGCGACCTCCCACTCTTGCGACAACTCAAGCCTACGCCCGTTCCTCGGTGTGAAACCCTTGACTCTGGCAACCGTCCGCGCGATACAGGTGACACTGCACTTGCAATCACTTAGCTACCCACATAAATCATTACATACAATATGTACACACATACGTGCACACCACATAGGTACACAAGTTCTGTAAGGAACAATTTTTTACGCTAATTAGTATAGATTATACTTTCAGATCACAAAACACATATATACATGTTCCATCATTCCTCCCATGTATATGTTAGTTTAGATCGAGTTTTACTGATAGGCAATTAGTCAGATCGCAACTTAATTGCAATCGCGCTTGTTGCCTACGCTTTCGCGGCTGAGTACCTTCAGCGCGCGCCCCCAAGCCCGGTAAAGCTGTAAAAGCCATCAGCGGCTCCGTTTTTGGATAAAACCCCACAGGATAATAGTGTAGTCAGTTCTAAAAAAAGGTACGCTAACCTTCACGCTAAGTCGGTAATGAGTAGCGCAGTAATCATAAAAGTCAAACAATTGGGCAAGCTGTAGACATGACGTGAAAACAGCGATAGACTACACATAGCGTTGGAGCGCGCGGCGCGGTGAAGAGTTGATCCAGTAAATTGAACACGGGTGAATCCGTGGAACAAAACCAGTCAGGTAGAATCAAAGTCTAATTCTACTCCCTAAATAATATAATAATTTTAAATAAAAGCAACAACAAAACATATATATAAAGATAAACATACCATCACGCCTGTAGGCATAGGTCTGTACTAATAATGTACACCCACAGTTCGCCGAGTATGTTTTTAGGTCCCATGTAAAATAGGGGGTGAGCTATTGCCATTAATCAGGCACGAAGCCAAACTCCGAGCTGCTACAGAGAATTTCATAGGAAATGCCCAGTAACACTTTGCTCGACCTGGGAATCGAACCCAGGACCTCGATCATAGCAGTCGCGCTTACGACCACTAGGCTAACGAGGCAGTTATATATATAAAGTATATCAAACAAATAAACCACCCAAGTAAAAATAAAATATATCCATAATTTATTGTTTCATTACGTACAATAAAAGAACTATTAATCTTATTAAATTTACTATCAGGTCAGTTGTATATAAATACAATACTGAACCTTGTGTACACTTTATTTTGCCGTCGGAGTTCTGTAGAATTTTTCTTTGTTTTAATATGTTGGCGGGATGGTTTAAGCAAATAAAGACAATGTAAAAAATAGATTTATCGTATTCTTTCATGAAAAAACAAATGATTAATTTATTTAGTATATTCAATTTCGAAAATAATTAAATATTTATTTTCGTAACTTTGTAAAAATACGCTTAAAAAATCGCAAAACAGTGATACTCGAGCTATCGACTACTCGTACTTTACATACAACAGTGCGTACACGTCTGGTCATAACTCAACTAGGCCACGACGATCCAAGTCTTGAAAATCCAACATATGTATAATATGTTTGTATCTTTTTAATATCGGTCGGGTCTGAAACTTTTTCAGTTTTGCCTCCATCCTGCGATAAGAAACTTCGTTCCAATATTAATTTAATCAAATTAAATAGGATACAGGATTGTACAAGGTGTCCAGAAAGGGTATCGGGTATTTGTCAGTTCAATGAAACAAAAATTATTTGTTGCATACAAAAAAGTTTATTGTTTATTATTAGCATATGAATTGGAGAATTATTTGGAAAAGATGATGTTATCCAAATGATGACCGTTACGTTGCTGGCACTCTTCTAAACGGAAACGAAGATTGGCGATAACACGTTGACACATAGCTATCGGATATTGCTGCCATTTCTGACCTGATGTTTTGCTTTAACTGGGTTAGATTCGTCGGATTGTTTTGATAAACCTTACTTTTAAGATATCCCCATGCAAAATAGTCAAGCGGGCTAAGGTCGGGGCTTCTGGGAGGCCAGTTGATGTTACCCCTTCGCGAAATGACTTTATTAGGGAATAATTCGTTAACAACTTCCATTGAGTCATTTGTGGTAAGGCAAGTGGCCCCCATCTTGCTGGAACCACGTTCTTGAGTTGAAACCTGCAAACTCCTGCAACTCTGGGACTAAAAAATTTCGCAACATATCGCAATAACGGTCACTATTAACATTAATTGCTCGGCCTCGTTGATCTTCATGAAAATAAGGACCAATTATGCCTTTAGCAGACATAGCGGCCCAAACAACGACCTTTGGGCTATGCAGGGGTCGTTCATGCTTTCGTCTCGGATTCTCCACTGCCCAGTACCGACAATTCTGCTTATTAACATGACCATTCAGGTGAAAATTTGCTTCGTCACTGAACAGTATGTTGTTAAAGTTGTTAAATCGCTGCAGCATTTCGTTCGCAAAATTCAGTCGATTAGCATAGTCCGTATCCTTCAATTCTTGAACCAATTGAATTTTATAGGCTTTTAGATGTAAGTCTTTCTTTAAAATCGAATGTAAAGACGATTTTTTGATGTTCAACGCTTGGCTTCGCTTTGGGATGGATAAAGACGGATTTTGACGAACCGACGCCTCAACTTCTTCAATTGTTTCTTCATCGCGAACTGAACGAGGACGACCAGAAATTTGAATTTTAACTGTCGCACCTGTATTCTCGAACATCCTGATCCATTTCCTAATGCTATCGTCACTTGGCGCGTGGCGTGTACGATATTCCGCACGATAAAGACGTTGAGCAGTCACTATTGAATCACCATTACGATAATACGCTCGTACGCAAAATGCGCGATGCGTCCCCGAGTACTGTTCCATCGTGACTAAAACTCCACAAAATGGCGGACGCCACGGACCCCTCCCCGCACCCTTTAGACGCCCCGTTTCGAATATGGCGCGAAAACAAATACCCGATACCCTTTCTGGACACCTTGTATATATAGCGCAACCAAACACAGAGCATAAGCCCGCTGTGATGACCAGATGACCAAAGATAGTTTTTGGTGTGGTGATCTCAAACTGTCATGTAGTGGTTTATGTTCTTAATTCATAAATTTGTGTTATTTGACCCTATTGTGCAATACAGGTGGCATTTTGCATAATAGAGCTTGGTTATTGTGAAGAAGTGAAGTGGATTGAAAATAATAACATGGACCATGAATTCTGGGATGCCACAAAAACTCCTTAGAATATCCTAACAAGAGAATCACAATTTTGTTAGAATACTAAATTCATCATAGAACAGGATACTAAATTCACTCGATAATGGCAGTAATGATCTTATGTAAAGAGGACTAGTTGCCAAGTTAGAAGAAGAAGACAGCAATATTCTCACGATGGCATTGAATGTTCAAGGAAATATATTATTCAATAAATATTAAAGATATCCTTTCTTTTAATAAAATCATCCAAAACTATGCTGCAGCATTTAATATAAATACGTATATAATAAATACGTAATTACGCGTATAATAAATAAGATACGTTTATTGTATAATACCTACTAGGTGATATACATATATACTATGTTTTTGAAATGAAAAGTTCTTTAACATTGTTGTGATTTGAAAGTCGATGAAATGAAAAAGCGAAAGCGACAGTAAAAAGAGATAGACACATGAATTCATAAGATTTAACTTGGGCGAAAATGAGATAGGAAAGTTTTAGGCAATGGTAAAATGCTACAAAAGAGGTTTGTTGCCACGAAATAATGAATTTTATCACCTCACAAAAATGCACGAAACAAAAACTTTTTAGACAACACTTATGACATTCTGTTACTGATTAATATTGTGTTAGGTTACCATGGATATTTCAAATGTGCATTAATTGAAAATGATATTGTCAATTATGATTTGAGTACTTGTATGTACATAAACTTTAAATTAGTGTGTATTTGATCATTTTCTGAATTAAAAAAAAACATAGATGTGATGGTTTTACTTCTACCACTTGTGAAATGCACACATAATTTTTTTTAGTATTGTTTTTGCAGAAAACGTTTTCCTTTCTTTCTATTAAAAAGATACGTGATCTAACAAATCTTGTGGAATACAAAATGGATTTAAAAACAAATACGGATAGTGACCATACATGTGGATGACCTTTTAATTGATGGATTATCAAACGAAACGCCTGAACAAGAATTTAAGACAACTGCGTATTACAAAAACGTAAACCTTATGAGATTAGTGAAACTAGAATGCGCTTAAACTAATATTATTGGATTAACTTGTCTTATTACTCCGTGTATAGCGCTAAGACTGAAACGGAAATTTTAATTAAATTGCAGCGAGTATACAGCAAATAGTGGGTCTGATGGTTGCTGTGATCTGTCTGTATACTTGGCAAACGTTTTTAGTAATTGGATTGAGTTTATTTAGATACTAGCAGTGCCCCGCGGTTTCACCGCATGTAATTTAGAAGAAATCACGGATTGATAATTTAATATCAGTATAGACAATATTTTTATCGGGCGGCCAGATGGTACCATCACGGCATCGTACCACTACTAACTACTATAGACATAGATCCGAGCTGACTGTTGAATTATTTAATTTTGCATTATCTCTCAAACTATGGGTCCAAATAACATACTGTAAAAGACAAAGTTTCTCTTCATTAAATTGTCTTTATAATGCAGTAACTTTTGTTCGTTGACAGCGACAACCATCAATAGATTACAGATTTCTCAGTGGTCGTCGTTGATGTTGGTTTGTACTACGCTTACAATCAGGTACAGTGACGTGAAACGATACAAAAAAAATTAAGGAGATGATGGAGGTCGAATAATTTATGGCTGGATTCTGTCGGGAATGATTTGTGTAAATGTTGTGAATACCGAGAAGACAGCTGATGGAGAAGAGTGGAAGAGTAAAGCATGTTGTGTTGACTCTACATAAATAAAAGAACGGCAAGAATAAAATGTACAAAGGACATGTTGCTAGAACATTTTCAAGTACTTTTCTTTTAGGGACTTTTATTCTTTTGAATATATCAGTCCCATTGTACCCAATCCATACTAGCATCTAATCAGGAGAATCGCTGATGAGACAGCACTACTAAGTCATACAACATCTCGGCTTCATCCGAACAAGATTCATCAAAAATGTTATGAAAAATACCTATATTTGGATAATTGGAAGTGCATCTTTCGGCAGCTGCAAAACAGCTTTCGTTTTTCACAACTCACAGTTGAACCCTAAACCTTCCGATAGCCTCATATCGAGTCCACATTAAGACGTTTCATATAAATTTACGATCATCGTAGGCGTGTAGTATTGAACACCTACGACGTATGACAATGGGTGTAAAATTGCCTTATCTTGTTTGTGTTAATAAATTATGTTAGCTTAGAACACTTCGTCTGTGGATTATGTTAACTTAAAGATATGTATGTGCGTGGAAACTGTTACGATAATAACGAATTGAGTATAAAGACATGGATTAATTAAAATTATTGATATTTTTTTAACTCTGTCTAATGAGCTAATGTTAATGGCTAATGACCCTTGTGGTCCTAAGCGCGACTGCTATGCTTGAGGTTCTAGATTCAATTGCAAGGTCGAGCAAAGTATTATTGGGTTTTTTTATAAAATTGTCAGTAGCAGTTCAGAGTTTAGCTTTGAGCCCGATTAATGGCAATAAGCAATACCCGGTGAACTGTGGGTGTACATTAATTAGTACACCTCTGCCTAACCCTTCGGGGAATTCAAATGTGATGGTTTGTTATGTTTGGATCTGTAGTTCTCTCTGTACATTTTTTTTAACTGACTTTCACTTACATTTTTTTATTTACTTTTACTTAGTACCGTTATGATTTGAAAGACGATGCAACGAAAACGCGACTCTAAAAATAGACAATCACATACATCTATAGGATTTAATATAGTATTTCTTATAATCGCAGTCTCATTTTTGAACGGATGTGCGCTCCAGCATATTACGAAGGTTTGGGAAATGGCATCATAGTCAGCGTGCTGTATTGTTTACGTATATCGTTTATATGAATATTTTTATGGTTTCTGAAGAGATGTCACTTCTACCGCGTGTGAACTGGACACGTTTTTTAATTTTAAATTTCTATTCTATTTTCTATTTTAAGTTTATTAATTCTCAACCTATTTTGATTAAATTTTGTAAACGAAGCGTAATTTTATTATGCAATTAATAGGTTATCAAAATTGCTAATAATATTTTTAGAGATCGTAGAAAAATAATAAAAAAATATATATTTTGTCAGTTCTTAACCGATTTTGTCGGAAATCGGACACGGGAAGTACATGCCAAACCATTCATTTGATAGCTGTATGAACTGTCAATAATATAAGTTATAATAAAATTACGGGGGTTGAAAATAATGTGTAGTAGACCTAGTAGACCATAAAATGCAAAATAGTTCTTCTTTAAATGTTAAACTGTTCAACTTAACAATAAGAAAAAAACAATCCAATGATATAATTTTTATAATATAATTATAGTATACTCGTAGGTATCTACAAATTGGATTACAAACAGAATATTAGGTAATTTCTCTTGCTAAATACGAAATTATTTGATGAATAAATGTATTAGTTTAATAGTTAACAGTGTAAAACCGCGTCACTTGAAATATGTGTGGGAAATAACACATTTCGACGGTATGACGCTGAACATAGCCCATTACGCAACACATCCCAGTGTTTAGAGCAATAATCATCAACCACCATCCTATTAAACAAGCGTGCGATAAAACGTTCACAGTAATATTCTTGTTATGACGTTAATTTAGGTATATCGCAATGTTTATATTGTTTGTGGAATGGTAAACAACCATACATATTGTGAAAAACTATTCGCTTTGTCAGTAATTCCGGATAGGACAGTGTATCTTTAAATATTTATTCGAAATCATGGTCACAAAGTAGGTACACGTGATGTTTAGGCTGACCGCCCTAAGCGAGACTTTCCAAAGGTCTGTGGGATGCGGGAGGGGAACAAAACCGAACAATAGGTTAGTGTATTGCCGACCATCGACTTTTTCATTTACAATGCCATCAACTAACATGTTAGCACCATCCATTAACAATCTTTTAAAGTCACATGACAGTGGTTAGTTCCCTCCCAATACATCCTTGATAGCTTAATTTATGGCAGTATAAAACTTAGACAAGCTAGATTTGTTCAAAGATCAGCACAATGTCAATACTAGAAATAGAGATAAATTAGTCGTGCCGTGTTTTAGACTAAGTAAGTCCAATAAAAGTTTTTTTAGGTAATAGTATCAGGTTTTATAATAAGATTCCGAAGCACATTACTGATTTGCCAGGCGACAAGTTCCAGGACCATGTCAAGTGGGTTTTACTGTCAAAATGTTATCATAGGGTGGATCATTATGTGAATGATAGTGATGTCTAGAAGTTACTCCTTCTCTCTGCATCCACTAAATTATTATTATTATACCTAATATATTAATACTTGTACTGTGAATAAAAAGGTAAACCCGATCGAGTTTCTTAGCGGTTCTTCTCGATTACTGGATATTTCAGCGAACCGGCAGTAGTGTTTTGACGGTCATAAGTGCGCCTTCTTAGGGCCTAAATTGAATAAAGATTTTTTTTATTTTGATTTTACATTCTATTCTGTGTAAATTATTCACATGGGTCAACTAGAATAATATATTTTATATATTATCTCTATGTATGTTAACTTTTAATATAAACTTTAGCTGTACATTATACGCCTGATAATTCATATACTCGTATGATGCGCATAAGGCGCTGCAACACGGGCGGCGGATTCACTTCAGTTGTAGATATATACAGTTCGTTATCCAGTTATTAAACGCAGCGTTTGACTTATAAAAGCTAATACAGACTTTACACTACGGCACAGAGAGGTTAATAATGTTATTTTTTGAGTTCAGCTTTACAATGTCAATCTAGATATCTAAAATATATTTCTTATTAATACTCTAAATTAAATGTATGTTGTGTTCTAATTTTAATTCACTCATTTTTTATTATTTAAATTTTAATGAAGTCTTGTTTTCATATAAATAAATAAATATTTCGTTTCTTTGAAAAAATGTACGAATTTTTGCAGTAATATCTAAATATTTATTACATCGCCACTGAAATAATGTAACCATATATCATTTTGACATCATTCCTTTGTTAATCAAAGTTAAAACATGAATTCAAAATTCAAATTCCTTTCAAGTTATTCTCATTTCATATTCTAATATGTGTCAACACGTAGTACAATATCTTAAAAAATTAAATAATTTCAAATTAAATTTATTTCTTCCATACATAAATAAAAATGAAAACATTTTTTTAATTAAATGTTAATATTTCTTTACAGTTCAAACACGATTAATAATAGCTCGTTAACTGAATGTATCACTTGTCAGGTCGATTGACTCTACTTTCTGAATTTTATTAGATTTTATTTTTAAAACATTTTACTGACTTCAAAGTCCTAAATAACAAATATTTCTCTGATAGTGTAGTACAGTAAAAAGAACCGGTATGCTCTAATAACATAGTATATTAAATAACATACTATTTAATATATGTCGGAGAATCGTCTAGATGTGATTATGGAAAATACACACATCAAAAAAGTCTAAGCAACATGCGTGATATTACAAATTTTTCCATTTATATTAATTAATTTCTAAATATATACTCAAACAAAGTGCGTAGGTAAGTAAACTTTTTTGTTATTGATGACATACTGGCTGGTTGTAAAAAAAAAATTTGATTATGTTTTGTTTTTTCATAAAATTCAAATGACTGCGAATTTGTTTGAATTTAAGTGCGTTTTAATTGCTACGTTTAGTCTTGATTTTATAATTTTACCAACCATTTAAATAAAGATAGCGACAAAATTGAATTGTTAGATATTCTTTAGGTCATGAAGCGACGTCATTTGATGGCAGATGAAATGCAAAGAGCTGTAGGGATGTTGCAAGCGGGAAGTAATCAATCTCAGGTATCTCGACATTTTGGCATTCATAGAAGTGTTATTTGTCGTCTTTGGCAGCGCTACAATAACGCAGGAGAACCCGCTGAACAGCATCTAGGACGTAAAAGGAGTACAACCACTCGGCTAGACCGGTACATACAACTGACAGCAAGACGCCAGCCGATGTTAACCGCTCGAGAGATAAGTTGGAGGCTACAAATTTCAAGTGGTGTTGATGTAAGTCCTCAAACTGTGCGAAATCGACTGCATGAGTACGGCCTACGAGCTCTACGCCCAATCAGGTGCCCACCGATACGTCACGGGAATCGCGCTCGTCGATATGAATGGTGTAGAGAACGCATAACATGGACCCAGGAACAATAGGATAAAGATACAAGATACAAGAAGGGTGCGAGTGTATCGTCGGCCCAGAAATACTGAAAGGCTCAGGTGCGTTCAGGAAGTTCATCCATACAGCGGCTCAACAAGTTATGTTATGGGCGGGTATTATGAAGAACAGGTGAACAGAGCTCGTTTTTGTAAATGGAAACATGAATGCTGAAAATTACATTGAGGATATTCTCAGACCTTATGTCTACCCATTTGCACAAACCTTTGGCTCCGATTTTAGGTTAATGCATGACAATGCGCGTTCACATATAGCTCGGCGAACCAGTGAATACTTTGCAACGGAGAACATCCGGGTATTGCCCTGGCCTGCACAATCGCCAGATCTCAACCCCATCGAGCACGCATGGGACATGCTCCAGAGACGTGTTTTGAAGGACTTGGATGGAGCGACAACAACCCAACAGCTGAAGGATTTGCTACAATTCCATTGGGAGCGAATACCGCAAGATGACATAAACAGTCTCATTAATTCAATGAATAATCGTTGCCGACAAGTTCTGAATAGCAGAGGAGCCCATTCTTTGTATTAAATTGTTCTATTCTTTCACAATAAATACATTTTCTATAGAAATTTCATTTTGTAAGAAAAAAGTTTAGTTTCTACAGTATATTCTAATATTGTTCATTTCTGTTATTAAAAGAACTTATAAAGACAACAGCTGTTATTTTTACATCATAGAACCCTAAAGATATTATTTAAAAATAAAATAAAACGTTATAATGTGAAGAACCATCTTAAAATTATAATTAGTACATGTTGCTTAGACTTTTTTGATGAGTGTATATTAATGATTTTAGTATTCATAGTATTGACTGAGAGCGATAGCAACAGGTGTGTTTTGTGACCACATGGTTTGAAGACATTCTCGCTTGAGCTGTGGGATAGTGAAGACCTTGATTAACAAGTCGACAGCATCAAACAATGTTCCTGAGTGCTTTCTCGATACATATTACAACACTGCATCGTGTATTTGAATTTAAAAATTAATATGAAAATAAAAATATGCTATTTTTCTCAACTATTTATTATATGGAGTTAACCTATTTAGCAAATTAAAACCTATTGAAATATATGACGTTTTATGTCGTTAGTAACCGCTGTATGTTTTCAAATGCGAGAAGTTCCTCACAGTTGTGATTTTCTTGAAACGTATAAACCTAAGTTATATATAGTTCGTGTGCAGTGAGCATTAAATCATACCTCCACTGTCAACACCGAGCGGTGAGTTTGAATTTATTAACGCTATTTAATCAGGTTAAGCCAACAGGTAAATCTTCTAAAGCTTGTTTCCTGTATCTAGATGGAATTTAGATAAGTTTGTGGCGGGTGAACGTAGCAAATAGTTCTTACTTCAGCAACGATCTGTTTTGTATGTGATAAACTGGTTGATAAAACTTTGCTTTTTACCGGCTTTAAAAAAAAGGAGGTTCTCAATTCAGTTTGTTTATGAACCGATTTGGATGTTTTTTTTTAGTTTTTAGGGTTTTTTGTAGTCCCATTTTAATTTCACGACTTCGAAGATACACCGGGGAACTTTTCAAAATCATTGAAGATGGTTTTCTTTTGGATCCCGTGATATGGTCTTTAGAGTAGTTTCATAATGTGTTATCTAATTTTATCACTACTACATGAGCAATTATTGTATTGTCATAGGATAATTGTACGAACCGTTAGTTTATAAACAATCTGTTCAGATTGTAAACTAACTAGATTGATTAGGTACGGTTAGAACCGTGATCATAATGCACGAGTTGAGGGAGTGAATGCCAGGAACAAGTTAATCGTTAAAAATTCACATTTTGAAGTATCATGATTTTGTTTATTTAATAAACAATATCTGGGTAACCGAGCTTTGTTCGGTGTTTTATAAAAAAAAACAACTATATAGGTATACTTGGTTTCAGTTCAAGTTTCATCCAAATCCTTGGAGCCGTTTCCGAGAAACCAATTACATATATATATATATACAAGAATTGTTCACTTAATAAGATAACATCGTGAATTCAAAATTATTAACGTACGTGCACAATCTACTGATAGTTTACGATCTAACGAAATTGTTTATAAACTAACAGTGCGTACAATTATTATCCGGTGACATCTAAGTTAAGTCGTTGTTATCTTAACATTGTATTTGAACGGGACTACAATATTAAAAAAAGAATTGTGACGTCGTTCGTATACTGTATATTATTTTATGTCGAATCTTTGTAACGTGTGATAAATATGCATTAAGACTAGGTCTCAACACATAGGACATTAATATCCTTATGGAGCCATTACATCCACCGACGTCGCACCATCAACTTGAGAGAGAATTCGGGAATGTTTGTTTTATGGGGACCTTTTTTACGAGCGACTTCGTCGGCGGCCTCGCGCCTGCCTTTTGCAGTGTAATTCGTTTGTGTTTTTCTAGTGTTGTCTCTAGTTTTAATAGCGATGATTAATTATATCGATGTTTTTTTTACAAATTGTAGAATTAAAGTTATAGAACCAGACAATCGGGCAGAATTCCGAAGAGAAAAATCTTTGTTGGATACAATTAGGAACTTATTTTTTCTGAGCTCGCAAAATAATTGCACTCAAAAACAATCAGTAACCGTTAAGAGATGAAGGTTGGTCAATAATCTCCCTTGCTATGTCAGCCCAGAAACTAACCATGGTTATTTACACTAGGAATTAATGTCTAGCACAAATACCGAGTGATTTAAAAGGCAGAAAATATTTGTTTGATATATAAGTAAATACAACAGAAATGAATATAAATTAAAAGATAACTTAAAATTACCTAATAAGTAGGTGTTATGTGAGTTAAAGGCGTTACTCTTTCTTCTTCTTACCCTTATCTCATAAAAATAGGGTCGGCAAAATCAGATGTCATCACATCTTTTATACACGTTCATTCTCCATACAACTCATCCATATCTTATTTCTCTGGCTTCCTCTACTCCTGTATCCATCTACTTTTATACTTAACATTCTCCTTTATTTATACTAGTTTTATCCTTCTTCATTGCGAAGTTATAATACGCTACTATCTCGGCTTCAACACAACAAGCATCACAATTCACAGACTGTGATATTCAAATGGGACCTGTAAATGGGCTCTCACGAACAAATTCCTCGTTGCTGTAGGTGTATTAGTTATTGTTCAATTTTCCTGACAACATAAAAAGTTTATAAGGTTGTACGACTTAGCAGATCCCTACGAAATTTTGAATCTACGAAAATATCGATGGTCGATAAAAATCACGGCCCACACTACTAGTTTATGCCGGGATATCTTCGCATGCCATAGAGATATTTACATACAAATGTTGGCGCACAACGAGTGGGAATGACATATATACCAGCGGAGGGAAACAAGTGGAAAATGGGAGCGCCATTAACTGAACGTTTTATGTGTTATGTGATTGATATCGGGTTTTTGTTGTAACGCTATTCTCGACTTACAACTTACCTACATGTTTTGTATATATTATTCTCTAGTTACGTTATTTAAGCATTTTTATGTTATTACACAAGTAAGCAATTTTTTATCACTCATAGGTTGTGTTCCGGGCACATCGCCTTGAATAAAATTTGTTATATGATAAAAAAACGTACTTCGCCTACTTGTGAATAATGCGACAAAATCCAAGATATGCATCACGTTTTGATGGAATGTGAGACAAAAACAGAGAGAAAAAGTTTGGTACGACTTCTTGGTCTCAATACGTGGGATCAGGGTGCCATTTATGCCATATTTTCCAAACCTGGCAGAACTAACGCTCTTTCGGTATACAACTTCATTAATTTTATTGTTACTTCAAATAAAAAGCGTTAACTAGGTCGACGTAGCCCACAGGGTTAAAGGCCATAAAACTAAAATGTAGGTGTATGCATTTTCTACGTATTTTTCTGTATGTTTGCATATTTTATTTAGCTGTGTTCTGTGAATTATTTTTTTCGATTCTTGTTGCGTGGCCAAAGTGCCACGCTACCCGTCCGGATTCTTCGCACTTGACTACTGTATTTTCTAACTTACACTGTGTATGGTAATTATTGTGCTCGTAATGGCCGTAGCGTAAAGTTAGATAGTCTACAACCTTTCACAATAAATAGGATATAAAATGCATTTTTCAAATCTCGTAGTTCCAGAGATTACATCGTATAAACAGACAAACAATCTCGTGAGCTTTTAATAATAGTATAGGTATAGAATAGTTACAGAACAGCTTATTATATAATTCTAGCGATCGCCCTAAGGTCGAAATTCGACCAGCGACTTTTTGATCATATACTATTTTCTGTTTGACATTTGCAGTATTCATGAACCTAAACAATGAGTATAATCTACATCACTTGCTGTCACTTTTCGTTGAGTGACAATGCCAATGTTTTGGGGGTCTAAGTTCAATGGCACTGGTCGGTTTAAGATTCGCAGTATTAATTTATTTTATATATTAGTAACAGATATTATAGATAAATTTCAACTTTCTGCACTCTTTCTCCATATAAACTTTAACCATGCGAAATTTCTCGGTCTTCCGTGCACGCAATACGCTTAAAAAGGGGTAGAAAGCTTTTGCTTCACGTATTTAATATATAGATTCTTTATAGCTTATATAAGTACAAAGATGGCCCAAATCATCATGATATATCAGAAATATCATTATATTGATGACTGTGCCACATACGTCAACGATTCCCATAATAAATGGTAACGCTAAAATATTACTCAACTTAGAAAACAAACAAAGAAACGTATGAGAATATAATAATTACAAAATTAATTTAAACTTATAATGTATGTAATTATACATAGTATAAAATGAAGTCCCTTCCCGCTGTCTGTCCCCTATGTAAGCTTAGATCTTTTAAACTACGCAACGGATTTTAGTGCGGTTTTCTCTACCATTTAGATTTTTTTTAGGGAAGTTTCGTATATACATTCCAATTAAGTTTTTCCATAGTAGAGAAAATTCAATTATTTGTAATAAAGACGTCAAAAAATTATTTTCGAACGCTTACATGGTTTACGCTGGCTAAACCTTATGAGATACATCAAAATAATATTCTAAAGAATTTTAGGTCTTCAAAAAGCCTAGAGAAGAAACCGCCATGGCATATGTTTATTTCCTAAGGGTGACTCACAGTAACCATTTTTAACTACAACATAATAATTAAAAAAAATTAAGTTATTTGCGAAGTTATTTTCTCCAATTCAGTAATCTTATCTTATTATAATAAGCGAGAAATTCTTGTATATATATATATAAGTAATTAGTTTCTCAGAAACGGCTGTAAAGATTTTGATGAAACTTTGCATTTAGATAATGTTTTACATTCCAAGTTTACCTAGATAGGTGTTTATCTTTTTTGCTTATAAGACACCGAGCATAGCTCGGTCGCCCAGAT
This sequence comes from Saturnia japonica, assembly GCA_033032175.1. Lineage (NCBI taxonomy): Eukaryota > Metazoa > Arthropoda > Insecta > Lepidoptera > Saturniidae > Saturnia > Saturnia japonica. Next base: position 4,420,695 of record CM065330.1, read on the forward strand.
ATTAATCTTTAAACAGATAAGTTTGTTAGTTAACTTGGGCATTTAATATAGATTAAAATTATACATTTTTCCATTTAAATGAATACCGTAGAAAATATCACGAATTGAAAATTACGCAAATTAGAAAAACGGCCACGGTCGGTTGGCCGGCACTCTGCACCTATGATGAATTACGCGTCGCGAGCTAAACGCACTATACGTAAATAGTAATGTGAAGTTACATAACATACCACACGCCTGTATCAAGTGTTAAGGAGAGGTGTACACCCACATTTCGCAGGGTATGCTTTGGGCATCATGTAATAGGGGGCGAGCCTATTGCCATTAATCGGGCACAAAGCCGCACTCCGAGCTGCTACTGAGAATTTTATAGAAAACCCTAATAACACTTTGCGCGACCTGGGAATCGAACCTAGGACTCGAGCATAGCAGTTGCATTTAGGACCACTAGGCTAATTAGGCACTTATGAACTATCAATATTAATACGATAAACTCTAAATGAGGCTTTTTTAAACGTAAAATAAACCATTTTATAAATTGTACCCGTGCGAAGCTGGTGCGGGTTGCTAGTTTGAAGATAAAACCTTATATTTAATACAAGTTTAAGGCTATGTATAGTGGTACTACAACCGCTCGGCCCCTCTTTACCCGAGCGTGCCACGTGTCAAGTACGCACTTGATCTACTGAACGTGGCTTAACATTACCTCTGTATATTGATCCACTTCTACTAAGACTTTTCATGCAAGTCTTTGCTTTCTGGAAGATTATAATCAACCATAGATGAGCGGTATCGTGTACGAAATCGGCGTCATCGATCGAAGTGAGTTCGAATCCCTACAATGAGCCTGAACTTTCGGTGAACAAAGTAATTAAAATAAGAGAAGATGGAAATTTATTTAAGATTAATTTGTCTACCTGTGTAAAATTTAAGTGGCATACATGACGTGTAATAAATTCAATAATAATGATAGTTGTTCTACTGAAAAAACAGATCTGTCAGTCGCAACAGAATGTAAGCCATCTATCTAGTAACACGCTGACTCATGCGTTAGATTGATGGATAATGGAGTTGATGTCGCACTGGAACCTCTCACAGAAAAGCCAACGTTCTCAGAAAATAAACCGACCACGCCTGCAGCCCAATCGAAAAATTTGGAAGACAATTTTTATGTAATTGTATTGTTTGTACAGAAAGTCATTATTTTCAAACGGAAAATATTTAGAATTCACTAGAAACATCAAGTATAAATTCGTGAGTAAGATAAGACGTTGCGGTCGCACGGAACGCACACATTGAAACCTTATCGGGATTGTGACGTAAGCAAAAAAACAATATTATGCCTAGAAATTTCGAAAAACATTGACCCATAGCATATTCTATAAGTGAAGAAATTTACAAGGGACTCCGAACATAAATTACTGCTTATGCGTTTACTCCAGGCTGCGACAGAGCACATCGGAGTTTATTCTAATTTTATCTTTTTGAATAAATTAATACAATCAACTATTATGAAAGCTCTTATCACATGTGGCGGTTCTTTGATTAAATTACAATTGAGAACTAAGATAGTAACCTTGATAGGAGTTTGGATTTCAAATACAATTGTTTGGGAGGAAACGATAAGTGTATGTGATACGTTATAAACAGGATCTTCTGTTTCTAGTCCATATCCTACCTAGCTAAGGTCAACACAACAACTGCCATTATATCAGTATTAATACCTGTTATACACATATTCTTCACATAATCCAACAATAAATTCGTCAGCATTTCTCTGTTTACATTATTACCTAACACTCTTCTAGTTAAATGATTTTCATCTCTCTTCATGGCATGTCCATGCTATGCTAAACTATTATTACTATTATACTTATTCTTACAATAATATATCAATATATATATATATATTATATTTCTTGCAATGATATATAATACATCTATGCAATTTATTCACATTCGCAGGGATTAGACCACTAGGTACTCAGTGATAACCTTACGGTCTTTCTTTTGGAATTTTTGGACTTATTGAACAAAGAGTCAGCCATCAAGACTTTTGATGAGCTTCCAAGGCAGATTTTGGTAGATCTTAAAATAGAAACATTTACAATAAAAATATAATTGTAACATATATGTAGAATGACCTTAATGCGATTTTTAAGTGGACTCATGACTGGCTTCTAACTTTAAATGTGAATAAGTGCTCCGTGCTACACATTGGTAGTAATAATCCTTGTCAGATATACTATCTTGGTGGTGAACAATTAACCGCAGTTGAAACACAAAGGGACTTGGGAGTTACAGTATCCAAAGATCTTAAATGGGGAACTCATGTGCTTGGGGTTGTGAAGAAAACTAATTCGATCATTTATATCATTCGCAAGGCATTTAAATTCCTAACAGCTAAAACTTTTATAAAGTTATACAAGACCTATATTAGACCACTTCTTGAACATGCTTATATTATCTGGGATCCCTACTTCAAAAAAGACATTAAGCTCATTGAAAATGTACAGAGAAGGGCTACTAAGATGGTGTATGCAATGCGTAACTTACCCTATGAACAGCGCCTCATAAACCTTGGCCTTACCACACTAGAACACCGTAGACAAAGGGGCAGGTTAATCGAAACTTATAAAATCCTCACTAATTATTACGATGTGCCCAGCCTTAAAGATATGTTTAAGTCAAATGAAAATAAACACCTACGAGGTCATCCCTTGAAACTTTGGGAATTCCCAGCAAAAAGAAACCCAATGAAGCAGTTCTTGCCTAACAGAGTGGTCACAGCATGGAACAAACTTCCAGAAAAAGTTGTGATGGCTCCTACCATAACCTCCTTTAAAAGCAGATTGGACAAGGAAGATATCTCCAAGCTATTTGATACGCACGCATCAGCTAATTAGCTGCTAGTGTGTCTTACCAAATATAATAATAATAATATGAAATATATGAAATGGATATATTGTAAATTTATATATGAAATGTGTATATTGGAAATAAATAAAACGAGAGAAACCATTGGTATTTTACCTGTTCCAGGAAAATGCTTAATAACAGGGGAATAAAAATTTAATATTTTCAAACATTACCATCATAATACAGTTATAACAAAAATTTAAAGGTTGTTTATCATCTCAACGAGGAAATATTCATCATAAAAGACACCGCGCAGGAAAAATTCCAGTTTATTTTACGATGGCAACTCTATAAAGTTTATCTCTGAATTATTTTATATTACAAAGAGATGAAATTCTACGTTATCTTTGTTCGTGAATGCAATAGTACCTGTTAGGTGCAAACTGAGTCTAATCTCGGTGCACGTGACCTAAACAGTCACATACCAGATTACATAGAAGAAATATTATATATAATCGCGCTAGTGTATCCGCATAAATCTGTGTCTGTGTATATATATTTCTGTCTGTGGCATCGTAGCTCCCAAAACGGCTGAACCGATTTTGATTTAGTTTTTTTTTGTTTGAAAGGTGAGTTGATCGAAGCTATGACCCAAGAAAATCTAAACAGCTGTTTGAAGATTATCAGCATCAGCTCTTTTTTAATTGATAAATGGATGTGAGCATCTTCCACAGGTCTGATCGATTCGAAATTTGGTATTTATTATGTTACTTCAATATTATTTTAGAAATACGGTAAGCTTGAACGGATGCTGCAAAGTCATCTGGAATCTGCAAAGTAGCTAACTCTTCAGCAACTTACAGCAGAGAATATCGTGTTTGGACTCATTGCAATGGTCCAATGAATGAATGAATGAATAGGTTACTTCTTTCATTTTTAATGACTTGTATTTTGTTTAACTTTATTTGATGGTTTAGAAATTGATATTGATCCTAACGGATATTATAATAAGTAGTATAAGATATACTCTTAACTCACCCGGATATAAGCGGAAAATTTTATCCTAATATTCAAACCAAGCATTTCCAAGAATACATTTAAGAAACAGAATAAAAACTTTTAGCACTTAACGGAATTTGGTTGCGGGAACTGGTCTAATATGGCTTTTCTAAAAGTCATTAGGATGTATCGTAAGAAAAACGAAGTGACACTAACTTTAGTGAGGCGACGTCTGAGTGTTAAACTTTTGTGAGGAGAAAAGCAAAAACGAGAAAACTCCACGGAAGTTAGATGTATTTATATTACATGTGCTTATCTCATGTACAGTGTTGGCCATGGTGATTGAACGGAAATAAAAATAATAGAATATTTTACATTAGGGACTGTTTGCTTTTATTGCGTATAATAGCTGTCGTAGTTCGGTGAATTTGAAAAGCAAATACTATTGAAAAATAAGTATTGTGGCATTTATTTGCAATATTTTAGTGATTAGTTTTATAGTAAATAGTATTTTATATTAAAGAAAGGCATTATAGATGATACGAAATTTACATTTAGTCCATTCTTATCTTTTTTCAAAGAATTATCTTCGCTAATACCTAGAAACAGTTTATATCAGCATTGTCTCACTAATCAAATGTTGTAAATCTGTTTTTTTTAGCCTGAACCTCATTCAAAAACCAGGACAAAGCAGATAGGGAATATGAAAAGGATATCGTTTTTCACGTTCTTTCTCTAAAAAACGAGTTTTTTGAGAGAGAATTTTGATCTAAAAGACGCTTATTGAAATTACAACGTAGGTTAAATAATAATTGATAAAAAAGTGACGTTACGAATTTCCACGCACGCCACTGTACACTATGCCGGGAAAGTGAGGCATATCATAAAACTATACGATCCGTGTAACTACACTGCAGTATATCCACAGTTGTCCCTTGTTGCTTTACTTAGAGTGGATGTTTAACCTAAGTTATCGTATACGTATTAAAGATATTTACTGCTCTTAACTATGCAGATAAAAGCACTGATTTCATGTATACAAATGCGGCGTAAACACATCACTTTACCAAACAACTTTTGAAGTTTTACCTTCATATTTAAAAGCAAATAAATAGGAGAGGAGCTTTTGTACGCTTCTAAGGGGTAATTTTATGTGATATGTATAGCAGATATTAAAGAACTTTTGCAAACATCCAAATACGAAAAATATAGTTTATGTGCCTACAAATTTTAGCATAAGTTCAGTATTGGTGTGCTTTGAGGCGTAATTAAACGGGACAGGGTGGCTACTTCTTTTTTATTATAGTACGATTAAGAGACGGCATTGTGCTTTATAGTAACAACGAATAATCTTAAAACAGCAGCAAACAGACATCGACGATACATCACCTCAGCGGCTGGATATATAATGTACACCCTCAAAAAGGTTTTTTTTAATGAGGTGGCGTCAAAGCGATGCCCTTTGGGCCTTTCTTGGGCACCTTTGAGTAAAGGCCTGTTTATTCTTACAGGACCTTTGTTTTGGTGTTTTGAGTGGCAACTTATTCCGGAATATTTTGATTGTATTACTTTATTTTTGGATTCACTATATGTTAGGACTTTCTTATACTTATCTACAATACTTCCTGCGCCTTGTTTTTGTAGTGTTTATATATTTTGGTGTTGTGTTTTTAGCTATGGTTACGTGACATTATTTCTAAAAAGGGCAAAAAAAGTTTTATGAAGACCAAAGATGTTATTCTAGTTTTAATATTACTTCTATATATTCTGTATTGATAAAATAAAAGTTGTAATTTACCGAGTATGGTTCCGATTTGTTTTACATTTAGTAATACTCAATATATGTATTAAACTTTACCTACCTACTTTAGTTTTTATTAGTTAAAGGTTTGGTTAACATGTATTTTATATTTATCTATAATTATAAATATACCACTTTTTTTGTGTTTCGTTATTACTACGTGTTTTATTTCATAAAGTCTAGTTTTATTTGCGTGTTTCAATTACTTTACGCCTCAAAAATGGTTACCGTGACGGGTTTGCATGGGCGCGAACAAGTCGGGATCAGAGACTCTACCACACCGTTTGATTAATGGATATAACACACTGGCTAATCTGCGAACGTGACACGCCTCGTGACACTATGTCGGATAGTGCCTGGTATATTATGGTAGTCGCGATCCAGTCGAACATAACTGCAGTGTACTGACTCAGCACAAGATTTCTGTTCACAAGAAATATTATTTTATAAGTAATTGTTAACATGAATACTGTTAGATAATTTGTGAAAGTAGACCGGCAATTATTTCATATTATGGTGCCAGCGTTTCTTACTTAGCCAAGTTCTTTGCTTTATTACTCTTAATCAAAATCAAAATAATCCTTATTCAATTTAGGCCCTAAGAAGGCACTTATGAACTTCAAAACACTACTGCCGGTTCGGAAAACGGCCCAGACATCGAGAAGAACTGGTAAAAATCCGATCGGGTTTATCTTCTTTTTGTCAACTGTACAAATTTTAATACAACAGGTACAATAATAATAATTTTGTGGATGCACAGAGATAGAGTCACTTCCAGACATCACTATCATTCATGTAATGATCCACCCTATAATAACCTTTTGACAGTAAAACTTGCTTGACATGGTCCTTGAACTTGTTGTCCGGTAAATCAGTAATATGTGTCGGGATCTTATTATAAAATCTGACACTATTACCTAAAAAACTTTTATTGGACCTACTTAGTCTCAAACACGGTACGACTAATTTATCTCTATTTCTAGTATTAATTGTTCTGATCTTTGACAAAATCTAACTTACGTTTATCTTTAAGTTTTTACGAATATACATTGAGTTATCAAGGATGTATTATTGGGAGGGCAAAGTTAAGATATTATATTCCTAAAATTTGTTCTTTAGTGATTCACGAGGTTTTAGGTTTTAAATTGCACGAATTGCCCGTTTTTATAATATAAATATGGTATCTACCTCAACTGCTGAACCCCACAGCAAAATACCGTAAGACATTAAGCTATGGAAGTAAGCGAAGTAGACTAATCTAGCAATAACAAATTAAAGTAATGTTAAAACTTGTCGCTAATTAGGCAGAGGTGTACTAATATACACCCACAGTTCGCCTTGTATGTTTTTTTTAGGTCCCATGTTATAGGGGGCGAGCCTATTTCCATTAATTGGGCACAAAGCCAACCTCCGAGTTGCTACTTAGAATTACATAGAAAAACCCTATAACACTTTATTCGATCTGCGAATCGAACCCAGGACCTCGATCATAGCAGTGGCGATTTCGACCACTAGGCTAATGAGGCGGCTTCTATATATAAGAGTCGAAATAGATTTACTGCTTTTATTGTAACACAACTGATATTCGCAGTGTCACAGAGGTGTATTTTACAGGAGAAGTGTTGCAAGAATATTAAAAATAAGTAATACTATATTTGTTGGTATTGCCAACCAAAACTGACACCAATAATGAAAGCATTTACTTAAAATAATGAACAATTTTAAAAATAGACAACAGACGCGCGGCTGCTGACGAGTGTAGCGACCGACATTGTTAACGGTACTCAAGGCTTTTGATCTACCAACCGAAGTACTGATCAGACAGGGGATTCACAACGTAAATAAACCCCAAACTTATTTACTTTGATGTTCGTACCACTGCAACACACCGTTAACGACCTGTTGCAGACAACATTTCCGTGAAACTCGTTAATAAATCATCTTGTATGTTGTAATGTTGTAAACAAAATGACGACAGGTATCTAGGTTCACATGTGATCCACTAATACCCTTGAAACTTAAAGGTGTTCCCCGTGTATAAGCTTATTATAAAACCTGTCTTGAAGTATACGAATACTGGGCAACGAAAGAGATGAAACAAAAAAAAAAGATTTATTTAAAGTATTAAATATAAATGAAAGTTTCCATGCGGGTTCCTTTAAGAACTAAGAAAGGATTTTTGGACATTCAATTCTTAAGTTGGTGAATAAGGGGATGAAATTTTGTATGAAATTCTTGTCATTTTCGAAGATAGAGATCTATGATAACTACCTGTCACCCAATGATCAAATTCGACCAGCAACTTTTTCTGTTTGACATTTGCAGTGTGAACCTAAACAATGAATATTATATCACTTGCTTTCACTTTTCATTGAGTAACAATGTCAATATTTTGGGAGTTCTAAGTTCAATGGCATTGGTCGTTTTAGGATTCGCGGTATTAATTTATTTAATTTAATATATTAGTAACAGATATTATAGATAAATTTTAGCTTTCTGCACTCCTTTATATATAAACTTTAACCATGCCAAATCTCAGTCTTCCATGCACGCAATACGCTTATAAAGGGGTTGAAAGTATTTGCATCACGTATTAATATAACGATGATGATGATGATGAGTAGAAATTAAAAAATGATATAATTCATAGAAAAGCCGCAGGCAAAGCGCTAGCCAACAATAAATAAATAAAATTACTTAAAATTAATAAGCATTTACTTTAAATATCTTTCTTATCGATATCCAAAAATATTTAGGCCTAATAAAATATTTATATATAAAAGATGAAAGCAAAAATTTCGAGTACTATTTACCCTACCCAATACAAACGCAATTACACCCGGCGCTACGTCACAGACGAAATTAATACGTCCTCTGCAATATTAGAGATAAAAGTCCTAATCACTTTCGGATCAATCCCCGCTTCAGGATCGAAAGGCCTCAGATAGGGGAACGTGTCCCATATAAAGATTATCTTAATTAGTAATTTTGGGAGTTAAGGTCACACGATGATAGAGAGAGATAGCGATATTTTTTATTATTTGAAGCAATGATGGCCCCGTTGTAGCGTATTCGAACACCGCATCAATTCGAATCTTAAATTGTGCCTGAGCATTGGATGAAGGAAAAATATCGTGAAATATCAAATCAAATAATCAGTCAATCAATGTAGACCCTAAGAAGGCACTTATGAACGTCAAATCACTAACTAGGTTCGGAAAACATTCTAGTCATTGAGAAAGATCGGAAAGAAACTCGATCGGATTTTTTTTCCAACTCTACAAAAATATTAATATAATACAATAATAATATATTAGTGGATGCACAGAAAGGGAGTCACTTCCATACATCACTATCATTCAGGTACCTAATGAAAGTAATGCATGGCGGTAGGGTATTTTCTAATATTCGCAGTGGATAGCTACCTACCCACCTACAACTTAAAAATCTATCGCCAATGTCTATCTATCTTTAGAGGTGTATTTCGCACTTGAGAAATTAAAAGCTAGCGCCTCTAAGCTCTACTTTGGCTTAATGTGGTGGTCCCATCATTGGTTATCACTTTACTTGGTCAAACGCTAGACCAAACATTATTTAAAACCAGATCGAGTTTCTTACCGGTTCTTCTCGATGACTGGAATGTTTTCCGAACCGGTAGTAGTGTTTTGACGTTTATAAGTGCCTTCTTAGGGTCTAAATTGAAAAAAGAATTTTTTGTTCTCGAATGTAAAAAAAATCCACAGCACTCACGATTCAATACATATGCATAAAACTTACGCATAATCTATAACTATAAAAAAAACTCAGAGATAATGCTTTTTTTTCGTTTATTTTTACTCGCTAATCTCTGAAAGTACCTACTAGTCAGATTTCAAATATTATTTTTGTTTTAATTAGCCCACTTTTTGGGGAAGATTATAGGCTATCTAAGATCACGCTACAACCCTTAGGATCAAAGCAGTGATCATAAATATCAAACAATTTGACAATCTGTACACAATTATGTATCGTATGTATGAAACAGTCATGCACAATCCAGATTTAAAGCGGGTGAAACCGCGAATCATATCTAGTATATTATGCCGAAGCATTTGAAAGCCGACATGGCGGTGACTAGACATAAGGCATTACAGTGATATTATATTTTTATCGCTGTTATTTCACTTGTGCAAAATCTGCTATACGTGAAGAGGAAGGCACCTCCCGTCCGATAAAGTTTTTTAGGTCATTCAAATACCAAATATTAAAAATTTCATTCATACTTCAGTTAAAAGCTCACGTGGTATATTAAAGGCCTTAAATAATAGGTAGTTGGTGCTACACGTAAATTCAACGGGTCAGAAAATCAAAAACACATTTGGCGAATAATAGACCTCCCATAAATTTAGATTGTACAGAGGCAACGCTTTCGATAAACATGTTGATATTTTCTTCGCTTTCTACAATTCAACGTAGGCCTTTTATACTCAAGTAAGTAAACATGTCAACACAAATTGTTACTTTTATACTAGGACCAAGTATATCTTGCCTAGAAAGATAATTTATTAGTTACTAGCTGTGCCCGTGGCTTCGCCCACGTGTAATAAAGTATGCCCGCGCGAATCTTGCTCCCTCGCTCCCGGCTATTTTAAAGACAAAAATGATTACTGTGGGTGTTCCTTAGAAGATAGATATATACTCTCCCGGAACTTTTGGAAGGTCTTTTTAATGCCTATAATTATGTAGTAGATTAATTTGCGCTATATCTCTTATGGTTTACTCATCATAAGCCACTTAAGCACCCGAATTGATTCACCATGACCAGTTTTTTTATTTGTGCGAAACCCTAACTATATTTCCAAAATTTAAGTAGCCTAAGTTACTCCCTATAAATTCAGCTATCTACCTGTGAAAGTCTCGTCAAAATCGGTCCAACCGTTTCGGAGATGACCGGGAACAAACAGACAGACAGACAAAAATTCTAAAAATGAGTTTTTTGTTATAGGTATTGTATATAATTTCATATGCATCTAATAAAAAGCTGTTATTTTGACATTACAAACAGATACTTCAATTTTATTAATTGTAGTATAGATTTAAGATATGATATGAAATAAATATTCCTAGCGCAAATTATGATTTTAGTATTTAAAACAAACATGGAGTATTATTATCAATGAAATAAACCAAACTCTTTGATGGCTATTCGAACGCCTAAAAAACCTTCAACGTAGGTATAACCCTTTAAGGGTTTCGTTGATTATTATGTTAAAAGCGTTTGGTGCCACTGTGTCAGTGCGGCTCAGCGTAATTATGTAAAAACGTCCGCCATTAATGTAAAAGGGTAAAAGAACACCTGTAAGCATCAATTGCTTTTATAAATTTAATCTCTTTATATTAATTTCTTTTTTTTTAGCGTAAAACTGATGGACAGCTACAGTCAGTAGGCACCTTTAACGTTTATAAATCTATACAATTAATAAAATTGAAGTGTCTGTATGTAATGTCAATATAACAGCTTTTTATTAAATGCATATGAAAGTATATACAATATCTATGACAAAAAACCCATTTTTAAAATGTTTGTCTGTCTGTCTGTTTGTTCCGGGTAATCTCCGAAACGGTTAGACCGATTTTGACTGGAATTTCACTGGTAGATAGCTGATTTTATAGGGAGTAATTTAAGCTACTTTTATTTTGGAAGAAGAATTAGGGTTCCGCAGAAATAAATAAAAAACTGGTCATGGTGAATCAATTCGGGCGCTTAAATGGCTTACGATGAGTAAACCGTAAGAGATATAGCAAGTTAATGTACTAACTAAACAATTGTAGACATTAAAAATATCTACAATAAAGACAGCAAGAGTACACATCTATCTTCTAAGGAACACCCACAATAAGCATTTTTGTCATTAAAATGGCCAGGAGAAAGATTCGCGCGGGCATTCTGTAGTCCACGTGAGCGAAGCCGCGAGCACACCTAGTACAGTAATAAAAGTGGAGTTTTATGTCCGTGAAGTCTAAGTGTTTTTTTTACTTCATAAGTTTATCGTTTGACCACACTCTCACCTGATAATAAGTGACGATGTGGCCCAAGATGATAAGCTATACCTAAAGGGACTGGCTGACAAGTGCAGCTGCCGGAACAAACCTGTTGGTGTTATTTTGTTCCAAATATCATCGAATGGGGCTAGTTAAAGAAATACAGCTTCTAATTTTAATTATCAAACAGAAACTTGATGTCTAAAAAGATTGCATTTATTTCTCCTCACAATATCATCATTATAATAATACGTGAAGCAAAAACTTTCTACCCCCTTTTAAGCGTATTGCGTGCACGGAAGACTATGAGATTTGGCATGGTTAAAGTTTATATGGAGAAAGGAGTGTAGAAAACTAAAATTGATCTATAATATCTGTTGCTAATATATTAAATAAAATAAATGAATACTGTGAATCCTAAAACGACCAATACCATTGAACTTAGACCCCCCAAAATATTGACATTGTCACTCAATTAAAAGTGACAGCAAGTGATATAAAATTCATTGTTTAGGTTCATACTGCAAATGTCAAACAGAAAATAGTCCATGATTAAAAAGTCGCTGGTCAAATTTCGATTATTGGGCGACCGCTAGTAGTATTAAATAAATGTTTAAAAAGTCAGGCAATTATGTACCACATAGAAATGGAAAATAGTAAAGTAAAAACACAAATCTGTACGTAGTGGATGCCATTTAAGTCGCAGCCAGAAGAACTGGGTGGTTACTTTGCCACCTTTTATGGCAACGCTTGACTGAAATGACTCGCTCTCAAAAACAGGTGCTTAGGGTGTGTGTGTGTGTGTGTGTGTGTGTGTGTGTGTGTGTGTGTGTGTGTGTGTGTGTGTGTGTGTGTGTGTGTGTGTGTGTGTGTGTGTGTGTGTGTGTGTGTGGTAGGCATTAGGAAATACCCTATCACCATGCTATGGTTTCAACACGATGTTTTCATTCACCGAAGTCTCAAGTTAACACTGAATCATCATTGCTTCCAGTAAAAATACAACTAAAATCAAGTAATAAAAAACTGTAACATAAGCATTGTCTAAATAAAAATTCATAGCGTGCTGACATGGCAATAGATTGGCACGGTTGCTCCCTTTCTCGCCATTTGCTGGCGTGTTCCTGGCAACCGCTGACGCGTTCACCATCCATTAAAACGCGTTCGAAACTGTTTCGAAGTATTCAAACGTTGCATTGTTTGGCAGCCGGTCTGCAATTTATACGTGTCTTTTTTCTCCGCTTGCGTGAATTTATGTGGCACCTTTTATGTTTTTACTGAGGAATTATGGATATTCACTTGTTTTATTCTTAATTCATATTTCGTATTGCGTGTAAAGCTGGTGTTAAATACATTACCGAATCTACGGTATTTGTTTCTTATTTGTTACCTAACGTACTACCTTCTAATATCAATCTTACTATAACAATTCGGAAATTTTTCCACAAAAATAATATCTACCCGTAATCTAATCTCGGCATGATCTCGGGTTTCCCTTTCGAAGGTTTCCAAACGCGAAGTTGTATCAACAACCCCATCTAGTTCGACCCTCGCAAAATGGGGCCAATATCACATTTTTTGATCGGCGGTTTAACAACATCGGCCGTATCGGATCCGGTACCATTATCTTTAAATAATGCTTCGTAAAATTAACGTATACAATAAAATTGAAGTGCCTCTTTGTAATGTCACAGTTATTTACTAAATGCATATGATATACGATACTTATAGAAAAAAAAAAAAAAAAAAAAAAAACAATTATGATTATTTTTTTTAGTTCCGGGTAATCTCCGAAACGGTTACACGGATTTTGACAGGATTTTCACTAGCAGGTAGCTGATGTTATAAGGAGTACCTTAAGCTAATTTTATTTTAGAAAATTAATTAGGATTCCGTGTAAATAAAAATCTATTAAGAAAAACGACGATTATGGGGCTTTAATGCCTTAAACTGAGTAAACCATAAGAAATATTATATCAAATTAACGTAGTCTATAGTTGTAGAGCTTGAAAATACCTACAAAAAAGGGACCTAGAGCATTTTATGTCTATCTTTTAAAAATCTTCCGCATTAAGCATTTTTGTTTTTTTAATAAAACCGGGAGCGGGATAGCATGTTTCGCGTGTGTGCCCGATCGAAGGCGTTCTGTCGACCACGCAAGCGCAGCCGCGGGCACGTCTAGTTATGAATATAATATAATAATGATTTTCTAATATAAATTTAAATAATAATAGTAGTGTCGTAGATGTGTAGCTACTTAAGTTAGGGCTGTAGTCTAAATTAACATCATCAACGCATTAAACTGCTTTTTGTTTGTTTGACTGCGGTAATCTCTGTTACTACCAGTCACATTTGAAAAAATCTTGTTGCATTTTACAGCACAATTATTGAGGAAGGTTATTAGCTAATATATCTTTACACTATACCCCCTAAAGAGCATAGTAGTAACCATGAACGTCAAGCATTCTGGCAAGCTGTAGACGAGTACAGGAAGTGTTAATGCGTTGCCGGAGGCGCGGTGGAAAATTGGTCGAATGAATTTAACACGGGTGAAACCGTAGGGCACAGCCAGTATATAGATTTACGGGTATTTCGAAGGAATTTGAATGAAAGTTTGTATACTGCATTAATTTCAAAATTTTATGAATTTTTATTTAAATTCATCCGGCGAAGGTGGTTCGCTACGATATTTAGTTTAAATGGAAAAATTGAAAGATCAGAAGTCTCAAAGGAGTTTTCTTCTGCAAAATGCTAAGATGTAGAATGAGATCCCTGCTGAAGTTTTCCCAGGAGACTACCGTATGGGGTTTTTAAAAAGGGAAGTGAACAGGTTTCTCTGGTGTTACAAGCGTCCATAGGCTGCGGTACCCGCTTACTATCAGGCGAGCCGCATGCTTGTTCGCCATCAGCGTGGTATGAAAAACATAAGCTGGTCTAAAATAAAAAAAACTATTTTCATTTTGAAAGAAGAATTCATTTGCTGAGAAATCCACCCCGTTTTAGATTAGATAGAGCATATCATATTACGAGATCGTAGCGCGGTTGCATTGCCAATATATTTATTAATTTATCTGCTTGAATTATGTGTGAAAAACGGTCAGTATTTCACTTACCTATGCTTATTCGTTTGTGATGGTTCACTGTTTTATTTGATAGGAGATTATTTCCTATAAGTAACTTCTCTAAATTTATCTTTTGAGGGCGTATTTATAACTTAATTTATCTGAATTTAGTAAGCCATTTCTATGGTTAAAACTAGCTGTGCCCGTGGCTACACACGCGCGAATCGTGCTACTCCTGGGCCGCTTCCGGTTATTTTAAAAACAAAAATAGTTATTGTGTGTGATCCTTTTAGACATATGCTCTCGCTGACTTTTTATTTGGGTCTTTTTAATATCTAAAATTATGGATTACATTAATTTCACATATATTTTATGGAATACTGGGCGTGAACCATTTAAGCGCCCCAAAATCGTCGCTTTCCCAATATTATTTTCATTTGCGCGGAACCCTAATTATTTAAAAACAGCCTAAGTTAATATCAGCTGTCTGCCAGAGAAAGTCCCGTCAAAATCGGTCCAACGGTTAAGGAGATAACCCGGAACAAACAGACAGAGAGACAAATTAAAAGAAAAATTGGTTGTTTACTATAAGTACCGTATATGCATGCATATAGTAAACAGCTGATATTTTGACATTACAAATAGACACAACAATTTTATTTATTTGTATAAATGTAGTTATAATATAGCCGTTATTATAAATGACTTTTTCCCCTGGGTTTTATTTTGGGTCACGACCACAGACCACAGAGTGCGTGATGATAAATCCGTCACAATGAAACTTTTGGTTTGTTGCGTTTCGTGATCATTTGCGGAGTGGCTTGCAATCCGGCATGACAGCACCGACTGGCGATGGATGTTGATCGTTCAATGGTTGCCGTTTTCGGCTTGCACTGTGCTCACAATGAAGTCACACAGTAAAGCGACACGCTGACTATAAAAAAAGGTTTTGAGTGATGACCACATATTTAGCTGAATTGAAATGGCGATGCAACAGAAGATATCGGACACTAGAGATACTGGCTCTCCCTAATGCGATGTTATAGTTTTATCACGATGTTTCCCTTCATCGATAGCTTAAGCTCATTGTATGGTTTCGAACCCACGTCATTGTCCGAACACGCTACCATTAACCCAATGCACTTCAAAGTGATCTTTAAGTGAATATCGATCTGATTTTTTACCCGGCTGCGAAAAAGGATACATCGTCTTTCACTCTATAATATCAATAAAAAACACCGTCGATATTTTAAGTTTTGTAAGCCAAGATCATTTTATCATACATCCTACATGTATGTCTATTTCTTTGGCACGCTCTGAAGCCTAAACAGCTTGGATTTTAGCATATGAGGTGTCGTTAGATTCGTCTTAATTGTAGGAGAGAAATACTTAATTACGACGTATGGGAATCAAATAAAAAACAATATATATATAATATAACTTTTTTTTAGTGAAGTGTTTTGTTGTAGTCGGGTTTTTTGTTCCCTTTTCAATTTAAAAAAATTTAGGTAGTCAACACTTTGAAAGTATAATGTGTGTAGCCTGCTGTGGAGCTGGATTTTAAATCTAGCTATTCCGAATAGCACTAGTGTATGTTTACATTTAGTTGACCGTTTCTAAAGATGCCATTTCAATGTTTGCGTCCGCGACCCGGACGTAAGAGCGTATATAGATTTTTAAAATATTTCTAAAGAGTGTACCCATAACGTGAGTCGAATGGTCGCAGAATGTCGAATTATTTATCTATATGAATAAATGTGTAGTTGTTTCAGTCTGTACAAGAATTTTTAGATTTTTTTATGTTAGATATGTGATAGACGAAAGGCCACACATCTGCACTTTGACATATAGAAAAAATGTCTAACATACCTCACAACATGTCCGTATTTAACTTGATAATTTTGTATACGGAAAGCATCGTACCATTGTTCAATTTGATAGCCTATAAGAATTGAAAATAGTGCTTTTAAAAAATGAAAAGATAATTAATTTATTCTAAACCTATTTTACCTAGATTAGCAAAAATTAAATTACGAGACAAAACTAATTACTTCGTAACAAATACTTGCGGAGCCACGGGCTCACCACATTCATATATTATGTATTTCGCATAATTATAACAAGGGTTATCCTATTTCAAGTATTTATATAAGTATCTGTGTTTTTCATCTAAGAAGCATTTGAATTATTTACTGAGAGAAAAAAAGTCCAAACAGTAAGAGATTATAAGAGAAGATATTTTCGCATCGCAGGCTAAACGCGGTTTGGCCAGCGATATCGAATTCCCTTTATCTGCGTAAGTTATGTTCGGGGGGATTCGACTGTATTCAGGTCACTGAAGCACTCTTGGGTTCACTAGTAACATTCTAAGCATACATACATATCACAGTTATTTAAAAAAAATCTTTTTTCTATTTTAAATCTGTAACCGACTTCAAAAAAGCAGGAGAATTATAAAAACAATTAGATAATTGTTCTTTCGTTGGAAAGGGGATACCTCAAAGACGCTTTCATTTTAATTTCCATCGCTGTCATACACATAATGATCCTATCCCACTCTTTCGGCAATAAAATTTGCTTAATGTGATTCTAGAACCTAACACAATTACAAATAAAACTTTTATTTGACCTATCTATAAAATATGGGATTACTATTTAATATAACCATCTATCTGATAAATAAATAAAATATTTTTAGCTATTCTATTTTATAGTAATTTTAGTGAAGCATTTTATTGGGATTGTAAAGTTTCAGAGAGTGTACTGGGCTTATAGTAATAAATACCGTCAAACAAATTCATTTATGTACGTCGGTACGTAAATAAGGTGAAGAGGGCCCGATGAGAGACCCATTCATTCGTTCATTTGTTGTGACGGGTTTAATGGAACTCATATATTGGGTAAGACATTGCGATGATTCTTTGAATATTGTTTACCCGCTATTTCATGTAACATAAGGCGAAGGCGTCCTTGGTGAATGATGTGATTTGCAGTATATGTCAATAAATAAAAGGGTTCTTTAAGTCTCTGTGCTTTCGCCCGTTTCGCTTCTTCGTTAACTTTAGGCCATAATTATTGCTTTGCAGATGAGAGCAACATTAACGGGTGATACTAAAGCAAGCCTACATGCTGTCGCAGAGAATCCGGAGCAACTTGTCGTTGAACTAAACCAATCTTTGCATGATGAGCAAGTAACTTGATTAAGTTCAACGTAAAGAAAATACAGATGCCTGCGATTTCTTAAAAAAATCTCAGTTTCCCTATCCCTACTCTTCGGAAAGTCTCGCTAGCAATGCGTGACAGCCTAAACATCCTAGGTGTAGTAATCGTAATATGTATAGCTATTTATTTATTATCTTTCGATGGTCGCCGTTGTGTTTGCCCGATGGCTAACTCACCTTTCCCTCAAACTGGCTAGGAACTCGAATCTCCAATTGAGAGATCTAAATTATAAAAAAAATCTTTTATTAATAGTAGTTGTATTGTTCGTATTTATATTGGGTTAAACACTTAAGTACTCCGATATAAATGATAAGCCACGCACAAACTTTTAACATGTTTTATTACCTTCCATCATAGACAATAATACAACCATAGAGTACAGATTACTTAACACAGACTAATCATAGATTATATTTACTTTATTTATTATTACAGTAGTTTTTCATATGTTGTAATAACTTACTTGTATTTAACTTACTTAATTTTTTTTAATAATTACTTTAGCGGAGGTGAGGAACAGAGAGTAAAGTTCCTCATCCGCCATAGAAAAGGGAGGATCCTCCGGCCAGACGGGTGCTATGTCTGGCGGGCAGCTGCCCCGACTGTTGTAGTCGGGTTCTTGTATATATACTCAACGATAGAGTTAATTTCTATAGCGCAATGTAGGATAGTAGGATGCGTCTTTTGTGGCGCGAAAGATGTCGCTATGTGTCGCTACGTAGTTGCGTCGATGCGTTGATGCGTCAGTTGTGGCGAGAGATATCGCTACAATTACATTTGCGTTATTTTATGTTATCAATGTAGTGGACGCCTACAATAGGTTCGCATATCTGTATTAGACTTAGAATGAATTGTAAAAATGGCTCAAGTAAAATATGCGTGCTGTTGGCGCCTCTTTAATAAATAAATAAATAGATCTAGTATTAACACAGAAATTATCGAATAAATAAGTACTTTGTTAACTTATGCCATGCCTTCATCAATTCAGAAACATCGAAACTTCAAAAACGAAAACCAAGGCCATAACAAAACTTCGATAATTTTCAACTCAACCCACTCCAAAAGGCATGTAAATGGCACTTGGCTAAGTTTTTACCCCGGGGCGCAAGATTCCCAAATTCCTAACTCGGTTTTAACCCTTCCAAAGTGAAGTTTTGAGTGTGGAAAACAGGATGATGGGTGTTTATCGGGACCTCAGATAATTCAAGTGTGTAATGATATTTTTATGGTGTTAAAGCGTTGAAGAAAGTTATGTTTAAGCGAATAACTAAATCTATTTAACCCTCAAGTGTTTAAATTCATTTTATTTTTCCCTTATTTTTTAAATCTAGTCGATTCTTTTAGATAAATCAAAAATAATATTGTATCTTTAAATACATCTTATGTATATTTCAAAAAATCTTTCTTGAATAATTATAATAATAGTTGACAACCAAAATTTTTTTTATGTGTATTTTTATTGGCAAGCTATACTCCGACTCGAAAAATCTTTGAAAACTGCAAATTGCAATTGTCACGCATTTATCTTTTAATCCAACGTAATTCAGTAAGTGAACATTTAATTAAAGCAAATCTACTTTCCCGTGAACTATGCGACATCGTCGCAGAGTTGGATCCATATTTTGGGTCAACTTAATATGCAATAGGTGCATGAAAATATGTTTTGTCGAACTCCATGTTGACTTTACAATGTTTTATGAACTAATTGATCGCTAGGCGTAGTCTATGTACGCGTTGTGTTATTTAAAGTATTATAAGGCATATATTATATAACTACACAGTCAACTGTCCCTTTAAAGTAACAACTTATTTAGTGCTGTTTAGTTTAGTAAAGTTCTAGTAGCGTAGTCTTAAAACTTGTGTCTAATATAAATATACGTCATAGTAATATTCTAGATAATGATATAAGTAAACAGTATGATTACTAACACAGCCCGTTACAAATAACCGTCTATGCAAGACTAACACCCAAGTCTTGTTTGGCAAACACTTCGCTTCCAAGTTATGTTCAAACATACAAACCAACAATTCATAGTTCAGGTTGCGACGTTCGCAAACATTAAGTTATGACCGTAATTCGCTTTAAGACATTATGACGTCAGTACAGGATGGCACATTCACACGTACGTGCATATGTGCATACTGTTCTAAAGACATAATTCCTTATTCTATGTTTAGTTATTTATAATTATCAATACTTAATATTACAATACAAAACTTAATTAATAACAAACACAAATCAGGGCAAACAAAAAACCAGATACGCTTATTCTTCCTGATTCCGAATATATGTAAATAAAACTAAATTAACACAATTTGTAAAGATGTCCTCTTTCTTTCAACGAACATAAGCTGTGGGTCGACTGGTTACGAAGTGATATTTAGTGCAACGATAAGCACAGAAACCAGAAAAGTAAGTTGTCTTAAAAATGTTATTAACTTAAATAAATGTAAAATGTTTCATTCATATACCATAATTTGTATTTGTAAATATTTGTGTACTTGTGTCTGTAATGGTATGAATAAAGCACTTTTATTAAAGCAATTTTGTGAATTCATCTAGTATATCGGAAGCTTTATTATACAGTCCCTTTAGATCTTTTGTTTCTCTCAAACTGAACTTCGATTTTCATTTGTAAAGTACCTGGACTCCGCTATACATTACTTGACATACAATTCTACTGAGTCACGCAATGCTAACAGAAAAACCACATCAAAGTACTACAGTTCTAATTTTCTTAAAATCAAGCTGATTTCCCAATATAGTGTCGTTGAAACTTGCAAAAATTGTTATGTCACTATGAATTAATTTTACAGGATAGACAGAAAACTTTTTTAAACAATTTAATTTAAATAACTAAGTTGGCAAACAAGCGCACAGTCCGCCTGATTGTATGCGGCTACCGCAGCCCATGGACGCTTGTAATACCATAAGTATTAATTATTAGCGCGTTGCGCGCCGACCTTAAACTCGCCTAACCCAAGGAGATTTGGAAATCCTACTTCTACTATTACTACTAAATCTTCAAAAAATTTTGCTTTAACCTAGGTGCGTAAGTAAAATCTATATAGTGTTATAAAAATTAATCTTGAGTATCGATCTAATGTGAAAATAAATATACATTAAACATTTTTCAATTAATAATTACCATGATGCAATAATGAGTCATTTGACATAGAACATATTGCAGTGTCACCGACAAATTAGTCTTATTTCAAAGAGACTATACTATTTATAGTAACCGTAACATTAAAATCAGAAGTTAGTTGTTTAAACAGAATATAATATAGAACCGGTGCAAATATACCGATCCAATACCCGATCGTTTTACGGCCATCTGAAGTGCTGTTAAGGGAACTAGTCCATGTCTCCTTTATGTGGCACTTCAGAGACAGTTTATACGTTATTTAGTTATCAGTATATTAATGAAACTTTGTACAAAATGTAATATATTTTTTTTGTTATTATGTATTATTATCAATAACACCACAACGAAGCCTTTAAAAATATGAAGGTACTAAACTCACCCGTGCGAATATTTCGAATAGAATATAACACAGATTGTTAACAGATGGCGCCACCCACATGTTGCTTGAATATATTTTAATTTGAAACTCCATCAACAAATGGTACTCATAATAAAAAAGTTTAAATATTTTAAAAAATGTGTGTAATTCACACGTGGTAGAAGTGAAACCTTCACATCTATGTTTTTTTTAATTCAGAAAATGATCAAATACACACTAATTTAAAGTTTATGAAAATGTACATACAAGTACTCACAATATTATTTTCAATTAAGGAATCACCTTGCACATTTGAAATATCCATGGGAATATCATCTGAAAAAAGTACAAAGGTAAAATACGTACACGTATACAAAACACCACGGTTGTTGTGATGCCTTTTCTCAACTAATAACTAAACAAAGTGGGATCTTTTGACAAGATTTTAGCTCTATTGTCAGAACTATCTAGGGAGTTTGTTTGACATCTCAAAATTAGTACTGGTGTAGCAGACATCCCACTGTCTAACTATCCAATGTGCGAGCTTGGGGGTGACGTTTGGCAGCACTGCCTGTGGGTATTTTTTTTTACTCGCAAACTGATCACCGACCGCCGCATGCGCGCAATTACTGCTGCGCTGAATTTGGATTTTATAACATTTGAATCCATCTCCATTCTGGAGCGCATATTAATATATTTAATCCCGAAAAAAAAAATAATATCACATAATATAACCTAGATAACATTAGTGCTTCGTGTTACCGAAAACTGGTGGCCACCAAGAAGAAAACTACAGTGCCACGTACCTTGTTGGAAGACGTCGAGCCGCAGCCAGAAGCGTATCGGTAAGCGATTTCTTCATTTGCCTACTGGCTTTGATGTTGGATGATCCCCTCAGGTTTTGCATAGGCTGGAATAGACGAAGTTGGACAGACACGTATCCCCGTGTTAGTCGTAAAGGTTTTCAACCCGCTACAGGAGCAGGGCTATTTGGACGCCTGCCCCTCCAAGTACTTTTCAATGTTCGTACCTACTTTTGTAGTGTTTGAATTTGCAACTTACATATTTTTATTTTAGCATCCTCTAGGGACTTTTTGTGACAAAATGCAAACTTGTACTTTGGTAAAGTAATTTGCAAAACCCATAATTTTATTTTATTACAGTTCTCATTTTAGCGCCCTCTATTTTTACTTCTGTACGAACTGGAAATGGTATAATTTCTCATCATTGATCATTCAAAATTATTCTTATATGGTTTGTACAGAGGCCGCTAACCGAAATAATTTCATTTCTACGACTAAAGTAACCTAACACAATATATATCAGTAACAGAATGTCATAAGTGTTGTCTATAAAGTTTTTGTTTCGTGCCTTTTTGGTGAGGTAATAAAATTTATTATTGCGTGGCAACAAACGTCTTTTGTACCATTTTACCATTGCCTAAAACTTTCCTGGGGGTTCCTATATCATTTTCTCCCACATTAAATCTTATTAATTTTGTGTGTCTCTTTTTACTGTCGCTTTTTCGTTTCATCGACTTTCAAATCACAACGATGCTAAAGTAGTTTTCACTTCAATAAAAATGTATTTTTTCATAGGTACTCAAATAACAAAGTTAATATTACTTCTGCTAAACTGTATAACAGTTTTTTGGCAGACTTAGCTCCTTTTTAAATAATTATTTATTTAGTGTTGCATTTTATTTTTACATTATTCCCAAACTAAGATTTATAAGAAAATCTTCACAAAAACACTTGGTTTTTTTAAGAACTTTTTTCAAGCAGTTAATTTCTATTTCACGCGGTTTCTTATTAAAAATAGTTGGAATTAAATAACTTCTACATCTTTGTCCGTAATAATTATTATACGTGGGCACTTTGAATCGTTTAATGTTTCTATTATCCCTCTGAGGACTTCTGTGTACAGATTTGAATTTAAACTCATCACTGCAAAAATGTTCAAGTGCTGTATTAGGACTGCTTTTTCATAGACTTGGAGAATCCTACACTCCAGAAATAACTCTTCATATTTATTTTTTAAAGTCGTTTTTTGAATTCTTGTTCACTAAAAGTTTCATGAATCTTATTTGAAATAATTTAACTTTATCTAAATAAGTTTTAATTGTATTACCGTAGCATGCCAGCCCATAAGAATGCAGCGAGTCCACCAGCGCGTAGTAAATCATATACAAGTTTTGAACAATGTTTTAAGTCAAATGATTAATTATAAACTATTTGTCAATGCTGGGGAATATCAGCTTTAAAACCCTATTTTAATCACAAATTTTAATGTAGAGTTAAGAGTAATATGACGTTGCAATAAAAATTAAACTTTTTTAATGGAGTATAGGTAACCTAATGGTAAGTAAAGATGAGGCCGACGATGTATCGCGCTTACCTATTAAATGCCTATTCACTGTTCGCTTGAAGACTCCCAAGTTATAAGGTGATGGGAAAACAGACGACGAGAGTGAATCCCACTCCTTTGCCGTTCGCATAATGAACGACGAAGCGCAACGCTTCGTGCGAATCAGGGGAATTTCCACGACATAAACCGTCACGGCTTCTAGTTGTCCTATGGTGGAACGGATTGGACGGAATTAAATCGTGCATATCCTGTGCACGCACTCCAAAGTGCAACCTGTAAAACACTGAGAAGCAAGCTACCTTACGTCGATGCTCTAGACTGAGCATTTTTGTTGTCATCAGTGTTTCACCGCCAACAAGTCAACAACTCGTTACAGAGTACATTATACTACAAGTTAATAAATGAGACCATTATAAACTATCAAGTTTTGCTGCTTGAAAGTCGTGTAACTTAAGAGCCTTATGTTTAAAAAGAATAAGAATAAAGAGTTAAGTATCATCTATCAAAGAACTAAACTAAGACATTTGTCTCGTAAGAATACGCTACAGTAATTTCGAAAGTTTTCAATGTGTTCAATTTTGTCTAACTTAGCTGAGTAACGATTGAACTTATATAGGTTCAGTCTGTCTAGGACACTTGACTCCACCTTTAAGCTGTGACAGATTTTCATTAAATAAATAATCAAAGGTGTGAGATATTGAGCGCAATTTACATCGTAGTAAATATCATGTTTATAACTCTGAAGTTTTAATAGGATAAGTTTGAGTATGTTAACATGTACAATGTGTAGACTGTGTAGAGGTATATCTTGTTTTCTTCATATGTAAGCAAATTGCATCCGTTTGAAGCCGGGGTGGGTGCTAGTGCGATAATAAAACAAGATACAAGTAAGCAACTTTAAGGCGTAGTGTAGTATCAATTCACTCTCATATTTATTTTTCCTATAAAAACGTTTTTGGTTTATGATAAATGATAAAAAACATATCAGGAAAAAAAATGGACATTCGAAATAAACATAGCATAGGGTTAAATGTACCGTTGGGGATGATTGATGACGTCACAGGAGCTTCCGTACACGGTCGACGTAACCGGTTATCGATGAGACGCATGTGAATGTATTGGTTAGACCAGTGGAGATCAGATTAAAATGGATGCTTATATTTATAGCTCAAGTTTGTTTATTATCTCTGGATTGTTACAATTTCAGTTTAATAGAAGTGAGTTTCTTTATATTATTAACGAAAGGCGCTTCTTTATTGATCAGTGTGAGGAAATCAAAAACACTTTATTTCGGTTGGGCCCTAAGAAGGCACAAACTTTACACTAAGTACTATATCTCTTTGGGAAACATCCCAGCCATCGAGAAGAAACGGAAATAAATTTGATTTGGATTTTTATAGATTTTTTAAACTATGTTAATTATTGATGGTTAATAACCTTTTGACAGTAAAACCTGTTAGACGTATGTAAGAACCTGTATAGGTTCTTCAATTGCCCGGAAAATCTAGCTTAGCAAATTTTTTGCGAACAAACATTATATTGTCAAAGATGTAATTGTAAATCTTCGTGAATGCGTCTATGCTTCTGGTAGTAATCCTTAGTACTATGATTATATTGAGCTGTATTACATTTACCATCATTTGGAGAACATGCAATGTATGTAATGTATGTAAACTTGACGTCAAAATTACTTTATATTTTTCAACACACTTGCTCATAAAGTGGCTCTAATATCACCGCAATTAGGCACATAATGACACCTGTAATCAAACTGTGACTTTTTCATTGCTATTATTCACAAGTGAATTATAGAGTTTTTTTATTATTTTATTGGTCGAGTTGCTTTGTTCTTAAAAAAGTTTCGATACAAAAAAGATAATGATCAATAGAACAAATAAATCAAATGTACCTATTGCTTGCTCATTTCATACAACTTCGTATTTAAACAGATAATTTCAACTTGTACGTGTTTAATAAATAAAACTTTCACTCAAATATAACTTTTGTTTTCTCTGTAATAAAGAAAACTTTAAATTCCCCATTTTATACGTGGCAAAACGTTATCTGCGGAAAGCAAAAAAAAAAGAAACCTCATTCCTTTAGTCTATGGCCGATCGCCATTGTTAGATGCGCGCGCAAACTGATAAATTTTTCCCGCCATAGCGAAAAAAAATTCACAACTCGTTGTCACTGTTGAAATTTTAGTTATTTATTAATTAAAATGTCTACAAGTACTAGTTATGAAAAAAATGATTTATGTTGTACACCGCCCGATATAAGATGTGAAGCCCTTAACGTTATGCAAAGTTTACTACCTGAAAACTCCAAGGAAAAATGATTTTTTATTATTATTTTCTTCACAAGTGTGTTGAAAAACGTCGTATGATACACGTGTGTATTGGTGATTACCGTCCTCGGCTCTCTTAAGACCCTCACGGCCTCACCTAACGGCTCGGGTCTCAATGGTGCCTCAGCGGTAATCACCAACATTACACACTTGTACCATAATGTACTATTGTTGTCTATATTCCAAACCCTTTTTTTACACTACTACATCCCAAAACATTTTTTTCTGTGTGTTCTTCTTTATTTAGGTTATCTAAAAATTATTAAAAAGGAAACAAAAAACCCGACTGCAACAAAAACATTTTTTTTTTCTATGTTTGACTTTTTATTTCATTCCCAGACGTCGTACATAAATATTATATCCTATGTCGCTCCCACAATTAAGACAAATTTAACGACACCTCGTGTGCTTAAATCCATCAAGCCATTTAGACTACGGCACGTGCTAAAGAAATAGACATACATATCGAAAAACATAACCTTCCTTTTTCGCAGTCGGGTAAAAAATGGAACAAATGAAAATGTATTAGCTGTTCAAAAGGAATATTTTATTCTATGAATTTCCCGATTAAATAGAATTCTACCTTTTCAGTTTTGTACTCAGCAATCTCGTGTTCACTATGATTTGAAAAGATGTCTAAAAAATACATTCAATAATATCGTATATCATTCAGAGTCTAAATTGAAAGATTTATTTAAAGATGTATTACTGTAAATACATTTATCGAGTGTACATAAAATACAAAAGACATAAAAGCGCCTTTGAGTTTCTTTAAAATAGATTATTTTTATAAATATTGAATGAGATATGAGTTAATAACTGATACTGTATTTGTTACTCCTCAAATTAGTTTATTTCCAGAGGTTTCACTGTAGTGATAGGCAATTTCGTCTCACGCTAGTTTCAATAACTAGCCGTATCCCATGGTTTCTTTTACCCATATTAAATATATTCGACAAGCTCTCCACCGTGTCGCCGTCAATGCAAGTGTAGCCTATAATTTTTCTCGCTTCGTACTTGCCTACAACTTGCTAGCAATGATGGCTCAGTGATAACGTGTACGGACTTCGCATCGATCGCCGTGAGTTCGAATCCATGCGATGAGCCTCAGCTTCCGATGACGGAAAACCATCGTGATGAAACCATAGCATCGTGGTAGGGCTTTTTCAAATACTTACCTGGCTGCCTACCACCCTCAAGTTAAAAATCTGTTACCAAGCACCTATAGGTGTGTTCCAGTAGCTGCACTTGAGATCCAGTCCTCCCACGAGGCTTTGCATGTTACCATCTTGAGCCACATCGTCATTTAAGATCAGGTGATAATTGTGGCCGAACGGAAAAAGACCGCTGGACATTCATGGTTACTGTCCCGCCCCTTAGGGTGATAGCGTGAAGATCTATAGATTATAATGTTCTTCAATAAAAGAGCTACATATAATATGCAAAAAATCTTTTCAAATCTGGCTGGTAGTTCCGGATACTAGCGCGTACAAATAAATAAACTATCTTTTTCTTAGTTCCTCTTTTTAACTGACTTAAAAAAAGGAGTAGGTTATCAATTCGGTTGTATTTTTTTTTAATGTTTGTTACCACATAACTCCGTCATTTATAAACCGTTTTAGAAAAAAAAAATTTTTGTTGAAAAGGTGATATTTTCAGGTGGGTCCCATTTTAATTTCATTGGCATTACACCTTGGATTTCGAAGATACACCGGAAAACTCTTCAAAATCGAACGGGAAATGTATGGTGATTGATATATTGGTAGATTTATCATAATCCAAGACTAGGTGTTAACTAAGGATGTTCTGTAGTAACTTATCTTCGAAGACACAACGGAACTCTTTAACAACAAACAGCACGAATGTGGAATTCTCACCCTTACCTCCTTTTGCATGTTCTACCGTTTGTTTAATGGTTTGTGTTCCGAGGAACTGTTGGGTATGGTACCAGCGACTACTTTCCACCAACGCACCGCTCACCATCGGTAGGGATTTCATCTTCACACTCTGGAAGCTAAATGGTCGCGGACAGTCCGGTTTCCGAGAAATATTTTACGCGAACGCTCTCTTTGTGGAATAAGCTCCCTAGTGCTGATGTTTTCCCAGGAGACTAGAGTATGGAGTTCTTCCAAAAGGGAGTAAATAGGTTTTCAAAGGGCCGGCAACGCGCATGTGATACATGTGTGTAAGCGTCCATAGGCTGCGGTGACCGCTTATCATCAGGCGGACCGCATGCTTTTTCTTTGCAATTTTCTTTGGAGATTTGTTTCTACTTGGGACAGTCCGACTAGTGGAATACCGTACAGAAGATCACAGCCAAATAACCTAGTGTTGTGTTCCTGCGGTCAGTAGGGTTTCCAGAGCTCTTTGGAGTAGGGGGTTAAGGTCAGCAACGCGCTAGTGATACCTACATGTATCCATAGGCTACAGTATCCGCTTACCATCTGGCGGGTGTATGCTTGTTTGCCACCTTTGTTGTATAAAAAAAGGTACAGGAACTCCGTAACAATACAATGTATTCTTGCCGTTTGTCCAATTGTCAAGAGATGCACTCTACGTAAAAGTGATTTTAATGATAATATTCGTATATTCGAGTCGTGTATTGTGTGCGTCCTTGATTGTCAGATGACAGATTTTATTGTCCCGTTATTTCCATTAACTATCTATAGTCGTGTGGTCGATGTGTTAATTTGTTGGCATCCAAATCTGACAACATTAAGCTTTCGAAGCTTTGATGTACCAGTTACTATCTTTTCGCCTGAGACTAATTGTTTCGTCAACAAATTTTCGTACATGTCTTCCGGTAGCACTCTTCTTAAAGCCGGCTGATTTCTTTTTATTATGCCCATAGGTCCGTGGGTCCTTCAGGGTTGGAAATCTTAACATCACTCGATAGAGAAGCACCAGATTTATTGACGTCTTTAGGAATTACGTTAGTTGATATTTTGCTGCCATTATATGCAGCGCGTTTAGAAGATCTACCCATATTCATTTTCAATAAACCAGTTGCCTACAGAACGCAAGACTCATTAAAAAAGAAGAAATAAACTTTTTTTCACAAAAACAAAACCGGCTCCAAAATACTACTTACTCTGAAAAAACTGCACTAAAAAGTAAAAAATAATTAAGTTTTTTATTTACTTCAATTTACTTCAAAATATCCTTTTTTAACTCAATTTGATATTCTTACAAACTATTCGTCTGCCACATATTTTATTAGGGCAATAATATATACAATTATTATTGTTATTTTTGTAGTCAGTGCCAGCCCAGTTTTTAAGAAATTTCCTAAAATTGACAAAATATGTTTAAAGTTTCGACAATTTAATAATGTAGTAATACCCAATTAATCCAATTTGTAAATAAACACAACTACCTAAAGCGACACCTTAATTACAAATAAACCTACTTACAAAAAAATAAAGAAAATAAACTTAAAGCAACCACTCGAAAATCTATTGATGAACACTGATTTCGTGTAAAACAAATCTAAATACCTTAAGGTGATTCTAAGCATCAAGCAACCACAATCGAATACCATTGGAGAATACAGTTTATAACACATAAGCGCATTGAAAATTTATATACATGCTTAGTTTCAATCAACTTTTAAATGTAATTTAATTAGATGTACCTATACTTACGCTACTTCACTACACAATTGTTAAACTTGGCTGACACCGACTACAAAAATAAGAATAATAATTGTATAGACTATTGTCCTAATAAATTATGTGGTAGACGAATAGTTCGTAGGAATAACAAATTGAGTTAAAAAAGGATATTTTGAAGTAAATTAAAGTAAATAAATACCTTAATTATTTTTTACTTTTTAGTGCATTTTTTCAGAGTAAGTTGTATTTTGGAGTCAGTTTTGTTTTTGTGAAAAAAAGTTTATTCAATAGTATAATATATTCAATTATATATATCTTATATATAAAAAGACTCCTATCACGGTGTTTGTGGTCGCACTCCTTAGAAACAGCTGGACCGATTTTCATGAAATTCCTTATGTATATTTAGTATGTATGAGAATAGGCTGTAAAGTATATTTCATACAGCTAGTCGATTAGGGTGATCCTATTCAGGTGTTTTTTTCAATTTTTTTTTACATGTTTGTTTTTGTATTTCTTTATATTTGGCATCAAAAAATACCTATAACTCCAAATTTTCACACTACGTTCCCGTTTTTTAATCACAGTTTTAGTACGAAGATATCCGAGTATACCTCAAAAATTTGAATTTTAATATCTAGG
Organism: Saturnia japonica; assembly: GCA_033032175.1. Classification (NCBI taxonomy): domain Eukaryota; kingdom Metazoa; phylum Arthropoda; class Insecta; order Lepidoptera; family Saturniidae; genus Saturnia; species Saturnia japonica. The sequence goes on from CM065330.1 coordinate 4,451,133, forward strand.
TAAAAGAAAGCCGCGGGCAACAGCTAGTATATACATAAATCTTTCTAGAAACCGGTGCCTCATGTCATGTGACAAAATGAATAGTATATCGACATGTTGCCTGCGGTATACACATACTTTCAAAGGTTAACGAGCATTACCTATAGTTAGGGTGCGAATGTAGCTTAAGGTGGTGGGTGTAAAAGTCATTATACAGAAATATATTCCAGTTAAATCCCAACCATATTTGTATAACTTTTAAAGTTGAAATTCGTCGGCCACCAGCTAGTCATGAGGTTAGAGCTGCCAATGAAAATAAATTAGGTGATCGAAGTAGCCATGAGAGTGCTTCGCTTTTATAGATGCGTCTTTATCGAGAAAATTGTATAAAAGGCCGGTAGATCGGATGTCGTAAGGAAGTTTATTACGATAGTGGACGACTTGTGAAGCATTAGTGATTTAATTATTTATTTTTCTTTAGTATAGTAGTTCCCTTAAAAGGTAATAAAATGCTTTTTTTTTTATTCGATGGTATCCGTTATTTTTGTCATTGAGTTCTATGAAGACATATTGGCCATCAATAAGAAATACATAATTTGGGATTTTACAATTCATACATATATAATTAATCAACATTCAGGTAAGTGTAAGAAGTACAATAATTGCATTTATAACTTTTTGAATAAAGAGTTTTTTACATCAATTTGTTTTAAAAGATTTATCTAATTGATTGATCATTTGTACACGTTTTTAATCACCAACGCAAAAAGGGGCATGTTATAAGTTTAACGTGTATACTAGTGGGCTTGGTTGTGTCACCATAGCTCCTAAATCACTAAACCTATTTTGATGTAGTTTTTTTTTGTTTGAAAGGTGAATTAACCGAGTGCGTTCATATTTATGATTTAAGAGAAAATCTGTTCAGCCATTTGAAGATTATCCGGTCTTTTCTAGTAAATAAATGGATGTGAGCACTTTTCACATGTTCTGGTCGAGTCGAAATTTGGTATTCTGTTACTTCAATTATATTAGAAAAACATGGCAACATGTGAAATCTACAGAGTACTGTAACCTTTCATCTACTTACAACATAGATGTGGTGTTTGGGCTCATTGGAATGGTCTCAATGAATAGGTTATTTCTGTCAGGGGTTTATATATTTTCGGTTTACTCGTTCTATAAACATACTCAATGTCTACAAAGTGCATGTTGCGATTGCTTTAAAAGTCGTAGCCTATTTTATTATTAAAATGAATGGTATTTTGTAATTATATTTGGTACAATGATCACCTAAAAAAATAAATAAAATAAGCAATGACTTACAGAAATTAACGGTGAAAAATTAGTGGAAATGGATGGATTAGAGGTAATTTATTAATTAATGTAACCTGTATTTATACAGGTCTATTTTTAATCAGAGTTAAAATAAGCTTCTTAAAAACATTATAAATTCTCAAAATAAAGCCGGACCAACGTCTTTTAACATATTACCTGCCAGTGTACGACGGTCACCGTACAGCGAAACCTGTTTTTGGCAGTCATCTACAGGATAGCAGTCACCATATTTATGTTACGCGTAACCCGTAGGTTTCAGAATTTAGGATTTATAATAATACTTTGCCAAATACTTGTCTATGTTTTTGACTAACGCAATAAAATGAAATCAGTTATTATTTTTTTTTTAAACTACAACAAAAAGGGTTGTTGTCATAAAACAAAAAATTACAAGTAGCACAAAAAAAAAAAACGTTTATAAAATAATTGATACTGTTCATTAATTAGTGCTAGCTAATTATATCTTGGCTCAAATGACGATTTTAACAAAAAAAAAATCTTGACAGTCAATGTGTTATACTAATCTTTCATCGATCCTTTCTTAAAAGTATATTTCTATTTTATGTCTAAATCCAATTTTTTTATATTTATTATGTCAGAGCGGAATGAGCAAAAAATTCTTTTCCCCAGCGAAATAATAAATTGCAACCTAGAAAAACGTCTACTAGGTATGACGTCACGAAGCGAACGCTACACCGCTACGGGCAACGTTGCTACGAATGTTCACGCCTCGCTACGCCTGTGAATGCTACGGAATATTCTTGTGGCTTGTTAATATTAATTTGCCAAGTGCGAATGCACACTTTTAGGGATTTTATGACAAAAATTTCGTAACCGTGAAACTTTATTCGGTTTACTATTTTTTAATTATATCTAAATTTTGGTTAATACCTACGACAAATTGACAGATGATTGTTATCCGCGTTGACTACATGCTTAAAAACAAAAAATATCACTACCGAAGAAAACAACGAAATAGAAGAATACCACAAAAAACGTTCAATCCTCAATATCTGTTCAAAAAGTATAATAAGTCTAGATGGATAAATCTATAGATCAAATGGAAAAAAAAAATCTTTATCGATTTCGATATAATTACTATGTAAAAACGCGTGCGGATTTGCGGGCATCGCTAGTTAACCATTTGGCTCTCTTTGCGTCACAAAATTATACGTAATATTCGCGCCATCCCCGGAAGCAAAGTTATTAATGAATGAGACGAAAATAATTACTGAGTAAAGCGTACGGAGCCGCGAGCACTGCTAGTTATTATGGAATAATAATCATTTTATAGTTGAAATAAATTTAATAAACTGAAATTTGTAAATATGTTGTATAAATCCGTTTTTTTTTAAATGATGAACTTATGAAAAATTAAAAAATTAAATCGACTTCCGAATTCCGACCTAACTTTATGTTCTCTTAATAAAATAACAAATATCTACTAAAATATAATAATAATAACACGTGTTATATAAATACAAAATGCAGAATAAATAAAATGGGGTCTAATTGCGACTTTTATTGGAACATTAAATGTGAAATTGTGAATCGCGACATGCCGTTTAAATCGGAGCACCTGGCACCTGGCAACCCTAAGTGGAAACGTGACAATAATAAAAATATTATATTGCTCATTTTTTGTTATTGGATTGTAGTAGTTATATGAAAATTATTAAAAGTTCTCTAGGACTTATCTTTGTCATACCATGAAGCTGAGGAACCTTCTCCCTTCTACGACATCGGGTCCTTCAAGCCTAACGCGAGGACATATTTATGCAGGCCGGCAAGACAGCCGATGTATTTAGATCTCTCAATGATCACTGTAGTGTTTGGATTGTGTTGTGCTTACAATGTGCCGAGCTGTTATAAAAAAAGTACTATGTATGTTATGTTATTCTATATTTAAATTATACAATTTTATATGAAATTTGATGAAGATGATATGACATTTAAATATGAACCTAGTAAACAAATGTTTAAATTCGCTGAAGTTTATGTTACATATTGGATTGTAGGTAGCATATTCGAGGATCGATAGTAGAAGGGCTTGTGCAAGTGAAAAGAGGATATAGGAAGAATATTTCATAATTTTCTCAGGGAACCTGTGAACGCGTTCTTTTTCTTGAATCTGTTGACTTGCCATCTTAGTCAAAGTATATCCTATTTTTTATTATACTAAGTCGTATTTAAAAGTTAGATAGATGATTTATTTTATTTTTAAAATACTTCAAAAAAGGAGCCATAATTAAGTACTTTGTTTGTTTACCGATTTAGTTGATTTTTTTCGTTGGGAAGGCGGTACATTAAGGTTGGTCCCATTTAAATTTCATTGAACTTTCGACTTCAAAGATACACCATAGAACTCCTCTAAATCATTGAAGTTAGTTTTCTTTTTTTTTAAATTGTCTTGTTTTGTGTAAAGATACAATTATTTAAATTACTGTCATTTTAAAACAAGTATTTCAATTGTTATCGGTTAATTTAAATAATGTAATATTTTAATAGATTATATTTTTGCTATGTGACTAGCTCGCAGTCATCATATATCAGGTAGGTAGGTAGGTGTAGTATCTATCGTAGTGACAGGCTTTTTAGACATGTCGCGTTTTGGTATAAACCGGTAAGCAGAAGTCTAGCGGAGTGTTAGGGATCTTGCACCCGACTGGGTCACGACCAACATGCACACGGTCATAAATCTGTCATAAAAGTTTGTATATGTCACTTAAAAATAAAGTAAGAACTTATCAACACATATTCTTAAAATTAACAATTGATATTCATTTAATTTACAATAATCGATTTTTATAATCACTGGTCTCTCTAGTTTTCTTGCTTTTTTCCCATTATGAATTGAAAAATACTGGTACATTTAATGCATTATTTTAAAGTTACAGTGTTAATTCGTTTTGTTTTCTGTTATCTATATTAGTACTAATTTAAATTATTATTTTATATTCCTAATAGTGTTTCATACATTGTAATAACTTACTTGTACTTCTCTTAATTTAATTTAATTTTTCAATACATTTGCGATTTTGTATTTTGTCAATGAACTGGGTGACTATACTAGATTCGCATATCTGTATTGTATTTAGAATTAATTGTAAAAATGATTAAAGTGTAATACGCGCGCTGTTGGCGCTTATTTAAGAAATAAATAGTGACTCTCTTATGGTTTTGTCGCGTTTTTGTATAACCAGCTTTCTATAGGCTTCCAGGGATCACAGATACGACTGTCGATGAATTATCGAACCCTCCGTGGTCACCATTGTTTTGGATTGTACAGTGGTTACCATGAGGCACAGTATCGTCACTTTTCCATTCCACTATAAAATATGCTTATAAAATAATGCTTCAATACGCATAAAATACATACAGAATGGATTTTCCAGATGGGGCAGTGAGGATAGGTATCTTAACCGTTGTGCTACAGAAAAACCTTCTGAGGACATTGCCCTTAACTTTTTGAGGCATTTTGCCCTGCATTTACAGTTTTTTTAAACTCAGCAAGAGAAAATGTGAAATTTACACAAAATTATTTATTCATGGCAATCGATCCTGTTTATTATAAGGATCAATAAACTCTATGGGACCAACTGATGTTAGAATAAAAATGTCAGAAACTACAAAAAAAATTCCCATACATTACGCAATAAATCTTCGTGAATATTAATTACCCGTACTACCTATCTCAAAAATATATCCTATCACCACCATCCATTCAGAGTACTAACTCTACTAATTGTTAGATAAATAATTTATTATTACACGTAATTCTGAGTATCCAAAGCTTCCAACGGAAAAGGGATTATTTCGTTTGCAGACGCCGAACAAGGAATTACCTTCGAAACTTTGATAGATTACGCGCATCTGCGATGACTAATGAATTATTCATTTACATTGTACAAATCATACCTAAACTTTAATACTTTATCTTTGTTTTAATCTAATCTGTTCTATGGTAGGCAGGTTGTCTCATTGCTTGTCTTATTACGTTAAGCATCCCGTAACACAGCAGCTTACACAGTTTATTGATAATTCAGTCAAAATTCAATTTATTATACAACGATTGACAGCAGCATGACGTAGACTCATTGCCTACGTGTGCGTACGTACGTATTTTGCATGTAGAGCACAGTAAATAATGTATATAATATAGGTAAGAAAGTAAAAACTCGATAAACACAGCGAATAACCACACGATGTAGTCTCATAGTTAACACCGCGTAGCACAGTAGATATTGTACAACGTATCAATAAGTAACTACATGAAACTCGACTGACTGTGCGGTGTAGTCTAAAAGTCTACGCCGCGTAGCGCAGTATAGATTTCACAGCTGTGTGCCTAGTGTAAGTTTTTAACTATTAATATCACGTTTACGTTAACGTGACATTTCTATAGAGAAACGAACAACGAGCAATTTACGGAAAATAATATGCAAGTACAAGATTAGTGGTTAACTAAATAGTTAGCGACAAACGAAACACTTACTACGCAGTTGACGTTTGCAAATGTATGGCAATGATATTGCGAGTGAGGGTTACAAGTTCGAAACATTTTGATAGTTCGAATAATAAACAACCGCTGACGTGACAGTAGAGTCATTCACTTGGGTTTTTGTAGTGAGAGAGGCCAAAAGTTGTTATATTGATTAATCAAAATGTACGGCAAAGGTCACTCGGACACTTTATTTTGCTTGGAGGCTGCTTTCTTTTGCTCGTGCTCAGGAGGAACGCACTAAATATTAAAAAAAATATGATCGTGCGGTATTTGATCCAATTAATGAACTCGGATATATGGTTTAGGAATTGATGTCTTTGCAACGCGTTTCTGACAGTATGAAGTGAAGGAACTCGCACTCGCACAATTAACTTTGCCGGACAGTTTGGCGTTTCAAACGCTGACGATAAAGTTACGTAAACTACAATTAGTTGAAAAACTCACACTAAGCACATTGATCGGTAAATCCATAAAAACTCAACTGACTGCCCGATGTAGTTTCACAGTCTACACCACGTAGCACACATAGTATAATATATTGTCCACCTTATTGGTAAGTACATAAAAACTCAACTGACTAGGCAGTGTAATCGAACAGCCTACGCTGCGTAGCGCAGTGTAGACCTGTAGCTTAAACAGCGAAGCGGTAAGTTAAACTCGCCTAACACAGTTTGACCGCACCTTTGTGACGATTAATGGTCACAGGGTTATTTGAATTTCAAATCACCGGCAGCGGTGCTGTTAAAGGATTCAGTGTTCAGAATAAATCCGAACACGGGTGAACGGTTACGGGCATTAATTAACTACGGGCTCTATTACGGTATGTAAATTTTGAGAAAAGTTTGTTCATTCTAATAGCGTTACGCACTTTTTTGCACTGAAGCAATATTGGAGTCGATTGACGTGAGTTCCAATTTCGACAATGATCCTGAGCGATGTAGGAAAACATCATGATGAAAGCAAAGCATAGTGGAAAAGCATCTATCTTAGGTGTATCTCAGTAGCTACACTTATGAGCCAGTTCCTCTAGGTTTAGCGTGTCACCATTTTGGGCCACATCGTCGCTTAACATCAGGCGAGATAGCCGTCAAAACCTAAAACTTTATAAAAAATATCGTATATTACTTAAAATTTTAATTACACAAAATTTAGACCCAAGAATCTCAATAGTACTCCTTTTCAATAGCTTCTTTGTACATATATCTGAATATTACAAATTTAATTTCAATTTACAAAGTTGTCAATCGTTTTTTTGTACAGTCTTCAAAGAAATGTCATAAGATGTCGTGGGGTTATTGAACCAAGTCAGTCAACAACCAAAGTAATGACTTTGAAATATTTTCTTCAATTATCTCATTAATATTGAATGTATGAATATTTTTAAATTATATTACAGAGAAAGTAATGGGAACTTTAATAAGAATATTACATAATCTATATATTTTTAAGCGTATTGCGTGCTCGGAGGAAGATTGTGAGATTTGGCATTTTATAAGATTACAAATACGTCCGTTCTATAAAGTAACTTGATATAGAATCACCAACGGTATTTTAGTATTCATATATTAGTTGTGTTCGGCGATTTCACCTGTTTTAAATTCAGCTCCGTTTCTTAGAAATGTAAAATTATATAGACTCAAACATTCTTCAATACATAGGCAAAAGGTAAATAATTCTTTTAAAATCATTCTAGTAATGTAACCAAACTCTCCCAATATTTTGTACGGAACGGATATTTCGTATCCTGAGTTAACAGGGAATTACGTAATCAATGTTTCCTCTGTGCCGAATAATCTTAGATACTGTGATATTATTTCTGTTTATGGTTATTATCATTTAGTACATATTCATATTAATATGACAGGGACTGCAAAGTGTTGGTAAAATAATTGATTTATCCTTTTACGCGTGTTCAAAATAATTATATTTTGAAATCCGCCTGACGATGTAACTAAATCCCTAATCTAACCAAACTCTTCCAACATTCTTAATTAACATTCTTCGTGCAATCGTTTCGAATTAGCATCTCATTTGCGAATTTTTAAGTTTGTTAAGATCCGGTCCGACTTTGTTGGTCTGCGGTCGACAGCGACGGGTTGCGAATTGTTCTTTGAATCAATTAATTCGAGCCCACGGATATTATGATTCTGACAATTTATCAATTTTCAGTGTTTAAAAACAATATTTTTATATCTTTATACATTATAAAAAACATCGTTTCTCTGTCGGCTGGTATGCGTTTTACAGTAGCATGGCAAAGTGACAGACACTGTGCCTGAGAGTAAGCATAGTACAATACAAAAATGACTACAATGATAGAGAGATCGGCAAGTCGTCGCTGTCATGTCGGTCTGCAACACGAGAAACTTATAATATTTTAGTTTGACTTATTGAGAAGTATAGGCCGACATAATAAGAAGTTTTCTTAATTTTTATCATTCACAATATCTATTGACAATTACTATTCCACACTTACTTTTATATACGGCAATCAAAATGGTTGGTCTAAAACGTGCTTAGTTGCTTCTCTCAATCATAATTTATACAACATGTATTTCCATTTTGACATGTGACGCGGCGAAATTGTTTGAAAATGGCAGCATCCTCTCCACCCGCACGATGCCTTACAATCCTCACTCTACGTAACGAATTCTTAGATCCTTTCAATATCGATAGGTGTAATAAAATTTCGGATAGATATAGATGATAGATATCTAGATGCAATCGTACATCGTATCTCCCGATTTTGTTATCATCAGTTTCTTGAACTGCCTTCCACTAGATATGGAAGTAAATTAAAAGGTGTATTTACGTCAAAACACAAGTAAACTAAAGACCGTATTGTTGTTTCTAGCTATGGTCGCCAAGTGTGTGTACCGCACAATTACACAGTAATAAGTTAAGTATATAAGAAATTTACCTCTAACAAAGTAAAATAAAGCGGATAGAGAAGAATGATAGGTCGTTTCTTATCGGCCGGTCGGTTCTACGAGGCGGCGCGGTCGCAATAAAGTGGTCACTTTATAACTCGGATCTAGTAAAGTGTATTGCTTTGTAAGCTGTCTAGGCTAGATTGGTCTAATGTATAAATATTTGTTTTGGCTGTTTCGTAATTTCAAATGTAAACTGTTGTTTGGTGAGCGTTATTATTTTAGTTTCAAAAATCCGTATCAACATTGATTATTATGAACTAGCTGTGCCCGGGGCTTTGCCCGCGTGGACTGCAGAATGGTATCAGTATTGTGTTAACCCACCCCGCTTTTACCCACGGTGTTGACCCGCCGATTATTAAAATGCTTATTATTTCTGTGCGTAGATCCCAACACACCATTTATAAATAAATCCAAGTTCTAGCATGCTCTTTGATATAATGTCTACTAAAACGTTAAGTTATGCTATATAATAAATTTATGTGGCACCACCATGAAAATAGATACTGCACGCACGTATTTGCTATACCACGTCATAAAACTGTAGCTTTTCTTGGTTCTTTTAGATATGCAGCCACAAGTGCTTGAACAACATACCACTTCCTATTCGAAATATTATGCCGATGTTTCGTTTCAGCTTCAAAGCAAATTTGAAAAAATATTTGTTATTGTTGTAAGAATGAATTTACTATGCAATTCAGTTATATTGACTCAGTGGGTATCTACATTTTTTTTTTCAAGTGGTGGCCAGTCTATCTCGAGTGTATGGGACATGATTATATATATATGCAGTATACAGTTAGGAGATGTATATATTATAGCACAAATGTTGCTTATTCTTATGAGGTTACGATTATTTAGTTTAATTAATTTAAAATTGTTGTTATGTTAATTCGTCCATGAGATTGTACATGCCTTCAGGCCATGTCAGAATTATGCTGAGACAGTGTCCTATTCGACCCCATACAACACTTCATTTATTGTGTCAATTCGTTTGTTTTGTTTTTTATTTAAACATTTATGTGTGTTGTGTGGTGTTATTGTTGAATAAAGTTACTCCATATAGCATCAGCTATCTGCCAATGAAAGTCTCGTCAAATTTGGTCCAACGGTTTCGGAGATTAGCCGGTACAAAGAAACAGATAAACAAACAATTTTTTTTAAATTAGTTTCTTGATATAGTTACTGTTTATAGTTTTATATTAATTTAGTAAAAATGCTTTTATTTTGATATTATAGACAGACATTACAATTTTATTTATTTGTATAGATTTTCCGCCTAGAATAATTGTGCACCACGCCAAGCACTTCTTTGTCGCTCATTTTTGTATTCCTTCTCTATCTATAACTGCCTCGTTAGCCTAGTAGTCGTAAGCGCGACTGCTGTGACCGAAGTCCTGGGTTCGAATCCCAGGTCGAGCAAAGTATTATTGGGTTTTTCCTATGAAATTCTCAGTAGCAGCTCCGAGTTTGATTTCGTGCCCGATTAGTGGCAATAGGCTCGCCTCCTATTACATGGGATCTAAAAACATACTCAGCGAACTGTGGGTGTACAAATGTACACCTCTGCTTAACCCTTCGGGGAATACAGGCGTGATGGTATGTTATGTTATGTTCTCCGCCTATCAAAATGCATTGCAATCCAGAAAAGTGAGATCCCGCAATTAGCAATTAGCATTTAGCTGATCCCGGAACGTGACAAAATAAAGTACCAATGATGGTTGAGAAACCTATATGCATGTTGGTCGCAACCGAGTCGGGGTACAGATCATTACCACTCTTCTTGATTATTGGGTATACATTGACTGATTGAGGAACGCGTCACCCCTAAAATGATACACGTGTTGTGTGGTGGTCGCTAGGTGCACGAGAACGATAACGACCACACAATTTTTTTATCGCTGTTTGCCTGTTAGGTGTCTACAGCTTCACCGGGCTATGTGGTAAATACAGAAGACACTCAGCAGACATGGCAATAAACTTAATAGTACCAAAGTGGCCGAACCAGGGATTGAGGTGCCCTCCTATTTAAAGGAACGGTAACAATCCATACTAATATTATAAATGCGAAAGTTATTCTGTCTGTCTGTCTGTTACGTTTTCTCGCCTAGACCGCTAAACCAATTTTGATGAATTTTGATATAGAGATAGATTGAACCTTGGGAAAGGGCATAGAGTACCTTTTGTAGCGAAAACAAAACTTTAAGGGTAAAAAGTAGGGGATGAATGTTTCTATTAACAAAATATGGGGACACAAAATGCGCATGCGCGATAATGGTGGAATGACAAAGGTTGCCATACCAACCAGTTTGTTGATTGTCAATCTGGTTTTTTGATTAATTGATAGTGTTATACTTAATAAGAAATGTATTTTATTTCTAATAATTACCTATTAAATGATGGTCCAGTATTATTTTTAAGATTAAGTGAAGTGTATATAAACTGTTTAACTACATAATTACTGTTTTATTATATGATAGGAATATGACGTGCGCTGTTAATCGTGGCTCGTGGGTGTTTATATATTCTAAGCAATATACCTATTGTAAATTAACTGGATTATACAGTTTTGCTACAAGTGAATAATTTCATTGTGTTATTCCACATGTGGTGAAAATAAAACTTGGGTGAAAGTTTGTATGAAGAACCATTCATTTTTATGCTTTTGGTAAGAAAGGAATGAAAGGGGTTTCATGTTTTTCAAAAAAACCTTCCCGTAGGCCGGTACAATACGGTATGATTTTAATTATTTTTGAAGTTTTATTGAGACGGTTAGTGTGTTGGATTCATATTGCATCCGCACCGAATCGAAATAGCGGTGGCTTAGCTACACTGGGTAATTTCGATACGGTAAAAAACGATGTTCAAAAACTCGATAGCGCTGGAACAAATACAATGCTCTCACGTACCTTGGACTGCTCCAACACTTGCGATGATATCCACCGACACGATTCAGGTCACCATACGAATTCAGATTCGGTTTTGCACAGCGATTCTTGTTGCGTGCCTCGCGATCAGAGCTCCAATATTCGACGAGTACATAAAGCATGACAGCTGTCAGCTGCGTTTGCCAGTCCCATCGAGTATTGATAATAAGGTTTTATATGAGTACGAAACATCCCGCCCACCAAAATGCCTATGGTATTTTCTGGTCAAATGATCAATTGGGGAACAAGGATCGGTAGATACGATAAGAACGGTAAAAACACTACGATATATTAAAATAGATATACGATAAAAGAATATATAAAATATAGATACATATAAATACATAGATATAATGAATTAAAGCGATTTAAGTTAGTCTTCTAGCGGTAGAGGACATAACTTAACTAACGGTCGTTGAATCGTATGATTGTTTGTGGTTTTAACTAATGCAATACGAGGAATGCCATCAGTACCAGGCAGAAGATCCACAACTCTGGCAAGAGGCCATTGCAGTGGAGTGCGATTATCGTCCTTGATAATTACCATTGAACTGATTTGTAGTGGTTTAGAATTTTTGGTCCATTTAGCGCGTTGTGTAAGAGAATTTAGATATTCGTGTTTCCATCTGGACCAGAAACTCTGATGAAAAGATTGTATCAACTGCCACCGGTGAAGTCGATTTAGTTTAACATTAGATAGATCATCATCAGGAACAATAGTTAAAGGCTCTAAAGTAAGAAAATGTCCTGGCGTTAAAACTGATAAGTCATTTGGATCGGAGCTAATGGAATATAGAGGTCGCGAATTTAAAACAGCTTCAATTTGGACGAATAAAGTCGTAAGTTCTTCAAAAGTTAAGATTTGATCACCGACCACTCGAAGTAAATGAGATTTAGCCGCTTTAATTTGTATTTCCCATATACCACCAAAATGAGGAGCTGACGGTGGGTTAAATTTAAATTCAATCTTTTCTGCATTGGAAGCGTGTTGCATAAGAGATGAAAGTTGATTTCTAGCTCCTACAAAGTTGGTACCGCAGTCAGCATGAATTATGTTACATCGGCCGCGACGTGCTACAAAGCGCCGAAGTGCAGCGATAAATCCGTCCGTCGAAAAAGTAGATACCACCTCGAGGTGTACTGCTTTGGTTGCAAGACAAACGAATAAACAAAGATAAGCTTTGTCGATCTTAGCACCTCGATGTGGTCCAAGTTTTATGCGAAAGGGTCCACCAAAGTCAACGCCAACGATACAGAATGGTTTTATTTGATTTACACGGTACGATGGAAGTTCTGCCATAAAGGGCTGCAAAGGCTTTGGATTCACGCGGTAGCATTTGATACATTTAGCGAGACGATGACGAATAGTGCGTTTTGCGGATACTATCCAGAATTGCTGTAGAAGCAAATATTGAGTAGTATTAATTCCCGGATGTAAATAACTGTGATGTATAAAATCAATTACTAGAAATGTAAAAGGATGGTTAGGCGGTAAGAGAGCAGGGTGCTTTTGTGTATATTCTAAGCCCGAACGAGAAATTCTGCCACCCACCCTGAGTACACCTAGTTTATCGATAAAAGGATTAAGTTTACGAAAATGTTTTGATAACGGCTTATTCAACTTTAGGTTAATGATTTCTCCTGAAAATGTAGTACCTTGTACATGTTTTACTAATTGCATCAAAGCATTGTGTCGCTCAAGATTATTGATAAACTTGTAATTATTAAAATTTAAATGTCTACATTTGTTAATGAAACGATAGATGTAAGCTAATATCCTAACAATTTTTTGCAAAGACGAGAAGCGGTTTAAAAGATTATCAAAAATGTTAGGATCAACTTTAGCGATATTTTTTGATGTTAGAACTATTGGTTTACGAGCTTCACTCTCAACAATGACTTTATCTTCGTGTGATAAGCTAACTGAACATACTGACCAAGATTCTGGATTTTCATGCAACCAATACGGTCCCGCCCACCATAACGTATTGTGGAGCAATTCTCTGGGGAATTGACCTCTAGAACAGATGTCAGCAGGATTCTCGCTTGAGGGAACATGGTTCCAGCATTCGATGGGTGTAATGTCTTGTATGTGGCTAACACGATTAGCGACGAATGTTGACCACCGTGAAGAATGAGAGCGCAACCACGAAAGAACAATTGTCGAATCTGACCAGAAGTAGACAGCGTCAATTTTAATACGAGAGAGGTAAGTATCGCGTAGGAATTTATATAAGTCTGCAAGCATTACGGCTGCACAGAGCTCGAGACGTGGTAACGAAATACGTTTTAGAGGTGCGACACGAGCTTTGGAGCAAACCTGGAATACGTGAATTTTACCAACGGAATTAGTAACACGCATATAGAACACTGTACCCAACGCATTTTCAGAGCTGTCACAAAAGCCGATTAGTTCACACGATTTTACATTTGGACATATGAGTTTACGAGGTATTTTTAGTTGCGACAATAGTGGCATTTGATTTCGATATATGCTCCAAGTATTGACGATTTCATCCGGTGGAGTTTGATCCCAGCCAACACCTAGAATCCAAAGCTTTTGAATCAAACATTTAGCTTGAATTGTAATAGGAGATAAAAATCCTAACGGATCGAAAATTAGCGCGATTTCACTTAAGATAGAACGTTTAGTGCATACTCGATTTGAAGGTTTGATTTCAAAAAGAAATGCGTCTACGGTAGGATCCCATCTGAGTCCCAAAACCTTCAACGTTTGTGTTTCCGTTTTGTCAAGCGATACAGAACCAGTTAGACAATCTTCACTGGGAAGATTGGATAAAAGCTGTGGATTATTACTAACCCACTTTCGAAGTTTGAAACCTCCGAGATCAAAAAGAGCAACGACTTGTGATTTTGCATCTTGTGCGAGTTCAAGAGAAGAAAAACCGGTAATGACGTCATCGATATAAACATCCGATAGTATGATTTCTTTTGCAAGTCGGTAATTATCTCCTTCGTCTTCAGCAAGTTGTCTTAGAGTACGACAAGCTAGATATGGAGACGAAGACAATCCGTAAGTCACTGTGTTAAGACGATATTCACGAAGGATTTCACTAGATGAGCTCCTCCAGAATATACGCTGATAATCACGATGATCGGGTGCAATTAAGATTTGGCGATACATCTGACGTGCGTCTGCCATAAACACGACGTTATGTTCTCGAAAGCGCAGAAGAATACTCAATATATTAGGTTGCAATTTGGGACTGATAAATTGTGTATCGTTAAGTGATCTAGAATTAAGAATTAAAGCGTTAAAAGTATCAAAATATTCGGGCCATTGTTTGATGTTCCCGCCGAAATTAGGCAGAACGATTTTCGGCAAACGAATATTTTGTGATGAAGTCCTATGCGATTGAGTAGATTCACCTTTAGTTAATTTCCGGTGAATCGATAATATTCGATAATACATATCATCAAAATGTTCTTGGATTTCATTTTCGTTGTCATCCGAGTTATCTATTAGGTCTAAAATAGTAACAGGCGCGTTCTCGAAACTCGACGTAATTTCTTTAACATCCTGATGATATGATATAAATAAGTCGCTGTGTGAAGGGTCCTCTATAGCTAAAGTACCGATTTCCAAAGCCTTTGCTAACCGTTTAATAGCAATTGTACGTTTTCTGCGTAAAGATGCTAAGTCTTGAATTGTATGAGATTGCTCAAAAGAGGTCGATTTAGCCTTTGTTAAACTTGGCATTTTACGCGTAGTATGTTTTCTAAGGATCGGCATCATGAACTATTTTAGGTTCGATAATTGAAAAAAGAAATTCAAATTAATTTGACACGTGAAGAAAAAAGAATTCAATTTTAAAAACGTAAACAAATGAATTTTCGATTTTATATTTCGATTTGCAACAAATGACAAAAATATGTAAGAAAATTTGAAAGGTCACAATATATGATAAAATATATGTATTTATATATATAATACTATTTAGTCGATGAAATTATTATAAGCCGATGAAATTAATTAAGTGCCGATGAAATATAGTGATTACTTAATTAGATCTTACAATAATTTCCGATGACACACAAATGATATATATGTGAAATATCTGTTCGATGGTAACTATTGTACGATTTAGATATATATGAATAGGTATTTAGGTATGATTACTCGCAATATTAAGTAAGAACTACGACGATGACCAGGAATACCACAAACATATACCACGATTGAGAATAATATCGGTAGAAATCCCGGGTTTCGGCACCAAAAAGGGTGTAGCATCCGCACCGAACCGAAATAGCGGTGGCTTAGCTACACTGGGTAATTTCGATACGGTAAAAAACGATGTTCAAAAACTAGATAGCACTGGAACAAATACAATGCTCTCACGTACCTTGGACTGCTCCAACACTTACGATGATATCCACCGACACGATTCAGGTCACCATACGAATTCAGATTCGGTTTTGCACAGCGATTCTTGTTGCGTGCCTCGCGATCAGAGCTCCAATATTCGACGAGTACATAAAGCATGACAGCTGTCAGCTGCGTTTGCCAGTCCCATCGAGTATTGATAATAAGGTTTTATATGAGTACGAAACATTGGCATATAATGTCAATACCATACAAACAGTAAAAGACCCATTTTTTTTTTTTGTATTATATAAATATTGCTATCTATATTAAAATCTGTAGTCCTGTATGTACTTTTAATATTTTTCCAAAATTTTCCAATACACATATTATATGAACGATATTGATCACGAATATGCCTTTAAATTTTTTTTTGTCCGTCAGTCTGTCTGTTTGTATGTCCGGATTTAACTTAAAACCGGCTAAACCGATTCTTATGAAATGTTGTACACGGGATCCTTATATTATCGGACAATTGATAGGGTGTTAAGAAATTTCAATATTACTTTTAGATAAAGTAACAAAAAATAATTAAAAAAAAATATTTTCGTTTATTCAACTATGTACCCAGGAAGTATAAGTCATTCCATGAATGATAAGTAATGAGAATTTTCAATAACACTTTTGGAATCCGTAAAAATAAAATTAAAAAAAAATGAAAATTTCATTGATTCTAAACCGATTTTGATGAAATTTTATACACGGGAAGTCTTACATAATTAATGGGCTATAAGAATTGTCAATATTACTTGTAGAATTAAAAAAATAATAATTCAAAAAGTTTAATTTTCATCAATTCTCAACCGATTCTGATCAAATTTTGTAGACGGGAAACATACATCATACCTACTATAATTGAGAGGCTATAAGAATTAATAATGCATTAGAAATTGTACATTAGAATAATAGTTTTGAACCGATTTTGATGAAAATGGTACACCGGAAATACATGCCACTCCTCAATTGATACGGCATATGAATTGTCAACAATATGAGCAAAAATAAAGGGATTTAAAAATTATCGCGTAGTAACAAACGCGTGCGGAGCCGCGTGCACACCGCTAGTTAATTAATAATTTCGTTGTTATATATTAATTGTAATACGATTGAAATTATTTTGGCTAAGCCAATATGTTAACTTAATTATGTATGTAAGTTAGAATTTAAGAGCTGTAGATTTCCTGAAATAAATAAATAAATTATCGACTAGTCTCCGGTCGTCCACAGCGGTTTGTTCCGTAAGTCAAAGTTTCTAGAACAAAACCTTGGAACCAACAACGTCCCGTGCTTTCTTTTACAGTAGCTTCCCCATACACATCATTAATCCTTCGAGTTGTTTCTGCAGCCCTTACGCCCCACGGTGGAAATCATATTCGTAAATAACGCGATATTTTAAGTTTTACATTTTGTGAAAAGAACGATGTCCGAGAAAAATTAAATGTTGCGAAAATAAATGAATCACTAAATTCGAACAATTACACAATTTTATTAGTTAATAAACTTGAAGGGTATGTTTGTAATGTCAAAATAACAGTTTTTTACTAAATACATTTGAAAGTATATACGACATAAATAACGAAACACCATTTTTTTTAATTTTTGTCTGTCCGTCTGTTTGTTCCGGGTAATCTCCGAAACGATTGGACCGACTTTGACGGGACTTTCGCTGATGATATATGGAGTAACTTAGGCTACCTGTATTTTATAAAAAGAATCAGGGTTCCACACAAATAAAAAAAGACGGGTCATGGTGAATCAATTCGGGAGCTTAAATGGCTTATGCTGAGTACTAAGAGATACCGCAAATTAATGTACTACATAATTGTAGATATTAAAAAGACCTTCAAAAAAGTCCGGGAGAGTATACGTCTATCTTTTAAGAAACACCCACAATAAGCATTTTTGTCTTTAAAATAGCCGGGAGCGGGGGAGCAAAATTCGGACGGGAATTCTGTAGTCCACGTGAGCGAAGCCACGGGCACAGCTAGTAGTAATATATATTTGTCGTTGTATGCATTAGATGCCAATTGGGTACTCGAGGATACAATTTGGCGTTATCACTTGTTACAGCCGAGGTGTGGTGATAAAACACGGTCAGAACCTTTAAATATGGCTATAAAATATTCGAACTGGATATAAAAATAGAACGCAATACCATGCAAGTACCCGGTGGCTGTGTAGGAGAGATATAAATCAATATTCTTGAACAGGTGTTCTAAAGTATTTCCCAAATGTAATCATGGATGTAAGAACATTCTGGAACTGGTATATTATTATTGTCGTCGTTTTTTCAAGTAATATTTCTTAAATCGTACCTTGCGTTATTCCACATGTGGTGAAAATAAAACTTGGGTGAAAGTTTGTATGAAGAACCATTCATTTTTATGCTTTTGGTAAGAAAGGAATGAAAGGGGTTTCATGTTTTTCAAAAAACCTTCCCGTAGGCCGACGGTTTCTTTTTTATTGTAACCTGGCAAAGTTACAGCATAGTAGCTTGACGGTAAGTACAGCATAATCCGAAAATGACGGTGACCACCAAGAGATCGGTAATAATTGCCTGCAAGCATCTCAGCAGCTGGTTGATAACGAAACGTGATAAATAAAAAAACTCACTGTTACGTGTTTATTACCATGTGCATGGTGGTCGCGACCTATCACCCCGCTTGATTAATGGATTTACACCGGCAGATCCCGGAACAAGACATGTCTAAGCGTGCTACTATTAGTTGTTACAAAACAGCAAATAGTACAAATAAAATAAAGTAAAAATACCGGTACAATAAGGTATGATTTTAATTATTTTTGAAGTTTTATTGAGACGGTTAACGTGTTGGATTCATATTGGCATATAATGTCAATACCATACAAACAAAAAACCAATTTTTTTAAATTTTTTTTTGGTATTTTATAAATATTGCTATCTATATTAATAATCTGTAGTCCTGTATGTACTTTTAATATTTTTCCAAAATTTTCCAATACGCATATTATATGAACGATACTGATCACGAATATGCCTTTAAATTTATTTTTGTCCGTCAATCTGTCTGTTTGTATGTCCGGATTTAACTTAAAACCGGCTTAACCGATTCTTATGAAATGTTGTACACGGGATCCTTATATTATCGGCCAATTGATAGGGTATAAGAAATTTCAATATTACTTTTAAATAATGTAACAAAAAAAAAAAAAAAATCTTTAATTCAATTATGTACCCGGGAAGTATAAGTAATTCCATGAATGATAAGTAATGAGAATTTTCAATAACACTTTTGGAATTCGTAAAAATAAAGTAAAAAAAATGAAAATTTCATTAATTCTAAACCGATTTTGATGAAATTTTATACACGGGAAGTCTTACATAATTAATGGGCTATAAGAATTGTCAATATTACTTGTAGAATTAAAAAAATAATAATTCAAAAAGTTTAATTTTCATCAATTCTCAATCGATTCTGATCAAATTTTGTAGACGGGAAACATACATCATACCTACTATAATTGAGAGGCTATAAGAATTAATAATGCATTAGAAATTGTGCATTAGAATAATAGTTTTGAACCGATTTTGATGAAAATTGTACACGGCAAATACATGCCACTTCTCAATTGATACGGCATATGAATTGTCAACAATATGAGCAAAAATAAAAGGATTTAAAAATTATTGCGTAGTAACAAACGCGTGCAGAGCCGCGTGCACACCGCTAGTTAATTAATAATTTCGTTGTTATATATTTATTGTAATACGATTGAAATTATCTTGGCTAAGTCAATATGTTAACTTAATTATGTATGTAAGTTAGAATTTAAGAGCTGTAGATTTCCTGAAATAAATAAATAAATAAATTATCGACTAGTCTCCGGTCGTCCACAGCGGTTTGTTCCGTAAGTCAAAGTTTCTAGAACAAAACCTTGGAACCAACAACGTCCCGTGCTTTCTTTTACAGTAACTTCCCCATACACATCATTAATCCTTCGAGCTGTTTCTGCAGCGCTGACGCCACGGTGGAAATCATATTCGTAAATAACGTGATATTTTAAGTTTTACATTTCGTGAAAAGAACGATGTCCGAGAAAAATTAAATGGTGCGAAAACAAATGAATTACTAAATTCGAACAATTACACAATTTTATTAGTTAATAAAATTGAAGGGTCTGTTTGTAATGTCAAAGAAACAGTTTTTTTACTAAATACATTTGAAAGTATATACGACATAAATAACGAAACACCATTTTTTTTAATTTTCGTCTGTCCGTCTGTTTGTTCCAGGTAATCTCCGAAACGATTGGACCGACTTTGACGGGACTTTCGCTGATGATATATGGAGTAACTTAGGCTATCTGTATTTTAGAAAAAGAATCAGGGTTCCGCACAAATAAAAAAAGACGGGTCATGGTGAATCAATTCGGGAGCTTAAATGGCTTATGCTGAGAGTAAACCTTAAGAGATACCGCAAATTAATGTACTACATAATTGTAGACATTAAAAAGACCTACAAAAAAGTCCGGGAGAGTATACGTCTATCTTCTAAGAAACACCCACAATAAGCATTTTTGTCTTTAAAATAGCCGGGAGCGGGAGAGCAAAATTCGCTCGAGAATTCTGTAGTCCACGTGAGCGAAGCCACGGGCACAGCTAGTAGTAATATATACTTGTCGCTGTATGCATTAGATGCCAGTTGTGGGTTTATACATACTCGAGGATACAATTTGACGTTCTCACTTGTTACAGCCGAGGTGTGGTGATAAAAAACGGTCAGACCCTTTCAAAATGGCTATAAAATATTGGAACTGGCTATTATAAAAATAGAACGCAATACCATGCAAGTACCCGGTGGCTGTGTAGGAGAGATATAAACCAATATTCTTGAACAGGTGTTCTAAAGTATTTCCCAAATGTAATCATGGATGTAAGAACATTCTGGAACTGGTATATTATCATTGTCGTCGTTTTTTCAAGTAATATTTCTTAAATCGTACCTTGCGAGTAAGATCTTTTTCTTCGGATTTAAATAACGTGCAGTAAAATCTATAGTCAAATTAATCATTAGCCTAGTAATCGTAAGCGCGACTGCTATGATCGAAGTTCTGGGTTTGATTCCCAGGTCGAGTAAATTGTTATTGGATTTCTCTATGAAATTCTCAGTTGCAGCACCGAGTTTGGCTTTGTACCCGATTAATGGTAATAGGCTTGCTCCCTATTACATGGAACCTAAAAAACATACACGGCTAACTGTGGGTGTACATTAGGTACACCTACGCCTAACCCTTCGGAGATATAAGTGTGATGGTATGTTATGTTTATCTTAATACTAATAATAATCATTATACTAATAATAATTTTATTAACAAATGAAATATTTTTAATAAATCATGATTAAAAATAACAAAAAAATTTCATGTTACCTTTACGATTGTTTGAAGTAAAACTTCTTTGACCTTGTAGCAGATATTACAATATTTACGATTATACCAAAAAATAAATAAACAGTGTTAGAATGTAGTGTTATTTATTGATAATATAGTTTTCAGTCATACTTACTTACACCTTTCGATACAAGTATGTTTATTTAATTTTTCTATAAAAGAACATTACTATTTCTTAATATAATCGTAATAACTTACATGGTTAAATAGAAGTTTATTTGTTGTTTATTAAGTTTGTAATCACAAGGACAATATATTTTAGGAAGCTAACTATCGTTCATATCTTTATGAGGAAGAGAAATGTCGTCTAACCATGGAATCATGGTAGGATTTGTCTGCATAGTTACCACATTATGTTGAAAATCAATTAGCAAACATTCTTAAGGCAAATTCCAGTATGGATAACATTTCATTCGATTATCATATATCAGTACATCGTTTGTCATTTCACATGAAATGTGATTACCCCTCAAGGTTGAAAAATCATACAAAAAATTGGACTTGTAATCGGTAGACACAATTACAATACTAGAAATGAATATAAAATAGTAATCCCATCTTTTACACTTACTAAGACTAATAAATGGTTTTAGGTAATTGTGTTAGGTTCTACAATAAACTTCCTAAGTACATTACTAATTTACCAGACAATAAGTTCAAGAGTCATGTAAAGAAAGTTTTATTGTCGAAAGGGTATTATATAGGGTCGGTCATCACGTGGATGATAGTTTTGTCTGGAAGTGTCTCTTTCTCTGTACATCTACTAAAGTTATAATTAATCTATACTATTATTTCTTAATAATATTATAATTCTCTTTGGATGAATATGTTGACTAACTGGCCCTGCAGACATTGTTCTGCCTTTTCCAAAAGTCTATAACCAGACCACCACCTATTTCATTTTTTTTGGCTGAAAAGTAGTGCAGGAACTAACAAAAAAAAAACGTATATCCATCCTTTGAATCGTGAATTATGTCTTGATTTCATACAAAATTCCAATAGAAAACGTTCAGTTTTTCCGACACTTTTTTTAATTTTCTTTCCATAAAACCGTAATACGTACCATTTAAAATATTTCATAACAAAATTAACCAGATATTTTTATTCAATTGATTTATTTTTGTTGCAGTCGGGTTTTTTGTTTCGTTTTTAATAATTCAGCTTGTTATTTATATAAAGATAAACCCGATCGAGTTTCTTGCCGGCTTTTCTTGATGACTGGGATATTTCCCGAATCGGTAGTAGTATACATTTGTAAGTGCTTTCTTAATGCCTAATATTATTACACCGCAAATTAAAAACGATGGATAAAAGAGGCAATAAAAGTCAGCGGATTCATAATCCGGTACAGATCGATTAATATGGATTATAAGTTTTATTGAACTAGGTAATAGAATTCTCATCAATTCGTTTTAGTTCGGTTCTGAGTTATGACGGTAACTCTTCACGATATTAGACAATATGTCCAGCAGTCTGATGCATAAAAGATTTCAAATAAAAATACTATAAATCCAACACGAACGTAATCCATCATCTGGAGTCCCCTTTTGTTGAAGCAGTAATATTATATGGTGAATTCCGTTGAGTGAATGCAGTCGGTTTTCGTATGAAACTTTAGTACTATCTATATATTCGTAAGGATTTGCACCGAGTAGAAATTTTGTATTCATCTCTACTAATATTATATAGTCCAAGAGATTTTTTCTTTGTTTTGTGGTGGAACATAATTTATTCCACACATTATTATAAGTAATTTGCGATCCGGAAATTAAGTGCACCTGCAATAGGCGGAGTTGAACATTGCGGCGAGGCCACGCCTCCATGCGCAAGGGCATTCGAAGAACGGCAGCCCGTCAGTCGACTCCAACGCGTTCGACGTGACACCTGTAGTCTTATATTTTCTCATAGCTGAATTTTACTAGTATTATTTTAGTTATTGCGCCAGTCTTGTTGTATTCCCAGTTGTGTTGTGAGTAAATGTTTGTTGGTACAATATTATGTGGTTATTACTACCCAAGAACCCAAAAGTTTCAACGCAATAATCTATGAAATTACCAGTTAGAATTGAAAAATTCTTTTTAGTATTTTATAGCCAATTTTTTGAGGAAGGTTACAGGCTAAATAACCTCACGCTGCGAGTTTAAGGAGCGCAATAGTAACCATGAAAGTCAAGCAATCCGGCAATCTGTAGGTAAGCACGGGAAGTGAGAAGAATAAATATTACACGGGTAAAACCGCGGGCCAAATAGTATATCAAATGAAATACTTTCGTTATTATACCAAGTCGCATCCAGTATAAACTTAATATATCCATAAAACAGAGAGTACAATCCGTAAGAGTGTACAGTTTTGCAATAAAACTTGGACAAAGTAAATTCAACTCTATATGAATCAGTGTTACAAGACTTGAAAAGTTATGACTCGAAAATTTTACTTTTGAATGATTTTACGATGCGACTCTTTGTGAAACTTGATTTCTTTGAGATCCATAAATATAATATTCTAACTTTACAGACAGGACTGAAGTAATATTTAATTTATCAAAAACAAAACGTTATGTCTACTAAAGTTGAACAGTACACGCTAGTGCTTGATGGTGACGAGGTGTTTTGAGAAAAAAGGTACAAATAAATACAATAAACACATTTGACTTTTACTGGCTAGTAGATTGATAATTTTGTTACTATTTTGAAGTTCCATACATCCCGCTTACTAAATGATTTTTAACGTTACGATAGGCTACATGGGTGCTTTGGCGGCGCGATGTTTTTCTGATAAAATTAACACGGGTGAAACCGTGGGGACCACCTAGTTTATTAAACACAAACGCACTTTAGAAGCGTGGCGCAGCGCGGCGGCTGAGTTGAGTCCCGAAGAATATTTTATAAAGCCAATAATACTGGTACAGACGTAGCTAAAAGTTGATATTGCAAAAACTTTGGTACCTTCAAACAAATAGTATGGCCTTAATACTGACGCCAGTCCCCTGGAGGGCCTTTTTTTCAGCCGGTCGATGTCCAAAATTTTACAAACTTCAGGGGCCTTATTCATTTTCTTGTCCTCTGGAGACATTTTTAGCTCCTCGGTGAACAAAACAACAAGAGCCTCGATCGTTATTGAAAAGTTGGTAATATTGCGTACCATGATAATGTCTACCTAGTAAATGGTACAAGACCCTAAACCTGGTAATTATACTAGGAACCTGGTACGTCTAGCCGCCGCCGCACCGCTGAAGTGCATTATAAACAAACAGATATTATAATTGTTCCAAATACGATCCTATCAACGCAATCCTTCCTTTCTTTGTCTATTTGTTAATATCGTTGTTTTCGCGTATTAAATATAATCTATACAAATAAATTAAATTGAAGTGTCTGTTTGTAATGTCAAAATAACAGCTTTTTACTAAATGCATATCAAAGTATTATACGATATCTACATAGAACAAAAAACCTAATTTTTAAAATTTTTGCCTGTAAGTCTATGTGTTCCGGGTAATCTCCGAAAGGATTGGACCGAATTTAACGGGACCTTTAATGGTAGATAGCTGATGTTATAAAGAGCAATTTAGGTTACTTTTATATTAGAAAAAGAATTAGGGTTCCGCGGAAATAAAATAAAACTGGTCAAGATGAATCAATTCGGGCACTTAAATAGCTTACGCTGAGTAAACCATAAGTCATATATACAATTAATTATACAGTACAATTATACAGTATATATCGTATCTTTTAAGGAACCCACAATAAACATTTTTGCCCTTAAAATTACTTGGAGCGGGGAACAAGATTAGCCCGTGTGCCTGATCAATGACATACTGTAGTCCCCGTGAGCGAAGCCGCGGGCACAGCTAGTACAATATAAACTTGCCTCCTAACTTGAGTAGGTTCGATCAAACATGGTACCTGTAACAGAAAAAATTAAGTTTGCTTAAAAGAAAATAACGAGCACCGTTCTTAAAATTAAAAACGAAATTAACTGCCAATTATTTTGGCGATTTACGGTCGTTTATTTTTTTCTTAAAGTTTAAGTTTCAATGTGGCCCAAGATAGTGACACGCTAAGCCTAGTGGGGAAGCGGACTCTCAAGTGCAGCTGCCAGATCGCAGTTATAGATTTACAACTTGAGGGTGGGTAGCTAGCGATGCAGTCATTAGAAAATACCCTACCACTATGTTATGGTTTCGTCACGATGTTTTTCTTTGCAAATATTTTAATTTTTTAGATAAAAGTGTTGCCATATTTAATACAAGTGTGTCTTCTGTAAGGCGCAGATCGTTCAGAGACTTTTTTATAAATTTGTAAGTAATTTTTGTTTGTGTTAATTTTGTGTTTCTCTTATATTTATCTTGTCTATTTGTGAAAACTTGTAATTGGCCTTCTATTTCTTTTATTTTTACGACTTTTTCTTGTTAGCTGTAAGTTTTCCTATTAATCTATACTAATATTATAAAGCTGAAGAGTTTGTTTGTTTGGTTGGACGCGCTAATTTAAGGAAGTACTTTTTTTAGAACACTAAACACTGCCTTTTAATTCCAAACTAACATTTATGCTCATCACACAAAGTCAGTCATGTGCGGGGATCAAACCCGCGACCTCTCGGCTGAACGAGGCCACGAGGTTCGAATAGAAAAATAATTTTATTGTTTGATAGCCCATTTATCGTGGAAGGCTATATAACATCACGCTACGACCAATAGGAGCGGAGCATCAATGATCAAGTAAATGCTCAAATGGTTCGTAGATAAAAAAAAACAAAGTCTCAGCTCCTATATAATTGTATTATAGTTGCCTGCAGCCCACTCTCTCTCTAACCCCCCTCCCTCTCTATCTCTTATGTGATGCAGACGAAGTTGCGCAGGTCAGCTAGTGTAAAATAAAATATAATAATTTTTGAAGGCTTAACACCGGTGTCTGCCTGTCTGCCCGGGTAGACTGCTGTCTCTTCGCCATTCTATTACATATACAAATATTCATAGTAATAACAATATTGTTGTTAGTAAAACCTTACATGATAATAATTAATATATCGAACACTACTGTATCTAAGATACTACATTAATACACCTATCTATAGACAAATAAATAAAATTGACGTGTTTGTTTGTAATGTCAAAGTGACATCTTTTTACCAAATACAGATGGAAGAATAAACAAAACTCATAACCAAAAAACAATTTTTAAATTTTTTTTCTGTCTGTCTTTCTGTTTGTTCCGGATAACGAAACGATTAGACCGATTTTGAAGAGACGTTCATTGGCAGGTAGCTGATGCTATGCGTGGAAGTTTTGCTTCAGCAGTTCCTGCTCCCCGGCCACATAGGTGTGTGGAGAAAACCGTGGGGTTTTAGTCAGTAAAAATCTGACATACCCCTCTCGAGCTGCCCGGCTCGGGAGGCAGATCCATGTAGGATTTCCCCATGTAAAAAAAAAAAAAGGTAGTTGATGCTATAAGGAGTAACTTAAGCTACCTGCCCCAAGCGCACGTTCCGCTTCACCGCCGGCGCCGCATACGAAATTGCACGCGAACGAAGTCGCAGACACAGCTAGTTTAAAATAAAATCGAGACAATATATGAAAAGTAAATACAATCAAAAGAATTCAAATATGCCCAAATTGAAATCCACTTTTATATAAAAGACACATTATAGGTCGTTCGTACAAAGGAAAGTCGAATGGGTATTGACATGCACAACTCGGCAGAAACGAGCCATTGTGGATACTGACACGGGGGACAATTTGGGATCAGACAAAAAAAGTGACGTCAGAACTTTAGACGGAGATATAATATTATAATCTATACAATATCCCGTAATATTTGTGATGATATTCGCCGTACATGTTTAAGTTATGGATAATATCTCACAAGATAGGTAGTAGCTCCTGCCTGCGATTTCGTTTGCGTGGACTTCAGAGTTGGGTCGAGAAAGAAATAAAAAGTATTAAAGATATTCAATTATGAAATTGCCGTTTCGTATTTTCTGTAGTGTGAAATATATTTATATCTGCCCTCGTTATCACATTTCTTTTTTTTTACTATTAACATGGATAGGCTCCGTTTGACCACTATCTCGCTTGATCGTAAGTGAGCTTTTCCGATAAAACTCTGTGGACCTGGATTCCACAAATTGTGTGAAGGCATTTTGTAATTATTCCTTCCTGGGAGAAAAAAGAATTCGTGGAAAAATTGTACACATTGCGGAAAAAGTGGTAGTCGATTGGGGGCAAGGACGGATGGCTTCTAACTGCAGTTCTTGTAGGATTAAAACTGTTTCACAAGCAGTGTCTCAGCGTTATCATGAAACAATAATGGTGAAGACCAATTGTACAGGCGGAGCTGTTTTGTTGCGAGTTTCGCCATCATTATTCTGAGTTCTCCACAGTAGACATCTGCTGTTATTGTTTGACCGAATCTGAGGAAGCTGGAGTGAATTACACCTTGAAGTGGCTACCAAACAGCTATTATCATTATTCTTTAGGTAGGTTTTGGTGTTTCACCTGGAGTCAGCCATTGCGTTGTTCGCTTGAAAGTAAAATAATGATTCGTAAAACTCAACTGAAGGTGTGTAGTTATCATATTTGAGCCTTTTTGACGCCACTTAAAAGAAACAATAAATTAAATTTACAAAATTGCCTCACGTTTCTTTTGCTACGAACAAACATGCAATTATACATTGAAATGAAAAGTACAATAACATTCGTTTTAAATAAATCGTATATAAAATTAAGTTGTATGAATATATACACATGTAATTTAGATTAATGGCTTTCATCCAATTTAAAATTCGATGAAAGGCATTAATTAAAAAGTACCACAAACACAAAAGTCAAATAGGCCATTACTTTTCCTTTCGCGAGAAAAAAGCCCATAGAAATGGCTAAACCATTGAAAAATGAAATGTATTTTCATAAGCTCTAGAAGTTTCAGGTCACCCTTTTTTACCGACGTTTTGTTCGACGAATTGAGGTGAATGAAACCTGTTCTGTTGAAAAATTTAACATTTTTTTTTAATATTATGATCTATCATCACGCTAATCACTTCACGAGGTCAGCACGTTTAAGTAATACTCAATTAATAAAATAACACATGAAAATAACTTATATCTAAATTAATAAATCTATAGTTCTGTCGGTACGTGTATTTTTTCTATAATTTACGGATGTAATACCTGTTGTATAAAAAACACTGATAATAAAAATCACGCTTAGAAAAATTCGTCAGTCTGTCTGTTTGCATGTCCGGAATAAACTCAAAAAGAGCTTGACCGATTTTTATGATTTTTTATACACAGAAAGCTCAAGTGATAGGCTTTAAGAACAGTAATAATAATGTTAGAAAATGTAAAAAAAACTATAAAAGAAAATTTTAATTTCATTAATTATCTGCCGATTTTAATGTAAATTTATAGACTGGAAGCACAAAATGTATTTACAAAATTAATAAGTTCTAAGAATTATCAAAAATATTGTAAAAAAAAAAGTGTTTTATAAATTCCCAACTGATTTATATAATATTTTGCACGCAAGGGCAATATAAAATGTAAATTCAGCATTGATTCGATATAAAAATTATCAATACTGTTATTTATGTATGTATCATATTATCGTTATAGCTGGAAAAAATCATTATATACTGGTTTTTATGAAATTTTGTACAATGTGTTTTTAAACATTAAAAAAAATATTTCATTTCAATTCAACTGTATTACTTAACAAAAACAACAAAACCACAGCATTATAATATATATAATAATATATAATTATAGGAGTAAAAATTAAATTAGACGAATATAATTACTGCGTAATAAATAAAAGTGTGCGGAGCCCCGGAGTATCGCTAGTTTATTATTCTAAGTTATTCTACCTGGTATTTATTCCTTACGGATTTTATCAAGCTTGGTATGAAAATTTTGACACCTTTATTACGAAACCACAGACAGACATTTCATTTTTATTTATTTATATAGATAAATTACCTATTCATAAAACTAAATTATAATGAATACAGATCCACATAATTATAAGATAAACAAATACATTCAAAGTTATGTAAATTGAATCAGAATTCAAACAACCCTAAGCCTAAAACTTAGAGTAATCCACAATAAACTTAATGAAACTCGTCCGTCAGAGACCAACGCTGATGTAGATGTGACACATATAACTCAATTTGGGTTCTCGACAACTTATAATAGATGTACAACGGGAAAGTTACATAGTAGTTTTAATACTAGTCTAGACTGGCCTGTCATTTATCAACTACATAATTCGGAATGCAATACTCACAGATGATTGTACTTAAGAGTTGTCAGTATAAAAAAAGAAATAGATTTGCCCTGTATAGGACATTAAAAAGATTGTCACCGTCGAACGGCGAGTAATACTGGTGGAATATAACTTGTATCTATGCTATTTCAGGCCTCGTCATGTAACAAAGGTTTTTTTTCAAATTCGATTATAGTAAAGGGAACATCAAACCAACATTCGACTTGCGGTCGCTGTGGCGATCTAACTTGCGTGCAAGCGTCATTCACACCAAGTACCTGATCTACGCGTTCATTTTGTCTGAGTCTGACGAAAAATGTACGACGGATTCGTGGTGCAATGGTAGTAATATAAATACAATTGTTTAACTTAATCGCTACCGAGCACGCCACTGCGACCGCAAGCTGAACGCGTTGGTTTGTACGAAGGAGTAAGTAAATCTTGGATATTAAAATTTTATTTGAAAAAGTACCATAGATTTATCATCGCTTTAAATAACCGATATATATTTGAACACCAGCGTTAAGCATAGCTTCGTGGCTTACTAGGAGATATGGCCTGTAAAGCTATTAAATACTGCTGCATTCGCAGTAAGATTAACTAGTTAACAGATATTGCCACTGCGAGGTTAGTCTACTTCGCTTACATTATAGCCTAATTAATGTATTAAGGATTTTTGTGGACGACATCAGCTGTAGTACATACCATATATTATTATATTAAGTGAGCAATTCTTGTATATATATATATATGTAATTGGTTTCTCGGAATCGGCTCCAACGATTTCGATGAAACTTTGCATTTAGATAAATTTTACATTCCAAGTTTTGCCTAGATAGTTGTTTTTCTATTTTTGCACAGCTCGGTCGCCCAGATATTTTATTTTAAAGCGGGCAATTCGAGCAACCAATACCATGTTAATTAGCGAATCTCTGAAGAACAAGATCTAGAATTTCATATATTAACTTTACCCTCCCAATATACATCCTTGATTATTTAATGTTTATTTGTAAAACCTCTGACTAAGTTTCTTTTTAAGTAAATCTGACTAGATTTAAAACCACCCACTAAAATAATATAATTATTAATTACAGTTATGTAATTGTAAATATTATTTAACAGTGATTTACACAGTAAAACAACTAATAAACTCGATCGAGTTTCATACTGCCTATTCTTTGGATATTTTCCGAAGCGGTGGTCGTATTTGACGCACTTAAGTGCCTTTTTAGAGCCCAAATTGAATAGAAAAATTTACACGCTGACAATTAATCTCATTTTGCATGTTAAGCGAAAACTTCTCGGCAAAATCCACTAACCAAGATAGTATTTTTTTATAGACCATTTCTCTGGTTAAATACATTATTATTAGACAAATTACGTAGTTGACCGTCCGTAGGAGGTTTTTAAAAGGCAATTTTTAGTCCTTTACAAAACTTATAATAAAAATTAATTAATTACAATATATAACTTAAACTAAGGTGTGAACCTCCAAGCTCAGGCGATCGAGCGAGATTGTTCTTCCGTCATTCTTTCATTGTCCCACGATGTGTTCATTTCACCTGGTCAGCGATTTCCGATAATTCACGTGGGAACTTGCATTGTAATCTGAGTCCGCGTTACCTGGTTCTGGGTGGTCGAGTACGTTGGGTAGGTAGGACAGTAGGTAACACCTCCCCTCCTGGATGAGCAATTATTTGCACATTTTAATGCAAATATTGCGGCTTGGCGATTCTGCAGGTTGGTTTCCTGAATATTACCTGAAGATGAAGTTTCAGTTTCAGGATGCATTATGGTAGGTATTTCTATTTCAGTTTGTAGAGATGATTTGTTCTTCAACAATAAACGGCATCGGCGGCGACGCATAATGTACAAGAATAACAGTACACTTGCACCCAATATGACAATTGCATATAATGGTATTATACTATGATGTATGCTAGAAAAATCCATGGTGTTCAGGCTTGAATAATTTTCTATCTGAACCTGATGCTGAATGTTGTGCAGTTTATCCAAATCAGTTGTCGTAAGATTATAATGCGGCGATCGATTTCCAAAAATTGATGGCAACTTTTGCGGGATAGACATTAGTTCAACGGCACTCCCACGTACTTTGTGATTGGAGTTAATAATAGTAAATTCTGGCGACTTTATATTGCAATTTCTTGGTATCGTTGCAAAGTAGCTGCCCTTCATTAGTCGGTATTCTTCTTGTCCGCATATTAATTGAATCCTTGTGGGTTTCGGGAACGTGATTATATAATGTTGACTATCCAATTCCAGAAGTGCTTCTTTATGAAATGAAATAGAAGTAGAATGACATAGGTTCTCTGTTTCTTTTTGATTGAGTAGGTGATAGATGCAATCTTTGTGTGTACGCCTTTGATGAGAAATTTCCTGTTCGCAAATGTACCAGGTGTCGATCTTCGGGCATTCTGCCTCCATGTACACAAACTCCTTGGAGTTGGTTGCTATATACGGGAATGGGGCAAGATTACTTCGGATTTTCTGTTAGGAACGGGACAGAGCCTATATAGGTTATTATAGGATGTTGTTATAGGTTGTTATAGGATAGGATGTTGGAGATAAAATTGGAAACTTAAGGACAATCACTATTTTATTGTTAGCGTAATATGATCCTAAACTAATTATATTATAATAGTACCTAATATCTAACTCTAACATTTGTTCCGAATTGTATAAAGATTTTAATTTGCTTAGCATGTTATTTAATTGTTTATAATGGAATGGTGCATAGAATTAGTGCGACTAAAAGCTAAAATGTTTTCTAATCTAATAATTTCCAGGTAAAGGTCCTGAACATTGTCTGCTTGTACTGGGACCAGGGTCATGATGAAGGTCGCTATCCTGTAACAGTGTTGGTTTTTTAGTCACCTTTGCTCTCTTTATCCTAGCCTTAGCGACTGGCCCGCGTTTTTTAGTGGTGTAAATGTGTATGGGTAAGTTTGACATAACTTTGTCCTGAGTATAACGAGCAGCGAGCTTTTGCCTTTGAGCTATCGGGTTTCTAATGTATACATTCTGACCTTGTTTGTAGTCTGTTTGAGGTTCTCGGTTGAGGTTATGTCGAGTCATTGTCTGCTCACGTTCGGATAGAGATGAATTATGTATGATGTTGTATACTATATCCATCTTTCCACGGTGGTCCTGTAGGTACTGATGGTATAATTGTTGTGACAAATCCAAGTCTGTCGGGTCTCTGGGGTCAAAATGTCCACTCATAAGGTCAAACGGTCTGCATTTAGTAAGACTATGTATAGAACTGTTGTATGCAATTAATGCGTAAGGAACTAAGTTTTGAGCTGGCTCGTTTCTATGTTGTAATTTTAATAGACGTAGATGTTCAAGAAGTGTACTGTGAAAACGTTCTATCATTCCGTTTTCGTGAGGGGCATCGGCTGCAATAATATGATGCTGAATTTTATGTAATTTGAAGAATTCTGCCACTACCTGGTTCGTAAATTCGGTTCCTCTGTCTGTCGTTACAGTTAAAGGGAAACCATGATGTGTACAGAAGTTCAGAAGTAACTTTACTATGTTAGGAGCTGTACAATCTGGTAAGCGATATGCTTGGGCATATTTTGTGAATGCGTCGATAATAGTTAAGTATTTTTCTTGTTCTATTGTCACTACATCTGCGTGTGCTAACTGAAAAGGTTTTGAAGGTGGTGTTACGATCTGAAATTCAGGACGTAGAGGTACGCGATCATACTTAGCGCGGTTGCAAATAATACATTCATTAATAAAATATGTTATTTGTTCTTTGAGTTTCGGCCAAAAATATCTTTGTGATAGAGATAAATAGGTTTCATTTATTCCTCTATGATTCGTTTTTCCGATATGATATTGGGAAATTATGTGTTGTTGTTCTAAATAATTCGATATGTTCTGAATTTCACATTTAACCAAGATAATGTTAATGGAAGAGCTTTTTAGGTTTTGTTGAAGAATAGGAACGATAGTATACATTTTTTCGATTGGTTGAAATAGAATAGCGGTACGAAGTTTAGGATCGATAAATTTCTGTATAATTGATATAATTTCTTCTTCTAAATTATTTTCCGAGATTTGAACGACTGTTCTCCTAAAAGTTTCAAAGGGAATAGTGATTTTAGGTTTAGCTTTTGCAGGCCCACTAGTGCAGTTAATAATAAGTTGTCGCTTAAATTTATTCAATGGTTCTTCAGAAGTAGGTGTTTCAAGGATAGGGTTTTCATGTGATGTGTGAATCGTTTCATTGTCAGGTATCTCTAAGTCGGGGATCGGACTGCTCAATGCTCTTAAGGTTGGTGCAGTGTCAGTCGAAGAGTTACTAATCAATGGTCTATCGTCAGGTGTTGTTACGGTTGATTCCGAGTCAGACACATTTACAATTATTGAGGGTGATTCTTCGTTGTGAATTTCTATTCTGGACAATGCATCGGCGTTAGTGTTCGCTTTGCCTTTTTTGTATATTATTTTAAAATTGTACTCTGATAATTTAAGTTTCCATCTCGTGAGGCGAGAACTAGGCTCTTTAAGATTCATCAGCCATTGCAAAGGCTTATGATTTGTAATTATTGAAAATTTACGTCCAAAAAGGTATGGTCTGAAATATTTTACCGCCCAAACGATTGCCAAAAGCTCTTTTTCAATTGTTGAGTAGTTTATTTCACTGTAATTTAACGTGCGAGACGCGTAAGCGATCGGTTTGTCGGAACCTACCTGACCTTGTGACAGGGCTGCTCCTAGCGCAAGGTTAGATGCATCTGTCGTCAGAATAAAGTCTTTGGTGAAATCTGGATATTGTAGAATGGGGTCGTTCGTTAGAAGAGTTTTGCAGTGTTCAAAACATTTAATATATTCGGGTGTGAGATTAATTTTAGCACCTTTTTTTAAACACAATGTAAACGGTTTGGTAACTCGAGCAAAATTTGGGATGAAACGTCTGTAGTAACCTATAAGACCTAGAAATCCTTTAATTTGTTTTTGAGTTTTAGGTATAGGGTATTTTAAAATGGCTGAAATTTTATCCGGGTTAGGCTTTACTCCTTCTGTCGTAATGACATGACCTAGATATGGTGTTTCGCGTTTCATAAATTCAGACTTATCTAGTTGTAATTTAAAATTTGACTCCCTGAGCCCGTTAAAAATTTTGCGTAGATTTACTATGTGTTCCTGAAGCGATGTTGAAAAGCATAAAATGTCATCTTGATAAACAATGCATATTTCGTGCTGAAGGCCTCTAAGAATATTGTCCATTACACGCTGAAATGTAGACGGGCTGTTTTTGAGACCCATTGGCATTCGCAAGAACTCATAATGTCCATTACCGTCGGCTACACTGAATCCGGTTTTATGAATATCAGCTGGGTCTAGTTCAACCTGATAAAAGCCACTAGCCAAGTCTAGGGTCGTAAAGTATTGGCAACGTCCTAATTTATCCAAAATGTCAGTAATGTTAGGGATCGGATACTTGTCGTCTATGGTCTTTTCATTCAATTTACGGAAATCAATAACAAGCCTCCATTTAGTTTTACCTGACGCATCTGACTTTTTGGGGACTATCCAAATAGGCGCGCTCCAAGCTGATGTTGAAGGCCTAATAATACCCTGTTCAAGCATTTTTTTTATTTGCTGTTGTACTTCCTGTCTATGTATATACGGGTATCTATATGTTTTAGAATAAACAGGATTTTCATCAGTGGTGTTAATTTTGTGTTTAATTTTATTGGTGAAAGTCAAAGCTTCGTTTTCTAAATAAAATATGTCCGAGAATTCTCTACATAATGAAGTGAGGTTGGCTTTTTCCTCTGAATTGAGGTGGTCGGTTCGTATTCGCGATAAGATTTCTTGGAAACGTGCATCTTCATTGTCGCCGGTAAGTGATATCT
The DNA here is from genome assembly GCA_033032175.1 of Saturnia japonica. Classification (NCBI taxonomy): domain Eukaryota; kingdom Metazoa; phylum Arthropoda; class Insecta; order Lepidoptera; family Saturniidae; genus Saturnia; species Saturnia japonica. The sequence goes on from CM065330.1 coordinate 4,486,783, forward strand.
GTTCGCTAAATATATGTGCGCATATTGGTTTATTTAGACTAAGAATTATATCGTTATTACTAGGGTTGGATATTTCTATCATGCATTTACTATTTTCGGCGGTAGATAGACACTCTGTTATTTTACATCCATTGACTGACTGCTGATTAATTAATACGTCACCTTGAGGAATACTTATAGGTACTTTAATTATTTGAGTTGACTGTGCAGGAATAATTGACTCAAATAAATTAACAGCTTTAGAATCATACATCTGAATTTTATTGCAAGTGAATTCAGTTCGTAATGTACGAGTCTGAAGGTCCATTTTAGCTTGCCACTGTTCTAAAAGATTCCATCCTATTAGACCATCAAAATAGTCGTGAAATTTATAAATGAAAAATTTTATTGGATCATGGCCTTGAAATTCGGGAAGGCAAGGGACTATTATAGAAAATTCGTTCCTGGTAGTTGCATGAATATTTGTGACCTCGAATGGATCATAATATAACTCTAAGTGACTAAAATATTTTTCTACAATTTCCGGACTGATAAATGATTGGTTGGCACCAGTGTCAATAAGTAATTTTAATGGTGGATTTTGAATTTAAATATAAGGGAGTTGTCTTTTACCCTGTAAGTGTAATTATATTCTGGGGAGCTCGAACTCGGATCCCCCCTGAAAATTTTGATCGTAATCTTGTTCAAAGTTTTCAGTTTCGTCATACGGTGTACAGTCTTCGTGGAAATATTGTGTGTAATCTGTGTCGTAATAATCATAGTTATAAGGTTCATTCGCTTCATTTAAGTTAACCTGTCTTTTGTCAGTTTGTCCAGTCAAAGGTAAATTTCGGGCTACTGGGTGACTTATGCCACTCATAGGTACAGGTAAGTTTGATCGGCCTTGCTGAAAATTGCCACGAGGGGGAATTTTGAAACCGGTAGACATATCAGAACGTGGTAACGCTCTCATTACCTGTTGTGTTCGCGAAGGTCCTTGATATTGAGGTCGGAACATAGGCTGTGGTGCAGCGTTCACATTATGAGGACTCTGTTTAACGTAAGGATTATTGTTAAAAATGTTCGGATTAAAAATAGGCTTATTTTGATTAGTTGACGATTGGAGGAAGTTTTGTTGCGGTAAATTCAAAGGCTTTTGATAACTAGTAGGTAAATGAGTTCTCCTAGGGTTTCCTGATTGAACGTTTTGATTCTGTAAGTATACTACATTTATTTCTTCCTGTGCAAATTCAAGTGCTTTTTCTAATGTCTCCGGACGCATGCATCTTACGCGCGATCCAATCGGTTCATGTAAACCTCGCGTAAAGGTTTGTAACGCTAATTTATTATAAAGTTTTCGCTTAGCTTCTACTGTGGTTGTAACTGAATCGTGTAACTGAATGTATGTCATAATAGTACTAAGCGTGTTCTGTACGCGTTCATAAAATACGTTGGGCGTATCGATACCTTGGATAAATTGAGATAAATCTGTATATAATGAACATTCGTCTCTGTGATCCGAGAAACTATTAACTAAGGTATTTCGAATTCCTTGCCAGTTATCCGGGATACCGTTGGTAGCTAAAGTTCTGGCGGCTGAACCAGTAATTTTATTAATTATTCCGTTCAGTAAAGCTGCCGTAACTAATTGATTTTCTGGGCGAACATACTCTAAAACTAAGTTGTCACATATGTTTAAAAATCTAACTAAGACATGAGAATTTCCGTCAAACTCCGGTACTAATCTAAGGGCTTTCCAAATGTTGTCAATGACAACGCTATTATCGGATTGAGCCATTTCAGTTTCTGGAATTTCCGATACACTACTAAATCTTAAATTATCTATAATAGTGTGCCGCTGATCCGGCTTTATAACCGTATTTTTCCCTGGGAAAAAAATTTTGGCTATTAAAATATACTACTAGGTTAAATTATAGAGGTGATCTATTACCAGGATAGGGAATAGCAACCAATAGGATATGTGTAACTAAATCTAAACTCACAGAAGGTTCTGCATATCTGGTCTCATCGATGATTGGATGATGTCCTCCTCAGCAACAGCAGGTTCTGTCGACTCCTTCGACGGCCTTCTCGTAGATTCTTAAAGATAGTCACCGCGTCGACGAAACGACTATCGGGCGGGAATCGAAGTTAGATCCCGCAAACCGACGCGACTATCCTACCGACTGCGCCAATTACGTAGTTGACCGTCCGTAGGAGGTTTTTAAAAGGCAATTTTTAGTCCTTTACAAAACTTATAATAAAAATTAATTAATTACAATATATAACTTAAACTAAGGTGTGAACCTCCAAGCTCAGGCGATCGAGCGAGATTGTTCTTCCGTCATTCTTTCATTGTCCCGCGATGTGTTCATTTCACCTGGTCAGCGATTTCCGATAATTCACGTGGGAACTTGCATTGTAGTCTGAGTCCGCGTTACCTGGTTCTGGGTGGTCGAGTACGTTGGGTAGGTAGGACAGTAGGTAACAGACATATAAACATAAACAGGTGAGTTTATGAAGGGAATATGGATAGTTATATATTAATCTTAGAGTTTCTAAGGATTTTCGCGTATAAGTAATCCAACATCAAATGTAGTGGGCGCAAGTTATATGTTACACATCTTTGAGCGATCCGTCATTATTGATGACGTCATTTGTCTCACTGACCTTCCGGAGATAAGCTGAACGGCATTTCAAGAAAGTTGTGAACTATTTCATAAGCGAAAGCAAATATCATTACATTTCTAGTCTATTTTTTAAACAGGTTTAGCGAAAGCGGAGAACAAAAAAAGTTGTAAAGTTGTAAAGTGTAAAGTTCCTCATCCGCCATAGAAAAGGGAGGATCTTCCGACCAGACGGGTGTTATGTCTGGCGGGCAGCTGCCCTGCGGTTGTTTTTTTTTTTTATTTATTTTTTAGTACTGACTACACTGTTATCCTTAGTGGCCCTATCCAAAAACAGAGCCGCTGCGGCTTTTACAGCTTCACCGGACTTGGGTGCGGTTATTGTCGGGTTCTTGTATATGTACTCAATTGTTGAGTTAATTTCTATAACGCGATGTAGGATGCGTCAGTTGTGGCGAGAGATGTCGCCACACAAGATTTTAACATATATCGCCTACTGCCAATCTAATACAGTCACTGCCGATAATGTAACGGTTTATTATTTTATAACGTGCTATACCCGCGGCTCCGCTCGCGTGGACTACAAAATGCCTGCGGTATTATGGTTTCATCCACGAAAAATGCTCACCGGTTTTTTTAAAGATCAAAACGCTTATTATTTTATTTGCTCGTTACCCTAATCTATACGTATAAAATGCTTTGTCCTGAATGACTGACAGATCAACGCACAGCCTAAACTGTTGATCGTAGAGACTTGAAACTTGGAGGCTGTGTTCTTTGTATGACGTAAGCATCCGATAAGAAAGGATTTTCCTAAATTCTACCCCTAAGGGGGTGAAAAAAGGGAACAAAGTTTGTAGGGGACAACGTGATTCCTTGGTACAATCTACTTCAAATTTGCATAAACCCTTTTAACAGAATTGATGGAAGACGTGTTTCGTATTTTATTGAAATTCATCCCCTAACGGGGTTAAAAGAAGTAGAAAGCTATTTTAACGGTGATTTGCTTTGAAGTTGATATCAATACTCCTTAGTGCTTTTGATTTAAATTACATTTTATTTTGACACATGTTTTAAAAGTCAATCCGATTTTATTCAAAAAAGGTTGAATTCACTTAAAAACATAAGCAAATACTCTTTAAAATTGGAATGTCTCGAAAGTCTCAGTACTATATTAGTACCTCATTTGAAGGTTTCTAAGCTAAGCTTAAAGAGGTTATGCTCTTTTAGGACATCCCTCATAGGGACGTAGAGTTCGAAATTTGAAATGGTAAGGACTAGAACATTTGGTTATAAATTATACGAATCATTCCATATTTTAAAAAAACATGTAAAATCTATACTAATAATATAATAAAGCGGAAAAGTTTTTTGTTTGTTTGTTTAAGGCTAATCTCTGGAACTACCAGAAGGATTCGAAAAATTCTTTTTATTATATGATAGCCAGACTCACGAGTAATAGTATAGGTTATATAACATTAGGCTACAGTTTCTAGCTAGCCTAAAATATTAATTTTTGTTGCGTAAGTCAGAAGTCGAAGCATTAATGAAGACACGTTAATACAATGTTCTACAAAAAAATTGGCCAATATTATACATAAAAAAAGGCAGCGATATCATATATCTATCTCTTATATGTCAGCCACAATAAGGTATTTTGTAATTATTATTTTTTCTTTGTTTAAATTATAAATTAATTTATGAGCATTATTTTTAAGCATGGTTTTTTATTTTTAATCCTTACGAACAAAAGTTACTTCACTATAAAGACAATTTATAATGAAGACAAACTTTGTATTTTATAGCATGTTATTTGGAAGCATAGTTTGAGAGATGATACAAAATGACAATAATTCAATACTTGGCTCAGGTCTATGTCTATAGTATTTAGCGGTGTGAACGAGCCCTACGATGCTACGATGTAACCATCTGGCCGCCCGATAAAAATATTGTCTTTATTCAGGTTTATAAATCATCAATCAGTGATTTCTTCTAAATTATATGCAGGTGAAACCGCGGGGCACAGCTAGTTAGTATTCTAAAATAAAAGTAACCTAAGTTACTTTTAATAGCATCAGCTATCTGCCATTGAGAGTCCCGTCAAAATCGGCCTAACCGTTTCGGAGATTACACGGAACCAACAGACAGACAGACAGACAGACAGACAGACAGACAGACAAAAATTTAAAATTTTGTTTTTTTGTTATTATTACCTCATTTACATTAAGTAAAAAGATATTATTTATTACAAACAGACACTTCAATTTTATTTATTTGTATAAATACCCAAGATGTTTCGATAAAACGCTTATTACTAACTTAAAACATTTAAATTATTCAAATAATTGAAAAAATAGATTCTCTAAATTGAAGTTTTTCGTAAGTAGAAAAAACGATATTTAATACAAACAGAGCATGAATACTAAAACAAAAGAATACAGATAACAAATGTCATGGTTCTAAACACACTGGTTTAAGCTATGCGTTGTCTGGCTTAAGAATTTTATTAAGTACGCTTCTATCTCAAAACTTGTACCATACGTTCAAGTCACGTACTCTGATATTTATGGTAGGGGAAATATCCAGTCACTTCGCTTCTTTTTATCTGTTATTCTTTATAATTTTCCAACGCGCCCTATCGACGTATATTCAAAGCAATTAATCACGGGTTCTCTAGTCGCATCTTATTCTTGCGAGACGTATTCCGTTGATATCGAATTCGGAAGATTTATTCCTTTTCTCTTTTTCAAATATTTACATATCTCTCCTCTTTGGGAAACATTATTATTGTTACCCGAAGCTAAGGATGTTCGACTGAAAAATTTCACTTGCATTTCTCTTTTTGTTATGGGACTATTTTGATATAATACGGAACGGAAATGTATTTTGTGTTCAATATGTTTCTAATAATGTTTTTGCGCGAAGTTTCTTATGACCGTCGTTGAATTGGCCTAGCTGTGAGATGATCAGACTTGTACGCACTGTGTATGTACTGTACGAGTGGTCGATGGTTCAGAATTTTTTATATACACTTTTTTAGTTTTTGTTTATACAGTTATGAAAATAAACAAAAACATTAACTCATTAGCCTTGTGGTCCTAAGCGCGAATGCTATGCTCGAGGTTCTGGATTGGATTCCCAGGTCGAGCAAAGTGTTATTGAGTTTTTCTATGAAGTTCTCAGTAGCAGCTCGGAGTTTGGCTTTATGCCCGGATTAATGGCAATAGGCTCGCCCACTATTACACGGGACCTAAACAAACCCGGCGAACTGTGGGTGTACTTTAGTGCGCTTTTGCCTAACCATTCGGGGATACAGGCGTGATGGTATGTTATGTTATTAAATACAATTTTAATACAATTCTTTCATTGGGCGTGTTATTTAAAAATACTTCCATAATTATTTCACCCGGGTGTCCCACGACGTCTGTCGAGTCTTTTTATTAAAAATTTTGATATATTTTCCTCTTAGCCAATTTACTCTTCAATGATAAACTCCATCTAGGGGCTGGAGTGATTATTCCGTAAACGACAAATCTACCCGAATTTAGTGGTAAATTTACAAGAGCTAAAATCACGTTAGGATTCCGTTATGTTATAATTCAAATGTTTTTTGATCCTCAAACGCGTTTAATTTCTCCCGGACAAGTTGGCTCAATTCACTGCTCTTTTCAGCCATTGAAAAGGTTTAATATTGCATCTCGTCAAGTACAAACATAATGTATATTACTTTGAACAAAATAAATAAGAATTGTAGGACCTTTGGAAAGTTCAACAGCAGTAACACCAATACTATTATTTCTACCGCAATGCAGTAATGCTCCAAGTCCGGTGAAGCTGTCAAAGCCGCAGCGGCTCCAGGGCCCCTAAGGCTAATAGTATAGTCAGTTCTAAAAAAAAAAAGCAGTAATGCTTGTGTTGCTGAAAGGTATTCGGTCGGCAACACGCACTAACATTCGAGACGTTCCAACTCAGTCCTCAGGGGAGCTTTCTAACAGTGAACTACATTGTCTTTAAATTTCCTTACAGAGAAGATATAATCTAAGACTGTATATCAATTTGTTAATGTATTGTTTTAAGATCCTGTGTGTGATCTGCGATGTCTTTTCGTACATACGAGTTGATTCTAGATGTTTCCAGATATTTCGAGAAGAGTGAATCTTTTTAATCCGGTTGTAATAATAATATTAATAACTACTTGTTCCTGTAGCTACGTTCGCGTGGACTACAGAACTCCGTCGATTAGGCACACGTGCGAATCATCCTACTCCCGCTCCCGGTTATTTTAAATACAAAAATGCTTATTGCGGGGTGATGCTTAAAAAATAGTTACATAAATGCTCTTGCTCACTTTTTTGTAGGCCTTTTTAAATCTCTTATGGTTTACCCAGCGTAAATTATTAAGTGCCGGAATTGATTTCCCACTACTTATTATTCTAATTGCGCGGACCCCTATTTATTTATCTAAAATTAAAGTAGCCTAAGTTACTCCTGATAACATCAGCTATCTACCAGTGGAAGTCCCGTCAAAATTTTTGGATATTGTATACGCCGTATATTTATATTTATTTATTTCATTCATCCATGCATTCATACATAGATTCATTCAATCATTTATACATCCCTTCCTAATTCCTATCCCAGTCGCTTTCTCAACGCATCGCCGAGTTGTCGCGTCATAGACTCGCTCGTAATAAGTAGTAGTGACAAAACACGCATCACAGTACTCTCTCAAAAACGCTCCGCTAAAAGTGTTTTAAATTATCCCACGTTCTCGCTGATCTATAAATATTAGTGCTTATCGTGAAAACCCAGAGCTCGAGTGCCAGTGAAGATATTGAAACCATAAGAACTTGCGACCTATGAAACGGGAGACGTGGAGCGACAAGGTACCTATTTCCTTTTCTTTCATCGTAGACCGGCACCTTCAGAGATTACCCAGAACAAACAGACCGACAAAACTTTTAAAGATTATGAAAAATATGAGAATATATTATAGGCAATATATTTTGATATGCACTTAGTAAAAAAGTTTTACTTTGATATTACAAACATACATTCAGTTTTATTTTATTGTATAGGTTATAGATAACCAAACTTTATTATATTTATATCGACTATCAACACAACATAAAGAGTATCAGTTGCTCGATCATACAGAAACTGGTATGAGCAATGAAACAAGAATCTTCGAAGCTATTTAATCATAGAATTTGACAGATTATTTGAAGAGGCATCAAACAAAAGGTATATTTATCAAAAGCTCCACGGTCAATGAAATCAAAATCAAACGAACGCGCACTTGTAATAAAAGCTACCGCCGATTTGGGAAACGTTTTTATCGTTTATAGCCGATCAGAATATTAATTATTGGATTTATCAATTTCATCTTTTTACAATATGTTTTCTTTCTAACTTTTATGGTCCCATGACTCCGCTTGCGTAATTATCTCGAAAATTTAATAAATATCTTTTTTTACATTAATAAGGTGCCAAACAAGCATACGGCTCGCCTGATGGTAAGCGTCTACCGTAAGCTTATGGATGCTTTTAATACCATAGGAATCACTAACGCGGTAACCATAGGTTGTGGATTTAACAAAAGACACCTATTAGGGAATTTGTAAAAAAAATTACGTGTACCTATAGACATAACTACAGATTTATTGATATAGATACGTACGAAAGTAACATTTGTATTATTACAAATATTCAAAACAACAACCGTAACGCCCATAAGTATATAACACAGTTATTGAATAAGTATATAAAATCTTATAAGATATGAAAATCGTTGATGCCCTAAAGTGCTCGGTATATTCCTAAATGTCTCACCGATACGTGATACCACAAAGTTTCAATAAAAACCATCTCGACGACACTATCAGCAGAAATGCTATTTATATTTCAGATTGAATGTAGGGCTGTCACGTGCGACGTCGCTCCGTGTACACTTCTTTCGTATTATAAGGTATCGGACACAAACTCTGCCGTTAGCGGATTTCGTACATTAATATATTTAACAAAAATATCAATTATTAACTCTGCTCCCAGGGTGGCATTTTTGTAAATTTAATGTACATTTTTGCGACGTAAAGGATCGAAAGGGTTACTTTACATTTAAAATTGAAAATACCGCGAGATAAAAGCTGCCTTGAAACCGGCCGCTGCTAATAAAAACATTTTTATTATATTTTAATAAATATTAATAGAAAATTTAGTAGAGAGTTCTCGTATACGTTTTAAGTCGGAGAATTAGTTGAAACTTCTAGAATTATTTCGCTTTGTAGAGAGAGACCTTTTAGCAACTATACTTAATGAGCTCATGGAAATGCGGTATTTTTATTATTATTTTAAGTCTGTTATGAATTATTTCGGCACCGAAAAAGTAAATAATTAAACGTGAGAGTTTTTTATCAAGTTTAGTTGTTATTGCTGTTTTAAAATACCAAAAGACTACAAAATTACAAATAACAGAAATAAAAAAAAATTGAAGCAGATTAAGCAGTTTAAGATTTCAATGCGTTTAACATCCAATCAAATCATATAATTGTAAAACAGTTTATAGCAGAGCTACAGAAAAAAAGCAAAGTCTTAGGAAAAGGAAAGAAAGATACAGTGAACATGTAAGTACAAGGTGTCCAGAAAGGGTATCGGGTATTTTAAGTTCAATGAAACAAAAATTATTTGTATGCAATAAAAAAGTTTATTGTTTATTATTAGCATATGAATTGGAGAATTATTTGGAAAAGATGATGTTATCCAAATGATGACCGTTACGTTGCTGGCACTCTTCTAAACGGAAACGAAGATTGGCGATAACACGTTGACACATAGCTATCGATATTGCTGCCATTTCTGACCTGATGTTTTGCTTTAACTGGTGTTAGATTCGTCGGATTGTTTTGATAAACCTTACTTTTAAGGTATCCCCATGCAAAATAGTCAAGCGGGCTAAGGTCGGGGCTTCTGGGAGGCCAGTTGATGTTACCCCTTCGCAAAATGACTTTATTAGGGAATAATTCGTTAACAACTTCCATTGAGTCATTTGAGGTATGGCAAGTGGCCCCATCTTGCTGGAACCACGTTCTTGAGTTGAAACCTGCAAACTCCTGCAACTCTGGGACCAAAAAATTTCGCAACATATCGCAATAACGGTCACTATTCACATTAATTGCTCGGCCTCGTTGATCTTCATGCAAATAAGGACCAATTATGCCTTTAGCAGACATAGCGGCCCAAACAACGACCTTTGGGCTATGCAGGGGTCGTTCATGCTTTCGTCTCGGATTCTCCACTGCCCAGTACCGACAATTCTGCTAATTAACATGACTATTCAGGTGAAAATTTGCTTCGTCACTGAACAGTATGTTGTTAAAGTTGTTAAATCGCTGCAGCATTTCGTTCGCAAAATTCAGTCGATTAGCATAGTCCGTATACTTCAATTCTTGAACCAATTGAATTTTATAGGCTTTTAGATGTAAGTCTTTCTTTAAAATCGAATGTAAAGACGATTTTTTGATGTTCAACGCTTGGCTTCGCTTTCGGATGGATAAAGACGGATTTTGACGAACCGACGCCTCAACTTCTTCAATTGTTTCTTCATCGCGAACTGAACGAGGACGACCAGAGTTTTGAATTTTAACTGTCGTACCTGTATTCTCGAACATCCTGATCCATTTCCTAATGCTATCGTCACTTGGCGCGTGGCGTGTACGATATTCCGCACGATAGAGACGTTGAGCAGTCACTATTGAATCACCATTACGATAACACGCTCGTACGCAAAATGCGCGATGCGTCCCCGAGTACTGTTACATCGTGACTAAAACTCCACAAAATGGCGGACGCCACGAACCCCTCCCCGCACCCTTTAGACGCCCCGTTTCGAATATGGCGCGAAAACAAATACCCGATACCCTTTCTGGACAGCTTGTATATTGTATATAATGAATTTCATTTGTAAATAATGAATAATTGGACAAATATGAGTTACGTTGACGACAACGCAATATGGATAAATCTACGCAAACTTTCCGCTCTGAAAGGCCTATTACTATTATGTTATCCCATCATCAGATAAGCTTCGAATTAATTCGAACGATAGTATAAAGCCTCTAATTTTACTTAAGATACCGATCGCTTGTAACCAAAGGCGCGGTATCACGCGATCCGTGCCCTACTGTGGTGTGACCATTATTATAAATGTTAACGCAGGTAGCTCCCAGCTCTTTCATTGTGATTGCTTTGAAACGATTTTTGTTGAGTACACTGAATATTTTAGGCCATGAATACGTATTTCACGTGTATAAGAGTTTTTAAAGGAATAAAATTCCAAAGTTCCGAAACCGTTCTTAAGTTTTTTTCTTTAAACACGTGTTATGTAATGTGTAATAATAATATGAATGAAATTGTGTATCTTTCTTATTTTCTTTAATTTTCTAGTAATAATTTGTCTGTATTTTACATGGTAATCTCATTTTATAGCAACTTAAACTTTTTGAGGTTTTGAGGTAGGTAACTCGAGATTTATGTTCCTTTCTATTATTTCAAATTAAGTGGTACAAAATAATCAAACTAAATCAAGTATAATAATCGATACCAGAAAAGTTACAAGGTAAAAGGTAAAATAAGAAACTTCTTCTTCTCTTACATATAAGAATCGATGTTTGTATGTTCCCAATGACCTCAAAACAACTGGAGTCATTTTGATGAATTTTCAGACAATCTTCATATTGAACCCGGCGGGTGATCCTGTAAAGTTTGGTAGCGGTCGGATTAATATTCCCTACGGACTCCAAAACGGTACAGTAACGAGTGACCGGGTTTAAAGTTACATATACAATAATACGACCAAATACAGTCCCACCGAAAACTCCGATGACAGTAGATACTAATAATGATTTATTTATTTAATAGTAAACACACAAGTCGAGATGTAATTGTTTCACCCATGTTAAGTTTTCAATAAAATTATGAATGTAATAAAAGGGAACATGACTTTTCCATAATATTAGGAAAATAAAAACGCATTCTATCTCACTCTCTCAAAGCCTACCTATATATACATTTATAGCTATCTCTTTTTAGTTCTCTTTTCATAAAATCCAATCTAAATGCGAAAGTGAGTTTGTTTGTTTCTTACTCAATCACGCAAAACTGCTAAACGGATTGGGATGAAATTTCTCACACAATAGCTTATAAGCCTTCTTCCCATTTGAAGACGGAGCTTTTGCCGCAGCAACCGACTGTGCCGCAGCTGGTGCCTTTTTACCTCTGCGCTTATGACGGCGGGACACAGTGGTCCAGCCATCTTTCTCAGGTCCTGGAACAGGAACGGTGCCTGGAGCCGAAGTCGGTACCGGAGGTGGGACCAACTCCATTTCCAGAGGCTCTGGAGACTTGCATCGCGTAGTCTTGGATCTTGCAACCTTAGGAGCTGCAGAGCCTGACACCTTCTTATTTGCCGCCAATGGTGGTCGGATCACTTTAACGGGGAGGAGACGGTCCTCCAAGCCCTCTATGCGGGCCGTAATAACCTCCCCCAAAGATAGTCGGAGCGACCGCTCCATCCCCACCAAGTGTTTATCTAAAAAGTTAGCCATAGGTTTCGGCCTTATCTCGGTAAAATCAATTTGTTTAGTTTACGCAAATGGAGCCGTGTGCACTACTTATCCTCATATAATCAATTCTTAATGATTCAAAATAATGTAACTTTTAAAATTAGTACGAATGTACTTGAACTACTTATAAATGGTGAATGTGAATCAGAGATGAAATGGATATCTGGATAACAAATAAAAAAAACAATAAATGACTGAAAGTTGACTATAACAGTACTGTCAATTTATAAATAAGGCATTTCTACCTATACCAAAATCTACTAAATTTTACATAAACATTTTGACCTATTAAAATGTCAATCTGTTAGCCATAAATCTATCAAAAATTTAGAAAACTACTATAAGTGGTCAAGCTGTGTGACTTATGCTAGCCGCTCACACGTGATGCCAGATGAATGTAAGCGGTCTTTAAGCTTGCCGAATGTCCGGTTTCCGGCCAAACTACTACTCGTTTCATCTCTAATGTGTATATGGTTAAATTTTACTGTAATATTTATACTTATGCTATTCATAGATCGAAATGTATCAAATTTCAGGGGACATTGTTTAACCGAATGTTGCAGGCATGAACGATTCTTGCATAAGTCTCCGGTCACTCGAGCTTTCCCTCTCGCATAAATGAGAAACTATTGACGTAAGTTCAATCGAACGTGTACTCTTGGAAATTCTAAAGGTAACCATACACGTTAATGTATACTTGCGAAAGTTTGTAGGCTTGTACATGTTTTTAAAAAGTTTCAATTTTCGGTTCCGAAGTTAGCAAATATTGCCAGAGCGCAACATACCTGAACGCTCATACATAGAAATGGTATTGTTCAACCGTACCTACATAAGCCGTCTTTGGTCACTTGGAAATAACGTATACTTATTTGTGTAGATCTAAACTAGGGCAAGTAAATCGTTACGTGTATGGCTGCCGTAACGTAACACTTGCAAACTGAACGACGTGGTTTTGGCAATGTAGCAATTTTGAATACACTTCATGCGCAAATAGGTATCGAGTGGTTTTGATAATTGCTCTTGGGAATAATTTTCAAACCTGCAATACGACAGCGGTGTGCTAAAGTTGGTTATTTTACTGAAAGATATGTAGAATTTTAAAACATTTTTTTTTTAAAAAGAACCTTTTTAAAAACAAGCTTTTATTCAATACTTTAATAATTTTAAAAACATGTAGGTAACACTCAAGAAATTTATTACGTTCAAATTTCCCATTCTCAGTTTTTTTATTCGCGTTACAAACTTTAAAAATTATTTAAATACTGAATAATAAAAGCTTCTTTTAAAAAAGTTTATTTTTATTATAGTATTTTTTCGTATTTTTCTCAGCAAACTTTTGCATTTGATATCCATTACATGGGGGTGCATAAAAAAAATTAGTCCACCATCTTTGAGATTCGCCATATTGGATTTAGAAAGACGTCACTTAGCAAACCATGCATTGTCATCCAAACTAAACGTGTATGCAAAATTTCAGCTTAATCGGTTTGGGATAACTATTTTAAAATTCAGTAGCAAGATTTGACCCACACTAACAAGGCAAATTAAATAGAAGCTTTTAAAAAAAATCGATAGGACACGATATTGTTTCCGACCACCACGCGACACACACAACCCTGAGTACAAAAAAAAAATTACGAAACGAAATAATTATTGCATAACAAACGCGTGCGGAGCTGCGAGACACCACCAGAAATAAATAAAATAATGTAAGCAGTTTTTACGGATTTATTGTAGATACTTATATATTGCAAATTTACCTTATATTAGGATAATATATCCATATGATCCATATGGATCGACTCTGTGAAATATCTGTGGCAGATTGTGGTTTAGTGAAATTTCGTACATGTAAAAATAGGCATGAAAGGAGACGCGTATTTCTGGGCCCAGAATGTAATTAGTTGAAATATGGTTTGTAAAATCAAATATATTTTTGTTTTTAAAATCGTACAATATCATTAAAATTCACAATCAACAAAATAAGTAAACTAATAACTTTAAAAGATAATAAACATAACTCTGATTTGATATAAATCTTACTTCAAAAATAGTTTAATTGAAATTTATTACATGACTTCGCTTTTACAGAATATCCTAAATCTCTGCTTTTAGATTGCAAAAAATCCGCTTTATTAAAGTGATTGTTTGATAATGCATTAGCTATTATTAATTTACACGGTTTTCATATTTTTACATCTCTTTTTTTACCCAGTGTGTATGAAAGAGTATCCGTCTCCTTTGAGCTATTTACTTACCGATTACTTAATATTATTATTTATTTTTTGCTTTAAAACATTCACTACTTTTTGCGATCGCTTGTTGCCTGTACTCACTATGCTCTAGAAATAGAAGCTGTCTATCATCTACAAGACAACGATTAACAAAATGAAAACCAACTACAATGATTTTGAAGAGTTGTCTGGTGTATCTTCGAAGATGTAATCGAGTCAATGCCAATGTAAATTAAAATGAAAACACCCTTCTAACAAAAAATGAATAATTCAAATCTGTTCAAAAACAAAGAGGTTAAGGCTGAAAATCCATTAAAAAACATTAGAATTTTAGAATTGAGTAACATATGATGTCTTTATTTAAGTCGGTTAATTAAAAAGACTAGCGGTCATCCAATGATCGAAATTCGACCAGCGACTTTTTAATCATAAACTATTTTCTGTTTGACATTTGTGGTACGAACCTAAACAATGAATATTATATCACTTGCTGTCACTTTTCATTGAGTGACAGTGTCAATATTTTGGGGGGTCTCAAGTTCAATGGCACAGGACGTGTTGGATTCGGAGTATTAAATTTATTTTATTTAATATATTAGTAAAAGATATTATACATAAATTTTAGCTTTCTGCACTCGTCCATATACACTGTAACCATGCCAAATCTCAGTCTTGCGTGCACTCAATACGCATAGAAAGGGATACAAAGTTTTTGCTTCACGTATTAATATAATGACAACTAACTAAGCTACTGTCTGTATTGTCCTGTATTGTACTGATATATCTATAAACACAACCCAAACTACAAGGGCTAAGAACGTAAATAGTTGTTTGCGGTTTTTCATTACAATGTAGAAAGGATATTCAACCCATAAAGTAGTCAAAAAGAGGATAAAAGTTTGTATGAAAATCTGTCATTTTTGAAGATAGCAATTCAGTTAGATGAGACATAAAAACATGGTGGGACTCTACGATGACAACAAATACTTGATTGATATAGTAATACATCTTTATCCCCCTATTCTTGTAAACATGTTTAGTTTGTACTTTCATTACTTATCAACGCACATTCGTGCAGACTTCGAGAAAGCTACGCAATATCCAGAATAAGTATCACTTTAAAAGGGGCAAATATTTTAAGTGTTTTGCGACAAAATGCTCCTACACTTAAAGCAAATGGAAAAATGAAGACCTTCTCTGACCTTACTTACGACGGCAGCTTGAATAAAATGCTTTCTTTGGGACTAAACTAAGTACATGTATTTAGTAAAAAAAAAAAAAAAAAACAGAAAAGCGCTTTTTTTCAATCCTATATCCAGTATAAACAAGTACATCAATACTAATATTATAAAGCTGAAGAGTTTGTTTGTTTGGTTGAACGCGCTAATTTCAGGAACTACTGTTTCGAATGGAAAAATTATTTTGAGAGCGGAGCATCAATGAAAAATGTTGCAAAAACCTAACAAAAAACCTAAAAAATTATTCCTTTTGAGAGCTTCCAATGCTTGCGCTGCGTAAATGGTTAAAGTTAAATGGTAAATCATGTGTGACGGAATTTTGTCTATAGCATTATTATGTCTAACTTTTAAGGTTGATTTAACATAACTTTTTTTATGGTAATAAAATTTGTTCTAAAATAATGCATAATTCGCGAAGATGTTTTCATAAACATGGTATTAATCCGTATCGAAATAAATACTTTATTCATCACAAGTATTTAATTTTGAACAAAATTATCCTTTGCATCAATTGATTTCAATTAATATCTTAGGAGATATCACAGTTTTAAAATAGCTCGGCAGCAAAATAATGATCAAGTATCGTGAGCGCATTTTTATTATGCAGAATAAGAGAGGTACCTATAATACAGTACCTACGACCCACTCTCTCTAACCCTTTCTCTCTCTCTCTCTTTCTCTTATATGTCGCAGCCATAGTTGCGCGGGTCAGCTAGTATGTTATAAAATGGAAAAATACATGTAGTTTTATGTGTGTTTTTTTCATAGATGTAGAGTGTATATTAAATCTATGGTTATTCTTATTATGGTTTACTTGTTTTAAGCAGGAACCAATTATTATAATACATTTTTTAAAGACACATGTTGCACTTCTATCGTGTTCACACAACCCCCTATCGTGTCGTCCCTCTTCCTATTTTCTGCCCCTTTCCTTCACATCGTTTACTCACACTCTTGGCTCGTTCATAACTTCACCTCTTCCACACCGTAATTTTCTCTACAATAATCAACAAAACACAACATATACATTTTTACTTTCAAACGCAAAGGTCTTTCTTTCATACATCCTACATACACATGTGTGGGAAGCTGATAATTGTTTGCTTGGAAAAATAATTAAGTATTTTAAAATATCACTAAATACTTGAGATATATTTATACAGGCCAGCATGATATCTGTGAAGGCCGGTGTACACGTATACGTGATTGTATTATCCACAAGCGTAACAATACTATAAAAAACTAGAATCTATGTTTAAAGCCTTTATTAAATATTAAAAATGAAATTATATAAATCTTCTAATTAGTACTATCGAAAATGTGTAAAACTTTTAATTTCAATAGCATGGTTATATTTCTTAAAAATATATTATTATACATTGATCAATAATGGATGTTACAGATATTCCTTTTACTTCAAACACCTATAGAAAAAGGTCAAACAAAAAGTTATTGTCACCCAATAAAAGTTCAACACACTGCTAACATTAATAATTCTCGTATATATACAATAAATAAAATTGAAGTATCTGTTTGTAAAGACAAAATAACAGCTTTTTACTAAATGCATATGAAACTATATAATATGAAACCTATAACAAAACATCCATTTTTAAATTATTTATCTTTCTATGTGTTTGTTCTGGGTAATCTTCAAAGCGGTTGGACCTATTTTGACGGGACTTTCACTGCTAGATAGCTGAATTTATAGGATGTAACTTAGGCTACTTTTAATTTAGAAAAATAATTAGGTTTCCTCACAAATAAAAAAAAACTGGTCACGATGAATCAATTCGGGCGCTTAAATGGCTTATGCTGAATGAACCATAAGAGATATAGCAAATTAATGTATTACATAATTATAGACATTAGAAAGACCTACAATAAAGTCCGGGAGAGTATTCATCTATCTTCTAAGGAACACCCACAATAAGCATTTTTATCTTTAAAATAGCCGGGAGCGGGGGTGTAAGATTCGCGAGGGCCTTCTGTAGTCCACGTGAGCGAAGCCACGGGCACAGCTAGTAGTAAATAAATAAGAAGAATTTAAAAGCCTCCATCTCATTTGCTCTTCATAGCTTTAAATGTTATATCTATATTGAATCGCTTTAAACGAATAAATAAATAAATTCTCCATCAGTATGCTACAAATGAAACAAAATCCTCTTCAAAAGGAAATAGAGTGAAATAAGATGAAATTGAAAAAAAAAACATTCAACTAAATTATAAATATTTTCTCAAACCATTATAATATCGAATTATTCTACTTTCAACGAAAATGAGATTTTCACGGTCACATAAATTTTCATAAGGAAATTCAATTTTATTTCTTCGTTAAAAAGAAAAAAAAAACAATTAAGATAAATAACCCTACGGGAATAAGTTTATTGGAGGGTATTGTCGTGAATACCGAACAAATTTATGCTTCATAATTTCAAAGGAAATATTAATTTGAGGCAATCTGTATAAAAAGTAGCCCTTTTAAATATTTATACAGATATTGATAATGAGGACCTCTTTAATTTCGCTGAATCTTATGAAAAGAAAAACTGTATAGGTACAGTTATAGACGAACGCGAACGATAAAATTTTATAACACGTACCTATGCCAATTGTCTACAGAACACTCTTTTCTTAGCGTCAAGGCAAAAGTAAGTTCTAGTTTGTTAAATAATTTACTAAAAACTGCCAACTTGTTAACAAGTTATGAGTAAAAATTATCACAAGAATAGTACGAAGTTAGGTTTAAAAGAAAATGTATAATAAACCTTAAAAAGTTAAGACAACATAAACAAATGATAGAAGAAATCTAGAGTAGAGACCAGTAATACAGTTTGTATGTATCAAAATGTCCGTCGAAAAGCGTCAAATTAGGGTGTCGCCACGGTTGCAAGTGCGTAAATTTTAAAGATAGGGGCAAAAGTTTTTCTTTTTAATTTTCACCCACTTGGACAAAGTTTTCACTCTATAAAATATTCTCATTATTGTACAAATTATTTTTTTAAGTCTTACAACAGTATTAACTATCAATCATGAAAAAGTGGCATTCGCTTTTGCTACGCTAGCGCCATTTTGGTGAGTTTTTGCATTATACTTTGCTAATTGTAATTACAGCTGCATACTTTTCTAACATCTCTCCCCTATAAGATAGTTCTCCTTACTCTACTCCCCATAGTTTGAATATAAAAGGTAATCTTCAGAATTACTAATTCAGGCCCAAGAATACTTTCAATATTGGGGGCCCTAATTTATCTCAGAACCATGAGCTTATTTTTATCTTATAAAATGTTAATATCGTAAAAAGTTGACACTAAAAATTCGCGGGCGTTGCTAACAAAAAAATAAATACGTGACACTAAAATTAAAATTCAGAGTGACATTTTTTTGATACCTGTCCCAAATGTTCAACTAAAAATATTATCCAACTGTCAAATAAAGGAGCCAAGTTAATATCCAGCAATTTTATCTAAGAAAAACCAGACCTCACGTCTTTGTACGTACATCCACACCTAATTCAGCGAGACAAAAAATGTTCCGTTTCTTTTATAAAATAAGGAAAAGTCGGAATGAGACGATACAAGCAGAATCCTGATGAGGCACAAGGGAGAGACAAAATACTTAATCATACGGAAGAAAAAGGGATGGCATGTCCAACCGCGTCGAATGGAAAGAGTTAGTTATGAAACTCGCGGTCTGGTTAAGAAGTTAGCCTGATTTTGAAACAATATTATTTTATGATGGCATATGTCCGATGTAGCATATTTATTTAGAAAAAAATAATCTGACAGCAAATTTTATAAACATGGTCACACACATATGGATTCAATTAGCAAAGAACTTTAAAAATACGTTTGCTAATCATAAATCAATGAACGCAGGAAAGGTCAATATTTATCATTTGAGTCACTTCACTAAGGTGAAGAAAAACATAGTGATGAAACCATACCATGGAGCTAGAGCATTTTCCAATGCCCTCCTAGAAGTCTACCACCCTGAAGTTGAAAATTTGTCACCAAAAACCGATAAGTGTGTTCCGGCAGCTGCATTTGAGACCCAGTCTTACTAAAATACTCACTAAAAACTATTAAAAATGAAAAAAAATTAATGCCGACAAGTGGACGGAAACATTTTTCACCGTTATTTCCTTAATTTTGAAAATAAAATATCGCTGTACTCTCTTAGTTTTTACGAACAAAACAAATAAAAGGGAAATCCTGCATTTAGTTAAAGACAATCTTTGCTATTAGTGGTTTATCAGCATTTTTATATTAGACAGTAAGCTTAACAGCATTCACTTTCATAATATTAGGTAGGGGGATTGACACACTATTCAACCCATGAACAGTGTGTCAATTTATTCTTTCTCATTTAGAATCAAGATGGCATAATTTGTGGAAGACAATCGATTCTTTCGTGTATTATCATTATTGTTTTCAACTACGTAACCGACATTACGGTAAGGTCTATCTTGGGAAACACCGTTCTTTTTTCCTTACAGCCTGGGCTTCTTTGCTGCATTTTCCTTCATCAAACAAATGTCAAAGGGCGTATTAAATTCAACGACTTAGAGCACCAAATATTACCAAGTATAGCAAGTTTAATCACACTTCAATAGATGGTATTCAAATTAAAAATATATGAAAAATTCTTAGTTCTAGAAATTTCCGTACAAATGACTAAACGTAAGACGCTGTCTGCATAGGTAGCGGCCTTATAGTGCATGGGAGAAACAAGATAATGTGTATACAACTCTGGGGTAAGGATATTTATATTTTATACGTTTTTCTAACCTATCGTATAGATGAGAAATAGGACATTTTATTAATAAATAATAATTAAGGAAATTTCATAATAACGACTATTTTTATATCGCAATTACAAAATATTACCTTTCATTACTCTACATGTAAATTAGGTACTGTTTTTTATTTATAAAATCATAGTAAAGTGTGTTGTTTTTTTTAAAGTAGTATGACAAAGTCTCGGCTCTGTACAGAGAAATCCAATAACATCGGCGATCACAGAAGAATCTACAATTCTTCGTCAGTTGTCGCTGTCATGCCGGCCTGCTCAAATGTCTCTTCACGTTATGCTTGAAGGACTCCATGCTGTAGGAAGAAGGGGACACACTATCTGTGAGACAACTCCACAGCTCCACAGTTATACGGCAAAAAAGATGTTGCAAATTTCTTTATTCGTACCGAAATGGAGGTTGCCGTAAAGCTATAACTGTAGAGCTCAACGCGTGTGGTTCAGTTATGAAAGGGAGAAGAGCGAATTAGATTGAACAGCTCTTCGTTCTGAGGAGACTCGCCATGTGCGCAGAACAGTATAATGCACGACTTTTCGATAATACTGCGGTACTGCTCGCTGCTTAATGTTGGGTTAATTTACAAAAGAAGGTTTACTATTGAATTTTCGATAACAGAAGCAGTCGTTGACGGGTGTTTCATGCGGACTGATGCCCCGTTAACACCTCTGTCGTCCGGGCAAGAAGCTATCACACGGAAGCCGAACATTGGTCGGTTAAAATTCCGATTTTGTGATTGGTGCCGCGAACTGGTGTCAACCGAGCTACCTTCGTATACGCCATGATACAAGCAGTAGAACGAGCTCAGCGACGCAATGTACCTACGCAGGTGAAACGGCTCGATGAACTTAGGCACTTTGCCTGATGATAAGCAGAGCAATATATCGTCGGTCGTTGCTATCATTCAAGCAAGCCTCTAAGCAGTTGGATGTACACTAGCTGATTCTGAAACTCGAGAGACAAAAAGAGAGTAACTGTGAGGGATAGATTACCATATGCATGGTGGTCATGAGATCGCTTGTCTACCGGATATACACTGGCTGATCCCGGAATGCGACATGTCTAATGGAACTACGGCGGGTGTTCCACCTCTTGTAAGGGGGTCATTATCCAGTCTTACACACTGTCAAGAAGAAGTAATAAAAAACATTACAACAGATAATGATTTAAAATTATTTAAAACTTCACTAAAAAAATCACTTAGATTCCTTACATAAATATATTTGTACTGAGGATTAAGAATCAAAATTAAAACTAGTGAAAAGCGGTAAAAACATTGAAATAAAAACAGATGAAAAGCAATTTCCCTAACGAACGTCAAAACCGTTTGTTAACCGTGCTCGACTTTTGATGCAAAGCAAAATATAAAGAGTTAGCTGAACTACAAAGGATATCCTAGACCAGTTTTTGCTTTATTTATATTTTTTTACCAGAAATTTACAAGCTTTTATATAACTCGCTATGTTAGTATATAGGAATCAAATCTTGCAACAAAAAAGGTCTCTATCTAAACTAAAACAAAGCGGAAAAGCTTTTTGTTTGCTTAAATACACTAATCACCGAAACTACCAGTGGGATTCCAAAAATTCTTTATATATGATAGCTAGATTCACGAGGAGTAGTGTAGGCTATCTAACATTACGCTACAATTCTCAGCTACCCTTAAATATTGATTTATGTTGTGTTGTAAAGCCGGAAATGGAATTGTTCCCAAACTAAATGTAATGTTCTACAAATATATTGTTCCTTAGTATATATAAAAAAGTCCGCTATAGCATATGCTTATCTCTTATACATAAGCCACAATAAGGTAAAATGTGACAAAAATTTGTTGAAAATTAAAAAGCGATTTAAGAGCATTATATTTAGGCATGGCATATTAATCCTTACGAACAAAAGTAACTTCATCATAAAGACAATTTTATGAGTTAAAGTTTGCCCTGCCCTACTATAGTATGTTATTTGGACACATAGTTTAGGGGATAATGGAAAGTTAAAATAATTTGTACTTGCAGAAAGTGAGAACAATATTACAGGCAACAAGTGTACCTTGGCGGCGAGGTTTTTGTTGGGTAAAATAATCACGGGTGAAACCATGGGATTCAGCTAATACCGTGAAACTGTGGAACCATCTCCCGGTCAATGCATTCCCGAGATCGAAACCTTCAAGCGGACGAAAGAGATATTTATCCAGGCCGGTATTACAGCGGTGACTGCCAATGGATTGCCGTTCTCTGTTTGGTCGAATTTGCCAGGAAACTAAAAAATATATAAACAGGTTTTTATGTAAATCGTAAAGAGCAGAAGTTTTTTCTCTAGATCAATAAATCTACATTTCTGTATCCTATGTAGAAGTTTCTTGTAATACGCATGAATGACAAAAAGTAATTGGTTGGATTAGATAATAAAGAAAAATATATTATTACACAGTAAATAACAGATAGGCAGGATTTGTACAGTCCAATCCTTCATTGTTATATTATATTCCAAAGGAATATGAACACACAATAAAGAACGACTTCCAACACAAGCTGTTAAGCGATAAAATTGATTTTTTAGAGACAAACACATATATCTATAGTTTGCGAGAGAATGAGATAGAATACTCAGTTAATTTAAGTCCTGATTTCTAAGGCTATGATCATCGTCGAATTGGCGTAGTCACCCACACTAAGCATTTTCATATTAAAATAACCGGGAGCGGGGGTAGCGTGATACGCTTGTGTGCCCGATCGAAGACATTCTGTAGTCCACGCGTACGAAGTCGCGGGCACAGCTAGCTGTTAAATATAATTACTGACATTAACAAGTGGGTAATTACTTTGTTTTACAAATTGTCTTATGATGATTTCAGTGTTCTAACAAAAGGAGGCCAGGCCACCCCTTGTTAGAACTATCCATCCAGGTGGTTTAGTGACATCTAATGATTAATTTTATTTTACACTAGCTGTGCCAGCGGCTGTGCTCGGGTGGACTATAGAATGTCGACGATCGGGCACACGCGCGAATCGTACAACGCCCGTTCCTGGTTATTTTAAAGATAAAAACGCTTATCGTGGGTTATCCTTAGGAGATAGACACATAATATGCTCTTGCTGACTTTTTAATGTCCACAATTATGTTATACATTAATTTGATATATCTCTTGCGGTTTACTCAGCGTAAGTCATCTAAGCTCCTGAATTGATTTACCTTAACCAGTTTTTTATTTATTTTCGCGGATCTTTAATTTTATTTATAAATAAAGATAGTCTAAATTACTCCTTATAACATCAACTATCTGGCAGTGAAAGTCCCGTCAAAATCGGTCCAACCGCTTCCGAAATTACCTGGAACAAACAGACAGACAGACATAATTTTTAAAATTGATTTTTTGTTATATGTATCGTATATACTTTCATATGCATTTTTTTAAAAACTGTTACTTTGACATTACAAACAGACATTATTTCCAATCCACTTAACTTGTGCGCAAAAACTAAGCTTTATTATCCAAAATACAGCCTGTTTTACACAATATAGTGTCAAATAATGGAAATTGAAGAAAACAAAATAAAAACCACTAACTGGTACAGAGAACTCACCAAAAACACATCAGCATATTTATTTATATAAGTTGTATTTATCAAAATTAGCAACGTTCCGATCAATAGCATAGTTTCAGCATCGCTTTCAGTATAGGACAAGCTTAATGTAACAATATGGCCAGGGCTAGAAATCTAAGAATGGATTAAATCGGATCTGGACGGAACAAGACGTGCTTATTTAAGGGAAAGGGTGCGACCAATATCTTAACTATTCTCCCTTTAAGTTATATGTTATGGATATATGATTAATGATATAAAGTTCAAGGGATTGTTAGTTTGTTTGTTGAATGCGCTAATCCCTGGAATTACCAGTAAAATTTGAATAATTCTTTACGTAATTTATAGCCTGTTTATTGAGAAAGGTTATAGTCTATATAACTTTACGCTAGGGCTCTAAGGAGTCAAACAGTAACCATGAACGTCAAACAATCAGACAAGCTGTAGGCAAGTACAACAAATGAGAACAATGATAAGCTACACGTGTGCGTCGACGGCGGCATTGTGGAAAGTTGCTCGAATAAATTTAACATGGGAGAAGCCGTGGGGCATAGCTAGTAGGCATTTACTTTCTACTTTGTTGGGTGATAGGGCACTGCAATCGTGTCGGATTCGATCTCGACCACTACACACCAGGTGTATCATCAGCCTTCCGGGATCAGCCGGTGTAACCACATAACTGGATCACGACGACCAAGCACACATAGTAATAATAAACCAGTCATTCTGGTTGGGCATTGGATTGCTAGGCGAGAGTGTCAGGTCACTCTTGCCGAGTAATTGTTTTTTTGCGTCTGGCAACCCGCGGGGTAACGGACGCGCACTTGAATAAAAATCAGTTGGCTTCGAGTGACGGTTAAGCGCACACGCACCTCGTTTTTTTCGCAACGCTTCGCTTTGTTTTTAACCGCTGTGGCTGTGGCCAAAATTTACGCTGCACGCTAACCCTCAGTTTTGGGATACCCGGGAAGCTACACAACAAGGAGGAATTGCTCGGTAAGTGAATTCTGATGTCTTTCTTGGTGGTTCAGTGTCCGTAGCATACCCCCCGGGAAAGTAGGAGATCTGGAGGAGGACCAGCACTCAGATTGGTTTTTCCACCACATTCTGACATGCCACTATTGAAAAAAAGTTCCAAACATAAATAACATATAATCCTACTATATTATAATGATATTAATTAATATTATAACGGCGAAAGTTTATGTTTATATTTTGTTACTTCTTCATGCTCAAACGCTGGACCGATTTTGATGAAATTTGATATGGAGGTAGCTGACACCCTGGATTACTTTTAGACCAGACTACATACACTACTTAAACATAGACTGTTTTTAAGCTTTTTTTGAAGACGTATTTTAAATTATACGCAGGTGAAACCGCAGAACACTGCTAGTAGACCATGAAAGTGAGCTCTTCGATTTAAACTTCTGTAGCCTAGTTATAAACCAATGTTTTAACGATTAAACACAACCATGTTATACAATGTACATGAAATGCAAAGGACGTCAAAGTCAATCTATTAATGATATTAAAATAATTAATATTACATATGTATTAATTTCACTTGAATAACAACGCTCTGATAGTCATATAGCTTCAGTTCAAAATAACATTATTAGAAGGAGCATTAAATAGTAACTCACGCACAACATTGTTATACATAGGCCTCATTTAGAACAGTTTCAATCGAAACAGAAAGTTAAAGCAGAAAACAGGTTTCCGGTCCATCTAGACTGAAATCGATTACTGTTATCATTGACAATTGCGACACCAGAATTATTGACGTATTGCCTAAAACAGCAGAACTTTATTCGATACTTTTTTTTTGATACTGGGTAAATTACGACCAAATAATGTTAACAAACTAAGGTAACCGACATAGCCAAAAGGATTAGCAAATAGAAGTGGCAGTGGGCGGGGCACATAGTTCGGAGAACTGACGGCCGTTGGGGCAGAAAGGTTCTCGAGTGGTGACCACGCACCGGAAAGCGCAACGTAGGACGGCCCCCCACTAGATGGAAAGACGACCTAATAAAGGTCGCTGGGAGCCGTTGGGTGCAGGCCGCACAAGATCGGTCGCTCTGGAGATCTATGGGGGAGGCCTATGTTCAGCAATGGACGTTCTGCGGCTGAAATGATGATGATGATGATGAAATTACGACCCTAGGGAGTAAGGAAAGAACGTCCTAAAAGTCATCATGCAGTACAGTACGATTCCACATTCGAGTCTAAGGATGTGCTATTAGTTAAATAAAATCGTGTTACAAATGAAGAAGTAACGTTAAGTGCAGTGATTTTGCTTAACTTGTCTAATGATTAGTACCTATAAAATAGGTTTACGATAACACCTTGAGCGTTTGCTTGCAACACTAAAGTTGTTCTTGTCTGGCTTTTGCTTTCCAAACTCCACAAGATCTTTACGAAAAGGAATAGACTCTTAAAATTGGCTTTACTTAGGTTTTGTCAAACACCGTTTTGTTTTGTTCGTTTATTCGTGGCCGTTACTGCCTCAAAAAATATTTCTTACTAAAAATACAAGTAGACATATAATTCAGTAATACAGACATTAAAATAGAAGCTATTTAGCATATTTATTTAATCTGCTTATCATATACATGATAAGTGTAAAAGGTTATATGCTTTTGGGAAGTAAAACCAAAGTTAGTGATGTATGAAGTTAGTTCTATTCTAATACATTAAAGCGCATAACTTAAACAACACAATACCTTATACTTGAAATCTTAAGTGCAAAGAGTCTAAATCCAGCTATTTATTTAGCTACAATACTTTTCATGTTAGCACATTCTCAGATCTCACTTACGTACGCTCTTTAATAAATTATTCTGGTCGTGTGCGCTAAAGAATTCGCGGATTTATGAAGCTACGTGCTTAGTATTTGCGTGTGGTTTGATTTATAACATTCAGCGATTTTGTGTGAGTGATACTCTGTTGGAAACTAATAATGGACCCTTGACTTTTTACGATCTTCAATGAATTTTGTCTCTCTATGTTAAACATTCACATATCTTTTCATAATTTGCCTCATCCAAAATCGCTACGATGATCGGTCTTGCGCTGCTAGCATCCGGGAGGTTTGTGCAAACTTCACCAGGTCACCTGTCCATTTTCTTGTGGGTCTGCCCATGCGGTGTATTCTGATATGAGGTCGCCACTTAACAACTCTTTGGCTCCATCGGCCATTACTTCTCCACAAAGCCGGTCAGGAAATCTTTTAATGATCATTTTATTACTGGGATAATTCATGGAATTATATTCCCGCATAAATTTAAAACCCTCAACTTTAAGAAAATGTAAACAAAATGTTAATTGAAACCAGATATTAAATTACACCTTACGTAGACAACAGCTAAATGTAATCGCTCAACACTCACGTTGTAGGACTCATCTCGTACAATACATCCAGGCTTACATGGGAGTACCCTGGATCGCCCAGAAAATTGGGGTAAAGTAAGGCTTTCGTTGCTTGCCAATGATACCTTGAATTTTGAGAAGCCTTAAAATGACATGACATTATGCAACAAACGTACCAAAAATTTCAAAAAATCAAGAATTGTGAATACTGCAAACAGTTATACTTTTCGCCTAGTAATTCTTGTCTAAATATCCTATGTTATTCTTTTTTTTTTTTTTAATAACCCATACACCGTAAATCCCAAACGTAAATTGAATCCTCTCTCCATACATCTACGAAACGTACATCCATCCATGTAACATCCCTTTGAGAGATACGATACATTTTTCTAGAAAGTATATTTATTATGAAGAAAGATTTGCACAGAAATCATTATTCCCTAATGGAAAATTTCTATACATATCCACAACCCTCTTGTCCAAAATGCCCATAACTCGCATTCTATTATGAAGTTTAGAAGACATTATGGAGCAACATTTTACTACTTTTGAATTATCTTAAGAAATTTAAGGCAGGAATAAATAAGTATGTTGGTTACCCAACATACCATCACCATCAGTGTTAGGCAAAGATGTAACCCACAGTTCGCCGGGTATGTTTTAGGTTCCATGTAATAGGGGCGAGCCTATTGCCATTAATCGGGCACGAAACCAAACTCCGAGCTGCTACTGAGAATTTCATAGAAAACCCCAATAACACTTTGCTCGCTCTGAGAATCGAACCTAGGACTTCGAGCATAGCAGTCGCGTTTAGGACCACTAGGCTAATGAGGCTGATATGAAGTTATGAACTGTTAATATTAAAGCGATAAACTCTAAATTGGGCTATTTTAAACATAAAATATACCACTTTGTAAATTGTACCCTTTTGAAGCTCGGGCGGATCGCTATATTCTGATGTGTGGTTTATCATTTTTGCACCTTGAAAACTGCAGTTTTCTAAATAGTTTTTATAACCACAGAAATAACAAATATAATAAATCTAATTTTGTTTCAATAAACTTAGTGATGGTTTCTCAAAAACTTTTCAATAAAAATGCTAAAATCATTAACAATCACATCTTTATTTAAAAAATTTGTGCTTTTTTCTACGAACGTGAAGATGCATAAGAACTCACAGCTCCCCTAGTAGCAGAAGCTCTTGACTGAGCTTGGGAAGTACGTGCTGTTTCGTACGATGAAGCTGCAGCTTGAACATCTTTTCCAACACCTAATGCACCGGCAGTAGAAGCAGATTGTGCTGGGTTTACTACCACAGCTATTAACATGAGCAATGCAAAAATCTGGAAGTAAATTTTAGAATATAGTTTCATTCGTCTTCCAGACAACATATTTTATATTCTATTTGAGCACGCAAGCAGAACCGCATAATGTTAACGACACTTAGAAAACATCTGCTTCCAAAAACGCAGAGGTCCTTAAATCGAAATATGTAATAATAATAATTTATTAGCGACTAAAGGAATTTGCAAACAATTTGAATCAAAAAACAGTTTAATATGGGTTTTAGTAGACAATACTTAAGCATTTATACTGGCATGCAATATTATATAAAAATTTTAAAATACATCGAGAGATAAATTCAGTAAATTACAATATTCATGAGTATTTGAATCAACGAATAATTAATAATTAAATTAAAATATATTCTATATTTAAAAACAAACATTCTCGCTAAATTTAGAATGGAAAGCTTTAAATTTTAAATGCAATTGAATAATAATTTTAAAATAATAATGTGTACAGGATTAATATCTAAAATTCATAATTTCATTCATCTCTCTAGAATATATAGTTATAAAATTCATTTTAGTTAAATACTTAAATTATTTAATGACCACTTACCGTAAACCACTTCATGGTGTCAACACGAATTCTGTAAGAATGCGGTTTCATGGAAACCACTGTGTTTTTATACTCGCCTTGTGTAAAGATAACACCAATAAATAAAATAATTGTAAACGAACATTCAAAGAATTCAATTTAGGTTGCATTCTATATGTAAATTTAATGATAGCGAAAATAGTTTTAACATTTAAATTTAACTATTCGACTATTTCGATCAGATAAATACTTAGTATAAAAGTAATTAATGTTAATGGTGCGAATAATGTAAAAGGAAAATAAATTCAAAAAAAAATTAATAAGAAAACTAAAATAAATCAGGTTTATTTACCATTTCCTTCAATTAAAGCAGTGAGAAGGATTACAACAGTATACTATAATATACTATATATTGTAACAGTAATATATGATATAATCTTTAGTTAATACACGTCTTAAATAACTCGTATTAAAGGTTTTTTTTTAACGATGATGTTGGAGCAAAAAGGCTGAATCAATCTGATCTGAATAGATCACCTTACTTTAAGTGGTTATTCCAATTGTTCATTACGTTTTCTGTGTTTAATACTTATTGTTAATTAACAGCGAATGTAATGTCTTGGAAGTTATGTACTAATACGCTCATATTGTGGTTTCCATGATTGTGATTTTTTTTCAATTTTCACAGGTAGGTAGATAAGTCAATATATGTCAAACCATAGATTTAGTATAGGACTAGCTGTGCCCGTGGCTTCGCTCACGTGAACTACAAAATGCCCGCGCGAACCTTGCTCCCCCGCTCCCCGCTATTTTAAAGACAAAAATGCTTATTGTGGGTGTTCCTTAGAAGATAGACGTACACTCTTCCAAACTTTTTTGTAAGCCTTTTCTACAATGTCTACAATTGTTTAGTACATTAATTTGCTATATCTCTTATGGTTTACTCAGCATAAGCCATTTAAGCGCCCGAATTTATTCACTATGACTAGTTTTTATTTTATTTGTGCGGAACCCTAATTTTTTTTCAAAATAAAAGTAGCCTAAGTTACTTCCTATAAAATCAGCTATCTACCAGTGAAAGTCCCGTCAAAATGGGTCTAACCGATTCGGATATTACCCGGAACAAACAGACAGACAAAAAATTTTAAAATGGGTTTTTTGTAATAGGTATAGTAATTTTCATATACATTTAGTAAAAAGCTGTTATTTTGACATTACAAACAGACACTTCAGTTTTATTAATTATACAGATTAAATAAAGTTAACTACAAACATTACTTTTGTAAATCAGTAAATTGTATTTTTTTATCATGAAACAACACTCTTGAGTTCGAGATGAAATACAAAGATTTAAAAATAAGTTTATTGTGCAAACAATTATTTACTTTAAAATTGATACAATAAGATTTAATGACATAATCTATACAATTCATTTATTCTCGGCATAATATACGAGCAGTTGTATGAGCTAATGGTGACGTCAGGAGTTAATGACTTTTCTGGTTGTAACGTCACAGTTTGTTATAGTCGCTTGAGTAGATTTTAATGTGATTTTGGGTGCTTTCTTGGTCTTCAGTTAACTTAGTTAACGTTACAATGGTTCTGGTTTGTAATTTTTTTGTCCACATTGATAGGATTAGTTTTTGTTTTATGTGATAAAAGATCCTGATTCTTCGACTTTAATTAAACATTAATTCTTCGACAAATTTTGTGTTCGAGATAAATCCTTTACAAAAGTGCTATAGGAAAAGTCAGATTAATTGTTTTTTCTCGAAAAGTTACCAATTGAGCAGCTTTTAGTTTATATGCTGCTGCAGATTGGTGTGTTCTGAATATCAAATGGGAACAAACGATGTACAACTCGTAGGTAAAAGAACCTAATATTTTTTCGTAGGTATTGATGATATTTTTTTCAGATATATTTTATGAACATTATGTCTAAATTATATAAAAATATAGATTTATTGTACAATATATATATATATATATATATATATATATATATAAGTACTCATCTCAATAATCACAAATAGAGATTTGCTTCAAGTATAAGTACTGGTGGTATTAAACTATTAAGAGTATAAGGAAACAAAATTAAAAACGACATCACAAAATTAAAGATAATCATAGACGCGAAACCACCTCAAACCACGTCAGAGTTAACGCCAGCCTTATAATTCATTTGAAATATATTGAAAAAGTCAAAGAGCTCGAGAAATAGGTAACCGTATGTATTTACTGAAGCACACCAACAAACACACATTGCGTCTTGCCGTTACATTGCTCAATCATCATAATAACGAGGAAATTTTAAATCGTATTGTTACTGGTGACGAAAAATGGATCCTTTACGACAATCGGAAATGCTCATCGTAGTCTTTGGACCCAGATGAACCAGCCAAATACTGTCCCGAACGAAAGTTGACTCAGAAAAGATACTTGTGAGTGTTTGGTGGACAAGTGCTGGTGTCATACATTACAGCTTCCTAAGATCTGGCAAGACGATAACAGCAGATCTGTATTGTCAACAATTGCAAACCATGATGGAAAAGCTAGCCGATAAACAACCGAGACTGGTCAATCTCTCTATCCCACTGCTGTTTCAGGACAATGCTAGACCCCCTACTTTACGACAGACAGTCGCTAAAGTAGAGGAACTGCATTTGGAATATCTCCAACACCAACCATATTCCCCGGACCTTGCTCCAATAGATTATTACATTTTTTCGAAATTTGGACAATTTCTTACAAGGAAAAAAATTCAATTCCGATGAGGCTGTCCAAACCGCCTTCAAAGATATTATTGATTATTACTCCCACAATTTTTTCAGCAATGGAATCAATGGTCTACGTATAGAATGGCAAAAGTGCATAGATAATACAGATAGACAGATATATAGATAGTAGATAGACAGGCCTCGTAGCGCAGTGGTAGTAAACGCTACTATTGAGCCGAGAGGTTGTGGGTTCGATCTCCGCCCATGACTGGCTTTGTGTGATGAACATAAATGTCATTTGTGTGTGTCTGGGTGTTAAGTATCTCTATATGTATGTATATCAGCTGTTTAGTTACCATATTACAAGCTTTGCTTAGTTTGGAATTAAATGGCCATGTGTGAAATTGTGTAAAAAAATGGTACATACTTCGATTAATTAAATGTATAATTTCTAAATATTTTTTCCTTTTACTTTTTCCATATAAGATGCTAATTTTCTATGTAGGATCTATTATATCGTCAAGCCTAAATTGATTTTTGTCATAGATCCAGCATTTTTCCCCGATATCGTCATTAGCGATCATCGGTCTAGTGGACATCATCAAGGCTAAATTGAAGCTCAAAGTATCCACTTATTTTCTTATAGTTATAGATAATCGTTAGAGATATGGTCCGACGATCCAATTGAGAATGTTCGTGCCCTAGTAATCGGCTGTCTTTTAAAGTGTTCAGTCAATAGTGCGGGTTAATAGTCAATACTGTAAACAGTAGGTCATTAGTACAGATTCAACAATCAGACCGATACATTAATTAATGTTTTCTCTTCAAATAAGCAATATATTATTCAGCTTTATAAAATATTTTAAACAGCGACTTTCAGATTCAGTTATTTGTAATTAGAAATGTAGAGATGAAAGTGACTTAAAATAAACATAATAGTGTCTGAAGCGAATGTTTATTTAGCGACGTTTATATTTGGCTTTCGGGTTGGTAATTAACTCTGTTACTTAGCGTGTTTTAATCGTGTGTAGATTGTTTTTATAGTCTAGCAGAGGCAAGGTTTAGTGAATGATCTCATTATGTACTATATAGAGGTGACAATTGGATCTGGAAAGTCGTCTATCGTAATACTATAATTGGAGTTTGGTGAGGAAAACTACAGAGTTGTTTAACAATGTTGGTTACTTTCATCTTTGCGTTAGAACGAAGACGTTAAATGGGTTTCCCACTAGATGTATGCGAAGGAACATAGACTGTTAAGAGGAAACGCGGGCAGTGTTTGCCCACACATAAGTATTCTAGAGTAAGTAGAGCAAATATTTATATATCGTAAAAAATCTATATCTAGCACTACCATGTTGATTATTTTGATGTATTTCATAAATGAATTATTATAAAAATGACGAAAATTGCTCTCTGTTACCGACATGTTCAAACGTTCAGAAATCGAATTTGATGACAATAAAAAGAAAATAAAAAACATAGAGACATAACCAAATTCCCTTATTATATTACTATAGAAGAAAAGATTAAAATCATTTCAGTATATTTGGGGGGTGGAAATAATGTGCGGGCGACCTTTCCTCAGGCAGATCAGTAAATTTCTCTCTAGTATTATAGTGAGGACGACGATTCTCACTGGTGAACCTGAGGACAAAGGTCACTCGGTCTTAACGTTTTCTTTTTTCTTCTTCTTCCCATTTAACTATGACAGTACAACGAATGAGTACAGGTTCAACAGGGGTGCACAAACTCTACACCGCTTTTTCAGTGGAGTTTTGTAACATCTGCGAACTCCACTCGAACTTAAATGCCGTCCGCCAATATCTGGAGACGGTTCAACCTGCAATGCTCTTCCTATTACTTACACTGGGCTACCAGCTTGAAGAAAACTATAAAGCTTATGCCGGTGTATGTGTGTATGTACGGAGGGGCGCGTGTTGTTTTTACGCTGTATGGAGGACGCTACCTACTCCGTCCTTCTAGCATATGTGGACTTAAGCAATTGAAGACGTATATACGTGTGCCTTTACCAATCCCATTACATCGGCAGGGCGAGAGACGACGCGCAGAAGCAGTTTCCTCCTGCTAAGTTGCTAGTGTTGGTGATCATTAACGCACACAACGAACTGTGGTTGGGTTCCACTAAGATAGACCATGCAGGACGAACTGCCCACGGATTCGCTTTGGCACATGACCTGACTCAATTGGTAATCTAGCCTTATCGGATAATCGATGTTGAAGGACACGCGCCCTCCCTGCTGGACATTCTGCTAACGAGCCATCCTACTCACTCGAGCTCAACCTCCTACTAGTATTAGGATCAAGCGCAAAAACCGGGTACTAGTTGTCAGCAGATTCCCCTAATCGCTGTAATCTCAGTGTTGTGCAAAGTTATGAAGCGGATCACCAACACTCAGATAGTCCGCTACAAAGAGGATCACTTTTTGTTAAAGCAGATAAAGGCCCATTAGAAAACGCTCATCAGATTATTAAATAATTTTTACTAAGGCAGAATTTCGATAGCTCTTATAGTTTGGCGGGGTTCTTAGAGTACCACATCAGGTACTTCGGACCTTCGATCTTTATGTGCCATCAGAAAACACTTATTAGATAATTAAATAATTTTTACTAAGGTCATATTTCGATACCTAATAGTTTGGCTGGACTCTTGGGTTTCACGTTAGGGTCAGGCTTCAAAAATCCAAGTTTTAATAGTTTTTTATTAAAACTTATCTCTGTGCCAAATTTCAGCTCTCTAGGTATTGGGGAAGTACTAATTCTAATTTGATGATCATGCATCAGTCAGTGTCGACTCTTCGTAACTTTGCATTCCTATAACTTCTAAACAAATAAACTTGAAAAATCTTAATATAAGGTTCCAGAAGTACTCTCAGTAAACAGAATTTCAGCCTTCTACTATTAACCCAGTGCTGCTAGACAATGGCGTGAAAACACGCAGAAATGCTTCCCGTAAAGTTGGTATGGCCGTGTCTTGTGCTCGACTTGGCGGGGGTACTACCGTGCCCCCAGAAAACTGTGACGAGCACAGTGCAACAGGTGACTTACGGAAATTAATAAAAAATGGTTTATATTTGATTTATTGAAATGATTTATAACAAATGGGTAATAATAATATTTCATATTATAGTTTATAAATGTGATTATGTTCGAAATTGGAATTCATCTATTTCATATTATAGTTTATAAATGTTATTATGTTCGAAATTGGAATTCATCCGCTTGTGCCACCCACAGACGTCGAATTTCCATCAGATGAAAATGCACCACCGTCAACATTGGAAATGTCTTTATTACCCCTCACGGAGGAAGATGCTTGAGCGCCTTTTCCTGATGCCTTGGAAGTCTCCAAAGCAGCTGGGTCATTATGAACAGCATGAAGAAGTTGTGTCGATGCCGAAACAATTAAAAGCGATATAATCTGTAATAGGATATCAATAACATTATAATATAACAATTGATCCTTTCTAATGAAGAAAAAAAATTTTTTTTGTTGTGGTCACATGGTTAGACCAACAGACTGTCGATTCGATTTCAAATGATTGTTTTGGAATTCATGTACATTTAATAACCCAAATTGGTAGTACTATCAGCTGGCGGCGAAAGAAAATATCGTGAGAAATGCTTAAAAAATTTTCTTGTAATACGTAGGTATGTGGAAAAAATATAGAACTGTTTCTTTAGTTTCTCGGTGTTTAAAATTCCGAATAAGTCGTGGGCTGGCGAAGTGATTAATGTTGGGAAGAGACTTTTGCCCAGCAATGGGACACTTACAAGCTGTTATTATTGTTAATGAAATATGTATTACTGCGGTAAATTAAGTAATTAATTTTTTAAGACTTTTTAAACATCAGCTCTGTAGAAGACAAATCAAACATATAAAAATATTTAAAATAAAAGGACAGAACTAGTAATCAGTATCCAAGCCGGGATGTAAAATTAAGAAGGCATGCAAGGGAAGAGGAATTTTGTCTTTGCTATTAAAATTAAATTAGGTTTTACTTGCATTAGGAAAATCATCAATTTTTTTAATCGTAAATCACTCCCAGAGGAATAATTTTTTTTTTTAATTAATGAACATTGTTTTATTAAACGTATGTTAGTCCATGGGCATCCATCCACTCCAGCACAAGGATAACTATAATCTCTATATATTATTTCTCAAAAGTGTTGTTTTAAGGCAAAGCCATACAATATTTATCTTAATTCTTCATCAAAAATCTTGATTCAGGCGTCATTTTAAAGTTATGTTATTCGCTTTTGTCGAAGACATGCAAGTAGTTTTTTAGAAATCCTGCTTTTCTAATGAAAATATATTTAACTTACATGAAGGAGGTGCCAACTAATAACAATGAATTTAAGTGACATGGGGCAGCTGTTAGTTTATATTTTACAATGTGCGCAATAGTAAAAGCTTAACATAACTTTTTAAATAAATATACCTATCTATATATAGAAATATATCAAAATAATGTACTACATAATTGTGGGCAAAAAAGTATATATATATATTTTCTAAAAAGCCTTTTTTGTCTTTAAAATAAGCGGGAGCGGGGTAGCAAATTCGCGTGTATGCCCGATCGATGGCATTATGTAGTCTACGTGAGCGAAACCGCGGAAACAGCTAGTAAACGATAATTCTGTAGTCCACGAGAACGGAGCCGCGGCACAACTAGTTAGTTATAAAGACTTACTTACCAGTACAGTTTTCATTGTTCTGGTACGTATTGAGTAATGATAATTTTTAGTTTAATTTGTACTATTATATATCGGATTCCTTACGTGGGTACCTACAGATAATATTATGCAAAAAAAAAAAACATTACAGCTGACTTATTTTAATTTTCCTACTTAAATTTATTTTATCTAATTAGATAGTTGGGTTTGCATAATTAGTAAGTAGGTATTAGGTTTTTCCTCGGTTCATTTTAATACTGACAAAACAAAATTACAATGCTTTAGAAATATCGTGAGTCGATATACTAATAAACTACTGCATATTCAAAAAAGTTCACTTTAGTATATTCTTCCTAGATTTTTGTTTCTACGTTGTTTCGGTTTAGCCCGTTGAAGATCAATTCATGCACAATATAAAAATTACATTATTGCTTAGTAAGATTTAAATTATAAATGTATACCCTCAAAGTTTACGACGTAAAAAGAAAGGAGAATAGGTAGGTTTACCTATTTAGAACACGTAGAGAAAGAGAGAGTGAGAGAGAGCGAGAAAACAAAATAAAACATCAAGCAATTTGAAAAGCTGTAAACAAGAAGATCAACATGGCTGCGTCAGCGGCGCGGCGCGGCGGCGCGGTGGAGTTAGTCTATCAATTTTACCACAGATGTTTCCGTAAGGTACAGCCAGTTGCTTAGATATCTCAAATTGAATAATTAAATTTAAATTAAATTAATCAAATCAATTAAAATTGCGGTTAAAAGTCACAGTGAGCTTATCTATAAAACATAGAAAGGAAAAATCCTCCTATCAGATACTCCGTAATAAGAAAGCGGAATGAATACAAAAAGACATTTAAATAGAATAGGTACCTACTTCCTTTTCATCTTAATGCTTAGTGACCTGATATCCCGAAGCAGAAATACGCAAAAGAAAAGGGTAGCCTAGATTTTATTGCTTTTTCGCAGAACATTGCTATCGATAACGAGGTTCAAAACTATATAAAACTGTATGGATTGAAAAGGATTGTACTGTATTTTCTTCCATACAGTTATCGTTAAAGTGTGATTATAAGATATCCATCTTCGAAAGTAAGAGTTTGTAGAATCCTTTTTGATGTGAGTACTAGTTTATAAGATGTCGTGAATAACACCAAAATAATTCACTTTTTTTTAAATATATTTTAATGAAATTTTGTTCACGGGAAGTTTAATTCATTCTAAAATTTATAGGATAAAAGATCTACCTTTAATATAAATATAAAGTAAAATTGCGAGACGAAACTTATTACTGACTAATAAAGGCGTGCGAGCCACGAAAAACCGTTAGTCTATACAAATAAAAAAATTAAAGTGCTTGTTTGTAATTTCAAAATAACAGCTTTTTCTTAGATGCATAACTATGCTTTTAATATAATAAAGCGGAAAAGGTTTTTGTTTGCATAAATACGCTAATCTCTAGAACTATCAGTCGAATTCGAAAAATTCTTTTTGTATATAATAGCCAGATTCAGATCCGCTTGAGAACCAGTCCTTCCACCAGGCTTAGCATGTTACCATCGTGGAACATATCATCACTTAACACCAGGTGAGATTGAGGTTAAACAATAATTCACAAAAAAAACCTTTTTTCGGAGTTTACTTTTTAAGAATTGATATTCATATATAGCTCGCGGTACGTAATTTAGATGAGGAACAAAATACAATTTTAAGAAGACAATTTTTAACAAAAAAGTAAACCAACGTCAATGATTTTTAGGAATTTCGTGGTGCGTCCTCGTATTCGAAGGCTCAATACAAATGAAATTAAAATGGGACAAACGTTGAGGTGATCATACAAAAAGAATCATCCTAATCGAAGTTATCAAAACAACAACAAACAAGTTAACAAAGAAGTTATGTTTTAAAATGCACAAAAAAAAAAACCAATTCAAATCTCCGTCTTTTTTTGAAGCTGATTAAAAGTGAAACGTTATATAAAAAATAAAATTAAATATGAATTTTACTAGTATGTATTACAATTCCAAATATTTATCATTTAAATGCGCCACCTACATTTTAAATAGATTCATAAAATTAAGATAACATAAAAATTTATTTCTTGATATTTTATATACTTAATTGGCAACGTATAAATAGTGGAACGCGAGTTTAACTTTACATAAGTTAAAGGAAGCAGAATGATGAAAACTACATTGGTAAGTTAAATATTTATATTTATTTACTATATTTATTCCTAAGTATTTAACTTTATTTTTATATCGGTAAATGTTTAATGGAAATAATTTACATAATATGGGTGATGAATAATATGTCCTCATGCTATCGAATTGGAATAAACACAAAATTATTCAGAAAATCTTAACGTATAAAAATACGAAATTAGCTCTTCTAAAGTTAACAAAACCTATGTTTTATCCAGATATATTGCATAAAGTTAATTTATATTATACATTCACTAGCTGTGTCATAAGTTTCACCAGTATTAAGTTTGTTTATTCGACTAACTCACCAACGCACCACCTCCGAAGCTCCCGTTTTTTTTTTTTTTTTTTTTTTTTTTTTTGAACTGACTACACTGTTAGCCTTAGGGGCCCTAAAGCCGCTGCGGCTTTTACAGCTTCACCGGACTTGGGGGCGAGCGCAGAGGGCACTCAGCCGCGAAAGTTTTGTGGACGACTCGCACGAGGGTGCCAAAGTGGCCGGACCTCGGCTCGGGCGGTCGTCGCGTTCGCAAATAGGTCGCGATCTATTCGAATCCCTACACCTACGATTCGAGCTAACTAAATATACACATAGGCACGTTCCCTTTCTCCTGGGAGGAAGGAAGGAACCGTGCGTATGTGTATTCAGTAATCGGAATGTTTCTACACTAACTAGCGCTAACTAACTAGCGTAAAAAAGAAAAAAAAAGGTCCCTCACAGAACCTATGTACCTGTGTGGTGTGCACGTGTGTATGTTCATACGTGTGTATGTTCATACGTGTGTAGTGTTGTATGTAGGTAGCTAAGTGATGCACGTACAGTGTCACTTGTATCGCGCGGGCGGTTGCCTGACCCAAGGGTTTCACACCGAGGAACGGACCTAGGCTTGGGTTACCGCTAGAGAGGGTGGACGTGACGGGTGTGCTGGAGCGAAATTGACCGCCCGCCCTCTGCGGAGCGAACGGTGGTTACGCGGGCGTGGGCGCTGGCACGCTCTGTTTGGAGAGACGGATGTGTAATATTTATTCGAATTTTCGATGTGATCGTCGGGATCAATAAAAATATTGCGCGGCCGGCGTTTGCACCGGATGTCCGTGGGTGCCGGAACATAAGTGGCGGCTGTTTTTATTAACGGATTCGCGTGGTTCGACGCGGTGTCGAAATACGAACGGGAGAGCTGTTTAACGTAGGCATGTATCGAAGGAAGCTCCATATCTCTATGGAGATCTACGCTTCGAACATACCACGGGGCCCCGGTGAGACGATAGAGGAACCTATTCTGTATCGATTGTAACCGTTTGAAACTCGACTCGGACATATGTGCGAACACGGCGCAACTGTATGTCAAAATTGGTCGAATACACGTCTTGTAGAGCGTGAGCTTATGTCGCGTGGACATTTTACTCACCGAACACAACAGAGGATGCAACCGGCCCAGGACCCACGCGGCCCTGTTCCTAACCTTACGGATGTGGGGTCTAAAGGAGAGCCTACTATCTAGGGTTACCCCTAGATATTTGGTCTCTCTTACATACGGAATCGGATTATCGTAGAGCTTAACAGGTTTAAGCTTCCACGGTATCTGTGACGAATCCGCATCGAAGAGCATCGCGGCGCTCTTCGAGGGATTAACGGCTATACGCCACTCGTTAAACCACTTCCCGAGAGTGGTCACGGAGCGTTGGACTTTGTGTCTGAGGTGGGATCTATTCCTATCTGAGGCATATAAGACTGTATCGTCAGCGTATAGCCCTACCTCGACCTCCGGGAGTCGAGGTAGGTCACTGACGTACAGGTTAAATAGGCTAGGAGCCAGGATCGAACCTTGGGGAACGCCTGAGCGTATTGGACGGGGCGTGGACAATTCACCTTCCACTCTATAGCGGAAGGTGCGATCTGTTAAATAGTCGCGAATTATTTTAATTAGCCTATCGGGGACTTCAAAGCGGTACAACTTGTAAATCAATCCCTCGTGCCAGACCTTATCAAAGGCCTTGGCCACGTCGAAAAAGACCGCAAGTGTACGGCGGGGTTTATAAAGTTCAGCAAAATTAAATGCAACGTGCTCCGTGAGGCGGTGCACTTGATGAGTGCAAGAATATCTAGCACGGAAACCGAATTGCTCAGGCGGATAGAGGTCTTTCTCCTCTATTATTGGCTTGAGACGGTTCAGAAGGATCCGCTCGTAAATTTTCCCTAACGTATTTAGGAGACTGATCGGGCGATAGCTGTCGGGAAGCGACGCGCTCTTGCCGGGCTTACGGATACCTATGACTATTGCCT
Source organism: Saturnia japonica (assembly GCA_033032175.1). Classification (NCBI taxonomy): domain Eukaryota; kingdom Metazoa; phylum Arthropoda; class Insecta; order Lepidoptera; family Saturniidae; genus Saturnia; species Saturnia japonica. Next base: position 4,528,034 of record CM065330.1, read on the forward strand.
TTTTCCAGGCGGCTGGAAAATGGCAGTGGACCATGGCTACATTGAAGATGCAGACCAATAGAGCTATGAGGCGATCAGGAAGAAGCCTAAGTACTTCATTCCTGATCCCGTCGGGACCTGGTGCTTTTCTGAGCTTAAGGCTTTTTATAATGGAAAGAACCTCCTCAGACGTGACTGGGGACAGGGAGGCTGTCGCGGGGAGCTTATCCAGCTCCCGCACGCATCCATCGATACCCTCGACCCGGTCGGTATTTGCATCGACACTGTTCGGAGAGCACTGGCTCTCCAAACAAGTGGCGAGGCACTCCGCCTTGTCGCTGCTATCGAAGGCGAGCGGTATACCGGGACCCCTCTCGAGGGGGGGCATAAGATAAGAAGCCTCTATTTTGAGGCTGCGAGCTAGTTTCCAGTAAGCCAGATGCGACGGCCTTAGCCCTTCGACGAGGGCGTCCCATCTGTGACTCCTGAGTTCTAATATGCGGGCTCTAACCGCTCTCTGAAGCGCGCGTAAGCGTGCGCGGTTTTCCTCGGTCGGATAGTGGTCGTGCGCACGAGTCGCCGCGTTCTTTTCCGTCAACAACGCCCGCACGTCGGCAGGGAGTACGAAGCGGCGATCGCTCGCCTCTTCGACCTCTCTCGAGGCCTCTCCGATGCCGACCTGCAGGTGGTCGACCAGGGAATCGATCGCGAGATCTACATCCGCAACGGACCCCAATACGTCCGGGATCCTATCTAAGCTGGACGAGGACGGCCTGTCCGCAAGATAATGTTTTAGCTTGGCATAGTCAACCACTTGGACCGAAGGAGGGCTAGAGTCGTCTGGTTGACCTAGCTGCATGATGACCGGACGGTGGTCGGAGTCGAGCTCGTGTACGACCCGAATGAGTCGTAACCGAAGCGCGATACCTTTAATGAGAGCTACATCAAGCACTGTCGGCATACAGTTGTCTTGAAAGTGGGTGGGAGTGGGTGGCGCTATGACATCAAAGTTTAGCACGTTCGTTAGCTCTTCGAGTTTAACCCCATTACTGGAGTCTCTCCAATTGCCAAACGAAGTGTGTCCACAATTGAGGTCACCCGCTATAATGACCGATTCACCGAGCGAAAGTAGCTTTTCTAGGTCAGACCTGAGAGGCTCTTTCCTCGGCGAGAGATAAACTGAAACTAACGTTATGGACGGGTGGTCGGTCATTCCTAGTCTACACACGGATACTTCCATATTGGTAAGTATCGGAGGATCTACCGGCGTACAATATAACGATCGTTTGTAATAAATGAGAGTGCCGCCCCCGCGGCCGGCCCGGTCATTTCTTACAATATTGTAGTTCGCGATTTTCGGATCACGTTTAGCACGCTTTAAGAGCGTCTCCTGCACTAAAAGAACATCTACTTGGTGATCTTTAAGAAAGGTCGCGACGAGATCACGCTGCGGTAGTAGGCTTCGCGCGTTAAAAAAAGAAAGATTTAACGCTTTCGGCTTAAACTTTGCCATTGAAAGGCCCTAAGTTATTATTACACGCCTCACGGTCGAGACGTTGTAGTGTCTCTGAGAGGCGGGGGAACGCGCAAGCGGTCTTGATGAGACCGAAGCGCTCCAGATGGTCATTGTAGTCAATGAGCTCGCGGATATCGTGCTCGCGAAGGAGCAGTATCATTAAGTCGTTACTATTAACGACAACGTTAGCGGGCGCGCGGGGCGCGGGAATATCCATAGCCATAATGGGCTGTGGATTGGGGCGACGGGGGCCCCATGCGTTCTGCGATGAACGCACGGGTTGCGGTTGCACCGCGCGGGGTGCGGAGAGGCCGGCGGCGGCCGGGGACTGGCGCGGGACCGGCAGCGCGGGAAATTCCCCTGACGCCAGCGGGGGTTGCGCTTTGATGGCTGAGGCGGGGGGCGCCGCCCGGGGGGTCGCCTGCCTCTGCGTGCGTGGCCGCGTGGTGCGCGGGGCCTTGGGGCAACCGCGATAATTCGCGGGATGCCCCTCCTCCCCGCATAACACGCAGCTCGGGGGGACGACGGAGTCACGCTCGCGCGTGCACTCCCGTGTGGGGTGGTCCTCTCGGCACTTTACGCACCGCGGACGAGAATGACAGTTACGAGCAGCGTGCCCGTACAGCTGGCAGTTGTGGCACTGCGCAGGCTGGTGGTTTTTGTATGGGGGCTCCACGTTAATCCCGGAGAGCCCGCACACCGTCCCTAGCTGGAAGATGGCCTTTCCCTCGGGGGAAAGGTCCAATATGGCCACTACCATTTGTAGTGGCCGCTTATCTTTACTGTACATCCGGTGTACTTCCCGGATGGGATAACTTTGCTCCTTGAGCGAGGAGCACACCTCCGACGGGTCGAGCTCCACCGGAATGCGGCGGATGACCACTCGGAGGACGCGCTCCTCCGCGAGAGAATAGGTGTAGAATTGCAGACCTTTCTGCCGGAGGAGGGTGGTGAGTTTGCGGTGAGTTTCCGAAGAACTCACCGAAATGGAAATCCCGTTGACTATATTCCTAGCCTTGTGATACTCGAGTTTGAGTCTGCGCATTTCATTGCAGACTCCCATCCAGGCCGCCTTGTCCCGGATTATGATTGGAGGTGGGGCACGCTCTTTTTTCCCGCCGGCGGGCGCGGGGAGCTGGGAGGACGCGGGGGCGGCGGCGCCCCTCCGAAGCTCCCGTGTTGCCCACCGCTATTTATACTTCCCGTATTTACCAGATTGCTTGACGGTTTTGGTTCTGCTCCGTTACTTCGGACCCTCGCGTGAAGTTATCTTAGATTATAAAATTCTTCAATAAACAAGCTATAAAATGCTTAAAGGTTTTTCCAAATATGATTGATGGTACTAGAGATTTTTCACGTTTAAACAAACTCTTGAGCTTTGTAATATTATAATGATCACGCTTCCAAACCTTTACACACAGATACAAAGCATGTCAATGCTTTGAATGTATAACAATTTCGAAGGAAGATAACCAATGTCAATGAATTTGAGGAGTTTTCTGGTGTATCTTCGAAATTCAAGATCAATAAAATACCAATAAAATTAAAGTGGGACCACACTTAATCATTTTAAACCAACTTCAAACAAGCTAAATCATTAAAAAGCAAACAATAACCCGACAACAACAAAACACTTGATTTTTTTGATTTTTATTTGATTTCCAGACCTCGTATTTAAATATTATATAGCCTATGTCACTCCCACAATTAAGACGAATCTAAAGACATCTCGTATGCTAAAATCCATCAAGACGTTTAGGCTAAAGAGCGTGCCAAAGAAATAGACATGCATACAAACACACTTACGCTCGAAAATCATAACCCTCCTTTTTCGTAGTCGGGTAAAAAGGAGGTTCTCAATTCAAACACACTTATATTTTTTATAGATGTTTAGCTATAACTTCTTTGTTTATGAATCGATTTAGCTGAATATTTTTTTGTTGGAAAAGGGGATACGTCAAGGGTTCTCCCATTTTAATTTCATTGGCATTGGACCTTCGACTTCAAAGATACACCGGCGAACATTATTGAAGTTAATTCGGAAGTCGGTTAATAAGTAAATATACATTGTACCTACATACGAAAATGCCTATATTATGTGTAAATTTTTCATTAGATATTCCTAAAGGTACGCATAATTTAAAAAATGCTTACCTGTCCTTATTCTGAACTTTTACAGATTCTGAAATACGCTGAAATATATTTTATGCTCTTTCTTTTTGATTTAGCACATTTTCTTGATGGCTTCAAATTAGATCCATTCCTTTATACTTGTATGTCAAATAATATTCTCAGGTTTGTACTTTTAGTAAGTATTAATTTAGAAAAGAATGAGATACGATCAAATATTTAATTTTCTTTTTTATGCCAATTTTAGTTCATTTTACATCTATTGCTAGAAATTGTTTAAAAGTAAGCGAACCATTTCATCGTAATTAAGATTTGAAAACTGCTAGTTTGCTGCTACATACTCCAATAAATATGGCAATGTTAATGTATAAAAAAAAAAGTTCCGAGTGATCGATTTAAAGCTCGTATTATCTCTGTTCCAGGTTCTTTTATTTCTGGTTATGTTAATAGTAGCGCAAGATCCTTACAAAGAAGTACTGCATAACAATCCATCAGCTATAGTGGAATCTGGTGCCTCGGGCAAGGATGCTGCAGCGTCGACTGCACTTAAAGCAACTAAAGATGTAGTCAACGCTGATGGTGGAGCTTCTTCTTCAGACGGAGATGCGTATTCAAGTGGTGGAACTAGTGGATAAATTTTTGTCAATCTGATAATTCTGCAAGTGATAATTTTCAGTAGTTCTGTTCTGTTCAATTGTTTAGTTCTTATTTACCTGTCTTTTCTTTGCACACCATCTATTAGCAATTTTGTAAGTGAAATAATGTATAATGTATTTGAAATAAAGGCAGCCATTTAAAAATGTCAAATTAGTTTAAAACATTATTTACTGTTTGAGCCAATTATTGCAATTAGTTCATTTTCTTGATTATACGGTCAGAATGAAATCGGACACACCGACTTCTTCTGATCTGTGTCCTTCCTAATGCCAAATGGCTGACGACGCTGTAGCATCATACGTCACTGTTGGAGAGACATCGCCGCCACCCCTTACTAACATTATTGAGATCAGATCGCTCGAGTGCGTGTGACGACATTATATTACGTCGTAATACGCTGACCGATTCGTCTCGCGGTTGTATGACCGCGCCGCTCCGTGCGTTCATTATTGTTTATATAATATACCATCCGTTAACGAGTTTAAGACAATTGAGGTGAACACGCTTGTGTGCAACGTTGGGATTGCTGACGTATCTAAAGCTCCAGGCTAGATTGGGAAGAAGTTTCGGAAGTTCAAGGTTAGTGGATAATGTTCCTTCCCATATAATCAATTGGATGTAACAATAGGTGTTACATTGACAAATTACATTATAAACTTCAGCGTGTGTGATTTCAAACTTACCTACGTGCGAATTTTAAATAAATTAAGTATTTATTTAACTTGTTTACAAGAAGAGGCATAATATATATCTAGAAAGGTTTTCCTTCGTTAATCTATGTATATCAACAACGAAATTCCATGGGGTTAAGGTGATCTATGCAATTAATAAAATTGAAGTGCCTGTTTGTAATGTCAAAATAACAGCTTTTTACTAAATACATGTGAAAGTATATACGATACCTATAACAGAAAAGCAATTTTTAAAATTTTTGTCTGTCTGTCAAACAGACCAAACGGTCCGGGTAATCTCCGAAACGATTGGACCGATTTTAACGGGACTTTCACTGATAGATACCTGATGTTATAGGGCGTAACTTAGGTTACTTCTATTTTAGAAAAATAATTAGGGTTACGCGCAAATAATAAAAGACTGGTCATGGTGAATTAATTCGGATTCTTAAATGGCTTACACTGACTAAACCATAAGAGATATAGCAAATTATTGTACAACATAGTTGTAGACATTAAAAAGACCTACAAAAAATGAGCGAGAGTATATATCTATCTTCTAAGGAACACCCACAATAAGCATTTTTGTCTTTAAAAATCCGGGAGACGGGGAGCAAGATTCGCGCGTGCGCCAGATCGATGGCATTCTGCAGCCCACGCGAGTGAAGCCACGGGCAAAGCTGAATATAAATATATTTGTGATGTGTACTACTTAATAATTCCAAGTAAGTTAATTAAGAATTTTTTTAAATCGTTACCTCGCTAATATTAGGTTAGAAGCTTATGTTATAAAATACTACGAAATAAAATTTCTACAAAAAATAGTAATAAAATACTATAATTACGTTTTTAATAAAGTCTTTGTGTGTAGTAAATAAATTTAATCCAAGAATATAAAAATACCTTGATGGCGTTTTTCGAATAAATCTGTGGCGTTCGTACTTCTTACGTACGAACTTTTTGTAGAAAATTTGAAATGTAATATTAAAAAGATTTTAAAATGTGACTTAAAGAATTAGAAAAAAGAAATATTGACACACAATACATTTTATTATTTGAATTTGAGTTTAATTTATTATAACTATGGGGCTAAATTGCCTTAAATCTAAAGAATATGCTTATTTATGAAAATTTATTAACACGAAGTAACGTGATATAATAGTACGTACTCATTATTTATTTACTAAACACTAAACTCTATAACTCTGGGGCTATATAAAAAATGACAAGTGGATTCGATCATGGAAGGGGTTGAAACTCGACTTCTTCCCGCATACGTGGATGTGGCGCCACCGGTACTTTCGAGTTTTAGAGAATACAAATTTGATACCGCAGCGCGGATTCTTGCTATCATGGTCTTATAACGTACTTACAGAATAGCACTACTGACTTTCTTACTGACACGTTGTATTTCCAAAAAAATCGCAGCAAAATTATCGCTCAGGCCGCCGCCGTAAAGAATTGGATTCTAAGATGCATAAAAACAATTTCAACACTACAACGGCGAAATATAACGTTTCTTTTCCTATAAACCTAACCAACAGTGATTCGAGAATTTTGAGTTTATGTCCTGAATTCCTATGTCCTACTAATCAAAATATACTTATGTATTAATATTGATCATATGTTATGCTGATTGATATACGATCAGAGAACTTCGTAACATATATAAAGTCCATTGCCTTAGTTCCAATTTTCTTGAAGTTCCAATTTGTTTCGTTTGAAGTGATTTCACGTGTACTGTATACAGTCTCGGTAAGATGCCATTACTAGATATTGTTGTGAAATTACTTATGAATACACAATAACGCTCGGCGTGCTTTGAATACTCAATATCACCCTGATCGGTTAAGAAATCTTTTATAATTATCTTTAAGTTTTAGTTATAGGCCACAATCTCACCTGATCTTAAGTAATGATGTTGCCCAAGATGGTAATACGCTAAGCCTAGTGGGCTGGCTATCAAGTTTAGATTCGGGAACACATCTATAGAGAGAATCTTGGCCACAGATTTTCAACTTAAGTGTGGTAGCTACGCAGTATTTAGAAAATACTCTTCCACCAAGCTATGGTTTCATCACGATGGAATGTTCAACCAAATGCAATGATTGAACCTTTAACAAATGCTTAACTCATTGCAGGAATTTAAACTCAAATCAATCGACACGGTGTTCGTACCACTTTACCACTGAGCCGTTACTTCATAGAGTGATCTGTAAGACTGTATTTATTCGCAATCAATTACGAATTTAAGGGCATTCATACGCAAAGTTAATACATTCAGTACGTGTAAAAAAAAGCCCTGCCTATTTATAACGACTATATTTTGAAGCGAAATAAAAAGGGTTGACGAACATCTCAGGCCGGTCCGTACGCCGAGGGTCGAATTCACCCAACCGTTTCCGTATGTGTGAATAAGCGAAAGTACCTGAAAATAACAAAAAGAAGATAAGACAATGTTCCGAATTTCGTACACAATTCTTACTTAATTAACTGCAATAAGAAACGAAACGTGTGAAATAGAAATGAAGACAAGATAGACCGGTGATCTTTGACCGGTGTGTGTTGCTAGTGATTACATATGGTGCTGAAACTTGGTCGCTAACTATGCGCCTCATACGAGACCTCAATTGAGAGAGCTATTCTCGGAGTTTCTCCGCGTGATCGAATCAAAAATAAGCAGATTTGCATGAAAACCAAAGTCACCAACATAGCCCTAAAAATAGCTAGACTTAAGTGGCAATGGGCAGGCCACGTAGCTCGTAGAACAGATGGCCGATGGGGCTGAAGAGTTATCAAGTGGCGGCCGTGTACCGGAAGACGAAGCGTAGGCAGACCCACCACAAGGTGGACTGACGACCTGGTAAAGGTTGCCGGAAAATATTAGATGCGGGCAGCAAATGACCGGTCGTTGTGGTGATCTTTGGGGGAGGCCTATGTACAGGACTGAAAAAACAAGACAATTCTTTATTTATTTAAAAGGATTGGTATAAAAGAACAATATATTATTGTACTAGCTGTGCCCCTCGGTTTCATCCGTGTTTTTATCCGACAAACACCGCGCCGCCAACGCGACGGACTCACGTAGTCTATCATAATTGTTCTCACTTCCCGCAAGTACAAATTATATTAATTCTTTATTATCTACTAAACTATGTGTCCAAATAACATACTATAAAGCGCAAAATTTAACTTCATAAAATTGTCTTTAAGATGAAATCATTTTTGTTCGTAAGGATTAATATGATAAGCCCATAAATAATGCTCATACCTAAATCAATTTTTAATCTTCAACAAAAATACTTTATTGTGACTAAGAAATAAGCTATGCTATTAAGAAATAAGCATATGTTATCGGAGACTTTTTTAAGATAAACTAAGGATCAATATTTTTGTAGAATATTGTATTTACGTATCACTATCCATTACGCCAGCGCACGCGGATAAAGCAGTTCGGGAACACTTTCACTTCGACTTACTTACCAAAATTCAATATTTAAGGCTAGCTGAGAGGTTTAGCTTAGTTCCAGATAGCCTATACTTCTTTCTTCGTGAATCTGGCTATCATATACAAAAATAATTTTTCGAATCCTACTGCTACCAGTTGTCCAGATATTACCGTGTTTAAACAAACAAACAAAAAAACTCGTCCGCTTTACTAAATTATTAATAGTATAAATATACACGGGCTGATATCGGAACACAACAAATCAAAAGAAAATCTTACATGTGTTTATCACTATGTGTATGGTGGTCGCGATCCCCACCACCCCGCTATATTACTGACTAATCTCTGAACACGATAAACCAAAAGAAAATCATAGATGGCTTTTTTCTTTCTTACTGACTATATTGTTAGCCTAAGGGGCCCTAAAGAAATAGAGCCATTGATGGCTTTGACAGCTTCACCAGGCTTGAGGGCAAGCGCTTAAGGCATTTAGCCGCGAAAGCGTGAGCAACATGCGCACAAGGGTACCAAAGTGGCCGGACCTCGGTTTAGGCTGTTACCGCGAATGTGAAAAGGTCGCGAACTGACTAATTCCCTATCCGTAGAAAATTCGAGCTACACTAACGCATACATGTCCCTGCCTCTTGGGAGAAATGAATAAACATGTGTATATATATGTATTGAAACATGATCGAAACTAAATATCGTAAAAAAAGAAAAAAAAGGTGCACGTATGTATGTACATATTGGGTGTAATTATGTGTGTGGGTAGCTACGTGATTGCGAGTGCAGTGTCACCTGTATCGCGCGAGCGGCTGCATGATTCAAGGGTTCTACACCAACAGGACGGACCTAGGCTTGAGTTGCCGCAAGAGAGGGAGGACTTGGCGGGTTTGCGGGAGCGAAATTAGCCGCCTTTGCCCTGCGGAGGGAACGGTGGTTTCGAGGGTGTAGGCGCGAGTACGCTTTGTTTGGAGAGACGGTGGAGTAGTATTTGTTTATTTCCTCGATCTTATAAACGGGATCGGTAAAGATATTCGCGGCCGGAATTATTCGCGGGGGATGTTCGGTTTTGGGGTTTAAGTCGCGGCGGCTTTCACCAACGGATTCACATGATTCGACGCAGTGTCGAAGTACGATCGCGTAAGATATCTAATATACGATTCGAACAACGTACCAAGGGCCTTTGTTAATTTTACGTAAGAATCGAGTTTGGAGGATTTGGAATTTGTTAATGTTGATCTTTGACGTATGTGCGAATGTGGCGCGGCTACATGTCATGATAGGACGAACGCATGTAATGTAAGCTAAGTCTTAGGGACATTTTACTTATTATCAAGGGGTGCAGTCTGTGTATTGTAAATCATCCCTTATTTTTAAAAACGCGAAACACTGTTATTTCTTCCTAAAAGCATAAATATGAATTTTCATATCCTTAAATTTAGAAATAGTCGGTTCTTCATACAATCTTTTATCCCCTATTTCACTTCTTAAAGTTTTATTTTCACGACATAAGGTAAGCCAATATCTTTCTTCAAGGTCCAATATATCTCTATACAATACAATACAATATATATCTGTTTTGTTTGATGCGTTCTTCGTAAAAACCTTCATCGCCTTTTTCAGGGCGTGAAATGCAACAGACAGGACAGACAGAGTTACTTTCGCATTTATAATATTAGTATGGATTATCCATTTCATTTGCGGTCATTATCTATGGTGTCATATACCAATGAAAATATGATTCATAACAGTAAATTACCCAACAGCAGAATAACAACAGTTTTGATAATAAATTTTTGAAATGAATTCTCTTTCTCTATACCTTTCTACGTTTCTCTATAATACCTGATACTTTAGTAAGGTTAAAATAACAAAAGATCGATTGTTGTGGTATCCTTTTTGTTTTCTATAATAGGGATTTTTATATAGCAACACTAGCTGTGCCTCACGGCTTCACCTGCAGCAGTTAAATTTATTCCACAAATTCTCACCACACTGCCGCCAACGCACCCGTGAAGCTTCACTACCCGTACTTGCTTACCAGCTATCCATCTTTCTTGATGTTCATGCTAACTCCTCAGAAAGTCGTAGCGTGATCTTTAAGCCTCAATAAATAATATAAGAGAGGTAGGGCACAAAGAAATTTCTTTGAAAATTTATCTCTACTTGGGGCAGTCCGACTGGTGGAATCCTCTAACGTACAGAAACCTTGTGTTTTGTTCCTGCGGTGAGTAGGGTTTCCAAAGTTACTTTGGGTAGGTTGGGGTTACATTTGGCGGGCCGTATGTCACCTTAGTTGTATTTAAAAAAATAAGCTCTTGAGGTTTGTAATATTAGTATAGACTGTGGTATATAATATCAAGGTAAAATACTATATATACAAACAAGCGACCTGCCCAAGCTTCGCACGGGTGCAATTTACAAAAGGTGATTTTATTTTAAAAAAAGCCTGTTCAATTGATTTACAGTTTTTCGCTTTAGTGTTGATAGTTCATAACTTCATAGTCACAAATAATGCGCTTAGCTCGCGGCGCTTCATTTATCATAGATGTGGAATGTCGACTAATTGTTTCCCTGCGAGTGATTTCCTTGGTTGCGCGTAATGTTGAATCCATGATATCTTCTACGGTATTCGTTTAAATGATATAATGTAAAGAACAACTTTAATCTAAATTAAATCCTTAAGTTAACTAACTAACATGTTTATATGGATTGGGATTAATTATTCAATTGGAGAAAATAGCTTCGCAAATACTTAATATTTGAAATTATTATCTTGAAAATAATAATGGTTACTGTGACTCAATCTTTTGAGATAGTCGTACGCCATGGCGGACTTTTCTCTAGGCTTTTCGAAGACGTACAATTATTTACTACATTATTTCGATGGTTGTCTTATGGTTTAGCGTGCGGAAGTCATGTAAGCGCCCGAAAATCAATACATTGATGGATTGATTACAAAACATTGGATTTTCTCCAATATACAAAAACTTTATTGGAATGTATATACCTACCTACAAACCTTCCGTAAAATTCTCTAAATGACAGTGAAATCCATATGGCCGCTCCAGGCTCACGCCGTGAACACCCGTGAACGCGAATGTGGATGGATTTCAGACCTGTTCACGGGGTCTACTCCTGTTCGCGCCTCGGTTTCCATTCCGAGTCGATTTTTTGTATACGCGTCAAAGGGTTCGCGGCCGCGTCACGCGAACAGCGTGAACGCTTATCCACATTCACGGCGTCGCAGTTCGACTCGCTATAAATTGAATATGCTAAACGACTAACACTGTATTGTAATAATTCTATTAAATGTTTAAAATGTTTAACATTTGTGATGATAATATTGCCAGATTTGACGGTAATTTAGGTAGGTGTATCGAGTTAAAATAAAAAATTCTAAAGCATAATTACCTCGTTCTGTTGCGATGTATACTCGTTATCCACCATCTGCTTTTTCTGTTTGTTTTGTATGAACCCGACTGTGAACATTGTGAGTGTGGAGAGTAATTCGCGTCGCGCGGAGTTCACGGCGCTAGTCTGGAGCGACTAATATAAATATCCGTTGCATGGTTTAGAAGAAGTAAGCGGAGAAATTGATAGACGCGGAAAACGACTTTCTTATAAAATATGTATTGATGATACATACTTATTTAAGGAATATCCAATATAAAGTAGGCAACGAAAATGGATAAGTAAATCTTTTTTTATTTCCTTATGAAAACATATTAAAACAAGTGCGGTATTTTCCTGTCTTCTTTAAAAAAAAAAATCAGTAGGTAGTCGATGCAAATTCATATCTTGTAATTCAACATTCATTAATAACGACAAAATGACAAGACACAGCCGGCAACCAAAGCACGACCGCGGGCGTTATACCTTTCTGAGAAAAACGTGTACATCCTTATAGGTTTACTGTACAATTTTAGTATAATATATTATGGCATTATGATTTTGTAAACACGAAATATTCTGTTCTTTCTTTAAATATAAAATTTATTATGGTACGAATAGTTAAATTTGTAGAAAGCAAAAATAGTACTTAAATGTTTTGTCATATTATACTCAACAAATGGGAGACCGAGCTTTGTTAGATGTCTTTAAAAATAGTACATTATTGCAAAGGCCGTGAAATAGGCAATTGCAGGTCGACTATGAGGCTATTGCCATTTCCGTCGAGGCATATATAGTGCTTTTCTCAAACATGCATGAAAATATTGTCATTATTTTCGAAAAAAGAACACGCGAAGTATCGAATTTACGGACAAAGAAAATCAAATCCATTGCAGGAGCGTTTTTTGAATTTGGTACATTACAACGCTCCAGCATTGTTGTATGAAACGGCGTGCTGGGGTTATTAAGTACTCTGTGATTGGATCTCTTTTATCATTCTTGGCATGTCCGTAAATTCAATACTTCGCGTGTTCTTTTTCAAAAATAATGACAATATCTCCATGCATGTTTGAGAAAAATCACTGATCTATACTTTTATTACTTGTACCATACTGTCTTTAACATATTCAAACGATGCTTTTATAATACAATTTCTGTTTAGTAAAACTATGAACAAATAGCATACCGAAACAACTTCTGCTACAATATAATTCGAACCGGATACACCGAATGATAACGGAAGTCGTTTAGTATTTAATATGTTTTATATGAAGCCAACATTCCTGCAGTTTACCCTAAAACTAACAATTAAAAACATTTAATTTTTATCAATATTGATATTTTCAATATCTTCTCTTCAATATTTTGTATAGATATCAATCTCTTCAATGTCTAATACCATCAATCCATTGAATATCTATGAACACCAATCTATTAAATGTATACATCCAAAATCAATCTTCACCTATATATACACTTGCAATCTAATTAATTCTTGGAAGCTATCTAATCAAGACGGCCTTGAACCAATCAATTCTCAAGGTCTTGCGTCAATTCTCTCTTCAGACTTCATTCTCACCGGTGCGACGGTCATCACGACCTTACAAATATTTTTTCACTTGAAGAAAAATAAGTCAGCTATGGGCGAGCAAAGACGTCATGGTCTATAACACTTCTGATATCTAAGAAGCTTAAAACCGTAGGCTTAAAATCAGAGAAACAGCGTAACGTCTTCACAGTTTTATTAAAGTAATATAAAGTAATTAAAGCATTTTATCGTGTTCTGCAACAACACAAAAATTACTACATCTTATTACATTCATTTCATCAAGTTCGCTTGTTAAAATTCAAGGGTTCAAATAATGAGGTAGCAATAGCAATAACGAGGTACCTTCAAAGCTCTCAAAATTTTATAAAGTAATCATTAATGTGCCTAGCTGAAATCGTAATTAAAATTTTAGTAATAATAATACAAAAATGTTCTATGTTTTGTAAATAAAATTTACTTTGTGATTTTTATTTGTAACCACACTAGGTTAGACCTCTTACTAAGCTGGGCCTCTTAGTTACCACACCAGTCTAAATAGAAATATCGTCCCAACGTTAATTTAATCTATGATCTCCGTGGTTATATTATATAGAAATAAATAAATTGGAGTTAATTCAACAGTGGCATAACAGAGGCCTGTTTTCCCCTGAGGCCTATAATTCCATTATTCGTATTGTTACGAGTTGTGCCCGTCCGTAAATACCGCGGCAATGTCCCAGGTATTGTTTACATCAAGGAATACGCCGTGTATTTCTGCAGGATAGTTAAGTTAATAAGTTTTTCCTAACTTATCACGTTTTATCCCCGGATGAATGTGCCATGCTGGCAGACTCTTTTCTTGATTTCAAACTTGAGCAAGGTAATTTAGATTAAGAATTTATGAGGCCTTATATTTTTTCAAACAGAGATCTTTATCAATAAATACAATCCTAACTTTACCCCGAAGCCAAGTTTTGAAATATTGTTTAATAGTTATGCCCCACGGTTTTACCCGTGTTAATTTTATCCGACAAACACCGCGCCGCCAACACACCCATGTGTCTATCATAATTGTTCTTCCCGCAAGTACAAATTATTTTAATTTATCATTATCTCTTAAACTGTGTCCAAATAGCATACTCTACAGAGCAAAATTTAACTTCATAAATTTGGCTTTGTGATGAAGTAACTTTTGTTTATAAGGATTAATATCCCATATCTAAAATTAATGTTTATAAATCACTTATTAATTTTCAACGAATCTTTGTCACAGAATACCTTATTGTGGCTTATTTATAAGAGATAGGCCTATGCTATACTCTTGACTTTTTTTAGATATACTAAGGATCAATATTATTGTAGAACATTGTATTTCCGTATAATTAACGATGTCGCCAGCGCATTCGGTTAAACAGTTCGGGAAGGCTTCGACATCTGACTTACGTAACAAAAGTCAATATTTAAAGCTATCTGGGAGCTGTAGCCTAATCTTAAATAGGCTATACTATTCCTCGAGAGTCTGCCTACCAAATATAAAAAGATTTTTTTGAATCCGACTGGTAGTTCCAGAGATTAGCGTGTTTAAGCAAACAAACGTTTTGTATGTTTGTTTTTTTGTTTGTGTTATACATGCCAATATTACAAAGCCAAATAGAATGATTTTTGTTTGTTAATTTGAACATGCTAATCTCTGGAACTAACAGTTCAGTTTAAAGAACTATTTTCATATTTTAAATCCTATTTATTAAGGAAGGTTAGGTAGGTAGGTAGGTAGGCTATATAACTTCATACCAGGACTCTAAGAAGCTGCACAGTAGCCATGAACGTCAAGCAACCTGGCAAACTGTAGGAAAGTACAAGTGAGAACAATAACAGGCGTTATAAAGATTTGATCGAATAAACATATCTAATGAGCTCACGCTTTACGGGAATTAGGTTAGCGTGTAGTAATTTGTACTATATTGTGACGTCAGCTTCCCTCGCAACACTCGCTACAGCCAAGCCCATCGAATTTGTGGGTTTTTGTTTCAAACTACTTAATTACAGAACAAGACAATTTGAGAATTTCCTTGGCGTATCTTCAAACTCCAAAATCAAAGCCAATGATCAAAATGGGACCACCTTTAAGGTAACCCTTTTCCAATAATAAATAATCATATAAATCAGTTCATAAGCAAAGTAGTTTATAGCTGAACAACCATTAAAAATATATAAATTGAATTTAGAAGACTCCTCTTTTTTTGAAGTTGGTAAAAAGATGTATTAGGAGGACCGTGAAGTAATATCGTTTATTATTTTTTACGAGTAACCAAGTCACTCCAATCTTAAAATGTCTTTGCCAGGACTTTAAAGTACACAATGAGCTGATAAATTACAAAGGAATATGAATATGTGCAAAACGACATTACTTCCCGGTCCCCCTTTAAAATTGAAAAAAAAAACATGAACGTTGGATACATAGACTCAACTTTGAGACATATAACATCCTGAAGTGATACTTTCACGTGATGGTGGGATATAACATTTGTGTCCATCTGGTTCGCGACCACCGTACACCAGGCATGTCGCAAGTAATCAAGCGGGTGGTAGAGATCTGCACCCGTCTGAATCATGACTACCATGCGCATGGTGATGAAGCTGTCACAGTCAGTCTGATTTGTCGCGTTCCGTGATCAATCACTGCCTATCCAGTTGCCGAGAAGCTTGCCGACCGAAATGACAACGATGAACGGTGATGGGATGCCGATGTGTCGATGGTCGCCGTTGTGTTTGAATTATAATATCCTTACCATCAAGGATAGTCCCGGCACTTGACCATGATACTTTATAGAGAAGGTTCGACTCAAAATCACTATCTACAAAACACGTTGGCTCTATGGTACACTGCTCGAACGTTACGTCCGAAGTCATGGGTCCGAATCTTATAAAAATGAGTGTTTCTTGAAGGTAAGTGACATGAAACAATAACATGACGGTAGCACATTTTACAGCGTTTTCCTGGCTAGATAAGTAATAAATCTAATACTATTAAGTGAGCAATTCTTATATAATATGTAATTGGTTTCCCGAAAACGGCTCCGACGACTTTGATGAATCTGTATTTAGGTAATGTTTAAAAATTGGTGTTTTGTTATATGTATCGTATATACTTTTACATGCATTTAGTAAAAAACTGCTATTTTGACATTAAAAACAGACACTTCAATTTTATTAATTGTATTGTATGTATATACTATAGATTATTTTCGTAACACACCGATCTCTGCTCGATCACCCAGATATTAAGTAAGTAGTTATAATATTGAAAATCTAACACGTGTATCCTAACTACATTTAGAAGTTATCAAGATCAAAATATATATTTTATGTCATTAACTATCATAACAATTATTATATACGTCATCACAAATTAATTAATTCTTTAAAGTAAATTTTTTAGGCACGATTTGAGTCTAACTCGAACTTTTTTCGGACGGAAATAACGTTAAGTAAATTCTATAATCAAATTTGTTAATAATTCAATAATAATAACAGTAATTATTTTATAAACAAAAAACTTATAAATATAAAAATTGTGCGTTACTTTTACAAGCGTTTGAAGTAAAATTTATTTGATCTTCTGGCAGATATATAACTATTACACTAAAAATTAGTAATTTAGAAGTACTTTTGACATTGTAATTTAAAGTAATATCTACACCAAGCTTTAATAAAGTTACTTTAATTTCACAAAAAAAAAAAAAAAATTACCAATGTCACTCGAAAAAGGGCATTTTATTGATCGATAACCGTGGATAAAACACTCTTTTACTCACAAGAGAATTAAATCTTTTTAAATGTAGAACATCACGAATTGAACAATTGAAACAAATTGAAAAATTGAACATATACGTAATAGAAGTGAAACTTATTGAAATAAAAATCATTGATGGGTTTTTTGGATGGAAAGCCCGCGTAATATGTGCTGGGCCCTTAATTCAATCAGTCGCGAATCAATCCCTCTCGAAGCTATTGCTGCGATACACAGTAATTATTCTAACAACAAACAAAAGAGACTCACTTCGTCAGGAGCGGGCGGTGACTTTGACCTTGCTCTGGACTGCAGATTGTAAAGTATTTGTGTGTAACTGTGTGTGCAGCCTCAAATCCTACAGGATAATATCACGCAAGCAATCTGTTCATCCAAACCCTCATGGGACACCAACTCAAAATTATACAATGCAAAAACTTTAACCACCGTAAATCACATATATCTCAGCGCTAGCCTAACGTCCAGAATGACGTAGCGCGTACAAAACAAACAAACGCGAGTTTATGGCCAAAGCACGAAGTGGTCTGACCTACGTGCCAGCAGAGCCGTCGGACGAAGCTAGGGGGCGGGGCGGGACGAATGATGCACCTGACGTGAAATTCGCCAATTACAGCGATCGCGGCATCGTACGATGCGAATAATGAATTTGTACTCCAAACAATTGTGTTTATCTTGACTTTTTTTCTTTAATTTTTTACTTTTAATTTAAAAACTGTGTACCCGTATTTTCAAGGCTTTTTTCTTTTTTATAACCCGTTTCATTAACGCATTTACAACAAAAGAAAATCAGTAATGGTTTTACCACTATAGTGGTTGCGATCTTTACCACCCTGTTTTATTACTCTATATTATAACTTCTCTGTCTTCTAATGAATAAACATTAAACCTGACGTGTCCTTAAAATTTCACTCTCAATTAATCACCGCCTAAGAAGTTTTCTCGCAGTCAATCGTAAAAAGTAGAGTACAATCCTAGAATCTAGAATCCTTTACTGCTCTCGGGATCCAGCTCAGTCCCTCGAATTAAATTCCCTCTTTTTTCACTTGTTGTCTAATCCACTATTTAAGTATCTGGTACAAGTTCAAAGATATTTTATTTCAAAGGTTACAAGAACAATATTTTTCTTTCTTTATAGACTGATTTTTCTTTCGTTAGATATCTTTACCTGACAATTATTTTTTGACATGTTGATAGAAAATGTATAGAAAACCTGTCAACATTTAAACATTATCCTTCAGATTAAGTTATCCGTTGATTGAAAAATCCTAAGTCTACGTCTTATAACATATTTAGTTTTTAAAATTTAATATGATTGTAATTCGATATAAAACAGTATTCAAAAAGGTATACCTAAAGTATACATACCTAAAACAACCTAATTACTATTGGAATTTATAAAAGTGGTGCTTGTGATGTGACAGCTCGATGTGTTCGGTTACGGCGAAATAAGTAGGTTCCAATCCAATTTCTGTTCTAGAAAAAAATGCGAACTGACAAACAGACAGGATAATTTTACGATCGTCAGTGCGGTACAGTCAGATACATAAATTGAGACACGACGAAAAAAAATTTATTTTAGATAGTACTTTCATACCGTGGTAACGTGACATGGTAGGCGAATCTTTGTGACAAGGTTCTTACCATATGTGTGGTGGTCGCGATGCAGTCAAGCAGAACAGTTCTACCACCCCACAATTATCAACTAAAAGTATAACAAGTGACCTAGCCGATCGACACTAAGCAACAAAATGTATAGGATTTTCAAAAATATATCATTTGTGAAATTGCCTTGCTGTGTTATAACCACTTTTCTATCCAGGTTTTTTTTTAAATAACAAAATATTTATTTTCTAAGCTTTATAAACAAAATCTTTAAAAAAAAATTATTTTTTTACTAGTACTTGAACCATCGACAGTTCGTACAAGTCTGGTCATCACATAATATATAGCGAAAGGAATTTGGTCACTATCAAGTGTTCGACGACAACTCGAGAATTTATTTTATCAGTATTTCAAAATTGTAATAATAAATTCGAGTGAAACCGCGGGGCACTGCTAGTTACTGCATATCAGTTTTTATTTCATAGTGCAACTGTATTCGCATTAAAACATAAATAGAGAGAAGCGTTAAAGCGGTTATTTGATGATGATTTGGCTCCAAACAATGTGTCGAAAGGTGCCTTTAGCGCTCGAAGGTTCTTTAATAACAGTAATCAAACAAATAAGGGGTTCCCGACCGCATATGCATGAGTTAACACTAAAACTGTGAACTTTTCCAATTATGCTGGTTTAATGGAATATCGTATTAGAATGTTTATAGTATTTTAGGGTTATATTCAATTGTACCTACATGGTTATGCAAAGTAAAATCTCTCAAAATATGTCACTTTTTAGATACCTAATTGAATTTTATGATACTTATATTTTCCGCTATTAATAGCTTATATTATAATTAATATCTTTGTTA
Organism: Saturnia japonica; assembly: GCA_033032175.1. Lineage (NCBI taxonomy): Eukaryota > Metazoa > Arthropoda > Insecta > Lepidoptera > Saturniidae > Saturnia > Saturnia japonica. The sequence continues at coordinate 4,547,637 of CM065330.1, forward strand.
ATAAAGTTTTTAATCAGGAATGCCATTTGTAATGAAAATAAATCAATTAACATGTGGGAAGAGCTATCTATTAAAAAGATGTTAGACTGTTTAAATTATATATCATAACACACAGGCGCACGCGATCAGTCGCACGCGCAGCTCGTGTTAGCCCCGCTCCCTGTTATTTTAAAGACTAAAATGGACTACATTAATTTGATGTATCTCTCATGGTGAGTACAGCGTAAGCTAATCAAACGCCTCAAAATCGTCGACTTTTTTCAAATTGATTTTTATTTACGGAAAACTCTAACTCTATTTCTAAAATAAAAGTAGCCTAAGTTACTCCTTATAACATCAGCTAGCTGCTAGTGAAAGCCCCGTCAAAATCGGTCCAACCGAGGCCGGCGCAAGTTCGGCTGTGTATGGAATACTGTTCGCATCTATCCTCAAAATACCTTTTCGATGGTCTGGTCAGGTTGTAGAGACGGGCTGTTCGCATTGTTAATAATGCAGACGTTACCAAACACATCGAGCCGCTTCATCTGCACAGGAACATCGCTTCGCTGAGGGTGTTCTATCGTCTTGTATCATGGTGAGTGTTCTGAAGAGCTGTTCAATCTAATACCCACCTCTCCCTTCCACAGCAGAACCATGCGCTTGGCTTCGTAGTCACTGTTTTACAGTTACCTACAATCTCGGCAAAAACTAAAAAATTCTCATTAACTTATTTTTGTCGAACCGTGACACTAGGGAATCTTCACTCAGTATGTTCCCTCCTCCTTACGACATCGGATCCATTAAACGTAACGCGAAGAGTTATTTATGCAGGTCGGCGTGACAGCGGTGACCGTCGATGCATTTAGATCTACCGATGATCACCGTTGTGTTTGGATTGTGTATTAATAAAAAAATAGGGTTTTTGTTATAATTACCCACAGTATATATTATCATATGCATTTAAAAACAGACACTTGAATTTTATTGATTTGTATAATTATAGATAATACGGGTCAACTAGATATTTCAATTACAAAGTGTTGGTACATTATACAGCATTATGGTATTTATATTCGTAGAACAAACACTTTCCAAGAACCTAATTTAAGTGTTCAAACTGTACCAATTACTTAAGAATCAAGAAGCAGACTGGATCATAGTTCTCGTGGAAACAAGATCTCGTTAATACATGTTATAAAAACGGTTCTTAGAAAACTATGTTTAACATAAGTACCAAAGAATTTAATTAAGTGTTAGTATAATATATTCAATAAGTAACATAACTATGTAAACAAAGAAATTCATGATAGTTATAGTATTACAGCTAGATTTCGTGTCCCTGGTGATAAGAACAGTACGGACTTATAACCTTCTCGGCATCTGGATATACACTGCCAATCAAATCACTGTGACGGGTTTTTCACCATGTGCATTTTAGTCGCGACTCGGGTACCCAACCACTTCCTATCAATCCTGGATATGCACCGTCTGATACCAGAATGGGACATGTCTAAATGTTACATCTAGGGTATGGATTTCGCGATCCTTCTTCTTTTTCATCTTCTTTTGGCGTCGCAAAAAATACTTGCCATTTAAGCCTTCATAAAATTTTGCGGTCACAAATCATAGTGGGGTCTTCTGACAAAATTGTGGCTCCCTTGTTAGAACTATCTAGGGAGTTTTTGTGACATCTCGAAATTCATGTTTTCTACATTATATTTATAATCCACTTAGCAACAAACAAACTATATCATGCAAAACGCCACCAATATTAAATAGTATAGGGTCAAAAAACTTAAGTTAATGTATTGAAAATAAAAAAAAACCACAACATGTCATTTCAAGATCTCGCCAAAAATTTCCGCGACCCAGTCGGACACAATTTACCACATAGGTTACCTAATATAATAGCCTAAAGTAGTCGAATGATAAAAAAATAGCCAAATTCTTGAGCATCGTCACTAAGATAGCTAGCATACGGCCCGCCTAATGGTAGCAGTTACCGTAGAATATGGACGCTTATAACACCAGAGGTAGGTATGATTAGCGCGTTGTTGACATCCTTGACCTCCCCATCCCCAAGATTCTCTAGAAACCCTGCTCATCACAAGAACATAACAAAAGGTTATTTGGCTGCGATCTTACGTAGAGTAGAGATAGTTCACCAGTGGGACTGCTCCACGCAGTGAATAATCGAAAGGTGATAGAACCAAGAACGCAAAGAAAAAACCAATTCCACTACTACTTACGTTTCGCTAGTTAATTTTAAACAATATCAAAGTTTCTTAAGTTCAATCCGTCGGTCTATTCGATGCACTGTGGGAGTTTAATGAGAAAAGTTTCAAGTCAACTTAATCATGTTGCGGGGACATGAAACTCTCTCAAACGCTGGACAGTCAAGGGGTCTCGATGCACAATGAAAATGATATAGTAGCTACAGAACTAAAAACAAATAACTGCAAAATAATTATAAGACTAAGCTAATAATTTATAATACGATAACATCATTTTTATTCTGTGTCACTGTTGTAATAGATGGCGCCCATAAATTGATAGGGAAATGAAAAATTTTGAATGTATTGCATCACATCGTATATGCAACCTCCGACATACATTTATCATCGAAATGTCCTTCTGCAAAAATAAAGGTGAAAGACACTCAATAACTAGCGTCTTTGATGTAAACCATATTTCTCGACTATATTAACATAACGTAAGAGAACAAATACATATCAGATTATATTTTTATATATTATAAAACAGAAATGGAGATAAAAGAAAACATAATATAAACTGAAGTAGAAATATATTCTAAAAAACAAAGCAATTTTTTCAGTACAAATATTTTTCTCGTGTTCCTTTACAACATAATCTTTTACAGTCTAATTAATTAAAGACTCGTGGAAAGTGGATAAAACGTGTTATCTTTTATATCTTTCCAGAATAATGTTTACATTGAATTATCTGCTAACATTTTTGAATTAATATAAAACCTAATAGCTAAACAATTATGATAAATTACATTTTTTTAAATCAAAAGTAGCGAACGTCTTACACAGCAGTGAGATTCAATCATTAAAAAAGAAGAATGAAAGATAAAATGACAGATCATTAATTTTTAACTTTTAACTAAAATTTGAAGTTTCAAGCTTAAACCGTTTGAATTACATAAATATTTTAATTTTGAACTTTTTTTTATAGTTCTCGGTCTCAACTGAAGGTAAGTGAAGATGTAGCCGATGATGGATCACTCTCATCCATCACATTCATATTCACTCTTTGCATAAAGATTCCCAAGTTATTGTAGGTTGGGAAGATAAACGCCAGGAAAGAGTAGCTTGTAGGCATAATTAATGAAGAAGCCAATCGCTTTCTGCGAATTAGGGGTCCACCTTAAAAGCCTTCATGACGTCCAGCTGTCCTGTGAGTTAGAGGGAATTAAACGGTGCAATTTCAATGAACACCTACTTATCTAAACTTTAATTTTTAAAATATTGAGAGGTAAGCTATGCTTACGTCGATAAACTACAAAGTCTAGAGATTCAGACTGAGAATTCTTGCCGTTGTTATTTTTGTTAAATTACTAAATAGCATGTGGTCGTGTAATGTGGTTGAAATGAATAATATACGTTTCAATGCAAGCCGTTTATTCTTGGATTGTCGCTTCAATATCAGATCATTACGAAAAGAGGCATTTATTATGAAAACGACAAGTCATTTATGTTATATTATCATTTGGCGCTATTATCCTTATTTGAAGAGAACTCCATTATGCGTTAGGAGGATCCGACCATTAGGCTTTACGTATATCAGCCTGGATTTCGTATGACTTATTAAAGCTAAGAGAAATTCCATATTTAGATGATGTCATTAGCGACAGAAACAGTTTTTTAGAAATATTATGTAATTTAGTATCATCAGATTTTTTATACATGTTAGATAAGTAACATAACGTACCATCACGCCTGTATTCCCCGAAGGGTTGGGCAGAGGTGTACTAATGTACACCCACAGTTCGCCGAGTATGTTTTTAGGTCCCATGTAATAAGGGGGCGAGCTTATTGCTATTAATCGGGCACAAAACGAAAATCCGAGCAGGCTACTGAGAATTTCATAGGAAAAACCCAATAAAACTTTGCTCGACCTGTGATTCAAACCCAGGACCTCGATCATAGGTAACGTAGAGACCACTAGGCTAACGAGGCTAATGAGCAGTAATAATTATTTAGTTACAGGGAAGCAAGCAGCATCCTCCATAGCTGAAAAAGTAAACGATCTACAGATATAAAACTATTATCATATTAGTTCGTGACGAGAGCCCATATTTAGAAGTACAATAAAAATTATTAACAACGAAAGGAAACGTGTATTTAAATAGATATGTGATAATATTATTAATAATATTGCACAATTAGGTCCTACTACTAGCCAGAGGCCTCTTCCCATGGGAAAACATGACTCCAGCCCACGACGTCTTGCGATTTCAAACGCCAAGAAATAAACAATTCTATGTTTTTCACACAAACGGTGGTAGTACAAGAACATTTCTCAGGAGTTCAGGTTTCCTCGCGATCTTTTCCTTCACCGTCAGCCGATATTTTTACCAAGTTGAATTTGTCCATGTACGCTAATTCCGAATAATCATTTGGTATATGCCGGTGTTCGAACCTGCCGATAACGAATCAATACACTTCACCACCACGACTTCGATACAATTAGTATATTAAGTAAATGTTATATCTAAAGGTTTAATTAATGTATATATAAAGAAATATTTCACTACAGTATAGTAAAAAAGTTGGTAATATGGCATTTCGTGTTTGCTTATGAGGCAATTTAAAATCTCCGGCTGCGGGTAACATTAATGTTTAAATTATTTTATTCGCTTACATAGGCCGTAGATAACATTTAGATGAAAACAGATTGCTTGAATAATAGTTGGCGCTGAGCTTCTTAGTTTTAATGTAAATAATTTGTATTTAAAATAATGATGAGTGATGCTTCTGAAGTCCACGTTGAGGAAGTTTGAAATGATAGGCGTGAGAAAGATGATAAGCATAGTGGTTATCTACTTTTTTTTATTTTCGTATACCTAATAACGTATAATATAATTATCCACAATTTTGCGAATGTCAAATTAATAGAATATTTGTCTAATTATTCCGTTGACTAGGCAAATTAAACTTGTTCCTAGTTACCATCTATAATCCACTTCACTTGTGCATAATAACTAAGCTAAATAAGAAAAAAATCCGTCAAAATTAAATAACATAAGTTTACCAATGAATTAAAATAAAACCACCACTGACCACATGACAGATCAAGATCCCATCAAAATCCATTAATGGATAGGAAATTGAATTGAATGAGACGAGACTAAAAACTGAATATATTAGTGTGCGTATTTTTTTGATCATTTTCTTTAACAAATATGAGTGTGGTGGATAATGTGTCTGACATGTGTCTGTGGCGGACAATGATTACGGTACCTACCCTTATTGCCTCATCTCAAAAATCCATCCTATATAAAACAGTATTTTTATTCAAAGGACCAAAGATTGTATGAAATAATAAAACGTCTCTTTTTATTTTCGCATAAAATTTTCTAAAATCTGAAACCGGAATAAAGATCATTCGGTCCTGTTTATCATAGGTATTTTAAAATATATTCTGCACAAATACCAGATTTTTACATCTATACAATAAATAAAATTGAAGTGTCTGATTGTAATATCAAAATAACAGCTTTTTACTAAATGCATATGAAAGTATATGTTACCTACAACAAAAAAACACATTTTTTTTAATTTTTGTCTGTCTGTCTGTTTGTTCCGGGTAATCTCCGAAACGGTTGGACCGATTTTTACGGGACTTTCATTGGTAGATAGCTCAATTTATAGGAAGTAACTTAGGCCACTTTTATTTTAGAAAAAGGATTAGGGTTCCGCACAAATGAAAAAAGCTGGTCATGGTGAATCAATTCGGGTACTTAAATGGCTTATTCTGAGTAAATCATAAGAGACATAGCAAACTAATGTACTACTTAGTTATAGTCATTAAAAAGACCTAAAAAAAGTTCGGGAGAGTATATATCTATCTACTAAGAAACACCCACAATAAGCATTCTGTAGTCCACGTGAGGGAAGCCACGGGCACAGCTAGTTAGAGAATAAAATTAAATACTTATTCCTAATTCCCAAGAGTTCTTCATCTTAAGATCTTTATTTGCATAGGAATACAGTCGAAGTTTATTAATGTGACCAATTTGATCCTAAGCAAGAAGCCAAATTAACAAGCTGCAACCAAATTATAAAAGAGATAAATATAGTTAAGATATCGACTATTAAGCACACACCATCCTAGGTTAGGTTTATGGGCCTTAAAATGAACGTGGACAAGACGAAAATCATGTCGTATGTCCATGTGGTGCCCACCCCAGTATCAGTTGGTAACTCTTGTTTAGAAGTTGTTGACGAATATGTCTACCTGGGACAAACAGTCCGGTTAGGTAGGTACAACTTTGAAAAAGAGGTCAGTCGACGAATCCAACTCGGTTGGGCAGCGTTCGGGAAACTGCGCGACGTCTTCCCGTCCAAAATACCTCAGTGCCTCAAGACGAAAGTCTTTGACCAATGTGTGTTGCCAGTGATGACATACGGCACAGAGACGTGGTCGCTCACTGTGGGCCTCATAAAAAAGCTCAAAGTCGCTCAGCGAGCTATGGAGAGGGCTATGCTTGGTGTTTCTCTACGAGATCGAATCAGAAATGAGGAGATCCGTAGACAAACTAAGGTCACCGACATAGCCAAAAGGATTAGCAAGTTGAAGTGGCAGTGGGCGGGACACATAGTTCGGAGAACTGACGGCCGTTGGGGCAGAAAGGTTCTCGAGTGGAGACCACGCACCCGAAAGCGCAGCGTAGGATGGCCCCTCTAGATGGAAAGACGACCTAATAAAGGTCGCTGGGAGCCGTTGAGTGCAGGCCGCACAAGATCGGTCGCTTTGGAGATCTATGGGGGAGGCCTATGTTCAGCAGTGGACGTCCTGCAGCTGAAATGATGATGATGATGATGATCCTAGGTTTCATCAGGTATCTATATGTAGGTACCTATGCACAAAAAATATGACAATATATTATAAAGGACTGAACTTTATAAAAGCTTTTTGCAATTCGCGTGCTTTTAGCACCATATTAATAAGCAAAACGGAGTGGCAATTTAATGATAACATTTTACATTCTCTGTTGTTGCCTTTCACTTTAAAGTCATCGAAATAATCATCTTTAAGAGTAGATACTTATTAGAATAGGTTTTGGTAGGCCCTTGGCCTGTCATGTAGTAGTTTTTATTTTATTTTAATTCATCAAACTTATGTTATTTGGCATTATACAGGGTTATTGATAATTCGACGTATTCCCGTTAGGAGGTGATAGGGGTGACTATTTGCGATAATTTTAACCCACTTATGCATTACGCAAAAGTGAACCATTATTGAGTTATCATGTTTTTAACTTTTTACAAAATAAGTCAAATATGCAACATTAATAATTTATTATAATATTAATATTTTTTTAGATTTACGCACTTGCTACTTTGACGCCACTCTAATTTGACGCTTTTCGACGGATACTTTTCCATAAATTGAGATGGAACTCTTGGTTGACATGTAATTGTTTGTCAGTAACCGATTGTCAGGGAGTTTTTGGCGGGATCTTGAAGTGACATGTTTTGGTTTTTATTTCTAATTTATTAACTTAGGTTTTTGAGCCTATACCTACTATGTAATATTGGTGGTGATTTGCGTGATACAGTTTGGTAATTGTACTTAAGTGAAGTGGACTTTAAATATAAACAGAAAGCATGCATTTTGAAATGTCACAAAAACTTCCTACTATGGATAATTTTAACAAGGGAGCCACCATCTTATTTGACGTCACTTTGAATACAAAATACCTACTACTACGGAGGCTTAAAAACATAGACACTGGCAAGAGTTTTTTATGGTGCCAAAGCAAGAAGAAGAAGCAGAACCGATTGTCATGTTAGTAGAATTGCTTCGTTTTTCAAGTTGGGAATAAAACAGAATAAAAGCAAATAATTTAATTTAAAACATTTCACTTTTAAAAGAGTTTTAATAGGTTGTCAAGATTTAATAACTCTGCTCTCGGGAATAGGCGTGTAAGCGATTTTACAGATATTTTTATGACGTGATCCTTTGTGAGCCAAAGAGTTAATGGCAAATTGTGTTTAGACACAATTTTGCGAAAATCACGTAAATATAATATTTTTCTAATCTTCAAAGTATAAACAACTTTCTAAAAAGATGGTGGCTCTCTTGTAGAACTGACCAGGGAGTTTTTGTGGCAACTCGAAAGGCATGTTTTAGAAAAATTTATAATCCACTTCACACGTACACAATAACAAAACTAACATCACTTAAATTGCCACGAATATTACCTGATACAGGGTCAAATAACATAAGTTTATGATTAAAATGAAAACCATCGCATGACAAATTTAATTCCGTCAAAAATGCCAGTGTCAAAATCAATCGCGAGTTAAGATATTCAACAAAAATAAAATTCTCCAAACATTAGCGTTTATAAACAAACGTAACAAAATTAACCTGAACACTCGCTACAGAGAAAGTGCAGTTAACGCATGTTCGGTATGAAATATATATTAGTAAAATTATAAAATATAATAACTTTTCATATTATTTGGTAAAGTTTAAAGTACCTAACTGTCTTTTATGGAATATAAAACTTATTAATTTAGGTTATTAACGGTTGCCGGCTATGATTGCTGTTAGAAAGGTTGTTAAACAATTTGTACATCATTTGGACATTCAATAAATTGACTGTCATTCAATTGACGTACTATATTTCCTTTATGATGTCTTACTTAACCCTAGATCTCCACAATATCTCCAGGAACGTTGTGTTTCTAGCCGATTGCGATCGCGATGTTCACTCTGCTTAATAAACGACCTTTGTGATCAGCATAATTCAGCACTTTATTCGAAATCCTTTAAGATAACTGTCATACAACTGTCCAATGTGTTATCGCGTCATCTTCAAGATGCCAAAATAATCTCCAATTTCAAATGAAACCTGCACCGATATTTGTTTAATATACAAAAGAGAGTGTTAAATTTTTTTTCGATTTGCATTTATAACTTTTGCATATACTTTTATTTGTACGTTATACATTGCTCTTACGAGCAAGAAGGTACTCCAAAAACCATTACATGATACTTTGAGATCCCGCCAAAAACTCTCACGTGATATTCGAAACGAATCGGAAATGTATTTACTGGTTTCCCATTTGACATTTTATACATTGCCTGTAACATATCCATACTTACTTACTTACATATATATATATATACATGCATACTTATTATTAGATACATATTACTGTATGTATTTATTTTTATTTTATTTTATTCATTACTAGCTATGCCCGTGGTGTCGCTCACGTGGACTACAGAATGCCCGCGAAAAACTTGCTCCACCGCTCCCGGCTATTTTAAAGACAAAAATGCTTATTGTGGATGTCCCTTAGAAGATAGACGTATACTCTCGCAGACATTTTTGTAGGTCTTTTTAATTTCTATAATTACGTGGTACATTCATTTGCAATATCTCTTATGGTTTACTCTGCGTAAGCCATTTAAGCACCCGAATTGATTCACCATGACTAGTTTTTTTTTATTTGTGCGGAACTCAAATTATTTTTGTAAAATTAAAGTTGCCCAAGTTACTCCCTATAAGATCAGCTATATACCAGTAAAAGTACCGTCACAATCGGTCCAACTGTTTCAGAGATTACCCGAAACAAACAAACTGACACACAGACAAAAATTTTAAAAATGGGTGTTTTGTTATGGGTATCGCATATAATTTCATTCGCATTTAGTAAAAAGCTGTTATTTTGACATTACAAACAGACACTTCAATTTTATTATTTGTAGATACCTATGTAAACTTAACAAAAAATTAAGAAATAAATCGCAAAAGATCAAAAACATATAAAAATACCGCAAACACCGTTTCTAAAACTAATCGCATTTATAATAATTGTTAATACGGCACTATAAATGTCACCTCATTTCCAACTAGCAAGCGCTCCTACCATATAATAATATACAAGGGTAAACTTTAAAACTGTTGTTTGTAAACACCATTCGCATGATGTATGTGCGGTCGACCAACTTATATCTTGTGGTATTTGTAATATATGAGTTTTATATGTTACTAGATGTTACACGCGGATAGCTCGCATAGATATTTAAATACAAATTTTTGGGGTATACTCGGGGAATAAATTTTTTTTGTCATACAAAAATACTAAAATTTCGATAAAAAATGAGAAGGTGGGGGTGGGAGTGTGAAAATTTGGGGTTATATGTACTTTTGAATGCCAAATAAAAAAAAAAAACTGGATAGGGGCACTCTAATCACCTGACGTGTGAAATATACTTTACGACCTATTATCATACCTACCAAATATAATATACATAAAAAATTTCATAAAAATCGGTCCAGCCGTTTTACAGGAGTGCGACCACAAACATCGTGACACGAGATTTTTATATATAAGATATATATTTGAAACGACTGGAGCGATATCTGGCACTGCGTTTCGACTTAAATCAAATTTAAAAAAAATCTTTTTTCAATTTAGGCCCCAAGAAGGCACATAGGAACCTCAAAAGACTACTACTGTTTTGGAAAACATCTCAGTCATCGAAAAAAACTGGCAAGTTACTTGATTGAGTTTATTTTTTTGATGTGAAATATCTAATGCCCGCCGAATCAGACCGGTTGTTGGGCCCAATGTTGTGTGGAGCCGAGTTCGTTTTTTTAAATACACAGACTGGATCATTCTAAAGTTTCATATTAAAATATGGATAGATTAAAAGCAGGTTTAATCAGGTACAGGTACAAAGACAATCGTATTCAAGGAGTAAACTCCAGCCGCGATTTGGAGCTGAAACATACAAACTTAAAAATAATAATTACTAAAGATGTTTCACGTCTGCCGGGAGTCCCATAAAGGCATAAGTTTTTAATGTTTCCTAATTAATTAATAAGGGCATACTGATCTATACTAGTTGACCTTTGCGAATTTTTCGCACACTATAGAATGTAAACGATCTAATAGCTGTGAAATTAACAGATAATTAATAGATGGCGCCACCTATATGTTACTTAAATATATTTTTTACTAATAAAGTTTTTGAACAATTTTATAACGAAAACATTTATTTTAAATTATTTGTATATAATTCGTCAATAGCGGGGATAATTCATTCTCTTAAAATGATGTTTGAATTATTGATTCGATGAAGAATTAAGGGAGATATAACGTTGCCATAAAAACACCGTAATATGTGTGTGCTTGAAAAACAGCGGTTAATTTTCATAACAAAATAAAAATACTTAAACTATTTAAAGACATAACTATCACAGGAAAGTTAAAAATGAAATTATAATTAGGTACTACATTATTTGTTGGCAATAAATTAAGCAAAATGTAATATTTTTATAGTTTCTATTGTTACCGAGTTTAAATCTAATTTAAATTCTGTTAAAATACAACATATAAAACAAGAGAATTTTTCTTAGCTCTAAGAACGACATTCGGGATAATGTTTCCAAATAAGTCCCGAGTTAATTAAATTATCTTCCCTCCAAAATTAAAACACTAATTAAGTGACTCCATTGTAATAAGGAAGTGAGGGCGCCTGCATCGATGGCTCACAGTTTGATTGGCACTGACCGCTGTCACGCATCTAGGAAGCAATTAAAACTTGAGTACGCAACGTGAAATAAATTGAAAAAGTTCGTGTAACGCACGATGTGAGAGGGCTTTGAAACTTTGAGAGCCTGTTAGCAGAACCGTAGTATAAAGAACATGATTTCGAAAAATGAAAAGCTTATTTCCTTTTATTTATTTTTTTGTCTTATATTTGACGCATCACGCTATGTTTTACAGAGTTAGTATGAATTTAATAATAAAAAATACAAAAATAAACTATAAATTAAGTACTAGATTCTATGAATATCAAGATCGAAAAGAATTCGTGGGTATTAATTAGGTAAGTACTGCCTAGAAGTTGTCGTGATATTTTTCAAAATGTCATTAATTTTATAACTTAACTAGTTGACCCGAGCAACTTCGTCTGCGTCATATAAGAAAGAGAAAGGGTTAGAGAGAGTGGCTCGTAGGCACTCTATTATTAGATGCCGCCCGCCTCCCACATTATTCTGCATAATAAAAATGCGCTCACGATACTTGATCATTATTTTGTTGCGGAGTTATTTTAAAACTGTGATATCTCCTAAGATATTCATTTAAATCAATTGCTGTAAAGGGTACTTTTGATCAAAATTAAATATGTACTTGTAATAAATATAAGGATTAATATGATGTATATAAAACACCTTCGCAAACAATTTATTATTTTAGAACCAATTTTATTACCATAAATAAGGTTATATTGAGTAAACCTTAAAATATAGCCATATCCTGTCGCGGACTTTTTTTAGAACTTTTTAGGAGAAACAATTCCGTCACACTAGTGCGTAACTTTAACCATTCACAAATCTCACACAGTGAAAGCTCTCAAAAGGAATAAACTTCTCCCGTTTTTGCAACATTTTTCATTCATGCTCTGCCCCTATTGTCATAGCGTGATGTTAATATAGCCTTCCTCGAGAAATGGGCTATCCAACACTAACACATTTTTTTTCATTCGAACCAGCAGTTCCTGAGATTAACGTGTTCAACCAAACAAACAAACAAACTCAGCTTTATAATATTAGTATGTATAGAGTAGATTAACAATAAAAAATAACGGACATAGAATGCGTGCGAGTTGAATGCAGAGCTAAGGAATTCGATAGTGCTGTAACCTAATTAGAATTATTACTGTCGACAATGAGGATGTCGATAAATTTCAACGTTGTTCTAAATTAAACATTTACATCTTGGGTAGCATAGTGAAAAAACAAGGTAATAATGTATCAGATATTTTTTACCAGTTATTTCACACAGAGAAATCAAACTGAAAAATAAATCAATGAAATTTATTCATCGTCATCATCAGATTAATGACATGAATGTGAATAATAACATGTTTTTAACAGAACATGACGAACTTGGATCAGCCATTATTACAAAAAAAATTAACATGGGCTCTCAACTTGAGCATTAGCGCGATCAGTAGTGCTATTCTGTAAAACACTAACTCTATGTCGAGCCTCACTGATGTAACATATTTTACTTCGACAGTAAATTCAGTTTACCTTGGATCGGCATTCTGTAAAGACATTGGACGCATTTGCGAAGTGAAGTGTGATTCTTATCAACGAACGCCGAAATAGAAAAGTATTGACTGAACAACTAAGCCGAAATTAATTCGATGATCCGTTTTCTACGAAAATACCGTATATTACTTTAATAACTACGTTTTTTGAAGATTACTACATATTATATTAAATTAATAGTAAAATATCATTTGTCTTGGCTGTCTAGTGAGGGGTACCTTTGCCGCAAGTATAAAAGTTTCGACGTTTGTTTACTTTACAACATACAAGTGTCGAGTTGCCGAGTGAGTTCAGTGACGGTTTATAGTGAATTTTTCGGTGGAATTATAAATGTATTTGTGATGTGAAATTGTAAGTTATAAAAAAAAAATATTGTTTTAAGCCTTTATGGCTAACATTATAATCAGTTCTAAGTAAAAAAAGTAAATTTTGGTATTAATATTTAAGATATCAAAGAAAGAATAAAAATTAAGTATAAGCATGTAAAAATATGAACGCAACACGATGTGAAATTTTGACATTAATTAAATGACATTTATTCGATTTCACCGGATATATGACGAGTAAATTTTAATATTGTAAAGAGGTATGGATTATTTCATGGGTCACTGCTATTTTTCATATGGTATGCAAAATAAATTATTTACTGAAGTGATTGTCATTTGGGCGGTAATTCTTTGCGTATATATTAAGCTATGATAGTAGGTAGAGAAGCTTAAATTAGAATGTTTATATTTATAACATGTGAAATAGAAGTTATAAGAATAATTACGCTGGTATACAATTATATTAAAATAATAATAATTGTTAATAATATAATTTTTTTAAATACATTTACACATTTTTGTCACAACATATAATACTTATTTCCGAAGGTACACGAAGCTACTGATGATAATTACATACACAATATTAGCCCTGTTTTAAGCTTAGGATTAGCGAACGTGCGACGGAGACGATAATAAGCCTCCTTAACGGTGGTGAGAGAGAAAAGAAAGGCCTATTTTATGTTAGTACAACATACTCGCAAATCTATACCTACTTAATATATAATATCTGGGCGACCGAGCTTTTTTCGGTGTCTTATAAACAAAAAAAAAACACCTACCTAGGTAAACTTGGAATGTTAACATTATCTAAATGCAAAGTTTAATCGAAATCGTTGGAGCCGTTTCGGAAAAACCAATTACAAGAATTGCTCACTTAATATAATAAGATATATTTAATATTATTAAGCTCATGTTAGATTTCAGTTGGTATGAAAATTGAAACCGTACTAATGACTCGCACTATTGACGGGGCGTGATAGCAACAGGTGTGCTCTGTGAACGCACGCATAATATAATAATTAATTTTTTTTTTTAAATATATTTACTGAAAAAATCTACAAATACACAGAACTGAAAGAAGAAATTAGTATTATATAGAACATGAACTAAGTATATATTGTGTCTCTCGTACTTTCTTGCACAGGGGTCATACCCAACCACCTTCATCATTACCTACAGCAGATTGACTTACACAGCAATACTTACATGACTGCAAAAAGCTGCAGTTTTTAATACGCGGTTTTCATAATTATCGAAACTCTTATATATATTTAACACCCAGACACACAACTGACAATTATGTTCATCACACAAAAGTCAGTCATAGGCGGGGTTCGAACCCGCGACCTCTCGGCTCAATAGTACTACCACTGCGCCATGAGGCCGGCAACAAAGAACTAAAGATCATTCACAGGTTACGCGTATATCTACGCATGATTTATATAAGAGACACGCCCGTAGTTGCGGTCGGTGCAGAAAACCACCGGAATAGGGCTCTGCCCTGAAGCGGTTTCTCCGTGTGCGTGTAGATCAATTTCTCTAAAGATCATTGTCGCTCGAACTATCGGACTAGTAGTCCATAATTTATCCGTGACTGGAAACCGTTAAACGTAGTCAAAAAGTATAAAGTTAATACTCAAGAGATTGTTTTTTTTTTTTGTGTTTGTTTGTTTTAACTCTCTCTAATCTTTGGAATTACATGTCAGATTTGAATTTTTTTTTACATTTATAGCCTATTTATTGAGGAAAGTTATAAGCTACATAACTTCACGCTAGGATGCTAAGCAGTGGAGCAGTAACTATGAACGTCAAGTAATCTGGCAAGCCATAGGCAAGTAGGTGAAGTGTGAACAATGGATTACAAGAGTGCGTTTGTGGCGGCGCGTTGGAGAATTGTTCAAATGATTTGAAACTAGAAGGAACAATAAGCACCACTAAAAAGAGACAAACACATACATCTATCGGATTTAGCTTGTGAAAAAATGAGATAAAACACATTATACAGTGTTTCCTATTATCTTGGGTTCCTCCTTGCACGTATGTGTGCACCAACGTAACTACAAAGCTTTGGTAAGAGGTGTCATAGCCAGCGTGATGTATTTATTGTTCATGTGTATCGTTTTATCATCATAACCAAATATATTCGTTCATTCGGATGAGTGTCCCATATATTCCCAAACAAAAGCTTCGTTCGTTTCATTCCCAAATTGATTGTACCATCTGTTTTTACTAACTCATGTAAAACGTTACGCCTACGTTTTTCTTTTGATTCCCCAACAATAACCTCATTTATTTCTCCGTAAAAAACAACAAGGCCCGGTAATAATGCAAGCGAGTCTCGTTCGTCGGCAGTTCATTTTGTTAAGTATGCCGAATATTTTGTAGAAAATTCCGAGGCGGAGGAAGGAAAATACTTATTGATTCGTCGCCGATGTGGGTTTCCAATGCTTATCCGATTTTATTAAAGTACAAAGTGGTGTATTATATGTTTAAAAGAATCTAATTTAAAGTTAATCGCTTTAATATTGATTATTGATATTAACAACATAACTGCCACTTTACCCTAATGGTCCTAAACGCAACTGTTATGCTCCAGGTCGCAAGTTCAATTCCCAGGTCGAACGTAGTGTTAGTGGGTTTCTATAAAATTCATAGTAACAGCCCGAAGTTTGACTTTGCGTCCGATTAATGGCAATAGGCTCACCCCTATTACATGGGACCGAAAACATACTCATACCTGGCGAATTGTGGATGTACTTTAGTTCATCTCTGTTTACTTCGGGGATACAGGCGTGATAGTATGTTATGTAACTTCATATTTACTAATAGTGCGCTTATGTCGCAACGGGGAATTCATCACAGATGAGGATTGCTGGCCAACCGATCATCACTGGTTTTGCTGAGAGGGATTTCTTAGATCGCGCGTAATTTTGAATTCGTGATGTCTTCTACGATATTCATTTAAATGGAAAACTATAAAGGATAAGTTTAATCTAAATTAAATGGTCAAGTTAACTAACAAACATACGGATAAAGATTCATACTGAATTGAGAAAATAGTTTCGCAAATAACGTAATATTTTTAATTATTACGTTGAAAATAAAAACGGTTTATGTCTTTTTTTTAGTTTTACAAAAGTTACAAATTGAAATCTTTCAAAGTGTGTAACCTATCAAAACACATCATATGATTAAGAATATATAAATATAATTAAAAATAAGAAATACTAACTTTTTAAAATATAATTGTGTAACATAAGAAAATATGTATTGATAATCGTTAACACGTCACGTGACCATGTCGATGAAGACTTACAGGAATTTACTCCCTATACAAACCCTAGAAGTTTTACTTCAAAAAGATGGAAGTGATCTACGGGACAAAAAAGTTTAGAGGCCTGTGATCTATGAACGTGCTAATCTTAGAGATTAGATTAAAGATTCTAGATCACCAGTGAAATTTGAGAAAAAATATTTTTGTATTTTCTAGTCTATTTCTTGAGGAAGAAATATTACTTGTATAAGTTGACGCTACAACTCTAAGGATTGAAGCAGTAGATACAAACATCAAGCAATTTGGCAAACTGTAGGTAAGGAAGTGATAATAACAATATAGTATCTATCAAAGATATTTTATAAGTAGATATCGCATTTACGCTCTTTACATGCCATCGAGAATGGTGGGAATTGCCCTTTCGAATCATCCTTTTTTGACAACAGAGTCTGTGAGACAACTGTGATTTTCTATCTCTTCTTTCAACGTGCTGATCAAAATCTGTAACGTTTTCAAATTGCTTTTAGTGAGAGTATAACAAGTCTATTTATAAAACGTCATTGGATTGCATTAAAATAGTATCGTTTCAATTAACGTGCACGGACAACGACCGCATAATTAACCATAGAACAAGCAAAGAAAAAGAGGGGGCCAGTCGTTGAAATTGAGCGATTCATATCGGTCATTGACTTGGTTAATGTGACTTGGCGGCGCGGCGTGCAATTTATTGGCTTAGTTTCAATAAAGACTTGATCTATAAACGGGAAGTAAAACGCCATTTTATCTGCAGAAAAATGAAGTGGTCTTGATTTATAGGTCTCAGTTTTAGAGGAAACTTTATATTTATTTATTTTATGATAAATATTTATCCAAAAGTTTGTATACCGCATTTATATTTCTAATAAAGTCTAATTCGAAGACAAATATACCAAATTTTGTACGATTTATTAGTTATATTTGTAATACTATGTCACAGCCAAAAACGTTTACTTCTGCGTAGGGTTGCCAGATAGCAAAGAAGGAAAGGATAGTCGATAAGTGTTACTTTGCATAAAAACGAGAAATTCTGAAAAAAATTAAAATTGAGAAAACAGGTGAATAGTCCCGTGGGATATTCATGCGTGTGAGAGACAAATTTCAATAGATGTCAAACTATGCGCGGAATTTGTAAAAAAAAAAACCATTCGACAGATAAGAGAGGATAGTTTGTGGAAAAGAAGGACACGTCCTCCTTCCTTTTGTATACCATATGGCAAGGTTAATTCTAAATGACCAGAACTGTCTGCATTCCACAAAAAAAAGGTATATTCTGGGTGTTACGTGAAGTTAGAATGTTTGCGTGTGTGTGAAAGAGAAAATGACAAATAATAAGTATGAAAATAATATTCACTCATTTAACCTAAATATTCTTATGTCTACATTGCTTGCTAGCAAGTGTAGAGCGTACCATTTATATTTTGCTATCCGTTCATTTTTCCAAAGACAATAGTAAATTTTATTCATATTAACATGATAGAATGATGGTTATATTTTCTATTCTATGTTAATACTGTCCTCGACCTCTTTACAAGGAGGACGCATGCAAGTCCACTGTTCCCTTTAAAGTGCATTAACTAACTCATCTACCATACAATGCGTTAAACCTTTTACATTTCTTGGGCGCAAAACTTTCTCTGTATAGGTAAAATAATGATTTATCATGCCTCATATTCGATGTAAATTGTTTTCTATTGCTATGCAATAACACGTGATTCTTTTTATTTTCTAACGGGAGATTGATGAACCTGACAAAAGCGTAAGGAATTCACAATTTAGAGAATCCTTTTTTGTGGATTTAGTATTTAATAAATCTGTAACTCTGATGTTAATAGACCAATTGGTCACTGAAGCTTATAGCTATTTATAAATAATCTAGGAAAGACACTATTCCTAACTGAGACTAATAATATTTCGAGCTATATGCAAGTTAGGGAAGTGAGAACAACGATAGGAACACGTATGCATAGGAGGCGGCGTGGTGGAGAGTTGGTGGAATAAGGGGTTTACCTATGAAATTGCCGTTTTGTATGAAAAAATTTAAACGAATTTTTTTCATGTATTTTTTATTTGTATTAATCGAAGTAATCACCCATGCAATCAATGCATCTTTGCCAGCGCAGTGGCAGTTTATTGATGCCCTTCTTAAAGAAATCAGCTGGACGGAAGGCAACAAATTCTTCAAAGGCATTTTGTACTGCCTCTCGGGTATTGAATTTTTTCCCCGCCAAGGAGTTATCCAAATTCTGGAAAAAGTAGTAGTCTGTAGGCGCAAGGTCTGGTGAGTAGGGCGGATGACGGAGAACTTCCAACCCCAGTTCTGGCAACTTGGAGACCGTCTGCTGTGCAGTATGAGGTCGCGCGTTGTCATGCAGGAGCAGCGGAGACGAGCGATTGACCAATGCTGGTTGGAGATGTGCCAGCTTCTCCATCATTGTGTTCAGTTCTTCACAGTACACATCTGCAGTAATGCTCACCCCGTTTGGTAAGAAGCTGCGATGAATCACACTGGCGCTAGACCACCAAACAGTGTCCACCACTTTTCTAGGGGTAAGTTTTCGTTTAGGGCATTGTTTAGGTGCCGAACCAGGATCAAACTAAGCTGCGATGAATCACACTGGCGCTAGACCACCAAACAGTGTCCACCACTTTTCTAGGGGTAAGTTTTCGTTTAGGGCATTGTTTAGGTGCCGAACCAGGATCAAACTAACTTGCTGAGCACTTGCGGTTATCATACAGAATCCATTTTTCATCGCAGGTTACAATGCGGTTCAAAATTCCTTCATTTGTGTGTCTGTTGAGCAGTGCAAGGCACGTCTCGACGCGTACTTTGCGCTGGCGATCATTGAGTTCGTGGGGCTCCCATTTGTCAAGCTTTTTTACCTTGCCAATTTGACGCAAATGGACCAATATTGTTTTGACGCTAACGTCAAAAGCTGCTGCTAATTCAGCCGTAGATTGTGTATCATCAGCTTCCACAATCGCCTTTAATTCGTTATTGTCGACCAAAGTCTTCGGACGAGCGCGAGGTTCATTTTTCAGGTCGAAATTCCCAGAACGGAAGCGAGCAAACCAATAACAGGTGGTGCGTTGGTTTGTAGTGTTAGCTCCATAAACGTCGTTGATGTTGCGTGCCGCTTGTGCCGCGTTGCTGCCACGACGGTACTCATATTCCATAATTACTCGAATTTTTAACGTATCCATGATGACAAAAATGATTGAAATGCGATGAAAATGTAACACTAATCAATAATAAATGACTACTTTTGGAAAAAGAATTCCATGTTTTTAAAATAAAATTAATTTGAAATTAGAATTCTTAGCCAAACAAAAATTATTTTGATTTGAAATGGCCAGTACTGCAGAACGGCAATTTTATAGGTAAAAACCTATTATAATTTATGGTTTTCTACTCCCAAAGACTATTAAAAGCACCCTTCGAAAGACTTCGCTTAATTCTTTCTACCTACTTCCATAAACATATAGCATATAATTAGACAGTTGAATATTCCTCTCTAATTGAGGCAGCTCGACTGATGAATAACCCCTCCATCGTACAGAATATCGTAATCAAATAACCTTTTGTTGTGTTCTTGTGGTGAATAGGGTTTTAAGAGCTTCTTGGGAAAAGGAGGTTTAGTGTTACAAGCGTCCTTGTGCTACGGTAACGATAAGAAACTGATAACAAGACAATTTATAACAAAACAGAAAACTAACTTCAGTGACTCTGAGAAATTCCCTGGAGTACTTTGGAAGTCGAAGGTGCAATGACAATGAAATTAAAATGATACCATCCTTGAGGTCTTTCCAACGAAAAAATAATCATTTAAATTGGTTTATAATTGGTTTTGGCTGAAAATCCATAATTTGCAAGATGGTAGGGTGTTTTCTAATGCCTGCCTAGCTAGCTACTACCCTCAATTTGAAAATCCGATACCATGCACCAATAGGTATGTTTTTGCGGCTGCACTTGAGAGCCAGTCTTCCTATAGGCTTAGCATGCTACCATATTGCGCCACGTCGTTATTTAAGATCAAGTAAGATTGTAGCTACAACGCTAAACCTATAACGATAAAAAAAAAACGAATTGAGATTCTCCTCCTTTTTTAAATTTAGTTTAAAAAAGAAGATATATCAAGCACATGATATTTCCAACTTTGTACAAAAAAGATATATAATTCCATTTAGTCTTACTAAAGTTTCAAAGTATTCTAATAAAATAAAGTATTTATTAGCAAAAATGTCTCGACTGGAGATATTCCCAATGGGTACCTACTCGTATAACACTGCTCTTACGCCAAACGGTTACTATTAGTAGCACATTTGTAATATTGCTAATAGGTTCAACTCTCGGGCAAACACGTAAAACTTGCTTTGAGATATAGAAAACTATATTACATTACATAGAGCAACGGTTCTCAAACGTTTTCACCGCAACATCTTATCGGTTATAAAATTCACTGTAGTTTTCTTTGAAGAATACCTTCAAATCACTTGACCGAGAAAGTTTGCTGCTTTAAGTGTTTTTTTTTTATTATGTAAGCGTACATTGCAAATACAGACTGATAGATATAAGTTAAACTTGTTGAATGATTTCACTATACACTATACTTATTCGCGGGGAATTCGTTTCATAATTATACCGCAAATACAGAACTGGAATACGGAATAGAAATATGTATGGGAAAATAGAGAATGCCTTCGATGGTAAAAAAATTAAATAATAAAATTTAAAGTTAAAGTCAATTTAATGAGACTTGGTTAGTATTATTAACTTATAGAAAGCAAAGATTTAAGTATAACATTTTTTTCTTATTTTCAGCTTTTAAAATGCTTCATAATATTGACTATTCGGCTATGGCATTAACAATTTACCTCTTAAAACGATCGTAAACGATCAAGTATTTTTTCTTTTACATTCACCGGCAACACAACTTCGCTTTGGAACTCATTTTACTTTGATTTTACCCGACATTGCAAACAAGCCGTTTCTGCAGCACGGCAGCGACTGTGATTTCTTGAAAGAACTTTATGTGTTATAAGTATATATATTCTTTATAAGTATTTTGATCCTTACTTGTTTCATTTAATTGGTAAGTAGTGAATAATATGAGTTTCAAGTTTTGTATCCGCGAATTAAAAAAAATCCAACTGGGAATACAGAAATTACTCGCATGTTTTAATCAGCTAATAACGGAACCTTGAAAAAGTGGCTTTTACTGTACTTATGTTTTAAACCCCTTTCACACTGTCTCCGCTGAACTCGAGCGGCTTTTTACTGATTACCGCGGCACCCCTACATACGCTCACGAAACACAATTTGAGAACCTCTTACATAGACCATTTTACTTTGTATTTACAATAACTTATAGCGATAATGGCTTAGTGATATTACATTCAAGCACAGTTTCGATAGACGTGGATTTAAATTATGCAACGAATCTGAGCTTTCGGCAAAGGAAAGAAACGTGATGGAGCCATAGCATGATGGTAGGAATTTATTTAAATTTCACATGTCTACTACCCTCAATTTTGTTTCTCTCAAAAAATCTATTTTATGATAAATTTTCTTCTATCCTCTTGCAACCACAATTTTAAGCAACAAAGCAATTATTAGTGTGTGTTTTCTAGATAGCCCAACTGAGAATTCAGCTCATTTCTGTATCTATAGGCTATATTATCACATAATACTAGCCGAGATTAAACGGCTGGAGCGATTTTGATAAAATTTTCAGACAATCTTCATACTAGCCCAGCGGGTGATCCTGTAAAGTTTGGTAGCGATCAGATCAATGTTCCCACTCGAAAACGGCACAGCAACGCGTGGTCGGATTTGCTAGTAATGTAACTATAAAAAAAGAAATCTAATAGTTTTATTGTGTACTTTTACCATCTAGTTGGGCTCTGAAGTGATTAAAGCTTTAACATACATTTTATATGGAGATTAAACAGACGTAAGCGACATTTAGGAATAATTCGCGGTCATTTTCGACAGCTAATTCGTTGATGCTACAAAAGCAGTCCAAATTACTCAACAAATTAACTGCTTATGCAAGAATAAACCATTTCTGCTTTTTATGGTGTCATTATTTAAAATGTTATATCATATAGCTTATATTATACTTAATTTACACAAGTTTTAAGTGTTATATTTACCAACAGAACTATGCTCATACAAAATCTATTAAACATTTAATTAAAAATTTTCACATCAACGATCTTTTAAAATTTAATCGATTTAACATCTCTTAGTTAGTTATTGAATATTACTGTTTTTATTTTCTTTATCAAGGAATCGTATTTAGTATTTGTTGTGACTAGCAACCGCTCGCGACTTCGTTTGCGTTAATTTCAATAAATCAGGGATTACGTAGCTTCGTACGATGATTTTTAGAATCGGGTCATTATACATATACACACCCGCTTTACTATTTCTATATTAGCTGTTACTCCTTTATGTCCTATTAGTTTGAAAATGCACATATTTGAAATTTAAAAAAGTATGGGTCGTACCATATAAATATGTCAATTTTAGCTAATATCGGTAATTAAAAAACTGATTATGATAAACATTCTAAAGACATTTTCAATAAATGTCCTTTACGACCTTTGTAATCTGAACTTTCGATATAATGAAGTATATACAAGGTGGTTTTTGACGGGATCTTAAAGTGAGATGTTGTGGTTTTTATTTTTAATTTATTAACCTAGGTTTTTGACCCTATATTATGTATTATTGGTGTCATTCTGTGTGATATAGTTTGGTTGGTGTCCATAAGTGAAGCGGATTATAAATATAAAGCGTACTAAAACATGCATTTTGGGATGTCACAAAAACTCCCTAGATATTTCTGACAAGAGAGCCACCGTCTTGCCAGATGACCCCACTTTGTATATATTACAATCATTGACACTGGCAAGTGCTTTCTGCGGCGCCAAAATATGAAAAAAAGAAGAATTATGTACAAAAAAAGGTTCACAACTACACGAACGATGTTATTGTTTTTTTGTTAAGACAATCTATGTGCGTTCAACTGCCGTTTCCAAAGATGCTTATAGGAAGGATTATGTATAAAATATTATAGATAAAATATAATAATTAAGTAAGATATTTATTGTTTGATCTTTAACAGAGTCTGCTTTACGAGTGAGTTTTATGTTACGTTATTAACTGCATTAAAATGGTGGTCGAAGTCGTTAGTACAAACAGTATTAAAATTATGATAAATATAACTTATGCGCATGTTGTATCGTGTACAGGCGTGTGAAACGGTTTAGTTAACACTTCACGGTTATTTCGTGATTAATTCCTACAACAGAAATGCTTTTGTGTTCGAACTGTGAAAACCGTTATTAACATGGCGCTAATTAAATAATTAGTTAGTACCTATAGATTTGTTCCGGCAGCTGTACTTGTGAAAGAGTCCTCTACGAAGCTTAGCGTGTTACTATTGCGGGTCACGTCGTCACTTATAATCAGGTGAAATTGTGGCCACACGCTAAACGCTAAATTTTATAATGCATAAACTAATTTTATTGACTCACGAGTTAGTAAATTTACTAATGACAAGCGGCGCCCCGCGTCTTCGCACGACTTTGTTAACAAAGCAATTATTTTCGTCTCGTAATTTTATTTTTACTAATACTATTATTAATTGAGGTATATATACTTTACACTTTAAACATATACTTTCAGTTCACTTCAAAATCGGTTGAGAATTAATAAGAAAAATTTTTTTTTTACGATTTCTAAAATCTTATTTTACCGATAACATACGCTTCACGTGTATAAAAATTTTCTATGAATAGGTCAAGCCGTTTTTAAGGTAAATTCGGACATGGAAACAGACAGACAGATAAAATAAATTTTAAGGGTTTTCATGATGTGTCCTTTATAAAGTATGTCTATTGGGTAATCTGGAAAAAATATTACATGTAGATGTACAGACATGACTACAGATT
The DNA here is from genome assembly GCA_033032175.1 of Saturnia japonica. Taxonomy (NCBI): domain Eukaryota; kingdom Metazoa; phylum Arthropoda; class Insecta; order Lepidoptera; family Saturniidae; genus Saturnia; species Saturnia japonica. The sequence continues at coordinate 4,572,553 of CM065330.1, forward strand.
TATCTAATACTATTTATTAAGTGAGCAATTCTTGTTTAAATACAGTTTCTCGGAAACGGGTCCAATGATTTGGATGAAACATTGACATTTAGGTAGATAGATGTTTTTCTTGTAAGACACCGAGCCCAGATGTATAACAGTAAAGAAAATAAATGTACAGACAGTACTACAGATTTATTAATATAGATATTACAATTATGAAGGAAAATTCGTATTGAAATTACAAAGGAATGAATTGTAAGGAACTGTCAGAATTTCAAATTTATTCTCCCCGTTATTTATCCCCGTTGTTTATAATTCCAGTTCGGGAATTTTATCAGTAAATAAACTGTTTGTTGATTAATTATTGAAGAATGTAATATTAATATTGTTTTGTTTAATTATATCAAAGGTGCCAACCATGTTTGATCACTTTATAGATTGTTTGATGCTAAGCGTGATAGTGTCAAAGGCTGACCAACGTTATACGTTGATGGTGTTTTGACGTGTTCAATGTTCGCCAGGACATTTAAAACTAACGTTGGATAGGTTATCCATCATCGTGCTCATAATAATTGCTTTACGCCATATTATTTTGTATCTATACTTTACACGTATTTAATCTATGTAGTACATGCTATCCCTACCCTTTTCCAAAGAACGCATAACTGCCAACCCGCACTCTCGTGAACTGACCCAAGTGATCACATATAACGCATCGCACGTTAATCTTTTATTCGTAAAAAGTGTCAATTATATTGATAAAAACATTACTAGGATTTTTTTAAAGTGTTACAACAACTATTCAAAGTGAAATTGTGGTGGAATCAGCATCGCGAACCAGCGAGATATAATATCACGAGTACCTGGTAAGTTCCTTTCTCATTCCCATTAAACGGACAGACAGACAGAGAGACGTTGATTTATATAATATGTATAGAATAAATACCTATTTTTAAAGAAAAATGAATAATCTACAAAAAAGGTTTAAGATGATTTTTGATAAATTGACTGGTTCGAAAGTTATTCAGGCTCAAAGTTGAATTGGCATTAATTTCACGGTTTCTTTTTACTTTTACTACTTGCTTATAAATCTCTTTATAATAATAAAAAGACGCTAAAGACGCTAAAGATGCGAAAGAAGAAGATATAATAATAAAATAATTGAAAATTCCCATTTATTAGAAAGAATTAAAAAAATCTTCGGTTTTTTTTATGTGAGGCGTTGCTGAAAAACTGAAAGCGCTCCTGCCATTCATGATTACAATGACGTCATTTTCAAAGCAATCAATCTATCATCCTTAAAGCTAACGATGTAAATACAAGTCGAGTAAATTTACGTAAGAAACCAACAAAGCCAATTCCGGAAGAGAACATCGCTCTGATAAATATACGGCTAAAACACGCACCGTAAAGAACTATTTATCATAATATTTTAGCACTAGTCTATATTTGCAACTTCGCCTTCGTGAATATATAATTTAAGAGTATCAGTAACCGTCAATAAATAACCATACGATAGCTCATAGGCTTGTTGGTGATGAAGCGCTAATGAAGATAGCAAGAATGCTCAGTCTGGAGCAATGGTCCCAAAACTTTTTTGTCTCGTAAACCCCTTACCAATTTTTGCTGTATTGGGTAGACAGATCCCCTATGTTTTGAATATTTAATTTTTACAGATTCATCAAATTCATACGTGTATTTTCACTGGTGAAATCGTTCTTGACTTTGGTAGGTTTTACTATGTGAAAAACTTAAAAAAAACATACTTGTCTTAATATATTTATTATAATAACACGGAATCCAAATCAGGGGCAAATATTACATTATGCGCTAGCGGTAACCAATCATTATTCTATACTTATATGTATAATATAAAAAAAAGTATTAAGTAATTACAAAGGCACTATCATATTTTATTATTCTACAAGGTGTCCAGAAAGGGTATCGGGTATTTGTAAGTTCAATGAAACAAAAATTATTTGTATGCAATAAAAGAGTTTATTGTTTATTATTAGCATATGAATTGGAGAATTATTTGAAAAAGATGATGTTATCCAAATGATGACCGTTACGTTGCTGGCACTCTTCTAAACGGAAACGAAGATTGGCGATAACACGTTGACACATAGCTATCGATATTGCTGCCATTTCTGACCTGATGTTTTGCTTTAACTGGGTTAGATTCGTCGGATTGTTTTGATAAACCTTACTTTTAAGGTATCCCCATGCAAAATAGTCAAGCGGGCTAAGGTCGGGGCTTCTGGGAGGCCAGTTGATGTTACCCCTTCGCGAAATGACTTTATTAGGGAATAATTCGTTAACAACTTCCATTGAGTCATTTGAGGTATGGCAAGTGGCCCCATCTTGCTGGAACCACGTTCTTGAGTTGAAACCTGCAAACTCCTGCAACTCTGGGACCAAAAAATTTCGCAACATATCGCAATAACGGTCACTATTCACATTAATTGCTCGGCCTCGTTGATCTTCATGAAAATAAGGACCAATTATGCCTTTAGCAGACATAGCGGCCCAAACAACGACCTTTGGGCTATGCAGGGGTCGTTCATGCTTTCGTTTCGGATTCTCCACTGCCCAGTACCGACAATTCTGCTTATTAACATGACCATTCAGGTGAAAATTTGCTTCGTCACTGAACAGTATGTTGTTAAAGTTGTTAAATCGCTGCAGCATTTCGTTCGCAAAATTCAGTCGATTAGCATAGTCCGTATCCTTCAATTCTTGAACCAATTGAATTTTATAGGCTTTTAGATGTAAGTCTTTCTTTAAAATCGAATGTAAAGACGATTTTTTGATGTACAACGCTTGGCTTCGCTTTCGGATGGATAAAGACGGATTTTGACGAACCGACGCCTCAACTTCTTCAATTGTGTCTTCATCGCGAACTGAACGAGGACGACCAGAGTTTTGAATTTTATCTGTCGCACCTGTATTCTCGAACATCCTGATCCATTTCCTAATGCTATCGTCACTTGGCGCGTGGCGTGTACGATATTCCGCACGATAGAGACGTTGAGCAGTCACTATTGAATCACCATTACGATAATACGCTCGTACGCAAAATGCGCGATGCGTCCCCGAGTACTGGTCCATCGTGACTAAAACTCCACAAAATGGCGGACGCCACGAACCCCTCCCCGCACCTTTTAGACGCCCCGTTTCGAATATGGCGCGAAAACAAATACCCGATACCCTTTCTGGACACCTTGTATTTAAAGACAAGCAAAATTTTCGTCACGACTTGCTTAAATGGAATTCACTATTGTCGGACCCACATTTACAACTCGCGGACACCCAAATTTTGTCTTGAAGTTCGAAATCGAGTCCCGGGGTTCATGTGCACCACTTTGGGGACCTATGGTCTAGAGCATCGACGTAAGATACCTTACGGTACGCTACAGTACGGCTTAGAAGTAGATACACTTCTTGAAGCAATTGATTCTCTCCCAGTGTCTGTCTTCCCGACCAGCTATAATTTGGGAGTCATCAAGCGAAGAGTGTATTTGCATCTAATAGGTATTCACGATTCATCTTCGACCTCATTTTTACTTGCCATCAGTTGGCGAAGAAGAAGAAGGCGAAGCGCAAACCTATACTCTACAAAAAAGTCGCTATGTAGAAATCTTCCCCACAATTGCCACTACACCAAAACTGTTTGCTAAATAGAGCATGTGCTGTTCATCAACTAAATTATTATTATTATACCTGTTATATTAATATTTGTACAGTTGACAAAAAAAAGATAAACCCGATCGAGTTTCTTACCGGTTCTTCTCGATGTCTGGGACGTTTTCCAAACCGGCAGTAGTGTTTCAACGTTCATAAGTGCCTTCTTAGGGCCTAAATTGAATAAAGATTACTTTGATTTGGATTTTTGATTTTAGTGGCTATACAGATAGGGAGTTATTTCCAAACATTCCAATCATTCACGTAATTATCCAACGTATAAAAACCTATTGCCAAACATGCTTCACATATTCCTTGAACTTATTATTGCCCTTCAAATCAGTAATGTGCTTTGGGACCTTGTTATAGAACCTAACACTATTACCTAAAAACCGTTTAATGTTCTTACGAGTCTAAACTATGGCATGAATAATGCGTTTATTTCAAATATTAAAACTATGCCGGTTGTTTCCAAAATCTATCTTATCTAAGTTTTTGAAAATATAGACTGAATTAACAAAGATGTATTAGACCCGCATAACGTAGTCTCAAAGCTGATAACTTACGCCGTGTTTCACAGCATTGCCTATACCTCGAAATGCAATAATAAATTTATTGTAGAACCTAACACAATTACCTAAAAAACTTTTTTCTGCAGTATCTAATAATTCTGATAAATCCTGTATATTAACCATCATTTATCCGTCAAGTCTGATTTTCGTTGACTAGCAACATGCGATAGAAATGGGTTCACGGCACGGCATCGAAACAGAATGGCCGATAAGACACAATATCGTCTATAAACACAAAAAGGCATTTTGTTTGTCCGTGATAAATTTATGGTAAAGTTTATGATACGTTTTTTCGTGATAGCATTAAGTAACTGTAACGTAAATACAATTGTTGTTCAGTTTGGGTCCAGAGTCAAGACAGCGCAAGAGTCTAGAAAAATAGAACATAATATTCTCTAGATGTTCTGATGATATCATATTATTAAGTTGATAAACATAACAAACTTTTCGATCTGACTAAAGCAATTGGCCTGACGAACCTTTACAACTTCACCATTGTGAAGAGTCCAGAAGGTATTCAAACGAAATAGTAGGTAACAAACGCCAGGTTGCCAAAATGACTGAACCTTACTCGCTCTATTGTCGTGAATGAAATTTCATGAATTGAGTATAATTTCATTCGATCTAACTAGGTGTATATTTTTTTGTTGGCATCTCAAATATGTATATGTATTTAATTTATCAGAAAATGTATTGTTTTATAACTATAACAACTTCTTCTTCTCCTCTTCCTAGCTCTATCTCACTTTAAATGGGGTCAGCACTCCTAATTTCGTCAATCTGTCCTGGGTTGTCGGGTCGTGCAGTTCTTCTTCCAATAGGAGTTTCGCCATGCTAGTCCACCACGTAGCCGAAGGTCATCCTCTACCTCTAATATATGCAGGTAGTCGCAATGCTTTCTTAAGCTGTTTTTTAAACTATAACAACTTAAAAAAGAAAAAATGTCTCTTACATAATCTACGTTCTTATTGTGCCGGTATGCAAGTGTAAGTGAAGTATGCTCAGCTAGAGAATTTTTGAGACACTGTATAGCGTAAGTAGCGAGCTCCATGATTCCTTACCTGAGGATCGGACCTAGGCTCGAGTCACAGCGGGGAAACTAGGTGTAGCTCCGTTTATTTACTTTATAGACCATAGAACTAAAGTGAAAAATACAATAAATAATATTTTGCATCTGATTGGTTAAATCTAAGACAGCTGAAATAGTCTCCACTCGACTCCTGCGCGCCAACTGTCAACGTACGATTTTTATAACATAACATACCACCACGCATGTATCCCCGAGGAGTTAGGCAGAGATGTACTAATGTACACCCATAGTTCTCCGGGTATGCTTTTAGGTGGCATGTAATAGGGGGCGAGCCTATTGTCATTAATCATGCACAACACCAAACTCTGAGCTGCTACTGAGAATTTCATAGAAAAATCGAATAACACTTTACTCGACCTGGGAATCGAACCCAGAAACCACTAGGTTAATGAGGCACTTTAAAATATCTGTTATTGTAACACAACTTTTGATTGAGAACTTGTCGAGTTGAGATTTACAAACTAAGATTGACAATATACGTCTTTCGCAGATTACTTAAACCAGTGTTCGTGTTGTATGGCACTTATGCAATTGGCTTAAGAAGGTACATTTCAAGGTCTTCAGCCAAACAATGTCGTGGCTTTGAGACCGGTCAGCAAATCCTTCTTTTTACCGATCACGGCCTTTTTCAAGATCTTTCCAGTTTGAAAAATCGCATACATAACCAGAAAACAACATATTATTAGGTAGAATTATCTTAACATATACATCTTTATAACGTATTTTTTTGTTGGTAGAAGAAACCGCCCTTGATTTCTAGTATTCAGCAAATCTGTAAACTACTTTCATAAATAATATACTAAGCTCCCCTAATTCAGTCCTTACTGAATTTTTTATGCTTAGGCAAGTTTTGTTTTACGACATCTGTGCGTGAAGGTAAACGAACCTGTGTAGCTCTGGTTAAAATAAAAACGAAACATTTGCACGTTTTTTTCTACGGGACGCAAGTTATTAATTTTTAACATGGAAAAAATTCATTCGAATTTAGACTTCTTTTAGTACTTTACCAAAGCAGAAATTTCATTTATTTTTTAACCTATATTAAAAAACGGAGGAGTTCTTCAATTCGAATGTCTTTTTTTAATGGATGTTCTGCCTACTTCTTTTGTTATAAACTGATTTTAATAATTCAAGGCTGGTACCATTTTGAATTCATTAGCATTCCTCTCATTCTGGCAAATCCTCGGCAGTTGGTTTTCTTTTTTGTTAAAAATTGTCATATTCTAGTGCCCAGTGGGAGAATGGCTCTCAAGTGCAGCGGCCGTAACATATTATATGTGCTTGGCAACAGTTTGTCAACTTGAGAGTGATAGCTAGCCAGGCAAGTATATAAAAAACTGTAACCCAAATCGTGGTTTCATCAGGATATTTTCCTTCACCAAATGTTTTCCACTGACTGTAGAAATTCGAACTCTTTTAGATCTCTCGATGGTTACCGTTGTGTTTGGATTGTACTGTGCTTACCATCATCGGAGCCGTCAATTGTCCGGGCTATTTTAAAAAAGCATTCACCATAACAACTGTCGATAAGTAAGCATAAAATAATTTTATTACAAAATATAAAACTCGTCTATATTCCTTCCCCACTGAATGTTTATAAACAAGGAAGTAAACTTCCACAACTCACCGCGTTATCCGTCTGCTAATTATTTTAAGAGTCCCACATTAAGAAATGAGAACATTCGGGAATTTCCACTGCCTTCCTTATGAAATTAATTATGAATCGCGTGCCAAATTAAATTCCGATTCATTGGACCGAGTTTCAAATAAACGTTTGTTATTTATGGGACAGCATATCTGAGTATTAACACCACTTTTTTTAATTAATAGGTTTGGGACGCGACTCCGCTTGTAATTTTTGAACGTGTACCTACTTCTTTATAGCCGCTCCGCTCCGCTTCTCACTTCTCCGCGTGAGTCGCAACGCAATTCTTGCCGCGAATAGTGTGCGAAGCGTGGCGTAAATTGTCTTGGAACCACATTTTTTTCGGTTGGTTCACACTTCACTCGTGCGGTCGACGATGACGAACAAAGTTGCTATTATGACGAGCTTATTGTTGTACACGTTTGCGTAAGTACTATAAATTCGAGAGTAGACAAACTTTGAAAATAAAAAATTGATCACTTTATATTAATATGTTCAAAATGATACCTGTGAATTAATATTTATTTCAAGTAATATGAAAATATTTTTTATATATTGTTAATAGATAGTGCCCCTTCTGCATGTTAGTTGAACATATTTTCATTACAAATGACATTCAATCATTTTATTAAATAAACCTTATTTTTAGACTATTTGTCTATTTTTGGTCAACAGTGAGAAACATAAGCAACAAATATATGTTTAAATCATTAATTTTGATAAAGAATTAAGGTAGATAAGGAGTTGCCACAAAAAAAAAGCACTTTCGACAATTAATTTATAGAGATTTTTATCAAATTTGATGTATACAGAAGACGTCCATTAATTAAAACCTACACCAACATGCAATGTCGACAGGTTATATGAATTTATAAAAAAGTCTGTGTAGCCTTTGTCACGCAATAGTTTTTGCATCATATTCTGCCATTTGTGGCGTGCAAATTATTAAACAATTAAATTAAAATTACAATACATATCATTACAAAAAATTATAAAATATTATACCTAATACCTATAAGAATAAATTGTCCAAACTAGTTACTATTATTAATTATTATTGAAACACAATTATCATACAATTATTAGAACAAGGAATGTTATATTATTATGGATTATGTAAAAGTATCATTTTAAAAATCATTAATGTTGTAATAGCACACATTATATAAATTACGTTAAAATACATACAACTTTTTATGTGTATTGATTGCAGATTAGACTACTCTATACCAAATAGTAATACGAATGATATTCACAACTAGGTGTGGACTATTGAATGTCTGTATTGTAGAGACCTGGCTTCCACCCACGGAGATCGCCCTCTGGTTATTTTAAAGATAATAATGCTTTTATTTTTTTGCACGGAACTCTATTTTTTTTCCTAAAATAAAAGTAGCCTAAGTTACTCCTCCTTACATCAGCTATCTACCATTGTAAATCCCGTGAAAACCAGTCCAACCGTTTCTGAGATTACCCGGAAAAAACAAACAGACAAAAATTGTTTTTCTTATAAGTACCGTATAAACTTTAATGTGGATTTATTATTTTGACATTACAGACATTAATTTAATTAATTGTATAGATAAAATCGATTTACGAATACAGTAACGATATTGAATACCTATTACTAAAGGAAATAAATCAAAAAATGACTAGATAACTAAGGATATTTAATATACGCCTTATCAAATAACGTCTAAGCAAACTTTAAAAAAAGATTCTTCACAGGTCCCACACAACGCTACGCCACACGCAAACATAAATGACACTAAAACAACGAAAACTTCCTGCGGCTTGTGATTGTTTGAGATAAAATTATACATATAACCAACTGCTACCCGCGACTTCTTCTGCGTATTCTATACCAATATTATAAAGAGGAAAGATTTGATTTTTTCTTTGTAATGTATAAACTCAAAAGCTAATGGACCGATTTTAAAAATTCTTTCACCAATATAAAAATACGGTATCAGCGAGTAACATAGCCTAATTTATAATTAGATTTTTTTTATTTATTCTTCATAAAAATGTCGATAGTTTTTTACACAAAGTATAAAAATTTACTACACGGGTGCGTTGGCGATGTTTGTCGTATAAAATTAAAAACCGTGAAACCGTGGGCCGAGCTATTATTCTACATACAACGACTGATCTTGGAACACGACAAACCAAAAGAAAATAATAGATAGCTTTATCACTATGTGTATGGTATTGTATCTTAAATCTCATTATTAATACAACACATTATCAGTTCCAATAAAAATTTCAAATATAAAATCCTTCCTTGTCGTAACGCCTTGAAGAATGATTTTTAAATATTCGAAACATTCTTTATTTCTTGCCAAAAGTATAAATATAAATTTTTATATCCGCTTAAAGTATTATTTCCGTGACAAAAGGTAGCCTATGACCTTCTACAAGGTCCAATATATATGTAGACCAAAATTCATAAAAATTGGTTCAGCGGTTTAGCGGTGAAAACGTAACAAACAGACAGACAGAGTTACTTTCGCATTTATAATATTAGTATGGATTAATCGTGTGGAATGGATTTTCTCAGTAATATGTCTTGAGTGATAATGAGTCATCCTATTTTAACTTCCATAAGGAATGCGTTATCAAAAATCCTTTCTTAAAGCTAAGTTTAGCTACGTCATCTAAGAACCTCTTTTGTAAAATTCCGTAAGTACTTCTAGACCAACGGTTTAAACTGTGAATTGTCAGTCAGTCTCTAGAAGTTTAATTTAGTTGTTAGGAGTATTGCACTGGTAGGTAGTACTTGGAAGTAAATAAAACTTTACTAAGAAATATACCGATGACATCAGGATAAAAACCAAACTCAACCTATATCCTACTACGTATTGATCAATAAAAGTGGATGTGGACCGGACATATGATGCGTGACAACCAAGAAAAATGATGCAATGCAGTTTCAAAGTGATACCCAAGAGATGGGAAAAAAGCCGTGGAATACAGTGTCTAAATTGGGAGGATGATATCAAAATGTCTGCAGGCCCAAGGTGAAGACGAGTAACTCAGGACAGACCACAAAGGAAATTGTTAGAGTCCTATGCCACAAGGCACACTGAGATTAGAGACATTTTATAAGATATAATATTAATGTGTATGTTCCAGAATAAAGGGTTTTATTATTGTTATTAATAAATTTACTTAAAGTATTCAGTGTTCTATTCCAGGATATAATTGACTTCTATACCATAGCAATCGAGTCTAGTTAGAAAGGTAAGAATATATCTTTGGAGATTACTCGCTAATTGAGGCAGTCGGACTAGTGGAAGTCCTCCACCCTACAGAAGATCGCAGCTAAATAACTTAATGTTGTGTTCCTGCGATGAGTAGGGTTTCCAGAGTTTTACTGGAGTAGGAGGCTTCAAGATCGGTCACATATTAGTGATACCTATGGTCATTATAAATGGCCACTTGCTTGTTTGGCACCTTTGTTGTATAAAAAAACCTAAACTGCCTATTACTTGATGCCCATTTATCCAATAAGAAAGAACTTGTCTATACGTTACAGTTATGAACAAAAGCTGAAAACTTTCCAACAAGGGACACATAGTTGCGGGAACAAATGTTTTAAACACAATACGCCAAAAGTTCCTGCACACCAGCCAATGTCCACAAAACGTCCCAAACACGACCCAAAGTGTGTCAATATCTACAAAACCCATGTCGCTTCGAAACGTAATCAATGTTCTTCGGCTCCCACCTCTAGGGAACAGACGGGAGGAACTAACATTGATGTCGAGGAATGTTTCGCATTATTCATGACTATATTCTAGAGGTTGGCGATTATGAATGATTTACTTAATCGAGGCATTCGATGACGAATGATTTACATAAAAGAGACATGCGATTATGAATAACTAGCTGGTACCCGCGACTTCGTCTGCATATTATTGGATATACACAGACTGATCTCGGAACACGACAAACCAAAAAAAATCGCCGTTTTTGCGTGATTGAGTAACAAACATAGAAATTTTCCATTTATTATATTTGTAGGATAACACTGGTTAAACTATGACTTTTACCGGGATAAAAGTACCCTATGTGGTTTTGTAGGTGCCAAATTTCATTGAGATCTGTTAAGCCGTTTTAGCGTGATTGAGTAACAAACATCCAAACATACACACTTTCAGATTTATTATATTAGTAGGATTTACGTATTACTCAGAAGTGGGCGATTATGAACGATGACTTATGAATTAACATTATATGTAATTATTACTAATTATGATTTGTAAGCTAAAAAACCTCGTTCAGTCGTAACACTTACTAATCCTATCAAATTACTAAGTCCTCATAAATTACTACCCTAATATTAGTATTTAATTACTAATATTAGTAACTACTAACATTAGTAACTACGAATGATTATAATCGAGATTTCTTCATAATCAAATGATTTGCATTAATATATCTCATAGTCGCCAACCGTTACTATTTTCTGTACCCCACGGTTTCCCGCGTCTTAAATTTATTTAACAACTAGCGCGGACACACGCGCGATCTCGCTCCTCCACTCCAGATTATTTTAAAGATAAAGATGCTGATTGAGGGTGTTCCTTAATGTCAATCTCTTATGGTTTACTCAGCACAAGTTATTTAAGCGCCCAAATTTATACACCATGAGCAGATTTTTTTATTTGTGCGGAACACTAATTGTTTTTCTAAAATAAATGTAGCTTAAGTTACTCCTTATAAACTAAGCTATCTGCCAGTGAAAGTCCCGTCAAAATCGGTCCAACCGTTTCGGAGATTACACGAAACAAACAGACCGACAGACAAAAATTTAAAAAACGGGTGTTTTGTTTTACTTATCGTATGTATTCTTTCATATGCATTTAGTAAAAAGCTATTATTTTGACATTACAAACAGACATTTCAATTTTATTAATTGTATAAATAATTATACTAACAAATGAGTTAAACACCACATTAAATGGTTTTAATTACTAATAACCATCTATTAATTAAAAATCCCGTTTTTTTAATTAATAGAGAGAAAAATACGAATGAATTATTTATAAATATCTCAGCAGTTCCGAATAGTTAAACCAGTTCTGTTAATACGAAGCTCGCTCATTCGCAGCTCGTATGCACCAAAGAATTCGACGGAATTAACGTATATTTACGAACCAGCTGTGTTCCACACGAGGGTAGAGTATATAAAGCAATTATGGCTCTGTTAAACACCACGTCGATCGACGTGAGTTCGAATCCCTGAAACAAGCCTGACCTTTGGGTCGACGAGTACATCGTGATGAAACCATAGCACGGTGGAGGAGTATTTTGCAATGCCTGCCTGGCTAGCTACCACCCTCAAGTTGAGAAGTCTATCGCCAAACATCTATAGGTGTGTTCCAGTAGTTATATTTGAGAGCCAGTTTTCCCACTAGAATTTACGTGTTACCCACCATCTTGTCCCATATCTCTACTTAAATCAGGTAGGATTGTGGTTAATTGATATATAATTGAAATTTGACTTACGTTACAACTTTTCCTATCCGGTTCTATACTGCGTTTTTTTAATTCCCACGAAGTAAATTGACAATCACTAATGTCAGTTTTGAAAATAATGTTGCCACATTTATTTTTGTAGTGTTGTGCTATCGTGTATTTTACGTTACGATTATTTAAATCGTAAGATTTTAAATACTAAATTAAGGGTTTTTACTTATTAATGGAAATACATATATTGTGTTATTCAACATGCCCGATAGTTTTATGAAAGATTCAATATTTTTTTAGTTTTAAAAACTTAATAATAGGTATAATATATCATACGCGTTTACGATTAGCATCGATTGGTGACATCACTATTTTAAAATACAATAAACTAGCAACACATGAAATGTCATTTTGCTCCGTGGGAATAAAAAACGCACCATAGGTGTATTAATGGAATATCAAATAGTTTAAAACCACTAAAAAGTTTATTTCATAACTGGCTTGAGACATTTAAACTATGTGATTGCGTTTATAATTATTAGATAGTTTGTAAGTACTTTCTGCTTGGTCTAGCCATTGACATCATACTTTTTAATGCTTGCTGAACTATAATTAAATAAAAAGTCGTATTGATTGTCACTACACTTCATTCGAGGGTTACCAAATACTTTCAAGTAAACACAAGGATTTTTTGAAGAAATGTGTTACAATAAAAAAATCTTTAAAAATTATATTTATAATATGAAACAACCGTATTAAAGTGACAAGTATTTGATGATTTGATTTGACAATCACGTTGCATTTAATTCAGATCGCATTGAAGTACACGTTTCTATACGCGATTCGCATAGATAATTATTAATAATACATCTTAAATGTTACTTAAGATTTGTCATTTATTGTGATATTATCATAGTAAACTAATGACATTTCACAGACTCAATCATAAAAGTACAATTTTCTAGTTCTCAAATAAGCCTATAAAATGTTACATATCAATAGCCTCTTACACAGAATAAGTGCAGCTCCATTACTTGTGGCGTTCCACGGGGATGATATCATTAACTATGTCGAATGATGATTCATACAAAACTTATTAAATACTAACGACTTCCGTTATCAGTCGGTGTATTCGGTTTGAATTATATTATAGCGGAAGTTGTACGGTGCGCCAAATGTGCATGGTTTTGTTAATCAGGAATTGTTATATCATTCTTGAATCTCCAAGTCACGGTGAAGCTGTAAAAGCCGTCTGAGGCTTCAGGACCCTTATGGCTAACAGTGCAGACAGTCAGTCAAAAATAAAGGTTTAGTCAGTATGGTACAAGGAGTAATAGTGTAAAGACTCTACTGTTTCTCTGGTATAAGTAGCCTGTGGTTTTATGTTGCTTATAATCCTTCTGAACCGTCTCAAGTTAGTAATAGAGGAGAAAGACCTCTATCCGCCTGAGCAATTCGGTTTCCGTGCTAGATATTCTTGCACTCATCAAGTGCACCGCCTCACGGAGCACGTTGCATTTAATTTTGCTGAATTATATAAACCCCGCCGTACACTTGCGGTCTTTTTCGACGTTGCCAAGGCCTTCGATAAGGTCTGGCACGAGGGATTGATCTACAAGTTGTATCACTTTGAAGTCCCCGATAGGCTAATTAAAATAATTCGCGACTATCTAACAGATCGCACCTTTCGCTATAGAGTGGAAGGTGAATTGTCCACGCCCCGTCCAATACGCTCAGGCGTTCCCCAAGGTTCGATCCTGGCTCCTAGCCTATTTAACCTGTACGTCAGTGACCTACCTCGACTCCCGGAGGTCGAGGTAGGGCTATACGCTGACGATACAGTCTTATATGCCTCAGATAGGAATAGATCCCACCTCAGACACAAAGTCCAACGCTCCGTGACCACTCTCGGGAAGTGGTTTAACGAGTGGCGTATAGCCGTTAATCCCTCGAAGAGCGCCGCGATGCTCTTCGATGCGGATTCGTCACAGATACCGTGGAAGCTTAAACCTGTTAAGCTCTACGATAATCCGATTCCGTATGTAAGAGAGACCAAATATCTAGGGGTAACCCTAGATAGTAGGCTCTCTTTTAGACCCCACATCCGTAAGGTTAGGAACAGGGCCGCGTGGGTCCTGGGCCGGTTGCATCCTCTGTTGTGTTCGGTGAGTAAAATGTCCACGCGACATAAGCTCACGCTCTACAAGACGTGTATTCGACCAATTTTGACATACAGTTGCGCCGTGTTCGCACATATGTCCGAGTCGAGTTTCAAACGGTTACAATCGATACAGAATAGGTTCCTCTATCGTCTCACCGGGGCCCCGTGGTATGTTCGAAGCGTAGATCTCCATAGAGATATGGAGCTTCCTTCGATACATGCCTACGTTAAACAGCTCTCCCGTTCGTATTTCGACACCGCGTCGAATCACGCGAATCCGTTAATAAAAACAGCCGCCACTTATGTTCCGGCACCCACGGGCATCCGGTGCAAACGCCGGCCGCGCAATATTTTTATTGATCCCGACGATCACATCGAAAATTCGAATAAATATTACACATCCGTCTCTCCAAACAGAGCGTGCCAGCGCCCACGCCCGCGTAACCACCGTTCTCTCCGCAGAGGGCGGGCGGTCAATTTCGCTCCAGCACACCCGTCACGTCCACCCTCTCTAGCGGTAACCCAAGCCTAGGTCCGTTCCTCGGTGTGAAACCCTTGGGTCAGGCAACCGCCCGCGCGATACAAGTGACACTGTACGTGCATCACTTAGCTACCTACATACAACACTACACACGTATGAACATACACACGTGCACACCACACAGGTACATAGGTTCTGTGAGGGACCTTTTTTTTTTCTTTTTTTTACGCTAGTTAGTTAGCGCTAGTTAGTGTAGAAACATTCCGATTATTGAATACACATACGCACGGTTCCTTCCTTCCTCCCAGGAGAAAGGGAACGTGCCTATGTGTATATTTAGTTAGCTCGAATCGTAGGTGTAGGGATTCGAATAGATCGCGACCTATTTGCGAACGCGACGACCGCCCGAGCCGAGGTCCGGCCACTTTGGCACCCTCGTGCGAGTCGTCCACAAAACTTTCGCGGCTGAGTGCCCTCTGCGCTCGCCCCCAAGTCCGGTGAAGCTGTAAAAGCCGCAGCGGCTTTAGGGCCCCTAAGGCTAACAGTGTAGTCAGTTCTAAAAAAAAAAAAAAAAAAAATATTGCTTACAAGAAATACTCTGAATAGAATACTAATCAAATTAAATAAATAAATAATTTAAATAAACACGCCGATATGTAGAAGTACATTTGACAACCCTGGGTCACAACGAAATTAAAGTCGAATTAATACGGGTACGGGAATTGGTGTAATTTACTGGCCGGCCGTCAAACTCCTAGGTACGTACATACAAAAGTTGATTAATAGGCGAGTTTAAATTAAATTCTGGTAGGCTTTTAGTGGAAACGTTATTTCGGATAGTGTATGCCGTTAATGTGTTTTTATATTACAATATTACATTTCATAATTATAGTTATTCCAGATAATGCAAAATTAAGTAGGGCTTCCATTTGTTTGTTTGTTTGTTTTTAAGTGAAAATGTTTCTAGTACTGTTGTAATTTGAAACACTATGTAGTTGTTAGTTCGAATCTTTATATTTTCTGAAAGTTTCTCTTCTAACATAACGTATCATAACATCACGCCTGTATCCCTGAATCGTTAGGCAGAGGTGTACATTTGTACATCCACAGTTCGCCGGCTATGTTTTAGGTCCCATGTAATAGGGGGCGAGCCTATTGCCATTAATCGGGCACAACCCCAAACTACAAGCTGCTACTAGTAATTTCAAAGAAAAACCCAATATCATTTTCTCGACCGGGAAATAAAACCCAAAACCTTGTGCATAGCGATCGCGCTTGCGACCACTAGGCTAATAATTCAGTGCGCACATGTTTTATTTTATTTAACTGACTCTGCAATTGGCAAAATGACTGCTTAGTTACATTTTTATCGTTTATAGGTTTCTGATGTCGAGTGACGATGTGGCTCAAGATGGTGACACGCTAAGCCTCGTTGGGGAACTGGCTCTCAAGAGCAGCTGCCGGAACACACCTATAGGTGCTTGTGCTATAAGTCCATTCTAAGGTTTGATCACGTTTTCCCTTAACTCATGCTCATTTTTACGGAATCGAAATCACGTCGATCCACGCGGAGTTCGTACACACTACCACTGAGCTATCATTGAAACAATTCAGAAGCAACGGCGACCGTCAGTTTCATATTCAATCGGCAGTGGTCGATGTCATGGTGGCCACTAGAAATGCCTCTCCACGACTCGTTTGTAGGACCCGATATCGTACAAGTGAGGGAATAAGATGGTGGATTATGGAAACATACTAACTTTTACATTTATAATATTAGTAGCTGTGCCCGCGGCTGCGTTCGCGTGGACTACAAAATTCCGTCGATAGGGCACATGCTCAAATCTTTGCTACTCCCGCTCCCGGTTAGTTTAATGACAAAAATGCTCATTGTGTGTGATCCTTAAAAGATAGACATATGGTCTCGCTCAATTTTTTGTTGAATTTTTAAGGTCTACTCTTATGTACTACATTAATATGATATATATCTCTTATGGTTTATGCAGAGTAAGCCATTTATTTAAGCGGCCCCAAATCATCGTTTTTCCCGAATTGATTTTTATTTGCGCGGAACACTAAATTTTTTTTCTAAATTTAGATCAGGTAATTCATTACTTCATTAGATAGTCTCTGTTATATAATTTCTGACCTATACTTTGTACGTTAATTACTTTGCTCCTAGGTGCTGTAGCGTGATTATAGATAGCATATAACCTTCCTCAATATAAAGGGTATAAAATTAAAAAAACCATTTTACACTTCTGACTAGTACTTTTTTAACAAACAAAAAACAATAGATTAACGCGAACGAAGTCGCTGATAGTAATTATAAAAAAAATACAATTAACTTTAATTCTTTAAAGACTTACATTGAATAACTACATTACGGAAACAAAGAAATAACAACAATAATAAATCTAAACATAAAAGATTTTAGAAATCCTAGCTGACACTTAGCTATAACAAAATCAACAGAAAACACATCTATTTAAATCTAACCAAACTGTTTTCTTTTTAGAACACGTAAACAGAGAATAGTTCTTCGAAATGTACTATTTTTACAGTCAAATAGAAGCGTGTTTTGCGCTTTAATCGATCACGTTAGTGCAGACGGTGAAACATTTGTAGGTACATAATGCATTCAATACGCAGTTTTAAAACTTATTTCGATAACCTTACCACTATCAATGTCTTTATAAGTAGGTTAATTGATTATTTTTTTTCAAGATGACCAGGGAGTACTATATTTCATCTAAATGTCTGTAGAACCTACGTAGCGAATGCTTGAAGGAATCCCAAGAGTTGGCTAGTTGGATGTTGATAGGAAGCGAATTCCAAAGACGTGCTGCACTGCGAAAGATCGGTCGCGAAAATTAGTATGATGAGTAGTTACACTGAGAATAAAAAAATCAGAAGATTGTGCGTATGCGCGAGAGGTTGAAATGGTGTTATTAAATATTTAGGAAATTTGAGATTATTAAGTACTTTTACATTCCTACGCTGCTGAATAGGTAGCCATTTCAAACAGCCATTTTTCTAGTTAAATAACCCTCATTCGTTGTATGATATACATTACTCCTTCTCAGCGCTGGTGCTACAATATTTTCACAAAACGATAAAATTTAAAGACATAAATTGAAAGTTGTTCCAATCTAAAATACTTAACTTATTATGTGTATAACAACTTATTTATCGACACAATCTTATCGACTGTCGGAATCAACAACGGTGTATCTCAATCAAACTTAAACTGTACCCTTTAGCTTTTAAAGTTCTCTCTCCCTAACATACTGTCGTCATTTTGCGTCCATTTCGTACACAAAGTAATAAAATTTATTAATGGACATGACTTCTATTTGATAGTTGTAATTTCATGTATCAAGGGACTCGGATGGTTCATATAGTTCTAATTTTAATTAAGCTTATGTTGGAACTTCCATTGCTGTTAAATGAAATTTATGTTTACGATGAGGAATCTATATATTAATACGTGAAGCAAAAGCTTTCGGTACCTTTTTAAGCGTATTGCGTGCACGGAATACTGTGAGATTTGGCATGGTTAAAGTTTATATGGAGAAAGAGTGCAGAAAGCTAAAATTTATCTATAATGTATTTTCCTAATATATTTAATTCATTAATATTGCGAATCCTAACCCGATCAGTGCCATTAAACTTAGACTCCCAAAATATTGACATTGTCGCTCAACGAAAAGTGACAGCAAGTGATGTAGATAATACTCATTGTTTAGGTTTATGAATACTGCAAATGTCAAACAGAAAATAGTCTATGATCAAAAAGTCGCTGGTCGAATTTCAAGCTTAGGGCGATCGCTGGTACTACTAAATGTTGCTCTTGTTACCTGCCGGTTGAAGAGACGTGTTGCGTTTCGTGATCAGCCGGTGTATACCCAGTATTCAAGCGAGGTGGTACGGATCTATAACACGCACATGGTAAACCCGACAGAGTAACTGTCTTTTGGTTTGTCGCGTTTCGGGATCAGCTAGTGTATGTCCAGCTGACGGAAGGTTTGCAGGCTTGCATGGCAGCGACGATTGGCTATAGATTGCTCTCTGTCAATAGTCGCAGATGCTTCTGGATTGTATAGCGTTTTCTATCATCTACAATATAGGTTCCCAAAGTGGTCCATATGAACCTGTAGCGACATCTATCGAGCCACATACGACGCATCCCTACATCGCGCTATAGAAATTAACTCTTCAATTGAGTATATATACAAGAACCCGACTACAACCGTTGGGCAGCTGCCCGCCAGACATAACACCCGTCTGGTCGGAGGATCCTCCCTTTGCAATAGTTCTTCTACACTGGTGACCTCGACGTGATTTGAACACGCAGCGCAACCTTCTTCGCACAGCTACATCGTGACGTCATCATCACTTCCACAAGCTTTCGAGCAGCGAGTCATACAGCCAGCCAGCATCCACGGCTACTACGGGTATCCTGACCACCAGCATGCAGCGGACACGCGCATTCCTGGTTATCACCCACAGCCTTCTCAGCGACCTTGGCACAGCACACTGCACTTCGGCCGGTCAGCAAGCAGAGACGCACTTCTCTCCTGGTCGACGCAGCAGCCAGCCACTACGCAGCACTGCACCACTCCGACTCACTAGAGCATTCTTGCAGCATCACCCCGACTCACTGGGGCATCACCGCAGACAGTTCCGACTCACCGTGAACTATGCGACATCTGGTTCCGACTCACTGGAACATTCCACTGGCCCGGCAAGCATCACAAGATGTATGGACGACTCAACCTGCTATCGACCTCCGGTCTCGGAGGGGAGTGATGTAGCGACATCTACATAGCGACATCTATCGAGCCACATACGACGCATCCCTACATCGCGCTATAGAAATTAACTCTTCAATTGAGTATATATACAAGAACCCGACTACAACCGCTAGCCAGCTGCCCGCCAGACATAACACCCGTACATACATAAGGGTCGATTTGAACTTCAAGAGGTCCACGTCAGCGAAATCAAAATTTGGAGGTTCGCGAGTTGCAAATGGAGGTCGAAAAAATAGTGAATTCCATTTAAGCAAGTCGTGACACATAATACGTTTATGGTAAATGTTTATAGAATTTGATAAAGGTATGGGGTTAAATTTAGAGAATTTCATGATTACTTGCTTTAATAAAGGGAAAATTCGGGATCGATGATGGAATGACCTTATAAATTTATTTTTATAGATAATTTTTAAGACCTGCACCGATTGTACTTGTTAAGACTTGTTTATTTGTCTTCGCAATTTTGTAAAGAAAGTGTTTAGTGACGGTCTGTCTACCCAATACAGTAAAAATTGGTAAAGGGTCTACGAGACAAAAAGTTTGGGGAACATCTACAATGCCGTGCAGATTTGTAAAAGCTGCTTAAAACTATTTCACGATACATTTAGTAAGCTTTCCTCTACATCGTATTCTCCCAGTTCTCTTCGTTCGTCCATTATTTTCCAGACCTCAGTTGTTTTTCGTAAATCATATCAAAACTTTTCCCTTTATTTTTTTTTATTAACTACAGCGACAAACAAGCGTACGACCCGCCTGATGGGAAGCTAGCGCGTTGCCTACCTTGAGCGACCCTTCCCCAAAGAGGACAAGAAACCCTATTCACTACGGGATCACAACAGAATGTTATTTGCCTGCGATCTTCTGTAGGGTGGAGGTAGTTCACCATTCAGAAATCTCCAAAGAAATTGATTCAATATTTAAACTTATGTATACATATCTTATTGTATTAAGTGAGCAATTCTTGTATATTTAAAAATTGGTTTCTCGGAAACGGCTCTAACGATTTCGATGAAACTTTGCATTTAGATAATGTTTTACATTCTAAGTTTACCTAAATAGGTGTTTTTTTTTTATTTATAAGACACCAAGCACAGCTCGGTCGCCCAGATATTTATTATAAAACTCAACGCCTTTCTGTGTGTATATCCGTTTATGTTCTTTTTATGAAAAAAAAATTGGTTGCCTGTAAAGTCGGTATACGGGCGAAAGTTTTACGTGACAACGACTTTATGTCTGTCTCTCTCGCTCTTAGGCGGGCTAACCATGCCCGAGTGGAAGGGACGCGTGCCTCTCACTCGCTCTCATTGTGAGCGCATAACGTGAGCGGAGCGTAACGCAGTTTCTTGAAGTGTCACCCGGCAAACCAATTTATAAGACGTTGTCACGTCAAAATCATTTATCCGATATGATTTTTTATTTTCATTTTTATTCATAGCTATTTTATCTGGCCAGGTTGTAGGATATATTTTGTAAGATAAAGTAACATAGCAACGAAGCAGAAAATACGAAAACGGTGTATTAGTTCGGAAAAAGACGCTTTTGGGGATGCTTAGATCACTTACGCTGTGTAAACCATAAGAAATATTTATCAAATTTATTTAGTACATAGTTGTAGATCTTAAAATAATAACTGATAGCTTATGTCTATCTTCTAAGGATCATTAAAAATAAGAATTTTTGTAATTTATGTGATTCGCACGTGCGTTCCACCGTCGGCATTCTGTAGTCCACGCAAGCAGAAACGCGGGCAAAGCTAATTCAAACTATATTTCAAGCTACCTAACATCATATTTCAAAACTTTGAAAGTCTCTCTTGTGTATATTTTACAGCGAACAATAATTTTTTTATCTCTCTCCTCCTACGCAGTACATTATTAACTTAAGAATTCTTCTTAAAATTCGGGCTACGGCCTTCATGTCTTAACTCAAGGGAGTCAAAGAGTAACCTTTATAAAAATGTATTGTTATACCTAACATGATTTAGTTAAAAAGCCTTTATGATAGAATATTACTTTATTATCTTTAATAATGTAAATATTTTAGTTACGTTTTAGATATTTCAATTAGGTAAGTAAGTGTACATCATTATTACTTTTTTCTATTAGACTAAAAAATTAAGAGTATAAAAAAAAAGCAATTTTAAGAGCAAGCTTTGAATCAAAGCTCTAAAAATATAAATAAAACTTAAAATTTATTACATTAAATAATTCATCTTATTATATTAAGTGAGCAATTCTTTTATATATTAGGTATTTACCTATGAAATTGCCGTTTTGTATGAAAAATTTAAACGTTTTTTTTTCATGTATTTTTTATTTGTATTAATCGAAGTAATCACCCATGCAATCAATGCATCTTTGCCAGCGCTAGTGGCAGTTTATGATGCCCTTCTTAAAGAAATCAGCTGGACGGGAGGCAACAAATTCTTCAAAGGCATTTTGTACTACCTCTCGGGTATTGAATTTTTTTCCCGCCAAGGAGTTATCCAAATTCTGGAAAAAGTAGTAGTCTGTAGGCGCAAGGTCTGGTGAGTAGGACGGATGACGGAGAACTTCCAACCCCAGTTCTTGCAACTTGGAGACCGTCTGCTGTGCAGTGTGAGGTCGCGCGTTATCGTGCAGGAACAGCGGAGACGAGCGATTGACCAATGCTGGTTGGAGATGTGCCAGCTTCTCCATCATTGTGTTCAGTTCTTCACAGTACACATCTGCAGTAATGCTCACCCCGTTTGGTAAGAAGCTTCAAAATTCCTTCATTTGTGTGTCTGTTGAGCAGTGCAAGGCACGTCTCGACGCGTACTTCGCGCTGGCGATCATTGAGTTCGTGGGGCACCCATTTGTCAAGCTTTTTTACCTTGCCAATTTGACGCAAATGGACCAATATTGTTTTGACGCTAACGTCGAAAGCTGCTGCTAATTCAGCCGAAGATTGTGTATGATCAGCTTCCACAATCGCCTTTAATTCGTCATTGTCGACCAAAGTCTTCGGACGACCACGAGGTACATTTTTCAGGTCGAAATTCCCAGAACTGAAGCGAGCAAACCAATAACACGTGGTGCGTTGGTTTGTAGTGTTAGCTCCGTAAACGTCGTTGATGTTGTGTGCCGCTTGTGCCGCGTTGCTGCCACGACGGTACTCATATTCCATAATTACTCGAATTTTTAACGTATCCATGATGACAAAAAAGACTGAAATGCGATGAAAATGTAACACTTATCAATAAACAAATGACTACTTTTGGAAAAAGAATTCCATGTTTTTAAAATAAAATTAATTTGAAATTAGAATTCTTAGCCAAACAAAAATTATTTTGATTTGAAATGGCCAGTACTGCAGAACGGAAATTTCATAGGTAAAGACCTATTATATATATATATATATACATATATATATATATAATTGGTTTCTCGGAAATAGCTCCAACGATTTCGATTAAACTTTGTATTTAGATGTTTTACAGTCCAAGTATAGGTAGAAAGTGTTTTTAAACACTAAGCAAAGATCGGTCGCCCAGATATTATGATATTAAACCTAGTCGCGAGATACATATACTTATGTAAATGTATTTACTTTTCGTATTGTTTTTAGCAAACCCTTTAATTTGTTACCCGTACCATGGAAGTGACAAGAAATAATGAGTCCACTATCTTGGGCCGTCCGCCATGTTGAATTTAGAATGACGTCAATTAACTAACCATGGACTGAATGCAAACTAAATGTGTATGCAAAATTTTATCTCAATGGGGTGAGAATAACTGCTTCAAAGTTCAGTTGTAAGATTTGATACGAACAATATTATCTACATACAAACATTGCAAATAAAATAAAATAGAAGCTGCAGATGTACCGCGATAGGCGCGTTCTGAAAAAAATTATGACAGATCGGGAAAGATAATGGGAAACTTAAGATTTTTTCTCAGCCAGTCACGTGATTGTAAATGCATATCAGAAAACGTGTACAAATAGAAAGAAATAAGGATTACATATACACAGTTGAGTGCTTTTAGATTCACTTGTGATAAGTGATTCTAAAATAATTACTCAGTGTGGAATGAATTTGCATGCTGGTATGTCTTTTTCTAATACTCGCCTGGCTAGCTACCACCCTCAGGTTGAAAATCTGTCACCAAGCACCAATAAGTGTGTTCCGACAGTTGCACTTGAGAGCCAGTCATTCACTAGGCTTAGCGTGCTACCATCTTGAGCCACATCGTTACTTAATATCTGGTGAGATTTGTGGTCACAACGCTACACCTAAATGAAGAAATTTCATAATATACTTTCATAACTGAAATTCAAGTAAAATACAACTTTGTACATAATACCTTAGATTTAATTATTGAACGATGATGTCAAACGTGGTTACTTAACTCAATAAATTTAATATTACTTAATTCACGGGTTTGTATATAAAATTTAAGAAACCTCAGACACAAGTAACCTATTCATTGAGAACATACCAATAAACGCAAACACGATATCTCTGCTGTAATTTGCTGAGGAGTTAGGTATTCTGCAGATTCCGGATGATGCTGCAGCGTCAGGTCAAGGTTACTCATGTCCCTCTAATATCATTGAAGTAACAGAATACCAAATTTCGACTCAAACAGACTCGTGGAAGATGCTCACATCCATTTATAAACAAAGAACAAAACTGATAATCTTCAAACGGATAAACAGGTATTCTTAAATCATAGCCAAGAACATTCTAGATTACGAGTCAACTTTTAAATAATAAAAAAATAGATCACATTTAATTCAACCATATGGGAGCGAAACTACCACATATATACTGCACGTTAAACTTATAACACTCCTCTGTAAGCGACTGGGAATCTGGAATTAAAAACACGTTTTGAAAAGTTGTTTAATCGCGGATTGATCTATATAGGTCCAATTTATAAAAACGAAGTATCTGTTTGTAATATCAAAATAACAGTTTTTTACTAAATGCATATGAAAGTATATATGGCACCCAAATACAACAAAAAAAAACAATTTTTAAAATTTTTCTTTGTCTGTTTTTTCGAAACGGTTGGACCGATTTTGGTGGGACTTTCACTAGCAGATAGCTTTAGTTATAAGGAGTAACTTAGGTTACTTTTATTTTAGAAAAAGAATTAATGTTCGCGCAAATAAAAATAAAGTGATCATGGTGAATCAATTTGGGCGCTGAAATGTCTTACACTGAGTAAACCGTAAAAGATATTTCAAATTAATGTACTACATAATTTTTGATATTAAAAATACCTTTATAGAAGTCCTGACTAGTGATCCACCTACATCGTACGATGAATGACATAATTGAAGAGTACGATAGAATTTTATCTAAGGATGACAGGAGATAAGACGCAGGAAACCCGGAGCAGATGTTTTGATAACAAATTATCTTTGTTTATTTTATTTTATGCTCTCGGCAAACGTTTACGTGTGACCTAAACAAGTTTGGATTTGGAGGTTTTTTTCTGTTAAAGAACATAATGAGGTCTTTATACACAGTGACACCTGCGTTAGTCGAGCAAAAATTTGTGATAACTTTTTTTTTTATTATACAGTTCACAGTTTTTATTAGTCGCTGTTTTTTTTATTCCTGTATATACTGATTTATGATGACATTAGAGACTACGGAATAAGGGAAAGGTTCACAAGTGTAAATAGCGGAACACACAAAGAGGTTCTTGGAGACAGGGGAGTAAAGCACAGAGAAATTTCTTTAAACATTGTGTTGTGTTTCTGCGGTGAGTATAAATTCCAGAGCTGCTTGGGGAAGGGGAAACACGTTAGTAATATCTATGGTGTTACAATCGTCCATAGGCTACGGTAACCGCTTACTTTCAGACGAGCCATATGCTTGTATGTAACTTGATTTATGCAAAAAAGAGACAAAAATCATAGTTGGCCCAGTGAGATTTTACAATGCGTTAATCTATCAATATGTGCTCAGCTAAAACCTTATGGCAATTTTCTGCAGAGTTGGGTGTTCTTTCAGTGTTCTAGTACCTACCAGCCTGTTAGTTTCCAATTTCTGGGCAATAAAGTCTCTTCCCAAGGGAAGGAAAGGGCTTAATCACCACGCCATCCCATCGACACATTGACGATTTCACAGGTCAACATAATAAAAGTTCTTTATTTTTGTTTGGAAGTGACTTGAGAAAATCCTAGTTTCTTAAAACTTTAATACTCTTCTTATAGAATGAGTATATCGTGATATTTTTTTTAAAGTTACGTACCTTAAAAGGAAAAAAGAAATCCTTATAGGATCACTTCGTTTTCCGTCTGTCTTCTATCTGTAATCCCTTTTTGTCAGAAGTGCGTGGAGATATATGAAGTTGGAATTGATATCAAATACTCAGGCCTACAATCCCTTTGAACACAAGTAAAGAAAATCAAAAACCGTAAGTTTGTAATTCATCACAAAAAAAAAAAATTGTGATTACAAACTTATTTATAGTTGGTAAACTGACCGCGGCATATATCGATGTATGGGTACAACAGTTTACCAACGGCAGAGTTATGTATATTCCTCAATATAGTTTATGTTTTGGTTAGAGTTGTTTGGTGCTTTCTTCATTAATGTTACCTACTTATTTTGGTGAATGTGTCTGTATAATTACGGAAACCTAGGTGCGCGAGCCCGGCTCGCAATTGGCCTGTTTTTATAAGTACCAACCAAATATCTAAGGAGTAAAAGTAAAAAATTGATAAATCTCTATCCAGTAGCTTTTGCGTGATACGTGCATAAAGGCAAACCTCAATCATTTTATTTATATAGATAATATATTAATATGAGGGAAGATGGTTGGATATTGAATATAAATAGTTATAGGGTACAAGAAAAAACAAGGTTAGAAGAAACATTTTTTTTTTTGCAAGACTACTTAAAGAAGAACAAAGATAAATATCAATTCTTTCTACGTACATCACTAACAATAAAAAATAATAAATTAGTCTAACAAGAGTCCCAAGAATTTCCTAAAATCTTTTTGGGAAAATCTGGAGTACAACGAAGAAAGAAGATGGGACATGGAGGATCAGCAAAACTTGGAAATCGATATTATAGACGAGCCAAATATTGTCGGTGAAATTAAATCGTACCCCGTCTTTGGGGGCTCGGTCATATTGAGAAAATAGGAGAGGATCGAGCTACCAAAAAAACGTATATGCGCCAAATAATTGGACGAAGACCCGAAGACGTTCCAGGTACAGATGGTTCGACGCTGTAAAAAAACATACGAGAACTCCAAGCGGATGAGTGGCGGAAGACAACGCAATGTAGACAGAGGTGGCGTCTTTTAGTGTCCGAGGCCAAGATCCGTGCCATTTTAGTTCGTTATAACAAGAGTAAACGTCTTTAATTAAAAAGTATTTCATTAACGTATGTCAGGGAATTTTAATATTTGTACAAATAGTTCGTATCGTTTATAATCAATATTTAAATAGAGTTCGCAAATATGAAGTACTTTCATCAAGCCACCTTGTAAATAGCATGTACGTTTTCGATTTCCAATAAAATACTTACATTTGCTCCGAGGTTTTCATATTTCAATTATAATAAAATCTATACATCATACTTTTAATATTACAAAGTTCAAGAGGCTGTTTCTTTTTTTTTTTTTGAACGCGCTAATCTCTGTAACTACAAGCCATATTTGAAATATTGTTTTTTGCATTATGTAGTATTTTTATGTAGAGAGGTTTTATAACTACCTACATAAAGTTTTAGAACATCCAGCATTCAGGAAAGCTGTAGACAAGTATGGGAAGAGATAACAACAATAGGTTACAAGGGCACGTTGGCGGCAGCACCGTGATGGAGAATTGGTGGAATTAATTTAACATGGGTGAAACTCACTTGTATTAAGATGTTAAAAGCAAAATTAAAAAGTTTGTGTGGTATCCCAGCTCAGACGCACGGCTGTAGTTTAATCCTTAAGTACAAATGTCTTAAGGTACGTCGTCCTTAAAAACGTAACGCTTTTTGTTAACGCTTTTATAATTTCACTTCTCATAAAATTTCCATACCGGGGTTTGGCTTATATGAAAATCAATTCTAAAGGAATCATCATCATCATCATCACCATTTCAGCCGCAGGACGTCCACTGCTGAACATAGGCCTCCCCCATAGATCTCCAGAGCGACCGATCTTGTGCGGCCTGCACCCAACGGCTCCCAGCGACCTTTATTATGTCGTCTTTCCATCTAGTGGGGGCCGTCCTACGCTGCGCTTTCCGGTGCGTGGTCTCCACTCGAGAACCTTTCTGCCCCAACGGCCGTCAGTTCTCCGAACTATGTGCCCCGCCCACTGCCACTTCAACTTGCTAATCCTTTTGGCTATGTCGGTTTCCTTAGTTTGTCTACGGATCTCCTCATTTCTGATTCGATCTCGTAGAGAAACACCAAGCATAGCCCTCTCCATAGCTCGCTGAGCGACCTTGAGCTTTCTTATGAGGCCCACAGTGATCGACCACGTCTCTGTGCCGTATGTCATCACTGGCAACACACACTGGTCAATGACTTTCGTCTTGAGGCACTGAGGTATTTTGGACGAGAAGACGTCACGCAGTTTCCCGAACGCTGCCCAGCCGAGTTGGATTCGTCGACTGACCTCTTTTTCAAAGTTGGACCTACCTGACTGGACTGTTTGTCCCAGGTAGACGGCCATATTCTTCAACAACTTCTAGACAAGAGTTCCCAACTGATACTGGGGTGGGCACCACATGGATATTCGATAAAGGAATAAACTCCAAAAACAAAATAATAAAGGGCGAAGCGTAAAAACTAATAACTATACGCTCGGGACTAGATAAAAATATAAGTTAACTTTTGAACGAGCCACGGATATATAATTTAACAATTATCCACTTGTTACTTTTTAATGAGCACCTATCCGGAGTTAAAGGAAGTTCCGAGATTCGAGTTGGGCTATTGTTTTCTTCGCGCGAACCCCGTGGAGACGAGACTAAAGTCCCAAGTTTTGTGTAAACAGAGTCTTAAGCTTTCTTGGCCTTAAGTTTTGTTTTACGCTGACACGTAACTTTTAGAGACTTTGTACGGTTTAAATAACAGAGTTCTGTTTAAATTTCTTAAAGAATATGTAATTAAATTTAGCCCAAACACCTGCGTATCGTATATATGTAAATAAATCTGTAGGGCAGTCTGTATACGTCATTTTTTTTCATAAATTTCCTGAAAGACATTCTATATAAGTAAAGGAATTACGAATTTGTGTCATTTTATTTTTGTCTATCTGTATGGTTGTATGATCGAAATTAACTCAAAAATGGATTGACCAATTTATATGAAATATTTACAAGGGTTATTTGCCATTGTTCAAACGATAAGCTATAAGAAATGTCAATAATACCCTTACAAATCGTTTTTTTTTTTTTTAATCTTTATTAATTTTAAACCGATTTTCATGAAATTTTGTACCCAAAAAATCTATACAATTAATAAAACGAAGAGTCTGTTTGCAATGTCAAACAACAGTTTTTTACTAAATACATTTAAAATATTATACGATACCTATAGATAACAAATAAAACCATTTTTTTTGTGTCTGTCTATTTGTTTGCTTATTTGTAGTAGTTAGTAACAGCTTTTTCAAGTTTACAGATAACATTTCTAAACTGTTATTTTTAATACTACAAAAGTGGCAAACAAGCATACGGCCCGCCTGATGGTAAGCGGCTACCGTAGCCTATAGACGCTTGTCATATCATAGGTATCACTAGCGCGTTACCGACCTTGTATCCCCCTACCCCAAGGAGCTCTAGAGACCCTACTCACGACAGGAACACAACACAATGTTATATGGCTACGATCTTATTTCCACCAGTCGGACTGCCCCAAGTAGAGTTAAATCTTCAAAGTTTCTCTGTGCCTTACCTCTCTCTTTATTTCATCTCTTTCTTCTCATTATACACCCGGCTGATCCCGGAACGCGTTACGCTTAAACGTGCTACTGTCGCTGGTGTTACACCTGATAAATTATTGTGACGATTCAGGAAGACCCTAATAACAATTTTTAACAAACAAAAGAAAACCAACCCACTTTAATGGTTTTGTGGAATTTTCTCGTGTATCTTCCACCCTTTAGGTAACCTTTATCCAAGAAACGAAGATTCATCAAAGTCGCTTTAAAAAAAACATTCGAATTGAGTAACTTTCGTCTTTTTTTGAAATCGGATAATAAAAAGTCTTAAAACAATACAAAAGTGGAAAAAACAATTGTTTGCATATTAATTTTTTTTTGTATGTGATTCACGTGATTGGAAACATCCTACAGAAAATGGACGATATCTTGTGATACTTAAGTGACTCTAAAATTATTATTAAGTATTGAAATAGTGTTTTTAAAATTATGTGTTGAAGAAATTTCATGATTGAAATTCTAGTAAAGTCACAGTTTCCATAAAATATAATAGATTAATCAGTAGATCAATGGTGATCCATCCAAACACAATTGTCTTGTCTAAGCATCCAGCAAAGCAATACGAGTAAAATAGTACACACCCTATAAAAACTTGAGGGTATTTTTTATCACTTGCCAACAGGCGATGTTCGGATGAAATATAAGCTTTGGGTATCTAATGTTTTTAGGCCAAAGAGGCCTTGTCGACACCCGTTCGTTTTATAAGGGTTGACTTTTTAAAGATTAATGTAGAGTTGGGAACGACTCGTGTCGTGTCGGGTACGCGAATGATGGTTATACTAAATGGTTTTAGTATTTAGCTGAATCTCCTATATTTTTCACTTAGTACAGTCCTATATGATTTAACATAAATAATAATATAATTTGTGGAGTGTTTATAACTTTTTTTTTTAAATTAAATAGGATTCTTGTTGATTGGCAAAAGGAATCGATTAAGTTCTTTTTTATACTTTACTATTGAAAGAAAGATAGAAATATTTAGTTATTGTCACAAGATACACAGACATAAAAGAAAAAAATGACAATACCTAATAAAAAATATATTTTTTTTAAACCAAGAAAAATAAACGATGTAACAAAAAGATTTGGCATCAGCTTTTTAGTCGCCCGTGAGAAAAATCACCAGACGAGGCAGTTTTTCAGCCAAACCTTCAGATTTAACTGGCAATAATTTGTTAAATCACATAAAGATTTCGCGCTCAATTTTAATTAACATCTGTTTTCTTATGGTAGCAACAACAAAAACAAAAAAAAAAGTAATATAAGTACTACAAAAAGTAACAAGCCTGGAAATTAAGAACTGTCAAGAATTAAATTAAATTTTCCTTTCTAAGGCTATTATTTTTAAATGCCTTGTAAAAGCGATTGAGCGAGAGGTCTCGGGTTTGATACCCGTACATGACAAACTTTTGTATGAGGAGTGTAATTGTCAGTTGTGTGTTTGGAATTAAATGGCCGTGTCCCGATATTTATTATTACTAGCGATCGCCCTAAGGTCGAAATTCGACCAGCGACTTTTTGATCATAGACTATTTTCTGTTTGACATTCGCAGTATTCATGAACCTAAACAATGAGTATTATCTACATCACTTGCTGTCACTTTTAGTTGAATGAGAATGTCAATATGTTGGGGGGTCTACGCTCAACGGTACTGTTCGGGTTAGGATTCGCAGTATTAATTTATTTTATTTAGTATATTAGTAACAGATATTATGGATACATTTTAGCTTTCTGCACTCCTTCTCCATATAAACTTTAACCATGCCAAATCTCACATTCTTCCGTGCACGCAATACGCTTAAAAAGGGGTAGAAAGCTTTTGCTTGATGTATTAATAATATATACCTATAGATAATACAGACGTTATTCTACCATTTTTAATATTCCATAAATCGACCACAGCTCCACCAATTCCGATATATTCCTAAAAAGTTTTCCAAGACCATAACGAACAAATCGAATCGTAAGTTATTTCACATAACAATACATACTTAAAAAGATTTTCAGTTTATCCTAAATTTTAAAACTTTCACTAAAACCTTAATCGGACTATTACTAAGAGTTAGTCAAATCTTGAATTAGTGAAGTCTCAAGATCCTCAAGTAATGCGCTTACCAACGAACACCATAAAATTTATTATTTTGAACAGGTTTTAAAAAGAGAATAAATAAGGTTTTCAATTCGATGGGTTTTTTTAATGCATTTTCAAACATAACTTCTTTGTTTATAAAGCGATTTAGACGATTTTTTATTTCGTTGACGGTGGACCTTTAACTTTGAAAATACACCACTTCTCAAAATCATTAGAATTTGTTTTTCTTGTTTGTCTAAAGTTGTTTGTAATAAACAATTATATAATTATATTGATCATCAAGCTGCAAAATGCGATGCGAGAAGTCAGACTAAGATGTATGTCTAAGATATTGTTGTACACCGCTTTCCCACACCTTAAGTATCCGTTTATTGGGTTTCTTCAAAACGTTTTCCTTCACCGTCGAACTTAATTACTTTAGTTAAAAACCTAGAAATACAAGCTCGGATTTTACCGCAAATCCGCATTGAACCCTACTTCATCATCCATCTAACCACAACATTACCACTATCTTGACACAGATCTCACCTCGAGTGTTTGTTGCCCTTTGCGTCAGTGAACTTAGGAAGCGTTTAATTAATTCAACATTCCAATTTCAATTTGAAACTGTATCAAATTTGCATTAATTTATATTTTCAACTGTTTATTAATTTACGCAACGGATAGACGAAATTTTATTATGATATTATTCCACGCCAAACTTTTCGCCACAAATGTGCCGTTCATACTAATAAATAGGTACGATAGATTGTCAATCGATTGTTTTTTGTAGGGAATATTTATTATACGTCAGGTCGTCTTAGAAGACGCGAAAAAAAAGGTCGTCGCGTGTTCCGAAACTTACGCACTTTTGTAATTTGACGAGCTAAAAGATAATTCCTTGTTTTCACAAAATTCTTCTGTATTGAAAGTCAACAATCGATTGTTCAATTGTCCTCATGACTCGTGTATTCGATTGTCATACATTTATATTTGTCTTATTGTGAAATAAATAAAATAATTGAGCCGTAGTGCCCGCGGCTCCGCACTCGTTTGTTAAGCAGTAATTATTAACACTCCGTAATTTTATTTTACTCATAATATTGACAATTCATATAGTCTTAACACATGAGGAATGACATAATATACTTCTCATGTACAAAATTTCATCAAAATCTTAACTGCTTCTTGTTTTACGATGCCTAATTGTATTTTTGACGATTCTTATAATCTATCAATTAAGGAATGACGTATGCTTCCCGTCTACAAAATTAGACCAAAATCTGTTGAGAATCGACGAAAGTTTAACTTTTTCAATTCTTTATTTTTGAAATTTCTGAAATCAATACTGAAAATTGTTATAGCGCATCAATTATACAATAAGTTATACTTCCGGTGTACAAAATGTCATCAAAATTAATTCAGAATTTATTCGTTTTTTTTTTTACTTTTTTTAAAAGTAGTATTAAAATTTCTTATAGCCTAACTATTGACTAATGACATCGGCTTCCTGTTTAAAAAAATCATGATTTTGCCGTTTTTAAGTGAAATCCGGAAACGCAAACGGACAGACACAATTTTTTTTATAGCATATTAGTGATCACTGCCCTTCATTCAGTATATAAATCGAGAAAAATGGGAAAAAACATGTACACACAGAACTATAGATTTATTATTATAAAACGACAAAAAATAGAAAAAGTTAATGTTGTGTTACTTAAATACACAAGAAGTTAATTTGATTAATTAGAAATCTATACTTACAACCCAGAGAGGCTTCATGAGAGAAAATAGAATTTTAGGAGGCGAGACAAGAATTGCTTTCCCGGATAAGACCGCCTTTTAAATGATGATCAATAATCATAATTATTATTGATGTAAATTTACGTATACATATTTGCAATGCTAATACAAGATACAGCGTATTTTTTGCTTATATATGAAATACTTTTTTTTATTTATCTTTATTTTGTTACGACATTGTAACTAAAAACCACAACTGTGTTGTGTGATATGATGAGTCACACAAAGCTCAATGGATAAAACAAATCTACATAATATCGATATTTCGAAATCGTGTGAATAATCATGATCA
Organism: Saturnia japonica; assembly: GCA_033032175.1. Taxonomy (NCBI): domain Eukaryota; kingdom Metazoa; phylum Arthropoda; class Insecta; order Lepidoptera; family Saturniidae; genus Saturnia; species Saturnia japonica. Next base: position 4,606,562 of record CM065330.1, read on the forward strand.
TTTATTTTTCACAATTCAATGCACCAAATATGGCTGAACCCTGTAACCTGAATTAGGTATACGTATAAACGTGTCTCATAATTATAACAGTGTCTTCCCCAATAAAAAATTACATATTTCTTTACTCTCAGATTACGAATTTAAAAATAAAAATAAAAAAAAATAATAAAAAATGAGGCAAACTACAAAGAAAGAACATTTATTTGACAATGAAAATACGGACATAATTAACACAACACACATTAAACAAGAGATTACAATAAAATATTACTAATTAAATTTATACATATAAACACACAAAAGCCGTACTCGAGATCAAAAAGGACCTCGGTTCAGCATATGCTATAGCAAAAATACTATATCGCCGGTTTTCAGCCGGACCTACACTACATACTAAAGGCATCAGAATAGACCAGACCATGATTATTACTACAAATAACACATTAAAAATAATTGTGTGTGTGCGTGCGTTTTTATGTTTTTGTGTGTGTTTGCGTACGTGTTTATGTGTGTAATAAATTCGCTTACAAGTATATGTGCACAGTATGTATGTTCTTTGATAAGAAATATCCTCACTAATCATCGTGTGATGGCATAGTTACTACATTACTGTAGATTCTCTATTCCATAACTAATCATATCTATAAAGAATTTTCTTTCGATTTCGATGATTATTAAGACTCCTAATAATATTACTTAGGGTAATTAGGGGAATTATATACCCTAAGGTCGAAATTCGGGTTCGTCGGGTTAGGATTCGCACTATTAATTTTTTATTTAATTTAATATATTAGTAACAGATATTATTAGCTTTCTTCACTCCTTTCCATATAAACTTTAGCCATGCGAAATCTCACAGTCTTCCATGCGCGCAATACGCTTGAAAAGGGGTAGAAGGTAAAAAAGGTATTTAAAAAAAGGTAAAGGTATTTGCTTCACGTATAGATATAGATAATGGGCCTCGATATCGATATGCCATGCTAGTGTAATTTTAATCCGCATTGCCTCTCCTAGTGGTTGTAAGCGCGACTGCTATGATCGAGGTCCTAGGTTCAATTCATAGGTCGAGCAAAGTGTTATTGGGTTTTTCTATGAAATTCTCAGTAGCAGCTCGGAGTTTGGGTTTGTACCCGATTAATGGCAATAGGTTCGCCCCCTATTACATGGGACCTAAAAACAAACACGGCGAACTGTGGGTGTACATTAGTTCACCTCTGCCTAACCCTTCGGGGATATAGGCGTGATGGTATGTATGTATGTTGTACTTGTATACACCATGTCAAAAGTTTATTTATTTGGCATAACAAAACAAAATCTTTATCCCATAAGGCGTTAGGTTTCTTTATGATCTGAAATGGAAATTAATACATTAAGGTATGTATGTATTACAACAAGCTTTTTCCATCTGCCTGTGTACAAAACTAACCATTACCAGAATCTTTGCTACTTATAAACTAAATTAATACTACATTATGTAAATAATATTTGGGTGACTGAGCAAAGCTCTGATTTAAAAAAAAAAAAGAAAGAATAAAACCTATGTAGGTAAACTTGGAATATAAAACATTATCTAAATACAAAATGTTCAACAAAATCGTTGGAGCCGTTACCGATAATCCAATAATTGATTTAATTTTTTTAAAGTGTAGTCCCTAGATTTAATTACTCTTATTCATTTTAAAACACTACGATTTATAATATTTCTTCCCTAAATTACATTTTCTTTTGTTCCTCTGATGTTCTTATAATTTTTTAATTGTAACTTAATCAGCTGTGCTCGCGGCTTCGCTCGGGTGGACGACAAAACAACGCGTAATGTTTATAAAAATCGTAGTTTTCTTAAAACTTGAATAACTTTTTATTGAATGAAGATATTTTGTTTTTGTTTTTTGATAAAGACCACAGATCAGTAACTGATCTGTGATAAGGACCATGTATCTAAGGTGTAAAATAAAGTTTTTGGGTGATTTTTTTATTTAAATAAGTACAAGAGTCTATCTGAAAAGCTGTGTATTAATGACATAGGTACGTATCGGGCACACTACTTATCTAGAATGATAACAATATTGTTTATGAATGTTGATGTGTAACGTTGTCAGAATAACAAAATAAATAAACGACAGTTGTAATTAACAAGGATCTCCAAAATTAGCTACTTACATTGTTCTATATATTTTCCTTGATCGAAAATTCAAGCTCATTGCGAACTCGAGACCTTTATTTACCACAGATTTACACTCTATATCCTGATTCGTAATAATCGAAAATAGCATTACTTATACAGAACCAAACATTAGAAAAGGAAATAAAATTAAGTATTTAATGCAGTTTAAAGAGGGACTTAATTATATCAAACTAGATTTAATATCACATTAGGTACCTACTTCATTTTATAACGGTGTGAAATTGGAAGTTAGTGTATTGATCAACAATAAGCTCACGCGGAGGAGCTAAAACACTTTTAATTAGGATTACTAACTTATTCTTAGCCAAATAAATAATGTAGGTTTATAGGTGATAAAATAGGTACATTATAGCAAATTTATGAATGTCATCGATATATCCGTGAAAACAGGAGCTGATTTGCATTAAATTTATTTTTAGTCTTGTAATGACTTAGGTATTTAACTGCGTAAAAAGTAACAGAGAAAACAAAGTATTTTCACGCAAATACCTATATTGTTAAAATAAAGTGTATGGCTTTATAAAACCATAAATAATGTATAAATACGTTATTTTATAAGGTACGGGGAGTAACTTTATACACATCAGTATAGTTGATAGTTACTTCGAAATATTAATTCAGACGTCCGATCCAGATGACGATGTGTCTCACGCATTAGGTAATCTCATCAAAACGATATGTAATAAATCCCGAACTGGAATAAATCCTAGGGTCGGATTTAGTTTCATTTGGCACGAATTGGAGCTTGAAACTAATAGAGATTATGTCTCCGAAGGCTATCATTTTTTACAAGTTAATTTCACCATTTTTGAGAAGCTTCGGCAGTTGTCATGCACGTTATTTTGCGACTGGAATATAACTCTATCCATATTCGATCTAACTAACTAAACAAAATTCTATACATATTATAAATATACGTCTGTAAGTATTTTGTTTATCTATAAAATACTACCTAAGTCTAACGATAATACAAAAAAAGGTAACGCTGCCTTAAAACATAAATATTAATAATTTGCATATTTTCTTAAAAATAAATAACATCATTGCAAATATATATATATATATATATATTAATTGAACCAACCTGTTAAGCAGTCCAACTATCTTCCTATGTTTCTGTTGAACGCTGAACGCAAAACACCCGTTTTAAATTTGAGCACACACCACGATAAATAAATTCTAAATCACACAATTCCGTAACAACAAAGCATCGTAATTACACTATAAAATGAACCATTTATACACCGTGTATATATGAAACACTGAAATCCGTGTAAACGAATTCTTCGTCTGCTTTATATCACGCACGACCGCGTCATTGATTGCAGCGAAACTTGCGCACCTAAAATACGCACACACCCGACGAACAGCGAAGCTCGACTGACGCGCGACGTGACAGCGTTGCGGCGAACGCAGTGAAGGCGAAAGCTCGACAAAAAGCTACAAAAATGCTCTATAAAACAGAAAAAAAAATACCAGATCTTTTTATCGAAGTTATAAATGTTTCAATAATCATTTGCTGTGAGGTTTCCCGATTATTTGTAGTCTCATCTATATTAATAAATACGTATAATACTGTAGATACAGTATTAAATAATAGATAGATAATCAAAAAACACATTTTTTAAATAAATAAAATCGATTAATTTGCTAATTATAATTAACATACAAATCATTAGGAATAATTTTGCTGACAGGTATATAATCTTAATATTAACACTGCGATAAATCTAAATATAATTTTTGAATATCTTATGTAGTCATATATCCCTACTTTTGGAATTGACTTAAACCGTTTCATTTATTTTTTTAAGATCAATTGAAGTCATACTTGAAGCGTGTTCGAACTTCAAACGACTTTTCCCACAAAATTGAGTTAATTCTTCTTTCGAATTAACGTACGATATTCTTTTAACTCTTTAGTGTGTACATTTCTGAAATACCTTTCTTAGTGAGCAGACACCTACGGAATTCAATATCACCCTTGCGAAGTTTGAAAAGCCTTATATTAACTACTCGAGCTATTCGCCGATGTATGTACCAATGTTATGTTACTAAGACTACTAAGAGTTGTTTTTCAATTGTGTTTTATATAAAGTAGCACGAAAAGTAAGCACAGTATTATCCACAAAATAACATCGTGTACCGTGAGGTCAGCAATCCATCGCTCGTCGTCGCTGTCATAACGGTCTGTAAGGAAGCAACTTCTGAAGATTTTTGACCCGCCCACTTCCACGTAACGCGCCGTAACAGTTTTCTTTCCTTAAACGTTACGTAACACCCAAATCAGCATGACAGCTTTTATTGGACAAGAAGGACAGATGATGCAAATCTCCCTTTTTTGAGGACATTACAATATGATCTCAATTTAACAATATTGACTACAGCAATGCGCTTCTGCGTACACACTAACGAATACTGACTGACAGAAAACAAATTAAAAATGACGTACAATACAATCGAAGGATTCCCCGTAAAGCATAGACGAAAAGGGTTGCCAACTTCGGAAATTGTAATTGCCGAGTTTTTTATTTCAATAAAAAAACAATGTTACATAACGCGTTGTTCGGACCCCCCTCCCGCCCTTGTAATGCATCTTACACTAATCTAAATCTAATCGAAACTTACACTAATCTTTTGTATGGAATCCACCATGTTGTTCTCTTTGCATCAAAATAGGATGAACCCATAAGCGTCTATTTGAGTTCTTACTTTTATTTAGTCAATTCTTTACATATAGTATGCAAACACTACCCCCCGTTTTTTAGTTAAATTCATCACGTATAAAATTCATCATGTACAGTGATAGAGCAATCATGCGGCGGCAGCGCAGTGGGGGCGCGGCGTCGGCACGTGTACACAGCATAGCGCGGCGGTGGCGGCGCGGTTGTGACACGTCCGCGGTGCCGTCTACACAAGCCCTTAGCATGCTGAAGATTGGATTGCGCAGTTTTGGTTTACTCGGTTTTGCCTGCGAGCTTACTCTCCGCACTATAGTTCTGTCGCTTGCACAGTCTAGTTTGCTAGTGCTTAGCTGCACATGCGTCACTTATACCGTTTTACGTCTTATTTGTGTAGCCAGGGTATTACACTAGGTAGGTAGATCACAGACACTTATTTATATCTACATGCATACAAAACTCAATGTCTTTTTTTTTAGTCCGTTTATATTCTTTTTACGCGAGAACTACCGATTTACATTTTTTTTATTCATAGCTATGTTATCTTGCCAGGTTATAGGATATATCTTGTAAGATATAGTATTATACGAAATAATTTTACGCTGAGTAAACCTTAAGAGACTTATCATATTTATACATAATACTAGCTGACCTGCCCAATTTCGTCTGCGTCACATAATGCAAGCTCTCAAAAGGATTTTTCCCGATTTTGCAACATTTTCCATTGACGCTCCCGTCAATCTATAGCCTATAGCCTTTCTAGATAAATGGGCTATCCAACCCTAAAATAATTTTTCTATTCAAACCAGTAGCTCTTTAGATTAGCACGTTCAACCAAGCAAACTCTTCAGCTTTATAATATTACCTAGTATAGATTAGAAAGAAAGAAAGATAGAAAGAACATTTATTTGAAAGTAAAAAACGGACATAATTAATAGAACACACATTAAACATGAGATTAAAATAAAGTATTACTAATTTATTTTATAACATTACAACGTTGCCACACAAATGCCGTACTCAAGATCAAAAAGGACCTCAGCTCAGCATATGCAATAGCAAAGTACTATAGCTCTGGTTTTCAACCAGGCCTACGCTACATACTAAAAGCCTCAGATTAAATCAGATCTTAACCGTTTCGCTCCCGACTAAAATCTAAGTTACTAAAAAGACCTATATAAAAATTCGGCAATAGTTATACATCTGTCTAGTAAGGAAAACCTACAATAAGCATTTTTGTTTTTGAAATTACCGTAGGCGTAAAGCACATTTCACGAATATATACATTCTATAGTCCACGCAAGCACAGCTAGTATACATTAAAAATTATATCAAAACATTTGAACTATTTCCAACCTGAATGTAGTGCAGATTAATCAATTGAAATCAAATTGAACGTGTATATTGGACAGAACGTGTCGGGCGTCAACAAGACTTCAACTATTTGAACCTGACGAGTTCATTTCCTGCTTTCAATTCACTTGGATCATTCAGCTTGCAACGAATTACCTGTAACATTTAATTAAACAATTATTTATGGAGATAATTTTCCATCTATCTAATTGAAGTAAATGTTTTTTAGAGGCGATTTGCGAGAGTGATATAAATCGTTTTCGGAAGGTAGTAAATATACTAAAATCTTTATGTACTCAAATTTGTTTCTAATTATATTTATATTTAGTGCAAATAATTATCATCAAATCAATAATAAATATTTATTAACAAATAACGAATTATTATTAAGTACTTAAATAAAAAAAATAAAGTCTATAACACACTCTCGAGCACCTTAGGGGCTTAATGTTCATAGAGTTCCCTACGAGCGTGGACCGGGTTCGCGAAATGAAAAGAGTTCAGTTTAGAGACCGACCGAACGCGACCACTCGAATTCGTGGTGGAAGGTTGGCTGCCAGTTGGAATTGCCCAGGGTTACCAACTCTTAAAAAAAAGTACCCCTAAGATTAAGATGAAATAGCCCTACATAACCCTAAATGCATTATTTAAAAGCCCCAAAAGAAACACTGTATTGTGTATCTATTTAAGGGTATTGTTTGAATGAGTTTAAAATACCTATATCATCGGCAATTTAAAATTTAATTTTAATTAACCTACGAATTTACAATATATTAATTAACGGACATAACTACACTGATCACTAATATAATTGAAATTTTGAATTTTGAACGTGCTATGAGGAGTCCCGTGCTGCCGCGAGATGTAGTGCGTCAGGTTGACCAGAAACTTGAAAACTTGACTTTGACTACATACTAACTACTCGTTTATTATTAATTCTTATTTGTCTCTGGTATAATATAGTACCCATAGATAAATAACAAAAGATAGTACCATGGACTTTTTCGTTTTTTTACTTGTTTTGGTCAGTTAAATTAATGACGCATAGCCCTAAATTGTTTTGGGCCCTAAAAAAACCCCAATATGCATATTTCCGCCCTAAATTTAGGGCTAAAAGCCCTAAGTTGGTAACCCTGGACGTGCCGGTTGAATATCCCAGAGATGAGGTGACACACATCCTATAGATTTGCGTGTGAGTGCGTAAGAAGATAGATGTGTTATATGAAAGAGAATAAGAAAGAGAACCAAGAAGATTAAATACTACGTACTGAGGCAGCGCATTGTCGAATAAAAAAATAATATTATAAGTCATTTTTATTTTTGTTTTATAAATAAAAGAAAATTATGCAATTAATAATTCTTCACTTCAACCATAAAAGAGATTTGTTATGACAATTATATTGACGCGGTTTTCTCAAGAAAATTAGGTAATTTCCAAAGTAGAGTTTTATGATTAGGGTGGCCAAAAAAACTTTATTTTTAACTTGTCTCGTGAAAAACACGTTTTAAGAAAGCTTACAAAAACCAATTGGAAAATTGCTTAATAATTCCAAAATGGTTATGGTAATAAAATAGTAAGAATTAGTTGTCAAGTTAGGAAAAAATATTTTTTTTTAAATATTTTTCTTAACCAAGCCATTTTGGTGAAACACTTCTGAAAATTTACTAAATAACACAAACAAGAATAAACTTTTTTTTATTTTGACTTTCTGCCTATGTAGGCAATTTTGCCAATGTGAAGCGTGACAAATACACGTTATAGAATTTAGTTGCCAAATGTTCGGTGTACTGTAAAATAAACTGTGAGAATAACCCGTAGAAAGGGGACATTGACACAACATAAAACAGTTACAAATTTATACATAATGCTTATTATGGGAACTGCAGGTATAATATAAATTTTATACATTTATATATAAAGACACGAACAAAGGACACATTACAATTTTATATTATTACGATAAATAAAGGCTCTAAATATTTCAATAAAAGTAGAATACACCTTATATGGAAGTAAAATTATGTAATTAAAGTGAAATTATTTATGTATTTTATAGTTACTCTGATTAGCGAATTAATAATGTTAGTTCCCTGAATACAAAATGGGTTCTGAAACTATTTCGAATTTATTTTCCTTGCGAGATTAGATTAATTACAATGAAATTAAAGATTAGATAAAACGGACGGCGAGGTGTCGACCAGTCCGCAGCTATTTTGTTTCGTGCCGAGTAATTTCCTGTCTTTGCTTTACTCGAGTCAATTTAACGACAACGAATGGCCGGAATTATATATATTTTTTATGTAATTGAAATACACAGTTTCTCAGTATATTCAGGTCTTTCGTTTGACTTGAGCCGTATTTAAACGGCGTAAACATTGTAAAAAAACTGTATTCGTGTGTGCGTTTATTTTTAGTTTTGTTTACGCGTTATAAGATATTTTTCGCTTCCGTAAACGATGTTGTTTTAATAAATTCATTGCAATATTTGTTACGAATTTTACAAGAGTATTTGAAATTTTTACTCAATGCTTTTATTAAGTTATAAGGTCGTGGTTGTGAGTGGTTTAGACCGGCGGAATATCAAGTCGATGTTCTCAGATTCGACCCCGGCATGTGCCAACCTTTCTTTGGAATTTATTTACATGTACTAATTCAAATTGGCTGACAGTGAAGGAAAACATCGTGGAGGAAATTGAACGCTTGAGAAATGTTCTTAAAAAATATACAATGTTTGATTTCTTGGCGTTTGAAATCGCCAATACGTCATGGCCTGGCGTAGTGATTAGGCCCTTAACTTCCATTGTTAAGAAGCCTTTGCACAGCTGTGACACGTTTACAGACTGATATTATTATTATTATTAGTTTTTTCTTGTTTTTAATAAAACGTAGATTAAGCTATTATTGACAAAAAAAAATTTAAACGTAATTCCTAAATGTTTTTTTAGGAAGGATCAAAAAGGTTACTACATAAATTTGTAAAATCGATGACTGAGTACCTTATTATTTAAACAAAACTTTTAGCTATATACATCAATAATATTTACTAAATTAATACTAATAAAATCAAATTAAGATCTATAACGAGGCTACTAGGCAGTGTGCCCAAAATACTAGCAGCATTGCCGCGTTGTATGCCAATGCTGATTCTTTGGGCAAGGTAAAAACCCGCTTTTTTGTCTCGAGTGGACTCGAACAAACGCCCTGGAATTTCATTAAACAAGACCTGTTCACTTGGCCCCCATGAATTAGTTAGTTGTATAATAATTATTATTAATATAGACCTTATGTGATTGGATTATTATGGTAAAATCGAGTACGATTAACAAACCTATGTTATGATGCTAGATCACCTAAGTGACATGCTAAGTTACGAAGAATTCGTGACCGTGTTTGTCGTCCTTGCAAATATATGAGACGGATTGTTCGATTGGCTGTCTGAACATTTAGGTGACGTGTAAGGTAGCTGGTAAGATTTGCCGAGAGCTCTCAAGGACATCCGATATAATCGTATTAGCCTTTTTATCGACAGATTTTTCAGGCCCACGTGATTAAATATTGTCTTTTCGTGAATGACAGTCCATCACAAAGTTTACAATTAATGATATACATATATATAAATATTAAGAGATATCTTCCAGGCAAATTAAGAATGTTTTTTTTTTTTCAAAATAATAGTAACTTTATCACAATTGTTCACTTCTCCCTGTACCAAATTCTGAGCTCCACGCAGACGAAGTCAGGGCAGAAGTTAGTATTTAATACATGTCTATATAAATAAAATAATTGTGGTTTACCGTTGTGCGGGCATCTTGCAAAAACTACGGGATAGGTGGCTTTGATAATTTTTTTGTTTTTGTTTTATTTCTTAAACTACTTGGTCCTTAACAAAAAAATGACAATATATTAATACTGTCTTTTTTATATTATAATCATTTTATTATATAAACCGAAAGAGTTTTTTTTTTTTTTAGAACTGACTACACTGTTAGCCTTAGGGGCCCTAAAGCCGCTGCGGCTTTTACAGCTTCACCGGACTTGTGACTGGCTGTCAAGGGCCGCTGCCTTAAAGACCTGTAGGTGCTTGGCGACAGAATTTCAATTTAAGGGCGTTAGAAAATACCCTAACAACATTGAACATGCTATGGGTTCTTTATGGATTTTTTCCTTCACCGAAAGTTCAGGCTCAGCGTTTAGCGTTTGTTATGTATTCCTTGTTTATTCTTGAACGATACTTATCTTTGCGAGATAAAAGTTTTTAAATCTTAAATGTTATGTTTTCTACATTAATTGATTTTAACGCCATCTTTTATTAATTTATAGTAATCTGTATTAATTGATTTTAATGCCATCTTTTGTTAATTTATAGTAATTATGAAACAAGAGTAATGTCATTTTAAAATTATTGATATTACAAATTCAAATTAACTTTGAATTTCTAGCATAAAATACATTAGTTTTTACACCCCGTTGTACAAACGGCGCGGCGGTCGCTAATAGCAACCGAGCTTATATGAACACCGCAATATTAATTTTACGGCGACACTAATGGTTAATGTGGATCCCGGTTTAATTGAAGAATTAAACCGCATACATTATGTATCATGATCCCGAGCTATGATAGTACAAATAGTGATGGCAACTGGAATTAGGACGTAGATTCAAATCACACCAACAGGGTTTCGAAGACAACGAGGAACCCTTATGGTTTCGCTATGTCCCTGTATCATTCCACGACTTTGCGAGAGATAGACGAAGAGATTGTTAATACTATAACAGAAAGCTGTAATTTGGTATGGGTATACATATTAATCACGTCGACAAAGGGGCAAAATAAAATCTTGAAAAAAAAATTTGTTTAGGGTACCTCCCACAAACGTAAATAGGGAATTATTTTTTGTCGTTTAACTGATCGTGTGAGCTTACGTTGGATAGGTCGTTCAAAATTATTGGTGGCGTATAAAAACATTTTTTTCATTCAGGGATCTGTTTGCGAAACGTTAAGCTTTAAATTGCTAATTTTTGTTAGTCACGTGTTCCTCTGCCAGATAAATGGCTGTTTTTTGATACCTGAAAAAAAAAACTGTGGTGGTAGTATACTGGGTTATTGGTAATTCGACGTATTCCCGTAAGGTGATGGGGTGACTATTTGAGGTATTTTTAACCCCCATGTGTTAAGCAAAAGTAAACCATTTTTGAGTTTATCATGTTTTTTAGCTTTTTTAAAGTAAGTTAAAATTGCAACATCAACAATTTATTTCAAAAATAATTAAATTTAAATCTCATTTTTGGTCTGATTTATAAAAACAATTAAACACTGGTTATTTATCAATATTAAAACAACAATTATCGGTCCAAATTAAAAGATGCGAGACGAAAAACTATATTTTTTTCCACTAAAATGCCTTAAAAACAAAAAAAACTTTATGAAACTTGGCTTGCAGATTATTTTAAAAACATAACCGTTTTCTTACCAATCCAACAATGCATAACACTTCTAACTTATTTCAAAGAAACTGAAAAAAAAAATGATCACAAAGAAGCTGGCGGAAATTCGTATTCAAACTAAACTTAAACTTGTTGTTTAATTGGAATAAAGAACGAATCTGAGCTTTATAACCGATGAGGTATGTAATCATATTACTTCACCCTAATATGGTAAATAAGTGAAATAGTCACTATGGGAAAGTAGTTTAGTAAATCAAAAATGAAATAAATATACTACGTAGTTGAGTATGATAACTGTGTACTGAATGAATGGGAGGATTAAGTTGAAGTTATTAGTTGGATCTGGGCTAAATCTCTAAGTTCATTAGTGCAGATTCAGCTTGAAGTAAAGTTCACTTTATATTACTATATGTATTGCTATTAATTTTCTCTACAAAGACATTTTACTAAATATGTTTAAATACATATATATTTATGTATAAAATATATCCATACATATATACATCATTATATATTTTTCGTGAAGCAAAAATTTTCTACCCCTTTTTAAGCGTATTTCGTGAACGGAAGTCTGTGAGATTTGGATGGTTAAAGTTTATATGGAGAAGGAGCTAAGAAAGCTAAAATTTATCTATAATATCTGTTACTAATATATTAAATTAAATAAATTAATACTGCGCATCTTAAACTGATCAGTTCCATTAAACTTAGACCCCCCAAAATATTGACATTATCACTCAATGAAAAGAGAGCAAGTGATACAATATTCATTGTTTAGGTTCGTACTGCAAATGTCAAACAGAAAATAGTCTATGATTAAAAAGTCGCTGGTCGAATTTCGATCATTGGGCGACCGCTAATATATATACTAGCTGTGCCCGCGGTTTCCTTCGCGTGGACTACAGAATGCCGTCGATGGGGCATACGCGCGAATTGTGCTACTTCTGCTTCCGGTTATATGCTTATTGTGGGTGATTATTAGAAGATAGAAATATAAACCCTGAACCTTTTTTGTAGGTCTTTTTAATATCTACAATTATGTGCTACTTTAATTTAATATATCTCTTATGGTTTACTCAGCGTAAGCCATTTAAGCAAGCGAAGTTATCCACCATGACCAGTTTTTTTTTTTATTTGCGCTGATCCTTAATTCTTTTTCTGTAATAAAAGTAGCGTAAGTTACTCTCTGCCAGTGAAAGTCCCGTCAAAATCGGTCCCACCTTTTCGGAGATTACTCGGAATAAACATACAGACAGACAAACAAGAATTTTTTAAATTGGTTTTTTGGTATATGTGTCGTTGGATATACTTCGCTATGCATTTAGCAAAAAAATGTTATTTTGTCATTACAAAGAGACACTTCAATTGTATTAATTTTATACATATAATATACTAGCTGTGCCCGTGACTTCGCTCACGTGGACTACAGAATGCCCGCATGAATCTTGCTCCTCCGCCCCCGGCTATTTTAAAGACAAAAATGCTTATTGTGGGTGTTCCTTAGTAGATAGATGTATATACTCTCCCGCACTTTTTTGTAGGTCTTTTTAATGTCTACAATTATGTAGTACATTAATTTGCCGTATCTCTTAAGGTTTACTCAGCATAAGCCATTTAAGCGTCCGAATTGATTCACCATGACCCGTCTTTTTTTATTTGTGCGGAACCCTAATTCTTTTTCTAAAATAAAAGTAGCCTAAGTTTACTCCCTATTACATCAGCTATCTCATCATCATCATCATCATATCAGCCGCAGGACGTCCACTGCTGAACATAGGCCTCCCCCATAGATCTTGTGCGGCCTGCACCCAACGACTCCCAGCGACCTTTATTATGTCGTCTTTTCATCTAGTGGGGGGCCGTCCTACGCTGCGCTTTTTATCTTTATGTATCATATGCATTTAGCATTTATTAAAAAACTGTTATTTTGACATTACAAACATACACTTCAATTTTATTAATTGTATGTAGATATAAAATATATATAAATATAAATTCGAATTGAGAATCTCCCCTTTTAAAATTAAAAAATTAAAAATTTAAACTCTGTTAAAAATATAGAAAAATACAATATCTTGATGGAATTACTTTATTTTAGAATAGAATAGAATCACTCTTCTCGGTTGAAAAAAAAGGTGTCATTTAGCAGAATAAAAGATATAATATGAAATATGTCGGAGTACATAATTATCAGTTTTTTGATCTCAAATATTTTTTATTTCGCAGGGACATATTGGTAATTACTACTGACCTGCAACTGTACTGTTGACCTATTATTATATTATTGACTCATACTAATGACCGGCAACTTTATTATCGAATAGACGCCATCTTAAAAATCGACAGCATAAAAGACACTTACAAGTTCGGTGAAGCTGTAAAAGCCGCAGCTGCTTCAGGGCCTCTAAGGGTAACAGTGTAGTCAGATCTAAACAAAAAAAAAATTGGACACATTCCAAGTCGAGTGTTCAAAGTGTTAACAACGCAAGAAGTAGTACCTCATAAAGGGAAATGGACTAAGCCTCCACGAAAGCGAGGTCATTCATATTTTGTTTTTAGTTTAATCATAAGACGTATCTGGAACGGATCTCCGAACTAGAGTTTTCTAGATAGTTGGTCAAACTAAATTTGGTTTAAATTTCTACCCCTGCAAGGCTGAACGTTAAAAGTCAAGTTATTTAGAAACTCTAAGTTTCAGAGCGTTTAGTCTTGTTTGGAAGATAAAACGTTCAAAGGAAAGCCAACATAGCCTAAAATCCTCTAAAACAGAATGCGCTAGCGAACTAACTTACTTAACCCCATTCGGCGTGTTGATACAATAAGACCATTTTTCTTCACGCTCTTTTATTATAGAGTTCTTAAACTTAGGGTTGTCGATTTCTTTTAATGAAAAATTAAAAAATCGTTTCATAGAGTTATATTTTCATTCACAAATTGAATTCTAACGAATTAAGATCACACATCTCCGCGTCGGGTAGCGGCGAACATAACACACTACCTCGAATACCACTAATCAAATTTAGCTCACTAGGAGCGCAGTTATAGTTCTTTTTTTTTATTTTAGTGTAATGGAAACACTCCATCATAGATAATAGTGATTTGCAGAACATTATTAGCTGTCAAAAATATCAAAATAACGAGGTTGTTGATGGGTTTCTCTGTGCTTTAAACAATTTTTTAATGCTTTCTTAGCATTCGTTTGTGGAAAGGTATAATGTATTAATTGATTATAGCTGTGATTGAACGTGATTTCGTTACCAACAAAATGAATGTTTTAACTGATAAGTTACTGTGAGAACATTTAAAAAAAAAGCATATAAGTCATGCATAACTTATGGTGAATAATGATAACAATTAGTGAGAGTGATCTGACGATTTCAGATTTAGACACAAGTGATGATTACACTGATTCAGACAGTGCAACCTAACATCAACAGGAAAAACCATCCAGTGTCAAAGAGGAAAAAAAAACACTATGTCTATCAACAGATTTTTCATGCCATTTAAACATTCCTTTAATATTAGTAATAACATAATTGTTCATATTAATATCTATAAGTTCTTTATGTAAAACTACCTCAACGTTATTTGTCTTTTTCATGCCTGCCAATGTCCCAAAAATTTATGTGTAAGTTAATTTGTTCCGTGGATTTCTCCACGGATGTTTAGATTCATTTTTTATAAGACAATAAACATACCTTGATTTTAACCCGAAGCTTTTTATTTATCTCAGAGCTTAAAATCTATAATCAAATATTTCTCTCCCTTTCATAGCACCTGTTCCCTACTTGGCATGTCTATTTCTAAAAAGGTTCAGATTCCTCAAACAAACTAGTTTTTCATAAAATTATTCGGGCAACCCGGTTTTATTACACCAAATAAAAGTGTAGCTATGTGTAACCGTCGCCTACTTTTCATCTCAAGAGTTGTCGTTGATTTAGAAAAGGTGTAAAAGAAGGTGCAAGCTGTTTCGTGGCGGAATGTGGAAGCAAAAATGCACACCGCCTTTCTTATCCCGCTATATAAGTCGTTTTGTTTTGGCAAGAATAGAAGAAACTCAAATAATATTAAAGCAATAAATTTTTAGTAGTAAACATGCATACGACCCGCCTTATGGTTAGCGGCTACCGTAGTCTATGGACGCATGTAACACCAGAGGTATCATTATCGTATAATTGATCTTGAACCCCGTTCCTTAAAAGCTCTAGAAACCCTACTCATGATAGGTACACATCATAAGGTTATTTGACTGCGATCTTCTGTAGGGTGGACATTTCACCAGTCGGTCTGTCCTAAGCCGAGAGAAATGATGTCTTAATTTTTTTACAATAATATTTTCTTTGGACTTCCTAAATATCAGCAAAATAACATAAAACGTATGAACGAAATGTGCAGGAGTGTGAATTTAAATATTTATGATCTAACATGGAGTTTAATTAATGCAAAAAAACATTTAAAGGCTTATATTATAATGTTTCGCTTTTGAAATATCCAAATACAAATCAATTATTTATCGATGTATGTAATTAAATTCACACAAAGCCAATAAAAATTACGAACACTCGATTCATATTTGATCGGGACCCTAATAAATTTGTCCTTTTCATGAACGCCAAATTACTACCGGCAACCGCCAAAGCACCTACCAGTCCACTACCATTTACACCAGTCCGTTCGACCCAGTTCGGTCTATATTTTTCTTTAGCAGAGTAAACAATTACATCCATAATAATAATTAATATTATAAGGTTCATGAGATTGTTTGTTTGAAGGCGCTAACCTCTAAAACTACCAAATAGATTTAAAAAAAACATTTTTGCATATTAGCCTATTTATTGTGGAAGATAAGTTCCACAAACTCATGCTACGACCCTAAGAAGTTGAAGTTGTAATCATAAACATCAAGCATCAGAAAAGCTGTAGAAGTACTAGGATAGGCTACACGGGCGAATCAGATTTAAAAAAAAACATTTTTGCATTCTATATCCTATTTATTGAGAATGATTATAAGCGTTTTAACTTCATGTTACGACTCCAAAGAGATGGAGCAGAAACTCCAAGCAATATGACAAGCCGTAGACAAGTAGGGAAAGAGAGATAGGCGTTGGCGGCTTTGCAGTGGAGAATTCGTCGAATAAATGTAACACGAGTGAATACTCGGGGCACAGTTAGTATTATATATCGTTTTCAGAAGATAGAACAGAATATACACATAACACTTAATTCAAGAGTCTTTCACATTGAAACATACAAAATCATTGGAGTGTGACATAAAAAGGCTAAAAAAAATCCACACATTTTGACCGTGCTATATGACAGCCGGGTAAACAATCGTAATCCGGATCATCCGGCCTGAGTATGGGGTGTGTGGCGAACTGGCGACATCACGGCGGAAGCGGACTTGGCAGCGATTTAAGGTTAAAACGTCACAAGCTTGAAAACTTCTAAGCAGGTTTGATGGCTACTCGTCTTTAATAATATTTCTTTCGTGCTCACGGCAAAATGTGCGGGATTTATTATATTATAAAATCGAACATATACACTATCTGTGTTTGATAATGTAAGCTTGTTTAGTTGACGTACAGTGGGTTTTCAGTAAAACTATTTTTTGTATAATGCCTTTATCTTTCTTTAGCCGTTTCAAACCAGGTCTTTCCTGCAATTGATGTTATTTCGTCATGACATATTGTTCTTGGTCTACCTCTGTCTCTACTTCCCAGTAGTCCTTTCTATGTTGTTATGTTTGTTTTCCACCTCTCGTCGGTATAACTTACCATATGGCCAGCCCACTTTTATTTTAATCTTTGTGCAAACAATACATACGGCGTCAATTACGTCGGTTTTATTGAGTATATCAGTAACTTTTATCTTGTCTTTTAGACTAAGTCTAGGCAGCATTCTATATGGTTATCTAATTTTTGTTTTAAATTTTTTTATCAAATTAAACTTCTTCGAGTTCGATGATAGTAAAATTGTAAAGTCAAATTTTAGTGCTATATTTTCGCGATACAACGTTTCTGATGTATAAGGACGGAAAATAGGTGCGCGGGCAGAGAAAGAACGAGAAAGAATTATCCTATAAACTGATGACAAGACATGTGTACGCAGGCGATAAATCTAGCAACAAAGAAAGTATTAAGAGCGAAAACAAGACCTTAAGGCTTAAAGATTAATTCATAATCTGTACTAATATTATAAATGCGAGAGTGTAACTCTGTATGCCTGTTCACGACTACATGTCTGAACCAATCCCAATGATAGCCTGGCTTCCGAAGAATCAACATATGGGGACAAATTAATATAGGGACACAATTTTACAAATGACCATTTAATTTCAAACTAATCAACGCTTGTATTATGGAGACTAAATAGCTGATATACATATAGATATATTTAATACGTAGACACAGAACTCACAATTTGTAAGTCACATAAAAGTTAGATATTTGCGGGAATCGAGCCCACCATCTCTCAGCTCAGTAAAAAGTAGCCTAGGAAGACTTAGAAAACTATTGTCTATTAACAATATGAAAAATAGCAGGTAAATGTTAGTTTTTAAGGGTTCCGAAGTCAACATGGAAACATTATAGTCTCACTATATCCATCTGTCTGTCCGCGGCCTAGCTCAGAGATTCTTTGCTGTAGTTTGGTATGGTATGGTTCAATCGCGAAGACAAAGCGGTGAAATAAAATTTTGAAAAAATAAATAAATTATTAAGGTTCCTTTCCTACACGTAAAGTGGGAATGAATTTTTTTCTCGTCTATCCCATCACGGAGAATGTCGTTGGATAGATCCTTCAAAAATATTGTGGGTGTATTAAAACATTTTTCGACTTGGGATCCATTTGCTTAATATTAAACTTTAAAAGTGCTAATTATTGTTAGAGGCGATTGTCCCTGCCCCTGCTAGCTAAATGGTTGTTTTTGTATATGTGAAAAGATTCATGGTAGTAACATACATAATGAAGTTGAAAGGAAAAATATTAAAGGTATTAGTTTGCTTTACAAGTTAACGAGTAATAGTCAATCGACATAAAAAATGTACCTGTATCTATTATGGTTTCATATATATTTGCTGATTTAAAAATTACATGGATAACAATACCTACCACATAACAGTACAAAACAGAAAAAAAAAACATAATTTGTTATATCTATTTATTTATATAAAAATTCAGCTTACACAAACAAACGGTTTGTGTTCGCAAAACTCACATAGGTCACAAGTAGTCTATGAACTGACTTGATTTTTTTACACAACGTTGCGTTTTTAAATACGAGAGGTTTTATATACTTTCTATACCGTAGTTCTTACGGGAACGGAGAGTTCCACACGTTTCTCAGGGTGTAAATAAAAATAATTACATCTGACAAATGTATCATATACTTTTTAATTTATTTTAAAATTTGCGAAATACTTTTATTTTAACACCGAAATATAGTAGAGTATTAAATTAAATTATGTGTTTTCTCAATGATTCTATGTTCACTAAAATACATTTATTTACATGGGCGGATTTAGTTTGTACATATTATACATTTGCACATGTATTAAAAACCACAAGGATTTTCATAATAATGGTACGTTAACCTTGTCCCAGTGGCATTACGTGACATTACGTGGGAGTTAAACAGATTAAATAGAGCGTAGTGACCATTGAATAGGGGCAGAACTTACATTGTGTGGACCACCATGCCTTTGTTATGTTCTGACTAACATTATTGGGTAAAAACACTATTACATTTGTATCGAAGAAACAAATTGTTTATAATGCAGACGACATTTGCAAGGAACGTGGCTAGATTTTTGTGTTTGAAATTTGCTATCGAAAGCAACATTGTAATGTTTGCTATTTTGGCTGAGTGATCCAAAAAAATGTCTTGGACTCCGAAACGAGATTACTCCTCTTGTCCCGATCTTGCGCAGTTTCTTGCCAATTATCAAATTAAAGCTGAAGCAGTTCGCATATACTGTGCCACTCTAGCGATATCTGGGCCGACCCACTGGTAGTCGATTAGTTAGCCGTCTCAAGTATGCTTTTCTGAACGCTTGATGCTCCCTCATTATCTGTATGTAGCCGAGCTAGCGAAGTCTATGAGATTATATTTCGCCGTTGATGTCTTAACCTCAGCATGTTTTCGGATACTCCAAGTGCCATCGTCTTTCTTGATAGGTCCCAGGATTGTTCAGAGCACTTGCCTTTCTGTCAGCAGTAGCTGATTTTCTTCTTTCATATTAGTGTCTGGGCCTTAGGTACTTTAGATAAGAATGGGTCCAATGATATTTTTTTTTACGTTGACGCGTTTTTTCACCGATTTCTTTGTTGTTTAAGATGAAGTGTTTAAAGATATATTTATGGATCTAGTGATTGATTGTATATGAACTGACTTACTCCAAAAGTGAGCCACTGTGACGGGCTTTATCACTATGTGCATAGTGGTCGTGACCCAGTCAGATAAAAGGTACTTACTATCCTTTATGATTACTATCAAGTTCGGTGAAGCTGTAAAAGCCGTCAGAGGCTCCAGAACCCCTAAGGCTAATAGTATAGTCAGTTCTAAAGAAAACCTTATGATTACAGGATTATACAACGGCTGATCGCGGAATGCGACACATTTAAGTAACTTAATAGACTACATTGAACACTTTACTTCAGTTTTGCCTTTTTGGTACTTTATTACTTAAAAAGGCAGTTATGGGGAGTGCCGATAGAAGTGTAAAATTAAAACTTTGTAATAATTCTTTTTTTAAATTAATTTATGAGTCCTTTAATTTCCCAAGAAAAATAACTTTTGAATATGCAAGTAAAAAGGTAATTTATAATTTATCAACCAATCCGAGAGTTGACAATTTTTGAACATTTGTTTTAAACACTTTTTATGTTGAAAATAATATCTATGAATATTTTTTTTTTTCATGAATACATCATAAAAAATTGATTTAATTTTTTTTTTATTAATTCATATAAAAAACACGACATAAAAACGCTTCATTATGGTTCCTTGACGGCATCATTCATTTGAAAAAATTACATTTTGTATGAAACAGTGACAAGTGTGACAACTTCCGCAACAGTCTAAACGTTCATATTTCCTGAACGGTGACGTCACATTTTCTAATCAGCGCTGCGTTTCAAAACACGTGGCTCACAGACAAAAAATATTAATTCACCAAAGGGAAAATTAAATAAACAATTACGTTATCCATATTTTTATTGTTTTAGGCTTTTTATCTATAGACAATTATAACTCAATTATTTACTTTAATTTTTAAACATACAACTCGCGGATTCACTCCGTCATACTTATAACTACGTAATATATACCTACATGTCATGTTGGTTTCGGTGACGCGGGGTGACTCATTAGGTTTACCACATACAAAAATATAAACGCCTAAAATATATTGGATTTAAAACTTCAGTAATAATATTAATCATCAAATAATACATTTTTTGATCCCGAATAACACTGTGAGACAAAATATTGGGACTGGTTAGGAAAACAACATTTAAAACTGTAATTAAATCTTAATTAAAGAGGTTCATTTAATTCAAATAACCGAATTTTCACGTGTGACCAAAACTAAAGAAGTGCCTATATATATATACACAAATCCCTCACATTAATATCTCAATTATAAAGGAAGAGACTACTAGTGTTGCGCTTCTGTTCATTCGATGCAGCAACTCGACGACGTAATTAGTTCCCATTGATTTTGATCCACGGCGCGTAAACTCGTTTCGGTTGGACAATTATCGCAAGTCATGCGAGCTTTGTTGGTTTAGTACAGGAAATTATCTGTCGCTGTGAATAATTATGTCAGTTTTGTTATAAAATCGAAACGACACCATTTTGGTAAGGGAGCAGTTAAGGTTCTTGATTTACTTTGGTTTTACCAATTTTCATTATAAAATTTCTACGAAATACCATGCTATTGTGTATTACACTTGATAGTAAACACGTTGACTTGTTTCTCTAGATTTTGTTTCTAGATTGTCTAATGTTTGTTTTATGTCTAATAAATCAACTATATTACATCTTGTACTTCGAAACTAATAGACATCAACGAACAAAAATAAAAAGAATGGTCTTAGAAGATCAGATATAATAAATAAACCGTATACATATTAGATAATTTTTTAAATCTACTTTCACATAACGACATAATATAAGTATGTAAATTAATTTTCTTCTTCTTCATGTTGCTAGTTTCGGCGATTTGGCTTAATGTTTTAAACGGATGGCCTACCTGACGTCAGACCTATTTGGGATCTCCTTGTTTATCTTTAGCTATATAGCCAAATATCTACTATCATCGGTTTTGAGGCCTTCCACTGCTGCCATATATTTAAGATTATAAAGCTTAAAAAGTTTTTTTGTTTCTTTTTATGTGCTAATCATTGGAACTGCTAGTCAGATTTCAAAAATTATTTTGCATTTTATAGTCTATTAATTTATTAATGCTGTACAACTTCATGCTACGACTCTAAGGACCGGAACAGTAACTATGTACTATTAAGTAGTCTCGAAAGCTATTTGCAAGTACGGGAAGTGAAAAACAACGATAGGCTACATCGGTGCGTTGGTGGCGAGGTGGAGAGTTGCTCGAATACATTTAACACGAGTGTAATCGTGGATCACAGTTAGTATTGACATGATAATGTAAACGTAACTGAAATAATAAAAGTATCAAAATTTTCATCAGAAAACTTTCCATTCCAGCTTGATAGTATCTAAACTAAACACGTTAACAGCTTTAAATACTTGGGTAGTCTGGGTCATGACTCTAGACATTTATCTGACATACTAGGAAGAATCGCAATTATTAAGCAAGCTTTTAACAGACAGAAATACTCATTCAAATTGAAAATTAACACCAAGTTTAGAAAAAGGCTTATTAAGGATAGTTATGTATAACTGTGAAACACGGACGACGAATTAAAGGGACAGAGAAAGGTTGGCTGTGTTTGGGATGTGGTGTTGGCGGAGGATGGAGAACATTAGTTGGGCAGAAATTATTACAACTGAGAAAATGTTAAGAATGGTTGACGAGGAAAAACAGATGTTGAGAACCATAGATAACAGAAGAAGAAAGATGATTGGACATTGGATGCGGCACGACAAGTTCTTTAAAACAATTTGGAAAGGAAAATTGAAGGAAAGTGAGGAAGAGGAAGACTAAGAAGAAGTGAAGGTTAAAGTGGGAGTCGTGTCATAACAAGAGGTGAAAAGGAAGGCAGAGGATAGGGAACAGTGGCAACTGCTTCACCGACAAGACCTGAATTTTAAATTAAAGATGACCTGAGATAATATGAAAAAATTAAGTTGCTTTTTAATACTGTTATTTAAACACACAAAACCAGTTTAATGAAATTTAAATAATGTATTTCTTTACAATAATTTCATAATATATTTACTTAAATAATAATATATATATTTTCAACTTAGCCTATTAACAAATTTAACTATAAAAATCGATAGAAGTGAACGCACATCACTAAATAGCGGAAGACGCAATAACCAGTACGCTTCGCCGTGGGTTACCCCGGACCCGTGCCCCGGTTATAAATCGTAAGCCCTTTATTCTCCTTAAATAGACCAGTATTTACCACCAAGATGGTCGTCGCTTTAGCGTATTTATGATTCTTTTTATTAACCACAGATCTTTCCTTTCTGGTCTGTCAGACCTGTCGGAAACTGAGGTCAGTGATTCAAAAAGAATCTTGTATCAAGTGAATATATTTATTTGAAGTAAACATTCCTGAATAGACACTCTACGCACTTTTTTTGTAAGAAAAGAAACAATTTGCTAATGTTCGTATGATGTATCTATAGCATAGCTAAGTACACATTATTTAAAAATAATATTATATTTTTAACCCCTAACGCAAACAAAGGGTGTTTTATATGTTTAACGTACGTGACTGTGTGTCTGTCTGTGACATCGTTGCTCTGAAACAGCATAGCCTATTTTAATCTACTCTTTTCTTTTGTTTCAAAGGTCACTTGATCGAAAGTATTCTTACAAGAAAATTTTTGAGCTTTTTGTAGATTACCAGCTCTTTTCTAGTTGATAAATGGATGTGAGCATCTTACACAAGTTTTATCGAGACAACATTTTGGTATTCTGTTACTTCAGTAATATCAGAAAAACATGACAAACTTGACCTGATGCTGCAGCGCCATCTTGGATCTGCAGAATACCTACCTCTTCTCTAACTTACAGGAGATATCGTGTTTGGCGTCATTGAAATTGTCTCAATGAGTTGGTTATTTATATAAGGGAGCTTCATAGATTTTTAATTTTACGAGTTTTTGTGTTCGATACTGTGGTTGATGGTAAATACTAAGCACGGTTGTCGCTTTCGTGGCGACCTGCGTAAATAGAATTTGGGTACGCATAGGCTGGCGGCATACTGCAACAAAAATCTACACTATGGGCGGCAAAATACGAGCCTAAAGTCTAGCGGTGGATGGAGGGTGGATTAAAATGGTCATAGTTATGTCCTTTTGCTTACCCACACTTATTTTTTTTAACGTCACAGTTAGGAGATGTAATTTAAGGATAACTAAACAACATAGATATATAGAAATATCGATATTTTCTCATAAAATTATCGATATATATAGTTGAAATTTTTAACAGCGTTATATCGATATTTATTTTACAATTTCGAATTAATATTAATTTCGATATATTTTGAACGCAAGTTGCAACTTTGATTCAGTATTTAATGTTACCAGATACTCAATTCATACTCGTCGCTCAAGTTTTGCAATATAAATAATAATAATAATATAAATAATAGTATATGAACTTTTTCTATGGTCTTACTGGGTAGAAAAATAATTGTGTATCTGTACTGTTTGGGTTATGGAAATTTCTAGACTGCGCGGTTGGCAAGCTCAATCAGTCAATCCAGATTGTGTTCTTTTTCATGTTTTAAAAAACATTAATCATGTCTTATTCTTCTTCTTCTGGTTTTGGTGACGCAAAAGCACTTGCCAATGACAATGTTTTAAGTCTTCGTGAAATTTTCCAGCGTCAATGGTTTCAAGCTTTCCTAGTAATATATATTTTAAACAAAGTTGCGTCCAACAAGATGGTGGCTACCTTATTAGAACGATCTAGGGAGTTTTTGTGGGAACTCAGAATGCATGCTCTTAGTTTATGTTTATAATCTACTTCACTTATGCACAAAAACCAAACTATATCATTCAAAACACCACTAATATTACATAATATAGTATAAAAAACCTAAGTAAATTAATAAACAAATAAAAAACACAACATGTTACATCAGGATCCCGCCAATAACTCATAATAAAAAAACTCATAAATCAATACAACTCGATCCATATCTGTATATGTTTTTGATGTGCCCATCCCTAAAGTAATTGAAGGAAATCATTTCAGCGCTATAGAAAAGTAAACGTCCAAGCGTAACGTGAAGAATAATGAATGCAGGCGACGACTGTCGATGGGATGCCGATTTCCCAGTGGTCGCCTTTTTTAAATTGTACCTTCCCATCAAGGACAGTAGGTGCCGTTAATTTATCGAGTTACCATAACAAAACAAATTGCGGCCTAATCCGCTTAACATAAGTACACGCTAACTACAATATGAAAATCGTTTTACTCTAATCGATGGAATCCGAACAGATTATAGATCTACAGTCTAATTATAATTCCGATATATCAAATGCGGTTCGAATGAAACGGATAACGAGTCCGGCCGTAGTTTACGGTTGATTTATATCGTGCCATACAACAAAGGGACATGCGCCTGTTTTTATTCAACTAACTATCGTTCCACCTAACTGAGTTAACTAAATATTTATGTTACAATCTACTAATAACAATGCATGTTTTTTTTTCTGTTTTTTTTTTACTAATACTTTACTTTAGAAAGGTAAACAGATTTGCTTTCGTAAAGTTTGCTACGACTACGACATTTCATTTTGATCGAAGTTAGTAAAATAAAAACAATGTGAAAAAAATCAATTAATAAAAAAGTTATTATGATTTTTACAATTTCTTCTTCTTCTTCCTATTATTTAACGGCGGTTGCGTTCATCGACAATCCTGCTAATTTCACGTGAATAAAATAACTTTATAATTACTTGCGATCGCCCTAAGCTCGAAATTCGACCTGCAACTTTTTGATCATAGACTATTTTCTATTTGACATTTGTTTGGGAGTCTAAGTTCAATGGCGCTTGTCGTTTTAGGATTCGCAGTATTAATTAATTTAATTTAATATATTAGTAACAGATATTATTGATAAATTTTAACTTTCTGCACTCCTTCTCCATATAAACTTTAACCATGCCAAATCTGTCTTCCGTGCACGCAATACGCTTAAAAAGGTACCGAAAGCTTTTGCTTCACGTATTAATATATAGATTTTTCAAACAAAGGCCTAACAAAGTGGCGGCTCCCTTGTTAAAACTGAGCAGGGAGTCATAGATAGTTATTTTTTATAATCCACTTCATTTGTGGACAATAATCAAACTACATCACGTAAAATGGTGCCAATATTACATACCTAATACAGGGCTAAAAAAGAAAAGTTTAAAAGTTGTTGTCTTTTACTTTTATCTTCCCACTTTATGTTATTCCTATGCTCTTTGTTTAACGATTATTTCTGTCTATATTTATTTACTCTACTTATTTAACTCGCGGCGTATAAAATAAACTGCAATTTATTTTGTTTACCATTCTTATCGTATTCTTGTTTTCTTGGTCTTTTGTACTATGCACTGTTTCGATTACTGTTATGCGATCGTTCCATCCATTTATTATCGGCATCATTTCTGCTTTTTTTGTAGGTTATTCATAGTTTGTTTAATTTTATTCGATTTTGTTTTAAAGATCTATTGTTATTTGTTGCATCTCATGGGCTTTCGAACTTCACACGTTGCTACTCAATAAGAAGAACAACATAAGCAAAAGCTTTCTACCACTTTTTTAAGGTATTGCGTGCACGGAAGACTGGAAATTGGCATGGTTAAAGTTTATATGGGGAAGGAGTACAGAAAGCTAAAATTTATCTATAATATCTATTACTAATATATTAAATTAAATTAATTAATACTGCGAATCCTACACCGACCGATGCCATTGAACTTAGACCCCCAAAATATTGAAATTGTCACTCACGTTACAAGTGACAGCCAGTGATGTAGATAATACTCATTGTTTAGGTTCATGAATACTGCAAATGTCAAACAGAAAATAGTCTATGATCAAAAAGTCGCTGGTCGAATTTCGAGCTTAGGGCGATCGCTAGTTAAAATAAAACCACCACATTAAACCGCGCCTGAAACACTTTTTATAATTTTATGTAATGTATGTTTAACGGTAAACATAAACACAGAGATACATGTCATATAAAAAGACGTCACACTATTTACCGTACAAATTAAAATCATTATAGTCCCTTCATTAGGTATACTGAAAACAGAAGTACAAAAGTTAATTTAATAATTGCCACTAATATAGCTCTACTTCTTTCATAACTTGAGTTCGAATCCCTATAAAGCCTAAACTTTTAGTGAAGGAAAAAGTCATGATGAAATAATTGCATGGTGGGGAGGGTATTTTGTAACACTTACGTGGTTACCATCACCCTTAAGTTGAAAATTAGTCGCCAAGTACCTATAATTGTGCTCCGGCAGAGTTAGTTCCTCCACTAGGCTTAGCGTATTAGAATCTTGGACCACATCGTTACTTAACATCAGGAGAGATTATGATCAGAGCGCTAACCTATAATAAAAGATAATTTAAAAAAAAGTCAACCCACTTCAATGATTTCGTGAAGTTCCCTGGTGTATCTTCGAAGTTGAAGGTCCAATGCCAATGAAATTAAAATAGGACCACCCTTGAGGTATCCCCTATCCAACAAAAAAGAATCATCCAAATCGGTTCATGAACAAAGAAGTTATACCTGAACATCCATAAAAAATACAGACGAATTGAAAACATTTTCTTTTTTTAAAGTCTATTAAAAAAAATTGCGCCTAAATCAAGTTTTTTTAAATACTATTTGTGTATTTTCCTCTCTCCTTCTCTCTACGTTATATCTTTATTCTGTCTCATGTAACGAAACGTGCCTAACCGTGACTCGTCCTTAAAATTTATCTCTCAATTCTCGTCCAATTATAGTATAGCCGCATAAGTTTCACTTCAAAAATAAAAAGTAACAATATGTTAATAACATTACTAAGCCTTCGCCAAAGATTTAAGAAAAAAGCAACATGTTTTTTTTTTTACATAACATACCATCACGCTTGTATACTCCGAAGGGTTAGGCAAAGGTGTACATTTTGGTGTACATTGGGTGCAGGCCGCACAAGATCGGTCGCTCTGGAGATCTATGGGGGAGGCCTATGTTCAGCAGTGGACGTCCTTCGGCTGAAATGATGATGATGATGTACATTTGTACACCCACAGTTCGCCGAGTATGTTTTAGGTCCCATGTAATAGGGGGCGAGCCTATTCCCATTGTTGCGGTCTCGTTAGTAGAAACCTATTTTTCATATAGAATTTGCATTTTGAATTGTTATTTTTTCTTGTCAAAACTGTGATTGGTCTGTCGAATAAAAATTATTGAAAGGAAATACACGTTATAAATATTCATTGTTGTGTTATTAAGTAAATACCAATAAAAAACACAAAAAATCAGGATATTTATAATAAGAAACAATATATTTCTTTACCGACCACAACAGTATGGCGACCGTGACAAATTTAAAAAAGAAAAGAACCGTAAGTCGGAGACTATTTTCTTTGTGTTATAACGTTTGCTTGGAGAAGCTTGAAAAGGAAGAAATACATGAGGTTCGTGCAATTCTCATTACTCTAGACGATAGAGCTCAGCAAATGTTTGATATAGAGGAAAAGTTTCAAAATGCAGTTTACAATTTAGACCTCTCGGAGGAGGACGTTTTTATAAGAAATCGGGTAAAAGAGATTCACAGTTCCACCAATATAAAGGATTGGAATCATTTACCAGGGAATCTGAACCCCGCCGATTTACCTTCAAGAGGCTGTGAAGCAGATGTTCTAAAAGAGTCGTTGTGGTGGAATGGACCGGAATGGTTAAAGTTAGACCCCAAAGAGTGGCCTATTTCAAAAATGAACATGCATTTGAATAAAGAATCTACTGAAGCGAATCAGCAAAATATGGTTTATAGCGCTATTTCAGATAATTTTTCGGATCGACTTTTATATTTTTCTAAATATACGTTAATTATTAGAATGATTGCATGGATATATCGTTTTTATTCAAACTGCAAGATTAAGAAACCAGGATATTTACAAGGAGTTCTTAGTTCAGAAGAAATTACAAATGCTGAAAATAAGATTTTTAAACTTATTCAAATGGAAACATGGAAAATTGAAAGTTTATAAAGATTTATGTACTTTTGTGGATACTGATGGTCTGATTAAGTTTAAGACGAAGTTGTTTTCCGAAAATATACCATTTTGTTACAGATATCCAATACTATTGCCAAGTAAACATGTCATTGTAGAGAGGTTAGTTGTACACATGCACAAAGAATTAATGCATGCTGGTACTTTAACTGTCATAGCAAATTTGCGGCAAACTATGTGGATAACGGGTATACGTCTCCTAATAAAGAAGATTTCTAGAAGATGTGTTATATGTAGAAAACAAAAGGGAGAGCCATTTTCTACGCCTTTGGTTGCGTTGCCAGAAGACAGAACACAGGCGGGTAAGCCATTCCAGGTCATTGGCATAGACCTAGCCGGACCATTTTTTTTACGAAGTGGAGAGAAATTATGGTTAGTTTTATATACTTGCGCTGTATATAGAGCAATTCATCTTGAAGTAGTAGCTTCGCTATCTACAGGAGAGATTATGATCAGAGAGCTAACCTATAATAATGATAATTAAAAAAAAAGTCAACCCACTTCAATGATTTTGAAGAGTTTCCTCGTATATCTTTGAAGTTGAAGGTCCAGTGCCAATGAAATTAAAATAGCACCACCCTTGAGGTATCCCATTTTCAACGTAAAAAAGTATCATCTAAATCGGTTCATAAACAAAGAAGTTATACCTGAACATCCATAAAGAATACAGACGAATTGAAAACATTTTTATAAAATCGATTCAAGAAAATTGCGCCTATATCACTAACTCTACACATGAAAGAAATAAAGTTTCTTAAAATACTATTTGTGTACTTTCCTCTCTCCTTCTCTCTTCGTTATATCTTTATTCTGTCTCATGTAACGAAACGTGTCCAACCGTGACTCGTCCTTAAAATTTATCTCTCAGTTCTCGTCCAATTATAGTATAGCAGCATAAGTTTCACTTAAAAAATGAAAAGTGACAATATGTTAATTTTAACATTACTAAGCCTTCGCCACAGATTTAAGAAAAAAACAACATATTTTTTTTACATAACATACCATCACACCTGTATACCCCGAAGAGTTAGGGGCAGAGGTGTACATTTGTACATCCACAGTTCGCCGAGTATGTTTTAGGTCCCATGTAATAGGGGGCGAGCCTATTCCCATTAATCAGGCACGAAACCAAACTCCGAGCTACTGAGAATTTCATAGGAAAACCCCAATGACACTTTGCTCGACCTGGGAATCGAACCCAGGACCTCGAGCATAGCAGTCGCGCTTATGACCATTAGGCTAATGAGGCAGTTTTTTTAATTATTATTATCTAAGAATATTTCTTGGTTTTCTTCATGTCTTTTGTTTTAACTTACCATACCTATCCGAAATGTTCCGATATCGAAAATGTTTAAAAATTTTGGCTGCCATCTTGTGTTTTAGATTTTTGTCTGAGACACTAAATTGCTTAGGGTTCTATATAGTTTTTACTTTAAACCATATCGCTATCTTACAGTATTTGCTGATCGATAACAAACAAACAAACTATGACGTCACAAATATATTACCCTCTTTTTAGTTTTGAGATATTTAGGTTATAAATAAAATGATCTTACTTATACATATTATATTTTACTATAACTTCTAGGAAAATATTTCATTGTAACCTAGTTTGGTGTGTTCAATAATAATGCTAGTCAGTAGGGCTTTAGCACATTTACTTTGTAATAAAATAATACAGGTTTTAGTACATAACGTGACGTGAAACCAACCGTCTGAATTTTCTATGTCAATCTGATATGTCATCACATAAGTACTTTTTAATATTAACAATAAGAAACAGCCAGTACAAAAATAGTGGCGAATGAGGCGCCACATCACCCCCCCTAAGGAGAGCATTGCGTTAATCATCAAAAATTTTGAATTTAACTCGTCTGCCTGATCGTGTGGTATATGGCTGAGGTTGACATGTAGGTACAGCGACAGGCAGTGGGACAGCAGTCGATTGCAGAGGAGATGTAGGTACAGCCACAGTCGGTGTGATAGTTGTAGGTTGCAGGTAAGACGTTGGCGACAACTGAGGTATCCTCGGTGTTGTAGAAACAGAACTTGAATCTGATTCCTCAATGAAAGCCGGTTTCACGCGGTCTACGCTTACAACCACATGTTTCCCTTTGTAGTCAATAGTTAGGGTCTTTCCATCACTTGCTCTCTGAATGACCTGGTATGGACCAGAATAGGGAGGCTGCAAAGGACGCCGGACTGCGTCATCCCGCAAGAACACATGAGAACACGTATTTAAATTTTTGAAAATAAAAGAACCTGTCTTCGTATGACGTGACGCTGGTACTGGTCGAATTTTCGACATATGTTGACGTAGTTTCACAACAAAATCAAACACTTCTCCAGAAGTACCCACTCCAGGAAAATCAGCTAACAACTCACCAGGAAGCCGAAGAGTTTCTCCATAAAGCATTTCTGCACAAGTAGCTTTAATATCTTCTTTAAAAGCTGAACGCATTCCCAAAAGTACAAATGGAAGAGCTTTTGTCCAAGAACTCCCATGACACATTAATGATGCTTTAAGTTGACGATGGATGCGTTCAATCATTCCGTTCGCTGCTGGGTGGTAAGCTGTAGTTCTATTTCTTTTAGTGGCGAAACAGCACATAAGTCTTCGAAAAAGGTCGGATTTAAATTGTGTACCGCGGTCGGTCGTAATAATAGAGGGAACACCAAATCGTTGTATCCATTCTCTCGTGAAAGTATCCGCTACTTTCTCGGCGGTGGTAGTGCGCATCGGCCAAACTTCTGGCCATGCTGGTACTTTAACTGTCATAGCAAATTTGCGGCAAACTATGTGGATAACGGGTATACGTCTCCTAATAAAGAAGATTTCTAGAAGATGTGTTATATGTAGAAAACAAAAGGGAGAGCCATTTTCTACGCCTTTGGTTGCGTTGCCAGAAGACAGAACACAGGCGGGTAAGCCATTCCAGGTCATTGGCATAGACCTAGCCGGACCATTTTTTTTACGAAGTGGAGAGAAATTATGGTTAGTTTTATATACTTGCGCTGTATATAGAGCAATTCATCTTGAAGTAGTAGCTTCGCTATCTACAGACGAATTTTTACTATCTTTTAGGCGTTTCGTAGCTAGAAGAGGTAAACCTAAAACAGTGTTCTCGGATAATGGCACTAATTTTGTCGGAGCTATAAATTTATTTAAAAAGATTAATTGGAAGGAAGTCGTTTCTCAATCAGCCATACAGAAAATTGATTGGATCCTAATTCCCCCTGGTTCACCGTGGTGGGGAGGATGGTGGGAACGGTTGATTCGCATGGTAAAAGAAATTTTGCGGAGAGTGCTTGGAAAAGCGGCATTGAATTTGTTAGAATTGCAAACATGCATCACAGAGAGCGAAGCGGTAGTCAATTCTCGACCGTTATCATATATTACTGATGAGCTAGATGTTTTGTCTCAACCCTTGACTCCTGCAATATTCTTGCAGCCGTTGCCATGTACCGATGTGTCCGATTTAGATAATTTAGACGGAAAGAGTTTAAATGTGCGAGTCAGGTATCTTAATAAACTGAGAAGTGACCTCAAGACGCGGTTTTGTAACGAATATCTTTCGTTACTTGTTTTGAAAGGTAAGGATAAGTTACACATCCCGAGAATCGGAGAAGTTGTGTTAATTATGACAGCGGAGAAACGTTCATTTTGGCCACTAGGAGTAGTCCAGGAACTTTATGAAGGCAAAGACGGTGTGTGTAGGGTTGCTAAAGTGAAGACGCAACACGGAGAGTACACACGGTCAGTTAGATGTTTGTATCCGCTAGAAGGTATCTAATGTAGTATTAAGTTGGTTTTATTTTTTTTGCTCATTTTTTACGAAATTTTATTATTCTTTCATGTTTTATGACCGCTATCGAAACCTGCCCGTATTATTATTTATTTTTTGAACAAATATTATGTTGTTATTTATAATTCTTGTTTTCTTGCCGTGTAGAGGATGTTGCGGTCTCGTTAGTAGAAACCTATTTTTCATATAGAATTTGCATTTTGAATTGTTATTTTTTCTTGTCAAAACTGTGATTGGTCTGTCGAATAAAAATTATTGAAAGGAAATACACGTTATAAATATTCATTGTTGTGTTATTAAGTAAATACCAATAAAAAACACAAAAAATCAGGATATTTATAATAAGAAACAATATATTTCTTTACCGACCACAACACCCATTAATCAGGCACGAAACCAAACTCCGAGCTGCTACTGTGAATTTCATAGGAAACCCCCAATAACACTTTGCTCGACCTGGGAATCGAACCCAGGACCTCGAGCATAGCAGTCGCGCTTATGACCATTAGGCTAATGAGGCAGTTTTTTTAATTATTATTATCTAAGAATATTTCTTGGTTTTCTTTATGTCTTTTGTTTTAACTTACCATACCTATCCGAAATGTTCCGATATCGAAAACGTTTAAAAATTTTGGCTGCCATCTTGTGTTTTAGATTTTTGTCTGAGACACTAAATTGCTTAGGGTTCTATATAATTTTTACTTTGAAACCATATCGCTATCTTACAGTATTTGCTGATCGATAACAAACAAACAAACTATGACGTCACAAATATATTACCCTCTTTTTAGTTTTGGGATAGCCAGGTTATAAATAAAATGTTCTAACTTATACATATTATATTTTACTATAACTTCTTGGAAAATATTTCATTGTAACCTAGCAACATTTTTGTAATTTTGTTTTCAATAACAAAATAACACCGGAAAATACTATCAAAATATAATTTGTTACCAATAAAACGATACCCCGTCTTCCTTGTTTTGTTTATGTGAAAAAAATTACAATATAATAGCACACAAGACGGCATATTCTTAAAATAATACTAAAGTACACGAGAGCTGACACTGCATGTAATTTCATTTCAAAATTTACACATTTGAATACTAATATGGGACATTTTCGTGTTCTGACCGGCTCCATCTGCCTTTTTCTTAAATCTGTGGCCTTCGCAATTATATTCTTATTTATCTACATTAAACCAATTAAAAAACTTTGCTTATAATTACTCAATTATTCCAAATTACCAACATTATTAACTTTTGCTCAATATTCAAAGCATGTCCACAATTTATCGTTTCAATAATCTATACTGATATATAAAGAGGTGGATTTGTTTGTATGTATGTACATCAATATGCATTTTTGACAACTCATTGTTGCGCGTAAGACTCCACCAAACTGTATCATTAGTCTCTTATCCGTTCGTATGGTATAGTCTTGGATATATCTTCAATTATTTTCCTCGGTATTGACGAAACCTGTAAACATAGTTTAAAAATAGTGTTTTCATTAAATAAGTTGATTAAAAAATTATATTGAATTGTATTCTTATCTCTTTAAATTCATTTTATTCTCAATGGTGTTTAAAAAAAAATACCTACTTAAAACATGGTATTCTTAATTAACAATATTATAATCAACTAACATGATAACCGTTAGATTATTTACATTTTACAATGTGCAAAATATTCATACACTTGTATATTGTACTGTTGTATTTATTTTATAACCGACATCCAAAACCGAAGAGATTCTCAATTCGAATGTTTTTTTTTTTTTGTGGATGTTCCAGCTATAATTTTATTTGTTTATAAACCGATTTAGATTATGCTTCTTTTTTTTTTTGAAAAGAGGTACCTTAGGGATGGTCCCATTTTAATTTACTTGGCATTGGACCATGGACTTCGAAGATACACCAGAAAACTCCTCCAAATTATTGAAGTTTGTTTTCTTTTTATGTTAGAAATTGTCTTGTCTTTACCCCTTATTTGCTAATATTAATACCTTGTGATGAAATTAGCAATTTTTTGTAGTTGTTTTTTTTTGTAAATTATAAAATTCAAGTTACTATATACCTATATACTTTTTTACTAATACATATTACAAATTTTTTTTGTCTTACCCCTGTAATCCTGCCATATGTTTTATTCTGAGCACAGCTTTCATTCTCTAAGGGTTCAACATATAGAGAAAATAGCAATAAATATAAATAAATACATACATACATACATACCTACTTGTAAAAAATCTCAGCAATATAGTATAAAAATTCTTCTTCTACCACCATTCATTCTAAGCGCTACTTATAATATTTGGGGAGATTAAAAATATATATTACTTTACATATCGTTGAACAATGTAACTAAAATAATTAAAATAATCCATCAATCAATCATACTAATTTCTATTGAGCAATGTTATTATTTAGTATTTTTAGTGGTAGTAATACCGAATAATATATTCAATAAACATATATTTACTATAATTGAGATGTTGATTTATTTGAAATTTCTACAAATAAGATGTAAACATTTTCGACATAATAGAAGTGAAATAACTAATAAAATTTTCTTGTGTACTTGACTGTACCTCTTGACACGCACACGTAGTCACTGTATCTGTAAACGCTTTAAACACATAGGTCCGCGCGCACAAATGAGTTGAGATGTCTATAAATTGTTATAAAACATCCTGGGCCTTTAGTCCTTTATTAAATAACGACAGTGCTTTATATAACTTAACGAAATTACGTTTACAAAAGGTCACTTCCATTCGAAACATTTGATGGGTAGTTTTTATTATTTACTTGGAGTTCTTCGAAAATGGACAAAGGCTCTTTGAAATCATTTCTTACTAAAAAAGAGAATTGGATATTTATGAGATATCTGATAAAAAAGTTAAGTAGATATTTCTTGTTCACTGTTATCTTTATGCGGTTTTGCTCGTAATGCAAAAGGCTATAATATTTATAAGGATAACTGACAGACTGACATACATTTCAACGCACAGCTTAAACTAATGGAGATAAGACTGTGAAAATTTAGATGAGAACTAAGGAAGGATTTTTTGAAATTCAACCCCTACGTTGGTTTATCAAGCTTAATTATATTCATCCTTTCCATCCAATTTCAAACCTACCGCCAACGAGCCGCGGACAGCGCCATACGTGACCGCGCCTTGAGAAAAAACCAACAACTTCTTGAACGCGGTTCAAAATTAACAAGCAAATGGCTTCGCGAGTGATACGGTCAATTTAAAGTAAAAGACGCATAAAAACTCTATATTAAATTCAAAGTGAGTGTTCATCCAGTGAATGTAACCGTGAATTTATTCCGTATTCTAATCCAATACCAATTTATCCCTTCTTAATCTGTAACAATGGTGAAAAGGGGGATGAAAGTTTGTATGAAATTCCGTAATTTTTGAAGATAGATCTATGTAAATTGGTATTTAGCAATTCAGTTAGAAAGTAACATTGCAGAAAATTACATATTTTTCATTTCTGAAGCGTACGCGATCGAAGTCGCGGGAAGAAGCCAGTTTAAATATAAATATAAAAATCTTGATTTAGATAATCTCGAGTCTCAACAGATAAGGACCTAGAGCTCTGCGGTGGAGAACTCGATCCAGTCTCGAGCACAATTTAGATGGACTCGAGATAAGCTTTTGTAATTAGATGACCGTTAGGACACAAGCGCCTTCAGACTCTCCTGAGTCATTTAATACTATAATATCAAAATTCATTAGTTTCATCCTAACAGGATAAACATAGAGGAATAAATAGTAAAAGACATATAATCTATAGGTACTTCTGTATCTGTACACATTATAATAATCAATGTATCCTTGTTTGTCTGCCTGTTTATGTTTTTTCTCGCGAAAATCACTTATCCTATTTACTTGATTTTTCTTAATTCATAGCTGGCAAGGTTATAACTATATATTTTATCAGATAAAGTAACATACGAAATATGCAGTCACCATAAGAATTATTCAATACGAAAGAAAAGAGCGAAGTCCGTCATTACGTCATTAGGCTTGCCTATTTTAACTAAGCGTTTGTAGAGGTTTGAACTTTATGGCTAGTGACAAGCGTATGGATAAGGCATTGTGGACGAAAGTAAAGGATTTTTAAAAGTGTAATAAGTAATTAGTGTAATAAGAATGCCAGTATGTACCAGTACCAATTTTATGACGTTTTATCATCATACCATAAAATTATCGGTGTACGGGGAAAGAATATGAATATCATAAACCTTGTTCACAAAGTAGCAAGTATAACCGCGAACACTATTTAGATAAGCCGGCGATAAAGTCTGAGTGAATTGATGCGTCTGTTTGGATTACTGGCCGGTGTACGTGGTGTGGACCTGACAACGATCTCTGAAATTAAGGATATGGTATAAAATATTGTTACGCTCGCAGGTAACAAAATGCCATGTAAGCTATGTAAAAACATAACATAACATACCATCACGCCTGTATCCTCGAAGGGTTAGGCAGAGGTGTACTGAAGTACACCCACAGTTCTCCGTGTATGTTTGCCATTAATCGGGCACAATTTCAAACTAGGAGCTGCTACTGAGTATTTCATAGAAAACCCCAATAACACTTTGCTCGACATGAGAATCGAACCCAGGACCTCGATCATAGCATGTAAAAAGTTAAGTTTTATATATATCTTAGGTGGCAAACACTAGCATACAGCCTGCCTAATGTTAAGCGTTAATGTTTTTAATAAACATTTCAAAAAAGAAAAACACCTATCTAGGTACACTTGGATTGTAAATCATTAACTAAATACAAAATTTCATTTAAATTGGTCACTTAATAGTAATAGCAATCGCCTTAAGGTCGAAATACGACCAGCGACTTTTTCAT
The DNA here is from genome assembly GCA_033032175.1 of Saturnia japonica. NCBI lineage: Eukaryota > Metazoa > Arthropoda > Insecta > Lepidoptera > Saturniidae > Saturnia > Saturnia japonica. Next base: position 4,644,361 of record CM065330.1, read on the forward strand.
CGACTATTTTCTGTTTGACATTTACAGTATTCATAAACAATGAGTATTATCTATATCACTTGCTGTCAATTTTCATTGATTGACAATGTCAATATTGTGGAGGGTCTAAGTTCAATGGCACTGGTAGAGTTAGGATTCGCAGTATTAATTTATTTTATTTAATATATTAGCAACGGATATTATATATAAATTTTAGCTTTCTGTACTACTTCGTATTAACTTTAACCATGCCAAATCACACAGTCTTCCGTGCACGCACTACCCTTAAAAGGTACCGAAAGCTTTTGCTTCGCGTATTAATATATAGATTTGATACAAATAGCACAGAGAAGTTTCTCACCAGCTTTATTAACCGAATAATATTCCAAGCTGGTGGCATATTTCACAGAATAGTCAAGAAGGATTGATCAAGGATATCGCCGTATATTATAGCGGCGTGAACAACAGTGCCCCCAATTATGCACGGCGTGAGTCAGGGCAGTACCATCTTTATTATCGTTTGGTGGATTGAGCATGAGATCTATCTGTAGCGATGTGAACAATTCGACGTACGAAGTGAGAATTCTCATGACCTAGCCGTCGCGTCGCGTCGACCGCCTTTTAAGTGCGTTCAGTCGATAGTATAGTTTGGATAATCAAACCGACTTACATCATTAGCCTAACATGAATGAAGATTTTTTTGTTATTTTGATTTAAATTCTGTAATTTCACAGCCACAGTATAAAATAAAATTTATATAGGTTATACCAACTTTCAGTGAATATTTCTACCACGACCTATATTTTATAACTCTGTGTATATCATGGGATTTATTGTAGTATTCGCAACCGAGACGTAGTGTTATCTTCTCATGTAATAAACACCGCTTTCTTACAATAACACGACGGTATTCAATTTCGTATTTATTTCCATATTTGATTTAAAGTTCATTGATAAGATGGTCTTGATTTAGTTTAAATGTTTCCCAGATATATTATACAGGCTGTGCGCAAATAGAGAAAATAAATTAATCGCATTATTTGAATGTATGTTTCCATTTATACTCGTAATATTAGTTTAGATTATGACAAAAATTCACGACACTTTCAGTTACAATATTTTGAGGACAGATGAGTATACATCGCCTCACGGTATGTAATATATAAACTCTAGTTTTGTTATATAGCGAGTCTAAGTTGTAATCTTTGTATGTTTCATGTATAACCAATCAATGTACTTTACTTCGTGTTTCTATCTTAAATTATTGAGAATATCTTATATGTGAACGTTGTTTTGTTATTTGTAGTTATATGAATAATAAATGGTTTTCTCTTATAACGTATGTCTATGTGCTATTAGCAACATGCTTAGGAAATATATGTGGTTTGAAATAACTTAGTAATTAAAGTTAGGTGTTTCTTGAACTTAGGGTAAGGATTACCTAGCTTATATTGTGTTTTATGACTATTTACTCGTTAGGAACTGAGATTCATGTAGTGAAAGCACCTACATCTTATGCTACATCCTGCCATGTTGTGTACAATAAATAATTTGTGTGTTTGTGTTTTTATTTGTACGGTAAGTGGTTAGGGAACTAGAAGACTATTTCAAGTCTTCTGAAGTAAATGGTCTTTTTAAATGGTTTTATATGAACTTTCTTATGTGAATTTTCTTATGTAAAACTGTATTACGTAACTCAAAACAGACATTGATTTTTTGTGGAATAAATATTATTATTACCGATCAATTAAAAGTCTGTGATTGGTTAAATATAATTCTAAACATATAACGGCTAATACAATAGTTATAAGGAAGATGAAAATATTTAATGGAAAACCTGTTAACACTTTATTAAATCATTGTGTAAATGAAAAAATAAAGTTTTTTTTTTAATAATTTAACAACTTTATTATCATTACATGTACATATACATAACTACAGATTAAAATATATTATTAAAAGGAGTCCCTTTAGGCAAGGTTCCGAAGATACTGGCAGCGTTCCCCCTTTGAATAGCTAGACTAATTCTTTGTCCGAGGTAGCTGCCAGCTCTTCGGTCTCCTGTGATGTCGACTAACCTTTTTACTATTTCCTTTAAAAGACTTGTAGCGCTAAGACCCCACGGGCCAAGGGTCTCGACACCGAAAGGGAAAAAATCATTTTCAGAGCCCAGACCCTTGTATTTGCAAGCCTTAGCTTTTTCAGCCGCCTCACAAGCCACACCAGCTTTGTTGCTGGTTCCAAGTAGATGGGAAGGGGCCAGCGTGTCTGAACAGGTTGCATCCCATACTAGCACCCGGCCCATCTTCCATGGAACCAAACTCATACCGTCCGGTCTCTTGCAATACCAGTCGGCTCAAGTAAACTTGGAACGTTGACGGTGGCAAGGGACCGGCTTATGATATCGTTAAGTGCGGCATGTCTCGAGAAGCGGCCTGCACTTTTTTGACATGACAGTCCGTGATGTCCTAGCTTGTCGACATCACTGCCACAGGGACATTTATGAGGAACGCAGACCGGAACCCCAAGCCGTAGACAGGTTGCGATTCGGAGCGTGTCAGGTTCAAGAAATGTTCCTGTAATTGACGAAGGATACGCTTGAAGCCAGTAGCCGGCCTCATGCGCACTCATGGCCAAAAGCCTAGCACGCGCCGAACCCGTACTACAGCTCAAAAAATTGTTATAAGTCAATTTGCAGTTTATGTCGTCCCAGCTCCTCTGTGAATTTGGAGAAACTGGAAAATTTTGACCTGGGCATGCAATTAAGAAAGCGTTTCTAGTTTCTTCCAAGCCAGCAATCTCAATAGTTATAAGTACATAAATCGTTTAAAGTCCGTACCAAATTGTTCGACGGCACGGCTCGAAAATTCAATTCACATCCCGATTTGTACGGGATACTGGTGGCTGGTTAAGAAAGAAAATGAATACTGTCCATAATAATACGGTGGTGTTTTTGGGACCAACCCCAAAAAATATTATAAAAAATTTCTGCAAATACTTCATCTACTGAAGATTATTATGATCAAAAATGAAGAGAGCTTAGTTATTCACAAAATTCAAGATCATAATATACTCCGAAATATAAAGCGTCATAAAGATCGCCAATTCAAGATTACCTAGAATGCTCTCGCTTACAAAATTATCTTATGATCTATCAAAATCAAAATATATTTTATTTAATTTTGGTCCTAAGAAGGCACTTATGAACGAATGTCAAAACACTACCACTGGTTCGAAAAACAACCCAGCCATCGCATCGAGAAGAATCGGAAAGAAACTTGATTGGGGGTTATCAATATCTTATCATATTTTTTTTAAATAGTTTTGCAGTATTTCATTATATACAGTTATCATTTTTAGTAAATGTACAAGGAGGAAACCACATCCAGACATCACCATCATTCATTCCCATTCGACAATAAAACCAGCTTAACATGATTCTTTAACTTATTATCCGTCAAATCAGTAATGTGCTTAGGAAGTTTATTATAGAACCTAACACAATTACCTAAAAAACTTTTATTTGTGATACTAAGTCTTAAAAGGCCTACCACAGGTCTACAGGCGAAGAGTTCAGTGGAAATTTATAAGCTATATTTAAATACCTTGTAAGTAGGATGTAAAAAAAACACATATAAAATTCCTTATAACATTGTCAAATTGTATAATTAATATATTATTTGCATATTTTAATAATAGTAAAATTAAGTAAATAATTTTTTTGACAATGGTTAAAATAAGTATTAACTTCCCTTTACGTTCCAAATTGTACTGAAAATTGACGTCAAACTGTTGCTGTCTCCCTTTCGCATCCATCCGGTTGAAATGAATTTCATGAATTCCTCTCCCGTGAAGGTTTTTGAATTAGTAAAATCATATTAGAAAAGGTTGTAGAACACGACAATTGTACGCGATTGTTCTTTTTTAATCTGTTACATTACGGGATCGGTCAGTACTTATATATCCAGCTGCAGGACGGCATGACAGTGACGATGGGATAATTTGATTGAATGATTTCTCGGTGGTCAACTTTGTTCTTAGATTGTACTCTTTACCATCAGACACAGTAGTACCGTCACTTTGGTTTGTTAAAAAAAAAGATAGCGTACAGGTCCTTTCGACAAATTACAGTTTTTCATATATTATATTTCGGCAGAAGTTGTTGGAATAAAATTGTACACACCTTGAACGAAGTCGAATAAATATCTGTCAATGTAATACGCAATACTGGAATATAACCTTTCGTAAGATTCATCAACGTAATTAGTAGGTATCAGTAAGATAAAGCTGTGAGTAAGGTTTCCAGAGCTTCTTTGGGAAGGGAGTATCAAAGAGAGATAAAGCACATAGAGAATTTCGAAGCAATAACCTTGTGTTTTATTCATGTAGACAGACCTCCGTAAGGTGGGGGCAAGCTATGCAACGCGCTATTGACACCTATTGTTTTACAAACGCCTCTAGGCTTCGGTAGTCGGTTACCACCAGAAGGGCCATACGCTTGATGTATAAAAAAGCCTTCCAATAACAGTTAAATCTATACAATTAATAAAATTTTAGTATCTGTAATGTCAAAATAACAGTGTTTTTGTAAATGCATATATGAAAGTATATACGATACGATACATATAAAACCCATTTTTTTAATTTTTGTCTGTCTGTCTGTTTGTTCCGGGTAATCTCCGAAACGGTTGGGCCGATTTTGACGGGGCTTTCACTGGTAGATAGCTGATTTTATAGGGAGTAATTTAGGCTACTTGTATTTTAGAAAAATAACAACGGTTCTGTACAAATAAAAAAAAAACTGGTCATGGTGTATCAATTCGACCGCTTATATGGCTTACGTCGAGTAAACCATAAGAGATATAGCAAATAAATATAGAACATAATTAAAGGCATTAAAAAGACCTACAAAAAAGTCAGCGAGACTATGGGTCTATCTTCTAAGGAACACTCACAATAAGCATTTTTGTTATTAAAGTAGCCGGGAGCGAGGGAGCAATATTCGCGCGAGCATTCTGTAGTCCACGTGAGCGAAACTGCGGACACGGCTAGTTACAAATGAAAATACATCATATTGCCAAAAATAACTTATACACAATTTGAATAAAATTTATATTTATTATCGTAGATTTAGCAACCGTGGTAAATTCAGCTGCTTGTGATGTATAAAGTTATTGTTAAAGTGAGTGTAGCGGAGTATGTTCAAACACGTGTATGTACGTGACGTCATTATTCGGGAAATGTATTATCTTCCCTACGTAAGTATTTGTGGTTAATATAGTTAGTGTATTAGTTGAACATTGAATCAAAGTAGGATAATAGATAAAAATGTGTCTGTCTAAAAATTTTTTTTTTGTAGTTCTGCAAATTGACGGTAACTGTCCTTGATGGTGATTACCATCAGGCGGGCCGTAAACTTGTTTGCAACCTAAGCAACGATGGCTCAGTTGGTAGCGTGTATGGACTTCGCGTTGATAGTCGTGAGTTCGAATCCTTGCAATGAGCCTGAACTTTCGGTGAAGGAAAATTATGAAACCATAGCATGGTGGTAGATCATTTTCTACTGCCCGTCTGGCTAGCTACCACCCTCGTGTTGACAATCTATCACCAAACACCAACAGGTGTGTTCCGGCAGTTGCACTTGAGACTCTAGAGAGAGCCAATCTTCCTAGTGGCCTTAATGTGCTACGGGCCACATCGTCACATAAGTAAGATCAGGTGAGATTGTGGTCACAACGCAACACCATGAAAGACAAAAATTAAAAAAAAGAAATTTCTTTGACATTAACCTCTTCAACTTATGTGCTACGAACGAGCATCAGAGTATATTTATTATAAGCCAACATCGAATTGTAAATAGTAGTGTTCATTATACATCGATTAGCTATCAATTCATCGATACTAATTTGCACTATTGCTTAATTAATAGTTAATGTTGAAACTATCTAAAAAAATATTTTACTATTTTTTTTCTTTTTTAGCTCGTCAACGAACAATATTAGCAATCGCCAGACAATTTTTAATACTTTCTATACGCAGAGTTATCTTCGCTGTCGTCGCTCGGTCGACCGGATACATTCAATACTAAGAAAAAATTTAAGTGCGAGTTCACACGCGGTAGAAGTGAAACTTCTCTCTCTTTCTTTCTATATCTGTCTCCTTCTTTTTGTATATACTTCGAGTAAATTAAAAATGACGAAGTATAGGGAAACTATATAGAAACGTATTCTATCTAACAACACCTTTGTATACATTTATATCTATCTCTTTTTCGTTACACGTTAAAAGTTTAATTTTCATCATTTCTCAACCGATTCTGATCAAATTTTGTAGAAGGGAAACATACGTAATAACTACGATAATTGAAAGGTTATAAGAATTATTATTAATAATGCATTAGAAATTGTACATTAGAATAATAGTTTTCAACCGATTTTGATGAAAATTGTACACGGGAAATACATGCCACTCCTCAATCGAAACGAGCATATGAATTGTCAACAATATGAGTAAAAATAAGGGGATTTAAATAATTATTGCGTAGTAACAAACACGTGCGGAGCCACGGGCACACCGCTAGTACATCTATAAAATAAAATGAGTGAGGTTTGCCGCTGTATGCACATAACGCCAATACTACTGGATAGATATTGATATTTTGTTTTGTTTAACTTTTTAGATACTTTGTACTTATGAAAAAAAAAACGATATTTTCATTAAATAAAAAGCATTAAAGTTTTAAGAAACTACGATTTTTATACGCATTACTCATGGATCTGTAGTCCACGCGGGCGAGCCCGCGGGCACGGCTAGTTTAAAATATAATTTAGAATTTTATTTATTATTACTTGTGGCAAATTCAATTTATATTATTAATATGGTATGACTTCTTAATAAAAATAGAAAGACACATCTTCAATTTAGACATTGTTCATGACTATAAATTTCTTTAGAGACCTTGTATAAAATGGTCGACATTTTTCAGTCCCTATTCTTCATCAAACCACACGCTTTGAATAAGTGTAAAAAGGAAAATCCATTACGAATCACATAAATCGCGTGTACACGAGACGCGAACGTAACATCGTTTTACAATTAAGAGAAAACAGCTCGTTTCGCCTCTTCAAAATATTAAAATCTGTAAAGTTTTTAAAACATAGATTTTGTAGCGGCGGATGCGATAGTACGCTACCGATTTGATGGACGTAAAAAAAAATTAAACTTTATTGCGTTAAATAATATAATTTTAACTTGAACAATAATTTTTCTATGACAAACTATTAACGGCCGTGAGCGTTCAAAAAGCCTTCAGTTGAGTGACGTTCGTGCGGAAGCAACTTCATGTCGAATTTCGTTCCGAAACAGATTTTATTACCCTGTTGGGTGGGGCTTTACTATAAGAGGCGACAGACATCTCTCTTGTAACAGGGATTTCCATTTCGGTGAGTTCTTCGGAAACTCACCGCAAACTCACCACTCTCCTCCGGCAGAAAGGTCTGCAATTCTACACCTATTCTCTCGCGGAGGAGCGCGTCCTCCGAGTGGTCATCCGCCGCATTCCGGTGGAGCTCGACCCGTCGGAGGTGTGCTCCTCGCTCAAGGAGCAAAGTTATCCCATCCGGGAAGTACACCGGATGTATAGTAAAGATAAGCGGCCACTACAAATGGTAGTGGCCATATTGGACCTTTCCCCCGAGGGAAAGGCCATCTTCCAGCTAGAGACGGTGTGCGGGCTCTCCGGGATTAACGTAGAGCCCCCATACAAAAACCACCAGCCTGCGCAGTGCCACAACTGCCAGCTGTACGGGCACGCTGCCCGTAACTGTCATTCTCGTCCGCGGTGCGTAAAGTGCCGAGAGGACCACCCCACACGGGAGTGCACGCGCGAGCGTGACTCCGTCGTCCCCCCGAGCTGCGTGTTATGCGGGGAGGAGGGGCATCCCGCGAATTATCGCGGTTGCCCCAAGGCCCCGCGCACCACGCGGCCACGCACGCAGAGGCAGGCGGCCCCCCGGGCGGCGCCCCCCGCCTCAGCCATCAAAGCGCAACCCCCGCTGGCGTCAGGGGAATTTCCCGCGCTGCCGGTCCCGCGCCAGTCCCCGGCCGCCGCCGGCCTCTCCGCACCCCGCGCGGTGCAACCGCAACCCGTGCGTTCATCGCAGAACGCATGGGGCCCCCGTCGCCCCAATCCACAGCCCCTTATGGCTATGGATATTCCCGCGCCCCGCGCGCCCGCTAACGTTGTCGTTAATAGTAACGACTTAATGATACTGCTCCTTCGCGAGCACGATATCCGCGAGCTCATTGACTACAATGACCATCTGGAGCGCTTCGGTCTCATCAAGACCGCTTGCGCGTTCCCCCGCCTCTCAGAGACACTACAACGTCTCGACCGTGAGGCGTGTAATAATAACTTAGGGCCTTTCAATGGCAAAGTTTAAGCCGAAAGCGTTAAATCTTTCTTTTTTTAACGCGCGAAGCCTACTACCGCAGCGTGATCTCGTCGCGACCTTTCTTAAAGATCACCAAGTAGATGTTCTTTTAGTGCAGGAGACGCTCTTAAAGCGTGCTAAACGTGATCCGAAAATCGCGAACTACAATATTGTAAGAAATGACCGGGCCGGCCGCGGGGGCGGCACTCTCATTTATTACAAACGATCGTTATATTGTACGCCGGTAGATCCTCCGATACTTACCAATATGGAAGTATCCGTGTGTAGACTAGGAATGACCGACCACCCGTCCATAACGTTAGTTTCAGTTTATCTCTCGCCGAGGAAAGAGCCTCTCAGGTCTGACCTAGAAAAGCTACTTTCGCTCGGTGAATCGGTCATTATAGCGGGTGACCTCAATTGTGGACACACTTCGTTTGGCAATTGGAGAGACTCCAGTAATGGGGTTAAACTCGAAGAGCCAACGAACGTGCTAAACTTTGATGTCATAGCGCCACCCACTCCCACCCACTTTCAAGACAACTGTATGCCGACAGTGCTTGATGTAGCTCTCATTAAAGGTATCGCGCTTCGGTTACGACTCATTCGGGTCGTACACGAGCTCGACTCCGACCACCGTCCGGTCATCATGCAGCTAGGTCAACCAGACGACTCTAGCCCTCCTTCGGTCCAAGTGGTTGACTATGCCAAGCTAAAACATTATCTTGCGGACAGGCCGTCCTCGTCCAGCTTAGATAGGATCCCGGACGTATTGGGGTCCGTTGCGGATGTAGATCTCGCGATCGATTCCCTGGTTGACCACCTGCAGGTCGGCATCGGAGAGGCCTCGAGAGAGGTCGAAGAGGCGAGCGATCGCCACTTCGTACTCCCTGCCGACGTGCGGGCGTTGTTGACGGAAAAGAACGCGGCGACTCGTGCGCACGACCACTATCCGACCGAGGAAAACCGCGCACGCTTACGCGCGCTTCAGAGAGCGGTTAGAGCCCGCATATTAGAACTCAGGAGTCACAGATGGGACGCCCTCGTCGAAGGGCTAAGGCCGTCGCATCTGGCTTACTGGAAACTAGCTCGCAGCCTCAAAATAGAGGCTTCTTATCTTATGCCCCCCCTCGAGAGGGGTCCCGGTATACCGCTCGCCTTCGATAGCAGCGACAAGGCGGAGTGCCTCGCCACTTGTTTGGAGAGCCAGTGCTCTCCGAACAGTGTCGATGCAAATACCGACCGGGTCGAGGGTATCGATGGATGCGTGCGGGAGCTGGATAAGCTCCCCGCGACAGCCTCCCTGTCCCCAGTCAGGTCTGAGGAGGTTCTTTCCATTATAAAAAGCCTTAAGCTCAGAAAAGCACCAGGTCCCGACGGGATCAGGAATGAAGTACTTAGGCTTCTTCCTGATCGCCTCATAGCTCTATTGGTCTGCATCTTCAATGTAGCCATAGTCCACTGCCATTTTCCAGCCGCCTGGAAAAAGGCAATAGTCATAGGTATCCGTAAGCCCGGCAAGAGCGCGTCGCTTCCCGACAGCTATCGCCCGATCAGTCTCCTAAATACGTTAGGGAAAATTTACGAGCGGATCCTTCTGAACCGTCTCAAGCCAATAATAGAGGAGAAAGACCTCTATCCGCCTGAGCAATTCGGTTTCCGTGCTAGATATTCTTGCACTCATCAAGTGCACCGCCTCACGGAGCACGTTGCATTTAATTTTGCTGAACTTTATAAACCCCGCCGTACACTTGCGGTCTTTTTCGACGTGGCCAAGGCCTTTGATAAGGTCTGGCACGAGGGATTGATTTACAAGTTGTACCGCTTTGAAGTCCCCGATAGGCTAATTAAAATAATTCGCGACTATTTAACAGATCGCACCTTCCGCTATAGAGTGGAAGGTGAATTGTCCACGCCCCGTCCAATACGCTCAGGCGTTCCCCAAGGTTCGATCCTGGCTCCTAGCCTATTTAACCTGTACGTCAGTGACCTACCTCGACTCCCGGAGGTCGAGGTAGGGCTATACGCTGACGATACAGTCTTATATGCCTCAGATAGGAATAGATCCCACCTCAGACACAAAGTCCAACGCTCCGTGACCACTCTCGGGAAGTGGTTTAACGAGTGGCGTATACCCGTTAATCCCTCGAAGAGCGCCGCGATGCTCTTCGATGCGGATTCGTCACAGATACCGTGGAAGCTTAAACCTGTTAAGCTCTACGATAATCCGATTCCGTATGTAAGAGAGACCAAATATCTAGGGGTAACCCTAGATAGTAGGCTCTCCTTTAGACCCCACATCCGTAAGGTTAGGAACAGGGCCGCGTGGGTCCTGGGCCGGTTGCATCCTCTGTTGTGTTCGGTGAGTAAAATGTCCACGCGACATAAGCTCACGCTCTACAAGACGTGTATTCGACCAATTTTGACATACAGTTGCGCCGTGTTCGCACATATGTCCGAGTCGAGTTTCAAACGGTTACAATCGATACAGAATAGGTTCCTCTATCGTCTCACCGGGGCCCCGTGGTATGTTCGAAGCGTAGATCTCCATAGAGATATGGAGCTTCCTTCGATACATGCCTACGTTAAACAGCTCTCCCGTTCGTATTTCGACACCGCGTCGAACCACGCGAATCCGTTAATAAAAACAGCCGCCACTTATGTTCCGGCACCCACGGACATCCGGTGCAAACGCCGGCCGCGCAATATTTTTATTGATCCCGACGATCACATCGAAAATTCGAATAAATATTACACATCCGTCTCTCCAAACAGAGCGTGCCAGCGCCCACGCCCGCGTAACCACCGTTCTCTCCGCAGAGGGCGGGCGGTCAATTTCGCTCCAGCACACCCGTCACGTCCACCCTCTCTAGCGGTAACCCAAGCCTAGGTCCGTTCCTCGGTGTGAAACCCTTGGGTCAGGCAACCGCCCGCGCGATACAAGTGACACTGTACGTGCATCACTTAGCTACCTACATACAACACTACACACGTATGAACATACACACGTGCACACCACACAGGTACATAGGTTCTGTGAGGGACCTTTTTTTTTTCTTTTTTACGCTAGTTAGTTAGCGCTAGTTAGTGTAGAAACATTCCGATTACTGAATACACATACGCACGGTTCCTTCCTTCCTCCCAGGAGAAAGGGAACGTGCCTATGTGTATATTTAGTTAGCTCGAATCGTAGGTGTAGGGATTCGAATAGATCGCGACCTATTTGCGAACGCGACGACCGCCCGAGCCGAGGTCCGGCCACTTTGGCACCCTCGTGCGAGTCGTCCACAAAACTTTCGCGGCTGAGTGCCCTCTGCGCTCGCCCCCAAGTCCGGTGAAGCTGTAAAAGCCGCAGCGGCTTTAGGGCCCCTAAGGCTAACAGTGTAGTCAGTTCCAAAAAAAAAAAAAAAAAAAAAAAAAAAAAAAAAAAAAAAAAAAAAAAAAAAAAAAAAAAAAAAAAAAAAAAAAAAAAAAAAAAAATCTCTTGTAACACTCAGCTTGAATTACATATATAAAATTATTTAATCTTATTTTTATTTAAAGGTAAAAATAGACAATATAGGTTTCTGTGTACTTAAAGTTTATTTTGGAGTTCTTAATATTAAGTTTTTACAACTTTAAAAATGAAAAAACTTGTAAAAACACTTCACAAAAATTTAAAGACTTCCTTCATATAAAAACCGTCTTATCTGTCAAAGTTGTCACATAGTCAACTACATAGTCGACTATAGAGAAATTACGTTTAGAAAGTGGAACATTTTCTTTACACATATTTTATTATTAAAGGCATTGCAAGAAAAAAGTGATTGAAAAAAACATTTCTAATAAAAAGGCAATTGATTCTGATTATGTATTTTGTCATTATTCTTTTGTATGTAATATTGATAATTTTGACAATGTTTTTAAATAATCAGTCACAAATTAAATAGTGCCTCAAATTTGCCGCTACATCGCGCTTGCAAACAGTGGTTGTGCGTCATTCATTATTGAATAATTTCATGAGAATAATACGCTAAGATGTCACCTGCATCAGGAAGAATTTGACCGGGCTTAGGGTTGAGACAGACGGTATATTTAAAGTCATAGCATTACACTCAAGAAAGCTTCCATAGTTACCAAACGTTCTAAATTTGACGTCAACGTGCAACTGGACTGAACCAGCTGCTATTTATATATTCTGTGGTTAAACCAACAACATTCAACTGCCAAACAGAGATCTGTCACGGTTGAAGCCGTGTCGTAACTACTTTACACGGAGGCCTCACTGACGAAATGGAAATTGGTAAAATCCATTTATTACTTATTTCTTTCGCCAGTTAATAAATTACAACTACGATAGTTTTCAAAGAAAAATTGTGCATTATGTAAACTATACACGCGGTAGAAGTGAAACTTATCTAAATTCTAATTTGAACGCTATAGATTTTAGACCTCTACATAACGTCCGTAACGTAACCTCACGTTACACAAATTTTGATCTACCGTGTCCTGGCAAGTATCAATTCAACAACATAATGTGTTTTTGTTTTAAATGTAAGTAGGTACCTTACATAGAATTTTTAAATTACTTGTCATAAAACTGTATTTATCTAAATCTAGGTGTGCCCGCGGCTACTCTCGTTTAAACTACAAAATGCAGCCGATAGCACATACGCACGAATCGTGATATACCCGCTCCCGTTTATTTTAAAGACCAAAATGTATTGTATTATATTGTAAATGTATTATGTAGTCCATTAATTTAATATATCTCATATGATTTACTCAGCGAAAGCAATTTATGCGTCCCAAAATCGTCGTTATTCCGAATTAATTTTTGTTTGAAAGGAATCCTAATTCTTTTTCTTTAATAAAAGTAACCTAAGTTACTCTTTATAATATCAGCCATCTGCCAGTGAAAGTCTCGTCAAAATCGGTCTAGTCGTTTCTGAAATTACCCAGAACAAAGAGACAGACAGATAAAAAATTTAAAAATTGTAGTTACAATTATCATGTATACTAACTACGGTACTAATACTAACTAAGGTAGTTTTCCAATAGTAACTAGACAATTGATATTGCTCTTCCTCTCTACACACTCAAACCATCGCAGCATCCCTTTCTCAATCCGTTTGACTGATCTTTCACACCCCAACGTTCTCATATCACATTATTACTTATCCTGGCATGCAATTTCACTCTTAACAAAAATAAATATTTCATTTATATATTTATATTTAGAAAGAATGATTTAACGATATAACGAAGCAGAGATTGATGTTCAATACTCAATTATTAAAATGTTCTATCAAGAGTAAATTTCGTACCGAAGGGATAATTAAAAATATTTACTAAGCGTAGTGTTTCTGTTTTAATTAATTACTTGTACCGACAATCGACACTTTATTATTAAAGCTTATGATTTTTATAAGAGAAAATATTTGTCACTTCACAAAAGAAAATAATAAAATACATGAGAAATTGAAATCAGAACTGATGGCTAATATTAAAATTAAAAATTTACGCGACGACTTTGGTCCTATTGAGCTTCATAAAAATTGTTTATTTTATATTTTAATATTTTACATGCTAGTTTTTTTAACTCTATCGCTTCTCATATTATTTGATAATGTTGTTGAAAATAGCTGTACGAAGCCTAGAAATGGATTGGTTCGTTAGTATCAGAACACACAAACAGATGCATGGTAAAAAAATATTATCTTTAGAATGGTAGCTGTTCAAATGTATATAACAGCAAGTCACCCACTTGCAATGGGCATGCAGAGAAAGATTCACTTATCTCCGAAAATTAAGACAATTTTAGGATTTCATTAAACAACAAAAGTTACTGAAATTAAAAAATAATATTTTGCAACAAATCTATACTAATATAGTAGAGTTGAAGAAATTGTTTTTTGTTTGTACGTTTGAACAGGCTAATTTGTCTAACTACCAGTCAAATTTGAAATTATTTTGGCATTTTACAACCTACTATAGCTATAGCTTTTTTATAGCTGACCCGCGCAACTTCGTCTGCGTCGCATAATAAAATTGCGCGCGTGGTAGCTGATCATTATTTTGTGCGGAGTTATTTTAAAACTGTGATGTCTCCTAAGACATTAATTAAAATCAAATGATGTCAACATATTTATTTCAATAAGGATTAATACCATGTATATAAAAACACCTTCGCAAATAATGCATTATTTGGAACAAATTGTATTAACATAAAAAGGTTATATTCAGTCAATCTTGAAAGATATTTGTATACTATCGAGGACTTTTTTAAGAGAAATAATTCCGTCACACATGATTGTTGCATAAATTTAACCATTTACGAAGTGCACGCAATAGAAGTTCTCAAAAGAAATAAATTTTCCCCGTCTTTGCAACATTTTTCATTGATGCTTCGCTCCTATTGGTCGTAGCATGATGTTCCTATAAATCGATAAATACCTTCCTCGATAAATGGGTTATCCAACACTAAAATACTTTTTTCATTCAAACCAGTAATTTCTGAGATTAGTACGTTCAAGCAAACAAACTCTTCAGCTTTTTATTATTAGTATAGATTTCTTAAGGAAGGTTATAAGTCATATAACTTCACGCTACGATCCGACAGAGCATAACAATAATCATGAACCTCAGTCAATCTGGCGAGCTGTAGGCATGCACGGGAATTACGAAAAACGAAACGGTGCACGAGTGCGCAGTGAAGAGTTGATCAAATAAATTTAACACGGGTAAAACCTTGAGGCACATCTAGAGCAAGCTGTAAAAAATAGAAGAATTTTCTAAAACTACTGCTTTTAAAATAGATAGTAGACGACACATAGTACTTACAACGCACTTTAAGTAATTAGTCAGTCCTGACGAATGATGTCAAGAGTTAATAATATTAGGATTCCATTTCGCTGACATGAATACACTAATGGATATTACCTGATTAATTAGATGTTGAAGTAATAATGTTGGCACCAAAGCTCTTGTGGCGTTAGGCACCTATTAAGATAATTATTTTGCTGCTTAAAATCCTTTACTTATTAAAATTTATTTGTTGTTATTAAAGGTTCATTACAATTCTTAAAGGTACTTCTTTACGATTAATTTTGTGTTTTTTATCGTTGAGGTTTAGCATTGTGGCAACAATCTTACTGATCTTAAGTGATGATTTTGCCCAAGATGGTAGTACGCTAAGTCTAGTAGGGGACTGGCTCGCAAACGCAGCTGCCGGAACACACCTATTGGAGCTTGGCGACAGATTTTCAACTTGAGGGTGGTAGCTAGCCACGCGGGTATTATAAAAAGACCTACCACCAGCTATGGTTTCATTACAATGTTATCCTTCGCCGAAAGCTCAGACTCATTGCAGAGATTCGAACTCACCGTCGATCGACGCGGAGTCCGTACACACTACCAATTGAGCCATCATTGCTTTACGCTTGCAATCTTTAAAAAACAAATAAACTAGAAATAGTTTATTGAAATAGTCGGATTAGAGAAAATGTTCTATTTATGAAACTTGACATTTATGCACTGTGGTCATCGAGAGATCTTTACTTCTAAAATCACGGAGAAAGCTGTGAAGAAATCTTCACCATGAGACTCACCAACCTGAGCTTTGAAATGTTTTTTTTTCTGAATGTTTTATAAAACTACACTACTTTACGGATTGTAAATCGAGAATTATAAGCCAGATCAGCCTGAATAAGGTGACCACCAAATAACAACTCAGTTTATAGTTCATTGAACTGTGGTGGTTTTATATTAACTCGAAAATTAACATCTATAATACAATATTTTATGGTGCACTTCGCAATGTCTCTATAAAATTCTGTATTGGAACATATATCTATTAATCACAGATTTGAGAAAAATGTTATAAAAACATGTCGCACCGCACTTCTTGTTTAAATTTTCTTACCGGTCAATAATTTGCTATATTTGAAACAGCAAAAATATATTATAACAAGGCAAAAATAGTAGCAATTAATGCACCATTATATTTACTACTTTTTTACAATATTCTGTACTCCGCCTTGTAGAAATATTCTGGTGAATAATTCATTCAACGTATGAATGATAACAGTCAATAAGTATTTTTAAAACATAACGTCAAATGCAGAATTGTAGATGTATTTTGCTCATAAGATGGCTGTAGACGAAAATAGCCTTGTTATACGAAAAGGAAAAGTGCGTATGAAATCATCTTAAGACGTTATAAAGCTCTGACTGTATATCGCCAGGAATTAATCTGGATTTGGAGACGTGAACCAATCCCTTATCTTTTTATGGTGGTACAAAGATCCAAGGCTCTTGAGTTCTTTTTTTACTGGAATCACAGTCATCTTTAAATCTTGATTTTGCAAGAAGAGTATTTATTGTAGGCGATTTATTAACAGTAACTGTCTTCACTATCCCACAGCTCGAGCGAGACTCTTCAAGCCGGTCCGTGCTGGCTTATAAAGTTGCGTGTGGTTAGAGCAATAGCACCCAGTCAATAGTACGAGCAATAAGTCATCAGTACAAATTCCATAATCACATCGACACCATTATCCAACTAATATTAAATAGTATCTTATTTATTATGACGTGACGAAGCCTGTCCTTTATTTTATAACGATGTCAGTCAGTCCCATATTTTGTACAGTTCATAATAATTATATGTTAGTAGTTTTTGTAACATTAGTTATTCCCACTGCTATCTAAGTAATTTACGTTCATTTGAAATAAAGTATTTACACAATGTCAGTATTTCCTTAACAGTCCGTAATTAAAATAAATATAAAATTGTCGTTTTTTATTAATAGCAGTCAACCGCCAACTTCACATTTTCTTTTTCTTGTTATGTATTAAAATCGATGTTTTTATGTATGTTTCCTATGAACTTCAAAACGGCACAGCAATGCGTAGCTGGGATTGCTAATTAAAATATAAAATTTAATTACAATAAAATATACTCGCAATAGGCTTAAAAAGGGGTAGAAAGTTATATATATATATATATATATATAGAACGTAGATATAGATATAGAGTTCTAACCTACGTATAAGTAAATCAGCTTGGAGACGTTTTTGCTTTTGTGGTAGTGTGAATATACACAGTGATTAATACCGGAATAAACCAGTTTGCGCTAGCTACCACGTGCCACGAACTCTCGCATCATAAGTCGCGTTGGAAGTGTACATTATACGTAAACTAAAACAAACGCAAAAACGTCTCTAAGCTGATTTAGCTGAATAATTTCGGAACTGTCCATTTTGATATAAATGTTTAAAATGAATATTTTACACATTTTTACATTCCCTTTTAACTTAGCCCAATCGTTCTTAATGTTGTATTTACATAAAGTTCATCTGGCAGAATACCAGCAAACACATGCTGAATCTCTCACAAAAATTGCCTATTATTTGTATAAATTAGTTCGGCAGATTTCGGTTCTTCAGATAATCTTCGGAAAAATAGTACCATAATATTGTAGGTATAATAATGATACGTATGTGCTATATTCATTTATATTTAACTTGGAAACTAATTGGAACACATTTATTATTTTTTAATTCTGTTGACTGTTGACCCAAACAATTATGGAACCAGTGATCCGGCCAGAGTTACTTCCATAAGACATCAGGTCCTACAAGCTTAACGTGAAGAGATCTTTATGAAGGCTGATGTGACAGCGTCGACTGCCGATGGATTATGGATCTCTAGGTGGTCACCGTTCTTTATAAAATATCACAAAATGCAATCATATCACAAAATACAATCATATCTGAAAAAAATATCTTAATAATGTAGAAAACAATACTATTATATAAACTATAAAAAATTTAACAAAATTTGTGCAAAATTATATCTTCATACATATTTACGAGAGATTTACGGCTACAAATAAAAAGAACTATAAAAATTTTTCGGCATAATATTAGCTATATGAGAAAATCCACTTTTCCACAGCCATAACTCTCCAACAAGCCACTTAATCCTATCTCCATTACGACAATTTGGGCGGCTAATTTGAGTGGATTCGTTGCAAACACAAACTCTGAAACGAATGGCAAACCATTATAATATGCCGAGTTACAATCCTGCAAAGTAACCTATGACCATTGTGAAAAGGTCAGTTCACACAGTGGTAATTTTAATAAACTCGACTTTCTGTTTAATATTACAAAGATAAATATAACTTTATAATAATAATAAGTATGACAATATGATATTGGCTTCTTTTTTAGGATAGCTTCAGGGAATGGAAGAGTTTCCTACCATAAGCGTTCTCGTTGAGTACGAGATTTTTTACACTGAGAAATCTACTTCTTTATATTTCTGCGAAAGGTGTGCTACAAAAAAAGTATTATGATTAATTAGAACATGAATTCTCGAGAATCAAAATTTACTTTTGATGCTTTGTTTTTCACCGCGAATCTTTTATTAAGCTTAACAATACAGAGTAGAATTTCAAATATTGTGCCTTTATAGAACAGGCATTTGACAGGAAAATGTTTGGCCAAGCAGTTTATCAAACAACAAGACTTTGCTATTACTTTTTCATATATATTTTTTATCGCCTCGGAACATCAGATTGCATTTCCTTAAGTATATTATGGTCTGTATTTTCCCATTTTCTTCTTTTTATCAGATATGTTGCAAGTTTTCTCTCATCTACATTATAATTATATCATGGTAGGTCGGAAACCTATCCGATGTTTTTTTAATGCTATCTTTACCTATTAGTTGCCAAATTTTTTTTTGTATTGTTTTTTCTTTTCGTCAAATCAATTTTACATTAAAACTTCTAAGAAGGTGTGTAACCAGCACAGAATATAAAATTTTACACAGCAAAAAATATAGTTGGTCGTCACGGGACGCCCGGCAGATGTACAACCTCTTAGTGAATATTCAAATTTCTAATTAAAAAAAAAATGGAATGAAATAACAAAGTCTAGTATGCATACACAGTGATGCAAGGGAGTCGAGAGTGGTTCAGTGGAGGGGGGGTTACGGCATGAGAGAGTGTCATGTCGTTTGACGTCACAGCATACGGTTCGATTCTACTGCCAAGGCGCACCAATAGATGTTTCACATTAACTAGAATAACAAGAAATACAAGCTTAATTTGTAACCAATTTATTATTCTTACGGTTTTTAGAGTTAGAACACCATACGTAAATATATAGCAAGATAATAGATGATCAAAGAAAGCGCATGGATGTAAATAAAATGCATACATTTTATTATGGTAAAAGGTCGGCTGGTGTAACCGAACCTTCAATTTATTTTGTAGTATCCTTGTACCCTTTGCCATTAAGCGGTGAACCAGATAAATGATTTAGTTTGAAAACAGAGTGTCACAGCGGTCAAAACTATATTTTATTGATACGTTGCTAAATCCTCAAATGATCCAGAAACAAACGAGTTTCGATATGAAATTATCGATTGTGTATATCGAGTCGTAATGTAAAATTTAGAGAGAGTTTGTTAAGTTACAACGACTGTTAAAATTAGCTTTATTTTCTTAAAATTACCTCATATGGAGCACAGCTGTTACCTAGGCGTAAGCATTTTTTTAATTCTTGTAAAATTTCATATTGCAATTTATTGTGCCCGCGGCTACGTTCGTGTTTATTACAGATAAAAGTAGCCTAAGTTACTTCTTATAACATCAGCTATCTGCCCTTTATAGAACGTAGTTTTCTTTTTGTTATAAGTACCGTATATACTTTCATAAACAGACACTACAACTTTATATATTTGTATAGATTAACACAAAGAAAATAGAGAGTGATTGATGATATTATATAATATTTATTTAAAATAATATTGTTAAAACAATTAAATTACTTATTTCAGAAAAAAAAACATTATTTTTTGCTTTGATTCAACTTAGAAGTAAACATGCATTGAATCGTTTATCGATAGGTACTATTTTCCTCTCTTTACTTTAATATAAAATTGACCCATAAAATCGAGATTGCATCACATATAACGTCAATTAACAACAGAAAGCCAATCGCAGCTGGAAACTAATGCATGTAAAACATGTTCTATTAAGCTTTTGTTTTCCATCCCGCTTTTACTCACACTAAGCCCTAATGCCGAACTGTTTCGTTTTCATACACAATCTGAATACTGTCAGTTATATTGATCGTAACGAAACATATTACAATTCTCCAATACTAATTATGACCAAACTTGGTACAATTTAACTAAAACCATTTTCCGGCTTGACCAGTGGAATGAAAGTTAGTGTGCGGTTCCAGTTATAGCGGTTATGTAATTATATGTCTGCTATACCTATTTCGAACAGGAGTTACAATGGATTCAACCTTTAAGAATAATACTGTCGGCAAAATTGTTTGCATTTTTGCACAAATTTCGAGTGGCACTGTATTTCAATAAAGTAAATTTTTTTTGGCAAATGTTGACTATATGTATGTATATAATATAAATTGGAATAAAATTTATAATAGACAAGTTTTACGGTTGGTTTTTTGTTCCTTTTTAAATTGCACTAAAATTAATGACTACATTTAGTTACAGGGTATTTAAATTATAACTTTTTTAAATTCTCCGACACAAATAACTTATTCATTGAGACCATACCAAAGAATCTAAGCACGATACTTCTTTTGTAAGTTAGTGAGGAGTTGGGAAATACCAGATGATGCGGTATCATCAGGACGAGGTTACCGTGCTCTTCTAACATAATTGAAGTAAATACCAAATTTCAACTCGATCAGACCTGTAGATGTTGGTCATATCCATTTATCAACTAGAAAAGAGCTGACAATCTTCAAACGGTTGAACTGGTTTCCTTGAATCATAGCTAAGATCACTATCGATGAAGACACCTTTCATAAAAAAAATTCAACCAAAAAGGGGTTTAACCATTTGTCAAACATACATACCATGTCATGTCAGGCATACATGCAGGCAGGAAGATATCCATGTTATACTTACTCGTACTCCTCTGTTAGGGTCGGGAGTTAAAATCATATTTGTTTCTGAAAACTAAGCCGAGCTCAAAAACATTTATTTAAATTAATTTATTAAGTAATATTATTTTCACTCCATTACAGTCGCTGTATATTGAACCTTACCTTTATGTAAACAATTACATAATGGGATATGCTCGCTCAAAAACTATAAACTCGGTTAGGCAGCTGTACAAAGCATTCACAATGTGCTTAAGGCTAATCTCTCTAAGGATATCTGAACAGAATCTACGACATTCTACAGCCGAGTGTCATTTTAAGGCTTGACTACACTACAAGTCAAAGAGAAGCCATTAAAAATTATTTTGACACAGTACAACTTACTTGAAATAATAATTTTCAATAAATGTGTACATATTAAATTAAATATATTAAAGTACATAACAAAGTTTGGTTCCAAAATAATATTAATATATCTAATATTTATTCCAAAATGGTGTCAAGCATAATGGTCTGTTCTGTTATTCTGTTGTAGGATTGCATATAGGGACGAAGAGTTCTTGAGTGGCGACCACAGCGGAAGACGCAGCGCAAACCCGCTTGATGCGAACAGCATAGTACTGTTCATTATGGTGATCTTTCGGCGAAATCTATGACCCACAATGGACGTCTGTCGGTTGAATTAAAAGCGTATGTCTATATTTTCTCAAACCTCACATCTAGTCACGGTTAATCTGTGGCAACGATGATTTGAATACGATGTACTTACTCTCTACTCTTCTACACTTTTTACACTTACCTTAAAACTGCAATATAAGTTTTATAGCTTTTAGTGGAGCGACAGCAACATCAAGAGCGTCGTATTTGGCTCAGATCCTATTTCCGATTTAGATTTTATTGGTCTCGATACGGCCGCTTACAGCCTATATGATGGCAGACTTCAATACATTTAGGATATAATTTCTTAAAATACTAAAAATAAAATTTATTTAGTAACCATATATACTTTTTTAATGTATTGTTTAATCTGACGTGTCAAGGGTGGTGAGTCTGGGTTCAATCATTATCGCTAATGGATAAGTAACAGCAGCTAGCTAGCTTAGCCGCTACAAAAATGTGCCGCCACATTAAATAATATATATAAATCGTGAAGTGTTTGAAGTTACTGAAATTATAGGGAAACGTACCATTTCTTCCTCTTCTTTTTTCTAACTTAGCAACTAGCGTTCTTTATTAAACACCATTGCTGTCAGTATCAAGTGAATATAGTGTCCTGTGTTATGACGATTTCAGTACCCTAAAAAGATGGTGGCTCCCTTGTTAGAACTTTCTAAAGAGTTTTCGTAGTAATCCACTTGACTTATATACAATAACAAAAGTATATCACGCATATCCCCACCAATTTACATAATATAGGGTAAAAAACCTAAGTTAATGAATTAAAAATAAAAACCACAATACGTCACTTCAAGATCCCGCCAAAAACTCCAACGTACCATTTCAATTCAATGTTAATACTAGGGTTGCCAACCTCAGTATAATATAATAATACTGTACATACTATATTTTGAAACTGTTGAAAAAATATGTAGTACGTAATATATTATATATTTCAGTTCGATCCATAGATTTTTTATACATTTTTATTGAAGACAAAAAGTTGATAAAATATAACATAAATAATTAAGAAGAGTATTTTCATAAAATACTATTATTTTACGTGTAATATTCTTTTATAGCTTACTAGCTGTGCCTGCGGCTTCGTCCGCTTAAAATTTCGTGTACGAAAAATAGCGATACCTAAAAAAGGACATGAAGCGATACAAATTCAATATCGGTGAAGTTTTGCTAATGTATATATTCCTTTAAACTCAATTTATACACCATACATATGCCCATAAGTGCACATTTGCATCCTCAGTGTTAAGTACTACAGACTATAAACTATGAATATACCAAATATCATTTTTGGTCCAGCAGTTTCTGCGTGATTAACGTACAAAATGGCAGACAAAACATTAAAAAACTTTCGTAATGTTTATCTGTCCTTGATTCTAAACTGCTTTGTAGTATTTTTACTGAAATAACTTTAAAGTACAATATTTTACTCTTTACTGTATTACTTTATGTATTGTAAATATTATGCCACAAAAATCTTTACAACCCTAGTTAGAGCTCGTGTCTCTAACAGAAATTCACCTGCCGATATCACAGTATGCATGCTGCGAATCAAATTGTAACGTGATTATATTTGAAAGGAAAATTCTTCGGTGCCATCAGAAAGACTACATAACATTTCGTTAGGATATTTTCGTGAACATTTTTAAGAGAGGTAACCATGTGTTGTGTTCTTGTGGTAAAAAGGGTTTCCAAAACTCTTTGTGGTAAGTTTATCAAGGTCAGGAACACGCTAGTGATACCTATGGACTAAGTATAAAAAAGTTGGGTTTCTAGAGCTCTTTGGAGAAGGGAGAGTTCAAAGAGATTTAGAGCACAGAGAAATTTCTCTGCAGTTTTTTCTCTACTTGTGGCAGTCCGACTGGTCGAATACCCTACAGTAGATCACAACCAAATATCCTTGTGTTGTGATCCTGCTTCAAAGTAGGTCGGCAACGCACCAGTAATACCTAAGGTACTACAAGCGTCTATAGGCTACGGTAGCCGCTTACCATCAGGCGGACCGTGTGCTTGTTTACCACCTTTTTTATATAAATAATGTATTTTTTTCAATTTTACCCACAGTACCAGCTAGTACAGCTACCATTGCAACAAGATTTCTGAAGTTTCTAATAAAGATAAATATGAAAAACATTATCTTTTTACCCGATTGCGGAAAAGAAGCTATATGTTTTTCGAGCGTATGTATTATGTATTTAAATCAAAATCAAAAATGTCTTTATTCAATTTAGGCCCTAATAAGGTACTTATGATCGTCAAAACACTACTGCCGGTTCGGAAAATATTCCGGTAAATAACCGGTAAGAAGCTCGATCGGGTTTACTTTTTTTTTCAACTGTACAAGTGTTATATTAGGTACAAAAATAATAATTTACTGGATGCACAGAGAGGGAGTCTCTTCCAGACATCACTATCTTTCACATAATGATCCACCCTATAATAAACTTTTGACAGTAAAACCCGCTTGACATGGTCCTTGAACTTCTTGTCCGTCTATTGGCTATTCAGTAATGTGCTTCGGGACCTTGCTGTGGAACCTAACATTATTAGGTACCTAAATTTACCTTAAACGGCTAGATTGAATTTATTTAATATACGAGATGTCCTTAGTTTCATATTAATTGTGGGAGTGACATAGGCTATATAATATTTAATTACGATGACTGGGAATCAAATAAAAATCAAAAATAGAAAACTTTTTATTGTTCATGTGTTTTTTTGCAGTTGAGTTTTTTTTTTTGTTTCCTTGTTAATTATTTAGTTTGTTATATAATATCCTGTGACTGCACAGTGCCTGACGGTTGGATATACACTGCAGGATTCTGAATCGATTCTGCGATTTATCACCATGTGCATTGTGATCACAATCCATTCGAATACAGGTTCCCTTGATAACTGGAAATACACCGGCTAATCTCAGAACGCTTTAAGCCTAAGCATGCCACTATGGTGGGTGTAAAGGTTGACGACATGTTGACGGCGAGTGGCTTAGCTTCTTCTACAAACATGTAATAAAAAATAAAATAGTATTTGTTGGGACTGTATTTTAGCTCGCATCGTGAGATGGCGAGATCGTGGGAAGGCTAATACGCTGTGATAGGCGGGCTAATGGCAGGGGCAATCGTTCTTCGCAGGCGCTGCGCCACCCCACCCCCCTAGCTCTACTGGCACGTAGGCCAATCTGCTTCGTGCTTTGGCCGTGACCTCGCGTTCGTTTGTTTTGTACGCACTACGTCATTCCAGACGTTCGGCTAGCGCTGATAGCGGTGATTGAAGTTTTTGCACACATAGGTGTGTGGTGGTCGCGGTGGCCTTCTCAGTACATTTTATATATGTATGTATTTCTTATATTCCAATATCAAGTAGATCATAACACTCCGGTTTTAACTCGGTAACTATGTGAAAAAGAAGGAATAGCTAATTGTAGGTTTTAAGTTCAAATGATAATTTACAATCACCTTAAAGCGACGCTCTTTGATTGAATGTCTTAATGGCATACTTAAAAGTCGATTCACACCTATAAGTATTTCAAAATATTAGTATTTTTAGAAAGGCTATATATACTGTAGCGACATCTCCGCCACAACTATCATCCTACATCGCGATATAGAAATCAATTTTTTTTTTTTTTTTTTTTTAGAACTGACTACACTGTTAGCCTTAGGGGCCCTAAAGCCGCTGCGGCTTTTACAGCTTCACCGGACTTGGGGGCGAGCGCAGAGGGCACTCAGCCGCGAAAGTTTTGTGGACGACTCGCACGAGGGTGCCAAAGTGGCCGGACCTCGGCTCGGGCGGTCGTCGCGTTCGCAAATAGGTCGCGATCTATTCAAATCCCTACACCTACGATTCGAGCTAACTAAATATACACATAGGCACGTTCCCTTTCTCCTGGGAGGAAGGAAGGAACCGTGCGTATGTGTATTCAGTAATCGGAATGTTTCTACACTAACTAGCGCTAACTAACTAGCGTAAAAAAGAAAAAAAAAAAGGTCCCTCACAGAACCTATGTACCTGTGTGGTGTGCACGTGTGTATGTTCATACGTGTGTAGTGTTGTATGTAGGTAGCTAAGTGATGCACGTACAGTGTCACTTGTATCGCGCGGGCGGTTGCCTGACCCAAGGGTTTCACACCGAGGAACGGACCTAGGCTTGGGTTACCGCTAGAGAGGGTGGACGTGACGGGTGTGCTGGAGCGAAATTGACCGCCCGCCCTCTGCGGAGAGAACGGTGGTTACGCGGGCGTGGGCGCTGGCACGCTCTGTTTGGAGAGACGGATGTGTAATATTTATTCGAATTTTCGATGTGATCGTCGGGATCAATAAAAATATTGCGCGGCCGGCGTTTGCACCGGATGTCCGTGGGTGCCGGAACATAAGTGGCGGCTGTTTTTATTAACGGATTCGCGTGGTTCGACGCGGTGTCGAAATACGAACGGGAGAGCTGTTTAACGTAGGCATGTATCGAAGGAAGCTCCATATCTCTATGGAGATCTACGCTTCGAACATACCACGGGGCCCCGGTGAGACGATAGAGGAACCTATTCTGTATCGATTGTAACCGTTTGAAACTCGACTCGGACATATGTGCGAACACGGCGCAACTGTATGTCAAAATTGGTCGAATACACGTCTTGTAGAGCGTGAGCTTATGTCGCGTGGACATTTTACTCACCGAACACAACAGAGGATGCAACCGGCCCAGGACCCACGCGGCCCTGTTCCTAACCTTACGGATGTGGGGTCTAAAGGAGAGCCTACTATCTAGGGTTACCCCTAGATATTTGGTCTCTCTTACATACGGAATCGGATTATCGTAGAGCTTAACAGGTTTAAGCTTCCACGGTATCTGTGACGAATCCGCATCGAAGAGCATCGCGGCGCTCTTCTGAAGCGCGCGTAAGCGTGCGCGGTTTTCCTCGGTCGGATAGTATAGAAATCAACCGAACAATTGAGTATATATACAAGAACCCGAAAACAACCGTTGGGCAGCTGCCCGCCAGACATAACACCCGTCTGTTCGGAGGATCCTCTCTTTTCTATGGAGGATGAGGAACTTTACTCTCTGTTCCTCGCCTCAGCTACAATACCATAGATGTACTACATCTATGATACATACTACTAATACACTTTTGTTTAATTAGGACTAATAGTATTAATATATTCAAAATAAATTATTAATATATTCAAAACAAAATATCAACTATAAAAGCTCTCTTACTGACCGTAGTTTCAATATAAGCCAATACGAAAATTGTGAGGAATTTCGCACTTCTCAAAGGTATATTTTATACTACATTATTTGCTTTATATTCAAATTAAAATAATGTTTATTTATACCCCGTTATATTATTTTTATGTTATTAAAAAAATAGATTAAAGTCAATTCATTTTATTATCATTGATAACCTAACCTCAACATGGTGTTGGCAAGCGGGTTTAAATTTTCGGAGTCATTTTATATTGTTAATCCAAAGACTACAATTACTATAATTTATTTTTATTAAAACTTTATGCAATATATTTTTGTAAAATAACTAACTAGCTGTAACTCCCAGTTTCACTCGTGTTAAATTTATTCTTTGTTTATAATAGCTTTCAAACTATCTAAATCTGTCGGTGATCGCTGCTGTCTTGCGGGCATGCATAAATATCTTTTGATGTTACGCTTATAGGACCTAATGTCATAAGAAAGAAGGAACACATTCGACAAACTCTCCACCGCGCCACCATCAACGCACCCGTGTACTCCTATACCATAGATGATGTCATGATGATCTTATGTCATTGTTCTCACCTTCCATACTTGCCTACAGCTTGCCATATTTCTTGATTAGTGTTCCGCTCCTTAGGGTCGAAGTTTCAAGTCATATAGCCTATAATTTTCATGAATAAATCCTACTAATATTATAAATATAAAAGTTTCTATGTGTGGATGTTTGTTACCTAATTACGCGAAAAACGGCTCCACGGACTTGGATAAAGTTTGGCACACGGATAGATTCTAACACACACATAGAATTAAATAATTAGTAAGTTGTGTAAATAAAAATGTAGAAATATTGCTTATTATTTATTATTTAATATTGCTCAGGGTCCATGTATACGGATAATTTACCATATAAGAACAAATTTAAATACATAATGCAAATGGATAAATAAATATACAATTTTTTGAAGTTGCCCTTTGCACACTTAATCTATACCAGTAATATAAAAAGTCCTTTCAACAATATAAAGCTACAGTATCAGCGATCAACATGTGCTATATTATAATTTAAAAAAAATATTTATTCCACACAAAAATGTCGATAGTTTTACACAAAGTATAAAAAATTGCCTACACGAGTGCGTTGGCGATGTTTGTCGTATAAAATTAACACGGGTGAAACCGTGAGGTACAGCTAAGTAGGTGATAAATTTTACAATAAATTTATTTTTGAAATTGGACTGGTACCTGCAGAGATTAACGTGTGCAAACAGACAAACAATCCCTCGAACACGAAACACGGTAAAGAAGAAAATATTCGCAGAATAATTTAAATAATAATATTATTGAAAAATAACAACAAGTTTTTTAAAAGAATGGGCATCAAAACGATTACAAGAAAAAGTAGAAATTCAACGAACGGCTTACGTGAGAGTGTGAATCGTATTTTATAAAACACAATCACACTTTCGGTCCCTCAGGGCTAATGATAAATTTGTTTGGCATCCAATAAAATAATAAATAGCCGATAATAAACGCTTACAAATGAGACGTAGCTCTAGAATTATTCTAGATTTATGTGACACGATATAGATTAAAAAGTAATAAATTATTTGCATCTGTTATCGAATACATCGTAGATTACATTTTTTAAATGCCTAATTGTTTTGATTTCGAATCGATTATAGCGTTTCTTTTTTAATTGCGCGCCATGCACTCTTAGTTCACATTTTAGTAAATAAATATTTTATAGCTATATTACTATAACAGCTTCACTTGTGTTAATTTTAACCGACAGTCACCGCACCGCCATCCATCGCACCCGTTTTGTTTATTTTCCTGTTATCCTGGACTTTTTTTTTTGATAAACCAAGTACCAATATGTTTATGGAACATTGTATTAACTATTACGCCAGCGCACGCGGTTAAAGGAGTTCAGGAGGGCTTCCCCTTTCGACTTACTTAACAAAAATCAACATTTAAAGCTAGCTGAGAGTTGTAGCCTAATGTTAAATGGCCTAAGATTTGACGTTAATAATTTATACGTACTAAGTGAAACAATATTCAAACAAACTCATGAATCAGATGTTCAATGTACTGTGGTCTTACTTACAATACCTATATCTTGTTTACAATACTCTATCAAAATATTGAGACAAACATCTTAGCATTCTATGGATTCACCGTGCGGGTACCGGGTCCATCGAGTAGCAGACAGAGAGAACACGAGCAGACCCCGGGACTTGCGACCCAGGTGTAGGTTTAAGGGTTATGATGCACAACAGCGCATAAGAGTCTGTTAATGCTGCTTTAGATACCCGTTCTAAAATAGAATTTACTGCATTTCTCGACAGGCCGAGGTCTTTTAACAAGTTATAGAGAGATTTTGCTGCAATACTATAAATTTAAAACGAACGAACAAAATAAAAGAGGGTGGAAATCACTAGAAACGCCTAGAACTTTACGACATCGTTTAAAAGGGAAAATGTTCTTAGATATTTAGACCCATTATTCTTGGATTACGCAATCGAACCGATAAGCTTTGATTGTGTCTGTGAACTGTGATTTCGTTCCGTACCTACGAATAGGTACATACTCGATGTATCGAGTACATTCTAGACGTTTCTAGATATTTTGAGAATGGTCATATTTTTCCATTTTTACTCAGATCGTAAAATATGAATAATGAAATACATTAAATATATAGACTATAAGGTACATTAATTAAAATAAATATTTTCAGCACAGTAATTAGCTCAACATTTATAAATCCGATAAAATCCGGCTGT
The DNA here is from genome assembly GCA_033032175.1 of Saturnia japonica. Taxonomy (NCBI): domain Eukaryota; kingdom Metazoa; phylum Arthropoda; class Insecta; order Lepidoptera; family Saturniidae; genus Saturnia; species Saturnia japonica. The sequence continues at coordinate 4,674,360 of CM065330.1, forward strand.
CCGTAATGCACGGATTGTTATGTGGCTAAAGGTATTGTATGACGGAAAAATTGTGTCCAATTACGAGAATTAAGTTAATTTCCAAGTTGACCCAACGCGAGCCGCAAACAAACACCTGGTTTGCATTTAACGGTGAGTATGTTAATTACGTTCATACTAATAATCACATGGTAAGCTGAAATAGGTTTATTTTTAGAAAAAGTATCTAGCTAATAAAATTATTATTTTATTAGATCTGACTACACCGTTATCTTTATGGGTCCAAGAAAACTCGAGCCTAAGATAGTTTAGGTTTTTTGGATAAAAATATAGGTAGTGGTAAAAATCATGGTAATAAATAATGTAATGGTATAAAAAAAGTACATTGGGTTGCCTGAAAATAATCAATAACGAAGCAATGATGGATCAGTTGGTAGCGTATATAACGACCCTAAGCTTTCGCTTAAGGAAAACATCGTGGTGAAACCATAGCATGGTCATAGTTATTTTCTAATTCCTGTCTGGCTAGCTACCGTCAAGTTGACAATCTGTCGCCAAACACCTATAGGTGTGTTCCGGCACCTGCCCTTGAAAGCCAGTCTTCCACTATGCTTAACGAGCTACCATCTTGGGCCACATCGTCAATTAACATTCTCATTGAGACCATTCCATTATGCCCAAATACAATATATCTACTGTAAGTTGGTGAGAAGTTAGATATCTTACGGCTGCCAGATGATGTTGCAGCATCAGGTAAAGGTTTTTCTAATATCATAGAATGAAGAGAGTACTGAGAATACCAAATCTCGACTTATTGAAACATATATTTATCAAGTATAAAAGAGTTGATAATCTTAAAAAGGCTGATCAGATTTTCTTGAATCATAGCTAAGAACACTTTTGATGAAGTCACGTTGCAAACAAAAAACAAACTAGATCATAATCGGTTCAGCCATCTGTGAGCTAAGATGCCACAGATACACAGATTTACATTTAAAACTTACAATACCCCTGTTTTTGTGTCGGGGGTTAATAAATAAAAATGAAAAATGTAAATCGTAGAATTTAGTGGAGACAGGAGAGAAGTGGATATTGTCAAAAATAACGATCAAATTTAAACCTTATAAATGTCAAAAATCAGTGACTTTTTAATAGACGGAAGGACATACAGGAGATTTCACTGCCAAAATATCAATGCTGTCAAAGAAACAAACACCGCGCATTTTTAAGAGCCAAAAAAATTACACAAATAACTACATTCACTGACATTTGCGTAATAAATAAGAAAACTTAACGAAATATAACTTCCTTGAAAGCGGACTAAAAGCATCACTGCGTAACATATAAATAGACAAACGGAGAAATGCAACTCTGTGACTTGTTTTCAAACAAGTTATTCCACGTATCCGTTTGTTTTAGAAGAGTAAAGTTACGGAGTGAGTATGTACTTAGTCTTACATTTGTAGAACGTTATATTCGTTGAACGCATTAGGAAATAGATATCAGATAAATTTTATTCAATTTATGCTCCGAGAAAGCACTTAAGAATTTCAAAGTTGCCACCGGTTCGGAAAATATTTTAGCCATCAAGAAGCTGATACTAACGCCCAGATTTGTCATTATAATCTTTCTACAAGCTTTTATTTAACTCGCTTTGTTAGTATGGGTCAAATCTTACAACTGAATATTAAACAGTTTCCCCAACCGATTGAGCTGAATTTTGCACACACGTTTATTTTAGATCACAGTAATGTCAATGTAATTTACCAATACGGCGGACTCTGACGGATGGCGGACCCGTTATTTTTTATTCACCTCCATGATGTGGGTATCAAATGAAAGGGTTAGGTGAGAAACATACGATAAAAATATTTAAAAAAAATTATATACAAGCTTTCATTTAATTTTTCTATAATTTTAAATCTTGTAGCGTGCATAAAAAAGGGAGAAAGGGAATTTAAAATAAATCCATTTCTTTCGCGTTACATTTTTAATTATTGAAATATTAAATAAAAGCTTGTTTAAAAAAGTTTTTTTTAAACGAATGCGGAAAAGAAGGCTGTTGTTTTGGCCGACTCACTGTAGCCAACGGCTTGATGGATATTAACTTACGAGGTGTTGTTAGATTCGTATTAATTGTGGGAGTGGCAAAGGCTATATAATATTTAATTACGACTGCTGGGAATCAAATAAAAAGAAAAAATAGAAGTATGTATATAATTAGTGTTTTTGTTTTTCTTTCCTTTGAATATCGTGTTAGGTTACCATGGACATTTCAAATGTGCATTAATTGAAAATGATATTGTGAATAATTATTGTGAGTACTTGTATGAACATTTTCATAAACTTTAAATTTTGTGTATTTGATCATTTTCTGAATTAAAAAAAACATAGATGTGAAGGTTTCACTTCTACCACGTGTGAATTGCACACATTTTTTTTTTTTTTTTTTTTTATTTGATAGGGTATAGATACATCAAGGGTGGTCTCATTTTAATTTCATTGGCATTGGACATTCAACTTCGAAGATACACAAGGAAACTCTTCAAAATCATCGAAATTGGTTTTCTTTTGTTATAGACATACTCGATCGAGTTTTTTAGCGGCTCTTCTCGATGTTTATGATGTTTTCCGAACCGATGGTAGTGCTCAATAAAGTAATTTGGTTTTAATTTTACTCGTAACTTTCCCGAAGTGAGTAAAACAGATTTATCCGTATAAATAATTAAGTCTTGCCATAACTGCATTCCATTTGCATTTTAATAACTGGGCGCCATTTTTAATATTATTATCCAATAAACGGCAATCCAATCACATATCACAACGAATCATATAACGGTAATTATACGTTATGAATAAAACGTCGTAAGTACAAAAACCAGTGACAAGGTTAAATTGATCTTAAGAATAAAAAATTACAAAATAGTGTTATTATTACATCTATCTGCTTAAAATGTTGGACTTGGACTAAAATTACTTACACTTACAACCATTCCAATGAGTTTTTGGCGTGATTAATATTTCATATTGTTGTGGTGTTTATTTTATTTTATTTACGTTATTTGGCCTTATATTATGTTATATTGGTGATATTTTGCGTGATATAGTATGGTAATCGTACACATCGAATAATAAAAATCTCTGTAGACACTTTTCACAAGAAAGCATCCATCTTGTTAAAGCGTTCTTTGGCTTGTATGAACTCTGAAGATTCGAAAAATATTTTATCCACGTGACACTGACATATTTGTACTTAAGCCCACGTGATCATTTAAATAACATGAAGAAGGGACCTTCCATTTTATTTAGATACTAATCAAACGAATATAATAATATCTAAAGACAAAAAATTTAATTCGTAATTCACAGGAAAGATTGAGGAAAGGCGAAAAGAAGAAGATACACAAAAAAAAATAAACAAAAAAGTGGTCCCTTAATACAGCTCACCATTGTGCTGAAGATGAAGAATATTGAAGAGACCTTACAGGAAGAGTTGTGCGAAGTCATGGTCCTCAGCATTAAAATTGTTGTCTGAAACAGAAGCGAAACCAAATTAGAATATTCCTTGTAATATTTAACAACAAGGTAGCACCAAGCGATGTTTGGGTGAATCTGTGCTTGGCCGTGTTGAGTACCATACAAATAAAGAGAAATCTATCTGTGATCTTTCTGCCTATCTAATCTATCTGTTTCTAGGCACGCCACGACTCTGACCAGCCAAGAACTTTGGTGAAGGAACACCCACCATATTGGCACGCTTAGACATGTCACGTTCTGGAAACGCCCCGTGTATATCTAGCAATCAAACGAGGTGCTAGGGATGTCCACCCAACTGGACTGTGACCATCGTTAAAGTAAGAGCGCGAGGTGAATGCAGAGTTAAGGAATTTGATAGTGTTGTGACCTAGTTTTAGAATTATTGCTGTCGATACATGATGATGCCGATAAATTTCAACGCTATTTTAAATTGAACATCTACACATCTTGGTTAACATAATGAAAAAACAAAGTAATAATTTATTAGACATTTTTTATAAATTATTTCACACAGATAAATCAAAGTTCATTTTAAGATGCATTTTTCGATATCTACCCTGCTTAGTGATAAATAAAAACATGTTTTTTTTGTAACAGAACTTAACGAACTCGGATAAGTCATTACTACAAACAAAATATAACACGGGGTCGCAATTTGAGTATTAAAGGGGTCTGTAAGCGTACGACAGTTGTAGAAGACAGCAGTCACTTCACTACAGTAACGGCGAATGAGGCGAGGCGTGCAGACGGAGGGGGAGATGCTCCCGCTTAGGCCCCGACTGCATTCAACTCGCACGCTTATTATATATAGACTGTCGTGTTTCATGACCACCCTGCGCTAGTTAGTGTAGAAATACTTTCAAATCACTAAATACACATACACATGGTTCCTTCCTTCCTCCCAGGAGGAAGGGAACATGTCTATGCGTATATATTATTTAGCTCAAATCGTAGAAGTGTTGATTTAATTAGATCGCGACCTATTTGCATGCGCGACGACCGCCCGATCCGACGTCCGGCCACTTTGGCACCCTCGTGCGAGTCGTCCAAACAACTTTCGCGGTTGAGTGCCTTCTGTGCTCGCCCTCAAGTTCGGTGAAGCTGACGACCAGTGATGGCTTGCCGATCTCTCAACATTCGCCGTTATTTTTGGATTTCACAGTGATTACTGCCAGGCACAGACAATACCGTCACATAGCCATGATACTATTAAAAAATGAAATCATTAATATATGTGATTATAATGTGTAGAGCACATAATGAATGATGTGTTTAATTGTAGTGTGAGTGGTTACCTGAAGATATGTCTAAGTAAATTGTAAATTATTATTATGTTACTAATTGTTATTATGAGAACGTTGTGCGTTGCGTTAATCGGAGTGCAAATTCTATTGTGTTACATTTATAGTTATGTTTTTATAGTATAAGTTTAGTTTGTTCTCTTTAGCAGTGCCTTTTATAAATAAATAAATATGTAAGTGATACCTAAACTTACACCGGTGTGTTATTAATGACGGTATGTGTGTAAGTTAAGCCGGGCAATAATGCCCGCGCCCACCCTGAATGAGTAGTTAAGGGTGCAATTAAAACGGAAATTTAATTAACGCCGACTTATATAATTTAATTTTTTTTTTTTTTTTGTAGCTCGAAGTGTAAACAGTCTATTTCTGATGTGAAATTAGAATAGCTCATCATTTTTAGTTTTAATGTTCAACCGATTTGTTTTTATAGAGGTAGTAAATTAGATTATTTTTAAGATATAAACTATCTATAATAATCTTTAAATATAAATAAAATGATAGATATTTATTGTTGTGCGCGCATCACGGAAAAACTACTGAATATATTATGATAATTTTTTTTCGTTTTACTCTTTAGATACTTGGCTCTTTTATTAATCCATACTCTCAGAATATCTATACTAATATAATAAAGCGGCAAAGTTTTTTTGTTTGTTTCTTTAAACACGCTAATCTCTAGAACTACCAGTCGGATTCGAAAAATTATTTTTGTATATTATAGCCAGACTCCCGAGGAATAGTATAGGCTATTTAAGATTAGGCTACAGCTCTCAGATAATCTTAAATATAGATTTTTGTTACGTAAGTCGGAGGTCTAGGCCCTCCCGAAGTGCTTTAACCGCGTGCGCTGGAGTAATCTTTAATGATACAATATTAGTCCTTAGTATATCTAAAAAAAACGTTGGCGATAGCATATGCCTTTCTTTTATAAATATTATATTATACTATATATTACAATATTTTTTTTGTTGAATATTAAATATTGAATTCTAAGCTTTATTTTTAGCCATGGCATATTAATCCTTACGACAAAAGTTACTTCATCATAAAGACAATTTTATGAAGTTAAATTTTGCTCTTTAGAGTATGCTATTTGGACACACAGTTTAGATGATAATGAAAAATTGAAATAATTTGTACTTGCGGGAAGAACAATTATGATAGACTACTTGGGTGCGTTGGAGGTGAGTGTTGGTCGAATAAAATGAACACGTGGGTGAAACCGTGGAGCACAGGTAGTTATTATTATAAAGGTCAAAACTTTGTTTATTTGAACGCGCTCATCGCTGGAACTACCGGTCAGATTTTAAAAGTATTTTGCATTTTATAACCTATTTATTGAGGAAGGTTATATGTTATCTAAGATCACGCTACGACACTTAAGAGCGGAGCAGTGACCATATACGTCAACAAATCTGGCAATATATAGACAAGTAGTTTTTATATGTATACAACAAGCACGAGTGAATTCGCGGGGCAAAACTATTGTATAGTTAACAATGTTTATAATATTCTTATTAGCCTAGTGGTCGTAAGCTCGACTGCTATGCTCGACGTTCTGGGTTCGATTCCCAGGTCAAGCAAAGTGTTATTGGGTTTTTCTATGAAATTCTCAGTAGCAGCTCGGGATTTGGCGTTGTGCCCGATTAATGGAAATAGGCTCGCGCCCCCTATTACATGGGACCTAAAAACGTACCCTGCGAACTGTGGGTGTACATTAGTACAACAATCTTCAAACATCTTTTACGCGTATTTTATATAAATCATATTTAATTAAAACGGCACAAAGAAATAAATAAAACAGAGTTATTAAAAGAGCCTAAGATTGAAAGCTTCTGTTTTGTTTTTAAAGCGACCCTTAGAGCGAGAGCCTCGCGTTTATTATTTACGTTTTGTAACATAGTAACTGCTTCAATATTGCCAAGCCAATATAGAGCTTATGTTTAATGAAATAAATGTGATAATGGAATATAAGTACGGTATCTCATTGATGGTTTTTTGTGCAAATGCCACCCATTCTCTCGTCAATGAACAGGCGCCATCGACCGGTTTGACCAGTACTAGTACATTTTTTCCAAATTATGTTTTTTTAGAGTTCCTTCGAATTTTATTAAAACCTTTAAAGCGCAATGTAATATTTTTACTTTTATTTAAATATTTAGTCCAGTGTTATATACACTAGCGATTTTCCCGCGGCTTCGTTTGCGTCATAGTTATGTCCCATTTTAAATAAGTTGCTGAATACAAAATTTCATCCCTTTTTCTCCTTTTTAGGAGTTGCATTTTCAAAAGTCCTTTTTGCTCACCTATAGTGTAAAAGGAACGCGCATGCAAATTTTCACGATCCTTCAGCAAACAGGGTGGCAAACAAAAATAATTTAATGATGTGTAAAAAGGCATTATTTTAATCAAATGAAAAGAGTCAGTAAAATAAATTTACATTATTATCATTGATAACTAGCTTCATCGTGACGCACTTCCGTCACATAGCGTGCGCGCAGCTCTTCAAATTTACCCTAAACTAAACAAAAAAAAAAAAAAAATTACAAAAAAGAAATCGAACCTCAATGATTTTGAGGAGTTCCTGTATCTTTGAAATCGAAGGTCCAATATCAATGAAATTAAATTGGGACCAAACTTGAGGTATCTCCTTTCCAAAAAAAAGAATAATTTCCAATAAACAAAGAATTTATGACTGAACCAACATAAAAAATATTTCGAATTGAGCACGTCCTCCTTTTTTGAAGTCGCTTAAAACATTTACTTAAAAAAATTGTAAAAATACGGAACCCTTTTATATTTAGCCTTCTACAAATCTCTTGACATTTTTAACTGATGCTCCACCTTGTATCAGGCGGCTTATTTCAAGTCCAGAGCTCAATGTCATCATATCACGTCCTACCGCGTTCGTATCGAACGTATTAATTTCGCTTTAACGAGATACAGTTAATTTGTAAGCCGCCATCTTGGTTTTGTCACGACAAGCAAACTTGTTTTTTGATGTCATATGATAATTAAAATATTGTGAGTTAACTGCAAAAACTTGATCAGTGACATTTTACTACTGTTTACTACTGTTGTGATTTGAAACGCGATGAAACGAAAAAGCGACACTAAAAAGAGACAAACATAGAATAGAATTGAACATCTATAGAATTTTGCCTGCGAGAGAATGAGATATAATTACACGGTTAATGCAAGTTCTGATTTTCACGACTATGATCGCCGTCGAATTGGACTAGCATTGTGAAGACCAGATTTGTGCGCCTGTTGTATGTACAATACGAATGGTGGTTTAGCGGAGGTGAGGAACAGAGAGTAAAGTTCCTCATCCGCCATAGAAAAGAGAGGATCCTCCGGCCAGACGGGTGCTATGTCTGGCGGGCAGCTGCCCCGACGGTTTTAGTCGGGTTCTTGTATATATACTCAACGATTGAGTTAATTTCTATAGCGCGATGTAGTATGCGTCGTATGTGGCTCGATAGATGTCGCTATGTGTTGCTACGTAGATGCGTCAGTTGTGGCGAGAGATGTCGCTACAGTGGATAGTTCAAGTCCCGGTGATTTAGGAAAATATATTTTTATATGTTCTAAAAGTTTCATTACTACCGTTTGTATTATTTTAATACAAAAACGTTCGTTATTTGGACTTATATTATTATTAACTTTATCTTAATAGGGTTAACGTTTACATACAATCTCACCTGATTTTAAATGACGATGTGGTCCAAGATGGTAACACGCTAAGCTCAGAGGCAGGCTGGCTATCAAGTGTAGCTGCCGGAACAAACATATTGGTTATTCGCGACAGATTGTCAACTGTGGGGTGTTTTTTTTTAATTGCCCACACTGACTTGTTCCTTATATGATACTACAAATATTCCTCGTCTTACTAATATTAATCTGTATTCTACTTTTATTGAAATATTTAGTGTCTTTATTTATCGTAATAATATGAAATTGTAATATGTCCTTTGTTCGTGTCTATATAGATTATAAGTTATGCTTTTTATTAATATGTTTGAAATATGTATTTTATATGATTATCCCTGCAGTTCCAATAACAAGTATTATGTATAAATTTGTGACTGTTTTGTGTTGTATCAGTGTATCCTTTTTATAAATTATTCTACAGTACGCCGAATATTTAGCAACTAAATTCTATAACGTGTATTTGTCACAGTTGACATTGGCAAAACTACCTACATAGGCAGAAAGCCAAAATTAAAAAAAAAAATAAGGTGGTAGCAATGATATGGTTTCATCACGATGTCTTCCTTCATCAAAAGCCGATCGACGTGGTATCCATACACGCTAGCATTCAGCCACTATTTTAGCCAATAATATATTTTCCAAAAGAAAACATTTCAGGGAATCTTTATACAATCCAGACGGCCTCAACAACCCGCAGATATATTTTATCGATAGCAATGTCTAAATATACAAAAAAAATTGACAGTTATTTAATAGATTAAATTGCAAGTAAACTTGATGGCATATTATAGTCTAATAATAAAAAAATCAAAGAAGAAACTCGATACCAAGTTTCTATCTACAGTATTAAAAAGTAGAACGATACTTTACTAAGTAAATTGCTAAGTTGTTTTCGATTAACGTTTTATACAAATTTGAATATTTGTAAGAACAATTTGTAGTTAACATTGGACTGCGAACGACAATCTGAATTTGAAAATGCTTTTAAATCTCCCTCTAAGTTTCTAAGATTAAAATGTGTTTAAATTTTGGTTTAATTATGTTGAAAAGCAATACCATTGTTGATCAAGACCCAAGTTTTCCTAACTTTCGGGTTGAGATGAATATAAACTCCTAAGTGATACTATTTGGTGGCATCATCATAACGGATTTAATGCTGTAAGTAAATTATATTTCACTAGCCGCGTGACTGATGGAATTTCAAATGGGCAATATTTAGGGAGTCATTGTATTATTAATCCAACTATACATCCTTAGAGGACGGAATTTTTTTAAATATAATTCATGCTTCTAGAATCACTTTTTTAAACTTTGCGTTATCCTTTTGTATTGTAGTAAAGCATAATGACGTTACTGAACCTGATGTGGTAAGCCCAGAACATTCTAAAAACAACGATGACCACCCTGCTGGTATAGAGGGAGGTATGGGTTAGGCGTAGGACATTTTCGAAGATTTATCACCGATGTTTTCCTCTTCCACTCTTCTATATCAGCTGTTGTATCAGTATTCACATCTCTTATACATATATCATTCCCCAAAAAATCCATCCATGTATTCTTCAATCTTTCTTTACTCCTTACTCATGCTTAACACTCTTCTGGTTATATGACATAATCCTTTTTCAAAACATGTACATAATACGATAACCTATTACTCCTCGACCTCATTGTCACTGATGCTACTTTTAAGCTTTCTCTGACATGCTTATTCTTAATCTGACAGATATTTGTTTCTAGATATTTCTATAGGGTTCATATCTGTGTTTTTACTTTTTTAAACAGATTATTATAGTTTATTTAATATACTTTTGAATGATATACATTTTTGTAATACTTATCTATATTAATATATTAATATGTGAAACAAAAGCTTTCCGGTACCTTTTTAAACATATTGCGTGCACTGATTGCGAACTTGCGAAGACTGTGAGATTTGGCATGGTTAACGTTTATATGGAGAACGAGTATAGAAAGCTAAAATTTTTCTATAATATCTAATACTAATGTATTAAATTAAACAAAATTAATATTGCGAATCCTAACACGACAAGTGCCATTGAACTTAGACCCCCTAAAATATTGAAATTGTCACTCAACGAAAAGTGACAGCGAGTGATGTAGATAATACTCATTGTTTAGTTTCATGAATACTGCATATATCAAACAGAAGTCTAAGATCAAAAAATCACTGGTCGATTTTCGACCTTAGGGCGATCGCTAGTATTAATGAGTCTGTAATTTTGACTATAGATGTCATATTTTTCCTGATTTCCCGCATAGATATCCTATATAAAAGATATTGATCACGAATATGCCATTAAAAATGTTGTCTACCTATCTTTTTATATATCTAGATTTAATTCAAAAACGGCTAGACCAATTTTTATGAAATTTTGTACACGGGAAGCTTATGTCATGGGTCAATTGATAGTTTATAAGAATTTTCAATAATACTTTTAGAAATCGTAAAAAATATAAATACAAAAAAACATTATTTACAAATGTTACTGTTATAGTTAGACCATATATGCATCTTTTGTTCGATATCTCTATGCACTATAAATGTATTCAAGCCCCAATTGTTATTCGGTTATCGTACATTCGTAAATTTTTAATCGGAACGAAAAGAGCAGGTGCAAGTTAAAAACTCAAATTGCTATCTTAATGAACATCACGGATCGGAAGAATATCATTAGCGAACTCTGGAAGGTAATAAAAAGTGTTCAGTCCAATCACAGAATATTTATTTATATCTAACAATTGACGTAGCCGTCTTTATTGCATTGACGTCGCAAAGAACTTGATTTGTTAAAAGATTACTTCTCAGTTTGTGGTTGTACATATTTAAATTACTTGAAATGATGGCTCAGAGGTATTTTTTTTTAAATAGAAGCATGGTAAATTCACGGCAACTAGATATATACTTATTGATCACGAAACGTAACAACTAAAAGAGAGTTACGATAAGGGGTTTATCGCTATATTGCATGGTTTGTTTTCGGAAATTGATTTTACAGATCGTTAATTCCATCCGATTTGATCTGAAGTATTTTGTTAGGCCTAAATAAGTTTTACTTTTAAAAAAACTCGAGAGGTGTCCTGGGATACCCGGTATTAACGAAGTCCTTTTCGCTATACTATGTGGTGACCACACTTGTACGCACTGTTGTATGTAGGTACAGTACGAGTGGTCGATGGTTTAAGATTTTTTACTTAAACTCTTTATTCAGTTTTTGTTTAAAAAGTTATGAAAATAAACATTTTATTATTATTAATTGTTACAAAAATATAAACAAATAACAAACTTAATCAGTACATTCAAAATTGAGTGTCAAGCAACGACCGCTCGTACTGTACATACAACAGTGCATATGCAAATTTGGTTATAACACAGCTGGACCAATTTCACAACGGTTATAGTTTTGAAAATCCTATTTATGCATGTGATTGTCTTTTCTTACGGCTAGTAGGGTCGGTTACTTTTTTCATATAAGCTTCCATCCTATGATAAGGGATTTCGTCCCAATAATTAATACGTCGTGTTTAATATTATTACGGTGTTCACGCTAAAATAGCAACACTTAATCAAAGCCCGTAAACACTAATGTTCATTCTGTTCTAATCGATTCTTATATGTAACGCATTACACACTAATTCACACGTATACGCTTAGACTACTATTTATTAACCCTACACCTAACATACGCATACGACTTGGCGCTAACATTCTCTAATCTTTAAATAATTAATTGACATCCCTCGGCGACAATCAATTATGAAGCCGTCACTATATCCGGACACGTGTAGATTAAAAAGCATGGACGTATGTAATGTAAAAAAGATAACTGTAATAATCATTCAGTATCCGTACACTCAACCAGTCATCAGATCGGTCATTCCATCATTCATTCACGACTCGCAAGTATTTTAACAAGCAAAAAGTTGAGAACGCCACGCGACCGACGCGACGCGCGGCGTTGTATTTGAGAGTTGAGTGTATTCGACCATCCGCTCAGAATTATATTTTATTATCAGAAAATTGGAAAATATTTTTGTAGGAACTATATTTTGTTTTCATCGTCTATTCACAAATATTTTTAAATACTACTTACACATCTAAAATTTGCTTTGTTGTTTATTACATTTTTTATCCGACTGCGAAAAAGGCTGTTTTTTTATACAATTTTTTATGTTTTTATAATATTCTACTAACAATTTACTTCTATATCTCAAAATGTTTGTTTATATTGGTGTTTTGTCTTTATAAAATGGGGTTGTTTTTTTTTTTTAATTAAACTTTGTATTTTTGTTTTATTTGATAAATAGTAACAGTACAGTAAAATGTTAAACTTAAAAACATCTCATATTAGACATTTTGTCAAAATGTGAGCACGCGATTTAAAAATCGTTAAAGAATAAAAAAAATATGTCAGGTGAAAATTTTACCACAGCTCAAATTGATGGTACTACCATTAGTAGATATTAGTTATGAAAAAAAAAATCTGTGATGTATTTGAAAATTAATATGGAATAAAGTTGACGTACGTAAAACATATGAATGTCTCCGCTTTGACCACAAACTAGTTTTGAATTGACTCTTCGCGTGTATCGAAACCACAATGGGCTGAATATTTCATGTTGTAAACGCCGAATACAACACGAATAAGAAATAACCATTGATTAGCCAATTTCGAGATGGGGCTTATATTTTTTTTCTTATTTAAGAAATTCGACTTGCGATTTCGTTGCCGTTTCATTTGGAACTTAACTATTTAGTATTCCATTGTTATATATATACGAATCTAAATAAATATAAAAGGTATCCGTGACTGACTGACTAACCTATCAACCCACAGCTTAAACCAATGAACGGATTGGGCTGAAATTTAGCACACAGTATTTTCAACGTAGTCACCCGCTAAGAAAGGTTTTTTGAAAGTTCTACCTCTAAATGGATGTAAGAGGGATTCAAAATTTGTATGGAGAAATTATATCTAACACGGGTGACACCGCAGGCCACAGCTAGTAATATTATAAAGCTCAGGAGATTGCTTTTTTGACAACATTAAATTACATTTAAAAACCTTAGATACTTTTAGCCATAAAGGTCCTAGAGAGCCTTAAACGGTTTATACAGCATCATCGTTGCTTGGAGGTGAACGCTTTAGGAAAGCGTGGCAACATGCACAAGGGTGCCAAAGTAACCGAACCTCTGCTTGGGCTGTTGCCGTAGTTGCAATTAAGTCGCGAACTGGCTAATTTCCCTATCCGTAAAAATTCGAGCTAACTAACTAAACAAATATAAATAAATAAATATATATTTATTGCCTCTTATGAGGAAGGAACATAACATGTGTTATGTATTATGTCACTGTGATTTGTTTTTTTTTTTCTAACTAGTACAAAAAGAAAATTTCTGTTTTTTAGATCTGACTACATTGTTAGCCTTAGGGGCCCTGAAGCCGCTGCGGCTTTTACAGCTTCACCGAACTTGAAAAAAAAATGGTCCGTACCAGAACTTATGTACCTGTGTGGTGTGCACGAATGTCGACTGTGTGGGGTGCAGTGCAAGTGCAGTGTCACCTGTATTACACGAGCGGCTGCTGGATTCAATGGCTCCATACCGAGGGAACGGACCTAGGCTTGACTTGCCGCAGGAGAAGGTGGACGTGGCGGGTGTGCGGGAGTGAAGTTACCCTCCTGATCCCTTCAGAGGAAACGGTCGTTTCGCGGGCGTGGGCTATTTCGTTCTAACACAAACGTATATTATACTGTCTCTTTTTCAGTTTCTGATCTATATACATTAAAACTATGTGTGAAACCGTGGGCCACAACTAGTGTAGTACGAGTATATATTTCTATTTGTCATTCTTTTTCATTTTCGTTTTTCGTTTCGAAGGTAACATAAATAACTGTTATTACAACAACAATACTGCCTTATATTTTACACAGTAGCGTATATTACAAATGGCGGAAAATAAATTACGACCATTTTTGTAGTATATTATTGTGGTGAAGGATCATAAGAAGATTCCCATCACCTTACTATTATGAAAATCTATATATTTAAATATATTGGTAACTAACGCATGAAGAGTGAAGGAAAATGTCCTGGCAAAACCACATCATGGTAGGTAAAAAGCTGCCGCCAAACAACTATACGTGTGTTCCAGTAGCTGCTCTTGACAACCAGTCCACTTCTAGACTTAGCGTGATACCATTTTAGGCCACATCGCCACTTAACATCTGATAAGATTGTAGTCAAAGGCTAAAACTTGTTAAGTATTATGAAAACTAAAAAGAAGTTAGCACCCACCAGTTGAGTTCGCAAAACAGCCAAAAGAAAGACCTAAATGAAGCAATCTATAGTATTTACTAGACAAGCAATTTATTTTACTTAGAGCCAAATGTTTTAATGCGGCATAGCGTTAGGGGTCAGCTATAACAGGGAAAATAAGAAACCTGTTACATAATTCTATCTCTTTCTGTTACTATTTATACTATTGAGAAGAGTAAAGAGCTTGTTCCAATTCATATTTGTTTGTATCTCTCTCCAACAAAGTAAAGATCCTAAGTTTGAATAGAGAAGAGAAACAGTTTACTTTTGTGTCACCCACCAGTATGTGGAACAGATAACAGTTCCAAGCTGTTACTTGTAAACACCTTTTCTTTTAAACTGTTCCGATATATGCGAGATCAAAGATATAATACACTAGTTCCCGCTTTATTTTGTTAATTTTCTTTGTCATAAGAGTTACATCCAATTCCAGTACACATAACCACAATTAAATAAACATTAATTTACACTTTACGTTTTGAGAAATAATGTGGGATTTGTTTTGGTCTCGATTTACAGGCACGTTGCACGTACAAAAAAGGGTCTAATATCCCTATCTCGTTGTAACACAAACGTATAGTATACTCTTTCTCTTTCCGGTCTTTAATTTTATGTATTTAATCTTGGCGTGTCTAGTGTAACATAGAAGTCACTGTTTGAAGTTGATTATTTTTGTTTCGTTTCCCGTAAGACAATGCACATCTCGGTAGCCTAAGGACCGGCGCGGCACGGCGCGGCCGCTTCGTCGTCAACATTGATTATGATAAACGATTCTTGTGCTCACTCTAGCGAAGATAAAAAGGGCCCTTTTAACTTCCTCCATGTCTTGTGGATGATTTTAGCAGAATTTTTATCTTACAATTGCTTTCAGGAAGATTAAGGGTCGACATTTTTTCATTTTACGCATAGACTTTTTAGCTTGTCTAAAGAAAGCTCCATCCTTAAATTAATCTTAATCTTAAATTAATTAATTTAGGTTATTGAGGGTTTTTGTTTGCGTGTTATCTATGAAATTAATAAAATTGAAGAGTCTGTTTGATTGTAAGACAAAACAACAAACCCATTTTTTAAATTTTTGTCTGTCTGTCTATTTGTTTGTTTCGGATAATCGCTGAAACGGTTGGACCTATTTTAACGGAACTTAGGCTACTTTTATTTTGGAAAAATAATTAGCGTTCCGCACAAATAAAATAAAACTGGTCATGGTGAATCAATTCGGGCGCTTAAATGGCTTACGCTGAGTAAACCATAACAGTTATACCAAATTAATGTACTAAATTACATTATAAACATTAAAATGAAATTACAAAATAGTCCGAGAGAGTATATAATTATCTATCTTCTAAGGAACACCCATAATAAGCATTTTTGTCTTTAAAATAGCCGGGAGCGAGAGAGGAAGATTTGCGCGGGCATTCTGTATCCACGTAAGCGAAGACAGCTAGTGAGGAATAAATAATGAATTGTGATCAAAAGTCTACACCATGAAGTTGCTAGCTATTCCTCCTGTTTTATTGTGTTGAAGATAGTTACATATTACAATGGATCGTATTTTATAAACTGTCGTATCAGTGCCATCTAGAAATGAGTTTCGAGCTGATAATTATATTTGAACAGTCTTTGACAAAAAAAACCTCAATAGCGTACAAACTTAAGCATTTAATAAATTATCTTTAGAGATTTCTCTCTACTTGGAGCACTTTGAATGGTGGAACACCTCCACCTTACAAAAGATCATATTCAAGTAACTTTATGCTGTGTTCTTGCTCTTTATATGTTCAAGGTTCAAAGTCAGCAACGCGCTAGTATACCTATAGTAATACCTATGGTATTACAAGTGTCCATGGCTGCGGTTACCGCTTATCACCAGGTGGGCCGTATGCTTGATTGACACCTTTGTGGTACCTATAAAAAATAATAAATCTTTAGCTTAAACTGATATATTCACGGCTAAAATTTTCATTCATCGTAATTTTGACCCGCAAATGCTATGAAAGCCACACACATACTTTTAGTAGCAAAAATTGGATTATACAATAAACTTGGAACGCTGAAAATGCGACCTTAAATTTTTCGGCATGAAGTACCTTTTTGAATTTCAAAAACGGTGTGAATTAATATTCTCTTCCCAGTCTCATATGAATAATTCCACGATATAAAATATACAGAGACCTTTGTCAGACAAAATGTTCCGGAAGTACGTACAAATAGGCTACTGTATTTTGTTAGATTGAAATGGGTTATATAGTTATGACCCTTAATTGTGGTTTTTGTGGCCTTTAAAGTTTTTTTTTTAAACGGTCACAACAATTTTGATTTAATATTGAGATTATTTTAAAGAGTTTATTTTTAGTTTTTTAATGGTAACGTTTAAATGTATGTAAAATAGGACGTTTAAATTATTTTGTCTATTGTTTTCATTAGATACTTTGATAAGAGACGTGTACAATTCATTTCAAAGTGATAAATATAATGTTAAAACTGATGAAATTGACGTTTTGGAATCTATCTATACAATTAATAATTGAAGTGTCTGTTTGTGTAACAGCTTTTTACTAAATGCATATGAATGTATATATGAATACCTTGAACAAAAAAAAACATTTTTAAAATTTTTGTCTGTGTTTTTGTTCCGGGTAATCTCCGAAACGGATGGACCGATTTTGACGGGACTTTCACTGGTAAATAGCTGATGTTATAAGGAGTAACTTAGGCTACTTATATTTTAGTAAAATAATTAGGGTACCGCGCAAATAAAAAAAATACTGGACATGTTGAACGAAATCGGGCGCTTAAATGGCTCACACTGAGTAAACCAAAAGAGATATATCAAATTAACGTACTACATAATTGTAGGCATTAAAAAGACCAACAAAAAGTCAGCAAGGGTTATATGTCTATCTTCTAAAGAACACCCAAAAGAAGTATTTTTGTCTTTAAAATAACCGAAAGCGGAGGAGCAAGATCACGCATGAGCCCTATCGATGGCATCCTATAGCCCACGTGAGAGAAGCCGCGGTAGTTATAAAATAAAAATTATGTATTTACTCGTATGTACGAACGTACGAAGTTATACTTATTTGGCTTAACAAAACAAAAATAACTCTAAATATTTTATCCAACAATATGATGAAGGTAGCTATTAATTGTATCAATGTAAATTCATTTTACTGACTTTTAAATAAGGATTTTTTTGTACCACAAACGTGACAAACAAACATGCAGCCCACATGATGGTAAGCGACTACCGTACCCTATGAACGCTTGTAATACCATGGATATAACTCACGCGTTGCCGACGTTGAACACCCCTAACCCAAGAAGCTCTGGAAACTCTACTTACTACAGCAATACAACACAAGGTTATTTGGCTGCGAATTCCACCAGACGGACTGCCCCAAGTAGACAGACGTATCCAAATAAATTTCGCTATGCACTACCTCTCTTAATTTGATTACAATAATGTTTATTATACAATTATAGCGTCATTAGCCTAGTGGTCGTAAACGTGACTACTATGATAGAGGTCCTGGGTTCGATACCCAGGTCGAGCGAAGTGTTATTGGGTTATGTCATGTCGGTGACGCGAACCCATAAGTTTTGCCTCTACCAAAAAACACACAACGTGCCTATATAAGTTTTCACTTCAGAAAAGTTTTCAGTTACTAGCATATGTTATTTAGAAAAAATAATACTATTCTTATAACGAATTCTGTAGAAATTGACACGAAATAAGTTTCAAAACTAAAATCAAAAATAAAATCGCGCTCTGAAAAAGTCGATCAACATTTTTTTTTATATGCTGTTAATCAGCCCTTTCATTTAATACCCAACACGGCACATTGCAATATATTTTTAATACAGTAGTTTACGTCCTCTTCAGGACGCTATATTGAATTTAATATTACGCATAATATAATATGATCATGACGCTGCTAACGATATATTATTTGTCATATTACGATAACTAATTTAGAAGATATGCATGAACAAATGAACATACATTTGTTTGTAGCCTGCTAAAATCATAGCCTCCTTTTTGGCATTACCATAGTCGGTAAAAACGACATTCTCAATAGCAAAGTGGAGTAAGAACAATTATTTTATATAGCCGTAATTGGACGACATCGCGGTCCTTATGATGTTGGTTAATTGCAATAACAATGTGCAAGTCTGCCCACGCGGTCACGCGACAAATAACACTGCCCGGCCTCTTCCTAGCATATCGTTAATTACTCTACAAGACTCCGATATCGAGAGGGTTTTCATTGAATAAGGCCTTTTTTTGGAGTTATACCTCTTATGACGTGTTCAGTAGAGGGTCAAATTGACGACATGATGAAGTTAACTATTTAATAATTAACTAGTGACCCGCCCCAACTTCGCACGGGTGCATATTACAAAGTGGTGTATTTTTTATTTAAAAAAGCTTGATTTAGGGCGGCTTACAACAAAACCTTAAATAAATAGTTAAGAAAAGTGTGCTTGGCTCGCGACGCACAATTCGTCACAGATGCGAAAGGCCACCCGTTTTGCTGCAAGTGATTTCTTTAGGTGCGCGTAATTTTCAATCCGTGATATCTTCTACGGTATTCATTTAAAAGATATAATGTTTAAGACAATTTAATCTATAGTAAATGCCCAAGTTAATTTACATATTTATCTGGATAAAGATTAACACTGTATTGGAGGAATTGGAATTCGCAAATAGCCTAATATTTTAATTCTTATGTAAAAGATAGAAATAGTTACTCTGAGTTAATCTTAGAAGATAGATGTATGCTATTGTAGAATTTTCTGTAGGCTTTTTGAAAAACACAATTCTTGATTACATTATTTTAAGGTTTGTCCATCGTAAACCATGTAAGCAAACGAAAATAGATTTTTGACGATTTCATTACAAAATATTGGATTTTCTTTAACATACAAAAATTTTATGAGAATGAATTGTATGTACAAACCCTCCGTAACAAATTCTCTAAATGACAGTAAAAACCGTATAAAACTGCGTTTCGTGGTTTAGAAGAAGTAAGCGGACAACTGCAGAGACGCGGACAGCGACTTTTTTTAAACTAGGTATATGTATTGATGAAATTATGAAGGATATAATATTTGTAGCTATTTTCGTTTTATTAAGCCAAAGACGTATAAAGTACTCCTTACGTGCGAACTAAAGTACACATAATATTTTTTATCTTTCTATATCAAAAATTGTGTTTTAAAAGCCGATTTAGCTATGGTAATATTATACTGTAAATATCTCGCATGTGAAAAGGATTCTTCCTTGAAGGTGCAGCCCTTGACGTATGGACGATTTCAAACGCCATGTGTTAGATAGTTCTGTATTTTCACACTACAATGAAAACATTCTTCAAAGGTTCAAGTTTCTTTGCTCTTTCTTCATAGTCTAATTAAAGTGGAGTTAATATATATATGCGAATGACAAAAAATTCCTTAAACAATGCACTTACGAACAAATCTATTTACTTTTTTATTGTTACGGCCTAAATCTACGTGTAACGATCAACGATCTAAATACTAGAACAAATGTCGATCGCGCAGAACACACATATTGAAATATTATAGGTCCGAGATAGTAAATTAACAAACAATTTCTAAAAATAATACGATTTTTTTATATGTCAGTTTCATTAGAATCCGTTCGATCAATAACATTTTCATAACGTTTTAAATAAAAACAAAAAAATGAAGTTTATAAAAAAAATCTCGAAGCAGCAGGACAACTCCACGACTTCCATAGTTTTGAAAATGTTGTATATTTATTATGTTTGTTTTTTTTTTATGACGAGCGAGTCGGTTACTTTTTTGGTTTTTGCTCCCACCCCACGATAAGTAACTTAGTTACAAAGAATCATTACATTATTCTCGATCGTTGAACACGCCCGCACTGTTACAGTCTGATAATGGAAACACAAAATAAAGTAATCGCTTCTGATTCGTGAGTTGTGAACACGTGTCTAGTTTCTACAGTTCTTCCAGGTTTTAATATATCTCGATGTGTATACTCTGCTTTAGTTATTATTCTCTCTCTGGCTGTAGCAAGTAGGATGGGATGAACTGTGACGAATAGTTTTTTTATTTTTTTGCTAGCTGGTACCCGCGACTACGTCTGCGTATTATTGGATATACACAGACTGATCTCGAAACACGACAAACCAAAAAAATCGCCGGTTTTGCGTGATTGAGTAACAAACATAGAAACTTTCCATTTATTATATTTGTAGGATAACACTGGTTAAACTATGACTTTTACCGGGATAAAAACTACCTTATGTGTTATTCCAGGTCATAGACTATCTGTGTAACAAATTTCATTGAGACTGTTCACCCGTTTTAGCGTGACTGAGTAACAAACATCCAAACATACACACTTTCACATTTATTATATTAGTAGGATTTCTTTGAAAATGGTTTTGTCGCATTATCACTATGACGCTCCGTAAAAACCTCAAAAACATAAAATAAATTTGGAGTAAATTCAAAACACAATTTTCAATTCTTATATTATGCTAATTCTACATAACCTTTTTGCACACTGAGAGATGGTTTCATAGCATCAATTACGAATACATACCGCAATGGATGGCGATATTTTAAGTAAATTCCTACAATTTTCATACTCAACACACTCTACCAAAATATCCTCAACTACACCTCATGTCGTGTAATTATCGCTGAATGGTTATATTTAATCACTTTAATTCACACACTCAAAAATGATTTTACTTCACACAACATACGTACCATGATAATTTTAAGACATTACCTATATTATTTTTATAGGGTTAATCTTGAAGGAAATCTATTACGTCGCGGAACAGGATATAAAAACTTTATAATATTTAACTTACAACTTTAGAGTAATTTTTTACGTTTCATATTGCATCGTTCCGCAGTTTTGGGAAATGGAAGTTATAATTTGCGTGAAATAATTGTCATAATGTCTGGATTGAGGCCACAGAAGTCGCAGTTAAAATACCCACTAAGGCTAGACTAGTGAATGACCTAAACCTGAACAAAAATAGACCATAGACCATCGGTCAGTGCTCTCATTACCACGGCCTAAGCGTATAAGCATTAAGCTAAAATCGTTAATGTTTAAGTTTTTACTTAGTTTATAAAAGTTAAACCGCGACAGAAGTCAATCATAGTATCAGTTAGTGGATATAGATAGATAGAGTCATAGATTCCTCAATATTTTCATTTTATCTTTATTTTTGTTGTTCTCATAGATTTCATTTAAGTGTTATCCATAGACAATTTTTGTTGTCCATAGATAATTTTTGTTGTCCCATAGATAATTTTATTCATAGTTTTTTAAAATTGTAGTATTTTACTTATTTTTTTCTCAGTTATATTGTCAACTTATAATAATATTATGATTTGTTCTTGTAGTTCGTTTTTGTTATTGTTATTCTAAATTAATTTTGCTTTGTGTTGATTCATATAAGTTTATGTTTCCATGTACGGAGCTATGGGAAATGCAGTGTACTCCAGTTAGCAACATACGCATTGTGTATACTTCTTAATTATATTTATAATAATACTGTTTAATGTGTAATTTTGTTGGAGTATCCATTTAAAAAAATTAGATCATATGGTATAGGCATTTCAGATTCTGTAAGATTAAGCATTTCCTAACGGGAAGCGATTATTAAAAAAGTTGCCACGTGCGTGTCGGTACACGCCCAGTGTAGGGTACCGTATTTGCCAGTCAGCCCCACATCTGGTTGGGGGCAAACCGGGGAATCCCGGGCGGCAGTTTCAGGGGCGCCAAAGTTATAATAAAATATGGTTGAATAAAACAGAAGTACATATATGTAACTTAACCAATCTCATTCAGTTACAATCAAATATAGTGAAGTATTTATAGAGAATGTCGAAACTACAACGATTGCGTTTTGTCCAATATATTTCAGCGATTTCTAAATCCATCTAACAAAGACTAGTAGCATACGGAAATATGTAAAATAACAAATGATTTCTATTAATAAAACCCACTGAGTATGGTCGGAAAGTACGAAGGGCCCATATAAGCTATTTATAATTGACCATTTGTTCTATATGGGTGGTGATTCATTGCGAAACTATTGAAGCGGGTGTAAGTACGGTTTTAGTATTAGTTATTTCGATTGTATTTGGGTGTAAATTAAAATATCAATCATGACGTCATTTGTATATATATCTGAGCTGTCGAGCTTTGCTTGGTGTTTTAAAAAAAGTAAATCACCTATCTAAATCTAATTACCTATCTAAAAAGATTAGGTATCTAAATACAAAATTTTATTCAAACCGTTGGATCCGTTTCCGAGAAACCAATTACATATATTTACATGTATGAGGTTCTTGCCCCGGTATTTCTGGATTCTTGGAATATAACACATTACTCGCGGAAATTCTCAAAGATGCCAGGACACATGAGAGGCAAATGACAGTCTGCTGGATAGACCTTGAGAACGCATTTGATTCAGTTCAGCATGAACTGATGATCTTCGCCGTGTAGTGGTATAACTTTCCCATTGTAGTTATTGACATAATAACTTAATATTATTCACAATTAAAATTTACCATATCAGCAAACAATGAGCACACAAAAACCCCTACAATATAATATGAGGCTGTTTCAAGGCTGTTGTATGTCACCAATAGCATTTAATATAGTTATATATATTTTAATAGATAAGTTAATAAGCCATGAAAAAAAATGGGGCTATCGGTTTAAAATTGGTAATAAATTCAAAGAGTCAATCTTAGCCTTTGCAAATGACGTTGCAATACTGACACGTAATCCAAAACAATGTCAGGCACTTTTGAATGAAGGGATGAGTACTTTACATGGACTGATGGTATGACATATTTGTTTCTGTAAAATATTTTTTGTTACAAAGACTATTTTGTCACGCACAAAAGCGTTATTGCAAATAGTCACTACACACTACGATAAGAAGTTGCTTCATTCTGGGAGCTATAGTTCTTAGCTAGAGCGGTATATATATATACATGACCGTCCCTAGAAAGCAGGCAGCTCGCGCCCACTCGAAACCACCGTTCTCTCCTCAGGGGACAGGCGGTTAACATCGCTCCCGCACATCCACCATGTCCACCCTCTCCTGCGGCAACTCAATCCTAAGTCCGTTCCCTCGGTGTGGAGCCCTAGAGTCTAGAAGCCGCTCGCGCGATGCAAGTGGCACTGCACTTGCATTCACTAGCAACCAACGGACATCATTACACTGCACCCTTCACACACCACACGGGTACATAGGTTCTGTATGGGACCTATTTTCCTTTTTGTACTAGTTAGGTTTAGACAAAAATTGACATATCACTAATTAAATCTACACAATATGTTCCTTCCTGCGTCCCAGGAGGCAGGAACATATATATGCGTACCGAATTTCTACGGATAGGGAGTTAGCCGGTTCACGACTTAACTGCAACCAAATCAAATCAAAATCAAAATAATCTTTATTCAATTTAGGCCCTAAGAAGTCACATTAGAACGTCAAAACACTACTGCCTGCAACTACAGCAACAGCCCAAGTCGATGTTGGGCCACTTTGGTACCCACTGAGGCTCTAGATTAATGAAAGACTAATTATGATTATTATTTTATTAATTTAGGCCATTTAAAAATCAAAAAAAAAAATTTTTAATCAAATAATAAAATCAATAATAAATATACGTTGTAAACCTTTACTCTTTATTAAAGTAGTTTCTTTGATTAACAAATAATGATTATATTTTCTTTTCGATATTTCTTACAAAATAATGATTGGAAATCGATTTAAAAACCGAGTCCAATCGATTACGCTGATTAATCAGTTAACAATATTTATCGTCGTGTGTGGCCGTGGTTCGAATTTCTATGCATTAGAAAATGTTTTGCAATTTTTTTTAAATTACACTTCCAGACCGCAAAACACTTTTCTTGATTGCATTTGCATTAAGTATTTAATGAAAATCATATTTACATTCTTCCTGAATCAACTATAATTAGAGATTCTCTCAGAATACCTTATACCAACACTATATAGTATATAGGTGCTCTATAGCTTATAACTTTACATTAAGTTACGGACCTATTTAGCCCATGTTCGATGACTATTTATTATTAGGTATACAGCTATATTTTATTGAAGTATAAATGTATAATGAACAAAAACTATAAGTACACATAATATTTACATTCTTCAATGAATCAACTTGTGTAGCGGCGGTTCTGAAGGCACGTAGCGTCACGAACGATTTGATGGATGTATAAAATAAAAACTTGATTGCGTTAAATAATATAATTTTAACTTGAACAATATTTTTTACTGAGACAAACTTTTAACGGCCGTGCGCGTTCAAAAAGCCTTCAGTTCAGTGACGTTCGTGCGGGAGCAACTTCATATCGAATTTCATTCCGAAACAACTTGGTATAACTAAAAATTCCCTTAAAACACTAGCTATGTAGTAAGTGTTTTAAACTCGATAACTTACCCTCATGAAAAATTAATAGGTAAATTTTGATTGAAGTATGTGTTATATTTTTTTACTGTGCGTCAAATACACCATTTCTGTTCCCTATAAGGAAAATTCCTTTAGCGAAATCCCCGATTTTCCGTCATCCATTTAGCACCACTCTTAATTAAAACGAGATCAAAATCAAAGCACCAAACGCCAAAAAGATAAACACAAATGTCGTAAAAATAAATAATGCGCGACTGGAGTATTGGGTAGCGCATATAATATCCATAAAAACTTTGAGTGTCAATAAAAATCCGTAAAAGGTTTCTGTAAGAAGGTAAAACAAAGTAATTTTGAGGTCTGTATAAACGTTAGAGATTTATAAAATTCTTTTCTTTTTAAACAAAGGGCTTAGAATATTTAAGGTTACAATGTAATCTTTCTTCTTCATCTTTATATATAAAAATAGATGTTTGTATGTATGTTCCCTAAGGACTTCAAAGCGGCATACCAACGCGAGGCCGAGTTTTCTAGTAATAAATAGGTAATCCAAAAGTATTGTCGTCGTATTGTTATTGATGTCCGCATGTTCGAACACCGGCATGTATCATGAATTATTTTAAATTCGCGTACATTTATTAATTCAAACTGGTAACACTATCGGCCGACGGTGAAGGAAAACATTGTGAGTAAACTGTTGATTTCTCAAATGTTCTACCTTCCTTCAGGGTTCCTACCCTTAGGAAGGCCCCTTTCTCAACCAGTGCGACACTTACAGGCTGAAACTAAATTTTTACTCGTTCCTCAAGCCAACATTTTTTTTTTGTAAATATTTTGATGTTATACTTATTTGGCGCGTTTATATGGAAGGCAAAATTAAAAGCTACGCGCGCATCATGTGAAGAAAATGCAACATGATGAAGTAAGCACTGAATGATGATAATGTGTAATTCAAATTACTGACTTTTATTTTCTTCTAATTGTGTAAACGTAAATTAACGGTGTACAATTGAAGATTATTTTAACCAAATAAAAATAAATTTTAATTACACACATCATTATTTCATGATTATCATACAAAGGTGATTCTCTCTCATCGCATCAAATCGCATGCCCATCAACAAGACATTTTTTTACAAAAACGAAAACAAACTTCAATGATTTTGAATTGTTTTTTAAATGTTTTAAATTTGTTTTGTTCTGATAGTAAAAGTTTTCTTTTTAAGTAACATTTGGTGAACACATTTTTACCCTTGAAAAGGTTTAAATTTATTATTTCGGAGAAAGATAGTTTAAAGCACCCGAACTACGAGTCATAAAAACTAGGTAGAACTCGAGTATTGTATAGACTGCATAAACACCAAATGTTACACGATGTAAAAAGGACAACTGTAGAAATATAGTTGTAAGCTGTTAGTTCTCTCTGATCCTTGATGGTGTTAAGACAAACTTCCGAAAACTCTATTTCAATAAATAAAAATCTTCCAATGAATAAAATCTTCAATCATTATAAAGAATACACTGTCACATATCCATAATCCCAATATGAATTGTTCCCTTGTGTATCTTCGAAATTGAAGGTCCAATTATATATCTTTTTCATTACTATTTTCGAATCCTCATTACCGTGCCTTGAAAAAAATGTAGTATGTTCATATCTTTATTAATTTATTTTTCGTCTTGTTTTACACATTTAAGAGGAAGTTTACAAAAAAATCTCGCAAATTCTGTGAATTATATTATTTTACGTTTCGGCCGCGCTGAGAGATTGCGTTTTTGACGTCTGTCACAACATACGATTGTTTTAGCATCACAAATGGCGGCCCATCTCACCATTTGAGGTTGCCATTCTTACCAGAAATATGAAAGCATATGTAAACAAAGTTTTTAAAATATAAAAAGATAAAATACTGTTCATTTTTTTCCGTTTTACTTCTTGTACAAAAAGTAGGCAACTCAAAATGTGAGTAGCTATAATGCTTTCATATTTCTGGTAATAAATGCAACCCCAAATGGCGTGATGGGTCATCATTTTGCGGTGCTTAATGAGTCATCTGTTTTCACAGACGTCAGGGACGCATTCTTTCGGAAGCCGAATCGTACATGCTGATTAGCTTGTATTACTATTTTACCCTAAAACTATTATAGTCCTATCGGTGTCGACAATTACGCGATTTTTTTACTTTATTACACAATATTATTACAAAAACTTATTGGAGACTGTATAGTTTCAGTTATAAATCGACCGACATCTCCACGTCTCGTAAATAATGAAAAATAAATATTGCTATGATTAATTACCTAGTCGTAGAATATAAATGAACTAATTTCATATTTCACAGAATTTATCCTTGTACAAAAGTTCTCAACGTTTCATTTTTCATCTTACTTATGGTGTTATTAGACTGCACGATCTGTCGCAGCCGATTTTTGGTGTGGGAGTACGGCCGCAGGATCGAGGGTCGCTATTAGCTCGATTCTGCGGCTATGCCCCCGCACCAAAAATCGGCTGCGATAGACCTGCCGTGTGATAACCGCTTTATTATCTTCTATTTCAAAATTATATGTAGAAATAATTTTAATTTTTTTAATTACAGTGTAAACTATTTATAACGATAAACTCCCTATAACGTTGAAGTGAGCCCAACTTGGTTGGTTTGCGTTAAAACCCACATATTGAAACACTCTTTATAGCAACACGCCATTCTCTATTACGAAGAAATGTGTTCATATTTTTAGACAGTAAATATTTATTATCGGTATTATTGTTCATTATCAGGTAACAAAAGACTTTGAAGCTCCGAAACATCCGAGGTCGGTCTAGCTTTTTTTATCCTTAATTGCCTTGAACACGTGCAGTATGACGCATTGTTTTCTCGGAAGTGATGGTCTTCGACCAAGCATACTGGGTACCTATCGTATTATCAGTCGTAAACCTACTTTGAAACTGTTAACATGGCCAGTAAACGGAAAGCGATTAGTGTTGACAAAAAAGTTTGTGTGTTACGTGCGATTGAAATGGGAGAAAATAAAAATGACGTTGGAAAGTGTTTTGAACTAAGTCAATCCACTGTTGCTACCATTTGGAAAAACCAAAAAACAATTCTACACGCGGCGCTGGAAGGAAACTCTTCTAAAAAATTAAGAAAGCCAAAATTCGAAGACTTAGATCAGGCAATGTTGTCGTTGTTTAACAATCAGCGCCAGAATAATGTACCCATCTCGGGGACAACTGTAAAAGCTAAGGCTGAAAAGTTTGCCAACCAACTTGGCATAATTGACTTTAAAGCATCTGAAGGTTGGCTCGGAAAATTTAAGCACCGTCACCAAATTACGTACGGTAAAATGAACGGAGAGGCGCGGGATGACGATATGAATGTGACTAACAATTGGATTAGTACAGTGTGGCCTAAATTAAAGATGAAGTACTCACCAGAAGACATTTTTAATGCAGATGAAACTGGTCTTTTTTTCAAGTTGACTCCCGACAAAACTTTAAAATTCAAAGGCGAAAAAAGTGTTGGAGGAAAACTGTCTAAAGAGCGTATTACAGTTCTAGTGGCTGCCAATATGAATGGCACAGAAAAAAGAAAGCTCTTAGTTATAGGCAAATCGAAAAACCCTCGGTGTTTCAAGAACATAAAACAGTTGCCAGTTACGTACAAAGCAAAAAAGTCAGTTTGGATGACATCGCAGATTTTTGAAGAGGAAGTGAGAAAATGGGATGCTGAATTAAAATCACGGAAAATCTTGCTTCTAGTAGACAATTGTCCCGCTCACCCAATCATATCTAATCTTCGAAACATAGAGTTAGCATTTTTCCCAGCTAATACAACCAGTATTTTACAACCAATGGATCAGAGTGTAATTAAAAGCCTAAAGGGCCACTATAGATGGAAAATGTTGATGGATATGATCGAAACTGACGGCAAGGTCTCAAGCTACAAGGCTACAAGCAGTGAACTTCTTATCAAAAGCCTGGCAAGAGGTAACAGCAGCCACTATCCAACATTCTTTTCGACATGCTGGATTATGTAGTAGCCAAGAAACGAACCAATTTGACAATGAAGACAATCTACCACTGAGTGATTGGATAAGCCAGTTCAACATATCAAAAATTTTAACGAAGATCTACAATCGTACGAAAATATAGATTAGGATGTAGCCACAACTGGTACACTTACAGATGAACAAATTGTTGATTTAGTGTCAAAAAGTCAGGAAACACCCGATAATCAAGATGAAGAAGATGATCAAGTGGACAAAGCCGAATCACCACCAACAATTCAACAAGCCCTAGATGCCGCTAAGTTGGTAGAAAATTTTCTTGTTGTTTAATCAAGACGATTCCACCACATATCTAGATATGAATAGAATACATAAAATAATACAAAACAAGTACTGGCATAGCAAAAAACGTCAGACAAAGTTATCAGACTATATGTGTAAACAATAATTTATAAGCATTTATTACCTAAGACACACATATTAAAAATTCTTGTTAATTTGGTTGTTTTTTTGTTCACTCCATATAACGATAACTCTCTATAACGACAAAAAATGCTCAGTCCCTTGAGTTTCGTTATAAAGGGTTTACACTGTATTTTGTTATAATATTTAAAAAATATATCTAGAAAAATGTAATATCCACTCCATGCATCGAATATAATTTATTAAGTAATAGGAGGAGAACGGTCGCACGGAACACACACTCATTGAAAAAATAATATGCCTTTTCAAAATCAAAATCAATTTTCAATGTCGCTACATATTCAATATAGGCCCTAAAATGGCACTTTTGAATCTCAACACACTATTACCGGTTCGAAAAACATGAAACTCGATCGGGCTTATCAACAACATTTTTTATAAACTGTACTTTACATTATTTATTTTTATACAGTTGTTATCATTTTCAGTGGACGTACAGAAAGGGAATCACTTGCAGACATCACCATCATTCACACAATGTTCTTTTTTTGAATCTGTATCTTAAGGTCTCTGATGCCTCCCTCACCGGGTACGTGTTGATTGACATTAAAACTTGCTTAACATAATTCTTGAACTTATTATCTGGAAAATCAGTGACGTACTTACGAAGTTTATTATAAGACCTAATATAATTACATAAATATCTTTTAATATAAATAATATTAATTAATTATTTCTAGTATTGAAATTGTGCCTGTCATTCACCAGTTCAAAATTATCTAAATTTTACCGAAAATGCATTAAATTTTCCAAGTTGTATTGGGAGGGCAAAGCTTAGATACTAAAGTCTTGAAACTTGTTCCTCTAGTAATTCACACGGTCTCATGTTATAAATTACTCGAACTGCCCGTTTTTGTAATACAATTATGGTATCTATCTCAGCTGCTGAACCCTACAGTAAAAAAATCTTAGGACATTTAATTGTGGAAGTAAGCGAAGACTAACTAAAGTGTCTTGAATAACAAAAATTAGCACTCTAAAGCTTAATAATTATTATATTAATACGTGAAACAAAAACTTTCTACCCCTTATAAGCCTATTGTTGACTGTGAGATTTGGCATGGTTAAAGTTTATATGGAGAAGGAGTGCAGAAAGCTAAAATTTATCTCGGTTACTAATATATTAAATTAAAAAATTAATACTGGGCATCCTATACCAACAAGTGCCATTGAACTTAGCCCCCCCCCCTCCCCCTCCCGCAAATATTGACATTGTCACTCAACGAAAAGTGACAGCAAGTGATGTAGATAATACTCATTGTTTAAGTTCATGAATACTGCAAATGTCAAACGGAAAATAGTCCATGATCAAAAAGTCAAGGTCGAATTTCGAGCTTTGGGCGATCGCTAGTATTTATTAATCCCTGAACCGAAAAATGGGTTTTCTTATACCCGCAATATTTTTCAACGAACACGACACCTTACTCTATGGGATAAATGAGATAGAAAATTCATCCCCACTTTACGTGTACCCTAAAATACATTTTTCGAGATTTTATTTTACTACTTTCTTGACGTCAATGCCAAATTACAACTTTCTAGTACTAAGCTAAGCTAGCTAAACTGCTGGCAGATAGACGAACGGACATGGTGAAACTATAAGATTTCCTTGTTGACTAAGTAACCCTAATAGGATTGAAGTTTGTCTGGGTTGAAGCTTGTAATAGGTAAATGATTATTACGCTTTCCTGTTCAAGTATTTTCAAGTGCAGCTGCCGGAACACACCTTTAGGTGCTTAGCGATCGATTTTCTAATTTACGGTAGTAGCTAGCCATGCGGGTATTACAAAATGCCCTACCACCACTATGGTTTCATCACGTCGTATTCCTTCACCTTTGTAATCTTTGTCGCCAAGTTTCACAAATATTTGGCAAACATTAATCCACTTTAAAATACCATTAAATTGAAAATGACTTTTCATTATCTCCGTAATATCATTAAAATAAATATAAAACGATTTATATCGCGATAGAACGTATATTTGTGTGATAGCATATCTATAAAAGCACCAATATAAATTGAACTTTGAAACTTTGAGAGATCAAACCAAAACAAGTCTGCTTACGATGGAGAAATAGTTCAAATAACTAATATAAGATGACCGATGTCTTCTTCTAAGAGTTTGTGGAAATGAAGTCTTGTAATACTGGTTGCAATAACCCTCGTATTGATCGAAGGTTTAATTTATAGCCGCTGTAAAGTGCGTACCGTATTACATCTTGCATTTGACAGGTGGAAGCGTGTGTAGTGTGTGTACGGATTATAGCAACGTTGGTTTCAACTGAATTTCGTGGATTAAATTCAGGCGAGGGGCCGCTGTGGTCGAAATTCGACCGTAATTCAATGAAAAACGTAAGTTTGAACGTTATTAAAGTTCTTTTGTGAAAGAGTATTATAGAGCACAAAAACCACAACTCGAAACTCATTCAGTAAATCTATCAGTAATTATTTGTTGGCAAGTGGCAAAATATTAAAATTGTTAGGCGTTACTCTCTTCTCTGTGCTGTTTGAACACAAAGCATTATGTGTTTAACATTGGCATTATGAACGTAAACAAACGACAGACTATTTATTATATAAACTTGGCCGCAAAGAAAGCGGGATCGGTAACAAAAATCTCAATAACTTCCAAACTATTGGAGCTAACTATATGAAATAAAGGTTGTATTATAGACAATCTTATAGTAATTAATGAAACTCATAAAGTTCAAGATTATGAAGTTTATTTTGAATAAGAGTAAGTTAAGTAAAAATGACCATTTTTCAGTAGATTTCGAAAGATGTGGTAAAGTATCAAATATGAAAAAATGTACACATTTTAATGTTTTTTATTACCACCACGAGCTCTTAATACAGCTGTCATACAGTTTGGCATGCTTTCCACTAGATTTCTTAGCCGATGTTGAGGAATATTCTCCCATTCCTTTATCAGTGCTTCTTTTAGTTCACGAAGCGTGATAGGAGGGAAATTTTGCTGGCGTACACGTCGTTCCAGTTCATCCATCCCAGGTCTGCTTGCTGCCCACTCCATTCGTGTAATAGCAACATCTTCATAGTAGTCAAATACTATATTAGCTGTATGGGGACGAGCGTTATCTTGCATAAAGGTGGCGTTCTCGCCCATATTTACAAAAAATGGGCCAACATACTCATTTAAGATTTCATTTACGTATCTTTCTGCAGTTAAAGTGCAATTTTCTATCACCACTAGCTCGGTGCAGGTTTCGGAAGAAATCCCAGCCCACACGTGTATGAAGCCTCCCCTGTATGTCACTTTCTCTTGTATGCAAGCTTGTTTATAGCGCTCTCCTTGTCTTCTGTAGACTCTTTGCCTCCTATCATGCGTGTATAGCATGAGCCTTGACTCGTCCGAAAATGTTACTCTTGACCATTCATCCAGCGTCCAATTCATGTGTTTTTTCTAGAGTAACTCAGCCTTGAATTTCAAAGCTTTATATCGAGTTTTGGAACATTTGCCTTTCTAAATGGATTGAATTTTGCTTCAGCAAGATGCCACCACACTGTAAACGTGCTTGGATTGCTCCCTCTAGCACGTACAAGGTGCGTTTAGACTTAACCGTTTAAAATCGATTTCTCAACATTGTTGACACCATATATCAATCCTCCCGTGCCGTCATACACCTTGTTCGTCCTGTTCCTGGCCTGCGAATATTAGATCCAGTCTTTTCAAATCGCTGGAGTACTCTTTGAACAATTGATAGCGACACACGAACAGTTTTCGCTGTATAACGCTAACTGCGCCCCTCTTCAAGCATTGTCAGAATTCTGGTACACTCTTCAAAACTTAGTTGTATGTTTTTCATTGAACTTCATCAGAATAATGAATTTCTGCATAAAAAATGCCATATTTATATGATTTAACAGAAACAAAAGTAAAACAAACGTTTTAAATTTTTTTATTGAAATTTTAAAAATCGTTTCTTTTATTGTTATTTATGATTTTGAATAAAATATCAGTTTCCTTTTTATCTATTCAAGCTATAAGGATATGGATATATATTAATGTAGATAACAATCAGGTTTATCCTCGCCTATAGATGTTTCACATCAAAAAAGTAATGACAAAAGGATAATTTTGACTATCTTTAGTAACTGAAACTACGGATAGATAGGTTTTTGAAAACGCCCGTTAGGCGTGTAGAATTTCATTATCAGCTGGTTTATGTCCAGTAATAAAGCATGGACATGATGATATACCTGTCATAGTGACTCTCCTTTGGTCTGTCGTGTTTCGGGTTCAACTAACGACGACGGACGATGGATGACTTATCTCTCGGTGATTACCTTTGTTTTCGGATTGTATTGTACGTGCTAATAAACAACCAGTAAAATAAAGTTTCAAGATTATTAAAAAGTGTGTGTCGTTTATTATATAAAATTACTAGCTGTGCCCTACGGTTTCACCCGTGTTAATTTTATCCGACAATCACCGCGCCGCCAATGCACCCGTGTAGTCTATATTATCTCCTAAACTATGTTTCCAAATAAAATAGGTATAGGGCAAAATTTAACTTCATAAAATTGTCTTTATGATGAAGTAACTTTTATTCGTTTGATTTAATATACTTACCATGTCTAGAAATAATGCTCATGAATCAATGTTTAATCTTTAACAAAAAAGAAACATCGCAAAATACCTTATTGTGGCTAATGCATAATAAAGAATATTTTATCGCAATTTTTTTTTAAATATATTAAGGGCCAATATTTTTGTGGAACATTTTATTTACGCATCATTAATTATTACGCCAGCGCTCGCGGACAAAGCATTTCGGGAAGGCTTCCACTTCCGACTTACTGAATAAAAATCCATCATTTATGATCCTTAGCTGGAATTTTATATGGACTGCTTTATAGATGGGGCAGGAATTGGTTCTTTAAACATCTCTAACATTCTCTCTGAAGCGTCATTCAACTACGTCATTACGTTACGTCTACGTCATTCAACTAATTTACGGTAAATTATTTTTACTCAATTAAAAAGTCAGTAAAATGAATTAATATTATTATTATTGATGACTGACGTCATCATGTCGCGCTTCTGTCATACGATACACGAACAACTCTCAAAATTTTCCTCTCTACTAAGTGCGCCAAAAAAAAGTATTACTTCATAATTTTTTTTAAATGGCAACGTTCCGGCAACCAAAAAATATTTTGCTCACTTAGTAGAATAATTTTGATCCAGTAGTTTACGATTTATTAGAATTTAAGTTGTTTACTATCTTTAATTTGCTCTCTCTTCTATTTCTTGTTACTCGTTATATTCTATTTATCATGTATCTACACTTTTAATTATAGTAGCACTAAGCAATGTTCTCTGTCTATTTATCTTTACTTGTTTTATTGTTTATTATGTAAGTGTTCAAATAAATAAATAAAAAAGGGTGGTAAATTACTAGCACAAACAATAATATGATAATATGGTAAAAGCCATCGAAATGCAAGCAAGTAATTTTACATAATATGCTTACATTAAAGTCTGTAACACTTGACTAAACGCGCACCGGAAGCATGCTAGGGTTGCTTTCATGGCACTTCCGGGGACAAGCGACCGGAAATCCACATCCACAGTCATGTATTATGAGGAAAACCGAAAAATAATAAATAAAAAATATATTTGCCACCATTTTACAAGTATTAGAATGACAACTGGATTTCTGATTTGAATTTATTTTCATTTGAAGCAGGGATGGTAGACATACCGGTTTCTTGGTACGCGTACCATATCTCGCAGTCTTGTTTGTACCTTTTATAAAATAAAAAAAATATCGTAACGCAATAATATCAACTTTCAATATCGATCATGCATTTAAATGTTTTTTTTTTAATATATATTTAAGAAAATATCAACATTTGCAATCACTAATGATTACAACATTGGTTATTTTAATAATTCTTGATATTATCGAAGAATTTCTATATTATTCCAAACACCCCAACACAGAGCCCTGCGGAACCCCACACCTAATATGACGCTGAACTAGCACACCTCGTCTGCCTTCGAAGGCAACCTCTCTACCTTCTAGGTAGCTATTCAATAGCTGGCGCAGGTACAGGGGTACTCTGTAATACAGGAGTGCATCTCGTATGTATCCATGCGGGCAGACTGATGAAGGCGTTGGCGTTGTTCATTGAGACCGCCAACAACCTCTCTCCTTTGTTGGTCGTCTCCGAGGAAAGTCCTCTCAAGGAAGTCAGGAGATCTATCGTGGAACGGTATCAACGGTTGTCGGTATCATAGTGAATACGAGTATCTATATTAATAAATCTGTTGTTATATCTTGTACATGTAATATTTTTTCCAAATATCCCGAATATGCCCTTAAATTTTTTTTACTGCTTGTCTGTCAGTCTAGTTGACTGTCCGGTTTTAACTATAAAACGACTTGACCGGTTATTATGAAATTTCCTACACGGGAAGCTTATATCATTGGTCAAGTGATAGGCTGTAAGAACTGTCCATACGTATTTGTTTTAGAAAACGTAAAAAAACTTGTTTTTTTTTTTCTACCCCGATTTTAATGGAATTATGTACAAGGAGAGTATGTTCGGAGACGCGGGCACACCGCTAGTAAAATATATCTAAAAACATCGTCTATTGAATGTTATGGTTTGAGTGTACCAACTTTTAATTTACTTTTAGCGATATTTGTACCAGGTTTTATTGGGCTAATATCTACCATCCCTAATTTCAAGTAACTCGGTGACTATGCAAACAGGTTTATGTATAGTTAAATCATATCTTAATTACCCAAGAGATCGCAAAGAGATGCGACCCTTCAAACTTGTCAATCCCAAGACACAATTAGTGCGATATATACATGTTAAGTTATAACTCAACAGCTACCGATACTTCCAAAACTCTGGATTTGGTATAGACCCCTACCAACGGTTTTATTTACATTTATTAAAGCATAGTTGAATATATTTTCCATCTGTTGATTCCTAATGAAAAAGTATTTTCATAATTTTTTTAGACCACTATATTTTCATGTTCCGTCATCAATGTAATAGATTTGTTACCAAGTAAATAAATAGCCTTGTTTATTATGGTTTATATTGTAACCAATCTTGGTTATGCACTGGATTGGTTAGGATAGGTTGTAACTGCGATAATAACGCACGAGCCGCACGCACGTGCCAGAAAAGGTTCATATTTTGAAGGTAAACATTTTGATATAGTTTAATGATTTAATTTTAGTGACACCTCTATTAGTTTTAGAGACAAATCTTATTAATTAGGTCATTTGAAGTTTGGTCATTTATTTGGTACTAATTAAAATTATACCCTTTTTAATCGAAAACACGAATATTTAATATATAAACTTTAAAATGATGTTTGAATCATTAATTTTGAACAACAATTAAGGGAAATATAACATTACCACAAAAACACCTTTGATAAATAATGTACCTAACTATATGTATTTATATAATTATAATTAATTTTGATTCGAACGTTTATGGTATTATTTTATATTATACTATTTAAACCGACGAGCATGCATGAAAAGATTAATTTATGTTGAAGAAGCGAAAGAGGTATGCCAGGATCATAGCAGGTGGAAGGACGTGGTCTCTGCCTACCCCGTTGGGAAATAGGCGTGATTTATGTATGTATGTATGTATAATATTTATGATCAATGTACCTATATATTCAACTTTATAATAACTGAATAATTTTTTATTTTTTATAATTACACAGATGTTCGTATATATATATTTGTATTATTTAATATGTATATATTTGCTTTAATTTCACTCCATTTTCAAATGTGGTTTGTATAAATAATAGACAATTTAATAATTCATTTTGTATGTTATTGTTCGTTTCAAAATGTATTAGTAAATTTAATCATAAGGCTAATCTAAATTCATTTCATTTAGCCAAGAATTCATTTACAATCAAGCTGAATTGACCATTTAAACATACTACAATTTTATTTGTAGGTAAATATTTAGCAAAAACTTAAAATTTTAAAGGAATTTAAATTTTCATATCTTCAAATTCTGAATGATTGTAAAAAAAAAACGATCGACATGTGTTCGAACCCCTGCAATAAGCCTTCGGTGAAATAAGACATCGTGATGAAAACATACTATGGGAAGCTGTCACCAAGCATCTATAGGTGTCTTTCAGCAGCTGCACTTGAGAGCCAGTCTTCCACTAGGCTTAGCCTGTTACATTCTGAGCCACCATGTGGGATTAAAATACATAGAGATTGAATTTTCAACATACGGTAGGGGTCAAAGTAGGCTTCAGAGTTTGACCACTTCTTAAACTTATGTCAAGGGTCATTGGATAATGCTCTGTCGATCAACTTGTCTTTTACATAAGTACTATATCAGCAGATATACTTGTGTTGTGTGTTTATATATATAGGCGGTGTTAAGGATAGATGAAACAATCCAACCACAGTTCTTTATACTTTTCATAGTTAATTCTTTTCTATTGTGATATTGTGATTCTTATGTGATAGAGTGATTGTCATATTACGAAATACTTTGTATAGTGTAGTATATTGTTTACGTCGTAATAAATTGTAAGTTTTTTGTTGCGCTATAGGATAAATTTATGTGTATTTGCGCTCCAATTACTAGTTGTGAGTACAATAAATATTTAAATATTGTGCCTAAGCGTACGAATGTCTCAGGTACATAGGTTCTGTAAGGGACCTTTTTTTTTCTTTTTTTTGCGCTAGTTAGACTAATGCGCTAGTTAGTGTAGAAAAACCATTCCGATTAACAAATACACATACGCATGGTCCACTGCTTCCTCCCAGGAGGAGGGGAACGTGCATATGAGTATATATTAGTTAGCTCGAATTCTCATAAGATTAGAGAATTAGCTAGATCGCGACTTTTTCGCATTCGCGACGACCGCCCGAGCCGAGGTTCGGCCACTCTGGCACCCTCGTGCGGGTCGTCACAAACTTTCGCGGCTGAGTGCCCTAAGCGCTCGCCCCCAAGTCCGGTGAAGCTGTAAAAGCCGCAGCTGCTCTGTTTGACGATAGGGCCCCTAAGGCTAACAGTGTAGTCAGTTCAAAAAAAAAAAGTACGAATGTCGCTCAAGTCTGGTGAAGTTGTTAATGCCGTTAGAGGCTCCATGGCCTCTAAGGCTAACATTATAGTCAGTTCTAAAAAAAAAGTACCAACGACACGGCTCTTTAATCGAAACTTATATCGAAGTCTTTATTATTATTTTGGACGTGGATTTTCATTATAACCCACTGGTACAATATGCACTTTATCTTATTTTTTTCCCACTTTTTTTATTATTGACCTACTACTTTGCAATTAATTGCCAATACAGCGGAAGACGGTTGGCAGATTTGCAGAGTGCAGCTGCTAGTGTATGCTTAAAGATATTTGTTGATAGTTTCACAATAAATTAGAATGTAGCATTTCTAATTTCAAAGAGCTAGCAATTTACTTCTCTAGACGATAGAATTAAATAATTTGGCACTACTGTATCATCTTTAATACTTAACGTAAGAAGACATTATTGATACTAATTTTTATGGTTCTCTTCGTTACTGAATTTCCTTCTGTTTCTGTTTAAGAAAACTTGTGTTTGGCCTTCTACTGTGAGTTTTCCTCTTGATGAAAAACAAAATAAATATGGTAGTTATCCAGGCGTACACTAAAACTTAAGACTTCTTAACTTAAAACTTAAAATCCACGTCGATCTGCGAGTTCTCTGAGCACACTACCCAATGATATCTTAACCATCGCTCTACATTCTGGTAATCTATTTGTTATAATATTTAAAATAAATATTGTTTCTAACCAAGAAACAACCCTCAGTGTAACCTGTTAGGGAGATGTTTAACCACCACCAAATTTCGTTTTATTACCAATTTTATGGTTATTGGCGCGCAATCGGTGGTTGGGTCAAATCAACGATCGGCTAAAACTACCCCTCAGTACAGCATTCTATTGTGTCGAAGATCAAGATCAATGAAAACGGCGTACAGGAAGCATTGTGCGGAGTCACAAACATCAGAATTTGGTTTCTGACTGGAAAAAAGATGAACTTTAGGTGGAGAACAATCATACGCGTCAACCTGAGGGTAAATAGATGCACTACATTACAGACGCTTATAACACCATAGGTATCACTAGCGCATTGTTGACTTTAAACCCCCCTTTCCTCAAAGAGCTTTGGAAATCCTACTTACCGCGGGAACACTACCCAAGGATATTTGTTTGCGATCTTCTATAGAGTGGACGTATTTCACTAGACGAGCTGTCCCAAGCAGATAGAAATTTCCAAACAGAGGTATCTGTTACCTATTTAATTTTACTAGCGATCGCCCTAAGTTCGAAATTTGACCTACGACTTTTTGATCATAGACTATTTTCTCTTTGAAATTTGTTTGGGAGGTTTATGTTCAATGATACTGGTCGGTTTAAGATTCGCAGTATTAATTTATTTAATTTAATATATTAGTAACAGATATTATAGATAAATTATAGCTTTCTGCACTCCTTCTCCATATAAACTTTAACCATGCCAAATCTCATAGTGTTCCGTGCACGCAATACGCTTAGAAAGGGGTATAAAGTTTTTGCTTCACGTATTAATATATAGATTTAATTAGTAACACGGCTATAAATGTTGACACGCTAAGCCTAGTTATGAATGGTTCTTAAGTGCAACTATTGGATATTCTATCTGTCTAACCCGAAAGAAATATAGCTTGATGTATACAAAAAAAACATTGAATAAATGCCACAGCAAATCCAATAAATTCTCATAATAATATCGGAATCACAAATAAAATACCGATCTATGTGTAGTTTTCCGCAAACGATGTAACAAAGTAAACGGAAAACAAACTTAAGTCAAAAAACATATTTTGTCATGAAATATTTCCTTTAATACCACGGATACATGGGGCTAATCTTAAAGGAGCAAAACTCTACAAAACTAACTCCCTCATATTTCTCTATCGGGAACTGTCGAACAGCGAAATATAATAATACCAACATAAATGTCACCGTGGAACTTTGAAATAAGGTTTTTTTTAACTAGTTATAATTTATTTTGTCTTGTGTCAGGTCTCCTTTATAAATTGTGTAAACATCTGAAAATTATGTGATAGAATTTTCAATGTAGAAAATTAAGTTATTTCCATTTACTTCCATTATACGAAATAAGATTAGTAGCAGATTAAGCACACTTTTATGATATAGACAACGTTACGATCGAAGAAGTGACGTACGGGACTGGAAGAATTGATTGACGAAGGCGAAAGTAGCAAGAAAATTTCTGGTAAATTATTTAATAGATATTTTTCATAAATGTATACGACTTATAATTTTTTTGGTTTTCTTCATATTAACAAAAAATAACTCCTTATATCATGTTGTTGTAATTTTTTACCAACTTCAACAAAAGACAGGAGGTTACTCTGGTCGAATGTATATCTTTTTTTTATGGCTGTTCAGCCAAACTTCAAAAAGAAGTTATTAAAAAAATTATGAACCGATTTGGATGATTGTTTTTTTATGGAATACCTCAGAAGTGGTCTCATTTTAATGTCATTGGCGTTGGACCTTCATCTTCGAAGAAAAATTGTCTTGTTGTCAAAATTTTGCCTTCGCTTTCCTATACATTGGTATGTAATTTTTTACGGAATTACTTGAACTTCGTAAAACTTCTCCTCTGCAAATAACAGTAAATACTGTCTCACGCTGGAATAAAGGCGGTTTAACCTTAACCTACCTTCATAATTAACTAAGTGTAATTATATGCAATGAAAGACAGACTGTCGCAGAATGAAGTAAGTATATTGTCATAAATTCATTAACAATCGTGTATGTGGTCCTTTTAAAAACTATATCAATCTGTACACCAAATAAGGAAATTGAAAAAAGGCGGAAGATGTTTATAAGAATATATAAATTCATATTCATTTCTACCAGCCGCAGCCTATAGCGCCGTACTACTATAAAATCTACTTTCAAGCTCTTATAGGTGTTTTCCATCAGCTCCACTTGAGAGCCAGTTTCTATTCTTTGATCAGAATTTTATTTACTATCTTCTGTCACTTAACATTAACTGAGAGCTTACCTATTTATATTGAATAACCTACAATGACATTGTAATCTTCGAAAATTGGTTTTTTATTTATAAATAGTCATAAGTGAAATAAAAACAAAAAATATGTAAAAATAATCATATCTTTATAAAAAAAACTAGCTATGCCAAACTTTCAATCGTGCCAACTGTGTTAAATTTATTCGAACAACTCTCCCCCGCGCTACCCTCACACTCATGTAGCCATATCGTTTTTCTCAATTCCCGTACTTAACTTCATCTTACCAGATTTCATGACGGTCATGGTTACTTTGCTATTAAGGGTTGTAGCGTGAAAATATAACCTTTTTATCTGTCTGCTACACTGTTAAGCCATAATGGCCTAAAGCCTCAGACGACTTTGACAGCTTCACCGTGACTTGGGGCGAGCGCTTAACAACTTACTCAATGGTGTCAAAAATGGCCGAACCAAGGCTTGAACAGTTGCCGCGAATGCAAATGAGTCGCGATCCATCTAATTCTCTACTCCTACAATTCGAGCTAACTAACATATACATATATACATGTTCCCTGCCTCCTGGGAGGAAGGAAAAAAACATGTGTATTTAGTGATCAGAAAGTAAATGTACACTAAATATCGTAAAAATGAAAAAAAAAAGGTCCCTTACAGAACCTATGTACCTGTGTGGTGTGCACGTAAGTATGAACATACTGTGTGTAATATTGCATGTAGGTAGCTAAGTTTTACCTAAATTTAAATTTAAATTTTTACTCTACTACCAGTGCACCCCACATCTTCCCATTTTTTATCGCGACTTTAATATTTTTCTATGAACAAAAAAAATTTTTTATCTTCGGCGGGTTACCGAAGAGATCCGAGTATCCCCCAAAAATCTGTATTTAAATATCTAGGCGAGCGAAGCCGCGGGCAATAGTTAGTAGACTATAAAATGCAAAAATAAGTTTTCATGTCTGTCGGATAGTTTCGGAGATTAGCGCATTCAAACAAAAAAACAATAAATAATTTCTTGAGTTTTATAATCCTAATCTATAATTAATAAAGTTTAATAGTCAGTTTGTAATGTCAAAATAACACTTTTTTACGAAATGCTTATAATGTATAACTTATTACAAAAATAAACTTTTTAAATTTGTGTCTGTCTATTTGTTCCGGGTAATCTCCAAAACAGTTGAACCGACTTTGACGAGACTTTCACTGGCAGATAGCTGATATTATAAGGAGAACTTAGACTACTATTATTTTAGAAAAAGAATTAGGGTTCTGCGTAAATTAAAAAAAACTGGTTATGGTGAATCAATTGGGTGGCTTAGATGGTTTACGTTGAGTAAACCAATAGAGATATATAAAATTTATTTACTACATAATTGTAGTTATTAAAAAGACTTGAAAAATATCAGCAAGGTATTATGTCATCTTTTATCACCTATAATAAGCGATTTTATCTTTAAAATAACCGGGAGCGGACATAGTACGATTCACGCGTCTGCCCAATCGAAGGCATTCTGTAGTCTACAGGAGCACACCTGCGGGCATAGCTAGTAAATAACATTATAAATTCAAGAGTGGGTTTGTTTTTGACTCTATCACAAAGAAACGGCTGAACAGATTTGGATCAAATTTAGCACATAAATCATTTTATAACCTTTGTTTAATAACAAAGGACACATATGTATAATAACACATAGGATACTTTTTATTCTAGTAAATATCAATATAGTTTTACAACTGTCATTAATTCATGTTGATTTTTGATATAAACACGAATTTGCAAGTACAGCAAGTATTAGTATAAAATACAGAATTTAAAAGTCATACAAAAATGTAACTTCAAATATTAAACTATAAATCATCATTGGCTAAGATAGAGGAATTTTTGAATATTATTTACATTCGGTACTGAGGTTTAAACATCTTCCAGAAATAATTTTGAACTCTGAAACAACGCTGTTACAGTTCAATACAGCATCACAAGAATTCATTAGAAATTATGAATATTTGGGCGCTTATCGAAAATGCGACATTTCAGCTTTAACAACAACGTGTGTAGAGGAAGTGGAAAAAGAAAAACTCGGTCCTCCTGGCAAGCGAAGATAACGTCAATTAGGCGAGATGTATGGTCATTTCATGAACTAACAGAGCGTGTAAAGTTTTTTAAAACGTTTCGATTTGTTGGAGTGTTTTAATGCTTTGCACAAAATCTAATACTATTATATAAATGATCAATTCTTGTATATATAGGTAGGTAACCTATAAACTAGACTGGTCCTTATTTTGAAAATTTTTAACAAATAAATTGCTAATAATCTATACAAATTCTAAGATATTGATATTAATAAAAAGTTGAAGATTGATAAGTTTCAATTTTTTTTTAAACAA
Organism: Saturnia japonica; assembly: GCA_033032175.1. Lineage (NCBI taxonomy): Eukaryota > Metazoa > Arthropoda > Insecta > Lepidoptera > Saturniidae > Saturnia > Saturnia japonica. Next base: position 4,718,658 of record CM065330.1, read on the forward strand.
TTACTTTAGACAGAATAAAATATTAAATGCTCCATGTTATTCATGTAGGGAATATTGAAAAGAGGCGTGAATTAATATTAGGATAAATACTTCAAGCTTTAAGAATATTTTAATTATTTATTAAGCACAATATGAGTCCTTTGTATGCATAAAAATTCAACAATTTTCAAAATAAGAACCGCTCTATTAAATACATAAATTCATTTATATAATAATTAATCTCTCGGAAACGGCTCTAACCTGTTCTATTTAGATACTTTTAAATTTTACCCAGACAGGGATTTTTAAATATAAGGCAGATATTTAGGGTGTAATGTAAACGTTTCTTTGTTTAAGAGTCTGCGGAATCCAGGCGTTGAGAGTTCAATTTCCTCACACGATGGGCTTTTGTTAGATGACTTTGTGGATACCCAATTTACTGGTTGTAATTGCAGAATTTCATATTTCAAACTAAATCAAAGGTAAGTCGAATCGCTCAAAAGGAAAGTAAAAGTCCCGCTTAAACTTTTCGTATAGACAATAAGTAGTTGGGGGCCTAAAAAAATTTTAAACACACCAATAACCAAGAAAATTAAAATACTAAAGAATTAATATTAACAATATTAGCATTTTTTTTTTATTTCTCAGTGAAGACTTATTGAAGACTATTACTGTTATTATCAAGTGAATATAGTGTCCTGTCTTACAACAATTTCAGTATCCTAACAAGATGGTGACTCCCTTATTAGAACTTTCTAGAGAGTTTTGTAGTAATCCACTTGACTTATGCACCACCCAACACCACCGATATTACATAATATAGGGTAAAAACCTAAGTTAATGAATTAAAAATAAAAACCACAACATGTCACTTCAAGATCCCGCTAAAAACTCTTGGTTACTTGTTCGTTGCATAACGACGCTTCATATTCATAGACAGAAAAAAAAATAGACAGTCAGATCGTGTAACCGGGTGTGAGATAGCGATACTTTTGACTAGTGTAATCATGTTATTAAGTTTCCTTATAATTTAGCGTACAGACAAAATGTCAGTTAAACAATATAATGTTAATTTAGGTATATATTCGTTTCAAAAAACAACGATAAAACTCTCTCGACCTTGAGTATTTTGATAGTTGTGGCACTTTTAGCTTCCAAAAAACGGTTACAGTGATAGAGACATAAAACAATAGCCCTTTTTGCTCTTCATGATTTACGTATGTCGTTACTTTCAGTTCGTAGTGAAAGAGCAAGTAATATCCCTAACTCTTTTAGTTATTCCTTCTACGTTCACAAAATTGCATGTTCTGGCAACGTTGGTTTTGCCGCTAGTGCGGTGCGGCGAAGATTACGTCAAATTTTGCGTGAATTTGCAAAAGAGTTTAAATATTACAACCTTGGTAATAAGGTTTATTATAGTTCGAAGAAATTAAATACATGATTGAAATCGCACGCAAACGCCCAACCCACCGCCAACCGTTAAGCTTTCCCCGGCGTACCACTGAGTTTATCCCATCGGATTTCCATCCCGTTTTCAATGACGTTAATATATTTCCCAATACTGGCAAAATAAATGGCCAATGCTTAATGGAAAGGAAAAAAGGTAGAAAATACTTATTATGCGGTAAAAGCTGGAATATCTTTCTTATATGAAATCTCTATAAAATAAATCACGCGTAAAACGTATAATGTTTCTAAGGGGATCTATTTTGTTGCTTGTATTATAAATTAGCCTTTGCCGCTGGTTTTAACAAGTTTTCATAATTATCTTAAAATTTGCTTTCATAGTGGAAGGAGGATGATACCTAAATCGGTGTATAGGAGTTTGGTATTATAGCTGTAGTCGTACAAGTTGGTGCGTAACCATTCCAATGTATGCGACAGACGTTGGCGGGGACGAGGTACAATCGACGATAACTGGGGCGAGTAATTTAGCAGGGAAGGGAAGCGCGTACAATTTTGTGATGTAGGCACGTAAGTCACAATACATTGAAGTAAATAGTAGTACATCTTCATACTTACAGCCAAAGCGAAATCTACGTAAACTTCAGTACACAATTGTTCAAATAGTTGCGATTACGCATTTATAACTAATGACGAAATATTATATTACTTACTTGCTAGAATTTAAAATCAATAATAATAATAATATTAATAATCTTTATTTGAACACAAGATCAAGCAAAACATGTATATTTATTTTTATTTCAAAAATATACATCCCTTCTTACTACTTCACAATCGCTTTTTTAACTAAAAATAAAACCAAAGTAGAAATATTTTTAAAATTAAAACTTACAAAATTTACAAATACGTAAGTAGGTAACTCAGGAAATACAGTCAGAGGGCAGCCCTAGTGCGAGTTTATCTACCAGCAGCTTTAGGTAAATATTTCAAGAACACTGCCCAGACAACATACTGTTTACTTTAGTGTACTGTAGTGACGTAATGTCGTGCTACCTCACTCCCGCCAACGTCTCTCACATTGGTCGGTCGCGCACGAACTTGTTCGACTATAGGTATATATCTATCATCTACATTCTACATCTTCAATTTAATTATACCACTTGGTTACGCACAGAAATAATATAAGTAATAAAATATTGACTTATTATTAACCAATTATACCGCGAGCAGTTTCCTTAGTGTAGTTCCAACTATTCCGCATAGGCTCGGTAGCTTTTACCACCAGCCGCCTATAGATGGCGACAAATTCATAGTGGAGTGCAGAACGTAGAAGCCGCGAGATCTACATTGCACTCGCATATCTTACGCTACCAGCGCCATCACCCACATGCCAGTTGCCATCAAGGTCTTCAGGTGAGTGTATGTTTTATAATTTTATTGCCAATTTGATTACTTCTTGTACATTCCTCATCCACCCCGCCCGCCTTTTGCATACTCATATCTGTAGAAAACCCACAGTTTTATTATTTTTCATCGATATAACATTAATTTCCAACGCCATGCATAAAAAATAAGTGGCTACCTTACCATTTCCCGCAGGACAACTATTTAAACACAATTTACTTACCGTCACTTGATAGTTAAGTGAAGAAAGAATTTGATAAGTAGAGTAAGGACTGTGAGGCATCGCATATGGGGGAGGGAGACATGCTGCAGCGCCGTTTTGAGGTCATTTCCTTGCATCACATAATTTCAATTTTGTATAGATTACGTATGTTATAACGATATAAAATAAGAAAACTTAATACAATGTTGGCCTTTACTCGTGAAAAGCAAAATCGAAATATAGAACTCATATACGGTTGGGAAGGGCTTCTAAGCAGCGATCAAGTGATACCAATAAAACACCATAATTATGATAGAGTGAGGCGTTGATGGAAGGGTAAGAATGCGTCCATCAAAGATGTACATCTAAAAACCAAACAGTACCTGAAACAAAAAACTGCGTGTCAGCTCGTACGCACGACTAGAGTTTACTCCTTGAGAACGATTCTGTATTGTATACAGATTAACGCGTTTTAGTTAACGCTTGTGTTAATTTCACTATTCATAATATTTCCTATATATGAAAATCGATTCGTAAAGAGGTAAACTCCAAAAAAAGCTGTCTCGACTGTCTAATGAACGCAACGCAAGAACGCCGAAAAGAGCCCGAATTGGCCAAAATGCCTTTTAGTGTAACACTCTTACGCCATTTTTATTTTTACCTAATACTAACATTCCTACGTGATGCTTAAGGATACTGTTCGTTTAAAACGCTGATCACCCTCTATTGAAATCTTAAACGTAGCAACTAGTAAAAGCTCACATTATAACAAAGTACAAACATTTTTATTAGTAAATTTTTATAGCAATTTTATTAAGTCGTTCATAATGAAGCTATTAAAGTCATGTTATTAATTGCTATTTTATTACTTTCGAGTGACAAATTGGACTGTAAACTTTAATACCTTCCTCCCTTTTATTTAGGTCAATAAAATATTAAACAAAGAACTCATAAAGGTAATATATTGTTTTCGTCTACGAGTTAATATTTTAATCATACAAAAGTAATTTATTACGTCTTTAGATTTTGTTGGGAATTACTAAAACCATCTTTAAGTAGAAAAGCATTCTATTCGTATTTAAGTTTGAGGGGTCATAAACGTTGAGACGATCGCAAAGACTGTCGACGGAATCCTCGCAAATACATGGTCATGACATGAGTAAATTAACGTGTGTGGTGTATTTTTAAATGAAAGTTTGTAAGATACGTTTGTAACGTACAAATAGACCAAGTATTCTAGGGTCTAGAACCTAGACGAACGAGTGGAATTATTGTGAATACATAAGACATTATAAAAAAAGGAAATAGAAAACTAACTTGAATGATTTTGAGTTTTCTGGTGTATTAAAACTGTCAATTTTGTAAACGGGATGCATATGAAGAACGTCTGGTCCTATTTGGCTTTTTTATTGTAACATAGATTAGTCTGAATAAGGTTTTTACGTAAGAAAAAATTTGAAAAGTTGCCCGGAAAAGGGGAAAATTCTAGAAAAACTGGTTGCTCTTATCTATTTCATTTTTAATTTACCCTAACTCACGATTTACTAGATGGATATACGTAATTTTTTTTATTGTGTTAGTTATAGGTAAAGTTTTTTGGGTGTAAGAAAATCGGGTTAAGTTGCGCTGTGGTCGAATTATTGACTAATGGATAGACAGAACAATGTCTGTTAGACCAGCTAGTCAAATCATCAATATATTAATACGTGAAGTAAAAGCTTTCTACCCCTTTTTAAGTGTTTTGCGTTCACAGAAGACCGTGAGATTTGACGTATAAAGTCAATATTGAGAAGGAGTGCAGAAAGCTAAAATTTATCTATATCTATACAATTAATAAAATTGAAGTGTCTATTTGTAATGTCAAAATAACAGTCTTTTTACTAAATGCATATGAAAGTATATACGATATCTATAACAAAAAGCCAATTTTTTAAATTTTTGTCTGTCTGTTTGTTCCGGGTAATCTCCGAAACGGTTGGACTGACTTTGACGCGACTTTCACTAATAGATAGCTGATGATGTAGGGAATAACTTAGGCTACTTTTATTTTAGAAAAAGAATTAGGGTTCTGCAAATAAAAAAAATACTGGTCACGGTGAATCAATTCGGGCGATTAAATGGCTTATGCTTAGTAAACCATAAGAGATATAGCAAATTAATGTACAACATAATCATAGGCATTAGAAAGACCTACAAAAAAGCCGGAAGAGTATACCTCTATCTTATAAGGAACATCCACAATAAGCATTTTTGTCTTTAAAATAGCCGGGAGCGGGGAGCAAGATTCGCGCGGGCGTTCTTTAGTCCACGTGAGCGAATATAATATGTTACTAATATATTAAATAAAATAAATTAATACTGCGGATCATAAACCGACTAGTGCCATTGAACTTAGACCCCCTAAAATATAAACATTATCTCACTCAATGAAAAGTGACAGCAAGTGATTATAGTATTCATTGTTTAGGTCATACTGCAAATGTCAAACAGAAATTAGTCCATATTTAAAAAGTCGCTGGTAGAATTTCGATCATTGGACGACCGCTAGTAATATTAAATGAAGGAAAAAAAACACGTGTAAGTGAGTACATAGAAGCATAAGTTTTTACATAAATCAATTTAATTAAATCGATTAATATGATAATTAATACATCTGCGATATTTTAATATTTTATACCTAAGTAGAATGATTCAACTTTAGGATAAAGATGAAAAAAAAAATCTCCATAAGTATATTATTTCTCGAAGGTGTTTATTCTGGCAACAGCATACCTCATTTAATTCTTCATGAAAATTATGATACTTGAACATCTTTTTAACGATTATGTTCCTTACTATTCACGGAAAATAGACATAATGAATGAATATTATACATCAAAATTATTTTTTCATAATGATTAAAAAAAAAAAAAATCTTTATGTAACTTACAGGAGGCGCCATCTATTAACAATATTTTGAACTAACATGAGAACTGTTATATTGTTTACGTAATGTGCGAAACATTCGCACGGATCAGCTAGTTTTTATATTTTTTTTTTATTTATTTAAATCATTTTCAGCAACCATTTATCACTTTTTTTAATCGACTTCAACAAAAGACTTTACTTTGAGGTTACTCAATTCGAATGTGTATATTATACTTCAGCCAAGCACCGATTTGTATGGATTCTATATTTGTTCGATAGAAGATACTTCAAGGGTGGTCCGATTTTAATTTCATTGGCATTGGACCTTCAACATCGAAGATACACCAGGGAACTTCTCAAAATCATTGAAGTTGGTTATCTATTTTGTAAAATCTTTTAACTTTTATACAATAAGAAAAACTTTTTATTTATTAAAAAAAATTAACATTGTTGTTCGTAATTATGACTGGATAACATATATACAAAATTAAAGTCCATCGGCTCGACAAAAATATGTAAATGAGAGCGAAATAAGTTATAAAGCTTTTAAAGTTTATGCGCTAATCGCAGGGTTGCAACATTTAAATAAAAAATCCAAACCAAATTACACACATTTTAATAATAAGCGTGGATTTATGTCCGGTAGTTATCTTGTTCGATAAGTAATAAAATATTGACTTATTATTAACCAATTATACCGCGAGCAGTTTCCTTAGTGTAGTTCCAACTATTCCGCATAGGCTCGGTAGCTTTTACCACCAGCCGCCTATAGATGGCGACAAATTCATAGTGGAGTGCAGAACGTAGAAGCCGCGAGATCTACATTGCACTCGCATATCTTACGCTACCAGCGCCATCACCCACATGTCAGTTGCCATCAAGGTCTTCAGGTGAGTGTATGTTTTATAATTTTATTGCCAATTTTATTACTTCTTGTACATTCCTCATCCACCCCGCCCGCCTTTTGCATACTCATATCTGTAGAAAACCCACAGTTTTATTATTTTTCATCGATATAACATTAATTTCCAACGCCATGCATAAAAAATAAGTGGCTACCTTACCATTTCCCGCAGGACAACTATTTAAACACAATTTACTTACCGTCACTTGATAGTTAAGTGAAGAAAGAATTTGATAAGTAGAGTAAGGACTATGAGGCATCGCATATGGGGGAGGGAGACATGCTGCAGCGCCGTTTTGAGGTAATTTCCTTGCATCACATAATTTCAATTTTGTATAAATTACGTATGTTATAACGATACAAAATAAGAAAACTTAATACAATGTTGGCTTTTACTCGTGAAAAGCAAAATCAAAATATAGAACTCATATACGGTTGGGAAGGGCTTCTCAGCAGCGATCAAGTGATACCAATAAAACACCATAATTATGATAGAGTGAGGCGTTGATGGAAGGGTAAGAATGCGTCCATCAAAGATGTACATCTAAAAACCAAACAGTACCTGAAACAAAAAACTGCGTGTCAGCTCGTACGCACGACTAGAGTTTACTCCTTGAGAACGATTCTGTATTGTATACAGATTAACGCGTTTTAGTTAACGCTTGTGTTAATTTCACTATTCATAATATTTCCTATATATGAAAATCGATTCGTAAAGAGTAAACTCCAAAAAAAGCTGTCTCGACTGTCTAATGAACGCAACGCAAGAACGCCGAAAAGAGCCCGAATTGGCCAAAATGCCTTTTAGTGTAACACTCTTACGCCATTTTTATTTTTACCTAATACTAACATTCCTACGTGATGCTTAAGGATACTGTTCGTTTAAAACGCTGATCACCCTCTATTGAAATCTTAAACGTAGCAACTAGTAAAAGCTCACATTATAACAAAGTACAAACATTTTTATTAGTAAATTTTTATAGCAATTTTATTAAGTCGTTCATAATGAAGCTATTAAAGTCATGTTATTAATTGCTATTTTATTACTTTCGAGTGACAAATTGGACTGTAAACTTTAATACCTTCCTCCCTTTTATTTAGGTCAATAAAATATTAAACAAAGAACTCATAAAGGTAATATATTGTTTTCGTCTACAAGTTAATATTTTAATCATACAAAAGTAATTTATTACGTCTTTAGATTTTGTTGGGAATTGCTAAAGCCATCTTTAAGTAGAAAAGCATTCTATTCGTATTTAAGTTTGAGGGGTCATAAACGTTGAGACGATCGCAAAGACTGTCGACGGAATCCTCGCAAATACATGATCATGACATGAGTAAATTAACGTGTGTGGTGTATTTTTAAATGAAAGTTTGTAAGATACGTTTGTAACGTACAAATAGACCAAGTATTCTAGGGTCTAGAACATAGACGAACGAGTGGAATTATTGTGAATACATAAGACATTATAAAAAAAAGAAATAGAAAACTAACTTGAATGATTTTGAGTTTTCTGGTGTATTAAAACTGTCAATTTTGTAAACGGGATGCATATGAAGAACGCCTGGTCCTATTTGGCTTTTTTATTGTAACATAGATTAGTCTGAATAAGGTTTTTCCGTAAGAAAAAATTTGAAAAGTTGCCCGGAAAAGGGGAAAATGCTAGAAAAACTGGTTGCTCTTATCTATTTCATTTTTAATTTACATTAACTGACGATTTAGTAGATGGATATACGTAATTTTTTTTATTGTGTTAGTTATAGCTATTAGAAAAGTTTTTTGGGTATAAGAAAATCGGGATAGGTTGCGCTGTGGTCGAGTTATTGACTAATGGATAGACAGAACAATATCTGTTAGACCAGCTAGTCAAATCATCAATATATTAATATGTGAAGCAAAAGCTTTCTACCCCTTTTTAAGTGTATTGCGTTCACAGAAGACCGTGAGATTTGACGTAGTTAAAGTCAATATTGAGAAGGAGTGCAGAAAGCTAAAATTTATCTATATCTATACAATTAATAAAATTGAAGTGTCTATTTGTAATGTCAAAATAACAGTCTTTTACTAAATGCATATGAAAGTATATACGATATCTATAACAAAAAGCCAATTTTTTAAATTTTTGTCTGTCTGTTTGTTCCGGGTAATCTCCGAAACGGTTGGACTGACTTTGACGCGACTTTCACTAATAGATAGCTGATGATGTAGGGAGTAACTTAGGCTACTTTTATTTTAGAAAAAGAATTAGGGTTCTGAAAATATAAAAAAATACTGGTCACGGTGAATCAATTCGGGCGATTAAATGGCTTATGCTTAGTAAACCAGAGATATAGCAAATTAATGTACAACATAATCATAGGCATTAGAAAGACCTACAAAAAAAGCCGGAAGAGTATACCTCTATCTTAGGAACATCCACAATAAGCATTTTTGTCTTTAAAATAGCCGGGAGCGGGGAGCAAGATTCGCGCGGGCGTTCTTTAGTCCACGTAGCAGGCGAATATAATATGTTACTAATATATTAAATAAAATAAATTAATACTGCGGATCATAAACCGACTAGTGCCATTGAACTTAGACCCCCTAAAATATAAACATTATCTCACTCAATGAAAAGTGACAGCAAGTGATTATAGTATTCATTGTTTAGGTCATCAGCAAATGTCAAACAGAAATTAGTCCATATTTAAAAAGTCGCTGGTAGAATTTCGATCATTGGACGACCGCTAGTAATATTAAATGAAGGAAAAAAAACACGTGTAAGTGAGTACATAGAAGCATAAGTTTTTACATAAATCAATTTAATTAAATCGATTAATATGATAATTAATACATCTGCGATATTTTAATATTTTATACCTAAGTAGAATGATTCAACTTTAGGATAAAGATGAAAAAAAAAATCTCCATAAGTATATTATTTCTCGAAGGTGTTTATTCTGGCAACAGCATACCTCATTTAATTCTTCATGAAAATTATGATACTTGAACATCTTTTTAACGATTATGTTCCTTACTATTCACGGAAAATAGACATAATGAATGAATATTATACATCAAAATTATTTTTTCATATTGATTTCAAAAAAAAAAATCTTTATGTAACTTACAGGAGGCGCCATCTATTAACAATATTTTGAACTAACATGAGAACTGTTATATTGTTTACGTAATGTGCGAAATATTCGCACGGATCAGCTAGTTTTTATATTTTTTATTTATTTATATATATCGTTTTCAGCAACCATTTATCACTTTTTTTAATTGACTTCAACAAAAGACTTTACTTTGCGGTTACTCAATTCGAATGTGTATATTTTACACTGCCAAGCACCGATTTGTATGGATTCTATATTTGTTCGATAGAATATACCTCAAGGGTGGTCCGATTTTAATTTCATTGGCATTGGACCTTCCACATCGAAGATACACCAGGGAACTTCTCAAAATCATTGAAGTCGGTTTTCTCTTTTGTAAAATCTTTCAACTTTTATACAATAAGAAAAACCTTTTATTTATTTAAAAAAATTAACATTATTGTTCGTAATTATGACTGGATAACATATATAAAAAATTAAAGTCCATCGGCTCGATAAAAATATGTAAATGAGAGCGAAATAAGTTATAAAGCATTTAAAGTTTATGCGCTAAACGCAGGGTTGCAACATTTAAATAAAAATTCCAAACCAAATTACACACATTTTAATAATAAGCGTGGATTTATGTCCGGTAGTTATCTTGTTCGATAATTTTACATACATTTATTATAACATTTTTAAAATGGATGTTTTCATGTAACATTCTTTTAAATAGTATATAATAATGTTTACAAAGATAAATTCCGCCAGCGTTACTTTTACTGTGAAGTCATGGTATTTGAATGATTGAATTGATTGATTTCCAAAATACCTCAGTGCCTCAAGGCGAAAGTCTTTGACCATGTGTTGCAGTGATGACATACGCACAGAGACGTGTCGTCACTGTGGTCCATAAGAAAGCTCAAGTCGCTCAGCAGCTATGAGAGGGCTATGCTTGTTTTTTACGAGATCGAATCAGAAATGGAGATCCGTAGACAAACTAAGGTAACCGACATAGCCAAGGATTAGCAAGTTGAAGTTCAGTGTCGGAGCAACTTAGTTCGAGAACTGAGCCGTTGGCAGAAAGGTTCCGAGTGAAACCGCAGAAAACGTTCACGTAACCACTAGATGGAAAGACGACATAATAAAGTGCTGGGACTTGGGTGCAGAAAGCACAAGATCGGTCGCTCTGAGATCTATGAGGGAGGCCTATGTTCAGCAGTGAACGTCCTGCGGCTGAAATGATGATGTTGATGATGATTGATTTCTAATAGTGTTATTGACAATTTAATTTACTGTAAAAATATAACGAAAACTATATTGCATGAAATATTTTAATTTCAGCTAGTGCAATAATTTCATTTTGGACAACTGTTAACGGCCATACGAGTTCAGTTGTTTAGTCGAGTGAAGTTCATGCGGAAGCAACTTCATGTCGTTGATGATTCGTTCCGAAGCACGCCCGGTGCACCTTGAGATGTTTGTTCCGTAACACTGGATGAAACAAAAAAGCTATACTTAAAAAAAACAAACGAGTACATCTATAGGATTTAGCCTGCGTGGGAATGAGATAGAATATTATACACGGTTCTGTATTGTACCTATTTTTGAATAGTTAGTGTAGACCAATATCGACTAATTACTAAATACTTAAACGCATTTTTGTTCCTCCTATAGAGAAGAGACATGTATATTTATAGTTAGACCAAATTACAGACAGAGAATTAGACACAAAAAGGTTGTTCAAATTTGCCCTCTATAACATGTTATTCGGACGCATACTTTAGGAGATAATGGAAAATTACAATAATTTGTACTTGCGGGAAGCTACACGGTCGCGTTGATGGTGTACGGTGTTTAAATAAAATTAACAGTCATCGTGAAACCGCGGAGCATAGCTGGTTATGGAATAATATTAGCTTCCCGTGTATGACATTTTATAAAAATTCGTCGACGTTTATGAATGATAACCCAAAAAAAAATCAGTCATATTTGTGTCCAGTGTTTAAAAAAAATATGAAAAAACACAAAAATGTCAATGAACAAACAGGATTGGAGATTTATTAATATAGATAAAAGCAACCAAATATCTGAATATTGCATAAACTCATCCGTATCTCGCCTTCTAATAACAAAATGATCACCTGTCGAATGCAGTTTGCCGCCAGATATATTCGTCGCTTCGTATTTAACAATCTCTGGTGATGTAGATGGCGTTAAAAAAAAATTAACAGTCATGGTGAAACCGCGGAGCATAGTTGGTTATGGAATAATATTAGCTTCCCGTGTATGACATTTTATAAAAATTCGTCGACGTTTATGAATGATAACCCAAAAAAAAATCAGTCATATTTGTGTCCAGTGTTTAAAAAAAAATATGAAAAAACACAAAAATGTCAATGAACAAACAGGATTGGAGATTTATTAATATAGATAAAAGCAACCAAATATCTGAATATTGCATAAACTCATCCGTATCTCGCCTTCTAATAACAAAATGATCACCTGTCGAATGCAGTTTGCCGCCAGATATATTCGTCGCTTCGTATTTAACAATCTCTGGTGATGTAGATGGCGTTAAAAATTTATATTTTTTTTTTCTCTCGTGTATTTAATTTTTTTATAAAAACAGTTTTATTCTGTTTTTGAATTTTGCTTTGAGAGCGATGCAATGCAATTATTCTGCTTTTTCCAAGCAGGATCCAAATGGTGATCAGAATTTTTATAATGTTTTGTTGTACTAACTTCTGCCCGTAACTTCGTCTGCGTGGACTTTATAATTGGGTCTTTACAGGGAAAAAAATATCATCCAAATCTGTTGAGCCGTTTTGGAATTATTGAATAACAAACATCCAAACTTACAAACGTTCACATTTATAATAATATTAGATACGACTCACTAAATTGTTTTTTTTTTTTTTTTTGTATAGTTTACCCCTTTCTTCGTGAAAGGAAAAAGCAAAAGTATGTAGACCATGCAGCCAAGTCAAATGTGTTTTTAATCCATAATTAGATGTCATTTATATAAAGGCAGAAGCCATGTACTCTGTTTTTTTCTTCTTCTTGTTTTTCTTTCTAGTGTCAATGTTTTAAAGCCTTCTTAGTCCTTTTTAATTATCAAATTGAGTTCAAGGAAGATGGCGACTTCCTTGTTAGAAATATCTACGAGAGTTTTTGTGGCAACTCAAAATGTATGCTTCAAGTTTATATTTATAATCTACTACACGTAGGTAGGTATACACAATATCGAAACTATATCACGCAACACGCCATACTATTACATAATAAAGGGTCAAAAAAATATAAATCCCAATACATGTCACTTCAACATCGGCCCTTAACGGCGAAGGGTGGTACACCGTGTACTTTAGTGAGTAGAAGCACTTAACCAATCGCTCCCTCGAGTTAGTGTGCACTTTTGACGTGTATGTCTACACGTAAAAAAAAAATTAGGGTTCAAGGTCGGCAATGCGCTAGAGATACCTATAGTATGGTATGTAATAAAAAGATCCATCATAAATAGTCCGTGAATAAATTCTAATAAATTAATAACGACCATTCTGTATGCAGTAAGTATTTCGCATGCAGAACTAAATCCATCCACTTAATATTCTGCGAGGACAGTACAATTTTAATATTAAGATCGCATCTAAAGATATGAGCGGCATCTTATTATCTCGTGTACGCCCGTCAGTTGTTATGGCGTAAACGGTTTATGAAGTAAGTAGATTGTCCGAAGAATTGTCTCATTGAGAACAAGCTTTAAGAAAAAGCAATAATAATACCATAGTACCATAAATACATACGTATATACCATAGTAAATAGCCGACGTTGTATTGGTGATTTAAAACGCCGAGAAATAAAGTTATATATTTCCCCACATACAGTAGACAAGACTATTTCTCGAGCGTTCAGCTTTCTTCACGATATTATCCTAAACCGTGGGCCGACAGTGTTACCAATTTGAATTTGGTAAATGTACGCGAGTTCCTAAAATCTCGTTGGTAACATGTATGGGTTCGAACTGCGGACATCGAATTTATATTCCACCGGTCTTAACCACTCGACCACTACCAATGACGTTATACGAATAGACGCGTTATACTCTCACTAAAAGCAATTTGAAAACAGCACAAATTTTGTTATCAGCACGTTGAAACAAAAGAGATAGGAAATCACAGCGTAGGCGGAAACTCTGTTGTCAAAAAAGGATAAATGCCGAACAGATTACCGAAAAATTTGTTTTCAAGTAAAATATGTAAATATTTAATGAATATGCATACGTTTGATTGCTAAAACTATCTACATAGGAATGAAGTTATGACAATATCTTTTAAGAAAATAAAAATGTAAAATTTTATCTTGACACTGGCAGCTACCGCACCGTTGTATTTTGTTTTAGCGAATTGCGACGCTATGTAGCGCGCAGTCGCGCCGCGGCCGCCATGGTGTTTTTTTTTTTTTTTTAACTTTGCAAACAGGCTGCCATAATTGACAGATGCGCTCTTCGATTTGCGATGTACGAAACTTTTTGCTCATATTTCATGTTATTTATGTTGCATTAAATTTAAACTGGCAGCCCTAAAGCGAAGGAATATTTTGTATTATAAGTTATTTAGCAGTTTATCCACTGTAGTTTTTGTTTTTTATTCACCGATGCCTGCTAACAAGAGATATTCTACATACTGTAATACGCAGCGAGATGTGCAGCGAGACTGCACTTAGGAACAGTGTTTATCGACTAATTAATTGAGGTCTTCGCTATTCCACAGCTCAAACGAGAATGTCTTTGAACCGGTCGTTCCATGTTTATAAATTGCGTGCGATCACAGAGCACGCCAGTTGCTATAGCACCTAGTCAATAGTGCGGGTCAATAGTACGAATACTAAGTCATTAGCACGGATTCCACAATCACGTCGACACAGTTCTCCAACATATATTAAATAGTTTGTTATTGTTGGTTACGTGTTGGTAGAAAAAGTCGGCCATTGTAGCAATACAATAATTTACAGTAATTCCGCTTGTTAGGCAATTGTATATTAGTGACTAGCGATCTGCCCCGGCTTCGTATGAGTGCAATTTACAAAGTGGTATCATTTATGTTAAAAAGCATGTTCGCTTGATTTAGAGTTTATAACTTTAGTATTGATAGTTCATAACTTCATATTTACGAATAGTGCGCTTAGCTCGCGACGCTCAGTTCATAGCCCATAGGTAGAGCGCGGCGCGGGTGGTAGTAGCACTGTGGAGAGCCAATCAACCGTTTCGCTGCGAGTGATTTCTTTGACTACGCGTAATTTTAAATCCGTGATAGCTTCTACATAAATGATATAATATCAAGGAAAATTTTAATCTACATTAAATGGCCAAGTTAACTAAAATATTTATCTGGATAAGGATTAATACTTTTAATTATTATGTTGAAGATAAAAATGGTTACTGTGAGTCAACCTTAGAAGATAGACATACGGTATCGCGGACTTTTTTATTGACTATGATGATATTAATAATGTATTGAGGGATAAGCGGTGTCAGATAATAACTTAAGACTTGACACAACCAAGCCTGTAAGTGTTGCACCCTAATGAGTAACGAACGAGAAATATCGGAAACAGCGGAATATCTAGTTTCTATTTAAGAAGGCCGAGATGACAACGGTAACCCTCCATTCCGATTATTAAATACACATACGCATGGTCCACTCCTTCCTCCCAGGAGGAGGGGAACGTGCATATGAGTATATATTAGTTAGTTCGAATTCTCTTAGGAGTAGGGAATTAGTTAGATCGCGACTTTTCGCATTCGCGACGACCGCCCGAGCCGAGGTTCGGCCACTCTGGCACCCTCGTGCGGGTCGTCACAAACTTTCGCGGCTAAGTGCCCTAAGCGCTCGCCCCCAAGTCCGGTGAAGCTGTAAAAGCCGCAGCGGCTCTGTTTTAGGATAGGGCCCCTAAGGCTAACAGTAACTCTCGATGGTGGCTACGTTTTTAAATTGTGCTGTTACCATCACAAAATTCCGTCACATTAATGTGCTACTATTTAAAAAAAATAAGTCAAATAATGAACTAGATTATTTTTTAAGCAGCACGGCATTTTGACGGTACTTACCGTACAGTACAATCCAAAAACAACGGCGGCCACCGAGGGATCGTAACTTTTATTACTTTTCTTTTTGGTCGCGACTCACTCACCACTCCGCTATCGTCATTTCCTCGTTCATCACTCAGTAGGGGGCACCACTTGCAGATGAGGTTGGCTCGGGCGTCTCGATTCTAAAGAAACTGAACAAACTGAATTGATTTTAGATCGAGTATAATCCAAAGCATCTTTAATATTCATTGGAAAATTTTTCAAAAACGCAAATAGTTTTACTGAATTAATAAAAGTTACTGCGTAGAATTTAAATCACTTCGCTGACGTTAATTGAATTTATATTTAAACCTTTGGTTGTAAAATTTCAATGAATTATGAACGCAGTATTCACATTGTGAAACAATAATAGTTCAGTGGTAGTGTGTACGAACATCGCGTCGATCGACGCGAGTTCGAACCCCAGCAATGAGTCTGAGCTTTCGGTGAAGGAAAACATCGCGATGAAACCATAGCATGGTGGTAGGGCATTTTCTAATATCCGCCTGATTAGCTAACACCCTCAAGTTGAAAATCTGTCGACAAGCACCTATAGGTGTATCCCGGCAGCTGCACTTAAGATCCAGTCCACTAGCCTTAGCATGTTACCTACCATCTTGGGCCACATCGTCACTAATGTGATATTGTAACCAAACGCCAAATCTATTACTGTTAAAAAAAATGTTATTTATGATCCATCTGTGAACAAAATATATCCGTTATTTGTTAAATAAGCATCTCAACGCCAATGAAGTCATTAAATTCGAAATACACATCATTTTATATAAGAAACATGTTTTACGATATTTTATTACTCCGCTTCTTTGAAGCAATGAATGTCAAAGAATAATGAGTGAATTTTACTGCACGAGACTCATCATTCATAAAAGTCTTCAGTTTTTGAAATAAATAAACCACAAAGTCAACTGAAAGTCACATAACATGCTTAGCCTAGGGGGAGAACTGGCTTGAGGGTGGTAGCCAACCAAGCGGACATAAGAAAAAACCCTACCACCCTGATATGGTTTTATCATGATGTTTTCTTTCACCGAAGGGCCAGGCTCACTGCAGGGGTTCGAACTCGCGTCGGTAGACACGCTGACCATATACACCAAGAATATATCATTGTGTAGTCGCGTTCCTCAGACTTGAAGGAACAAATGTGCTGGTTACTATTTTCCCACTTTATTGTCGGTGCAAATATGATAGAGTAAAGAACTTTATACATCTTTTATCGGTTTTTCTTCTAAATAGGACTCGCATGAAAGTTTTCATGATACACATCGACGGTGAGTCTGACCAACATTCAACAACCAGTTTTTTTTTTAAATCATTAATTTGTCATCTATATATTAATACGTGAAGCAAAAGCTTTCTACCCCTTTTTAAGCGTATTGCGTGCACGGAAGACTATGAGATTTGACATGGTTAAACTTTATATGGAGAAGGAGTGCAGAAAGCTAAAATTTATCTATAATATCTGTTACTAATATTAAATAAATTAATACTGCGAATCCTAACCCGACCAGTTCCATTAAACTTAGACCCCCCAAAATATTGACATTGTCACTCAACGAAAGGTGACAGCAAGTCATGTAGATAATACTCATTGTTTATGAATACTGTAAATGTCAAACAGAAAATAGTCTATGATCAAAAAGTCGCTGGTCGATTTTGGACCTTAGGGCGATCGCTAGTAATAATTAATTGTTTTATTACAAAACAGTTACAGAAAGACATCATTTTACTTATATTTTTTTAATACTTGGAACATCTAAAAATTTAAGTTTTTTTCGTTAAAAGTTTTGCGTTATGAATACAATCTCACCTGATGTTATGAGACGATGTGGCCAAAGAAGGTGATATTCAAAACCTACTACGAAAGCTGGTTCTCAAGTGCAATTGCCGGAACACACCTATTGGTGCTTGGGGACTGATTTTCAACTTAAGGGGTAGCTAACCAGGGGCAGCTAGCCAAGAGGGCATTAGAAAAAGCCCTACCACCATGCTATGGTTTCATCACGATGTTTTCCTTTACCGAAAGCTCAGACTCATTGTAGGGATTCGAACACACGTCGATCGACGCGGGAGTCCGTACACGCTACCGACTGAGCCTTCAATGCTTTTACCTATAACATACCATCACGCCTGTATTCCCCGAAGTGTTAGACAGAGGTGTACTAATGTACACCCACAGTTCGCCGAGTATGTTTTTAGGTCCCATGTAATAGAGGGCGAGCCTATTGCCATTAATCTGTCAAATAGCCAAACTCCAAGCTACTTCTGAGAAATTCATAGAAAACACAATAATACTTTGTTCTACCTGGGAATCAAACCCAGAACCTCGAGCATAACAGTCTCGCTTAGAAACTTAAATTTAGAAATGCATTTAAATCTAATTTTTATAACCTATGGAATTTTTTTAATGACTTGTAGGTGATTTACTGCAATTAAACTGGATTTATGTATTATACTAGCTATGCCTCACTGTTTCACTCGTGCTAAATTTTATTTATTAACTTTCCACAGCGCCGCCGCCAACGTACCCGTGTAGTTGTAGACTATCTTTGCTATCAGTTCACTTAATTGTCCTCAGCTTACCAGATTGTCTGACGCTCTTGATTACTGCTTCGCTCATTAGGATCAAACCTAAAAGCTTATAAAATTACAAAATAAATCTGTATAAATTAATTATTGGGGTTAGTTACGCATCACGCAATAACTACTGAATAGATTTTAACCAGTTTCATTTTTGTTTTACTCCTTAGGGACTTGGTCCTTATCGAAAAGATAAATTATCACGATATCTTCATCCGATAAAAAGTTATTCAAGATTTAAGAAACATCAAATTTTTATAACCGCTACGCGTTCTTCTGTCGTCCATGTGAGCGGAGCAACGGTTACAGGTAGCTATACAATTCAAAAAATATTTGAAGTGACAACTTCTTTAGCGTCATTTTGTTTTGAAAGTCGATGAAACGAACAAGCGAAAGCGACAGTAAAAAGATTGCCACGCAATAATTAATTTTATTACCTCACCAAAAAGGCACGAAACAAAAAAATTTTAGACAACACTTATGACATTCTGTTACTGATTGAAACTGTGTTAGGTTACCATGGTTATTTCAAATTGAATTTTATTATATCACCAAAAAGGCACGAAACAAAAACTTTTTAGACAACACTTATGACATTCCGTTACTGATTGATATTGTGATAGACATTTCAAATGTGTATTAATTGAAAATGATATTGTGAATAATGATTGTGAGTACACTTGTATGTACATTTTCATAAATTTTAAATTAGTGTGTAGGTATCATAAATAAACTTTTAAGTCAACTTTTTAGACGACACTTATGACATTCTGTTACTGATTGAAACTGTGTTAGGTTACCATGGATATTTCAAATTGAATTTTATTATATCACCAAAAAGGCACGAAACAAAAACTTTTTAGACAACACTTATGACATTCCGTTACTGATTGATATTGTGATAGACATTTCAAATGTGTATTAATTGAAAATGATATTGTGAATAATGATTGTGAGTACACTTGTATGTACATTTTCATAAATTTTAAATTAGTGTGTAGGTATCATAAATAATTTGATCATTTACTGAATAAAAAAACATACAATGAAGGTTTCACTTCTACCACTTGTGAATTGCACACATTTTTTTTTCTGTCTGGTAGTTAGCGCGTTGGTAAACAAACAATCTCTAAAGTTAATATTATGTGTGGGTAGGTAAAGACCTACGAAAAAAAATTAAGGATAACTTCCGAAATACTTAATCTTAAATTCTGTGTGTGGTACTCATAAGTTGTTTGAAGCAGGAAAAAATGTAACGCAGTGATACTGGTATTTGCAAAACATAAAAAACACCTTAAACATAACAAAATAAGGACGAATTTCATTTACACGAATAATAAATATTACACATGGTACTTTTAAAACTACTTGTGTTGCGGTTGGAGGATCTGTTTTTGTACTGTCGAAAGTTACGAGAAGTTTGATTAATGGAAGTAGATATGTAAATATGATTTTCATATAGTTACTTCAATAAGAACTGTTATTATTGACAGAATATTGAATAGGTAAATCAAAGATTAACTATATTAGTAGTAAGTTTAAAATAATTTTATTAGAACATAACAGTAACAGATATATATCATTTATACCAAAAAATAAAGGCTCTTCCAATTTACTCCCCGACAAGGCATTCTTGAATCTATAATCTAGCATCTAGGAAAACATACCTGACACTTTGATTATATACAAGTTTAGATTCCTAGTCATTCGTCTTGTTTGCAAATTGCATCGTTAGCTACGAACTCCTGTCAATACCTTTATGGCGTTATTGAATGAAAACATATTTTTGCTTCCGTAATCCTTTTTTAAATACAATTATGTGTCATGCATCAAACTTCTACATATACTACTTACAAAAAAATAAGATAAGAGTATTTATTTATTACATTTAATCAGTAAATATTGGTATTTCATTCATATAAATGGGTCAGTTATGATAATTTCAGTAAATATAATCCATATCTTTATTTTACATATATCTTTATATACATATTATAAAACACAACTTCTCTGTTTGTCTGTCCGTTTATGTTATTTTCACGTAAAAACCTCTAAAGTAACCTACCAAATAAGCAGTGGTTTTAATGGTGAAACAATTCGGAAAAGAGATGCTTTTGAGCGACGTTGGCGGGACGAAGTCGCACAACATTGCGTCATATACGGGAGATCTTTATATTATATCGATGGTGAGCACTTAGGAAATATGTTTTCAATGCATCTTTTAAAGGGGCTAAAATATTTAGACACGTAAGTAATTTTGTAAGTGGATGTTGCATGAGATGTTGCATAAAGGAAATCTCCCCAGAAATATTCCTAGTAAAAAATAATTTAAAAAATGATCATATCTCGGTCTATGCCCCATAGAATCTTAGTCAAGGTTCTCATAAAATTATTTCATCAACATATTGTTTTAAAAATGCTAATGATTGACGTGCAGAAGTTTTATTCGAATTCCACACAGTTACAAATTTCACGAACTCACAACACTGTTATTTATTTCACTGTGTTCGCTTCTTTTATCGCTCGTTGTTATCGCTTTGTAATTTAAAACTGAACTGCCTAGGCGCTGTACCTGAGGCGCTTAAATACCTACACTAAACGATTGCAGAAAAATCGTGAATCGTCGCTAACTTTCTTGACGTTTAGTTTCTATACTTACTTGATGACGTAGTCGAGGCGATAAGCCCTATACATGCGTGTGGTAAACTGCGATGTTTACAGAAACATGCACCGCGGTTGTTTACGACGCGAACATTATTTCGAAGTCCTGAGAAGTTTGTAGTTGATTCGAGATATTTTGGGAATTTCTCTATCTTTTTAAGCGGGTTGTAACAGGTCGTATCAATATTATTACATTGGAAATAAAAATTAGAAAAAAATCACTACTCTCGAAATATCTGGAAACGTCTAGAATCTATGCGAAAATTCATAGTTACGAAAAGATATAGTTTATAGACACATTCAAAGGTTATTGCTCTGATTGCATAATCCAACAAATAATGGTCTAAAACTAGAACACTTCCCTTGTTTAAAAGATGACGTAAAATTCGAAGTATTTCTAGTGAATCCACCTTTTTTTTGGCATATAAGCAAGCCGTGTTGCAAGCCAGGACAGTTCCGTTTTGGACAACCAAACGAAAACAACAATCGGTTAAAATAAATAAATCTGCAAGAGGAATATAGAGAGAGATACTGTAAGTACGACCACAGTGTAGTGAATATATGAATAGTGAGATATTACATTGACTAATGTACTTTTTGTTTGTTTCATTGACATGTATAATATTATCAATAAAAGAAAGAAAGAAAAATATTTATTTGTTACAAAGACATTTGACACCGTAGAAAGTTTAAAAATATTTACAACAACCTATTACATATCGAGCATCAAATGCCTGTTGCGACAAAACGGCCCCAGCTCAGCATAATGCTGGTTGTAACAACCAGCGCTGGTCTTCCGTTGGAGCTGTCCGGTGTCGTCACATGACGTACATGCTAACTTAAATAGTCTTAAAAGTAAAAATAAAAATTTAAAAACGTGAAACTTATAGGTATAAAGCAGAAGTATGTATTATTATTAAAAAAATGTGTGCGTGTACTAGCGTACACTCTTAACAAGTGAAACTTCTTTATGACGTTATTTTTCAAAAAATAATTTACTATATGCAACTTTACAGAAATTGGTTACATAAAGTTAAATTAGATAAAGTTTAATAAAAGGCTTTTATTATCATAGACATAAATACAAATTCTACAATTATTTCATTTTAGCTTATTACTACAAAGATTATTATTGAATTTCATTAATTGTAATAGAATTATTACTATCATTGATGTCGTTAAGCGCGTAACGGAAAAATGTGATGCGTAACGAAGAAATGTTACACTAAATTTTTTTCCAACCCCGATAAAGAAGTTTCACTTCAAAAACTTCATTAGATACACAAAAACAAACAAAAGCAATGGATTCTTTGAATTTTGTTTCACTGAGTACGAATAAATTATATACGGTAAACCTATCGGCATTTTCACTACCCACGGGTATAACAATATATCTACTACATTACAAGATTTCATTTGAGCGAGATAAGCCAAGAATGGGCGACTTAACGTAGGAAGTAATGATAACAATACTTATTTATTATTGCCCTTAGTAAATGGAGTTTTGGATGTTAGCGAGTTCACATCGGATACCTACTGTTTGAAGATGATGCCCTTTATTGCGTCACGTTTGGAATGGCAACCGTGACTTGAATATCATTTGCGATATTATCATTATTGTATAAACATGGATTTAGATACTGTAGTATCATCCATATATTAACGCGTGAAGCAAAAGCTTTCGGTACCTTTTTAAGCGTATTGCGTGCACGGAAGACTGAGATTTGGCATGGTTAAAGTTTATAGAAGAAGGAGTGCAGAAAGCTAATATATTAAATTAAATAAATTAATACTGCAAATCCTAACCCGACCGGAGTCATTGAACTTAGATCCCCCCAAAATATTGACATTGTCAGTCAAGGAAAAGTAACAGTAAGTGATGTAGATAATACTCATTGTTTAGGTTCATGAATACTGCAAATGTCAAACAGAAAATAGTCTATGATCAAAAAATCGCTGGTCGAATTTATAGCTTAGGGCGATCGCTAGTTATTATAATATGTTGAGAGGGAACTAGAATCACCGTTCATAAGACACATGTATGAAGGCACGCGAGTTTTAACCAGGACCGAAAGGTAGTCGCTGCTGAATAGTATGAATTTAAACAGTTAAAATAAAGGTACTTCTCGCAGCATTTTGGCAGAAACTTGTTCGGATGTTACCAAGATGTTGTGCTACCTATTATTGCTATCTCATCAGCAACTCTTCTGATTTGATCCTCAAAAGGATAGAGTACAATGAGGCGAGTTATTTGTAAAAGTCCCTAAAAAGTGGGAAAACGATGTATATGCTCAGAATATCATACATACATGTACTCAGATGTTTTTATCATTCACCTATTGATTCATAAATTGCTTTAATTTATATTAGCAATTGCATTTAGGTTTTATCTTTTTTGTTATAAAAATTTATTTCCGAAATTTAATGAAGTAGGTAATTACAGTACATTATGTAACCACATTAGTTAAATTCGAGTGTATATTCATAATTCGACAGACCTCGTGATGTAAGCCCTACTATTGAGCCGAGAATCGCAGGTCGCAACTGACTTTGTGTTATAAACATAATTGTCAGTTGTGGAATGTCAAGATTGAACGATAGGACGATAAAAAAAAGAATGATCTCCGTTCTTTTTTTAAGGCCCCTGAAGCCTTAGACAAGCTTTTACAGCTTCACCGGGCTTGGGGGCGAGCGCTGAAGACACTCAGCAGCGAAAGTGTGGCAACAAGCTCAAAGGTGCCAAAGTTGCCGAACCTCGGCTTGGACTGTTGCCTTGGTATTTAATTAGTTTTGTATCAAACCAACAATTGCACATAAAAGTACAATTGGAGAACTTAATGATAATAATCATTACTTATCTACCATTATTCCGGGGTAGAAAGTAGAGAACGCTATGCAAAGCATGCATAACATGTGGTGAAAAAAAAATCTAGCTGATATTCAACTGCTCCAAGTAAAACATACTTATAACTACGAATACTTGAAGGAATCCCGAGAGTAGGCTAGTTGGATGCTGATAGGAATCGAACTCCACAGTCGTGCGAAAGATCGGCCGCGGAAATTAGTATGATGACTTGGTATAGTGAGAATTAAAGAATTAGAAGATTTTAGCTGTCTATTGTGTATATCCGCGAGAGATTGAAATATTTCGGAAATTTGGATTTGGATTTGGAGATTATTAAGTACGGATAAAAGAAGACAAAATATTCTTACATTTCTACGTCGCCGAAAAGGTAGCCATTTCAACCTGGCTCGTTATTCAGGTACATGAACAAATTTTAATTAAATTAAATCCGTAACAATAATATTAACCTCTAATTGGTGAATTTATCTGTTTAGAGTGACCTCGCGATTTTTATAATTAAGTTTCTCAAGTTCATTGGATCGTAGTACCTACGCAATTTCAATAAACCGAGCTTGTAATATTTAATTCATTGAATTCAGTGGTCGAAGGCAATTTAGCTCTGGACGATTTATTCGGTCAAATTTCCATTGTAAACATAAAATTACTACTATTTAGATTCGAGTTGTAAATTTAGACTTAATTATGAAGGATTATTGAGAATTTAAATTACATTATACAATTTCGGTATTTGGGATAAAAGGGATTATAGTTAATGAAATTTTAAATCTCCGATTACGGTGTTGGATTTGAAATGCAGATAGCTCATCTTAATTTTTATATCGCAAATAAGTACCATGCATAAACTTTTCGTAGATCGGATCCAATGAAGAACCTTGGAAGAGGCATATATTCACCAGTGGACTAATCAGTTCTAGTAGTGATGAATATGATGATAATTATGTTGTTGTTGCCAACCCAAGCATTTCAAATCGGTATTGCTACAGCAACCGTCTTCCTATACCAACATAACCGACAAAATAATATGTATATTATTTAATTATCGATGTGAAAATGGAATGCGTACTAGGCTTACTATTGGGCTAGTTTTACTATTTACTGGGCGCGATAGAAGCAGGTGTGCTAAGCAAACGTAAGCACTTTTATGAGTAGCCAACAACCGCCTTTGAGATATTCTCTCTTGAGCTGTGGGATATTGAAGACCCCAGTTAATAAGTCACTACAATACTTTTCAAAACAGCTAAGGACCTATTTCCCAGAAATACAAGGAATACCGCTAGAACTGTTTTGCCTGGAACACTAAAAACTGCTGTGTGCGGGCGGATATATAATGAAGTCCCTTACGATATTAGAGAACTGCCAGAAAATTAAAATTGTGGTAATAAGACAGAAAATTGTAGACATGAGATATGTCAAAGTAGGTGTAATATATTAACGGATAATAAATAAAATATACTATAAAAGTTATTTTGTGAAAATTAGTTTAATGTAATATTTGTATGTCTCAATGTGACTAAATTTATACGGATTCTATAATTATATACCAAACACCGACATGTAAACTGCATTTATAAAAAATAAATAATAATAATTGTTATATTATTATTATAAACACATTTCCTTAGTACCGTTTCGCTGCATATTATAATATTGAGCAAGTAATGAAACTGCATTTTAAATAACAAATTTAAAGTGTATTTTATATTCATTCACAATTTAACTTTATGCTAATAAAATTACATTAATTACTTACTACTTAGAAATAGTAGTGAAACGGGTAGTACCGTCTCACTGGCCATCTCGTTGCTTATATTGAGTGCAGAATTATTTCTGACAATGATGCTTCTCAATCAAGCCTTCCATGTTTTCCAATACACAATTTTCCAAATGCAGATCAGACCTACATAATATTTTATGGCCTGAAATTCAATATGCAAAGATATTGTTTTTATTATTTTTTTATTCAATACGAGTATAAGTTTACACGCTACTACTGATCCATTATTGCTTTGAAATTAGTAGTACTATTGAGAAATCCGTAAGTAATTTTCAACTTTATAAATAGAAGCTATAGATGAAAATCAAGTGATTGTCGCATAGGTACTCCACCTACCTTGTTAACGGACCAAGTGGACAGCGGAACATAAACCTTTGAAGCCCTTAAAACTTTTACCAAAAGTTTATACTTTTTCTTTTGCAATTTTGTTGGGCCTCGAAATTGCAAATTCATGTTACCAGTTCGTAATACCGTTGTACGGTTCTGAGGGCTAATTACGGTTTCGAAAGGGCCCGTGTTTCGAGTTTTTTTATTTATTTCAAATGACCTCTTCCCGAGTTAGAAGGACTCTGAATACTTGTTGTTCGTTATTACATTTGTTTGCTGTACAAAAATCGGTCATTTAAACTTTGAATAAGTTACTCGAGTGGTCTTTCTCTGATATATTATTAAATACTAGATCTTTTCCATCTGTTTCATAGGACTTTTTTATATCATTATTATAAGTATCCTAGGGCATTTTTGGCGGGATTTTGAGTTGCCACTGTCTTGTTGTGGTTTTTATTTCAATTCATAAATTGAGGTTCTTTGACCCTATATTATTTAATATTTATTAGTGGCGTTTTGCGTGGTTATTGTAAATACGTAAAGTGGATTACAAATTAATATAAACTAGAAATATGCATTTTGAGATTTCCCAAAATCCCTTAAATAGTTCTAACATGGGAGCCATCATATTATTGGACCCACTTTAAATATTAGAAAACACTACTAAGGCCTAAACACATGTTCTATTTCACGATCTAATTGACTTGTATACCAAATTTCAATGCAGGCCGTTCAGATATTAAAACCAAAATTTTAATAAACCTCCGACACAAGTAAACCTATTCATTGAGATCATTCCAGTCCAAGCTGGTGAGGAGTTAGATATTCTACGGATTCAAGATGATGCTGCAGCATCAGGTCAAGGTTTTCTAATATCATTTAACTAACAGAATACTAAATCTTGACTCAATCAGACCTGTGGAAAATGCTCACATCTATTTATCAACTATAAAAGAGCTGATAATCTTCAAACAGCTTAATGGATTTTCTTCAATCATAGCTAAGAATACTCTCGATCAAGTCACTTTTCAAACAAAAAAAAACCGATTAAAATCGGTTCAGCCGTTTACGAGCTACAATGCCATAAACAGGCAAACAGATGCACAAATATAATTCAAATAAGTTAAACATATAACACCCCTCTTTTTGTGTGGGGGATTAAAAATTGATTGATGGACAAATATTCAAAAAAATACACTGATAAACTCATAGAGCTTTCTTACACTTCTTCTATATTTATTGGCCACTGTTCTGTACATATTTTTGCAATTATCATACAATCTTCTGAAATAGCTTTAATAAGATGACGACCCCTTGTTAAGACTTTCCAGTGAGTTTTTGTGGCAACTTACAATGCAACGTGCATTATTATTTATAATCGAATTCACTTGCGCAAAATAAACAAACTACATCACGTAAAATTCCACCAAAATGACGTAATATATAGCGAAATAACATATGAAGTATATGAATTAAACAAAAATCACCACATAACGATTCCACCAAATACTTCTTTTGTTGCACTTGGGCTTTTCTAATATGTAAGTGTTCAACACCATTTATAAATATTATTTTTTCCAAAAATACGTAGTAGGCCCACTTTATTCTGCGTACATAGACAAAAAGAAGTAAATAGAAAGAATTTCGAAAGTGACCCCCTAAATCTCGAAAAGCCATTTATCCCGCACAACATTCCGAAGAAGGCGCCAGTAATTAGACTAAAAGGTTTATCCAACACATAAATATACTTTTGTATTTACGAGTTTCGGCTCTGTTGTAACGTTTAATGATTATAAATCAGCGAGGGTCGTTCTGTATTTTTAACAAGCGATACGTACGAGATATTGTCTAGTGGGATATATAATAAATTGATATTTATCACACATAGGTACGAGTATATAAATAAACAAAGCTCGTAAAGCGATTATGAACCCGGTATAACAAACACGTGGGAAATGAACTCCTATTTAACGGGTGGTAGGGCTGTGCAGCCCCACGGAATTGAGACCAACATTCATAGGTATGGTGAAAACGCCGTCATAGTGATACGCTTATGCACGTCTGAATTCAAAAGTCAAAACCAGAATTTAAGAAAATTCCTGTCCGGGACGCTGGAGGGTAACAAAGACCGACCAAAAAGCTAGTCCATTGCCGACCGTCGGCACTCGGCAGCCTGCTATGGTCGGCAGTATTAGACGTTTGACGTAGGCGTTTTGTGGTTTTATATTTGTGACTGCTACACATGAGATTATTTTATTAAGATGATATTACCTACTATGCTGACTTTTAAAAAACTATACATTCTATCAAAAGTAGTCTACACGAGCGAAGCCGCAGGCACACAGCTAGTAATACATAAAAACATGTTTGAGGTTCACACGCGGTAGAAGTAAAACTATCAGAAAACATAAAAATATTGTCCATAAAATCACTTTTTAAAAATCCGAAATCAGCGAAACTCGAACTATCGACCACGCATACGTACATACAAGTTTGGTCGTCACACTGCTAGTCCAATTCGACAACAATGATAGTCGTGAAAATCAGGACTTGCATTAACCGTATAATATAATGTATTCTCATTCGCTCGCAGGCTAAATCCTATAGATTTATGCGTTTGTCTCTTTTGAGCACACTGCGACTTCACTTGTCACTTCATACGAGGACAAGAGAGACACCTAGAGTTTTTACATTGCAAAAGAACTGAATAAAACGATTGCTCAAATATTTTTAGTAGGCGCAATTATTTTATGTAGTTTGCGCTCACAATTTCATAACCACCATCCGACGAAAATCTGGCGTACGTGGCCCGCATGGGTTTTATGTAGTTCTCGCCTTAGACTATTTTATGGTTTCGTCTTCATCTTGTTACTTTCCTTCACCGAAAACAGGCTAATAACCACGGAAATGCATTCTGCCTACAATCTCATCTGTTGTTGACTGAAGACGTGGTCCAAGATAATGACACGCTAACTGTAGTGGGGAAATTGGCTCTCAAGTACAGCAGCTGTCGGATCACACCCTATGGTGCTTGGTGACAGATTTTCAACTTAAGGGTAGCCCTGCCATATGTTTTAGTTTCATCACAATGATTTCCTTCACCAACAGCTCAGACTCAGCATGGATTGGAACTCACGTCTATCGACTCAATGTTCGTGCACACTAGTGCTGAACCACCCTTAAGTTGAAAATCTGATACCAAGCCCGTATAGGTGAGTTCCGGCAGCTGCACTTGTGAGCCGTTCCTTCCACAAGGCTAAGCGTGTTACCATCCTGGGCCACATAGTTAAATTAGGTGAGATTTTTGCTTTAAAAATGAAATTTACACTAAAAAGGTCATCAAAGCATCAAGCCCAATTTAAGATTCTAACTTACGTTAATATATGCGGTTTCCGAACACCTACCACTAATCGCTAGCCGCATGATTAATAACAAAAGTGTAATTAAAAATTCTAAGTATTAATCCCAGTCTTCCATTGTTTATCGTGTAAACAAAGCTGTGCATTTTCCATCCAGATGCCAACATTAAGTACGTCTTATAAATTACGGGAATTATGTTTAGATATTTGTCTAACATTACGTAGTCGTATTGAAACAAGTTATTAATGTTTTTTATTATATATTTATTTCTATTTTAATGCATAATTATTAATACATATTTCTTTTAATTATTTTATATTGTATACTAGCGGTATCACGCGTTTATTAGGCAGTAATTATTTTGATCATGTAATTTTATTTTTATCTGACTGCGAAAAAGGAGGGTATGGTTTTTCGAGAGTATGTATGTTAGTATGTATGTCAGTTTCTTTGGGAACGCTCTGTAGCCAGTGCCTTAACGGCTTGATGGTTTTAACCTAAGAGGTGTCGTTAGATTCATCTTAATTGTGGTAGTGATTTAGGGTATATATTATTATAATAAGTGAGCAACTCTTGTATATATACATATGTAATCGGTTTCTCGGAAACGGCTCCCAACGATTTCGATGAATCTTTGCAATTAGATACTATTTTACATTCCAGGTTTACCTAGATAGGTTATTTTCTTTTTTTGTTTTTGACACCGAGCGCGGATCGATCGCCCAGATATTAATATTTAATTACGACGTCTGATGTAACAAACAAAAAGCAAAAAAATAGAACAAAAAATTTTGGTAGGTATTCAAGTGTTTATTTTTGTTTCAATCGGGTTCTTTGTTTTCTTTTTAATACTTTTTTACGTATATTCTCGAAAATTCATATAGTCTTACCAATTAAGGAATTATATATTGTCGTTTAAATGCTAAGGTTATATAAAATGTAGCGGAATTTTTTATATTTTTTTATATCACCTATTTGTATTGTATTACATATTAAATGCTTTTAGCGTATTACGAAAAAGTTATTTCTCTGAGTTGATTCTCTATTATCATTACATGTTTGTCCCTAACTATGTAATGTAAACAGTACGGACCCTTAACATGAGTTCTACTCGCTACTTGTCCGATTCTTTTTATTTTTGTCTTGTTCTTACTTGAACAGCGCGTATCTTTGAATCTAAGTCACGTTCATAAGTATGTTACGGATGCATTCCTACGTATGACGTCCAAGTAATATTGCATGAACAACGTATAAATATTTATCTTTACAATATTTTAGATAGGTACAGCTAGGGAATGCATTACATTTTACGGGGCTAATCAGAGAAGCTTACATAATATGTGACCTATAATTCACTAAGAACAGAACTACTGTACCAAACAGCCTAGATACTGAGCGAGCTTTTTCATCCACTGGCTACCTTCTGTGCAATATCAGGAGCCGTTTAGCAGACGACACAATTACTACTCAAACTTTTTTACGAAGCTATTTCCAAAATAATGTTTAATTTTCTTATGATGTTTACGAGGATTTAAATATAATAATAATAGTAAGAATAAATAATTTAAAAAATGTTAATAATAGTGGTTGTTTCAGTTATTAAAATTTTTCTTTTTCTTCTTTTCCACTATAACTTTCAAATTTAACATTTTCAGGTTCAATAAAACAAATAGCAAATGCTTCTTTGTTGCAGAAAGGTGAAATAACCATTTTATCATTTCAGGCGGAAGTAGCAACGAAACTTTGGATAAAGTAATTACGATGGATTTCCGCAAAGTAACGCCTACGTCAATCAAATACAAAAGTGACTATGTCAATTTATGTCTTAATCTTTATTTACAAAAATATTAATAAACCATTTCAAATTTACAAAAAAGCTTGTTTAATTTGGACTAAAATTAAAAATGTGAAAACGAGATATATCAAGTATTTATTACTGTTGATTTCAGAGGTCTAGGTCGACCCTGCTGGATCCCACAGGTGGATTCAGGGACCAAGATAGTTCAGTCCCGCAAATAACTGGATTGAAATTATCTTGCGGGATTGCATTCCCTAGTTACAGCATATATTCCTTACTCGTATGAACAATTTTTTTCCCCCTGAAATAATTAATTAACGTGTAAGAAAAAGACTTTTTCAGTATGCATGTTGATAGTGATCTAGACAGACACGAGTGCTAAAATAAACAATAAAACCGTTTATTATGTAGCTCGAAGATTTCTCATTCTATGAAAGTTTTCTTCAAGCTCTGAGAAAAAGGCTTGAGAGAGAAACAAAGGCTAAACAAGACACGAACTACTGGGACAGAACAACGAAATTTTCCGTTCGATAAGAAATATTTTCTGTATATCTTGAAATATTGGGAAAGAAACTTTCCAAAATTTACATCTTATTACATTCTCCGCGGTTACACAAATAAAGCTAAAGAGTTTGCTTACTCCATAGTAGTATGAATCAGCACGTATTTGTATGGCAGTGTACGGTACTGCATTTGATGTATGTATATCCAGCTGACGATGACCACTGTTAGTAAATGTCTGTGGTAAACTGTCCTTAGAAAAGCGTACATTAGAAAAACACAAAATAATTATGGTAATTTTAATATTTTACAGGAATCGATTGAGAGTGTAGCGACATCTACATAGCGACAAAACAGCGACATCTATCGAGCCACATACGACGCATCCTACATCGCACTATAGAAATTAACTCTTCGATTGAGTGTATATACAAAAACCCGACTACAACCGTTGGGCAGCTGCCCGCCAGACATAACACCCGTCTGGTCGGAGGATCCTCCCTTTTCTATGGTTACCTCTACACTGGTGACCACCGACATTCGAGAAGATGGAAGGCACAAGTACAACACAGCAAGAAGCCTGCCGCGTAGGAGTGAAGGCACCGTCATTTAACGTTGATGATCCGGAACTGTGGTTTGCGCAAATAGAGGGCCAGTGTGCGTTGTCGAATATTACTCAGGACAGCACCAAGTTTTATTATGTGCTACAGCAACTGGAACCTCAAACAACAGCCGAGGTAAGAGACATAATTATTTCTCCACCTACCCTCGGAAGGTATGAGAAATTAAAAACGGAGCTCATTAAAAGACTTTCAGCATCTCAAGAACGAAAAATTAAACAGCTTCTTGTACATGAAGAACTGGGTGACAGAAAACCGTCGCAATTTCTTCGTCATCTGCAGAATTTAGCCGGATCAAATGTACCCGCGGATTTCATTAAATCCATATGGTCGAGCAGATTACCAGCTCACCTACAGACAATTGTGGCTGCACAGACTAAGCTAAGCCTCGACGAGTTAGCGGAATTGGCAGATCGCGTGAACGATAACGTGCCAGTAATCGTTCCAGTGCACGGGCAAGTAGCTAGCATGTCGACGTTTACCTCTACTGGATCAGCTAGTGCGATAGATGTGCTAACACAGAAGGTAACGGAGCTGACTCAGAAGCTGGAAGCCATGAGCATGGAACTACACCAACGGCCACGCAGATATTCTGGAAGAGCAGGACGACAGTCACCGAGGCAACGTTCACGATCACGTTCCAGACCCAGAAATCACTCGTACTGCTGGTACTATCACCAGTTTGGTGAGCGAGCGTATAAATGCATTAAGCCATGTAGTTACAGCAAGCCGGCGTTAAACTGCCAGGGCAGCCATTAGTGGCGGAAAACGACTGCCTATCAATTTCTAGCCGCCTGTTCATTACGGACCGCAACACGAAGATACAATATCTAGTAGATACGGGTTCAGACCTGTGCGTCTTTCCGCGATCCACTGTTCGGGAACCAAGAAACAAGACTAAATACGAGCTGTTCGCTGCAAATGGAGCAGTCATCTCCACTTACAGCTATCTCCCTCTGACGCTAGATCTTGGTTTTCGAAGAGCATTTACGTGGCGTTTCATTGTAGCTGACGTCTCGAAGCCCATCATCGGGGTTGACTTTTTAAGTTATTATAACTTGCTAGTCGACTGCCGCAACCAACGCATAGTGGATGGCATCACTTCTTTGAAGGTTACTGCACTACGTCAGGACTCTGCTGAAGCGTTTTCTTCGGTACGCACCGCTATGGATGATACCATTTTTCACCGTCTTCTAAGAGAGTACCCGGATGTCACTCGTCCAGCTGGAACAACAATTATGGTGAGGCATAACACAGTGCACCACATCCGCACTACGCCAGGCCCACCGGTATCCAGTCGACCTCGTCATTTAGACCCAGAGTGCCTCAAAATCGCGAAACAAGAGTTTCAGGAAATGCTGCAGAGTGGCACAGCGCGCACATCTGAAAGCGCTTGGTCTTCGTCACTACATCTCGCGCGCAAGAAGAATGACGGATGGCGTCCCTGTGGCGATTATAGAGCCTTAAACGCACGCACGATCCCGGATAGGTACCCTGTCAAGCACATACAGGATATTGCTCATCAGCTCTCAGGTACCACCATATACTCCACCGTGGATCTAGTCAAGGCCTACAACCGTTGGGTACCTGCCCGCCAGACATAACACCCGTCTGGTCGGAGAATCCTCCCTTTGCTATAGTTCTTCCACACTGGCGACCCCGAGCATGAACGTCAGCGCAACCTTCTTCGCACAGCTACATCGTGACGTCATCATCACTTCCACAAACTTTCGAGCAGCGAGTCATACAGCCAGCCAGCATCCACGGCTACTACGGGTATCCTGACTACCAGCATGCAGCGGACGCGCATTCCTGGTCATCACCCACAGCCTTCTCAGCGACCTTGGCACAGCACACTGCACTTCGGCCGTTCAGCAAGCAGAGACGCACTTCTCTCCTGGTCGACGCAGCAGCCAGCCACTACGCAGCACTGCAACACTCCGACTCACTGGAGCATTCATGGAGCATCACCCCGAATCACTGGGGCATCACCCCGACTCACTGGGGCATTACCCCGACTCACTGGGGGCATCACCCCGACTCACTGGGGCATTACCCCGACTCACTGGGGGCATCACCCCGACTCGCTGGGGCATCACCGCAGACAGTTCCGACTCACCGTGAACTATGTGGCACCTGGTTGCGACTCACTGGAACATCCCACTGGCCCGGCAAGCATCACTAGATGATGTATGGACGACTCAACCTGCTATCGACCTCCGGTCTCGGAGGGGAGTGATGTAGCGACATCTACATAGCGACAAAACAGCGACATCTATCGAGCCACATACGACGCATCCTACATCGCACTATAGAAATTAACTCTTCGATTGAGTGTATATACAAGAACCCGACTACAACCGTTGGGCAGCTGCCCGCCAGACATAACACCCGTCTGGTCGGAGGATCCTCCCTTTTCTATGTTTATCTCTACAAGAGTATAATATCTGAAATTATTCAAATTAGTTCCTAAGAATGCACATATGAACCTTAAAACAATGTAACCGGTTTGAAAATTGCCTTAGTTATCAAAAAGAACCGACAACCAACTGATTGGGTTATCAATAGTTATGTTTAAAAACCATACAATTGAATATTATATTAGTTTAAATGGATTTACGGAGAGGGAGTCATTTCCAGATATCACAATTATTCCCGTAATGAACCAGGAAATTTTTTATAGCCTATCATTTGAACAATGATATAGGTAAGCATTACGTGTGCAAATACAACAAAAAAATGGCATATACGTGATCTATGTCCTTCATATAGGATATTTATCAGGAAATGTGGAATAAAATAACACCTAAAAGCCTAAACTACTGATTTATTTATGTAGATCATACAGTACTATCGTTCTAGTAAAGTGAGCAAGCTGAAATTAGTTTTCTATACCCCGAGTCCTTTTTCCATACTGTTTGTAAAGAATTTAATTTCGAAAACTAAATGGAATACGCCCGCGACGGCATTAATACTAGCAAAATATATTATTCATTAATGTTTTTATACAAAAGCTATCTGACTGGAATTTAACAAATACCAAATGACAGATGAACATTGAGGAAATATAAAATGGTCTACCATATTTAATATATATCTTTTTAAATGATTTCAACATATTTTGTAGTTACTTAGTAGCTAGCTGTGCCCCGCGGATTACACTTGTGTTAAATTTAATTCACCAACCACTTCCCATACTTGCCTATAGATTTCCAGATTGCTTCACGTTCATGTGTACTGCTTTGCACCTTAGGGTTGTAGCGTAAAGTAATATAGCCTATATATTCTTCCTCAATAAATAGGCTATTAAATGTAAAAAGATTTTTTCGAATCTGACTGCTAGTTTCAGAGATTAACTCGTTCAAACAAACAAACAAAACAATCGCTTAAGATTTATTATTTAAGTCATCAAGTGTACTGCATTTCAAAATCATCTGCATTACTGCAGATCAAAAAGAAAACTATCCGGAAAATGTATTATAATTGTTGATATTTGGATCGACTTAATTTTAGTTACTTATTTATTTTTACTTGGTTTTTCATTATTCTCCATTAATTTGTGTGAAAATTCCGGACGTTCTTGAATTCCCCCCCGTAATCCGAACAAAGAACCAAATTTACGGACATGTCCGAAGAATTCCGGACGTATGGTAACCCTAACTGAATTCCAGTTTGTTACTTCTTATTGTTACGGTTAAAGAATAGATTAATTTTATGTTCTTTTTTGTACCTAGTATCATATGACAAAGTGACGTGCCTGTGCCTGGTTGGTAAGCACAATGCAATAAAAAACATCTATACGACTAGCAAGAGATCGACAAGTTTTTCGGCAACTGAATAACACGGGCTGGTTCTTAAAGAGAGAGACACTGTGACGTGCTTATCATGTTTATCACCATATACATGTGTAGCGTAGTAATTAAATAATTTTATTAAGGGTTTTCATTCTAGCGCCCTCTATTATTTTTTACAACAAACTTCAACTAACTTATTTCTTAGAACTAATTTTGTAACTCTGATGACATATAACAAATTAAGTTATAACTTCCGAGCATAACACAAATATAATATTAAAATAAAACCAAAGAAGCTACTAAAAAAACTTTAGTTATTAAAAAAAATTAAATTCATAATTTATTAAATATTTATGATATAATTTAGGCTAGAAAATAACATTATTTCTTTTATCGCCCTCTGTAGGAATAGCGTGGGAACAATTTTGATTGTTCAATAATGTGATATTAGTGGTTTGGTAGAATAATTGTTTGGCCATTTATAGTTCGTAAAAAATAATAGAGGGCGCTAGAATGAAAACCCATAAAACTAAAATTATTTTATCTACCTGGATGTATCGAATTACTACGCTTTAAATGGTGGTTGCAACCTAGTCTGTTACAGATCTCTTACCGCCCCACTTGATTACTGGATATCGTGACTGATATGACGGGTGTCATACCTAGGTATGGGTGTCGCGAATCCAGTCAGACACAATTGTCGTGTCTTGTCGTGGCCTTTGAGAAGAGGTCATTGCCCAGCATTGAAACACTTACAGGCTGATATTACTATTAAAAAAGAACAGATTTTGTATAATAGCTAGGCACATTGACGGTACTGTCCCTGATGGTAACCACTGTACAATCCAAAGAAAACGGTAACCACCGAGAGATCTAAATCCATAGGCGGTCACCGCTGTCGTGCCGACCTGCAGAAATATCTCTTCTCTAGGACTTGATATAATAAGGACGGCCGGGAGAAGAAGAAGGGAGAAGGAAGTGCTCGCAAGAAGAAGAAGAACACCCAACAATTTATAATAATTAGCCTACCTGTGAGATGCCAGTAGACAAGACATTGGATCGATATTCCGAAACAGATTAAACCACTACCACAATCTCAGATTTAACAAAATTAATTACATATTGTAAATTCTCGCAAAACAACAAAACCTAACCTCAGCTCTTATAATAAAACCAGCAACCGTTAATATGTATCTACTACCTAATATTATAATCCCCACTCGTCCAGGCCAAGAAAGCACATGGCAGAACGCGTAGTGCTTATAAAAATCGTAGGTTATTAAAACTCTAAATATTTTTTAAATATTTAAAATATCGTGATATTTTTTTTTAGATAAGGACCAAGTATATATAGAGCAAAGGTAAGAGGAATTGGTCAAAATTTATCTAGTAGTTATTGCGTGATGAGAGTACAACGGCAAACCTCTCTCATTTTATTTTTACACCTGTGTCCCAAAAATATCCGATCTGTACCTGTAACTTCGCACTGGCATTATTTTTCGTCATCCGGCTCATGCTCATGGCATCCTTCGAAGTAGTCCCTCTTCGACTGAAAAAGACGCTCTCATCTGTGCTTCCACACACTAAAGCAGTTCTGGTGATCGGTTTTCGGAATGGCTACGAGTGCACGCGTCGCATTCGTTTCAACAGACTCTCTGTCGTCAAACCGATGTCCTTTGAGCGGCGTGTTTAATTTTGGGAACAGCCAAAAGTAAGGAGGCTCACGGAGTCGTTTAATATTGGGTTTCACTACAAACCCAAGGTTTCACGAGGTTTGATGAATGCGCTGTCGCGTTAGCATGATGGAGAAGCCAGTCTCCGCTCACTCAAACACTCATGCGACCATTATTGAACCGCTTGTACCACTCTTTTATTTGAATTTTCTTCATTCTTCTTCGAAGTCCTCCTGCAACATTTCGATGGTCTCTACACGTCATTTTCTGAGCTTGAAGCAAAACTTTATGCAAATTCGTTGTTCTGGTCTCCGTCATTTTCAACGATAGCAAAATCCGACGAACGCGAAATCGACAATGTACGTAAATACACAAATCTCATCGTTTACCATGGTGATCGATGACTTCGTCAAGAGTCACTTGTTACTCTAGTACTTCATAAAGGTAATTCGGACGTTTTGGCGCAAAGTTATATGTAAAAGTCGAATATTTTTAGGACTTCTAGGTAAAAAAGTTACAAAATTTCTAGGCAGTTAGCGCACGTCATAAACATAAACGGTTTGTTCTCAGTAATGTTTCCCAAAAACTTGTTTAGAACTAAATTGTTTGGTTTTTCCAATATATAAGAGATTTTTTGCCTAAATTATTATTTATATTAAACCTCGGAGGAAAGAAAATAGGTTTCTAGTAATTTAATGTTGAAATATGTTAAAGCATTACAGTTCATTAAACATAATATTATAATAGTAGATTACACAACAAGTGAAAAAAGAGGGAATTTAATTCGAGGGACTGAGTTGGACCCCGAGAGCATCGAAGGATTTTAAAGTAGAATCCTGAGCGGAGCGAGGGATGAAAGGGACGACATAAAATTTTTTTCACGAGTTATGTACTCTACTTTTTATCATTGACATCGAGAAAACTTCTTAGGCGGCGATACTTTTGGTTAGGAAAGAAAGAGAGAAAGAGAGTAAAAAGAGAAATAAGGAAAAAAAAATATATTTAGAAATGACGGTCACACAGTTTTTACAAAGAAAATTGAACACTAACATAATATTGAACACTAAAAAGTAAAGATAAAGATGATAAAAATCGCGACCACCATACACGTACATTATGTATACGTGCAATTTTTTAATACATAAGTTTTTAATATCTTGTGAGTAAAACAATGTCATATCCACTGTTATCGATGAATAAAATCTAGAACCTAGAAAATTGGAGTCCACGTTGCGTCATCGCGCGTCAAGTCATGTAAAGGCGGCCTCCCACGATTTGCCATATCGTGGTTTAGCACGTACGGCCGACGAGCACAGCCAGCCACGCACCGAACATTAAGGCTACGGACTTGTCTGCGCTTCCACAGACGAGATTCTTCTCATGATGCATCGATGCGGGCTGGTCCACGTCTGTCCACAATATGGATTAATGCTGCCCGTGGTCGTCAGCCGTGTGTGATAATCCGCAATACCACGGGCCGTGGCAACTTATCTTTAGGCGGCGATTCGATAATTCGACTAGAAGTGAGAATGAAATTTCAAGTACGCGTCACGTTAAGG
This sequence comes from Saturnia japonica, assembly GCA_033032175.1. Lineage (NCBI taxonomy): Eukaryota > Metazoa > Arthropoda > Insecta > Lepidoptera > Saturniidae > Saturnia > Saturnia japonica. Next base: position 4,758,201 of record CM065330.1, read on the forward strand.
CTCATTTTGTTACATTAGTGAGAAGAAAGATATAATATCATAGTATATGTGTAGTACTTTTAACCAGGGATAAAATAAAAGAGAGGAATACGCTCGTATAGATTAAATCCCTTCCGTATTTCCTTTAAGAAAATAAATACATAAAAATATTAATATTTTAATTTGGAAAAGTGATAAAAGTAATAAAGGTTGACTTATCTTTGTCAGGTAAAACAAACAAGGTACCTATTCAAAGACATTTAAGCTTAGATCATGTATTAGTAACAAGTTAGAGGTTTAAGCGTTTTTTTTAAATATCAATATAATAATATTTGAGATAAATTCTTATTAATATAAGGCACAAATGTAGATAGCTTGAAAATAAATCAATAATACCACCCGTTTGTAAGTGTCTAATTGCTGGGCAAAGGCCTCTGCTCAAGAGAAGGTGCTGGTTTAATACCACACCAGCCCACGACGTATTGATGATTTCAGACACTGAGATACCAACTGGTCTATATTTTTCCACATTCCCGATAATGTTACCTATTTCAATTAGTAAACACGTAAACGAATTTCAAAAATGTAAATGTATATATGCCGGAGGTCGAACCTGTGGATATCCAATCGACATTCCGCCGATCTAAAGCACTAACAATAGCATATTAAACAAGCTAAATTATTAAAAAGGAAACAAAAAACACAACTGCAACAAAATAACGACTAAAAATATTTATTTTTTATTTTCGTTTTTTATTTGTATATATTATTTTATATATTATCTAGCCTATATCACTTCCACAATTAAGACAAACCTAACTACACATCGTATGATCAAAATCTGTCAAACCGTTTAGGTTATATAGCGTGCCAAATAAATAGACACACATTCATATATAAATACGCTCGAGAAACATAGCCCTCCTTTTTACAATGCATTATTATGTAGCTTTTATAACCATGCTTATGTGCTACCCTACGTCATTTTTTATGCATTGATTTTTATTTGTATCGTGTATGAAATATTATTATCTACATTTTGGAAACTCGTTGAGGGTAATTAACGAAAAAAAATCTATTTAATTAAAATAGCCTTACAGGGACATGGAATGGCAACCCTATTACATTTTGTTTAATAACATATTACACTGAATAAAATATACATTTTATTAGGTAACTCGATGAGGGTAGTGTTATATTATTTATCTGGAAGATAATCTTATTTATCTTATTTAATATCTACTTTATATTATTCATCATAAGTTCATTTGATTTACCTTATTATTGTTTTGGTGTACCTATTCTTTTATTTCCAGTATACCAATTAATGATAGGTTTATGTATTGATGCGTTTAGATAATTTATAACTTGATAATTTTGGTTTAATAACAGCTTTGTTAATATTTGTTGCAATCTGCTAATCATTTTTCAGAGAATCTTTTTTTCTTAATACCTTTCTTCGCGTTGGAAAATTCTTACCAACTCTAAGCTAAGTTCCAATTAATATTATAGTTACTTTGATATGGTTTGGTAAGTAATCACTAGCAGAATTTGACAAGAAATATACCATCTACACATATGAAAAATCTATAAAGGCGCAGTCAAAATACAAGAAAAAAATGGACAAGATTATCGTGTGTTCTAATTCTGTAAAGAGTCTGAGCTATGTACAAAAGTATGGCGATGAAACTTTAGAAAGTTACCAAGGTTTTTTAGCTCAACTGGCTAATTAAGAAGATACCTCCAATACTTCTGATGAAAATAATCGCTAAGCACTGAGTTAGTGTGTCAGTGCGTGAAAAGCGAGCCTTATTTATGCTTAATGTGTCACCATCTTCAACCATATCGTCACCTAACACCGCACAATATTATTGTCCAAAGCTATATTTAAAAAAACTCACACAACCTCACTCGCTTATGACTTAAACCAAAAACGAGAAGATAAATTTGCTAATTAAAAGTTTCCCGAGCTGTTCTTTAAATAAAACTGAAGAGGTTTTGATTTCATGGCGTGTTTAATTTCTGAATATTAACGCTCAACCGTTGGTTAAAGGTATATATCTAATCCATGATGGCTCAGGGGTTGCGTGTACGGACATCGCATCGATCGACGTGAGCTCGAATCCCTGCAATGAACCTGAGCTTTCGGTGAAGGAAAACATCGTGATGGAACCATAGCATGGTGGTAGGGTGTTTTCTAATGCCCTCCTGGCTAGCTACCACCCTCAAGTAGAAAATATGTCACAAATGTCATTTGATTTTTTGTTTGTAATGAATAGACTCAAAAACGACTTGATCGATTTTAAAGATTCTTTCACCAATATAAAGCTACTGCATCAGCGAGTAACATAGGCTATATTATAATTAAAAAAAAATATTCCTCATAAAGGTGTCGATAGTTTTACACAAACTATATAAAAAATTGGCTACACGGGTGCGTTGGCGAAGTTTGTCGTATAAAATTAACACGGGTGAAACCGTGGGACACAGCTAGTAATAAATGTTAACAGAATGAGTCACAGCGAAGATTGTATCAAGTTATTAATGACATTGATTGTTATGAATTCATAGCTCGTATGAATATTATATGTAAGCGAATCAATAGCCGTAAGCAAAAAATTGTGTTGCAATACTTAAAAACACCTATAACAATGTTATTGAGTACGATGCAAAATTGAATGTAAACAAAATATATTTCGATATATTTTCTTATAATTTTTAATAAAAACATTTTTGTTATCTCTTTGTTTAACATAGGGTCTGTCGCGGCTAGACATGGGTAACACTGCGCTGTGCCGCACAATTGCGCCAACTCAGTATACTGCGCCAGATGTGTTAACACACTTTTTTCAAATGTGTTGGCACACAGCGCACTTCTGTGCAGCGAGACGGCTACGGCACAGCGTCAACCAGCGCCACTGTACCGATCGTCTGACTCATACATTTCTCTAACTCGCTTGCCTCAAGCACTATTTTGCTGCGACAAAACGCAAATTTGAGTTAACTCAAGGCGCCGACGCAGTAAGCTGCGCTTGAGTTACTGAGTTGTAGCAAAAAAAAATCCTGAGATACCCATGTTTAATCGCGGCGATATTATCGGATCGTGTTAGAATCAAGTGGCACATTCTATAACAACTTAAGGTCGCAGCGATGCGACGAGTGACATTGACGAAGAAAACGCCAACGCCTCGCTGCACAATCGCCGCAAAACAGAAATTATTAACACTTCTGATTTCGCTCTTGCCTATCAAAGAACTGAGCTCTTTTCAATAAAGCAACAACTGTGCAACGAGTTGTTATGAACACGCGGTATTCAGTTACGACTCGCAGGCGGAAGAACAATGGTCTCGTGGAGATCACCTGGCGATAGCAAGGCAGTCTCATGGCGATACACTCGCTCGTGGAGGTGGTGCCTTAAGCGTTCTAAACACATACAAGATATATTTGCCCAAGTATATACTTATTTCTTAAAATAAACTTTTTGTTCCGTTGTATAAAATATCCAGTAATTTAAAAGTCAGTGAGAAAGTCTTTTTCATCTTTTTGTTGCCAGTTTTTGTAGTTGTATTCGCTAATCTTCAAAACAACATCTAACAATGGTAGCTTTTTTGTAAGAACTAGCAATATTAATTAGTATTTTTGAAGCAATGATGGCTCAGTTGGTAGCGTGTACGGACTCCTCATCCATCGACGTGTGTAAAAAAAGGTCTCCAGTCGGTGGGAAGATGGAATAATTCCCCTGATGTCTGCGAAATTTTGGGCAACCGAGGAGCTAAAAAGAAAGTCCTCCGGGGCGGACGACTGTACTAAGACGAGGGCCATAACAGATTATTTGCTTGGGTACCAACTTTTTTAAATACCATCTTTTAGCGACATCTGTACCAGTATTATTGAACCCACTATCTACCTTTCCTGGGATCGATTGTAAGAGGAATGGTATATGTATAAAATGTGTGAATAATTAAATAACAGCTGATACATGAGAATGTAGTAGGAAAATAGTATGTTGTGTCGACGCTACTTAGGTGAGATAAGGGTTAGAAGAAGAAGGCATTCAATAAGTATTCGCTGCTCTGGTGTTAGCATTAACAGAATTGTGTACATTTAAAATAACTCTGCCAACCACAAATACGATTTAGGAAAATGTTTGCAAACAAAATTATCAAGTAAATTACAACTTCGTACGACACTTGACGACAAAACTTAATACAACTTTTTACATTACCGTCTATCGTTGGATACCTTTGGAATTTCGATTTCCTCTCCACCAGTGTTCGGGCTTTTACATTTCTTAAAGTATTTTCCCCGTTTCACTTTATGGCTTTATGTAAAATTCTCCATTTAATTTTCGTGATTGCCGTTTCGACAGATGTTTTGACTTCAGACAGAATAGATCAGTAATTCTGAACGAATACAAATTCGAGTTGTATTTAATATCTAAAAAGATTACCTTAAATATTTAAGATACGTTAGTAGGGTACGAAGAAATCTCTTCGGAAAGTTCTCTCTTCTTGTCGCAGCTCGACTGTTAAAATATCTCCACCCTAAAGAATTGCGCTGCCAAAGAACCTTATGTCGTGGTTGTGCTGTGTGTAAAGCCTCCAAATTCCTTGAGGATGGGAGTTCACGGTCGGCAACGTTTTAGTGGTTACAATCACCTATAGTGTTACCATACGTCCATATAGGTCATATAGGTTACGGTAACCGCTAACCATCAAGCTGGTAGTACGCTTAATTGGCCTTGTAACCTTAGTCGTATAAACAAAATAACATAAAATAAAAGTTCTCCGCCATTATGGAATTATTACATTTCATAAACTTTATTAGATTCTTTTGATTTAATTTTAAATTTAAAATCATTACGATTCGCCTTTTCGATACGCAGATGAACAAAAAAATTTGGCGACATTTGTCACCTAAAAATGATTTTCCCGTCCGCACATGCTACGCATTGCCATATCAATAAGCATTATTTACCTAGTTTGGAATGATATCGGCCACAATCGCTGATGTTGGCCCATTGTTGAACGGTTCTTAACATCATATTACGAAACTGGAGAAAACGAATACTGTTATTTTAAATATCGTGATGCTTTATAACATGGTGATAAGGACTTTTCTAATACACCTAACTAGTATAGATATTTAGCATCAAGACATATAACTGACACCACGTTAAAATCAATCAGTTCAATAGTACGGCTTCCACTGCGCCACGACACCCGTCTATTTAGTAAACATTTATTATTTGGAAAACAATGCCAGTTTTTGTAAAAATTTCATACAAAAATTTTATGAATTTGTCTTGAACTAAAAAAGTTGATCAAGAAAATCTTATAATTGCTAACATCCAAAGCCATCTAAAGGGTTACAAGAATAATCTTGAATTACATCGAACACGCTGACGAAAGGAAAGAAATACTAGCACTCATTTTGCACCGACCCTAAAGCATATAGTTTAGGCATGTTTCCAGGCGAATGAAATGGTTGTGCACAATAGGATTCTTTTTTCTCTAAGGACGAAAAGGAAACGTGTCAAATAAAATCTCCCTTAGAAGTAACTTCACGAATGACTATGAGGTATGAAAGTTTAGAGTAATATCATAGAATTTTGTTTTTAGTCCTAATAAGGTAAACTTTATTTTATACTTTTAGTATTATTTATAACTATTCACAGAACAGAAAGGCTTTGTGGCACAATTGTGGTAATCTGCTGCCCACCATACATGCCTACATCTTAACCAATAATTGGTATTGTAAGATATTTTTAAAGGCGTGATTACGGAACCAATTAAACCAGCAATGAGTTTTTCTTTAATTTGTATAAATTAATAGATTATTAATTATTATTTTTTAAGTTAATTATAGTATATTAAGAGTTTAAAAATAACTTTATCCAACTGTTAAGCTTGTAAGAATTGTTTAGTCCAAAGCATACAAATTTTTATTTTATTTTATTGAAAGGGATATTTTATATTACAGATACCAGATTATTAATTTCGTTCATCCGCTTATTCTCCTAATCTCATTCAGACATTCACTATACCTCCTCTAAATATTTCAACATCTCAATATACACAGTATTAGATAAGGCGCGCCTGTCCGCGTCGTATGCATGTATGTATATACGAGTATGTATATAGTTTGAAAAGGGTGCCGGCCGTAGACTATCCTGATTAGGACAGAAATCTATTCCGAGAGATATATTGCCTTTATTTATATTTTTCCCCTTCGCACACTTCCATTTCATTTTGATTAAAACACTTATTTAATTCTAAAGACTATAAATAACTGGCACACTTGTCAGTGTCCAATTTTATGAGTTGTATTTCTTTGAGATTTGCATGATGAACGAAGCTGTGTACTTCATCCGAATAAATGGAATATCAAATAGACATAAGTGGGAGCCCTTTGATATTCAACTATACATGTCTTGGAACGGATAGAGTGAAATTAGTTTGTGAACTCCGTAATCTATATTGATAGCAAATATGGCCGTGTGCTCTTCTCCACACGATACCGTCTCTGGGCCGGGTCCGATAAATACCAGCAGTCCACACTGGACTCTATCGATCGAAGATCTCGAAGGCTCATTCAGATTATGTGATTATCTGACAATTAGTGATGAGTGCAAAAACACATCGAAGTAGGGTCCGTTTGCCGTACAAGAACTGTACCAACTAATTCTACCCTCGGACTACCAGATGACGTGTGAGCCTTCATCCATACGTATTCGATATTCCTTTTATTCGGACGCAGCTTTGCACCTTCCTTTATTGGGAGAACCACTAATTAAAAGAACTCCTTACACACGTCTGTTTTTTTCTGACTCGTATAACTTAGTGGTATAACAAAAGAAGAGTGAATCAGTTTCTAACTTTCTACGGAGAAATGAGCGTACCATGCTCGGCCTCATCATCACTTTCCATCAAGTGTGACTAAGGCCAACGTCGAGTTGTTTAGAAAAAAAAGTGATGCTTGTCGAACGCTGCATGGCATGCGATGTTACGCTAAGAGTTCGACCAACTAGTAATTTAACATTAGATAAGATAGCAGTGAAAGTAGAAACTTATATAGATTAAATCATAAAACAAATTATTGAAACACATTTCTCCAATTTCCAATCGCTAAATGAAATGTACAAACTTTAATATTGACGCAAATATAACAAACTCGTGTATTTATTTATAAGCTATGTGATCAATTTCACTCCAAAAAGTTTTTGTTCGTAAACAACGAAGCGTAGGACTAAATTCATCACATCTGCGTTACAAAGATCCGGGCCAGGCGTCAACGAAGGCCTAAAACTTTTGACTTCGAAACTTTGTTATGTTTTTGCTTGTTTGTTAATTAATTTTCCTTTACATGTGTGATGTATTAGAAACACGGTATAGGTAATGTTTTTCTTAAATAAATTAAATGTATAGTTTCAAATGATTCCAATATTTAAAAAAATACGTGTACAATTCACACGTGGTAGAAGTAAAACCTTCACATCTATGTTTTTTTTTAAATTCAGAAAATGATCAAATACACACTAATTGAAAGTTAGTACTCACAATCATTATTCACAATATCATTTGAAATATCCATGGTAACCTAACACAATATCAATCAGTAACAGAATGTCATAAGTGTTGTCTAAAAAGTTTTTGTTTCGTGCCTTTTATGAAGAGGTAATAAAATTCATTATTGCGTGGCAACAAACCTCTTTTGTACCATTTTTACATTGCCTAAAACTTTCGTATTTCATTTTGTCCCACGTTATATCTTATAAATTTATGTGTCTGTCTCTTTTTACTATTGCTTTCGCTTTTTCGTTTTATCGACTTTCAAATCACAACGATGCTAAAGAAGTTTTCACTCAAAATTTTCAATCAACGATGATCAACGTGAGTTCAAATCCCGGCGATGAGCCTTAAGTATCGGTGAAGGAAAAAAATTACGATAAAACCATGGTGGTTAACCACACAAGTTGGAAATATGTTGCCAAACACGTATAGGTGTGTTCTGGTAGCTGCACTTGAGAACCTGTTTCCTCACTAGGCTTAGCGTATCACCATCTTTGCATATTGTCACATAACAACAGGTGAAATTGTGACCAAATTTTAAATCAATAAAGAAAAAAAACTATCCACATGATTGACCATTAAGTAAACTGTTGACCATAAGTTATAACGCATAGTTCACCGTATGTATTGTAATATCTAAGTCATAATAAAGATACGATATGAAACGTATTATTAATAAAATATAGCTTACAGCAGTCAGGGATGACGTAGCTGAGTCTACGTAAAGAGTCTAAATAGTAGATGAAGAGTTCTGTAGAGCTATTCAATCTAATTCCCTCCTCTCCTTGCCACAACAGAACCACACACGCTGGCCATCAAAGTCACAGTTTTACGGTAACCTTCATCTCGGCGTGAACTAAAAAGTTCTCAACGTCTTATCTTTGTCGTACCGTGAAACTGTGGAACCTGCTCCCGGCCAGTATGTTCCTTCCTTCTTACGATATCGTATCCTTCAAGCGTAACCTGAAGAGATATTTATGTAGGCTGGCATGACAGTAGCGACCGTCGACGGATTGCCGATCTCTCGGTAGCGGCTGTTGTGCTTACTATCAGGAACAGTACCTTCAATTTGCCGTGCACATAACATATATCTTTAAACTCGGATCAGTAGTGCACGAGATTAGCTTCTAAACGCATATTTAAACACTCTGCCTTTTTATAGTTGTAGAAAGAATAGAACTAAAGCATGAGACATTAAAAAAAAACATAAAGAAGATTATTACTATTGAACTTAATTTAATTAAGTCAATTTAAGTTCAGTAGGTACTAGTAATGATATTTTAATTAAGACAATTAAGTTCAGTGAGTACTAATAATGATATTAAGATTATTTGTACACCGTGCTTTATTTATATTCTTTATGATATCTATTAATACCTAAATTAAAAGAAAATTGTGTAATATTTACATTTGTAAATTATTACATTTACAAGAGATCTGCACTTTCAAACAATTTTTTTTTTAAAGTGAGCGTCCACCACTATAAAATGAAGTAATATACCATCATGCCTGTAACCCTGAAGGGCTAGGCAGAGGTGTACTAATGTACATCTACCGTTCGGCGGGTATGTTTTTAGGTTCCATATAATAGGGGGCGAGCCTATTGCCATTAGTCGACCACAAAGCCGAACTCCGAACTGTTACTGAGAATTTCATACAAAATCCCAATAACACTTTGCTCGACCTGGGAATTGAACCTAGGACCTCGAGCATAGCAGTCGTGCTTAGTAAATAATAACTTAAATATTATAGACGACTTATAATTTCAACCGTAAGCCAGAATCACATGACGAAGTATAAAAATAAAACAATTTTTTACATTTTTGAAATTTTTGCAATATCTCGAGCGTCCCTTCAAAAAATTTTAATCAAATTAATTTTTGCTGAGCATTCTTAATATTTAAAAATAAGGTTGTAATTAACATATTTTCATGTTCATTTTATGGCCACCCTTATTTTTTTTAATGCACGCGTGTGGTACATAGGTATGTCTAGCACTTTGCTGATCTTGAACCCCTTACCCCAAGGAGCTCTAGAAACCCTACTCTCCGCATGAACACAACACAACGTTATTCGGCTGCAATCTTCTGTAGGATGGAGGTATTCCACCAGTCGGACTGCCCCCATGACACAGTATAGAAAAAGTATAACAGAAATTGAAGATAAATTCACAAGAATTTTTTTTTTTAATTTCTAGTCACACAACAGCTGTGACGGGAAAACTTTCGGCCTTTATTACTTGAAGTTGTCAATATCGAAAACTTAAGTCTAGACTCTCAAGAATTTATATAAACGAAGTTACCAAAGTACACTTCTTGAATATAAAGCAAAGAAATATAATATTTTTCAAAAAAATTGCAGATCACAAAAAGTTTTAGAAGTTTATCTGATCCCTTTAATATCGATAGCTTCGGCAAAATACTTATAAGCAGTTCAACGAGCCGATAGAATAAGGTGTCGCATGATAGTTTGAAGTATTTCTAATGCCCACATGGTTAACTGTTGAAAAAAAAAAGTTTATTTAGAAAAGAACCATTTTTTAGAAACCGTTGCTATTTTGACAGTCGGTTCCTTACAAGATTAAATAAATATTTTACTACAAATAATAATTGGTTGGTTGGTGTGGGCTTTTAGTATTTTAGAATGTACAGGTATAACGTAAAATCTGTCTATAAATTCAATTCAGAAAGGTAAATTTGAAAGCTCGGCTTCTATAAAAGCTTAGAAGTCTACGCATCTGTACATCGATCTATATTAGGTAGTCCTTATATAGATTTTTTTATTGTTATGCTCAAATAAGCACATAGGTATGTAGCGACATCTATCAAGCCAAATAAGACGCATCCTACTATCCTACATTGCGCTATAAAAATTAACTCAATCGTTGAGTATATATACAAGAACCCGACTACAACCGTGGGGCAGCTGCCCGCCAGACATAACACCCGTCTGGTCGGAGGATCCTCCCTTTGCAATAGTTCTTCTACAGGTATAAAAAAAATCCAAGTTCAAAGCATTTATATTAACTAACGGTCGTCCAATGATCGAAATTCGACCAGCTACTTTTTAATAATATACTATTTTCTGTTTGACATTTGCAGTATGAACCTTAAAAAAAAATTATATCACTTGCTGTCCCTTTTAATTTAGTGACAATGTTAATATTTTGGGGGTCTAAGTTCAATGGCACTTTTCAGTTTAGGATTCGCAGTATTAATTTATTTTATTTAATATATTAGTAACAGATATTATAGGTAAATTTGAGCTTTCTGCACTCCTTCTCTATATAAACTTTAACTATGCCAAATCTCACAGACTTCCGTGCACGCAATACGCTTAAAAAGGTGTCCGAAGTTTTCTTCTCGCGTATTAATATAATGATGATATTACCCTCTGTGCCATTTCAGTTTCTTTTATAAATATAATGGAGTTTTATGCATTTATTAAATAAAAATAGTGGCCCGCCCCGCCCCAGCTTCGCACGAGTACAATTTACAAAGTGGTGTATTTTATGTTTAAAAACATGATTTAGAGTTTATATTGTTATAATGGTTATAGTTCATAACTGCCCCGTTAGCCTAATGGTCATAAACGTGACTGCTATGCTCGAGGTCCTAGGTTCGATTCTTAGGCCGAGAAAAGTATTGCTCGGTTTTTGTGAGTATGAGCTCGGAGTTTGGTTTTGTGCTCGACTAATGGCAATAGACTCGCCTCCCATAAGGTACATGGGACCTAAAACATAACCAGCGAACTTTGGCTGTACACCTCTGCCTAACACTTCGGGGATACAGGCGTGATGGTATGTAACGAATAGTGCGCTTAGCTCATGACGCGGAATTCATTTATGTAAGTGCAGAGTGCTGGCTAACCGACCGCGACCGTTTTGCTGAGAAGGATTTCTTAGGTCGCACGTAATTTTGAATTCGTGATATCTTTTAAGCTATTCATTTAAATGGAAAACAGTTAATGATAATTTTAATCTACATTAAATTTATCTAAATAAAGATTGATACTAAATTGGAGAAAAAATTACTTCGCAAATAAACTAATATTTTTAATTAATGTGTTAAAAATAAAAATGGTAAGGTACTGTGAGTCAAATTTAGGTAATAGACATGTGCCATCGCAGGCTTTTCTCTAGGCATTTTGAATAACTACAATTCTTTTGGACATTATAAAAAGGAATGTTTGTTTGTTTATGCTTATGTGATCCTAAACCATTCTCATCCAATTACCATAAAACTTTGGTGAGTTATTGTGCATTCACCCGCGAAAGTTCTGTATTACTACGGTCACTTTACAATAGATGGCGCACAAGTCGTTTCATTCCAAAGACAACGAGAGCGAAGTCGCCGGCGAAATGCAGTTCTTAAAAATAATACAGGTACATAACATTCTGTGAAATATTAATAGGTATAGAAATTTAAACTCTACACAGCTGGTAACATGTAAGCATTCTGGATATTAGAATATCAGGTTGAAAATTTTAACTTTTTTGTACTATTTTAAAACATATTTTCCCGTGAATAGGTAGTTCGTTAGCGGGTAGGTTCATTAAAAGCGTTTGTTTCATATAGTGATGTTTTGAGTTGTAAAAAACTGTACCATTCTTTAGAAAAATATGATTCTCATTAGCGTGCATAAAGAACTCGCTTGAAATCGTATTTTTTATGCAACTCATAACATATTAAAATGTGTTATTGATATCCTATTCTTGATTTTTTTTACACTGTGGCTTCAGTGAAAAAAGGTTTTTGTATATATTTTTTGATTATGGAATATCTTAATGATGTTTTTTTTATAATTTGGTATTGGTTAATTTTACTGGTACATTTTATAAATACTGTCGGTGCCCCGCGGCTCCTCATTAAATATTTTACTCCTTTAACTTAAATTTAACTCGTACTATTAAGAACTTATAACTGTATTAATCATATATGTATCATATATTTTACGCTTTATAAAAGTACTAGCTGTACCCGCGACTTCGTTCGCGTGGATATTGGAAAACAAAACTATTTAGTATCTTATGAGCAGTGATCGGCACGACCCGTGCAACATGGTGTCAATGACCTCAATCATTATGTAAATATGGATATTCCCCGAGATTCCAGCTTTCGAATCGGCGAACGAAAATAATATATTCTCATTACAGTAAGTCCGTAACGGCGATAAGATTAATGATTTTTACCATAATTAATTAATTATGAACTCTACAATAAATTAACATGTGTTTTATAGATAAACAATAAATATGCAATATATATATGTTAATAAACATGAACGTTTCACTTCTCTTTTGTCTGTATAAAATTATAATAGCAGATCATAATTTTTTCGATGTTTTCTATTTTCAATCTATTTCTTTTTACATCTAAAATCCATTTATATGCCGAAAAATAAAACTGTATTTTATTTCATTCCTATGTGTTAATTCGATCCAATGTTCACCCTTTTAAATAAGCATTCGAAAACAAGAAAAAATTCTGACCATAACTTTCCTTAAAGGCTGTCTGTCATGTTTGATGGATTAAAGTATTACTATGCAGACTTACACCTGAGACGTCCCTAGTCGATTAAAATTGAATCGAAAATGAAGAGCGAAAACCGTTTCCTAGTATTCAAGTTTCACAATCAATTCAAAATCAAGATGGGGAAATGAAAATGATGCTCCTGAATCTTTCTTTAAGTAATTGTGACATTGCGACATAAAGCTTAAAGATATAACTGTCCCATCAAAACCTCAATCAATTACCTATCAACATTTATAGTGACCGTATCAATATTATACACCTTTAGTTAAATAATAATTATAATGACTTGGCAATTGAACGGCAACATATTCTACGAATTAAAATACTCTATTCTTATGTGTACTGTTTAGATTTACTTAGTAATCGAAATAGTAGATTATTCTATAGTAATTATGGTGACGTTCAGTTGCTAAGTCATTATAATTATTATATAAATAAAGGTATCTTAAAATTTGAATACGGTCACTATAAATGTTGATAGGTAATTAATTAGATAACAAAGTTGATGAATACGGGCTTGCATAGAGACACTATGTAACTAAAATAGCTGGACTTGGCATATTTTACATTTTATGATTTTGATGGGATCTAATTTATTTTTGTAAGTCATCCTCTCTATTTTTCGAGTAGGTAATATATCATGTTGTCAGCTACCGATTTTCTTAAATCACATTATATATAGCAGCAGCCGCTTTAAGTTGGGTTACAAAACCGTAGGTTATAGTTTTCAGCAGACTTGCTTTGGTGACTGCGTTCCCCTCCGCCCGCAGTCTCTGCCACCAGCATTGCTCCAAGTGCTGCTCCCTCCAACTGAGTAAACTAAACATGCTTACAAGCGCGATGCGTTAGTTGAACGTAATTTTTATAATAATCATTATTTATCATTAATAAATATTGAAATTTCGGGGTTTTCCATTTTTTCCTTCCTTTATAAGAACTAAACGCTAACAAAAATTATAATTTATAGAATCTTAATGATCGATGAAAGTGTCAGTGACAAATTTAAAGAACTTTGACTAGCGATAATTCGTTAACTGTATGGAATAATTATTAGGTATATTGGCAATATAGACAGTTATAGTATGCCTTCTTGATCTCAAAAAATTTAAACTTTTTGCTTTATACACAATGAAGTTACAGGGGGGTCAAAAGTGCCGTAAGTCGCTTCTAGAAAAGAATGATACGGCCGTGCCTTGCGTTCGACTAGGCGGGGGCACTACTGTGCCCCCAGATTATTCTTCCTGTATTAGTAAATAAACAGCCGATATGATACATACATCATCATAATTATATTAATACGTGAAGCAAAAACTTTCTACCCCTTTTTAAGCGTATTTCGTGCTCGGAAGACTAAGATTTGCCATGGTTAAAGTTTATTTGGAGAAAGAGTGCAGAAAGCTAAAATTTATCTATTGGTGTACAAATAAGTTTCCGCCGTTTTTTAACACAAATTAAATATTTATTATAGAAGAACGGTAATATAAATTTATTTAAAATATTGCCCATCACTTGCAACCACTTTTTCCCATCTCTCAGGCAGCATTTGAATCCCACGTCTGAAGAACTCCTTGTCTTTTGAGGCTATCCACGAATCAACCCAATTTTTTGTATCCTCATAAGATGTGAACCGCTGCGCCGTCAGAGCATGTGCCATGGACCGGAACAGGTGATAATCGGACGGTGCAATGTCTGGTGAATACGGCGGGTGGGGTAACACTTTCCAATCAAGTGTTTCCAAGTACTTTTTCACGGGAGCCGCAACATGTGGACGAGCATTGTCATGCAGAAGAATAATTTTTTCGTGTCTAGAATAGTATTGAGGGCGTTTTTCCTTCAGAGCTCGGCTCAATCTCATCAATTGCGTTCGATAGAGGGCTCCAGTAATTGTTTCGGTCGAATTAAGCAACTCATAATACACTGCACCTAGCTGATCCCACCAAATTATTTCCACAAAATAAATTTCAACTTATAAAAATTATATTTTACCAATATAAAATCAATGATATTAATAGGTTATGTTGTTCTTGAATGTCCAAACTATTTTTTAAGCCGGTTATCATCTGCGAAAGCTAACCGAAACTCCGTGCCGCACCATCTACAATAAAACGGCAGAAACTTATTTGTACACCTTTATATTATATCTGTTTAATATATTAAATTAAATAAATTAACACTGCGAATCCAAAAACAACCAGTACCATTGAACTTAGATCCCCCAAAATATAGCAATTGTCACTCAATGAAAAGTGACAGCAAGTGATATAATTTTTATTGTTTAGGTTCATACTGCAAATGTCAAACAGAAAATAGTCTATGATTAAAAAGTCGCCAGTCGAATTTCGATCATTGGGCGACCGCTAGTACAGAGATATTTAACATACAGAAGCTCGTAACCGGCTATTATAGTACTTTACCTGCGCCACAAACATATTTTTTTGTAATTATTTTTTAACAATTTCTTAAGTATTATTCAAAATTCTTGCAACGTATCCGCTATGGAATGACATGTATGCTCGCAAATTAACTCCAAATTATATAGATACTATGGATTTTTATGCTAACTAACACTTTCAACAATCAAATATGTATAACTTTTGCTAGATATGTAATGGATTAAAGAAACTAGAATAAAAAGTTTTCGCTATCATAATTCAATTATTTATAACTAATAACGTCACAAAGGAAATAACATCTAAAGATGGTAATCCGTTGAGTTGGAGCCCAGTTTCAGCCGGCAGCCAACCATAAAGATAACACTACATTACACAAATATTCATAGCACGTGAGAATGTACAGCGATCCTATGATTATTCCAACGTTTTCCCCAACAGTTCCTTTCTGCAGTGAGCCAATTCAGTATAAGTTCATCACTCTTTGGGCGCGCTGAGCACTTTATTTTGTTGGTATTGTATGAGACTGAGCAATCACGCTCGTTCGGGTAAAGTCGGCTCGAGTGGACTAAGGGCCAGTTGTTTGATTCATAATTAACTCGAATTATGGTCAAATATGTAACCGTTTGTTAAAAAAATTTACCATTCGGCTTGGACTGGGTAGCAATATGGCGGACAGTTAACTCTAGAGCCAACAACTGTTTTATTAAATTTTTCTGTTCAGTTTAAAGTAGATATTTTAATCAGATTTATCGATAATGCGATACTTTAACTCGTCAAAAATTTCTTCAAATAAAGATTTTGAAACTGAGTACAACGAAAAATCGTTACATCACACTGTGTACCATTAAATTCATGCAAAAATACAAATATCAAAGAACGTTATTGCCTTTCAAAGAAAACCGTAGTATGGATTGTGAATGAAGTCGGCAATAATGTTACAATGCCAACCACAAGATACCAAAAATTGTATTTCGTATTATATTAACCTCGCCTTGATGGTTTTCACTTCTATGCCGAATTTTGTTGTTCAGTTTTATAAGTTTTCGGTTTTAATTCTGTTGTATAAGCACTTTGTTCAATAGTGGATGGATAATCGCGAGTTTATATGATTCTATAATTACACTTACGAGTAGTTTAAAAAGCGAATCGTTATTCATATATTTATTATTAACGGTCATTAGTGGATTATGACGATCCACACGGAAACTTAATTCTCATCTTAACTCTGTTAATCAATTCTTCCATATTTGTATTTGTTGCACTTGTCTGCCTATATAACTGCTTTTGGTCACCGTTTTCTTCACAGACAATATTTACAACTAGACTGCATAACGTAATTTGGATAAAATAATTGTCACTTCACAAAGTCCGAGTCGTGATGGTCGAATAGTTTAGACACTTTAGACTAACGAAATATCGATTCATGGTTCGCAGGTTCGAGCCCTGGCATGTACCAACCAATTTTTCGAAATTTGTATTCATTTACTTATTTAAACTTGTAATAGCAGCGTCTGACGTCGAAGGAAAACATCGTGAAGAAACAAATGAGAAATTATTGAAACTTAGATCTATGGATTTGTCGGTTTTTGCAGAGCAGTCCTGAGCCAGAGTGGTGAATGAACCAGCCAATGCCTCCCTCGGGAACAGCCCTTTGACCGGAAGTGGGACATTTACAGATTAGTAATATTATTTTATGTCCTAGATAATCTAATCTAGTTGTAAATTTTTAAAGCTGTGAGGTGAGTGAGATCTTTAACCATAATGATTACAATCTAATAAATATATTTAATTTGATTTAAATAAG
This sequence comes from Saturnia japonica, assembly GCA_033032175.1. Lineage (NCBI taxonomy): Eukaryota > Metazoa > Arthropoda > Insecta > Lepidoptera > Saturniidae > Saturnia > Saturnia japonica. Next base: position 4,775,482 of record CM065330.1, read on the forward strand.
CTTTTACATAGACGTATTGAAGGAATTTGAAATAATTAGATATGTCAAGGGACTATTTTCGAATCTTAAGTTCTTATAATCTCAGAAAGTTAAAATTTTAATTCCAAGTACCAAAAAAGTATAAATAATTTAAATAGTTATATATGTTTTTTTTTTTTTTGTTTCGCGTGCGTTAGAGTATTGTATTGTTGTTGTACCCGTATGACAGATTTTGTAACATCACAGAGCTCATCAAGCTTCCAGTCCGTGTATCACACGCAGTCCGCATTGCACTTTCGCAGTACTAACTGCAATTCTCTACAATCCGACCGTAAGCTCTGCGAGTCGAGAGAACCATTAAAATTTATTGTTCGCGAGAGCCTTGATGTTTGTTTCGCGTGAGTTCCGCGGTTATGATGGATCTTTTATGATCTAGATTTATCCTATTCAGTGCTTCGTTGTTAATTGTTTTAAGCAATTTTCATATGTTATTACTACTATCATTGCCCAGAAATTCTATTTTTTCTAATTACTGAACAACCGTGTTAATGTGTCGTTTAAATAGAAGAATCTCGTGGCAGGTAGTGTGTGTCCTTCTCGATGTGATATCAGACCCTTCAAATGAAGTCTGAAGAAGGATTTAAGCATGCGAATGATGGTGTTCATCGACAGATCCCTATCTTTCAATGATTCCTTCCAGTTTTGAAATAAAGCGCCACGAGCGAGTTTATCGTACCAATATTATTGTTCTGCCACTTTATACTATAAAAACTCTATGAACTTGTCTCCAGCAATACTATCATGGTGATCCGACGAGTAACATTGACGAAGAAAACGCCAACGACTCGCTGCGCAAAACGTGACGCACTCTCGCTCCACAAAACTATTGTCGTAGCAATACACTCGCTCGTGGAGGTAATGCAAGTATACGATTGTCAAATGACATTCATATTTCAATGGTCGGCTTTGTTTTTGAATAGCAAATAATTTAACCATCACCTGTATTGCTATCATGTCTCCAACTCCTTACACATTATAAAACGCAACGTCCCTCTGTACACTTGTGTTCTCTGGTCAGTTTATAGTATTTGAGGTTACATAAGATATAAATAATGAAAAATTTGATGTATTAATTTTTTTCTAATACGCTGTTTAAACCGTCAGCTATGGTCCAATTAACTATATTAGAACTAAATTCACTAATTGCATATAATAAAAATGTCAGCGGTACGACATTTTGAGACTGAATCTACATTTATTTCAATTATGCTACAAAAATAAAAATATTTAGATGGTGTTTACATGGACCGTTATATCAAAATCAAAAATCCTTTAATCAATTTTGGACCCTAAGAAGTCACTTATAAAGCAGTAATGGCTCAGTGTTATCGTGTACGGACAGCCAAAAGCTCAGACTTATTCCAGGGAGTCGAACTCACATCGATCGACGCAATGTCCGTACACGCTACCATCTGAGCCATCATTCCTTTAAACTCTTCGATATTGTTGTTAAGTTAACTATATAGCGGATTAGCGTTGATGTTGCGTAGATTAATCATTAATTATCGGGGTGGTATTTATAGTGATGACGTCAACACTTGTCCGCGAGCAAACAGCTTCCAATACAGCCACGAAAATTGAGGGACAGACAACCGTTGAAGCCGATTGAAATAGAAAAGTTGCCAAGTATGTGGCGCGAACAACAACATACAACTTAATAACAATCCAAAGTAGCTTATGTCTTATGTCACTCAGTGAGAAAGTAAATTTCTTCCAGTGAAATTATCTCCTACAAACATAAAAACTTTACTTCTTTACAATATAAGCTTAAATTTACAAAAGCTAAATGTCGCAAAGCTAAATGATTATTAGTTACATCACTATGGAACATAATATATAAGTTTAAAACACCAAGTCAAGGCAAAGTTTTGCCATTAAGTCTCAGTCGCGCAGACGTGGTACTCGTAAGTAAACCTTTGTCTGACGCTGTAATAGTTGTAGTGTGTATGAGAAACTAAGCAAGACTCGCGTATCGAAAAACAAACAACCGACAATGGTAAGAACTAGACGTCACTATGCTCAGACGTGTGTTAGGTGTCTGACGTAGAATTATACTACTAGAAACGACTTTACTATGACAATTGATTTAAAAAAAGATTAACTTTATTTACGCTAAAAATTTAATACCTATATAACATTTTTAACTAGTTTTACGACGACTTACTTATCGTGATTCACAGTCAGCGTTCAAATCCTTGATGTTTCCTTACGCTGAGGTTGATGCAATATGCTCAACCAATCAAATTTATGTAGGTCTTTTAACGGACTAATGCACGGCTGCTTTGAATTCACTGCGCTCACAAGAACGGAACACGAATTATTAATAGGCAATTATACTACGGTCGCAGATTTCAGAAAAAGGCAGATAGGAGCCTTCAGAACAACAAATGTTAAATTTGCATTTAGCTGTGTCTCCATGACAACCAGATAACAATACTCTATAAATATGACTGGATTTTTTTTATTAATATAATATAGGTACCTACCACTACAACAATATAGTCGTTGACCCACATCATCCTTCACCAAAAAACTGACTATGTATTTGAAATGAAGGACCCTAATTTCTTTTAAATACAACTTTTGGACAACTGGACTAAACTACAACTGGATTAAACTAACTAAACTTAATGAAGGATTCATGTACTGTATATTTGTCAACTTTCCTAAACTATCCTATTTGTTAATTATGATCTACTAATGTAGAGACATTACGGACATAAAATATTTAATTATTATATAATGTTACTATAAAATTTCAATTAATTTACAAATTTCATTATTTACTTAATACTAACATATTAGTACCTCTAAATAATGTAAAATCACTAAAAGTATTGGATGCCATCCAAATCACCGCCAGAAGAAAAAGTACCAAGAAGGCAAGCACATTACCTCGTTGTATAGGAACGCTTAAACGTTGATCGAGGTGTTGGCCAGCCCTCTGGTCTCGAGATGTGTCCACCAGTCAACTTGCGAGTTCTTTAAAGAGGTTGCGTGCACTTGGTCTCCATAGGACCTAGAGTTTCCGACTCCAAAGGGCACGAATATATAGTCCCTGTTTTTACACCTATTCCAGTTAAATTTATATCTACATCCACCATATTTGTCTCACTAAGTCTTAAAGGCATTCACGACAGACAAAGCTTAGTCGTGGTACAAGGTACTTACTCTATGGGGCTTAATTATAGAGACTTGCTAGTGTCTAGAGCTAGACTAGTTTATATTTATTTTCTGTCCTTTATTTCCATTATATGCATCCTTAAACCAACAACTATTACCAACTTTGGGGTAGATACATAGAGTAATTGGAACGCACGCACCCGAGCGAATCTTTGAAATTTCACAATATTAATATTTTAATGTGGTTACTTCTTATTCTTAATACAATATCTTAGTACTACTACCTCTAAATCTCCAGAAATCTACTCGAAATATCTCTCCTACAAACTAGTTCTGAGGCTCCCAATTAACTATAAAAATAGTTGTCCACGTCGAAGTTTAACAATTTTTCTTTTGGCTTCACTGCTGACACCCAATTATAAACAGTAGCCCAGGCTTTAGACGACCTTAGGAAGAGAGGTAGGGCACAGAAGAATTTCTTTGGAGATTCCTGTCTGCTCGGGGCACCCCGACTTGTGGAATACCTGTCCTACAGAAGATCGCGGCTAAATAACGTTGTGTTGTATTCTTGCGGTATTACAAACGTCCATAGACTACATTAGCGGCTTACCATCGGGCAGACCGTATGCTTATTTGCCACTTTGTAGCATAAAAAATGCTTAGCTCGACATTTTTTATAAGCCCTACGCGTTCAGTAAGTTCTTGCCGTGAAGCAGTGGGGATTATAATATTACTATGTATTAACGCGAACGAAGTCGCGGGCTGCTGCTAGTATAATATAAACTCACAAACTTTATCTCGTCGTAATAGCATTAACAATGGTTAATTGTAAACAACTATAATTTTTTTTTAATAAATCAACCCTTTATAAAAAGTATATTACCGAATGAGTATTACTCATAGATGTAGTATAATATAGATTGGCTATACGACAGAGAAAGAGCATAGTATATGCATAGTAAAGACATATATCAGAGCGAGATAGGGACACATCACCAGTTTCTAAAAGTTAAGGTTCCGCAGGGCTCTTTGTCTAACGTAACGTAGTGTTTGAATAGTCAGTTTATCAATTATCAATCGGGGTGGTAGGGAGCTACCCGAATAGGTCGGGATCATCATATATCCACCATAGTGACTCTCTTTTGCATTATCACATTTTGGGATCAGCCAGTGTGTATGCAACTGTCAAGAGGCTTTCAGGATGACATGACAGTCTCAAACGTTAATGGATTGCTGATTAATCAGTAGAAACAGTGGAAACTCTGAAATGAGGCATACGAAATTAGTACATCGACGTCGTCACACTTGCATATTATTAGGTTGTCCGAACAGTTCGCGCCGTTTTTGAAGGACTGTTAAAACCAGCATAATTATATTTTTGGTTATAAGTTCATGAATGGTGGGTTTTTATGTTTTTAATACTTATTACGCTCATTCACGTGACGTATAGCTTGGGTTATTCTCGATCAGTGTTTTGATCTTATCTTCATCTCATCTGTGGTGGTGGGTCTTCCCGGGTATTCTCGGTCTTCAATGTCGACATCATCAGCTTTAAACCTAGCAAACCATTTCTACACATTTTTTCATCTACAGCACCGTCGTCATAACTTAAAGAAAAACATAAAATGCCTATAATGTTCTTTGTTATTCAAAAGCCTATAAATTTCTGAAGTGCAGTCTTATAGACTACGTACAAATGTGATATGATACATTTATTTTCAGTCGTTCTTATATATTTAGACTTGCACTTATGTTACCTACTGAAAATCCAGACGAACATTCCGGACAACCTAATAGAAAAGGATGTAATTAAATTATTAATAATATTTAACACTGGCAATTGAACTGCTTACCCTCATGGATCAATACTTCAGACACGACAAAGTTATCGATAAGATCTCGAACAAACGCCTCCATTCAACGGAAAACGATTACTCTGAACACGAGACGACTAATCCACGGTGATCCGTCTAACGGTCACTTATACAACCTAACCGTAGATCATGTTAAATTTGATGGAGCCTTGTCAATGCCTTTGTATTCGAAGTTTAATGCGACACTCTTCAATCCTTTACCCTCGTCAATAGATCGGCGAGTGACAGCAAAGACGCGAAATCATATTTCACACGAATTTTATCTAAAACCTTATTTGAATAGAGTTTAACGACCTTTGGCAAACACATATTATATACTTATCGGCACGTGTCAATTATTAGGCTTTTAAATTTTTCTCGCAAAGAAATCCTACCACAACAGGTACCTTCGCCGCCGGAAGACTGCTTCTCAACATGGGCCTAAAGTTGCGTGCTCATCACCTCGCGCAAGCTCTACTGAAATAACCGTTGAACTTTCTAAGACAACAGACATCGACCGCATTGAATCCATATTGAAAAAACTTCGCCGCTAGTGAAAATTCTTCACTTCATTCTTGAGATCCAGCCATATCTTTTTGTATGGTCTCTTCGAGCCGGATACCCCGAACCGATGATAATGCAATAAATACAGTAACAGAACAGAATGCCAATTAATCTGTAAATCCACTTAATATGATAATAAATGTAAACAAAAAAAAACTATAAAAAAAAACAATAAAAAAAAAAAGTTGATAAACTCGCTAGTCTCTTGCCTGTTCTTTTCGATGACTGGAATGTTTACCGGTATTGTTTTGACATTCAAAAGTGCCTTGTTAGGACCCAAACTCAATAAAATAATATTTATTTTGATTAAATGATTTTCATTGACTTCTATGAAAAGTAAAGCTATTTAAAATGAAAATCTAACACAAGTTTGAGTATAAAGTGGGTCTCTACACTACTCGCACTGACGTATTTCTAGTAAAGAGTGAACGAGATAAACTTACTAAGATGTCTGTATACTTTTATTTATGACTAGCTGTGTCTGCGGCTACGCTCGCGTAGACTACAGAATGCAGTCAACCAGGCACACGCGTGAATCGTGATACCCCAATCCCGGTTATTCTGAAGACAAAAATGCATATTATGAGTGAGCCTTAGAAGATACATAATTATGCTCTTGCTGACTTTTTTGTAGATCTTTTTATACAACTATGTTAATATATTAAATCAATATATCTCATAAAACTTACTCAGCGTAACCCATCAAAATCAATTAATTAATACATAGTATAAAGTGAAGATGCTTCTCGCCATCTGTTAAACTAACTGTCCAAATTTTTTAAACTACGCAACTGATTTTAATGCGAGTTTCACTGTAATTTAGAGAAGGTTTTACGGAAGGTTTATATATACAATAATTTCCAATTAAGTTTTTGTATAGTAGAGAAAATTCAATTATTTTTAATCACATTGTCAAAAAATGATTTTCGGTTGCTTACATGGCTTACGCTGGTTAAACCTTATGAGATAAATGAAAATAATGTATTAAATAATTGCAGTTCTTCAAAAACCTAGAAAAAAATCCGTGGTGGAATATGTCTATTTCGTAAGATAGTAACCATTTTTATTTTCAACATAATAATTAAACATTTTACGTTACTTGCTAAGCTATTTTCTCCAATTCAGTATTAATCTTATAAATTTATTCAAATTTATTACTTAGCTTGTGCATTTAAAGTAGATTAAAATTGTTATTTAAAGTTTTTCATTTAAATGAATACCTACCATAGAGGACATTTCGAATTCAAATTTACGCGCGACCTTATCTCATAGCAAAACGGTTAGTTGGCTGATTGGTTGATCTGTGATGAGTTGCGAGCTAAGCGCACTTTTCATAATTATGAAGTTACATATCATACCATCACGCCTGTATCTTTAAAAGATTAGAAAAAGGTGTATACCCACAGTTCGCCGGGTATGTTTTAGGTCCCATGTAATAGGATCCTATTGCCATTAATCGAGCACAAAGCCAAACTCTGAGCTGGTACTGTGAGTATTTCATAGAAAACCCCAATAACACTTTGCTCGACCTAGGAATCGAACCTCGAGCATAGTAGTCGCGTTTAGGACCACTAGGCTAAATGGCAGTCATGAATTTATGAATTAAAGCAGGCTTTTTTAAACATAAAATACTCCACTTTGTAAATTGTACCAGTACGAAGCTAGGGCGGGGTGCTAATATATATTGTTTATAATATTAAATATGGATTAGTTAGGATAGTTTTATGACCAGAATTTATGAACGAAAACATAATACAGCATAAAACAATTGTTTTTAATGAATAGCGAGAAACGTCTCGACGCGCCGGTCGTCATGCTGAATTAGAAAATTCTGCCGCATTTAAAAAAGGCACTCAGCCGGTGCGACGCTGCAGCAAGCGTGGAGAAAACAAATACGTGCATAAATAAAGAAAGAAATACATTAGCTTCGCATGAAGTGTACTGTAGAGTTCGTGCACTCTACTTCCATAGTCTCACGATGTTTTCATCGTGGTACAAAACGTAAGCAAGGTGGTTTGATACAACTGATAGATTTTGTTAATAAAAACATCGGGATGTGGCTATGTCAGGGACACGGCCGTGTATTTTATGCCCCCGGCACAGATTCACTCTAGCATAATATGGTGTTTTATCTGTATTGCTGTCGAGAAGCCCTTTCCAACCTTATTCCAATTCTTTCTTTCAATTCAATTTCTTATTCCAACCTTGCTTTCTAATTTGATTTGGTTTTTGAAGAGTATAGGTTGACATTGTATTAAGTATATTTTTAACTGTAACACCATATATATTCTCAATAACTATTCCACACTAACATTTTGTATACGCAATCTATAAATCTTTACAAGAACTGTCGATCGAAACTAAAACGAGCGTCGTAGCTTCTTCGAGTCATAATTTATATAAAATGGACATTATATGACGCGGCGAAACGATCTCACAATGAAGACTCGATTCACTGCCCTCATTCTATGTAAACACATTCTTTGATCCTTTAACTCTCAGGTGGTGTAATAAAATTTTTGATGTAGGTGGTAGGCAAAGCCAAACTATATTCCCCGTTTTTTTAATATCACTTTTTTGAACTGCCTTCCACTGTGGCAACAACATTAAAGACGTGTTCACATAGAAAGTTATATAATGAATATTTCTTCTTCTTCAATTTAAGAGCTCAGCTCAGCCATTTGCATTGCTTCTTTTTTAGGAAATATTGTAGTGTAGTGATTTCTCCTACTTGCCTTCCACACCGCAGTACAGTGAACGGTATAATCCACTCACTGCTTTCCAGTCAAGAGCTATAGGAATCCACTAGTACTCTACTAGTACTGGTGTCACTGCTGCCCAACAAAACGTAAAGCAGTGACAAAGACATATTGTACAAAAAATTGCACAGAAACATAATCACTGTTTATTAAGTCCTAGCTGGGCGGTAGTACATGACAATTGTATTGGACTAGATCCCGAGACCATACATATGGTGGTACAACAACAAAGTGAAGTCATTGCGACTTCCATATCATCTTTAATAAATTAAAAAATATTTACAAATAAGCAATGAAGACGGCTTGAAACATATAATTTATCTGTTTCGTGGCTTCAAATAACCTGTAGTCAAAGGATAAACGACTTAAACTTTAACAGTTATGAAGAAAAATTAATTGACGGTTGAACAGCAGGAGAAATTAAAAACACAAATAATGTGTTTAAAACGTGGAGTGTATCCCAATCTGACGACAGGGACAGCAATAGATAGTAGATGTGGGGAAACAAAAGAGAAAAAAGATTGTCGAGTTCATTGACGATTAAATCGCCATCGCTTATGAATTGTAGATATAACATGCAAACATTGGTAGCAACATGATGTGTCTCCAGTGTTTTGCGCGTTACACACCACCTGAGTACAGGTAGGTGCTACCCACAAGTACTCCGACGCGTTTCAAGTATTTTTACATGTTGCCTACCCACGTCCATGTGTTTTCCAATTGTCGTGTCGATTTCATTTTATTTTATCACTAGCTGTGTCCGCGGCTTCGCTCACGTGGACTACAGAATACCCGTGCGAATCTTGCTCCACCACTCCCGGCTATTTTAAAGAACAAAAAAGGCTTATTGTGGGTGTTTCTTAAAGGATAGACGTATACTCTGGCTGACTTTTTTGTAAGTCTATTTAATATCTAAAACTGTTTGGTTCATTAATTTGATATACCTCTTATGGTTTACTGTGCGGAACCATTTTTTTTTCTAAAATAAAAGTAGCCTAAGTTACTCCCTATATCATCAGATATCTATTAGTCAAAGTCCCGTCAAAATCGTACGTATTGTTCGTACATTCAATGTGATGTCGTACATTTTTCATATAAAATTATTCTATAAATTTTATCTATTCTATCGTTATTCTAATCTTATACACATAACACATAATAAGTAAGCACATATTATACACAATACATTACACGTAATACATAATACGTTATGTAGTTGCTAACATTCTTTCTATGAATCTAGTCTATTTGTCTATTCTAATGTTACTTATATATTCTTATAAATAAACACACAATATATAACACATGACCCATAATAATACATAATCTTGTCGCCAACAGTAGGGTGTTAATGCGCACCTGGCTAGCTACCGCCTTCAAGTTGACAATACCAAGCACCAATAGGAGTGTTCCGGCAGCTGCACTTGAGAGCCAGTCTTACCTTACCAGTCTTACGTCTTAGGCTTACCGTGAATGATAAAAACAGTTGCTAATACGAGATTTCGAACAAAACCTACATACCATCCTTACATTGCATTCATGCTTCGTTCTTCTATCTATACCTGTATGCCAATATTATAAAGAGGAAAGATTCGATTTTTTGTTTGTAATGGATAAACTCAAAAACTACTGGACCGATTTAAAAAATTCTTTCACTAATATAATGCTACAGTAACATAGGCTGCATTGTAATTCGAAAAATTAATGTATTCCTCATAAAAATGTCGATGATTTTACACGAAGTATAAAAAATTGCATACACGGTTGCGTTGGCGATGTTTGTCGTATAAAATTAACACGGGTGAAATTGTGGAGCACAGCTAGATGCTATAATATCAAGTGTGACTGTATTCACGATAATAAAACAAGAGACATAGCAAGCAGCTTCATACTGTAGACATTTTGTTACAATGAGTCCAATTACACAATATAAAAAAGAATCCTTACGTAGGTACGTTACGTGGCGCGTAGTGTGTAAAAGTATAGCAGACGTAAGTTGTTTACAAGCATTATTTATAAAAGGTTTGCGATTTTCGTGTCGACACAATTGGCAAAGAACTCCGTCCATAATTGGCGAGAAGTCTAGAATCGTATCTACAACAGAAAACGGAGTTGCTATGAATGAGTTGCTAGTGAACACTATTGTCAAATTTTATGGACAAAACTACTTCATTTTAATCAACTATGGTCTAAAAATATAGATAGATAGAATGGGGTGTAATGATCACTACAACTCGCTCTGGGTTCTAGCTGAAAATTAGCGCTAGATGTACTGTGTATGGTATTTTACAATATACTGAAATAGGCAACTTTCATAATGACTAGTTATGTGCTTGGAGTTTTTGACGAGATCTTGGTGGTTGATTGCGGTGGTTTTAATTTCGTAAAAAATCGTAATATTTTAAAATTAATAAAAATAAATTTTTTTTTGGACAACAATTAAATATAATTAATGAGAACAATTTTAATTTTAATCCGTAACCTTGTTATTTGGCTCTATATTATATACTTTTCTTGGCATATTACGTAGTTTCATTATCGTGCACAAGTGGATTACCTATAATAATTAATAACTAGGAACATGTATTAATAGTTGCCACAAAAACTTACTGGACAGTCTTAAGAAGGGAGCCGCCATCTTGTTGCAGCTATGTTTGAAGATTACGAGAATAATTTAAAAAATATTCTATTCACTTGACGTTGGCAGAATTCCGTTGGAAGTTGTAATCATCGCGTAGGGTCGAGAAATTACTTCGAAGGACCCAATATCGTAGTATGTAGGGAAAACATTGGCTGGCAAGCAATTGGGATTGCTCATTTGGCAACGTTGGTATACACACTGCGGTACGATTACTAGTACAAAGTATGATAATCGACAGATAACATTAACAGTTGTTGTTAAATGCCGGTGATACGTCAAACTAATAATAAATCTGCGATTTTCAACAATATAAGTGAGCAAGAAATAAGTTATAAATAAAGTAGTGTCTCAGAATTGTTCATACTACCCAAAATAAAGTTAAAAAAGGAAGTGTAAAATTTGGACAATACCAATTTCACATGTTCCCAATATGTCAAAGGTAAGAATTTGTAAACTTTCTTTGATACAATTAAAAGTTCAGAAAGGATATACTAACACTGATATGCAGCAAAAGAGAAACGTTTTCTCCCTACATGGGGCAACCTGACTGGTGAAATACCTCCTATAGAAAATCGCAGCCAAATAACCTTGTCTTGTATTCCTGCGGTGAATAGAGAATCCAGAACACATAGGGGAAATAAGGGTCCAAGGTCGGCAACCCGCTAGTGTACAACCTATACTTCTAGTGTTACAAGAGTCCATAGGGTACGGTAACCACTTACCATCAGTCCGCACGCTTGTTAGCCAGCTTTGATATATAAAAAAAATCTAATGCCCATCTAACTACCAACTCAAAATTGAATATCTGTCGCTAAGCACCTATAAGTATATTCCGGTAGCTGCCCTTAAGAACCAATCCCTGTAGTCTTAAGTACATATATTCTTAACTAGCTGTGCCCGCAGCTTCACTCACGTAGACTGCAGAATACCATCGATTGGGCACATGCACGTATCTTGCTCTCCGCTCCCGACTATTTTAAAGACAAAAGCGCTTATTGTGGATTTTCCTTAGAAGATAGACATATACTCTCCCAGACTTTTTTGTAGATCTTTTTAATGTCTACAACTATGTAGTATATTAATTTGTTATATATTATATGGTTTACTCAGCGTAAGCCATTTAAGTGCCCGAATTGATTCACCATGACCAGTTTTTTTTATTATCGCGGAATCTTTATTCTTTTTCTAAAATAATAGTAGCTTAAGTTACTCCTTATAACATAATTTATCTACCAGTGAAAGTCCCGTCAAAATCGGTCCATCTATTTCGGAGATTACCCGGAACAAACAAAAACGCAGACAAACAAACAACAATTTTATAAATGGGTATTTAGTTATAGGTATTGTATATATTTTCATATGCATTTAGTAAAAAATTGTAAGATATTACAAGCAGACAGTTCAATTTTATTAATTATATAGATTTAACATGATCAAACATTAATAAACCTGTAAAGTATATTCAAAGATTCTATAGGTAACCATAATGTTGGATAAACACAGTGAAAAAGAATTTTTATCAATCAATGCTCGTCAAAGTGTATTGACATACGACCTTGCGAATGAACTTTCAAATATATCTCCCACATTACATTGGAAGCGGGTGAAAAGCTTTAGGATTCAGATCAGTTGCCTTTATCAAAGACAATCCATCCCTTTGATATTGGAGATTTATCCATCGGTATAAGTATGGGCTAGGAGCTCACATTTTTTTAAATACAACTAAAATTACAGACAAGCTTACGGCCTGCCTCATGTTAAGCGGTTACTATAGGCTATGAACGCTTGTAACACCAGAGATGTCATTAGCGCGTTGCCTAATTTAATAAACCCCCTACCCCGAGGCGCTCTGGTAACACAATAAACCCATCAAAGTAAATGTCTTTTGGTTTGTCGCGTTTCGGGATCAGCTAGTGTATATTCGGTAATCAACCGTGGTGATAGGATATCCGTACCCGACTTGGTTGCAACCATCTTGCACGAGTAGTAAACCCACCAAAGTATATGTCTTTTCGTTTGTCGCGTTTCGGGATCAGCTAGTTTATATTCGGTAATCAACTGAGGTGGTAGGATATTCGTACCCGACTAGGATACAACCATCTTGCACGAGTAGTAAACCCACCAAAGTAAATGTATTTTCGTTTGTCGCGTTTCGGGATCAGCTAGTTTATATTCGGTAATCAACCGAGGTGGTAGGATATTCGTACCCGACTAGGATACAACCATCTTGCACGAGTAGTAAACCCACCAAAGTAAATGTCTTTTGGTTTGTCGCGTTTCTGGATCAGCCAGTGTATCACCATTGTTTTTAGATTGTACTATGTCCTCTCCTCACTCTTAGCCGTTCTACTTTAAAAAAAGCTACAGTTTATTAAATTTTTATGCGGAAGAAAGCGTGAGTATTATTTATTGTAATTTAACAAATCAACATCATTATATAATATCAAATTATGTAATTACACCAACCATTTATAAATTAAATCGACTGAACTCTAAATTTGGTTCCCGGTGGCAATAAAAGCCAATTTACGTTTCGATGTCGAGTTAGTTCTCTTTGATCCTCCGTTTCACTTAGTTATAGGTACTCATGAGAATTGACTAATAACATTTCTTAGCTTCGAGATTCAACAAAGCATAAATATTTAAACAGTTATAATGGAATACAAACTCTTGAACTAACTAGACTACACTGGCAAAACAATTAAAATTAAATTATTAGTTAAAAAAAAAGTTTAATAGTATCATGGTAAAATGTCTGCACAGTGCCTGATAAAAGAACACTAAAATCCAAAAACAGCGAGCAAAACCGAGAAAATCGGCAAATTATTTACGGTTGTTGCCATTATACTGGCCTATGAGCCCTTTGGCAGTTGGATACATAATGACGCATACAGAAACGTAACGTCACGAAACTAAACCAAAAGTAAGCTATTGTGAAGAGTTTATTATCATGTTTAAACACCCGCTTGATTACTGGATGTAAACTAGCTGATCCCGGAACGCGACACACCTAAGCGTACTAATATGTCAACTTTTAAACTGAAATGAGCTAGGCTCTAAATTTTTTTTGCCTCGTGCTTATGCTTATGAATTTGAAGATAACACGTCTCAAGTACATACTGCATAAAAACAAAGCTGGGAATCTGCTATAGTCGGAATTCACATCAAACGTTTAAAAAACATATTATGTACAGAGCTGTTTTGGAAAAACAAATAGAAACACACTAGAATTTATCAATCTCAATTATGCATGCATCGATAATCGATCAGTTAATTAATTAATTATCAATTTACTATTTTACTATATATATACATATTATTAATATCTTATTCTCTTAATTAATAATTAATTTGAAATAATATCTTTTTTTATCTCACTTTGACTTATCTTTAAATGAATTCTAATATCACGTGACGAGTTGCGATGACAATGCAAATGATGATAAACCCCTCACAGTGATTTTCTTTTAGTTTGTCGCGTTTTGGGATAAGCCAGTGTTTATACAGGTGTAGTCCTGTGTGGTCATCATTGTTTTTGGATTGTACTACGCTACCATCAGGCACATTGGCCTCACTTTACCGTGCCACTATGTAAAAAAAGATAACAAACAAATTTTATAATACAAGGTGTCCAGAAAGGGTATCGGGAATTGGTTTTCGCGCCATATTCGAAACGGGGCGTCTAAAGGGTGCGGGGAGGGGTTCGTGGCGTCCGCCATTTTGTGGAGTTTTAGTCACGATGGAACAGTACTCGGGGACGCATCGCGCATTTTGCGTACGAGCGTATTATCGTAATGGTGATTCAATAGTGACTGCTCAACGTCTCTATCGTGCGGAATATCGTACACGCCACGCGCCAAGTGACGATAGCATTAGCAAATGGATCAGGATGTTCGAGAATACAGGTGCGACAGTTAAAATTCAAAACTCTGGTCGTCCTCGTTCAGTCCGCGATGAAGAAACAATTGAAGAAGTTGAGGCGTCGGTTCGTCAAAATCCGTCTTTATCCATCCGAAAGCGAAGCCAAGCGTTGAACATCAAAAAATCGTCTTTACATTCGATTTTAAAGAAAGACTTACATCTAAAAGCCTATAAAATTCAATTGGTTCAAGAATTGAAGGATACGGAGTATGCTAATCGACTGAATTTTGCGAACGAAATGCTGCAGCGATTTAACAACTTTAACAACATACTGTTCAGTGACGAAGCAAATTTTCACCTGAATGGTCATGTTAATAAGCAGAATTGTCGGCACTGGGCAGTGGAGAATCCGAAACGAAAGCATGAACGACCCCTGCATAGCCCAAAGGTCGTTGTTTGGGCCGCTATGTCTGCTAAAGGCATAATTGGTCCTTATTTTCATGAAGATCAACGAGGCCGAGCAATTAATGTGAATAGTGACCGTTATTGCGATATGTTGCGAAATTTTTTGGTCCCAGAGTTGCAGGAGTTTGCAGGTTTCAACTCAAGAACGTGGTTCCAGCAAGATGAGGCCACTTGCCATACCTTAAATGACTCAATGGAAGTTGTTAACGAATTATTCCCTAATAAAGTCATTTCGCGAAGGGGTATCAACTGGCCTCCCAGAAGCCCCGACCTTAGCCCGCTTGACTATTTTGCATGGGGATACCTTAAAAGTAAGGTTTATCAAAACAATCCGACGAATCTAACCCAGTTAAAGCAAAACATCAGGTCAGAAATGGCAGCAATATCGATAGCTATGTGTCAACGTGTTATCGCCAATCTTCGTTTCCGTTTAGAAGAGTGCCAGCAACGTAACGGTCATCATTTGGATAACATCATCTTTTCCAAATAATTCTCCAATTCATATGCTAATAATAAACAATAAACTTTTTTATTGCATACAAATAATTTTTGTTTCATTGAACTTACAAATACCCGATACCCTTTCTGGACACCTTGTATAATCGGCTTTATCCTGAAAATACACATAACGCCTCTTTTAAAAACACAGAGTGTATTGGTCTCTTTTGAAAATCGAAAACAAACATACTATACCATCATCGGGGTTAGACAGAGGTGTACTAATGCACACTCACAATTCGCTGGGTATGTTTAGAACTCATGTAATAGGGAACGAGTCTATTGGCATTACTCGGGCACAAAGACAAACTCCGAGCTGCTACTGAGAATTTTTAAAACATCTTTTATAAATGAAAAAAAATACTCATGTATAAACACCTTTTGAAAAACAAGTTTTTATTCAATATTTTAATAATTTGAAAAGCGTGTAACGCGTAAGAAATTTATTTAGATGTAACATAAATTTGGTTTTAAAAGATTTTTTTTATTATATTTTTTTTCGTATTCTTCTCAGCAAACGCTTTTTTGATACCCATATCTTGAAAACTGGTACACCATTTTTGGGAATTCGCCATATTGGATTTAGAATACCGTCACATAATTAACCAAACCAAACGTGTATGCAAAATTTCAGCTCAATGGGTTGGCGATAACTGTTTTAAAATTCAATTGCACGATTTCCATAAAGGCTTGTAAAAACTACGAGCTCCCCGACTATGTTGATTGGGAAATAAAACTAGAAAAGGCAGTCGCTGAAAATCTCAGATTTCCTTAAGAGTTTTTATTTAAATGTAAATCGATATTGTTCGAAATCGTAATACCTATGGTTTTATATGAATTACTATCTGGTGCCAGTTGCCACCGACTTTCTTTACGTGATAATACTGTTACACCCGTGGGTAATAAAAATGCCGATGATTGACGTGAAGAAGTTTTATTCGAATTCCACGCAGTTACAAAATACATGAACTCACAACACTGTTATTTAGTTTACTGTGGTTTCGCTTCCTTTTATCGCTCATTGTTATCGCTCTGTAATTCAAAACTGAACAGCCTCGGCGCCGCGCCTGAGTCGCTTAAATACCTACACTAAACGATCGCAGAAAAATCGTGAATCATCGCTAACTTTCTCTACGTTTAGTTTCTATGCCTACTCGATAACGTAATCGAGGCGAGTAGCCCTATACATGTGTGTAAACTGCGATGTTTACAGAAAAATGCGCCGCGGTTGTTTACGACGCGAACATTATATCGAAGTCCTGAGATATTTGTAGTTCCTTCGAGATATTTCGAGAAAAGGATTTTTCTATCTTTTTAATCGGGTTGTAACAGTTCGTACCAATACTTTTATTGTCCACTGGAGCTAAGGTGTTTGAATCATTTTTGTCTTTCATTTTAAAAAGGCTTCGGTACTTCCTTGATGACTATGCAGAAACCTCATGGGAGAAGCTTTGATTATATAGAAGACTAGATTCCTAATCGGCGTTTCACAGGGTATTTTTCATAGAAATGAAAAATAAAGTCTTAGCTCAAAACCGCTGTCAGTACATTCAGCGCACCATAGAGTATAGACGTATTCTTGTTCTCACAATTAAAATTAAAAATGGCGTTTTGTGTCATTAAACTATTCAAAAACTACTTCCTAAAAATGATAAGAATAAGAAATTCATAGAATTGAAGATGCCATTTCTTCTCGGTGTTGCTAATACAAATGCATTGAAATTTCCTCTGATGGTTATTAAAATTATAAAAATATAATATAATAATCTTTATGACCAATAAAAATACTATTCAACGATATATACTGTATAGGTTGAAATTACGTGGATAAATATATATACTTTTTAGTAGTTGGCTATATTGCAAGGTGGTGGTAGTCAGTAGTGGCGTAAAGGGGAGGCGGTGGGGACGGTCCTAAGATTTCACTACTTTTTATAGACGAAACATCTCAATCGAGACTTGGCCCTTTCTTACAGCATATTTTGTTGTGATTTAACTTCTTTTTATAGTTTACCTATTATGAAGTTTCTAAATCAGATACTGGAATTTAATAACATCGTTTAGAAGATAAGGCCTATCATTTTGATTGAATTTATTACTCTTAAGGCCTAGCATAGATGAAAGCGCGGCAGCGCGTTTTAAGAATGCGCGCGATTTTTTTTTAAACTTTGGATACTCCACTCATGATTACACACTCGCTCGGGAGAGTGGTTATGTGAAAGTTGTTGTATTAGGTCTATGTGGTCCCTGTCTATTTATCTTAATACTCTTATTTACCTTGTATTTTTTGTATTATTTTGGTATATTATGTAATTTTTTATTGTCAAATTTCCAGGGCATCGGTTAGGTTAATATATTCGTCTGTTCAGATATTATTTATAATACGACCCTTTTAGTTTAATATAGAATGTTTCATATAATTTTATCATATTTAATTATAATACATTGTTTGTTTAGTTTTGAAGACTGTCAACATGTCAATTTCTGTTACGTCTGATAGTTTTAGGGCATGCGCTGTTGGGAGTTAAAGATAATGTTTCTCTATCAAGGTTTTATTTAATGAAATAAAACATATAGGTAGTTCGATGTCTGAAATTATTTTTTAAAATTTAAAATAATGTATGCGGGTTCTAGTATTTGAAAATGATAGGGAAAACGATTGATTATACGATAGACTATGGAATAGTAAAGATTGATTTTAATAAATATTAAAAAAATAAGGCAAATTTAGTAAGACTTCAGTTGAATTTATAATAGGTAATTATTTTCAAAAGTGAATATACATTGGCATAAAAATATGCAATGTAAATTATTGAAATAAACTGCAGACTGAACTAAAATCACTAGAGAAACCTCATATCGGAATTTTGTATTATACATAACATACCATCACGATTGTATTCCCCGAAGGGTTAGGCAGAGGTGTACTAATGTACACCCACAATTCGCCGAGTATGTTTTTAGGTCCCATGTAATAGGGGGCGAGCCTATTGCTATTAATCGGTCACGAAACCAAACTCCGAGCTGCTACTGAGGATTTTATAGGAAAAACCCAATAACACTTTGCTCGACCTGGGATTCGAACCCAGAACCTCGCTCGTAGCAGTCGCGCTAATGACCACTAGGCTAACGACGCAGTCAATTTAATTGTTAATTTAAGTTAATTTATTAATTTTGTATTATATTAATATTCTACTATTTCTATTTCATAATGACGAAAATCTCGATGATCGAGATTATTACGCTGAGCCGGCTGCTACAGGCGACGGTTCTTACTTCGAGTTTGCTAATTGTGTGTTGTGTTCTACTAATTGTGCTATTTGTTGGATAGACATTCAGGAGACCTGATAAGGACTATATTTTCGGTTTAATTTAACTACGGTATTTATAATTCTAGTATTAAACTTTTTGATATTAAAGGAATATCAAAATTTTTATTATAAAATATAAATTTAATTAATTCGTGTAAATGTCCTGAAATTATATTTATATTAGATTTTATTTTTCTTTCATTACATATTCCCTTTTGGCTCTATAATTCTCTTATAAACCAATTTAAAATAACTACAGTCAAAACCGTTTACTGCGACATCGTTTTTTTTCTTTTTTCTTTTTTGAACTGCCTACACTGTTAGCCTTAGGGGCCCTATCCAAAAACAGAGCCGCTGCGGCTTTTACAGCTTCACCAAACTTGTGCGACATCGTTTAGAACAACATGCCGGTTATAATAACCTAGAACAAAGGTCCCGGCTGAATGCTATATGACCGCCTTATTAAAAACATTGCTTTATACGACATTGCTAATAACGGCATACCTCATAAAACGACCACATTTAACTAATATTTCAGAGAATTAGATCTGTTAGAACGACCGGCTAAGCTGTATTGTAAACAATTTGAATAGGTATCCACATTTGTCTTCAATGGCTATTAAAATCAGGAAAGAAAACAATAGGATTTAGTTTAGTGTAGGGTCTTTTCTAATTCTTAGAAACAAAACACGTGCATGCAGTAGAGTCAAAGCCCGCTTCTTCATATCTCTTCAGTTAGTTTGTTACTTTTCTATACACAAGACGCACCAAAACTTTGTGGAGTTATTCGTGAAACTTTCAAAATGTCGCAAAGAAAAAGAAAACAAATTAATATTGAAGAAAAATCGCGTATTATATCCAAGCTAGAGAGCGGAATTTCAAACAAAGACCAAAAGAATATGGTGTATCACACTCGACAATTTCAACCATTTAAAAAGAGCGAGAAAAAATTCAAACGCTTTATGACAATAATTTTTTGAACATGAAACGAGCCCGAACAACGAAGCATACGAATATTGAGGAAGCTTTGTTAAAGTGGTTTAAATATCAAAGGGCTAATAATGTGCCAATAAACGGACCGATTCTTCAACAAAAAGCTAACGATTTTGCTCAACGTTTTGGCGAAGATTTTGTTTGCTCGTCTAGTTGGATTCAACGTTTCCGGGCTCGGCACGGTATTGTCGGTGGGAAAATGAGTGGTGAAGGTGCTAGTGTTGATAAGGATACTGTAGAATAATGGATAACGCAAAAGTGGCCTACATTATTCGAAGGCTACGGACCAGATAAAATTTTTAACGCAGACGAAACTGGACTTTTTTATAATATGATACCAGACAAGACTTTAAAGTTCAAAGGAGATAATTGTTCGGGAGGAAAAATGTCTAAGACAAGATTAACGATCATGGTTGCAGCAAATATGACAGGATCTACAGGCCACCACGAAATTCTTAGTAGAAAATTTGTAATTCTGTTATGCGACAATTACTATCTGAAAATAGCAGGAATTTGCAGAAGTTAGTTGATTTCTACGAAGCATCAATTAGCCCTGAAAGTTACTAGGTATACGTATAGACAACAAATTAAAATTAGTAGATGAAGCCGCACTTAAATTATCTGCCTCTCGACGGCCGTTTTAATTGCTTTCTGTTCCCTATTAAAAATGTTTTAATAATGAAATAACAAGTCCAGCCTATGTAAGGTATCGTTAACTGTAATTAGGTGTGTTACAGAAAATCGAGGACTTTATAAATAAATTATTTAAAGTTATAATAGCATTACCCCCGGAGAATAAAATGGTTATCGAGGGAATTTATTAGCTTATTTAACGTATTTGTGATACTTGTTGTTAATAGAAATTTTTCAAATTGCGTTTTATCTGCTACGATAATTTATGGAGTACTTACTTACGCCAACGAATATCCACAGAACTAGAGAGGTGATTTATCACCGAATCCGGAGAATATAACAATAATTGAAAAATTTAACTTCTCAGAGCAAAATCAATATCGATTTTTGGCTACTGCCAATGGTTGATAATTATGTTGGATGGAATAGGGTATGTATAAGTATAAAATAAAGTCGCTATCCGCGTCTATCTGTTTGTCCGCTTACTTCATCTAAACAACGCAAATGGTTTTTATTGCTGTTTTCACTGTCATTTAGAGAATTTGTTACGAAAGGTTAGTTACAATACATTCCAAATAAGTTTTTGTATAGTAGAGAAAATCCGATGTTTAGTACTGAAATCTACAAAAAGACTATCTCCTAAGGTCACACAGTAACTATTTTTATCTTCAACATAATAGTTAAATAGGAGTCCGACTACTATACTTCTAAAAATATATATTAGTCGGTGTAATTCAATATAAAATCGTCTTTACATTCGATTTTAGGAATATTTACGGTTGTTGCCATTATACTGGCCTAT
Source organism: Saturnia japonica (assembly GCA_033032175.1). Lineage (NCBI taxonomy): Eukaryota > Metazoa > Arthropoda > Insecta > Lepidoptera > Saturniidae > Saturnia > Saturnia japonica. The sequence goes on from CM065330.1 coordinate 4,797,024, forward strand.
GAGCCCTTCGGCAGTTGGATACATAATGACGCATACAGAAACGTAACGTCACGACACTAAACCAAAAGTAAGCTATTGTGAAGAGTTTATTATCATGTTTAAACACCCGCTTGATTACTGGATGTAAACTAGCTGATCCCGGAACGCGACACAACTAAGCGTGCTAATATGTCAACTTTTAAACTGAAATGAGCTAGGCTCTAAATTTTTTTTGCCTCGTGCTACGTGGTTATGAATTTGAAGATAACACGTCTCAAGTACATACTGCATAAAAACAAAGCTGGGAATCTGCTATAGTCGGAATTCACATCAAACGTTTAAAAAACATATTATGTACAGAGCTGTTTTGGAAAAACAAATAGAAACACACTAGAATTTATCAATCTCAATTATGCATGCATCGATAATCGATCAGTTAATTAATTAATTATCAATTTACTATTTTACTATATATATACATATTATTAATATCTTATTCTCTTAATTAATAATTAATTTGAAATAATATCTTTTTTTATCTCACTTTGACTTATCTTTAAATGAATCCTAATTTCACGTGACGAGTTGCGATGACAATGCAAATGATGATAAACCCCTCACAGTGATTTTCTTTTAGTTTGTCGCGTTTTGGGATAAGCCAGTGTTTATACAGGTGTAGTCCTGTGTGGTCTCATTGTTTTTGGATTGTACTACGCTACAATGAGGCACATTGGCCTCACTTTACCGTACCACTATATAAAAAAAAGATAAGAAACAAATTTTATAATCGACTTTATCCTGAAAATACACATAACGCCTCTTTTAAAACTGTAGCACACTCTGTATTAATCTCTTTTGAAAATCGAAAACAAACATACTATACCATCATCGGGATACCCCCGAAGGGTTACACAGAAGTGTAGTAATGCACACTCACAATTCGCTGGGTATGTTTAGAACTCATGTAATAGGCAACGAGTCTATTGGCATTAATCGGGCACAAAGACAAACTCAGAGCTGCTACTGAGAATTTTTAAAACAACATCTTTTATAAATGAAAAAAAAATACTCATGTATAAACAAACACCTTTTGAAAAACAAGTTTTTATTCAATATTTTAATAATTTGAAAAGCGTGTAACGCGTAAGAAATTTATTTAGATGTAACATAAATTTGGTTTTAAAAGTTTTTTTTTATTATATTTTTTTTCGTATTCTTTTCAGCAAACGCTTTCATTTGATACCCATATCTTGAAAACTGGTACACCATTTTTGGGAATTCACCATATTGCGTTTAGAATACCGTCACATAATTAACCAAACCAAACGTGTATGCAAAATTTCAGCTCAATCGGTTGGCGATAACTGTTTTAAAATTCAATTGCACGATTTCCATAAAGGCTTGTAAAAACTACGAGCTCTCCGACTATGTTGATTGGGAAATAAAACTAGAAAAGGCAGTCGCTGAAAATCTCAGATTTCCTTAAGAGTTTTTATTTAAATGTAAATCGATATTGTTCGTATTGTTTTATTTGAATTACTATCTAGTGCCAGTTGCCACCGACTTTCTTTACGTGATAATGCTTTTATTGTCCATTGGAGCTAAGGTGTTTGAATCCTTTTTTGTCTTTCATTTTAACGAGGTTTCGGTACATCCATGATGACTATGCAGAAGTCTTATGGGAGAAGCTTTGATTATGTACAAGACCTGATTCCTAATAGGCGTTTCACAGGGTATTTTTCATAGACATGAAAAATAAAGTCTTAGCTCAAAACCGCTGACTTAAATTCAAATAAACAAATATAATTATTTCATAGAATTGAAGATGCCATTTCTTGTCAGTTTTACTAATACAAATGCATTGAAATTTCCTCTGATGGTTAATAAAATTATAACAATATAATATAATAATCTTTATGAGCAATATATATACTATTCAACGATATATACTGTATGGGTAAAAATTACGTGGATAAATATATATACTTTTTTAGTAGTTGGCTATATTGCAAGGTGGTGATAGTCAGTACTGGCGTAAAGGGGAGGCAGTGGGGGCGGTCCGGCCCGGGTGCCCAGGACCAAGGGTTGACAACGTGGTGACGACTCACTCGCGCAGCTTAATAGCCACAAGCCCATGGATGGCCCTGTAGCTTAGAACATTATCAGGGTAGTGTTATCCGGATAGTTTGGAAAAGCCTCTGCTCAGACAGATTTCAATTTAAGTCATAAACTTTTTAAATGAGTCATATAGTAGTAGTCACTGTTTATGTTATTACGTACTTTATTTTTCTTGAGCTTGAGGTTATAGCGACAACGGCAAAGTTATATAAAATTCCACAACATGTAATAAGAAAGAAACCAATCATCAGATTGAATAACTTTTACTAAGGTGCAATTTCAATAGCTCTTATAGTTTGGCGGGGCTCTTAGGGTTCCACATCAGGTACTCTGGATCTTAGATTTTTAAGGAGCATTAGAAAATGCTCGTCAGCTTGAATAACATTTACTAAGGCGGCATTTCGATATCTTTTATAACTAGTTTGGCGAGGCTCTTCGGGTTGCACATCAGGTACTCCAGACCTTCGATTTTGATTTGCCATCAGAAAACGCTCATCATATTATGTAATTATTTTTAGTACGGGGCCATTTCGATAGTTCTTATAGTTTGCCAGGGCTCATAAGGTTCCACATCAGTTTCTCCAGACCTTTGATTTTTATGTGTCATCAAAACTCTCATCAGATTATTAAATATTATTTACTAATGCGGCATTTCGATAGCCCTTATAGTTTGGCGGGGCTCTTAGGGTTCCACAACAGGTACTCCAGACCTTCGATTTTTATGTGACATCAGAAAACGCTCATCAGATAATGAAATAATTTTACCTAAGGCGGTATTTCGATATCTCTAATATTTTGGCCGGGCTCTTGGATTTCACGTCAGGGGCAGATCCTCGAAAACCCAAGTTTTCATAGTTTTCCCTTTATGTGAGTGTCACATTTTATCCCTATGCTAAATTTCAGCTCTCCAGGTATTTTGATGATTTTGATGATCATGAATCAGTAAGTATCGAACTTTCGTAACTTTGTATCCCTATAACTTCTAAACAAATGAAAGAATAAATTTTAAAAAACTTGAAATTGTAGGGTTACATAATTATTCTTGGTAAACAGAATTTCAGCCTTCTAAAACAGACAGAATCGTGAAAATACGCCGAAATGCTTCCAGTAAAGAAAGTAAAGTGCCTTGCGCACGATTTGGCGCAAGTAATTCTGTCTGTGCCCAAAGATACTTTATTTTACCGCAAATAATCAGATTTTGTACAAAGGCAAAATCTTTTCTTTCCGAGAAGTCTAATGAACAACTACCTTGGAGCTTCCCCAATCCAAAATCCACAATGAGCCCATCGCGACTTAACAATCATTCCATATTTTCCATTGAAAAGGATAGGAAAGTAAATTTAATATTTGTTGCTTTATTTGGAGAAATCCGCCACTGGTGGTAGTAGGAACTCCACACTGCCTTTACGTAAAATTATTGAGTTTGTGCTCGATAGGTTCGTTTCGATGAGTAGTTGGTTAGTGATATTCTGTAAGAACGTTATAAGACCACGTTAACTGAATTCGCGCTGCGGTATCATATTTGTATTCTCTAAGACTCGAAAGTACCGGTGGTGCCACATCCGCGAATGCGGAAAGGAAATAAACTACAAGGTAAGAATGTTGTCATTAATTATATGGGTTCGGGGTTCTATAAGGAAATTCCCGGCTTGATTATCGAGTTTCAACACCTTCGAAGATCGCATCCGCTTGTCATTTTAAAAGTAGCCCCAGAACTATCGAGTTTAATAGTTAAATAGGAGTCCGACTACTATACTTCTAAAAATATATATTAGTCGGTGTAATTCAATATATTATTGATATTTTGTGGATAATGCTGAAAATATGAAAAATGCAGACAATAAAGAAATGGAAATAGTATAGTTTACATTAACATTTTAGTTATACAACTTTTCCGATAGAGGCGCTTCTGATATTAAGTAGGTAAGTAATTTAATTTTATTAATATCTAATTATTACCAAAAAATTAAATAAGTTGAAAGCAATATTTCAATTTTTTAAATAAATTTATAATCTACGTTCTTTTTTATTAAAACCCGATGATTTCAAATTTTATGTGTTACTCGCGTGACACGTCACGTCAACAGCAAGCGCTAGTGCAACACATTTTACTTGATTTTTACTAGATGTGTGTGTGTATTGCGCTGTCAAGTTCAACATCAAAATAATGACATCTTTACACTGTTACTCTATTAGTTATCGCTTCTCGGCCTTTTGGCTAAGACGGCTCCTTTGGGTGGGGTTGCGGTGGTGTGCGCGGTGCGCGGTTTCCAGCTGCGCCACTCTGACCACTGCAACATCCACCGTTTCGGTCTATGGTGGTACGATCACGATCCCGGCGGTGGCCAAGCCGCGGCCTGCGACTCCGCCCATGGTCACTCTTCTGCCCTCGACCCACATCGCTCCATCTGCCCACGACTCACGTCACGTCTTCACCTTGAGCCTCCGTCGGCCTTCTGTCGCCGGTGTGGGGACAACGCCTTCGTCCGGGAGATTGCTAACTCATCCAGCAACACCTTTGGCCGAGGAATGGATTCCTGCCAGAAATACTGTAAGAAGCCCATCTCCGGAACAAGTTACATTGGTGCCACTACACAACAGCTTCGGGACACTAACAGTGCAAGAAGGCGCTTCCTCGAGCGCTCCACCTCCTCCTCGTCCCCGGTTGGTGCCACACTTCGCGGAGCTCCTGCACGTCCTGCGCGCGGTTACCTCCCCTCGATCGAGCAAGCTGGTATCATCGAAGCAGCAACGCAACCCACGCCACTGACGAGCAGCAACTGGAGGGTGCTGCTTTGCTCGCTCTGAACCTTTTCCGAAGCAGACAGCAAGAGGGACCACCAAGAGGTGCACAGCTTCGACATCAACATCATCGACACCCAAGTGTTCAGCAATCGTCTGCGCCTGATCGTGCCACCTGGGTGAAGGAGAGCATGCGCATTCAGCCCCTATATCGCTCCAACCGCGGAAAGGCCGTTCGTCAAATTATCAGCGGACCGCCGTAGCACTGCAAAATTGATGCGGAAGAGGTACATCGCCACTTCACTGCGGTGACCTGCGAGAGAGGAGCTGGTGATGATCTTCGCGCGTTGCTTGCCAAATTAACACCTGGTACAACAGAGGACAGCGACCTGTGTCGGGCCTTCACTGCAGCGGAGGTAGCTCATCGCATCCGGCGTATGGCTAACAGCTCTCATGGTCCCGACGGGGTCACTTACGCCGATCTGCGGAAGGCGGGCAGGGGCGCTCATGTATTATCAGCCGTGATCAACGCGTGTTGGCGGCTGAAGGTCATCCCACAGTATTGGAAAAATTCTAGCACCGTCCTTCTGTATAAGAGTGGCGATCGGGGGCTAATCACTAATTGGCGACCCATAGCCTTTGGTGACAGCGCCCCAAAAGTCCTTGCTGCTCTTCTGGCATCCCGACTATCATCTTGGGCAATGACTAAGGGTCGTATTAGTCCGAGCCAGAAAGGATTTCTCCCACACGAGGGCTGCCACGAGCACAACTTTGTGCTTCAGGAGACTCTTCGCAAAGCGAGGTACGGGGGTGGCGATCTGGTGGTTGCGTGGCTGGATCTTTCGAAAGCGTTCGGCTCCGCCCCCCATGAAACCATTAGGGAGACACTGCTATGGCACGGAGTCTCGAAGGGGTTTGTGGAGCTCATTGGCTCGCTTTACGCTAAGTCTTCCACTCGGATAAGGCTACCTGGTGGCTTGACTCCTCCGATCCCCATTCTATCTGGGGTGAGGCAGGGTTGTCCGCTGAGCCCGGTGCTATTCAACCTCACCCGGGAACCAGTTGTGAGAATAATCTCCAATATGGGGTGGGGTTTTGACTTGGCAGGCATGACCGTGAACAACTTGTTTATGCGGACGACGCGGTGCTTCTGTCTAGCTCTGTCAGTGGCCTGTCGGCTCTTCTAGCGGAGAGCCTTAGCTTCAACCCATCGAAGTGTGCTACACTCCACCTTCAGAGCATACAGGGTAAGGCAGAAGCTCTGCCGACGGTGTTCTCTGTTAGGGAGCAAAACATCCGAGCCATTATGGAGGGGGAGGCGTATTATCATCTTGGCACTTCTACGGGGCTGCGAGTTCGTCAGGCTCCGGTCGACGACATCGGCGCCGTAGTTAAGGTTATTCACTCCATCGATGGGTCGTTGCTGGCCCCATGCCAGAAGCTTGATGCTGTGGCAACGTTCATCATGCCACGGCTTGACTTCTGCTTGCGAGGATCCCACGTGGAAAAGACCCTGCCGAACGAGGTTCACAAGGTGGTGAAGAGGCTAGCCAAGCGCTGGATGTATCTCCCTCAGCGAGCCAGCACGAAGGTAATTATCTCCCTCCCCACATGGGGGGTGGAGGACTTCTTCCGCTGGGGGACATGACGGATATCATCACAATAGCCCATGTATTTCGTCTGCTAACATCTCCGGATGAGAGGGTGAGAACTCTGGCTGTTTCAACGCTGCGTGATGTAGTCCCGTCTTCGCTGGCCGAGTACCTGTCCGGTTCGCTCACGGGTAACTTCGCGCGAACTCTGAGCTCCCTATAGCCTCGCTGATGTCTCGTGCCCGCAATGCCGCCATGAGGATGACCACCATGTTATCCACACCCCCCTTCCCACACCCTATAGCTCAAAGTGAATACAACAACAGGCGGACCACAGCCACTCCAAGTGACCAGTAATAGATATTATAAAGTTTTTGAACATATCTACATTTAAGGAAAAATAATTTGACAAAATTATAATAGTATTTTATATTCCTATTTGCATTTTCATTAAAATCACAATAACAATAATATATTTCTTTCAATTAAATTAATTAAAACAATAAATAAATTATACATAACAAAATAAATACTTAATGTAATCGCCAGTAACTATGCAATTGATTTGATACAAGGTACTCCGAGCCTCAGTCTGTCTTTCAATTTCAACAGCCTTTTGTACATGTACAATTTTTTCAACGGAAAGGTTGTTTTATCTTCTTTTTCCTGAAAAGATTAAGAGGATTATTTTGAAATCACAGCAGATAAAGGAAGAGTATTCTTCATAAAATTGGTTTAAATTGTAAACTATATACATAATATATTGCTTTGCTAAAAATGATTGACTCTGTTTAAAAAACGAAGTATTACTAAAATATTATTATTTTAAGAATATATATTAATCTATAAAAATAAAATGATTAAGTAAGGTTTGCCATTGTGCGCTCATCAAGCAAAACCTACTGGATAGATTTAGATCAATATTGTTATTTTACTCCTTAAAAATTATCATGATATCTTCATTCAATAAAAAGTTTTAAGAAACAACGATTTTAATAAGCATTACACGTTCCTCTGTCATCAGAGCGAGTGAAGCCTGGGCACAGCTAATAAAAATAATGTATAAAAAGGAATTCTAATTATCATTGAATTACATCTCATTTTCCTGTCATTAATATGGGATAACAGAAGATTATTATATTTTATTTGATGTATATTTTACTAGCTGGCCAAGCAAATGTTGTTCTGTCTTTGCAAAGTCAATAACTCGACCAAAACGCCACCCACCATGTTCAGGGATAGCGTAAAACCGTCTCCATGATTTTTTTGTTTTCCCATGGCCCATATGGTATTTTTCAACAATTCTGCGTGTCATGTAATTTCCATGCCAATCAGAATGCAGGCAGTCTTCATAAAATAAAATTTGAATACTTAGGGGTAGCAGAACTATGAAACATGATCGAAGTTGACTAAAAACATACATACAAACATACCATCACGCCTGTATCCCCAAAGGGTTAGGCAGAGGTGTACTAATGTACACCCACAGTTTGCCGAGTATGTTTTTTAGGTCCCATGTAATAGGGGGTGAGCCTATTGCCATTAATCGGGCACAAAGCCAAAGTCCGAGCTGCTACTGAGAATTTTCATAGAAACTCAGTTTGCTCGACCTGGGGATCGGACCCAGGACCTCGATCGTAGTAGTAGCGCTTACGACCACTTGGCTATAAACACTTTTAACTTACTATAGACCTACCAACTGTCATGGTGATTGGTCAAATGGTTTTGGAATTAGGTGGTATATTTAGTGCATGAAAAACAGTAACTAAATAAAATCCTCCCCTCACCTTACCATATTCTCGACTGGTATAAGCTTTGAGAATACCCAACTAAAATCATTTTAAATGTTAACCAATATTATCTAAAATACGTAAAAGGCATACAAAAATGTTAAGTTTTAATCTAAGTTTAAATCCTTTATGAAAAGCTAAGTTTAATTTATAAGTATATTTTTATATTTGTTTATATCCAATGAATAACAAAGCTTTATATTATATTTGTATTTGTTGTTATATTATATTATATTTATATAGATATTCTTAATTATTCTAAACTTTTTAAAATAATGTTAAAATCTATCTAAAATAATAATAACAGCCCAGCCTTAATTATTAATATAAGTGCTTACAGAAAATATACTTAAATATGACAATAAATATCAAACCACTTTCATGAAAATTTAAACAAAACCATATAGCGCCAACTATAAATACTTATGGAAAATAAAAGTACATAACTTTCCATTTATTGCTTTTGAAAATTATGTAAAGATAAAATAAGTTGGTATCATTTCACTTTATTTCACTAATTATTTTAAATATACCATATTACTACATACATTCCTATTTTATATGTACATAATCTAAACACAATTTATAGACCATACAAATGTTGGTGGTCCAGTAGTTTTTTACTTGATTGGAGTACAGACAAAAATGTCAAAAGCTATCAAAATGTGTTCTGCCCATTCTAAACGCTCCCTGTAGTACTTATTCTCAAAAATATTTTTTATTATAAGTATAGATCTCAACAATAGACCATTTTTAAATGAAGAAAAGAAATTATAATATAAAAATACCCATTTTGTTTTTTTTTTTTTTACAAGCAATATTTTAACATTTATTTATGAAGTTGCTTTTTGGGAGATTTTGGCGGCATCTTGAAGTACATGTTGTGGTTTTTATTTTTAATTCAAGGTTCAAATTTTAAATTTTGGACCCTATATTATGTAATATTGGTGGTGTTTTGAGTGACATAGTTTGGTTTTTGTGCATAAGTGAAATGGATTATAAATATAAGCTAAAAACATTAATTCTGAGATCCCACAAAATCTTCCTACAAAGTTCTAACAAGGAAGCCACCATCTTGTTAGGAGACTGAATCACCATAACACATGACATTATAATTCACTCGATAAAGGCAGTAATGGTCTTCATTAAAGAGGACCGGTTGCCAAGTTAGGAAGAAGAAGAAATTGATTTTTAGTTAATGAGAATTCTTAAAATATGTTAAAGTAGCATATTTTCCTGTAAATAGTAAAAGAATTTTTTTTTTGTACACCTATCATACTATTGTTATATATGTTATGTTACTATTGTTATGCTATTATATAGATATATTATTGTAACTAAGCATTTTTACACCCACCTGAGGAAAGAAATCAATCTCCAAAAGTATAATCTCAAAAAATGTTGATGCAACTATAATAGGACCACACTTTCTCTCACAAACATCCAGCTGTACTGCAAATTTTCCATCTGGCAATTCAGCCAATTTCTCAAATATTGGCTTAGTCGCTCTTTTCTGACTTGATAAGCGATATAACAAAATTTCACTAGCCCTTGTGCCAATTAGAACAAAATCTCCATAAAAAAATAATGCTGTTATTGGTGGAAAATCTAAATATAAATGTTGATACTTATCAGTTTCGATTTTAAATAAATTTCTCGAGTAACATACAAAATTTTTGTCATTTATTACACTAATATATTTTATCTGTTTTATCCATTCTGGGGGACAATTCAATGGTTTTACAGAGATTTTATAATCCTTGGAAACTGTTATAATTTTTCCACAATCAGTAAACACATATATTCTGCCATCATTGTACTGTATTTCTTTAATGTCATACTCACAATGAAGAATCAATTTAGATGACAGATTTTCCAATGCCAGATCACATTTGAAAATATCTCTATTATTAAAAAAGTACAGCTCTTCTCCGCTTAAAATAAAATTATCAGCCTTGAAAAAGGCTTCAGACATGTTCGTCGTATTTTCGATTGTCTTTTGAACCAAAACACCAGATTTTATAAGGATAACTGTTGCATAATCATTATTAGCAATTTTAAGACAATTTTTTTCTGGTACTGCCACTGGTATGTATTTTAGACTATACATATCATATAAAACAACCCCTCTAGTGTCTTTTAGGGGTAGAACACCATACTCAATGTCCAGTGCATGAGCTTTATCGTGCAATGAAAATTTATAAAACTCTCGTACATTTTTCTCATAATTAGTAACATTTGACCACATTTCCAAGTTCTTGTAAAGATGGTACCATCTCATATCGTTCCCAGACTTCTTTTTAGCGATCCTTGATGGATATTTAAATTCTATAAGGCATATTTTCTCCCACACGTAATCTGTGTTGTCCACAATATCTTTCCATTTCTTACAGACTCTGCGACACTTACCTAATGTTATTCCATCGGTTTTGATCAATATTTCAACGAATGTTTCCAGAGGTAGGCAATTAATATCAAACATCTTATAGACTTATGATTTAGTACAGATTTAATCTGTCTACTTCACTGAAATTTTTAGTTTATAAAACTAGTGCAATGTAAGAATGTTCTGGAGTATTTTTGGGTATATACTCAAGCTTTTTAAGTTATAAGTTACATTTTATAGGCTAATATATAAAAACCAGTAAATATGCGTAATGTTTACAATTTTTTACCACTTATCTCGTGACTTTGATGTATTTTATGTAAATGTTGGTAGAACCAACATAACAGCCGTTCGGAAATATCTGTAATTCTGTACCCTATAGTCTGGAACGAAAATAATTATATTCTCTTGGTTTAAGCTTTTACAATACTACATGTAAATAAGAAAACTAAATGAAAACGGAAAATGATATTCTATTAAATACATATATTAATACTTACCATTTATGCTACACGTAGTTACTTCGCTACACTACAAGAATTTATTTCTGACTGACTATACTGTTCGCGCTAGAACCTAGGGCCTCTGACGGCTTTTACAGATTTCTCGTAGCTTGGGGGCGAGCGCATAAGGCACTCAGCCGCAAAAGCGTGGGCAACATGCGCGCCAAGGTGCCAAAGTGGCCGAGCCTCGGCTTGGACTGTTGCATGTAGCCTCGATTGCAATGAGTTCGCTATCTGAGTAATTCCCTATCCGTGGAAAATTCGAGCTAAACTAACATATACATGTAAGCATGTTCCTGCCTCCAGGGTGGAAGGAAGGAACATGTGTATATGTATTTAGTAATCTGAAATTATGGTCTACACAAACTAGCAATAAAAAGGTCCTTTACAGGAACTATGTACCTGTATGGTGTGCACGTATGTATGAACATATTGTGTGTAGCTATTGAGTGCAAGTGCAGTGTCACCTGTATCGCGCGAGCGGCTGCCAGAACCTAGGGTTCCACACCGAGGGAACGGACCTAGGCTTGAGTTGCCACAAGAGAGAGAGATGACGTCACTACAAGACCGAAGGAAGAGCGAAGACGTTCACACCATATAGTAAAGTTGTAAAGTAATATATGGGAAATAAAAGGCCAACTCTTGCTTTTAAAATGCCAACGTGTTGAAAGTAGCTAAATCTGTTAATCTTGTTCCAAATCTTTTTATAAATGCATACGTATAGCTGCCTAGTTATCTACGTACAATAAGGAAAATAAATCTAAAGAATAAAATGAAACGAACAGAATTATTTATTGTTTTTACAAATATCATAATACATAACATATTTTTTCACTTAAGTACTTAATATGCAGTGAAAGCTTTGCATATATTGCGCGTGGTATAATTAATACTGACACTGTTGCAGCAGCGTCAAGCAACATAATCGTTGTGTGAATTGCCTTCGTCAAGGTCATGTGGTTAAATCTTGCTCGTCAAACAGTCGCTGCCTTAAGTGTAATACACTTCACCATACTACATTGCATTTTGACAATTCGGTGTCAATAAATACTAACGTAGCTCTTACCACTTCATCTATCGTCTCGGATGCTACCGCAGCAACACCGCTCACTTCATCTATGTCGACTTCACACACCTTAGTGGCAGGCTCGAGTTCCCCTACGCTTATATCGCTTCTCGCCACTGCTTCCGTTGAAGTCCTGGATAACTGGTAATTACCGCTCAATCCGAATCGTTATAGACAACGGAAGCCAAAGGAACTTTATCACTAAGAAGTGTGCCCAACTTCTAGGATTAGCCTTTGAGAAAACCATGTCACTCGTTGAGGGTTTGGCGGGTTCAATAATAATGCTAGTCAGTAGGGCTATAGCACATTTACTTTGTAATAAAATAATACGAGGTTTTAGTACATAACGTGACATGATACCAACAGTCTGAATTTCATATGTCTATCTGATATGTCATCACCTAAGTATTTTTAATATTAACGATTAGAAACAGCCAGTACAAAAATAGTGGCGAATGAGGCGCCACATCACCCCCTTAAGGAGAGCATTGCGTTAATCATTAAAAATTTTGAATTTAACTCGTCTGTCTGATCGTGTTGTATATGGCTGAGGTTGACATGTAGGTACAGCGACAGGCAGTGGGACAGCAGTCAATTGCAGGTGAGACGTAGGTACAGCCACAGTCGGTGTGATAGTTGTAGCGTGCAGGTAAGATGTTGGCGACAACTGAGGTATCCTCGGTGTTGTAGAAACAGGACTTGAATCTGATTCCTCGATGAAAGCCGGTTTCACGCGGTCTACGCTTAAAACCACATGTTTCCCTTTGTAGTCAATAGTTAGGGTCTTTCCATCATTTGCTCACTGAATGACCTGGTATGGACCAGAATAGGGAGGCTGCAAAGGACGCCGGACGCGTCATCCCGCAAGAACACATGAGAACACGTATTTAAATATTTGAAAATAAAAGAACCTCTCGTCGTATGACGCGACGCTGGTACTGGTAGAATTTTCGACATATGTTGACGTAGTTTCACAACAAAATCAAACACTTCTCCAGAAGTACCCACTCCAGAAAAATCAGCTAACAACTCACCAGGAAGCCGAAGAGTTTCTCCATAAAGCATTTCTGCACAAGTAGCTTTAATATCTTCTTTAAAAGCTGAACGCATTCCCAAAAGTACAAATGGAAGAGCTTTTGTCCAAGAACACCCATGACACATTAATGATGCTTTAAGTTGACGATGGATGCGTTCAATCATTCCGTTCGCTGCTGGGTGGTAAGCTGTAGTTCTATTTCTTTTAGTGGCGAAACTGCACATAAGTCTTCGAAAAATGTCGGATTCAAATTGTGTACCGTGGTCGGTCGTAATAATAGAGGGAACACCAAATCGTGGTATCCATTCTCTCGTGAAAGTATCCGCTACTTCCTCGGCGGTGGTGGTGCGCATCGGCCAAACTTCTGGCCATTTGGTGACTCTATCAATGGCTGTGAGACAATAGCGGTAGTCGTCACAGACAGGTAAGGGTCCTATTATATCTATATGGACGTGAAGAAAACGACCAGATGGTGTGTCAAAAGTTCCGAGTGGAGCATAATTGTGTCTTGAAACTTTACTCTTCTGACAAGCCTCACATGTACGGGACCACTGACGGCAATCTTTATTTATTGAAGGCCAAACGTACCGTTCCGCAACTATACGTAAAGTAGCCTTCGGACCAGGATGACTTAGACTGTGTAACTTATTAAAAATAACACGACGTAACTTAGGAGGGACATATGGACGTGGTTTGTCAGTAGTAGTATCACATATTAAGGAAATACTAGTGCCAGGAATTGCAATCGTGATTAGCTAGCTGTTCGTCAGTTTCCTGCAACTTGGCAAGGGTTTCGTACCCTTGCTCAAGAGTAATGGCACTGATTCGTGACATTACGTCGGCTACGACATTGTCTTCTCCTCTGATATGTTGTATATCAGTAGTAAACTGGCTTATAAAAGACAATTGGTTAAGTTGGGATGGAGGTTATTTATCTCTCCGTTGTATAAAAGCATACAACAGTGGCTTATGATCAGTAAAAATCGTACAATGCTGAATCTCCAAAATATGTCGAAAGTGTTGTACAATTTCGTACACTGCTAAAAGTTCCCTGTAATAGGCCGGCCATTGAGACTGTTTTGGGGTAAGCTTCTTACTGAAGAACGCAAGCGGGACCCATTCTCCCTTACTTCGCTGCTGCGAACAAGAACCAATGTGAACGCTAGAGGCGTCGGTAAAAAGGCCTAGTTCAGCACCGTATATTGGGTGTTGAAGAAGCGTGGCGTCACTAAGGCTCCTTTTGCAGGCTTCAAATTGTTCCAGCAGCTTAAGTGTCCAGGGGTATGGTTTAGCACCCTTGCTGTGCGTGGAAACAAGAACTTCAATCAATGGCGCTTGAAACTGTGCAGCTTTGGGTATGAAACGGCGATAAAATTTTATCATTCCCAAAAACTTTCTCATCCCTTGCACGGTTTCAGGTGGAGGAAAATCTAGGAGATTTTGGACACGATCCTTAGGAGGACTTGTACCTTCAGCATTGATCAGGTAACCTAGAAATTTTACTTCACTAACACCAAGAATACACTTAGACGGATTGAGAACAACACCATACTCTTGAAAACGCTTAAAAAGGGTGCGTAAATGCCTTGTGTGACTGGCTTCGTCTGGAGAAAAGACGAGTACATCATCTATATATGGAAAACAAAAATCGAGACCCCGTGTGACCTCATCGATAAAGCGCTGGAACGTTTGGCCAGCAATGCGAAGACCAAAGGTCATGAAGGGAAATTCGAAGAGGCCAAACGGAGTAACAATGGCGGTCTTCAAAATATCCTCATCAAAAACGGGAATCTGATGGTATGCTTTTACCAGGTCACACGTACTAAACACGGTAGCACCAGCGAGACTATTAGCAAAGTCATGAATGTGACGAACAGGGTATCGGTCAGGTAATGTTCTGGCGTTCAAAGTACGATAATCGCCACATGGTCGCCAGGTGTTATCTTTTTTGGTGGTCATATGTAACGGAGATGACCAAGCACTTTTAGATGGTAGAGCTGTTCCGCAACGCACCATGGCTTCAAACTCCTGCTTGGCTGCATGGAGTTTCTGAGGAGCCAACCGACGGGGCCGGCATGAAACCGGGGGTCCGTCAGTGGTTTTTATAAAATGCACCGTGTTGTGCTTTACAATCCTGGGCACGCCAGGAGGTCGAATTATCTCTGGAAACTCTGCTAAAATATTAGCAAAACTTGAACTACCAGAAAACACAGCTTTGACACTATCTTGTTGGCATTGTGCAATTGAAGCACAGACAGACAACTTGGTATGGCCGTCAATTATACACTTGTGTAGGCAATCTGGTAATAAGTTATAAAAACTAAGAAAATCAGAGCCTATTATAGCTGTACTAACATCTGCGATGACAAAATTCCAATCAAAAATCCTTCTTAAACCTAGATCTAAACGAAGTTGAATGCAACCATAAGTTTTAATTGAACTACCATTGGCAGCGCCAAGATGGTAGTCATCTGGTTGCACATTATTTCTTAAATATTTTATAGGAAAACAACATAAGTCTGAGCCGGTGTCAATTAAATACTGCCGCTTGGAAACCCGATCAGTAACAAATAAACGGCGGCCGGGAGAAAAACAATCAGTTGCCGCCTCTACTAATTGTTGATCCGGTTTTCCGGAGGAATCCAATTGCATGGTTTGGTACACTTAGTTGCTTTAGTGTTGAATTTTTGGTGATACCAACAAATGTTATTCTGCACAGAGTTAGCCCTACGCAACCGCTGTTTTTC
This sequence comes from Saturnia japonica, assembly GCA_033032175.1. Lineage (NCBI taxonomy): Eukaryota > Metazoa > Arthropoda > Insecta > Lepidoptera > Saturniidae > Saturnia > Saturnia japonica. The sequence continues at coordinate 4,812,983 of CM065330.1, forward strand.
TATAGATCGGCTACAAGAACGACTACGCAAGCGAGTTGAGAGACTAGTTGAGTACGATAGTTTAAACTTGTTGAGTAAGCTCATCAAGTGTTCGTTCCATTGTTTAATTGAAAGAAGAGCTGGACAATGTAGGAGCTGAACAAGCCATTACATTATAACTATATGTTTCTAAAATGTATCTGCTATATCGGTCATCTTGTCAATTGGCAGATCAGCATGTGATGCCAAAATAGCCTGAACGTGTTGTGGGAGACGGCGCAACCATAACTGAATTAGAAAGTTTTCATCTAAAGGTGATGATGCTGTCAGAGAACGGAGATGTCTCCGAAACTGTGAAGGCTTTCGGTCACCAATTTCTTCACCATCTAATAATTTACGAATACGTGTCTCCTCGGATACAGATAATCGTTTAATCAACTCATGCTTAAGCTTACTGTACCGTTGTCACTTAGGTGGAGGATGAATCACCACATCCTCAATTTCTTGAGCATATTTTTCATCAAGATGAGTGACTATATAGTTAAATTTAGTGCAATCAGTGGTTATACCTGCTATATCGAATTGAGCCTCCGCTACAGCAAACCAATACTCAGGTCGTTGAGGCCAAAATGGAGGTATTTTCGCTGAAATTTTAAAAATTTGAGATCATTTTACCCGGAAAGACGCGCTTGTATTCCATCCTTCAGCATTCTCCTCTTTAAGCTTATCAATTTCCATTTTAAACTTCTCATCAGCCATATCACGTGATTAAACCAAAATTACCAAAAATATAAAAGAAAGAGAAAAAAAAAAGAATATTAGATACAAAAATTAGGCTATTATGTCTTATTCTATTTGTAACAATGTTAAGTACAAAGTACAGTATTTAATTTTACTCATTACCTAAAAAAAAAAAACAAAACAAATTAAACGACCTTTTAAAACATTAATTTAAAAATAATAATTCCAAAATTGTCGTATACAAATGGAAACGCACTCCCTTAAAATTATAGTTATTGTTGACATGGAAACCATAATACAGTCATGACAAAATATTTTTTGATAAGACTGACGTTTAATATTATTTATGAAAACATATTAATTGGTAGTACACAGAATTATTTAGGAGATTAAAAATAAGGTTATAGATTGTTGGTATGCACTCTCAGAATAATGGAAACACGCACCAATGCACTTACACTGCACTATGATATACCACAGCGATGCCAGCCGGAGGTCCTGTCCTCCGCAAATTTGGCCGCTGTTGTCACGGCCAACCCTTGACGATTAGTTGCGACTGTGACAGTTCGACAATATATATTATTTTGAATATAATTATGTTGTTATTGTATTCGAGCATCGGTCACAAACGTCGGTGGTCACCAGTTTGGCGGGTTCAATAATAATGCTAGTCAGTAGGGCTATAGCACATTTACTTTGTAATAAAATAATACAGGTTTTAGTACATAACATTACGAGAAACCAACAGTCTGAATTTCATATATCTATCTGATATGTCATCAGGTCATAATCTAAGTATTTTTAATAATAACGATTAGAAACAGCCAGTACAAAAATAGTGGCGAATGAGGCGCCACAAGAGCATTGGTCAGTCATCAACTGTCGTAACTAGTTCTGCTGTACTTCGCATCCGTGGGCAACAAGGGTGTCCGGAGCTAGTCGTAGAAGCTCTCGTTATTCCCAAGATATGTGGTGATATGCCGTCTAATATTATAGATATTGCTCATTGGCCACCGTTGATGAACATCAAGCTGGCTGACTCTAAGTTCAATGTGCCTGCGCAAATCGACGCGTTAGTAGGCGTTGACGTATTTTGTCAGATAGTTTTTGGTGAACGTATTGTTTGTGGACCAGATGGACCCGTCGCCTTTAACACTAAACTCGGTTGGATAGTTATGGGAAATATTGCATGCACACCTAGTAAGTCGACGATTTGCTCATATAAAGATCTAGACTGTCAAATTCTTAAATTTTGGGAAATTGATGAACTTCTCAAATTATCACTGCTTAGTAACGAAGATGCTCTTTGCGAACGTATATTCGATACGACGCACCGCAGGAATGTCGATGGAAGGTATATCGTTCGTTTGCCTTTCAAGACACCCACGCCTACCTTTGGTGATTCTCAACTTAGTCAGGATTACAATGCGTTGAAATGATTCCGGACATATGGAAAAGGTTGATGAAATTTGTTCGGATCGAACCTATTATATTCCACATCATTGTGTGCTCAAACCAAATAGTTCGACCACAAAATTACTTGTAGTATTCGATGCCAGTGCTAAACCTGCTAATGGAGACGCACTTAACGAAAAACTACTTGTCGGGCCAAGATTACAATTAGATATTAAATCAATCCTTCTTCGCTTTCGTTTACATTCTGTCGTTTTTACTGCCGATAATAAGCAAATGTTTCGCCAGATACTGGTGGTTAACACTGATCGTGATTACCAAAGAATTCTGTTTCTATTTTAGCCTCAGGAACCCATTCAAGAGTTCCGTCTTAAAACCGTCACATACGGCATGTCTACCTCAAGCTTTTTAGCACTTCGAACCATAGTGCAGGTAACACAGGACAAGGGAAATGATCACCATTTCGCTGTGGCTGCACTTAGGAAGGACATGTATGTGGATGATGTCGTAACCGGGGCTGACTCGCTTATTTCAGCTCGTAAACTAATGAAAGACATAAGTAACATTATGAGTAAAGGATGTTTGGAGCTAAGGAAATGGACTAGTAATTGTCCTGCTTTGTTTGAAGGCATTCTTCCTGAACATCCTAAATCCGTTTCTTGATGAAGATGGTTTCATCAGGGTGGGCCATAGACTAACACATTCTGAGCTAGATTACGATCGCAAGTACCCTCTGCTGTTACCTCGTCAACATCGTCTCACATCGCTTATTATAGATCAATGTCATAACGATAATTTGTATCCTGGGCTTCGCACCCTTAGTTTTCTGTTGGAACAAAACTTTTGGTTTTTATCGCCTCGTTATGCCATCCGTAATAGATTATCTAAATGCATTAAATGTTATCGCACCAATCCAAGGTCTGTCATACCTCACATGGCAGACCTTCCTAAGTTGAGGGTTTCGCAACATAAATCTTTAAGACATATATTTGTCTCTTTATATGTTTCGCCCCAAGGCGATACATATTGAGCTTGTCGTAGGTTTAACGAGCGAGGCCTTTCTTGGCACTCTTCGTAGATTTATCGCTCGCCGATGCCGTTGCCAGCGCATTCACTGTGACCATGGTACGAATTTCGTTGGCGCTCATAACATATTGCTAACCCTGATGCAACAGGCAGCTTCATCTGAGACGATAGAATTTAGCTTTAAGCCCCCTGCAGCGCCACACTTTGGTGGTCTTTGGGAGGCAAATATAAAATCCTTCAAAACTCATCTCGCACGTGTCGTTGGCAACCAAATTTTAACTTATGAAGGTTTTTTGATTTTGGCAACATAAATCAAAGCTTTACTTAATTCGCGCCCCATAAGCGAAATGGGATCGGATCCCAACGATTTGGCAGTGTTGACCCCTGGTCACTTCCTTAATATGGAACCGCTTACCTCGCTTCCCGAATCAGATTTATCCGAAGTCCGTTTGAGTTGTTTGAATCGTTGGCAACGGTTGCAAAGACTCCATTACGATTTCTGGAAGCGATGGTGCGCGGTATATTTGCATACTCTAAATCCGAAGAGTTTTTTTAACGAGACGGTGTTTTTCGTGCCTCTCCCAAGTTTAAATATGTTTTTTAATGTAGTACTGAATTTCTAGTTCCGAAAATTGTTATATTCACTAAATGAGTTGTTGTTGAACACTATAGTGTATCGTGTAACATAATAAATTTGGTGTAAAAGTGACTAAATATAAATAATTATTCAAAAGTGCAAAATTTAACGATCTATTACTTCAAATTATAACATGCTTGAACAAAACGCGTAAGCGCCGCTATGTGCATGGCGCTTACGTCATTATGACCGCGCACTCAATTGCAGCAACTTCGCCATTGTTAAATCGCTTGAGTTGAGAAGTTGTATATGATTTTATGAATTGTTATTTATCTCTGATTTTATGTTGCTAACCATTGCTAACGTCTACAACGCATTCAAAACATACAGTGACTAAAAGTATAATATTGAATTAACTATGACTGGTAAATGTAATGCATGTCGCAAAGATGTAGATAATTCGCCCAGTTATAAATGCACTGTATGTAGTCTTTATTACCATAGTCTATGTATTGTTAATTCTAAAAGTAAAGCATCAATAGATAAGAAAACTTGGATATGTCCACAATGTCTGATTGCAAACAGAAAATCCAACAGTAACAGGGATGAAACTCCTATTAAAGTGCAAAAACTATCAGCACCCGTTGAAGAAGATTACATGGAAATCGGTTCCTCTTCCGCAAACCAAACCAATACTGCGATTCTTGACGTTGTGCGTACTGAAATTAATATTTCTATACGAAAGGCTATTGGCCGTGAACTCTCTACAATACGTGGAGACCTTAGTTTACTGCGCGACTTGAAGGAGTCTGTGGAATATTTATCGCAACAATTTGATTTGTTAAACTCTATGGCCAAGGATAATCTGACAGACATTAAAAAGCTTAAACAGGAAAATAATTCACTACGCATTGAAGTCTCCGATCTTAAACAAAAAGTTAACCAAATAGAACAACAGACCCGTGAAAATAATTTAGAAATTCAAGGCGTACCTGAACATCGTTCAGAAAACCTTAATAATATAGTCTCACAGCTGGGTACTATTATTTCACGCCCAATTCTTGACTCGGAGATAATAAAAGTTCATAGAGTTGCTAAGGTCAACAGCGTATCGAATCGCCCAAAAACGATTATTGTAAAACTACCAACTTCTAAAATCCGCGACGAAGTTCTAGCAGCTACTACTAAATACAATAAAAGCCATAATAATGATAAGCTAGCGTCATCACACCTTGGAATTGGAGGACCTAAGTTACCAGTGTATGTCTGCGAGCATCTCTCCCCATTTCATAAAAACCTACATGCGTTGGCAAGACAAAAAGCCAAAGAGTACTCTTTCAAGTTTGTGTGGGTTAGAGGAGGAAGAATTTTTATGCGCAAAGACGAAAGAACCAAAGTAATTGCAATCAGAGACGAGACGTGTTTCAACAACCTACTCTTAACCTTAACAAAATCCTAATTATTTTTACCATTTTTCTTTCCTTTTTTTTTCACTCTAGTATTTATTATATAATTTCTGATATTTAATTTATGACTGACATTGTTTGTTATTATCAAAATGTTAGAGGTCTAAGAACGAAAACTACAGAATTTTACCTGAATTGCTTAAATAATAACTATGACATAATTTGCCTAACAGAAACATTCCTTAACTCTGGAATCTTTGATAGCGAATTGTTTGACACAAGATACGATGTTTTTCGTAGGGATAGAAACTCCACTGGTTTTAATTCGGGGAAGAATGGTGGGGGTGTTTTAATAGCTACAGCCAAGCATCTCCATGCAAAACGAGAGTTTAAGTTGGAATCTGTCTGTGAAGATCTTTGGGTCTCCATTAAGTTTCAGAAGGGCCTAAATTAAAAAAAAAAATTTGTTTGTTGTGTTTATTTTCCTCCGCCAGTAGAATTAAATGAAATATCAACTTTCTGTGAAAACCATGGCCTTGCATTGGATAATTGTTTGATTGTCGGAGATTTCAACCTTAATTTTATATCATGGTGCCAAAGCGATGATAATGATTTGAAACCAATTATCCATTCTCGTTTTGAGTTGGGGCAATACTTTATGGACTTTTTAACCCTACATGATTTTGAACAATTTAATAATGTGCACAACCGTAATGATAGAATTTTAGACTTAATTATCAGCGATAAAACTGTTTCAGTTACGGAATGTAATAGACCTCTTTCGAAGGTTGATACACATCACCCACCATTAATAATTGAAATAAAGTTGCAGTCTAAAGTTGACACATTAAACCCATTATCTCACAACAGGCCAAATTTTTTTAAAGCTAAATACTATGAGATATGTTCTGATTTGAGTGAACTGGATTGGTCGGAGATTTTATCGGATGATATGGATGTTGATACAATGGTTTCCCAATTATACGTAGTACTGAAAGATATAGTAGATAGGTTTATACCAATGCAGAAAAATAAATCAACTCGTGACCCAGTTTGGTTCTCAAAAAGTTTAAAAAAAGTAATTAAAGAGAAGGAGAAATTTAGACTAAAGTTTAAAAAATATAAGAACCCAAGAGACAAGCTACATTTAAATTACTAAGAGATCGATGTCTGAAACTTATAAAAGAGGACTATGGAATATACATTATGGAAATAGAACGTAAAATTAAATCAAATATTAAATGCTTTTGGCAGTATGTTAAAAATAAGCGATCTAACAAATCTGATATTCCCAAAGAAGTTCATCTTGTAAATACTATTGCGGATAATGGTACTGACATCGCTAACTTATTTGCTACCTATTTTGCATCTGTTTACGATCATGGTGCCCCTACCTGTGTATATAATCTCAAATTACAAAGCAATAATATACTTCACGACGTAGCATTTAATGAGGATGTTATCGTTAAGAAATTGAAAAGTCTTGACCCCTACAAGGGTGCTGGGCCAGATGGCTTTCCACCAGTATTTTTCAGGGCTCTTGCAACTTCATTGGGCATTCCGCTTAAAATTATATTTGACAAATCTTTTACAACTTCCACCTTTCCCTCTCAATGGAAAACGACTTCAGTTGTTCCTATTCCCAAGAAAGGTGACATATCAGCTGTAGATAATTATAGACCGATCACGATACTGAACACATTGGCCAAGGTCTTTGAATCACTGGTATATCCACACATAGTCTCACACGTGAGAAATCTTCTGTCGTCATCACAACACGGTTTTCTTCCTAAAAGATCTACCACCACCAACCTTCTACATTACACTGATTATATTATAACTGAAATTAATAAGGGTAATTCGGTTGATGCTCTATATACTGACTTTAGTAAAGCGTTTGATAAAGTCAATCATACATTATTGCTAGCTAAACTGGAGAGTTTTGGTATTGCTGGAAACCTTTTGCAATGGTTCAAGTCTTATCTTGTTCATCGAAAAAATTATGTCACGGTCAATGGTTATGTCTCTAATTACTTCACACCCACTTCCGGCGTTCCTCAAGGATCCCATTTGGGACCCATTTTATTTCTTATTTTTGTAGATGATGTTGTAAAAGAAATTAAATATTCAAACTACCTTCTATTTGCTGACGATCTTAAAATTTATAAAAAAATAACTAACAGTACTGACGCATATTACCTCCAACAAGATCTTAATAATGTAAATAAGTGGTGCAAAAACAATAACATGTATTTAAATATTTCAAAATGTATTCATATCCAGTTTAGTCGTAAGCGGAAAAATAAAATAAAAACATCATACGAATTAAATGGATCTATTTTGAAAGAATTTAGTGTAATTCGCGACCTTGGTGTAGTAATGGATTCGGAACTGCGTTTTGTTAGTCATGTGGATTCCGTTGTAAATAAGGCGTTTAGAATGCTTGGATTTATTTCTCGAAATTTTAAGGATTTCAGATGCGTGACTTCAAAAATGATTATTTATAACGCTCTTGTAAGAAGTCAGCTGGAATTTAATTGCAGTTTGGAATCCTATTTACGCAGTACATGTAAATAATATAGAACGGGTTCAAAAACGATTCTTTCGACAAATCTGTGCTCAGCACCATATGGTCCCATGCAATAATAGTTACGAGGAGCGTTTAAAAAAGTTAAACTGTCTTTCTCTTCAAGCCAGACGGTCTATGTTTGAAATAATATTTTTGTATAAAATACTGAATGACCTGGTTGACAGTCCGGATATTTTACAGAGAATTTCACTTAAGGTACCACGTCCAAATTCTAGATCTTGCACTTATGTTCCTTTCGCTTGTAACTTCATACGTACTAACTTAGGTATGCAGTCTCCTATATGGCGCATATCGAAGACATTTAATGAAATTTACGACCAAAGTCTTGACATATTCTTCAGTTCTTTGACCTCTCTTAAATCCTATATCTTTAAATTTCTCCAATTATGACATGATTGAGTATTTATATTATTAACATTATTTTGTATTATTATTGTTTGTTTTTAATTAGTTATTATTTTTATCAAGTTTGTTAACATAGTACGATATTTAATCAATATTAAGGCTCGAAAATTGTTGCATGCTGTGCTCGCCTGTAAGTGGAGTACTACATAATTATTGAGATGTGTTCGTATGACTAAAATATAATCATGTATCATATGTTGTGGCTCTGTTGGCGCGCCAAATAAATAAATGAATAAATAAATAAATAAATAAAATAAATAAATCAGCGTTCTACATGGCACACCAGCACCTCAAAACTTAAGCTAGGATCGCTAGTTATAGTTAAAGATGAACAAGCTAAACCCCTTAAATGGCCGCTGGCTCGTGTCGTGTGATTACATAGGGGAAAGACGGTATTTCTCGCGTTGCCACGATCAAGACCCAAACAGGTCTTTTACAAAGGCCTTTAGTAAAACTGTGTCCTCTACCTAGCATTGACTAGTCGTTGTTATTTTCATTTAGTTATTATTTCGCTTGTTACCTACTGTCCTACCTACCCAACGTACTCGACCACCCAGAACCAGGTAACGCGGACTCAGATTACAATGCAAGTTCCCACGTGAAATTATCGGAAATCGCTGACCAGGCGAAATGAACATTTCGTGGGACAATGAAAGAATGACGGAAGAACAATCTCGCTCGATCGCCTGAGCTTGGAGGTTCACACCTTAGTTTAAGATTTATATATTGTAATTAATTAATTTTTACTATAAGTTTTGTAAAGGACTAAAAATTGCCTTTTAAAAACCTCCTACGGACGGTCAACTACGTAATTGGCGCAGTCGGTAGGATAGTCGCGTCGGTTTGCGGGATCTAACTTCGATTCCCGCCCGATAGTCGTTTCGTCGACGCGGTGACTATCTTTAAGAATCTACGAGGAGGCCGTCGAAGGAGTCGACAGAACCTGCTGTTGCTGAGGAGGACATCATCCAATCATCGATGGGACCAGATATGCAGAACCTTCTGTGAGTTTAGATTTAGTTACACATATCCTATTGGTTGCTATTCCCTATCCTGGTAATAGATCATCCTCTATAATTTAACCTAGTAGTATATTTTAATAGCCAAAATTTTTTTCCCAGGGAAAAATACGGTTATAAAGCCGGATCAGCGGCACACTATTATAGATAATTTAAGATTTAGTAGTGTATCGGAAATTCCAGAAACTGAAATGGCTCAATCCGATAATAGCGTTGTCATTGACAACATTTGGAAAGCCCTTAGATTAGTACCGGAGTTTGACGGAAATTCTCATGTCTTAGTTAGATTTTTAAACATATGTGACAACTTAGTTTTAGAGTATGTTCGCCCAGAAAATCAATTAGTTACGGCAGCTTAACTGAACGGAATAATTAATAAAATTACTGGTTCTGCCGCCAGAACTTTAGCTACCAACGGTATCCCGGATAACTGGCAAGGAATTCGAAATACCTTAGTTAATAGTTTCTCGGATCACAGAGACGAATGTTCATTATATACAGATTTATGTCAATTGACCCAAAGTATCGATACGCCCAACGTATTTTATGAACGCGTACAGAACACGCTTAGTACTATTATGACATACATTCAGTTACACGATTCAGTTACAACCACAGTAGAAGCTAAGCGAAAACTTTATAATAAATTAGCGTTTCAAACCTTTACGCGAGGTTTGCACGAACCGATTGGATCGCGCGTAAGATGCATGCGTCCGGAGACATTAGAAAAAGCACTTGAATTTGCACAGGAAGAAATAAATGTAGTATACTTACAGAATCAAAACGTTCAATCAGGAAACCCTAGGAGAACTCATTTACCTACTAGTTATCAAAAGCCTTTGAATTTACCGCAACAAAACTTCCTCCAATCGTCAACTAATCAAAATAAGCCTATTTTTAATCCGAACATTTTTAACAATAATCCTTACGTTAAACAGAGTCCTCATAATGTGAACGCTGCACCGCAGCCTATGTTCCGACCTCAATATCAAGGACCTTCGCGAACACAACAGGTAATGAGAGCGTTACCACGTTCTGATATGTCTACCGGTTTCAAAATTCCCCCTCGTGGCAATTTTCAGCAAGGCCGACCAAACTTACCTGTACCTATGAGTGGCATAAGTCACCCAGTAGCCCGAAATTTACCTTTGACTGGACAAACTGACAAAAGACAGGTTAATTTAAATGAAGCGAATGAACCTTTTATCTATGATTACTACGACACAGATTACACACAATATTTCCACGAAGACTGTACACCGTATGACGAAACTGAAAACTTTGAACAAGATTACGATCAAAATTTTCAGGGGGGATCCGAGTTCAAGCTCCCCAAAATAGAATTACACTTACAGGGTAAAAGACAACTCCCTTATATTCAAATTCAAAATCCACCATTAAAATTACTTATTGACACTGGTGCCAATCAATCATTTATCAGTCCGGAAATTGTAGAAAAATATTTTAGTCATTTAGAGTTATATTATGATCCATTCGAGGTCACAAATATTCATGCAACTACCAGGAACGAATTTTCTATAATAGTCCCTTGCCTTCCCGAATTTCAAGGCCATGATCCAATAAAATTTTTCATTTATAAATTTCACGACTATTTTGATGGTCTAATAGGATGGAATCTTTTAGAACAGTGGCAAGCTAAAATAGACCTTCAGACTCGTATATTACGAACTGAATTCACTTGCAATAAAATTCAGATGTATGATTCTAAAACTATTAATTTATTTGAGACAATTATTCCTGCACATTCAACTCAAATAATTAAAGTACCTATAAGTATTCCTCAAGGTGACGTATTAATTAATCAGCAGTCAGTTAATGGATGTAATATAACAGAGTGTCTATCTACCGCCGAAAATAGTAGATGCATGATAGAAATTCACAACGAAGAATCACCCTCAGTAATTGTAAATGTGTCTGACTCGGAATCAACCGTAACAGCACCTGACGATAGACCATTGATTAGTAACTCTTCGATTGACACTGCACCAACCTTAAGAGCATTGAGCAGTCCGATCCCCGACTTACACATACCTGACAATGAAACGATTCACACATCACATGAAAACCCTATCCTTGAAACACCTACTTCTGAAGAACCATTGAATAAATTTAAGCGACAACTTATTATTAACTGCACTAGTGGGCCTGCAAAAGCTAAACCTAAAATCACTATTCCCTTTGAAACTTTTAGGAGAACAGTCGTTCAAATCTCGGAAAATAATTTAGAAGAAGAAATTATATCAATTATACAGAAATTTATCGATCCTAAACTTCGTACCGCTATTCTATTTCTACCAATCGAAAAAATGTACACTATCGTTCCTATTCTTCAACAAAACCTAAAAAGCTCTTCCATTAACATTATCTTGGTTAAACGTGAAATTCAGAACATAACGGATTATTTAGAACAACAACACATAATTTCCCAATATCATATCGGAAAAACGAATCATAGAGGAATAAATGAAACCTATTTATCTCTATCACAAAGATATTTTTGGCCGAAACTCAAAGAACAAATAACATATTTTATTAATGAATGTATTATTTGCAACCGCGCTAAGTACGATCGCGTACCTCTACGTCCTGAATTTCAGATCGTAACACCGCCTTCAAAACCTTTTCAGTTAGCACACGCAGATGTAGTGACAATAGAACAGGAAAAATACTTAACTATTATCGACGCATTCACAAAATATGCCCAAGCCTATCGCTTACCAGATTGTACAGCTCCTAACATAGTAAAGTCACTTCTGAACTTCTGTACACATCATGGTTTCCCTTTAACTGTAACGACAGACAGAGGAACCGAATTTACGAACCAGGTAGTGGCAGAATTCCTCAAATTACATAAAATTCAGCATCATATTATTGCAGCCGATGCCCCTCACGAAAACGGAATGATAGAACGTTTTCACAGTACACTTCTTGAACATCTACGTCTATTAAAATTACAACATAGAAACGAGCCAGCTCAAAACTTAGTTCCTTACGCATTAATTGCATACAACAGTTCTATACATAGTCTTACCAAATGCAGACCGTTTGACCTTATGAGTGGACATTTTGACCCCAGAGACCCGACAGACTTGGATTTGTCACAACAATTATACCAGCAGTACCTACAGGACCACCGTGGAAAGATGGATATAGTATACAACATCATACATAATTCATCTCTATCCGAACGTGAGCAGACAATGACTCGACGGAACCTCAACCGAGAACCTCAAACAGACTACAAACAAGGTCAGAATGTATACGTTAGAAACCCGATAGCTCAAAGGCAAAAGCTCGCTGCTCGTTATACTCAGGACAAAGTTATGTCAAACTTACCCATACACATTTACACCACTAAAAAACGCGGGCCAGTCGCTAAGAGAGCAAAAGTGACTAAAAAACCAACATTGTTACAGGATAGCGACCTTCATCATGACCCTGGTCCCAGTACAAGCAGACAATCCGACGGACAAAACCATACGACTTGACGACTTATCTGACGGACCCGGAATATTACCATTTGACTTAGGAAAAACTAGAATAATATCCAATCACCATAACTTTTTGACAATAAAATAGTGATTGTCCTTAAGTTTCCAATTTTATCTCCAACATCCTATAACCTATATAGGCTCTGTCCCGTTCCTAACAGAAAATCCGAAGTAATCTTGCCCCCATTCCCGTATATAGCAACCAACTCCAAGGAGTTTGTGTACATGGAGGCAGAATGCCCGAAGATCGACACCTGGTACATTTGCGAACAGGAAATTTCTCATCAAAGGCGTACACACAAAGATTGCATCTATCACCTACTCAATCAAAAAGAAACAGAGAACCTATGTCATTCTACTTCTATTTCATTTCATAAAGAAGCACTTCTGGAATTGGATAGTCAACATTACATAATCACGTTCCCGAAACCCACAAGGATTCAATTAATATGCGGACAAGAAGAACACCGACTAATGAAGGGCAGCTACTTTGCAACGATACCAAGAAATTGCAATATAAAGTCGCCAGAATTTACTATTATTAACTCCAATGACAAAGTACGTGGGAGTGCCGTTGAACTAATGTCTATCCCGCAAAAGTTGCCATCAATCTTTGGAAATCGATCGCCGCATTATAATCTTACGACAACTGATTTGGATAAACTGCACAACATTCAGCATCAGGTTCAGATAGAAAATTATTCAAGCCTGAACACCATGGATTTTTCTAGCATACATCATAGTATAATACCATTATATGGAATTGTCATATTGGGTGCAATTGTACTGTTATTCTTGTACATTATGCGTCGCCGCCGATGCCGTTTATTGTTGAAGAACAAATCATCTCTACAAACTGAAATAGAAATACCTACCATAATGCATCCTGAAACTGGAACTTCATCTTCAGGAAATATTCAGGAAACCAACCTGCAGAATCGCCAAGCCGCAATATTTGCATTAAAAATGTGCAAATAATTGCTCATCCAGGAGGGGAGGTGTTACCTACTGTCCTACCTACCCAACGTACTCGACCACCCAGAACCAGGTAATGCGGACTCAGATTACAATGCAAGTTCCCACGTGAATTATCGGAAATCGCTGACCAGGTGAAATGAACACATCGTGGGACAATGAAAGAATGACGGAAGAACAATCTCGCTCGATCGCCTGAGCTTGGAGGTTCGCACCTTAGTTTAAGATTTATATATTGTAATTAATTAATTTTTATTATAAGTTTTGTAAAGGACTAAAAATTGCCTTTTAAAAACCTCCTACGGACGGTCAACTACGTAATTCGCTATTTATTTTAAATATTTACTTTCCTTATTAGTGTTTGTTATTAAGTTCCAACATTTATTTTCGTTTGTATTTTGTTTGGAAATTTATTTTTAAATACGTTGTATTTTGGTGGGCGGTATGTTGCAGCCACGTAATTTAAAACCATTACCAAACAAAGTCGGTAGTTTGAATTTAATTTTTTTTTTCTTCGCTAAAATTATGACATCCAGTGGGGGGTAGTTTGTTTCGATTTGTCGTTGTCTGCACCGTCTCTCGCGACACTCTCGTGGGAACACCGTCGCATCCGTACGGTGCAAAACTCGTGCACCTCAGACATTTCCTCATTAATCTTGTGCTCCAGAACTGTGAACGATCCAGCCAGTGTGTGTTTATACAGTGGGTGCGTGAAGATTCAGGACGTTTGAATATAAATAGCTGAACCACGTTGGCGCCGTTCAGCAATTACAACAGAACACAGTAACGGTGAGTTGGCATGACATTGTGAATATATTTCGTTCGCTGAATATTTTAATTGTAATTTCGTTATTCGTTACGTCTCGCAGGTTGATTCTATATTCGCGTAGGATCAACCAGGCACATTTTCCTTTACGTGGAAAAGAACCAGTTTATTGACCATTTTTTAAAAGGGTGATTCCTGTTGTATTCTAAATTACAGGCCCATCTCTATATTATCTGTACTGGCCAAAGAAGTTGAAATTTAGTATATCCCCATCTATGTAGTCATATCAGACCATACATTACTCCTCACCAACACGGCATTCTGACTGCAAGATCTATTAATACTAATCTTACGAACTATGTAGCATATTTCGCAGAGTGTGCGGATTTGGGGGTGCAGGTAGATTATATTTATGCTGATTTCTCTATAGCCTTTGATACAGTTAATCATATTATCCTATAGTATATTTATTGGATTGGTGGAATATTATTACAATGGCTTTTTTCTTATTTAAAAACCCGCCAATCAGTTGTTATTGTCGAGGGATATCAATCTGAATCATTTAAAATACTATCTGGTGTCTCACAAGGATCAATATTTGATCTCTTTTGTTCAATTTAAATGACAATTATGTAACTCAATGTTTTGTTAATTCTTCTTGATTTCATTTGCGGATGACCTTAAGATTGCACGTAGAATTCATAACTTAAATGATGTTATCAATTGCAATCTGATTTAAATATACTGCTTGTCTGGTGTAAGGATAACTGTTTGTCTTTGAACATAAATAAATGTAATCATATAAAGTTTAGCAGAAAGAGAGAGCTAATCCCGTCAACGTATTACATTAATAATGTTCCAATACAAGAGATTACTTGGATTAGAGACCTTGGAGTCTTCTTTGATACTCGCCTAAAGTTTGACTTCCACATAAATACCATTTGTATATCTGAACGCAAAATGTTAGGTTTTGTGTTCAGAAATAGTAAGCCTTTCAACAACCCATATATTAAAAAACTTTTGTACTGTGCATATGTTAGAAGCCAGCTTGAGTATTATTGTATTGGCCTCACTATCAAGAATATATAAACCGCATTGAAAGTATACAAAGGCGATTCACTAATGGTTTGCTTACCAGGCACTAAGGAATTCGCTCCATATTATGAATAATTAAAAGAAATTAAACATACATCTATAAATAATAGACGGATTATGCTTGTTACGTCATCGGGGCTGCGCATGACTTGCGGGACTTGCACAATCGGCGCCTCGTCACCGAGCTGTCGTCCTATCGTCAGCAATTTCACAA
Source organism: Saturnia japonica (assembly GCA_033032175.1). NCBI lineage: Eukaryota > Metazoa > Arthropoda > Insecta > Lepidoptera > Saturniidae > Saturnia > Saturnia japonica. The sequence goes on from CM065330.1 coordinate 4,828,701, forward strand.
AACGTTCCCGTGTGACCCGATTTACTTGAGATGTTATAATATTAAATAAATCTTTGTGATTGTATACCTAGCATCGGTAACTTTCACACGTATTGTATTTTAGTATTAATCTTATTAATTAAATTAAGTTTAAAGTAATTTTGTTTTTTTTTTTATCCTTCGGCTGTGGCTTTCGTAATTTGCATAACATGATCTATTTATATAGACTTTTAATAACCTCATTGACGAATAAGAACTTTTGGAGAAATTTAACATTAATGCACCTCTCAGGTTACCCAGATATCCAGTCCCTTTATGTACATAGGCATGTATATTATATGGCATATGTATATTTGCCAATTTACCTTCTCAGCTTACCTAATAATAAAAATTTGTTCTTTGTTAGCTACATGATTTTTTAATTTTTGTTTTTAATGATTTTCTTGAATAAGCTTTATTTTATTTTTTTATTCAATAATTTTAATTTAACTATATGTATATACTTTAACTTATTTAAATTAATTTTTCTCATTATTTAATAATACTTTTATTTTAACCCTCTATTTATTACGTTTCTTTAACATTATTACATAACAAGCTGTGCCCGCGGCTTCGCTCACGTGGACTACAGAATGCCCACGCGAATATTGCTCCCCCGATCCCGGCTATTTTAAAGACAACAATGCTTATTGTGAGTGTCCCTTAGAAGATAGACGTACATAGGTACGTGACATTTTTTGAGATTCTATGGTAACTATGGTATGATAGAGTATAGACTCTCGCTGACTTTTTTTTAATGTCTACAATTATGTGCTACATTATTTTGCTATATCTCTTATGGGTTACGCAGCGTAAACCATTTAAGCACCCGAATCGATTCACCATAACCAGTTTTTTTTTATTTGTAAGGTATAAAATAAAAGTAGCCTAAGTTATTCCATATAAAATCAGCTATCTGCCAGTGAAAGTCCCGACAAAATCGGTCTAACCGTTTCGGAGATTACCCGAAAAAACGGACACACAGACAAAAAAAATTAAAAATTGTTAATTTATTATAGGTATCGTATATACTTTCATATGCATTTAGAAAAAGATGTTATTTTGACATTAAAAACAGACTTTAATTTTATTAACTGTTTAAATAACCAATAAATATAATTTATGGGAGAAGTGTACTATACCGTCAATTTTTTTTGAGCTCGACACAATTAGTAATTATCTATATATATATATATTTTTTTTAATGTAGCAGTATGACATTCTAGCAAGAAAATGCAGCATAAATTCTACGTTTCAAATTGTCACTAGTTGATCGCTTATATACTTATCTAATGACGTGCCATTCCTTCCGTAAGCTCTCCATACAATTATTATTTGAATATTATTTTTTCATGCAAGGAAATATTATGGACAAAACAACTCAAACAAACAACCATGCAACAAAAAGATTTTTAATGTATCTCACAACATTTAAACATTACATTTACACCACAAATATAATAATCATTCAGTATTATTATATACTGATATCTTGTCTTCGAAGCCGAAGGGTCAATGACATTAAAATGGGACCACCCTTGAGTAATCCCCTATCCAACAAAAAACCATCCAAATCGCTTCATAAACAAAGAACTTATGGATGAACATTCATTAAAAAAATATACATTCGAATTGAGTACATAACCTCCGTCTTTTTATGAAGTCGTTAATTTAAAAAACATCCTAACACGTAATGGTAAACAATAACATCAAAGGAATGGTCAATTAAACATACAAACATTGTAAACAATACCACAATATTAAATTAAATAACCATAACAAAAAGTATAAAAATTATCAATTTATAATAATAATACACAGTGCCAAAATATAAAAAATTAAAAAAAAACCTCAAAAATTCCACCTTAAAAACGTCTATTGAATAGTCAATGATTAAAAATTGATGTATATGTAAAAAAAATAATATTTAATTATGTTTTTTTTTAATAGACAAAAATTTTAAATTATTCTGGGGATTTGCCAATTTTTATTAATACCTCTTATAATTAAACAAAGCATATTTATTTATTTGCTCAATCCACCTTTGCTGCTTTGGTGCGATTTTATAAAAAGTTTTTGCTATATGTATTTTGAAAAGAAAGCTAATTATTATTTTAATTATTTATAAACTTGTGTACATACAATGACAAGTTAAAATCAATTACAAAATAAACTTAGTTTTTAAAATATATATTGGATAACAAAAACTTCCACTACAAAATGTAAGAAATCATGGCTTGAACAAAAAAGCACTGGGCGACGATATGCCTGCCTCGTAATAACACATCATAGAAACAAAACTTGGCAGTAAGAATTGTCGTTTTATATAACAATGAATATAAAATGCTAATGATAGTAAATGCCTCATAGATGCAATTGTGAAATATTTGGCAATGGTAAAGCTGGTAACTATCAGTAAATATAATATAGACTTAACATTATTTACATCGATGTGTGGATCAATTGATTCAAGTTAATTAAAAATAAATAAATAAATCTGGTAGGTACTATGTACCTATTTGGAAAAAAATAATGAAATCGTATTAGAAGATAAGTACCAATTGAGTGGTCAGCTTCAGTCGACATTAATAAAAATTAAAAGATACAGAATAAAATCCCTACGTGAGGCATCAATATAAATTCAATTCAAAAACTTTTTAAATAAATTAGGTAAAATATAAAACTTGTCCATAATTTGTCTACATATAATCAAATTCTTTGAAAATATTTTAGACTCGCAATAAATTATTGTATTTCCAATTTACTGTAAAATCGCCAGCTTATTTGTTATTTACAAAGGTTTATTATACTGACAAAAAAATGGTACAATGACAAGCAATAACATGTCATATGTCTAAAATAAAGAGAGATATACGTAACGTTGTGATATCGATAGATTATTACTTTTATCGACTCTGCCAGATTAATTTTTTCTCATTTTATCGGTCATACATTAGTTCTTTAGAAGGGAAGGAAATTTTTCGTGTCGTTACCTATCTTTTGAAGTATTTTTTTTTTTTAATGTAGGCTTTCTGCCTATGTAGGTAATTCTGCCAATTACAATGTCACGTAGTAAAATGACAATCACTAATGTCAAGATTGACAATAATATTGTCACATTCATTTCTGTAGTGTTGTGGTACCGTTTATTTGAACCGTAATTTATTAATTGAAATATTTTGTACCATTCAACATACCCGATAATTTACAATTATTATTACATAATTTAGCAAACTATAGAAAGTGCATATGGCACAAAAAAATAACACTTGGTTGGCCCATGACAGACGCTATTTTGTCTACCTTATTAGGCATTAGCCTTTAGGGGGTAAATAGAAAAATTTAACAATAGAAGTAATATCTCCTACGGGGTTCTGATTAGTTCGGATTGATGGATAACTAGCAACACATTAAATGTCATTTTACTCAGTGGGGTTAAAAAAACGCACTGTAGAAAGTTAGGCATTAGCTAAACTTTTGATAAAAAATTAATTTTATGTGCAATATCTCCTTAAATTCTCCCTTCGCCTTGTATTTTATAATCTTATTTTAAATCGGTACTTATTTATCGGTAAGGAGTGACATTAAATAGGACATTTTTCACACATATTCCCTTATTACCAATAAGCTTAGTCAAATAAAAGTCGATTTAACTTATCACCGATTATTCTTGAGCATAGAGGACACCACTAGCATCGTGAAACTGCCAATCAGGTAGAGAGTCGCCGGTATGGATGCAAGAAGTTTGTATCTCTCCTCTGTAAAGAAATAAATATTATTACTAATAAATTCATCGATAAACACATTACATTAATAATCAATTACACGACTTATCTTTTAATTAGAAACACGCTTTATCGTATGGAAACCACTTTAGTATCTTTATAGAAATGTATGTTTCACACAATTCTACCGATAAATTTTATAAAAAAACCAGTCGATAAATTAATTCTTCATTTTATCGACAATTCACGAGTAAAATGAATGAATAATTGAATTAAAAAATTTAATTGTATAACTTATGTTTTTTAAAATTAGGTATCTTTAGAAATTGGATAGAAATATAATAACAGTATAAGTGAAGGTATTAAATAAACACAATTAAAAAAAAACAAATCATGAATCAAATCATTTATTCATGCAATCAACTTACAACTAAAAAATCCATGCAAAAACTTCATGCAAGGAGAAAAATAAAACTATAGACCCAATGAAGGTAATAAGAATAAGTTTATTCATCAAAATTAATACCAGTCTTATTTTAATGTTAGTAGAAAATTCCATAGTACAGTGTAATAGAAGCTTTCGCGGAAATAAAACAACTAAATATGCATCGAGTTTCAAATTACACATCGACCATAGTGTTAAATATAATTATTGAAGTAATAATATATTAAATTATTTAAAAATGACAACGAAGCACGTAACAATGTTTATATTTTTATCTCTTAAGCAATCCCATGTTGCATGCATATTGTTTTCAAATATCGATACTATATATTTAAATACAAAATACACGGGAGTGGATAGTGATAACAAGTTACCATAGAATCTCAAAAAATGTCACAGGATATGAGATAAAATCATACAGATATAAATTTTGGGAAGACTTTTCAACAGTGATGTGCAAACAAAATATTGCAAATATATATATATATATATATATATATATATTACAGCAAAATTATCAAAGAGCATACAAAAAAAGGGTATAAATAAAAAACATTTATTTAATCGATGAAAACAACAATATTTTTTATAGAATAGTAATAGTAAGACCAAGAAAACAGTTTATCGATTATTTATTGATCGATAACAATAATACTAACTTTAAAGAAAAGCGATATCAATAGAACATAGAAGTAACAGTTTATAGATTACATCCCAATTACTTTTTATAGGATAACATCTATAAGAGGATAGAGAAAACAGTCTATCGATTATTTATTTATCGATAAAAACAACACTACTTTTTAAAAATAGCGTAGAGCTTAGAAAAGCAGCCTGTCAATTATTTATTGATCGATAACAATAAAAGTAACTTTAAAAAATAGTGATAAAAGGAACTTATCAATTATGTCACTACAAACTATAATTCGAACTGAATGATTCTAATAAGAAGGAAGTTTTAAAAACCCTTAAACCTATGAATAAATGAAAGTAAACATTGTTTTTCTAATTGTCCATTGAGTAAATACATATTTTTATATTCGCCGCTTTTTATGTTTTGATTACATTAATACTGTTAAAAGGTTAGGGGTTTATATTAGTAATGCCAAACTTGTTCTTTCCATATAATTACACCTTCATAACATCAGTCTTTCGGTAATCCCTCTCGAGTGCATCTTTTGATATCAACCACTATCGTAACCCTTTTAAGTACACATATTCATCGAACTATTTCATCGATATATAATCGACTAATTAAATATTCGTAATCAAATACTACAATCGCCTCATAGGCTCATAGATTATAAATATAGATAATAATTTTTAACATTTAAAATACAAAAAACAATAAGATATTCGAAATATCACCGAGCTAAATAATAATATATTAATAATAGAAAAAAAAAGTAAAACAAGTCGATAAGTTTTTACGTCGAAGGAGACCCATTGGATAATTTCGTGCCAATCGTCCGGAAAACCGATGTCGGCTTGTTTTCCAAATGCATTTTCTTATTAACACCATTTCCTAAAAGTGCCATTCGTGAACCGGCCGACATTGGCTCCGGACTTTTGACAGGTTCGACTAAAATAGGGTTGTCGTCGCTATCGAAAATAATCTCCGGATCGTTTTCGATAATCTTCTCTATCGACTCCCAGTTTGTCGATTGTTTCTTCTCACTACTACAACACTCGCACATACCGTAATCGCACTCCTTCTTATTCATAAAATAGTCGATATCATCTAATATAGTACGTTCGATATTTTTCGATTTAATCGGTACGAATAATGAGAATCTACGCGCCGAATAACGTTTCAAGTCCTCGACATAGGGATTGGCGGTATCGTCTAAAACTAGAGTATCGATAGGAATATCGACATTTCCATTCATGTCGTAGGAATTTTTCCGGCTGTCTATCGACGAATCGGAATCGCAACTCTTTTGTTGTTGTACGAGGCTACCCTTTCTTTTTGCCTGACCTGTCATAGTTATCGACTTTTTCGTGGTCGCCCATCCGAGCGAGCGTTGAACGGCCATTTTCCATTTTGTGTATCTTGCATCGCGATCTGTAAATAAAATCATTTTATTTTAATTTTATTTATAAGACAGCCATCTTCAAGGCGCGATGTACCCTATAGAAGTTTTCTTCAACTACTTATTTCAATTTTAAATATTATTTAGTTTAGTTTTTCAATTTAAAAAATTGAAGTTTTTTACTTCATATATTATACTGCTGTTTTTTTTGTCTCTTTATATTTACTATAATATATTTGGGTCAGTTTTGTTAATAAATCCTAAAATTATTGTTGTCAAACCTAATATTTTAAAGTATCTCTTTGAATAAATAAATAAACCATTTAGTGTTTATTTTTTTATATACCTACTATTTGTACGTAGGTAAATATTACATATTCTATTACAGTACATTTTTAGGCAAACAGAAGTACATGGTACATTAAAAAGAGAAATAATTATTTATTATTGTTATTCTTTACAAGTCCAACATTTGGTCACAATCTCGCCTGATGTTAGTGACGATGTGGCCCGAGATGCTAACACCTAGTGTCAGGATTAGCTCTCAAGTGTATCTGCGGGGACACAGCTATAAGTGCTTGGCGACAGATGTTCAACTTGAGGATGGTGGCTAGCCAGTAGGCCATCAGTAAATGCCTTACCACCATGATATGGTTTCATAACGATTTTTCCCTTCACTGAAGAAAGCTCAGGCTCTCTGAAAAGATTTAACCGTAATATAATAAATAATCCTTAAGATATATATGCTAAAACTCACCGTCATCAGTCGTGGTAGGCAAAAAAGTGTCCGTGGCCGTAGCGTGATGCTTCCACTTGTCGCAGCTCCACACTCCCACAGAGTGTCCCGCCACGACTCCTACTCCCAATGCTGACATGTCCCACGATTGAGCTCGCACTAATACATACAAAATACATCTCATAAATACAGTATATTATCATTTTCTAAAAACATTTTAATGTGGAATTGACGCCTCACGATCCCTGCACATATCGATATTAAGTTACATAAACTATACTATTTCCATTTCTTTATTTTCTCGATGACAGTTCTAATTTGATAGTTGTAGTGTTGTGACCAAATAAGTAATGATATCGATCGCATATATTTATTATATTTTGAACAAAGACAAATACAACAAAACATTCAAATATATTTTTTCAAGGTGGAAACACTCAATAGCCCACCGCCATTTTGTGACGATTCATCAGATTTTGATTAAAATAAATAAAAAAATATTACCTGTCGTTATAATTATTTCGTTTCATTGTCGAGTACCTACCTATACCTACTTATTTTACAACAGCTTCGAAAATTTTGAAGAAGTTGGCATTATCAATCAAGAATTAATACGTGTAACATCTTGTAATGAAATATAATATTAGTTAATATATTTGTACAAAAGTATCCGGCAGTAGTTTAGTTTCTTAAATTAAAAAAAAAAATTCGGGTCTGTTATCGTGTTACGTTTATCGATATAGCTCCATCCCTATCAGTTTCCCCGACTCTGGTATAACCTTGTACGTGTGTAAACATTATATTTTTATAAAATAATGCATACATAATGTAAAAAAGACGCTCGTTCAAGTTTTCACAGGAGCTGTCATCGAGAAAATAAAGAAATGGAAATGGTATAACCTATAAAACGAAATAACCTAAACTATTAAACTGTATAACCTAAACTATTAAACTATATACAACCCAACCTATTAAACTATTTGAATTGTAGCATGAGCCATCAGGGCCACCATCCGACTACAAGCACACAACAATTGTTTGGTAACACAGTAAAGTTGAAGCGATAGGTTCTCAAACTGACAAAACACACAATGGCATATTGGTGACAGATATTAAAATTAGAGTTTTTTTTAATACAACTAAGGTGGCAAACAAATGTAGCGACATCTCTCGTCACAACTGACGCATCTACGTAGCGACATCTATCGAGCCACATACGACGCATCCTACATCGCGCTATAGAAATTAACTCAACAATTGAGTATATAATATACAAGAACCCGACTACAACCGTTGGGCAGCTGCCCGCGAGACATAGCACCCGTCTGGCCGGAGGATCCTCCTTTTTCTATGGCGGATGAGGAACTTTACTCTCTGTTCCTTACCTCCGCTAAACAAGCATACGGCCCGCCTGATTGTTAACCAAAGGCGAATATCCGACACAAGAAACAAGATTTTTTCTTAAAATTCACTAACGCACACAGACAAATAACACTCGAGCTCTTATTCAATTCTAATTCAATAGTCAGTTCAAATCGCTAATTTGCTATGCAATTGCCAACATTTAACGATACAAAAACTGTACGAAAAAGTATACAAAAGGCGCGTTTATTCAACGGGTTTTCATTCGCGTTCGAACTTCATAGAAGAAATAACCACAAAGAAAAGTTCTGTCTCGTTTCAACTGTTTCCCTGAATATTAAACAGGTGTTTTTTAATAGGCAACCGTAAAACTTTTCAAAAAGCGTTAATTATTAATCATTATAGACATATAAAGCTAAGAAAAAAAAAAATTCACTTAACGCATTATAATAAGTAATCAAAATAACGTCTAAGCGTATACATTTTTAAATTGCCGTGTAAACGATACCGCAGAACGCGTGACGTCATACGTGGAATAAGTATCTAAATTAACGCAGGAAAACTATAAGTCAACTAAAATCACCAATTGTGTAACGTTCGCTTACACACGAATGACGTCATGCGCATTAGTGTTACGTTTCACATGAAGAACTGCATAAAATGTTCGATCTTATTTATTCATTTAAAAATATAGGTAAGTATATGAAATAGTATTTCACAAAACAAAAAACACTAAAATGTTTATAATATGTATTATGAAGATTATTTTCAACTACATTTTTTTTTTTGTGATTACTATCCGGTTGCCTATTGCTGCCTAAATCATTACTTGTCCCTAGGAGATTTGTACAGTTTGATGTGCAAAACCTGTAAGTAATTTATGAGTAAGATACTCACAGACAGGTATACCGATGAGATCTGCTTGCAGCTGCATCAGTAAATCGTTCGATGACATCTTGCCGTCGACGTGTAGTTTTGACAGTGGCATCCCGCAATCTTTGTTCATCGCCTCCAATATATCTCTAAATAAATATTAATTAAATTATCAACGCTATTTTTACACGACAGCTTTTGTCATAACGTAAAAACAATTTTGATATTACCGATAACTAAGCGTCTTAGTGTAGGCGCCCACAACGATTTTTTCGCGGCCGGGGAATTTTTTTTTACCGCAAAATTAAAAAATAACCGCAGCGGCGTAAAGTCTATAAGTAACAAGTTAAATATATCGAGAAAGCCTTGACTTCACGCACTACAAGCGTTTCGCTGTTACCACATACAAGCTACTTCAGCTAAAAAAAAATTCAAGTGATCAATTTTATGCAGAATTATACCGTATTGCAGAAATTGTTTAAAAAAAAATGCCGTACGTCAGAATGTCGCTGCTTTTTACGCCATGACGCGTGTGGCGACATCTCTCGCCACAACTGACGCATAAACGCATTGACACAACTACGTAGCGACACATAGCGACATCTATCGAGCCACATAGGACGCATCCTACTATCCTACATTGCGCTATAGAAATTAAACTCTATCGTTGAGTATATATACAAGAACCCGACTACAACAGTCGGGGCAGCTGCCCGCCAGGCATAGCACCCGTCTGGCCGGAGGGTCCTCCCTTTTCTATGGCGGATGAGGAACTTTACTCTCTGTTCCTCACCTCGGCTAAAGTGGTGACCCCAACGTGAAACCGTCAGCACAACCGAACCCGACTACAACAGTCGGGGCAGCTGCCCGCCAGACATAGCACCCGTCTGGCCGAAGGATTCTCCCTTTTCTATAGCGGATGAGGAACTTTACTCTCTGTTCCTCACCTCCGCTAAAACGCGAAATATTCGTGATGCGCGCCTACACTTAGTACCTGGGTAGATTGAAAGAAAGAAAAAAAAAACAAATATCGAAAACACGGACATAATTACAAACACTAAATTACAATAAATTTACCACCAAAGTCACCAAAGTTTATATTCGTAAGACTACCAATACGTATACCGGTGTATACCCTTATTATAATACCTATCTATTCCCAACAAACATTTTTGACATCATATAAATGAAAACGGTCTCTAAAGGGTGATGATACCAAGACAATTGTTAACAAAAAAGAAAACCAAGGTCAATGGTTTTGAAGAGTTCCATTGTGTATTTTCGAATTTGAAGGTCAACGAAATTAAAATGTGACCAACCCTGAGGTATCCCCTGTCCAACAAAAAAGATTCATCCAAATCGGTTCAGAAGCAAAGAAGTTATAGCTGAACATCCATAAAAAAATCATTCGCATTGAGTAGGTAACCTCCCGTCTTTTGTTGAAGTCGTTTAAAAAACGGAAACTTGAACAAATCCTTACGCTAGATGATCAATTCACGGAAGTTGCGACTGGGTTAGGTTAGGTTCGACTTGTGATAAACAGCGAAAGACGGTCAGTGAGCGCCATACACTGATATTATTGAAGAAGTTTTAGGTAAGCATTTTGATATTATTTGGTGATTCAATTCTGATGACACTTTTATTAATTTAGGGACAAATCTTATTAATTGGAGCATTTAATGTGCATTTATTTGGCGATAGTTAAAATCATCCCCTTTGAACCCTTTGAAAAAACAATCGATGATGTGTAATAACGAAATTCAAATTTGAATTCTTCATTTTTTCATTTATTCTTTTGTAAACTTCAACAATTTAAAAATACCAGTCTAGCTTCCTTCACCGTATTGATAAAAAATATTCACCGATCTGCATTCTAGATCATCTTATCTGTCTGTCTGTCTGAATGCGATAAACTCAGAAACCACAGAACCGATTTTTATACGGAATTCATCAAGGGACGGAGTGATTCATGAGGAAGATTTAGGTGTGAATTAAAGTTAAAAATAAAAGTTTTAACTAAAGTTAAAGTTTTGTGTGAATTTGGCTGAAATATGAAGATGATTGTTGAAGACGTAGGACTGGCGTGTTCGTGTAAACAAACTTAGTTATATATACCTATTAATCTGCTATCCATGCTAATCCTAAAAGGGTATATAGGTAACCCAATGACATTAAAAAAAAAAAAAAAAAAATTATTTGTTATGAAAATAAAAATGTTATTGCGATTTAAAATTAACATATTTAGTTTCCCTAAAATCTAGCAAATTTTTAAAACTTGATAACACCGTCGCCAGCCCCGGCGCGGCGCGGCGCGGCAGTACGTTTAATCGTATGGCGGTACCCTGCGCCGCACCGCCTGTATTGCCATGTAAGTTTCCTCATTTAACTAATTTTTTTTACATTTTATTAGGGGTATTTTTTTACTTATAATCTGAGATAGATAACATAAACAGAATATAATCTCGATACCTAATAACACCTTCACGCATCCGACGGGGTTTTTAATACACACTGTATATAAGTGTGATAATAATCTAGTTTTAGTGTTTTGACTTCTTTTAAACCTTGTCAAAGTGCTACAAGTGACAAGTGTCAAGGTGTACATACTCACATGCGGACGCGAATCTAGAGTAGAACTACAGTGAGGGGTCGTAGACAAAATTTTAAAATTATATTTAATTTGGTGGCGTGGTCATGACCCCTATGTGACCCTCATCAAAGATCCGCGCATGTTCACATGATATTTTGAATAGTTTTTACATTAACTAACTGCATACATTACATACACTGACCTTGTTTGAAAGCAGACTGCTTCCAAAGCGGCTCTAATTATATGATTCTTAGTTGTGAAAGCAGTTAGCCCGCAGATAATTCTGAAAAATAGATATATCATCTTATACCAATATTATTCATGGAAATCTTAATTTGAACTTTAAACTCCCGGGTTCGATTCCCTGATCAAGCAAAGTGTTATTTGGTTTTTCTATGAATTTCTCAGTTTTGGCTTCGTGCCCGATTAATGCAATAGGTTCGTTCACCTTCTATTACATGGGACCTAAAAAAACTGTGAACATTGAGTCTGCCTAACCCTTCGGGGATACAGGCGTGATGGTACGTTATGATATGATAAGGTCGAGAGCAAAATGTACACCAACAGGTCGCTGGATATGTTTTAGGTTCAATGTAATAAGGAGCGAGTCTATTTCCATTAATCGGGTACAAGGCCAAACTCCAAGCTGCTATTGAGAATTTCACTGAAAATCCCAATAGCACTTTGCTCGTGTTGTAATTAGAACTAAGTTCTAGCTTTAACACATTTATTTATTAGGCAAATTACAGATGATCTATCAATATATAAAACCTACAAGTAACATTTGACTACGTAAGAAAAAACGGACGTGACACACAGGAAGGGAACATAGAAAAAGAAGAAGTATGAACAAAGACAATATGACAGATTACACTAAACAGTACATAGACTGATTAAGTTTAACCTCCTACAGCTGGACCTGGGAATCGAACTCAGGACCTCAGCACCAATAGGCTAATTAGTTAAGGATTAGTGATAAAAAATACTAACCCTCTAGCGTCTTTCCGCCAGTACGGTGCATACAGGCCGCTGAACGCAGGCACGAAATAAACGTCGCCCGTTGAGAACACTTGCCCAGCTATATGTTCCGTGTCTTCAACGACGTCATTTATTAATTTCAAATTGTCTCGTAAAAATTTCATGGCTCCACCGGCGACTGCTATCGAACCTAGTTACAAAAAAATATCTAAAAATTCTCTATTCAATTTAGGCCCCAAGAACACTTATGAAAAGAAAGCGGATCGGAAAATATCTCAAGAAGAATCAGCAAGAAACTGGATCGGGTTTATATTTTTTTTTTCAACTGTACCAAATTATTAATACATACAATATAATAATAATTTATTGGATGCACAGAGAGGGAGTCACTTCCAGACATCACTATCATTCACATAATGATCCACCCTATAATAATCTTGTGACAGTAAAGCCTGCTTGTCATGGTCCTTGAACTCATTGTCTGGTAAACTCCGGATTTTATTATAGAACCTTGACACTATTACCTAACAAACTTTTATTGATCTTATTAAATCTAAAACACGGTACGACTAATTCATGTCGATTTCTGTGCTGATCTACAAGATATGGAAGTCTTCACGCTCCTTTTTATCACACAATAATCTCTATATATTATTTTCTCTAAGCATTTTTTTTGTGGCAATTCCATGTCCTTCTTAGATAATAAATGACTCAAACATAATTCTAAAGCTTATTACGTTAGTTCGTTCGTTTAACTAACATCAACAACAAGGGAGGGGAGAGGGAACGAGATGTATGGAGTATAGCTGTTGAAGGAGAGGGGAAAGGATAGGAGAGGGATGAGAGGAATGGAGGAGAGCCGAGGAGGAAAGGAGAGGAGTCGAAAGCCCGTTTACCCTACTCATGCTGACTTGCATTTCTTTCGCGCACACGCTGCTACAAAGAATTAATCAGACATAGATATAAAAGATGCCTCAGTTTGAAAGTATATGGCAGAGTATTGACAGGTTACCTTCGAGGGCGTAAACGGGAGGTGCATTAGGCCCCAGCCTGTACGCGAGGGTGGTGACTAGTCCGTGTGTCGAATGCACACGCCGAGTGCCAGTATTGTAAAGCAGGAAACACCCACTCCGATACGTGTTCTTCGCCTGACCAGCGCTCATGCAGTTCTGACCGACCAACGCCGATTGCTGATTCCCCAATATCTATGTAAATAAGATGATTGATAGATTTGACCGATTATTTTTTTTATTACTCCTTGGATACTTGGTCTTTATCAGAAAACAAAATTAGCATATCTTCATGATGGCGCTGCCACGATTGGGAACTAGATAACGTTGTTTTTATAAATAAACTGTCTCAGGCCTAATGGAGCCGTGTAACCGTGTATGTCGTATGGGGCTCCTGGGCCCTTAAGATTAACAGTATGTGAAGTCAGATGTCCGGTCAAAGGACAAGGACCATACCCATATTAAGAAGACATCGACAAAACGATTCTGGGAGATAGGAATGTAGACACGACAATTCTGCATCATTAGCTTAAGCGTGTCACGTTCCGAGATCCCATGCACCACGCACACGGTGGTAAGTAAACCCATCACATTAACTCTTTTGGATTATCGAGTTCCGGAATCAGTCAGTGTATATCCCATAGATTTAGTATAATATATATAGGCAATAAGTTGAATAACCCGAAACCAATAACACAACACAACTTGTAACACAAGCTTATACCATGCTCTTTCTCATTCCAGCTGTCGATCTCTACAAATAAAATGAAATGAGATGAGGTTTACCGTTGTGCGCGCATCATGCAATAATTACTATTTGTAGTCGTACAAGATCGTGCTCGACCGTCCTATGTTTTAGACGTTGGCGGGGACGAGGTAGCACGCCACTATACGACACATTATATAAAGTAAACAGTATGTTACCTTGGCAGTGTTCTTGAAATAATTACCAGCAGCCGCTCTATAGATAAACACGCACCAGGATTGCCCTCTGACTGTGTTTGACGTATAGGATAATAGCTATATTAAATTGTCATGATTATCTTTTAACCAAAAGCTTACTGCTATTTACTGCTAATTTCGTAACTTTTGAAATAAATTGTTTCTACTTGGGTTTTATTTCAATTAATTTCAAAAGTGATAATGAGTTTAGTAAAAAGGGAATGTACATTTTATTGATCAAAGTTTAATAAAACAAAAACAATTTTAAATTTTAGGAAGTAGGTAATATAATACTTCGTCATTCGTTATAAATTGCGTACTTGTCTACTGTGTACTGAAGCTTACCTAAATTTCGTTTCGGTCGTTTGTAATGAACACGTAATACTGTTTACTTTAGTGTACTGTGACTTGCGTGCCTACATCACGCAATTGTACGCGTTTCTCTTCCCCACTACATTACCCGCTCCCGTTATCGTCAGTAGTACCTCGCCCCTTACGTCTGTCGGAAAAATTGGCGGTCGCGCAGAAACTTGCACGACTATAGATTAATAGATTTTGATGATTTTTTTTATTATATATCTTAGTTTCTTGGTCGTTATCAAAAAAAAAATCAAGATTTGTGTTAAATAAAAAGTTTCATATTAAAAAAAAAAAAACGATTTCAAAAAGAATTTCGCATTCTTCTGTCGTTCATGCTATTCTGATGCTATATCATATTAAATCTATGCTTTGTTCAGTTTCCAAAAGGAAACCGGCGATGGATTACCAAAGGTCGTTAATGGGTTTTTTAAATTGTTATAGGTTTAGCGTTGTGGACTCAATCGCACCTGATCTTGAGTGACCATGTGGCTCAAGATGGTAGCACGCGAAGGCCAGTGGTAGACTAGTTCTCAAGTGCAGCTGCCGGAATATACCTATTGGTTTTTGGCATTAGCAGAGGCCCGACCGATGTCATGGTTTCGTCACGATGTTTACCGAAGGCTGAGGCTCATTATAGGGATTCGAACTCACGTCGATCGACGCGGAGTCTGTACACGCTACCAACTGAGCCATAATTGCTTCAACTGTTGAAGGATTCTACTATGATAACTTTTAACACCAGGGTACATATAAACAATAGATAAAGGGATCTTTATACACGCTCACCCCAGAAATTCTAATCCCGTCCATTATGGAGCCATCATTTACTGCACCGTATACCTCAGAACTGCTCCGAATCTGAGGTAAAGAGTCCCGATGGATACCGAATAACCTGAGAACATGCAGAAATCATGTTATATGAATGAATACCTGAGAATACTTCTTTTTATTTAATGGCAGCTGTTTTCATGCACAATTCTGACAATAATCTTGCAACCTTCAAATATAGCTTTACCAAATCGCGGCCCCTCGTTAAAACTTTCCCATGTATTTTTGTGGCAACTTAAAATCTTCAAAGAAAATGGTCTTATATCACTATCTCGTTATAAGAAAAGCGTATAATATGCACATCTTCTTTCTAATTGCCAATCCATATATATTAAAATCTACGACGATAAGTAATTTCATAAAAAATACGCAGCAGCTTGTACAAAATTAAACCACACCTGCACAACATAGGATCCCAGTTTAGAGTCTCCAAATTCATCAGCAAAGTTCTGGAAGCGTTTGTAACATCCGTGATATGAAGACCGCCTTGAGGACCACCAGTTAAGTTCTGAAACAAATAAAAAACCCACCACTATAAATGTAAAAAATATATATTTACATTTAAAGGTTACTCAAAAACATATAAAGTATCTACCCTACTTTAATCATGAAAAAAAACCGTGAGCGACCTCTACAAAATGAAATATAAATTTTAAAATGCAAAATACTTATAATGTCAACCGTAGACCATAATAAAAAGAAAAAAAAAACGTTTTTGGCAACCCTAATATATATGACCGTAATAGTCCTTAAAATCAAGGGACTAACCCAAATTATCCAAGAGTCGACAGTACCGAAGAGCAACCTCTTATCTCTGCTTGCTCTTCTAACCGCTTTGATGTTATCTTTCAGCCATCGCATCTTCAAAGCGCTGAAGTACGGTGAGATCGGCAAACCGCAAATGTGTTTGAGGTAATTCTTGTTACGGTCGGGCACTTTAGCCAGGATAGCGTCGACAGTGCTGTCCGTACGTATATCGTTCCATGCTAAATAAAATTATTAAAAATATATGTAGACGCACAGTGGTACGGAATTTGAAAAATAGAGACATAGACATCGAAAGTCAGAATTTCGATCTGATTTTTGTTTCATATGGTATAGTATCATTAATTCAAGTATTTATTTTAGTTTGTCGCGTTTCGGGATCACCCAGTATATATCCAGTAATCAAGCGAAGTGGCCTAGCACTACTCCCTCTACCACCTCTAGGTCGCGACCACCACATACATAAATAATATAAATTTTCTGTATAAAATAGATGAGGCCACTTTGTCTGATGTTAAGCACACATATACATTGGCTGATCCAGAAATGTGGTCCAGATACTTGTGATACATTGATCCCAGATACTTTATTTTCTTGTATATTGTGATAGTGTTTTAAATTTCAGACCTTTATAAAAAAAAAAGTGAATTCGTAAAGATTTGAAATTAAATATTAAAGTAAACCTATACTGTGTATTTTATTTTCGCGGAGAGAATTGACAATCACTAATGTCAAAGTTAAAAATAATGTTGTCATATTTATTTTTGTAGTGCTCCGTTACCGTATATTTTTTACGGTACAATTATTTGAATCGTAAGGATTTAAATACTGAAATAAGGGTTTTTTATAAATTAATTTAAATATTTTGTGTTATTCTACATACCCAACCATTTACAATTCTTATAATTACATAATTGAAGAAACTACCTATAAAATGAATAAAAATGGCGAACAACTGCAAAAAAGAACACTTTGTTTGACCCACGAGAGATGCGAATTTGTTTCCCTTATTCGAGCTTCACATATGAAGGGTTCAATGTTTTTTTTTACTTTAACTATAAATTGATTTAATACCTCACACGGTACAATTAGTACCGATTGGTGACATCACTATTTTAAAAACACAAATAAACTACCAACACTTGAAATGTCATTTCACTCCGTGGGAATAAAAAACACAGTGTAACTATAGTAAACACGAAACTTTTGCTTACTTGATAATGACAGTAATAATAGTCCATCAAGATTAGTTGCCAGAATAAAAAATTAAGAGTCATAATTTACTACTGTGTAATATATTTAATGATTCTAGACTCGTATAATAACGGGTTCTGATGCAGCGTAGATTCGAATCCTTTAAGGAGCCTGAATATTTGGTGAATAGTTATGAAATCATAGCACATTTTCCAGTATTTCATATCGACCGACGTCAAGATGAAAACCTACCGCTAAGCAACACCAACTTTATTCTACCTACTCACCTATCGCAGGATGTAAAGGTTCTCCGGTATATTTGTCCCACGCTATTGTTGTCTCCCTCTGATTTGTTATACCCAGCGTCACTATATCTTCCTTTGCATAACCTAAAACAATTTATAACAACTTTCTTAGTTATATTTCTTGAATCGTGGTTTATATACATTTTAACATCGGTCGGTGTATTTTTTTTTTTTTATAGGAGCACGGTAATTTATCGGCACTGTACCTAATGGTAAGCACAATCCAATCCTAACATAATGATGACCACCAAGAGATCGAAATCAAACAACGGTCGGCCTGCATTAATTTAACTGGATATGCACAGGCTCATGATGATGAGGCCATGTTGTTTTATCAAAACAATGTGTCCAGTAATAGTCATGTAGTTTATTTAAATGAAGATGTGACTTAACATGGCAACACGCTAAACCTAGAGAGGGACAGGTTCTCAAGATCACCTGTTAAAACACATGCCTCGTGGCGCATTAGTAGTAAGCCCTACTGACTAACATTTGTGTGATAAGCATAGTTGTTAGTTGTATGTCTGGATATTAAACATAATATATACAATATGTATTAAAAACCACGTCGAATCCGAAAAGGGTATATAGGTACCCTAATGACATCACCAAAAAAAAAATCGAAATTTTATTTATTATGAAAATAAAAATGTCATAGGGATTTCAAATTAACCTATTTAGTTTTAGTTTTCCTAAAATTTAGCAAATTATTAAAACGTGATAACACTGTCGGCAGCCCCGATTGTATGGCGGTACCCTATTTACGCTGCCTGTATTGCCATGTAAGTTTCCTCATTTAACGAATTTTTTTGACATTTTATTAGGGGTAATTTTTTTTCATATAATCGGAGATAGATCACATAAACAGAATATAATCTCGATACCTAATAACACCGTCACGGATCCGACAGGGTTTTAAATACACACTGTATATATATACCTCTATTAATTAATTTATTATAGAAGAGCCAACAATGCGCATATTATAATGCTCCTCCCAATTTTTTACAATGAAATCTAAATCCAATATAGATATACGAACCTATTATGTCGCTATTTCCTCATTCGTTACTCAGCAAAGTGAAATACGTGCAGGTAAAGTTGGCTGGCTTGAGTGTCTCAAGTATTAAAATGTTTTTTTGTTGTTATCCTTCCTACCCGATTTCGGCTACAGCGATCAAACTTCTCTATCTAGGGTAGAGTACTGGGCGTTTCATTCAGAAACGCTTTTAAGAACCAGTTCTTCTATGAAAAACGAACGAACTGTATATCTATTTAACAATAACAAGTTTTAAAACGAACGAGACGCGCGTCAAACGTTATGTTGGTAGTCCGAGTGGAACGTTTTTGATAGAACAGATCTATACTCACTCATTTATGGACTATTATTGAATAAACAGTTACAAGAAACAAGTTTAAATTTTAAGTAACGAATACGCTAAAAGTAATCTTATTATTAAAGCTATACAATACAAATTTGGTTGTAAAAGAAAAAAAAAACGAAAATGAAGGCACGAATAAAAACTGGTTTTTTGATTTCGTTTTAAGTTGAAATTTAAAATTCGTTCAATACAGTTTGTTCTCGAATTTAAGAAAAAAAAACGTTTTTTAATAACTGTTCCTTGAGTGTAAAAAAGCGTTTCGTTTAGTTTTACGAAAAATCAGAAACGACCCAGCACTACTAGGGACCGGGGTATTGTGCCCAATTAATACAATACACGGAGATTTATTATCTAGCCTTTACAGCTATAAAATCTTTTTCAACTGGTTTGTTCTTTCATGGTAGAACAAAACATAGATTTTATTTTGTATCACTCACATCTATACTTATACATCACAAATTGCTCGTTAGATCGCGCTAATCTCTGAACTACCACTCATGATTTGAAAAAATATTTTTGCATTTTATAGTTTATTGATTGAGGACGGTTATATGGTCTATAAATCCAAGCTATGTCCCTAAAGAGTGGAGCAGTCACCATTAACATCACGCAACCATCGTCTTTGTTCCGGGTAATCTCCGAAACGGTTGGACCAATTTTGACAGGACTTTCACTGGCAGGTAGCTGATGTTCTAAGGAGTAACTCGGGGTACTTTTATTTTAGAAAAAGAATTAGGATTCCGGGCAAATAAAAAAAAAACGGTCATGGTAATCAATGCAAGATTCGCACGTGTGCCTGATCAATGGCATTCTGTAGTCTCCACGTGAGCGAAACCGCAGGCACAGTTAGTTCTAAATATAAAAATTAAATGTAATTACCTAGACAATGATATAACTAGATTAGTATATTATTCTCGTACAAAGCATATTTTTGGTAGAGCACGGTCAGGCACACTTGACATTTTTGGCAAGCTGCACCCATGACACGTTACATTTAATAACACAAGTAAACAAATCAAAACAAAACAATGCGAGTAATTTAGACAGTTCCATATTTAATTGCCATTATCAACTAACAATGCTGACTTTAAAATTACTTTCAATTCTGATGGAGTCTTTGGCGGTATCTAGACCTGTCATGTCGCAGTTCTAATTTTAACTCATAAGCTTACGTTATTTGGCCTTGTATTATTTAACTAGCTGAGCCCCACGGTTTCAGCCGCGTTAATTTTATCCGACAAACACCGCGCTGCCAACACACCCATAAATAATAATTGTTCTTCCCGCAAGTACAAATATTATTTTAATCTTTCATTATCTCTAAATTATGTGTTCAAATAGCATTACTCTAAAGAGCTAAATTTAACTTCATAAAATTGTCTTTATGATGAAGTAACTTTTATTTGTAAGCGTTAATATGCCATGTCTAAAAATAATGCTTATAAATCACTTTTTAATTTTCGACAATTCTTTGACCCAAAATACCTTATTGTGGCTTATGTATAAGAGATAGGCATATGCTATCACTGTCTTTTTTTAGGTATACTAACGACCAATATTATTGTAGAACATTATATTTCCGTATCATTAACGATTACGCAAGCGCACGCGGTTAATGCAGTTCGGGAGTGCCCCGACTTCCGACTTACGTGACAAAAATCAATAATTAAAGCTATCTGAGAGTTGTACCCTAATCTTAAATAAATAACCTATACTAGTCCTCGAGAGTCTGGCTATTATATACAAATACAAATTTTCCAATCCGA
Source organism: Saturnia japonica (assembly GCA_033032175.1). Lineage (NCBI taxonomy): Eukaryota > Metazoa > Arthropoda > Insecta > Lepidoptera > Saturniidae > Saturnia > Saturnia japonica. The sequence continues at coordinate 4,850,013 of CM065330.1, forward strand.
CTGGTAGTTCCAGAGGTTAGCGTATTTAAACAAACAAACAAACGAACAAACAAAACACTTTTCCGCTTTATTATAATTAGTATTATTTTATTTTTAATATATTCAGAGGAGGGACTCTCAGATTATATGTTCCACAGATTAACAATATATAAAAAAAGGAAAGAAATGAAATGAAATAATGAATTGAATGAAAGTTCCATACATAGTTTTAACAAGAGAGCCGTCATCTTTTTAGAGTCAAATGTTTCATTAAAAGGATAATGAAAATTAAAAAATTATCAAGCGAAACAATTTAATCACATTTCGCAATTTATGGTAGTGGAGCGTTCACTTTTTTTTGTCCCAACCTTTCATATATATCACTTCTGATCCATAGGCTTATTGGATTTTCGTCATTTTTGCCTAACACATAAAACAATAATTGGCAAAGCTCCAATTTTATTTGACCTACCAGCAATCAACCTTTCACTTCTGTATTCATAGACAGATTTATAAGCAGCCAGACTTTTAATTCTAAGTCAACGGCTTGGATCTGAACTATTTGAAAATCCTTTTTTGGAAATAACAGTCAGAATAATAAAGTCTTCTTGTATTTAATGGTCTATTTATTGAAGAAGATTATACGCTATATACTTTAGCACTATGCTATGGCCCTAAGGAGCAAAGCAGTAACTATGAACTTCAAGCAATCTCGGAAAGCTGTAGACAAGTACAGGAAGTGACAAAAACTGTAGACTACACCGGGTGCGTTGGCGATGTGATGGAGAGTTGGTCGTGAATTTAACACAGAAACCGTGGAGCACAGTTAATCAGAAATTAAATGTGTGTGTCAACTCCGGGCGCAGGATTTGAGTTCATTCTTTAAGTACGATTTTCTTTGAATATGCAAAAGGCAAAGAGGTGATTAATTGACTGTCTGACTGATTGAGTGGTTATTGATTTATCTAAAAGCAAGATGCTTATACACATACATGATTACATAGTGAAAGATGCGCAAGGTGCGTTGCGTAGCAAAACGTAACGCTTTCTCTTAACGCTTTTATAAATTACACTTCTTAATAAAATTTCCAAATCGGGGTTCTTATATTATGTAAATAGATTCTTAAGAAGTAAACTCCAATAAAATGAACACTAACAGCAGTGACTTTAAAAGACTTACCTAATTCTGTCAACTGGTCGATTGCATTTTCCGCGCATATTTTGATATTTTGCATGATCTCCAGTGGATCTTGCTCGGACCATCCTTCTTGTGGTTGCACTTCCGTCTTGTCAAGTTGATATGCCGCTAATTCATCTGACTTTTCCGCTTCAAATATCTGAAACGCATATAAAGTAGATAGATTAAGTATTTTATTTAAAATAAATTTGGATTATTAACGACAGTGAGAGTTAAAGGAGTTTCGGCAGATCTTGATCTGTTATTTGGTGAGTTGTTATTTTAATTCGTAACTTATTAGCCCTATATTATGTAACTAGCTGTGCCCGCGGTTTTACTCGCGTTTATTTTTTTTATTGAAACCCACTCTTTGTATGGTAATTGCTTCACTTCCTAACGGTTATAGCGTGGTGATGTTTAGTAGCCTATTTGTTTAACTGTATCCGACAAACACCTCGCCGCGCCGCGCCACCAACTTTCCCGTGTTGCCTACCATAATTATTCTGACTTCTCGCATATTATTTTAATTATTGCATTATCTCCTAAACTATGTGTCCAAATTACATGTCATTAAGGCAAAGTTTAACTTGATAAAATTGTCTTTATGATGAAGTTACTATTTTTAATAAGGATTAATATGCCATAACCAAAAAGATAATGAATCAATTGAATCATTTTTTTAATATTCAACAAATTTTTGTCACAAAATACCTTATTGTGGCTCATGTATAAGTGATAGGCATATTATTATGCTATGAAGGACTTTTTTTAGATACACTAAGGACCAATATCTTTATATTATATTATATTTACCTGTCATTAACCATTACACCAGTGCACGAGGATAAAGCAATTCGGGAACACTTCCTCGTTTGACTTACTTATCAAAACGCAATATTTAAAGCTAGCTCAGAGGTATAGCCTAATTTACCACATTACCATATCACAGCTTGAATTCCGATTTCACTGCTACTTCTCCACGCTAACTCGTTCTATCTCGCTCGCACACTTATAATCTTGGAGTTAGAGTTGAAAAAGATTAAGTCATAGTAAGCAGTCTGTAGTTGATTTCATAAAACTAATCAGTAAACCTATCACCATTCTAGGGTGTAATTGTTGAAGTAGTAGTAGTCGGATCTGAGCTTGTGAGGTAGCGGAAATTGTAAAAAAAAATTAAAGTAAATAGTACGTCCGATGAAACTTTTTGAAGTTATACTTCTTTTCGGCATTTACTATAAGGTAAAATTAAGAGCAGCGCGCGCATCTTGTCACGGAAGTGCGACATGATGAACTGAGCAACCAATGATGATGATGATTATAATGATAATGATTATTGCACGCCTCATAAGTCATAACGCGAAGCGGTTGAGGTTGTGCTCTACTCTAATTTTTTGCTCTTAAACTGCCTCTACCGCAACCAATTGACACTTATACGATAATATAAATAAGTACATAGATATATTTCAAGAAAGCAGTTCAAATAATCTTTCACATATTCCGTAAAAAAAAAAAACAATTTTATTTACATAATTTTAAAAACTGTTTGAAAAAAAATTCACGTGGACGTCCGTATTTTTTTTTTACGAGGTGGTTACGATACCTCGCGAAAAAATGGACGTATCAAGACCGAGTTTTGTTTATTATCTTCAGAATAACATTAACTAGTTACGTATTTAATATCAATAGCCTAGTACCCGTAGTTTATTAATAAAATGGTTTTTTATTTTTTTTAAAGTTATCAAAGTTAAGACTTTTTTTTTTCTTAAAAATTAAATGAGTGGTATGAGGTATCTTCCAATTTTTTTTAATTTTTGGAGTTATTTTTGTTTTGTTATGCTGAAGTGAATGTGTATTCTCTCTTAGATATAATGTGTGAGCATGCTCCTTTATAAATTAATCGTCGACGTTTACCTAAGTATTGTAAGTGTGAACAGTGAATATATAGCTGTCAAAGCGTAAGCTCGACTTCATTTATTTAACCCAAACCCCCAACATTATAATACCAAAAAAGTGTAACTTCTTACGTGCGTACATAAGTACAGTCAAAACCGTTTACTGCGACATCGTTTAGAACAACATGCCGGTTATAATAACCTAGAACAAAGGTCCCGGCTGAATGCTATATGACCGCCTTATTAAAAACATTGCTTTATACGACATTGCTAATAACGACATACCTCATAAAACGACCACATTTAACTAATATTTCAGAGAATTAGATCTGTTAGAACGACCGGCTAAGCTGTATTGTAAACAATTTGAATAGGTATCCACATTTGTCTTCAATGGCTATTAAAATCAGGAAAGAAAACAATAGGATTTAGTTTAGTGTAGGGTCTTTTCTAATTCTTAGAAACAAAACACGTGCATGCAGTGGAGTCAAAGTTAATATTGAAGAAAAATCGCGTATTATATCCAAGCTAGAGAGCGGAATTTCAAACAAAGACGTAGCAAAGGAATATGGTGTATCACACTCGACAATTTCAACCGTTTGGAAAGAACGAGAAAAAGACCAAAATTACAGATTTTATGCTCACAGAAAAATAATATGCATTGTACTTATGTGTATTAAACAAAATGTACATAGTTGAATAAATATATTTTTCCAATAATTCCCTATCGATTTGTTTGTACTTGCACGATACACATTAAACATCACTGGTTGTTACGACTATCGGTTTTTACGACTGAATATGAGCAGTCCCTTCGATGTCGTTATAACAGATTTTGACTGTATACACATTTTTAAAATAAATGAATAGATTACATTGCCGTACGCTGAAGATAATAGTCTCCGGCACCAGTTACCTGACCTTATGCCTCAGTTGCTCACATAAACGTGTAAGAAATGACACATAATGAAATGACATGAAATTCAACTAGATGCTTATTTACTTATGTACAAAATTACGGATAGTTACAGATTTACGAATCTCCTTATTCTATACGACCAGTTTCAGTGATACTTTACCAAAGAATGCATACAGATCTAAATAAGCCGTCTCTCAATTATTGCGAAAACCCCATGAGACCAAACAGTATTCCGTTAGTACAGTACAAATATTGGCAATTGTCCCTGCATTAATCAATTTCTCAGCGATCGTATTGTCTGGGTCAAAGGGATATAGAATGTGGCTACGACGAACGAGCGGCTACGTTTAATAATACTGCAAAATGATTTTAAAAAAACGATATTAAAACATAACGTAATTAAACGTAACACTAACTCCAGAACTCTTGGTGCTTGGGGTCACTCAAGGTCAAAACGATTTTATCTTAGAATATAATTAAATATTATCGAAATTAAAAAGTATATTTATTTCTGGATTGTATAAATGGAAACATGCGTGTTTTCGAATGAATGAATAATTTTATTTACATTGTTTCGCCGTATCATGCTGCGTAATTGTGTGTTGAACGCAAGCGATACATTTTTCCTACACGAAAACCAAAGCAACACTGAACTCGCGGGGGGTTACGGGCATGGTGGATGGTTTTAAAGCGCAATAATGTAAGTAATTTCTTATTATAGGGAAAATAGTACTATTTCCAAAATTCAAAAAACATAGTCGTCTCTGCTTTATATTTCGTTCAAGTAAGTAGGTACCTATACAAAGTTTCATGTTCTAATAAGTAGTATATTTAGAGTACTAGTGGCTTTTTTTGCATATTTTTTCTATTGAGAAAATTTTATGGAATTATGTTTTCACCAAACAATCCTCAACTTTAACATACATTTATTACAAAATGTAAGCTGCCGCATTACTAATGTAACAGAGGATCAAGTTAAGTCATTTGAGGTAACATCGGCCTTTAAAGCTCTTCGATTGTTATGGCAGTGTTAGATTGAATCTAGTTTTTTTAAACCAAATAACAATAAATTGATAAATAAAACTTGTACGCCATTTTACAAAGCAAATATTTCTTGTACGTAATAACCGCATATAAAAAGGTAGAAAAAAAAAAGCCTGCCGCCACAATTTTTTCGTTTTTGGGAGTTAGGTAAACATAATGATTAGGTAAAAGTGACGGAATCAGACTGCATAGCTTGTTATCAATCTGTTAGCAACAGCCTCGTGACTTCGGAACGCACAGTTGCCGCCCTAATCGCCTGGTGAGGGTCATTCACGACCGATAAATAGCGATAACATGATCCATTGATCGCAATAAGTGTCACATTGGATTCAGTATCAATTAACAGAATTTATTTACAATGCAAATTATTGGTAAAAGTATATTTCATACAGAATGGTCACTTCCAGCTCAGAGCTGCAAAGAAATAAGCGATAACACACACTGCGTCACATTCACCGGATTTTCGGGGTAAAGACGCACGTAAGGCGCCACCTCTACGAGCTATCAATAACAATGCGCATCTCCTTTCTTATAAAATCTATGTCTATGAATTAAAAAGAAAATGTATATTGAGTTGCTATGATACCAATATTAAGAAAAGAAATATAAAAGAAAAGTGGTTTATTTAAAAATTGCCTCGTAATCCTCCTCCTCAACACGAGCGAGTATATCTTCACGAGTCCGTCCTACTATCGTCAGGTCATCTCCTCGAGACGATTATTTTTTGACCAGCATATCGTAGCGACTCATGACGGATCGCCGCGTTACGGCAACGATTCATCACGAGTCGCGACTGATTGCCACCTATCCAATCGCTTTGCGGCGAGTAGTTTAAGCATTGCAGAGGGCGCGCAGCGAGTCGTTCAAATTTTCCTCGTCAATGTCACTCGTCGCATCGCCGCGAGAGTATCGCCGTATGGAGACACGTTCATAGAGTTGTCATAGAATGAAGCAGCAGGACAATAATATCGTCGCGATGAGCTCGTTCGTGGAGGTGGCGCCTAAAATGTCGATTGCGTTTGAGACAACATTGCTCGCCCTTTGACCGCAAAACAAAGAAACGCTTTAAAGCCCGCGGACACTATACGAACTTTTACAGATACCATATTGCTGAAATACCAAAAAGACATGAAACCTTTACCAAATATAACCCTATAAATCCTATAACCTTCATCAATAAAAAAATTTATAATAAATTATATCTGAGTCCGAGTGGTGGTCCCAGAAATTAGTCGTTGAAACAAACAAACAATCTCTTGACCTTTTTAATACTATACTGCATCTTTAACCCCACGTAGTAAATTGACGACCACTAATGTCATACTTGAAAATATTGTCACATTTATTTTTGTAGTTTTGCTAGGCCACCGTTAATTTTGTTCCAATGTCTTTTATCGTTATAGGTTTTGCGTTGTGTTCACAATCTCACCTGACCATAAGTGACAAAGTGGCCCAAGATGGTAGCACGCTAAGCTTAGTGGGTGACTGACTCTATTGCAGCTGCCGGAACACATAGGCACATTTACAACTTGATATATTTGAATTTATAACACGCCACCCGTTTTTAGTTACACAAAATATAGTGAACTAGAAACGCCGTAACTTAAGTTTTAGACCAATTAGATGTCTATAACCGCCATGAACAAAAAGTGAGATCACTGAACTTTATCGTAAAAACGTTATTCATTAGTGTACTTGACGATCAAAACAAAGCTAAATGAACAACTGTTTATGTACATTACAAACATAATTTATCGAATGAATGCTTTAATTATTAATCTATACAATTAATAAAATTGAAGTGTCTTTTTGTAATGACAAAATTTTTTTTATTAAATGCATATGAAAGTATATACGATACCTATAACAAAAAACGCATTTTTAAAATTTTTGTCTGTATGTCTGTCTGTTTGTTCTGGGTACCTAATCTCCGAAACAGTTGGACCGATTTTGACGGGACTTTCACTGGTAGATAGCTGATGATATAGAGAGTAACTTAGGCTACTTTTATTTTAGAAAAAGAATTAGGGTTCTGGATAAAAAACATAAAAACTGGTCATGGTGAATCAATTCGGGCGCTTAATTGGCCTACGCTGAGTAAACCATAATAGTTATATAAAATTTATGTACTACATAATTATAGATATTAAAAAGACCTACAAAAAAGTCAACACGACCATAAGTCTATCTTCTATGGATAACCAACAATAAGCATATAACCGGGCGCGTGGATAGCACGATTCGCGCGTGTGCCCGATTGACGGCATTCTGGAGTCCATGCGAACGAAGTCGTGGGCACAGCTAGTATATTAATAAATCTGTAGTACATAAATGGCTTATAGCAGAACTTATAGCCGTTCAGAAAAAAAATGCTAAACAAAATATATCCCAAGTATTACTTAAGATATGATTTTTTTTAAACACTACAAATTTTTATCATTATTTACATGCTTGTACACTACGACCACACTACGCTAACCAAAACCGAAAGGATCCCTAAACATACTTTCTTAATTACCAACCGATTTTGATGAAGCCCCCCCCCCCCCCTTGTCCGAACTTGACAACGCCCTAACACTTATGCGTGTTGTTTATCATTTTTCTAGAGCGGATATTTAACACGCAGTTAACGCTGAAGAGTAATAACACGTCGTAGCTAGACGTAGGAAAAAAAGTATGTTGTTATTGTACTGACATACATACGATAAACAAGATCGATTGCCAAAAATAACAACTTAATTGAAAAATATATCATCGAAGTAAGTCGCAGTGATCGTAACCCGTGAATCATGTAATTATAAGTGGTAGGTCTGTACATCGCCATTGAAATCTCGCGTAAATGTCGCTTCCGTCTAGACATAATATAATGTACGTAACACCGCATGGATAGTCACATTTTTATTATACTAGCTTTGCGGGTCATCCACATATAATTCAAAATAAATCACTAATTGATGGTTTATAATACATCAGTATAGACGCGTTAATTAATGCATCACTTCGCACGCTGAATGTTGAATTATTTTAATTATCCATTCTCTCCTAAACTATGCGTTCAAATAACATGCTATAAAGGGCAAAGTTTGTCTTCATGAAATTATGTTAATTATGAAGGAACTTTTGATCGCAAGGACTAATATACCAAGCCTGAAAATAATGCTCATAAATCAATTTTAAATCTTCAACAAAAAATTGATTGTGTGGTTTTATGAAACCTGGGTAAAAGTGAAACTTTTTTTCACATTATAGACATTTAACTAAAAATTCACAAATGAGTAACAGTCTATACACTACACGGTCAGTTGCTGCGAACTATAGGCGCCGCCATCCCTACTCCGCGGCCGACCGTCACGCGACATGCAACACACAGACCAAAAATTTTGAGACGATCTAATAAAAGTTTCACTTTAAAAAACGCAATATACACCTTATTGTGGCTTATGTAACAGATAGGTATATGCTATCGTGGACTTTTTTAGATATACTAATTACCAATATTTTTGTAGAACATTATATTTACGTACCACTAACCATTATCCTGACAGAATACATATACATTTATTTATCTTTAAGGTTCCCTGCAAGAAAACGCTCTAAGCGATAAGGCCGCCTAACTGTACCACGAATGATTTAAAATTTAAATATATATAATATATGTTTTTTTGTTTCGTGTGCAATAAAGTATATTGTAAAGGAGTGGTGTAAATGTGTGAAGTACAGAATAATGGTTGTATGTTGGCAATTAATGAACGCAGTGTCACATTGCCGCGTAAGCGGCTGCTGGTTCAAAGGCTACATGCCGGAGGAACGGGCCTAGGGTTTGAGTTGCCGCAGTAGGAGGTGGCCGTGGAGGGGAAGTTGAGTTATTGACTATTGGTAAAGGATAGAACAAGGTCTACCAGGTTAAAAATGTATTTCTTCGTATTTCCTGCTTATTACTGCAGTATCACACGGAAACAAATATGCTGTCCAGACAAATGAATATGTCATCTCTTGTTGTTTGCCTTTTGGCATACGTTTTCGAAATCTAGACGACAGCTTTCGTAAGGTATTAAAAAAAAGGTAGACACCCTATTTAAAGTGATTCTTATTGCGATCTTAATTGTTGTTATAGTTTGTTTTTGTTAAATTTTAAGTTTGTTAATAATTACTTACCACAAATCTGACGGTTTTCGTTCCGTCGTCGATCACACCGACCAGGGATTTCTTCGCGCCTTCCCTCACAGGCATGTCAGTATCTGAAAATAAACAAAAACATCTTCAAATTTTAAACACTAAGCAATACATAAGTAGTGAGTTTTCACCGGTTCTGACTCACGACAAAGTTTGGTGTCAAAATGGGGGTATTCAACCATGCCCGATCGATTCCCACCATCCGTTTTCTTTTATCTCTTACAGCTTCAGATATATTTTTCTGAATTCTACATCTCGAATACCTTCTAATGACACTCATTAACCTATCACTATTTTCCTCGTGCGATAAAGATAACAACCAGCTTGCTTCGTTGCATCGTTTTTTAATGAGGTAATAGAATAATATCTTGTTGTTTCAAAAAATAATAAACTGTTGCCATATCTTAATATATCACTTTATTGTATAAAATATGTCTTAAATAAATGTGACAATATTATATTATTCTCCAAAGCATAACTAACAAACAATCGAACAAAATCATTCATAATACAAAACCAGTAATCATACAATATAAATACATTATACAGTACTCGTATTCATATACATATGTATATTGAAATCCCATCTCATTACATTTCTACACTTTTATTTAAAACAAAACTTATATACTTACATATTGCTAACGGAATGTGTTATTATAAATAACATGAGATTTTATTTAGATGACATATTACAATTCTATCTATTTCAATAACATCACCAAAATGCGTAAACAATGTAATTGCTTTTTAATTACATACTTATTGAGTTATTTTATCAGAAATTTCAACAACATAACATGATTATCAAGTTTGTTCTTAATTATGTTTAAACAAGATTACTAATATGTTAAATTATTCATTTACACTGTCTTAGCGGTGGTAATACTACTTATAAATTCAACTAATAGTTCTGTGTGTTATTAATATTTTTTGCAATTATTTTAATTTTATTTCTTAAACGATTTTTTTTTTATTTATATTCATTTGTGTTCTACTTGTTTTATATAGTATGAATATAATTATTCATAACATATATTACTTGTGTCGTTGCAGAAGTCATTCAATGAAGAAAATACTTATAAACAATATTTAATTATTTAAGTAATTTAGATCCAGATACAAAACCGGGGTCTCATTGGATAGCTATATACATTGATGAAAACGGTTTCGGACATTATTTCGATTCATATGGACGACCACCGACGGGATACCACAAATTATTTCTAGAAAGAAATGCAAGGAGATGATGGGATTTCAATATACATACAGTACAGAATGATTTCACTTCTGTTTGCAGCGAGTATTGTTTAATGTATTTATACTATATGTTTACAGGTCATACTATGAATGAATTTTTCGATTGTTTGATAGTAATACTTTGGAGAATGATATAATATTGTCACATTTATTTAAGACATATTTTATACAATAAAGTGTTATATTAAGATATGGCAACAGTTTATTATTTTTTGAAACCAAAAGGTATTAGTCAATTACCTCATATTAACAAACGATGCAACGAAGCAAGCTAGTTGTTATGTTTATCGCGCGAGGAAAATAGTGATGGGTTAATGAGTGTCATTAAAATGTTTCGGAGATGTAGAATTGAGAAAGCTATCTCTGAAGCTGTAAGAGATAAAAGAAAACGGATGGTGGGAATCGATCGGGCATGGTCGAAAACACCCATTTTGACACAACACTTTTTTTTTATAATTTAGGTTTCCCTTCGGATACCCCATGTTCACCATACACGAGTCGTGAGTTTGCAATAAAAGAAAGTCGTCGTGAACCAGAACCGGTGAAAACCCACTACTTACATAATTTCTAGTGCTTCAGAGAACCTCCTCTTACATAAACACTAATAATAATAAGGTAACAATTAATTTCTAAATTAGCAACCACCCGCATGTTGATTTGCGTTAATTTCAATTTAAAATTTCATAGAAATAATATATATCCTAAGACACTCAAGGACTCAAGGAGAACGTAGCTTTTCATCAGGGATAAATATTTTAGAATAGGATCAGTAGTTCCAGAGAGAGATCTGTGTTCCAGATATGATACCTGTTACAAAAATACCATGCGCACTAATACCAACATTGATTTCGCTTAGCATGCTTTCTGACCTATAATTTCTATGGAAATTGTTCCGCTCTTAAGAGCCATAGCGTGATGTTAAATAACCTATAATCTTCATCAATAAATAAGTTATAAACTGCAAAAGGATTAAATCAAATCGGACAAACAGTTTCAGAGATTAGTGCTTTCTAGCAAACAATTTCTTGTACCAACCGCTCCGCTATTTATTTCAATTGCTGTCGGTCGAGCGCACGCGTAAATTGTGCTGTCCCAAGGATGCTTATTGTGGGTAATCCTTAGAAGATAGACATATGTTATGTGTAACTTTTTTGTAGGTCTTGTTAAAATCTCCAATTATTTATTACAGTAATTTGATATATCTCTTATGATTTACTCAGCGTAAGACATTTAAGCGCCCGAAAAGAGACTTTTTTTCCAATTTATTAGCCATTACCGGCACTGCTTACATCTTATGTTACTGTATCTATCAAAATATATCCTATAACCTGGCCAGATAATATAGCTGTGAATTAAAAAAAGAACCATGTAAATCGGATAAGTTCACAAGTTCGCGTGAAAAGAACATAAATAGACCGAGATACAGAGAGACGTTGAGTTTAATAATATGTGATATTATAAGTTTAGATGTAAACAGAAGTAGATTAAACGCCATATTTTGTAGAATTTTCCATCCAAGCGAGATAATACTAATCATGACTATGTGATAAAGCGAACCGTATCTCGTTATCTTTTATAGCTATAAACCAATTAGGACCAATCTTAAAGATAATTACTTGTAACCTCGTAAGCAGTACTTAGGTTTGTTAATCATGGATGCCGCTTACCCACTTTGTTTCAAGCAGATAAGTTTCTAAGCAACGACTAGGTATACAGTATGTATTAAAAACCTCGTCGGATCCGTAAAGGTGTTATTAGGTATCGAAGTTATATTTTGTTTATGTTATCTATTTCAGATTATAAGTAAAAAAATACCCTGAATAAAATGTAATTTTTTTTTGTTAAATGAGGTGCTGCGCTTTTCGTCCTTTATCTAACATCAACATTATGATGACCCTAGTTAACCCCGGACTCCTATTATCACAATAATTGTTATTTTTCGATGAGGACTGTAAGGCGATGGCTTTGACGAATATGCTGTTCCATAATACCGAATATGCGCGGCGCGCCGAGTTTACTCGGTAACTCGAGTGCAAATGAACTCAAGTCACTCGAGTAAAAAACGGCTCGAGTCGTATCACTAGTGTACGTACACCGCCGGGTATGTTTTAGGTCTCATGTAATAAGGAGCGAGCCTAATGTTATTAATCGGTCACAAAGCCAAACTCCGAGCTGCTACTGAAAATTTCATAGAAAAACCCAATAACATTTTGCCCTGGGAATCGAACCTAGGACCTTGAGCATAGCAGTCGCGTTTAGAACCACTTGGTTAATGAGGTAGTTAATAAGTTATGAACTATTCAGTCAGGTTTTTTAAACATACAATACACCACTCTGAAAACTGTACCCGTGCGAAGCTGGAGTGGTTCGCTAGTTATTTATAAATTATAATCTACTTACTACACACGTGCACAAAAATCAAACTACATCCCCTAAAATTACATAATTTAGGCACAAATAACATAGTGTAGAAATTTAAATTATAACTACTACATGACAGATCAAGATTTCTGCAAAAAACGCCTCAAATTTGGTACTAAAATTATTACATTACAAGGAATTATTATTACATTCATTATTACAATAAAATTCAAATCAAGTAAACTAAAATGCAAAAATTCAGAATAAACATAACGAGTAATATTTTAACAGACTTCATAAAGTATTTTATGATTCTTTTATTGGAGCAATCTATTTACTTTTGGGAAAGTTTTAGTATACAAAATATTAAAGTACCATTTTTATATACAGACTTACGTTATATAATAATATATTTGTTTATCGCTTATCTTTATTAACCAAGTAAGTTTATTTTTCTTGATTACGATATTCAAACTCTCTTAGAACACTGAGAACCTTTTGTAACACGTACGTGCAAGAAACTATTTTGAATTTTAAGCAGTCTTTTACTTTGTTTTCGATTGTATCAGAACGGTACAGCGGCGCGGCAGCGTGACTAGAGTAACATGGAGGATTCCGCAGTTTTAGTTTGTACACTGGCGAGCTTATTGCTTTAAAGCATTTTCTTCCAGCTAATGAACGCGATGGAAATAATTATTATTATCGGTAGTGCAATAGGTAACTGAATTTAAAATAAAACAAAAATGAGAAAACAGAAAAATATAAAACTAGAAAAGTAATATTTTTTTAATATAATAATATACTAAATATATTAAATAAAGCAAAACAAAATATAAATAAATAATATCAGAACATATACACATAGTTATATATGTGCAAATAAAAGTATAAAAACTAGTTATAAATGCAAATAGTAAAAATTTTGATCACTTGTTTATTAAAAAAATATCGGCAGTTGTGATTTGCAGTTGGTGATTGACTTAAGTATCTTAAAGATGGATTACAAGGATAATCTTAAAGAATTGTCACAATGAGGACAAGTTATTGTTTTGAAAAGTTTGGTATGTTTGTGATGTATTGTATTGGTATATATCAGGGCTGGTAAACAGAATTATCTGATAATCCTGGTATAGCTGTCGCTAAAAGTTGATGCAAAATATACCAGCTTAGTTCCGTCTTCCACCGCGGAGCACGGTGGTGGATTTGTAAAAATATGAATTTGCCTTTTAATAGAGGAATCGGATGAAGTTTAAAGTTTTGTAAAATTATGACTTTCAAGATTTCTGTGTCCTACGCCCGATCTCTTAGATTCATATAGAGACGAACTACCATGTGGAGGACCTTATTTCGCCTTTCCATTTGTACTTCTTTAAGCTCCTCGTGAACAATACGCCTAGGGTCTTAATCGATGATGAAAGTTTATATTATTGCGTACGAGCATAATGTTTACCTTTATCAGGAAATTGGTACGTCTACCATCTCTAAATTAAGTATTTCCATAGATTATAAAGTTTTTATCGAGGGAATTACAACACAGTCGCGAGCGAAGCAATGTGCAATAAGCAGTAGATAATAAATTAAATTATCATTATTACAACACAGATTACAATTATATTATACATTATATTGGCTTATAAAATTTAATCTTATCTATAAGTTAGGTATTACAGTAATACCTCGCTTTACGCGAGGGATACGTTCCGAAAAAAATCGCGTTAACTGAAATTCGCGTATATCGAGGTTTATGATTAAACATAGTCAAAATTTAATACAATTAATACAAATAATTTTAATCAATCACTTTAAGTCTAAGAACACTTTATGCAATACATACTCTTATTTTTTACGGAAAAATACATCTATTGTCTTTTGGGTAGCGTTTTGTTTACGTTCTTGTAAAATACGTTCGTAACACACAACACTGTTTTTAATTGTTTGACACACGGTCAAGACACGGTCATCATTATTGTCTATACTCTGCAATATGTCCAAACCTGAATAAATTTTTGAAAGTGCATTTTGTATATCCCCTGATGATAAAACTTTCTCTTTTACTTGTTCTTCCTCATCGTAGATAGGATTATTCTGTAACTCGGTCAGATCTTCATTGCTGATAGGATCGTCGTGCGTTGCTACAAGTTCTACGAGATCTTCTACCGTGACATCTTCAAGTTCAGATCCCTCAATCATTGCAGCAATGTCTTCAAGCACTTGTCTCTGCATCTGGACAATTCTTCTATGTGCTTCCACTACATCTGGCCAAAGATTACGCCACACCCCATTCATACAACTCATTTTAACTTCCTTCCAAGCCTCTTCTATGTTGTGAATAGACTTCATAATGTTTTATGACTTCCACCACTCTCGCATAGACTGTCTTCCCCGTCAGTTTCATGAATTAGTTGGATAAAAGTGCGGCGATGGTATTATTACCAATTACTTTATATTATATTATTATATTACTTTGAAGTTTGCTATTGCTCCCTGGTCCATAGGTTGTTAATATTGACGTAGTGTTTGGTGGAAGGAACTTTAAGTACACTTTTAAGTCTCTGGGCGTATCAAGTGAGGTTGGATGTCCTGGGGCATTGTCTAAGGGTTAAAGGTTAAGTTAAGTTAAGTTCTAACTTTAGGTTCAAGCCCATTTCTGTCACAGTATGATTTGACTGATGGGCAAAAACTATTAGAATACCATTCTTGAAAAATTTCCCGTGTAACCCACACCTTTCTGTTTGATCGCCTCCCAACTGGTAGACTTGTCTTGTCTGTGCCTCGCATTGCACGGGGTGTTTCTGAATGGTACACTAGTAAAGGTTTCAGTTTGAAATCACCAGTGGCATTACCACCCAGCAGAAGTGTTAATCGATCTTTCGCAGCTTTGAAACCACTGGCTTGACGTCCTTCCTTAGAAATGAATGTTCGAGATGGCATTTTTTTCCAGTAAAGTGCGGTCTCATCAACATTGAAGATGAGACAAGCAGGAATTTTCTCTCGTCTAACGAACTCTTGAAACTTGTCTGGAAACTCAGCTGCAGCTTGAATGTCCGCGCTGGCCACCTCGCCTGTTATGTGGATATTGTGAAGATTAGAACACTGCTTGAACCGAAGGAACCAGCCTCTGCTGGCAGCAAAAGTCGGAGTGGCACTCCCTTCTCCTTCTTTTGTTTTCAGCATTTCATACAAAGATTTTGCTTTTGTGCATATGAGATCTTGACTTAGTGGTGTGTTCTTCTTATTCAAGTCTTCGATCCAGACTGACAGTAATTTCTCCATTCTTTCTAAGATAGATGATCTCGAACAAGACAGTTTTGTTGCACTTATAGGTGTTAAACTTTCGCTGGAGATTTTAATTTTTTCCCGATGGAACAAATTAACACACGAAACGAACGAGGAAATCCCCATAGAACAAAGTCGAAGGACAGGGAATTCCCAATTCTTCAAAGAGAATATTCAGAGAAAGCGGGCATCCTGCGACCATAGAGATGTTAATGACTACATTATGTTTATACGCACTCTTTCGCGTAATGCGAGGCATTTGAGCGCGAAATTTGAAATTCGCGTTATAGTGAAACCGCGCGTAACGGGGTCGCGCTAAGCGGTGTATTACTTACTGTATACACTAAAAAATGCGTTAAAAGCGATTTTTTAAAATTTAATGATTTCAAAGCGAGATGACGCTCTATAAACCCACTTGTAATTGAGGCCAAGAGGACCAGAGTGACATCTGTATTTTTCGATAAATTGACCTATTATCATATCCGTAATCTAAAAATGTACCATTACAAAACAACAATGGCCTAAAGTTATTTACGTGATACTAACACTATAACATACTACTACTAACTGCATCCCCTATATACGGGGTTAAGTTCCTAAGATAATGCCTATGGAATTTACGGGCAAGCTAAAAACGATAGGTACAGGTGCGTTGGCGGCGCGGCGTGGAGAGTTGGGTCGAAAAAATTTAATAGAGAGAAACTGCGAAGCATGACTAGTACAACTAGTAAAAAAATGCAACAATTGAAGCCGTGCAATTGAGACTTGCTTGATTAAAAAGTAATTGATGTCCTCAACTACGACCTTGTACTTATAAATAGAACGGAATTGCTGTGAATCTTTAATCAAACGATATAGTACTGCATGACATAAAAAAACACAATGTATCATCATTATATTAATACGTGAAGAAAAAACTTTGTACCCCTTTTTAAGCGTATTGCGTGCACGGAAGACTGTGAGATTAGGCATGGTTAAAGTTTATATTGAGGAATGCAAAAAGCTAAAATTTACCTATAATATCTGTTACTAATATATTAAATTAAATTAATTAATACTGCGAATCCTAAACCGACCACTGCCATTGAACTTATAACCCACCAAAATATTGACATTGTCACTCAATGAAAAGTGACAGCAAGTGATATAATATTCATTGTTTAGGTTCATACTGCAAATGTCAAACGGAAATAAGTCTATGATTAAAAAGTCGCTGGTCGAATTTCGATCATTGGGCGACAGCTAGTTCTAATAAATTTCTACAATCAAAAAGGCATACAATCATCTGATGTTAAAAATCCTATATTTTTGATTTGTATTTGATTCCCAGACGTCGTACTTACATATTAATATATGTGCTGTGCTTGGTGCCTTACCAAAAAAAAATCACCTATCTAGGTAAACTTGGAATGTAAAACATTATCTAAATACAAAGTTTCGTCAAAATCAATAACGTTTTTAAATAGTCGCGATATACTCTGACTAAAAGCAATTTGTACACGGTACAACTTTTGACACACAGAGACAGACAAGAGACAGAAAATTACAGAATAAAACGGAAACTGTTGTCAAAAAAGGATAAAATTTTCTGCTTGCTCACGCCGGTATCATCACAGAGCGTCAATGCCGTATCTATGTACTTTTAAAATATCATTGGTCCAAATATTTTTGAGCCGTTTCTGAGAAACCAAACACACGAACAGTATACTACCCGTGCGCAATAAGTTGAAACCTGGGGGCAGTGACGCCACAGACGCATAGTTGTACTGTGCACAAAAAAATATCACAAGTTTTCACCCGCGACATCGTCTCTGCTATTTTTCTTACTTATTATTATTATTATAATTTACAGGTTCTTTTTACTGCCTGATCAACAGGTAAACACAAATGTTTGTTCCGTTTTTCGTTTTCAAAAAAGTCTAACACTTTTAACACGAGATTTCTCTCTCCACTATTTAAAGTGTTCGCTTCATTATAACAATAAACTTAACACAAAAAATAACAATAAAATATAGCATTAACTCTAATAACTATTAACGAAACAGTATCAAATAAGATTATAAAAAATCGGAACGTGTCGTCGTTGTGTAACGTAAGCCAGTACATATGAAAGCATATAAAGTAATAAAACACCAAGTTTTAAAATTTTTGTCTTTCTGCCTGTTTGTTCTGGGTAATCTCCGAAACGGTTGGAACGATTATGACGGGACTTTCACTGGAAGATAGGTAATATTATAAGGTGTAAATTAGGCTACATTTATTTTAAAAAATAATAAGGATTTCGCGCAAATTAAAAAAAAATCCGGTCAACGTGAATGGCTTACGCTGAGTAAACCATAAGAGATATATCAAATTGATGTATTTACATACATAATTATAGATATTAAAAAGACCTACAAAAAAGTCAACGAGAGCATAATATGCTTCTATCTTCCAAGAATCACCCACAATAAGCATATAACCGGGAGCAGGAGTAGCATGATCCGCGTGTATCCCCGATCGATGGAATTATGTAGTCCACGCGAACAAAGTCGCGGGCACAGTTGGATTAAATATGTTAACACATCCGGCGCAGTAAACTGAGTTGGAGATATTGCGCGGGTAGCGCAGTGTTGCCAATTGCCAATATCTACCGAGCGTCATTCGCGACCAGACGTCACGTTTCGCAAATCTATTTCTCATTACGAAAGTTGCTCTACTTAAATTTTTTTTTTAATGTGAGAGACAATAATAATATTTTATTTGTTATAAATGCAAATTACATGTAGGTGTTTGGTATATAATTATAGAATCCGCATACATTTAGTCACATTGCGACATACAAATATTACAATAAATTAAACTAATCTTCACAAAATATAGTTTTATACTATATTACATTTGTTATACTTTATCATATTACACCTACTTAGAAGAGAAATGCGTACAATTTTCTGCCTTATTATTATTGAAGTCTGATGTAGAATAAAATGATTATTCTATTAGCCAAAATTTTAATTTTCTGGCAGTTCCCTAATATCGTAAGGGACAGCATTATATATCCGTTCGCACACAGCATACAGTTCTTATAATACAGTGCTGATTTTAGTGCTCTAGGCAAAACAATTCTACCGGTATTCCTTGCATTTCTGAGAAATATGTCCTTAGCTGTTGTGAACAGTTTTGGATGTTTTTTTAAAAAATATAGCTTCCTCCAGTATATACATGCAGGGCAAAGTCAGTAAACGTAGGTTTTTAAATAAGGGGGTCTACGTGACTCCCGTGGGGGTAACACCAACTGC
Organism: Saturnia japonica; assembly: GCA_033032175.1. Classification (NCBI taxonomy): domain Eukaryota; kingdom Metazoa; phylum Arthropoda; class Insecta; order Lepidoptera; family Saturniidae; genus Saturnia; species Saturnia japonica. Next base: position 4,869,375 of record CM065330.1, read on the forward strand.
CCTAACACATTTTTTCTGTGCTATAAAGGCTCTCTGAACATCAGTAGAGTTTCCCCATAGTATTAGGCCATAGTTTAATACGGAGGCAACGTATCTGTGGTACGCTGCCAAGACGGTTTTTTGAATACAAGTTTTTCTTAATTTGTATAACACAAAAACAAAACTTAGAATTTTGCTACAAACTTTTTCAATGTGGGCTTTCCAGTTCAGGTCCATATATCTATTCTAAAGCCTAAAAATGTCGTTTCTTCAACCTCCGTTAAGTCGGTATCTCTGTAGCAAACGTGCAAGTCCTTATGGACTCTTCCGTATGTACAAAATTTAATTAATTAATAATTTCTCAATAAAGTTCATTAAAACTTTTAAATGTATTTTGTCTATTTATATTTATTCCATATTATAAACATTATCTTAAATTAACAAACAATAACATAAAATACCCGTATCAAACTACTCCGAAAGAAATTATATAATTAAAGTAGAGCATATTTCCTGTTGACCTTCACGCTCACCCGTGATTAGTCTGTTCATCCTACTGTAAGCTATAAGAAAAAAGTGTGGGGGCGTGTCTTCGTGGATGGCACGGCACTATCTATATCTAAGAGGAAAACTGTTGTGCCGCCGGTGAAGCTGTAAAAGCCGCAGCGGCTTCAGGGCCCCTAAGGCTAACAGTGTAGTCAGTTCGAAAAAAAAAAAAAAATTGTGCCGACCCTACTTGAGTGAGATAGAAAGATGATGAAGATGGATTTAAAAATATATTAAGAAAAATCATATATTATACGCTACTAAGAGAAATCCTTGAAGAACCAATAAGGAAAAACTTCAGTAATAAAGTATATTATAACGAATCGCGGGGAAATACTGTCGGTTTTATTACGTCCACAACACACACGCAAACTTTAATCACTGTATTTTGTTTTGTTGTATTTTCTTGCGGTGTTTTTTTTTCTGTGTGGTTCTATTATAAATATAACTACCTATTGCCCGCGACTTCTTCTGTGTGCACTTCAAAATTAGGTCCAGAGACAAATTATAAATACTAGCGATCGCCTAATGACCGAAATTCGACCAGCGACTTTTTAATCATAGACAATTTTCTGTTTGACATTTAAACAATAAATATTATATCACTTGCTGTCACTTTTCATTGACTGACTATCAATGTGTTTGATATTGATTGACTATCACTATCCTATGTGTTAATCCAGGTTATAAACTGTGCCAAGTTTTATTCAAATTTGTTCAGTTATTTTGCGTGATTGAATAACAAACAACCAAATAAACACACTTAAATAAACATTACGGTGTTCGAAAAATACTTTAATAAAATTCAAGACTAAAAGGTTAAAATTTACATTAACAGAAAATTTTTCTTAGTATTTTTTGTTTTACACTGAGTATTGCGAACATAACATAGACCTTCCTTCCTTCCAAAGTGTATGCCATCATTTACTATAAGAAAGTCAACTCTATAACAGTTGACTTGTGGGTTGATTGTTTTGTAAACAAAATACCAAGTTCAACAACATAACAAAAAATATTAATTAATATCTGAGACACAATTTACGGTAACTTTTCGTCGTTATTAAAACTGTAATTACGGGGCCATTATTAATTTTGTATGTAAATTAAAAAACAAATCAAAGCAACAAAAACAAACCGGATTAAAAGAGAACGATAAACCTAAAGGTAGGTATAAGCTAGACGTTCACATGACCGCTCCATTTAGTGCATTCATGGAGGTATAAAATTATTTCAATAAGGATTGCGTTTCAACCACACGAAACACTAAAACCTGTTTGAAACGTGACCTCCGATGAGTTTTTGAGAGTGTTGCAAATATGTGGACGCTTACCTTTACAGAGGTGTGTCATTACGTCATTAGTACAGAGTACAGACACAAAATTTGTAACAAATATGTAGTTTCATATTCAAAATTAAAACTTATGTCGATTATCGACTGACTGTGTTAAGTATTATCATGCAAATCCTAAAATAATTAGGATTTAAAATTATCACACAAATTCTAAATACGGTTTACATACACACGGTTTATTGTTCTATTTAATCTACATAGGTACAGAGAAATGAATGTTTCTTATATTATTTGTTTGTTTGAACATTTGGTCCCTGGGCGTTCTTAGACCATTCATTTGATTGCGATAAAACTTTGTTGAATTGTTTCTGTATTACGTACCATGTTATGGTTGACGGTCTAAACAATCATTCAACGTCAATTTTAAAAGAAATTAAATTCAAATAATGAATAGAAATATGTAACACTGAGAGAATATTGTTGCTAAATACAATTAATATTATACAAATACTGAATATTAAACTAAAAGGATCGTAATATAATAGATAACTGAACAAACAAATTTATAAAATACAAGAACCTAACCCGATGCCCTTGAAATAACGAATCCATAAACAAAGAAAATAATACAAGAACTAAAAGGTAAATATAATATATATATTGAAAATGATTGTTAAGACCGTCAATCATAACAACCACCAGTTTACAACAGATCGCTTGGAAATCGATTCATTTTCAAAACAATGGGATTTGTCCGTCTGTCTGTTTATATGTCCGGATTTAACTCAAAAACGGCTAGATCGATTCTTATGAAAATTTGTACACGGGGCGCTTATATCATCGGTCAGTTGATAGGGTATACGAAATTTCAATATTACTTATTGATAATGAAAAAGAAAATTCAAATAAATAGATTTTCGTTAACTGAATTGTGTACACGGGAAGTATAAATAATTTCATGACTGATAAGTAATTTTAATTTGCAATAACTCAATTGGGAAACGAAAAACAAGAATTTTCAAAATTTTAAAATTTCAATAATTCTTAACCGATTTTGATGAAATTTTATACACGGGAAGTCTAACTATTTACATAATTAATGGGCTATAAGAATTGTCAATTCTTATATTTAATTATAATATTAAATATATAATTATCTTATATTTAATATAATTACTTCTAGAATTAAAAAAAAGTAATTAAAAAAGTTTCAATTTCATCAATTCTCAACCGATTTTGATCAACTTTTGTAGACGGAAAACACACATCACACTATAATTGAGAGGCTTTAAGATTTGTTAATAATGCATTAGAAATTGTACATTAGATTAATAGTTTTCAACCGATTTTAAAGAAAATTGTACACCGGAAATACATGCCACTCCTCAATTGATACGGCGTATGAATTGTCAACAATATGAGTAAAAAAAGAGATTTAAATAATTATTGCGCAGTAAAAAACGCGTGCGGAGCCGCGGGCACACCGCTAGTAATAAATAAATAGAAAACAACACTAAAACTGTGTCATTATAATGACTCCTATAAGCACGTTTGAACTTTAAAACTGATAAACCCTAGTAACATACAAGCGACAATACCAAAGTCCAAACAACAAATAATGCAAATAACTACCTAGTTTAAATAAACATGTAACTTTCCTCACTTAAATATAAGTAATGCTGAAATTAAGGAAGTCAGCAAAACCAAAGATGTATAATAAATCTTTGCTGAATACTTGACTTTCGAGTTTTTATATCTCATATTTTCCTCTTCAACTATTTCGACTCACAAAACGACCTAAGCCACTGAACGGATTGAGCTGAAATCTGGTACACATATAGTTATTATGAGGTAGGCATCCGCTAAGAACAGATTTTTGAAAATTCAACCCCTAAAGGGGTGGAACGAGATTTCAAACTTGCTAATAATGCTAAGTATTTTATAAATATTAATGTTGCAAGCAATACAAAAAAATACAGAGAGATAGGGTACAAAAAAAAGTCCTTTGAAGATATCTCTCTACTTGAGGCAGTACGACTCGTGAAATATACTTTACAGAAGATCGCAAGGAATTCTATCTGATTGTAGCCATCGGCCCTGGAGCCTCAGACGGCTTTTACAGCTTCTCTGTGGCTTCAGGTGTTAGAATCGTTGATAGCACAGATATGTGGTCGATAGGCTATGTATAAACATGTATTTAAGTATATATTTGTTTAGCTCGAATTTTACAGATAGGGAATTAGTCAGATCGCAATTTCTTTGCAATGGCGGCAAAACGCAAGCCGAGGTCCGACCAGTTTGGCACCCTTGCACCTGTCACCTCTGTTTTTGTATAGGGCCCCTCAGGCTAACAGTAAGATCAGATAGAAAAAAAGGCTATGGTAAACGCTTAGCAACAGGTTCGTAAAAAGGTTGTATACATCTTAGTTAAAAAAAAAATAGATACCTATATATTTTCTGAAAATAGTTTGTAATGGCAAAGAAATATTTTTTTTTTAATTGCTTTTGAAGACGCAACTCGTATATAACAGTATGTATATCGCAAGCGCATGTATGTTTGTTTAAAAAAATGTTCAAACGTTATATGAAACTCTAACTTAATCAAAACCTCACAAAAATATAGACATTTTAGTGAGTTTTTGACGGAATCTTAATCTGTCATGTATTTGGTTTTTTGCGTTAATTAATCCCATTTCGTTTGCATTTTAACCATTTGACATTCGCGGATTTGTATACTCCACGCATGTCGCCATCTCTATAAAAAGTTATGTGCAGTATGTTGTTGAAATATTATAGCATTATGCGTAATAAAGTTTGTTTATTATGCTCTCGAGATATCACAAAATTCCCTGGAACGTTCTAACAAGATCATTTTGCTAAAACACTAAAGTCATCAAAAAAACCATTAACGTTATAATACGTAACAATTATTCACTTACTAACAACGAAGATCGGTTTGCAAAATAAACAAGAAGAAACGTATTAACAACACCACATTAATCTAAATCCTAGAAATAATCTTTAAAAATCGTAATAGTTACCTAAGTCTTGACTCTCTTTTAATCGACCTCAAAAAAAGGAGAGGTTCTCAATCCGATTGTGTTGTTTTATGGATGTTCAGATATAACTTCTTTGTTTATGAACCTATTTAGATGATTCGTTGGACCTTCAACTTGGAAGATATACCACGGAACTCCTCAAAATAACTAAAGTTGGTTTTCCTTTTTGTTAAAAATTATCTTCTCAATAGTTTTTATCAATATTATTTTATTTTAGAGCTATAGGTGTCTAAAAATCAACACGATATCCTTTATCCACGATAAAATTCTACGATAAAGATAAATAAAATGAATGATCACTTTCAATAAGTCATCTATAAAAATCGATATATTAATTTCAGTTGTCTTTATTCATTCCAGTAATGATTAAAGTTTCTTATTGTGCTTTGTACATCGGTAAGCGGCAAGGAAAACTTTCATAAATATTATGTGAAAAACCCGTTTACCTAGCCATGACGTACATATTTAGAAAAATGTTATTTTTATAATATTTAAGAATTACGTTTATACAACTTGTAGATATTAAGACATTTCCCCTACATAGTTCATTAAAAAATACTTAATTCTTAATTATGAGAATGTTAAAAACACTACCACCGGTTCGGCAAACATTCCAATCATCAAGAATTGCCGAGAAGAAACTCGATCGGATTTTTTTTTACTAGGTATAAGATATAGCAAAAGAAACGCGATGGAAAACTCCTGTCTCGATTACCTCAACAATTACATATTAAAAAACCAGACAATGTAAACAACATAAAAAGTATATAATAATATAACATATACATTATTATATATTCCGTGATATCATTTCGTTCATTAATAATTTAAAATACACATCCAATTAATCATACCATTTTCCATGTTTTTAATATTTTTTTTAATCAACAGCTCACAGCACAGATTAAAATATGTAATGTTTTTTTAAAATAAAATTGAAACTCCAAAAACGAGCGCTCTCACGTAAACAAATATTCTGACTGGCTGTTCGTGGCCTTTGTGGTTGTCGTCTTGTCGTTTGGAGGCGCGGCCGGTAGCGTTGGCAAGCCCACGCCACAGTCGTCCGTCCGCCTACCTTATCGGTTATCTTCGTATGACGTATATTTTTATTTAAATAGCCAATACTTTAGCGAAATATTTTATTTACAATAATTTATATTTTAATATCATTAAAGTTGACCTCATTTATGACTGGGATTTTTGTTTTGTTGTAACTTATCTTTGGTAAGTACTTATTAGATAAGTAAGTTAGGAAGTTTGCAAATTCTATACATAAGAAAACAAGACAACTTTTAGCAAAAAAGAAAACCAAATTCAATGATTTTCAGGAGTTCCCTAATGTATCTTCGAACACCCTTGAGTTACCCCCTTTCCCACAAAAAAAAAAAACCTTAAATTAGATCATCATAAGCAAAGAAGTTATGATTGCACATCCATAAAAAATAGCATTCTAATTATGAACCTCCTACTTTTTTTGATGTCTGTTATTAATATAGGTAATGCATTTTTATATTTAACATTTTAAAAACAAGGTCATTTTACGACCAGACTTTTGATGCAATTATCATAGTTTTGTTAAAAGCATGAAATTATAAGTTATATGCTTGGTTATTACAAAAATCTTTACTTAGTGGTATTACCTATTAAAAAAAATTAAAGTAGGTAAGTACATACGTTATTTTTTTTTAATTATTTTATTATTAATTCTTACTAACGAAAATTGTCGAGTAGGTAAGTTATTTCCAATAATGTGATTAAAGTTACTAAAAAAGTTACCTAAAAAATTTACTCATTTTGCAGAAGTTAAGAATAAAACCGCTGATTGACATGTTGATTATAGTTTGTTTTTTTTTAATTGACTATACTGTTAGCTTTAAGGGCCCTGGCGCTATTAGAGGCTTTGACAGCTTCACCGGACAAGACACAAAGCCGCGAAAGCGGGACAACACGCTCAAGGGTGCCAAATTAGTCAAACTTCAGCTTAGGCTGTTGTCGTACATGGATATAAGTCGCGATCTAACTAATTCCCTATCCGTAAAATTCGATCTAACTATACCTGCATAGAGCAAGTGCAGAGTCAATGTATCGCGAGAGCGGCTGCTTGGCTCAAGGGCCCCATGCCGAAGGAACGGACCTAGGCTTGAGTTTCAGCTGGAGAGGGTGGTGCTGATATCAATCGATCATTAATCGACCTATACAGCGTCACTGGGCATTTAATAATACGTTTCTTTATCGTCAAATTTACCACGACACAATGTAATCTTGTAAACGTGTCTACTGTTTCCCGCCAAAAAAGTATAAAACCTCCTCCAATCAAGTTATCAATCCTGGCCACATCAAAAATGTAACAAAAAATGTAATCCTACGTGTATGGTGATTATTTAATTTTGGGCAATTCAAAAAGTTTATCACATGTTCGAATTTAAATTTAAAAATATACATTACAAACAATATTAAAAACAAAAATAGTTCTAAACACTACAATATTCCTTACCGGGTAATCGTGTGCACTTGGTATGTCCCTTCAGACGACTGTGCTCATTCAGAAATATCAGTCGGACTATTCAAATTACGGCTACGAACATAATTCACAGGTGTACTTCTTAGCAATAAACAGTGTGACACATAATTAATGCGGAACCGTTGTCTACTACGCATACCATCTGGTGATTGAATCGACCAATAGCAAATTGAATAGGGTAGATCAGTATTAAAATAGATTTAAGCAACTTTTACACATGTCATGTAAATTTTCATTAAAAAAGACGCTTATACGCGTCATAAGTTTTTTTTTTTTTTTTTTTAACTGACTATTCTTTTAGCCATAAGTGCCCTGGATCCTCAGACGGCTTTTACAGCTTCGCCGTGGCCTGAAGGCGAGCGCATAAGGCACTAAGTGTGGAAAAACAGACAACTTACGTAGTAGGTAGTCATAGACCATACTAATATTATAAAGACCAAAAGAGTTTGTTTAAATATTTGTAAATATCTACAAGCTACATAACTTCACGCTACGACCCTAAGCATCGAAGCAGTAACCATGAACTTCAAGCAATGTGGCAAGCTGTAGGCGTGTACGAAAAGGATAAATTAAACACGGGTAAAACCGTGGGGCACAGCTAGTAACAGATATTAATATTATGTTATTGTAATGGCATCTTTAGAACACAGCCACCGCCCTTTCGTCTCTCGAGAACAGACATAACTATTTTTGCAACAAGAATCATGTTTAGTGTACGTGGTTTTGTCACAAGATTGGACGCTTCGTGAAGGATGCCAACAATTAGATCATTTAGTATCTAGACGACAATGTCGGTCAATTTGTTAGGTGCAGTATTTGTATCACATTAGCCATTATTCATTTCAAATATAACACATACAACAGACATGCTTTTGTATCGGTAATTTTGTGATATGAATGATTTTTAATTATTTTTACTTTACAGTTTGGGTTCGGTTTTGTTAATTATTGGTCGATTGATAAAAATACCAAAATATTACAAATCTGTAAAAATAATTGCTTCATTATTTCATTTTTCCTTGCGAAAATTATTAGTTTTTATCTTTGACTCACGTGATTGGAAACTGTGACATCATCTTTCTTTGAACATACCCAGTTGTTTTGTGATAGGTAACTCTAAAATAATTACTAGGCGTTAAAATAGTGGCTTTAAAATTGTGTGCTAAACAACTTTTATAACTTATATTCTAATTGTCAACTTTGCACATAATACCATTAACCTTGGTTGTATTTGTTGAATAATGACGCTACGCCGCGTTTTTGCGACATGTTTTTTTATTTAGAAGAATATAGTAGTTTACACAACAAGTGAAAAAGAGACGGAATTTAATTTGAAAAACTAAGCATTCAGCGAAGCCGAGAGCAGCGAAGGATTCTAGAGTAGATTCCTGAGCAGAGCGAGGGATACAAAAAGCGATATGAAATTCTGTAACGAGTTATGTACTGTACTTTTTAACACTGACTGCGAGAAACAAGAATTGAGAGGGAAATTTCAAGGACGCGTCAGGTTTAGGTACATTTCATCACATAAAGAGAGAAGATACATTATAACGTAGAGAGAAAGACAGCTAGCTATCCGTTGTATCTTACATTAGGTCTGGTATATTCTTACATCTGTGGGTCGGATGCACTAATAAAGCAGGGTGGTACGAATTGTGACCACCATACACATAATGATAAGCTTTATATTGATTTTATTTTGTTAATAGCTGTGCCCGCGGCTATTTTAAATACAAAAATGCTTATTATGGGTGTTCCTTAGAAGACAGATATATACTCTCCCGGACTATTTTGTAGGTCTTTTTAATGCCTATATTTATGTAGTACATTAATTTTATATATATCTTATGGTTTACTCAGCGAAAGCCATTTAAGCGTCCGAATTGATTCACCATGATTACTTTTTATTTATTTACGGGTAACCCTCTAATTCTTTTTCTAAAATGAAAGTAGCCTAAGTTATCATATAACAGCAGCTATCTACCAAGTGAAAGTTCCGTCAAAATAGGTCCAACCGTATCGAAGATTACCCGGAACAAACATACAGACAGACGGACAGACAGAGACAAAAACAATTTAAATGGGTTTTTTGTTATATGTAGTTGCCGTATATACTTTCATATATATTTAATAAAAAGCTGTTATTTTGACACAGGCACTTCAATTTTATTAATTGTACAGATGTCGCTCTCAGGGATTAATCAATGTAAGTATAATATGCAGTAATAAAGTTGCAGAACACCATAAACATATTTATAAATCCATTACTCTTTGTTATTTTAAGAACTTTCACTTCTGTCACGTGAAAATGCTGAATGAGCAAAAAAGTTTTTTGTATGTTTTTTTTTTTACTTTGGTCCTTTTTTTCACCTGTTTATTTGTTGTTCAAGATTTTGTGTTTAAAATAATATGAAGCAATGATAAGTAGTAGGTAAATAGTATGGCACAGTCCGGAAGATGTTTGCGATTTGATACAATTATCATCTGCGACTGTGGCCCGTGGCATGATTGATGATGTTGATGACTGATAATGAATATGTAGTAATTGGTTGATGTTGTCGCCGGACATGAAATGTTACATTAAAATATAATAATAAACTTAAATATATGGTAAATACATAAACATGGTAGAAAAGTATCCACAATGAGAAATTAGAATAATAGTACGGGTAACAGAAATAGAGTTTGAAAAAACAACTTAAATTCTATTAAAGCTTTTTAAGTTGTAATGATTTAGTTTGTCAGTTTTGGTTTTCAATTGGTGTATGTTTGAATAATATTTTGATATCAGTGAGAGTTGGTAGAAGTTGTTTTGTGTGCTGCCCTTGTGTCTCGTTTTAGTATCTGAATTGCCAAATGGTGTAGCTCTCTTCTCTTATGGTGCGCTTAATATAAGTAATGGGGAAGTGAGTGTAGTCAAGAGTCATGTGCAATTTTGTAGCTCTTTTTGCTGCAACATCTGCAGCTTCGTTGGCAATGATTCCTACGTGGCTCCTGACCCAAACAATATGGGCGAGTCCGAGATGCGTATAAACGATGTGACGTATTTGTGTAACCAAAGTGTGAGTGTTATTGCGATTCTAAATCGCTTCGATGGATGACAGGCCTGGAAGATGGCGTAAGGTTCCGCTTGTAATACAATGCAGCTGCTATGTAATTTGAATTTTTTGCTCACCGGCGAGTTGTTCTGAGTGTAGCAGATGAACGCTGCTCCAACGTTACCATCCTCCTGCTTGCTCCCGCCAGTGTACACGTGATACGACAATGGATGTGTAGCGACATCTACATAGCGACACACAGCGACATCTATCGAGCCACATACGTCGCATTCTACATCGCACTACAGAAATTAACTCTTCAATTGATTACATATACAAGAACCCGACTACAACCGTTGGGCAGCTGCCCGCCAGACATAACACCCGTCTGGTCGGAGGATCCTCCCTTTTCAATGGTTACTCTACAGATGAAGAGTTCCTTGGAAATGTGTGATCTGTTTCTGATTTGTTATAGTAATTGGTGAGTTAAAAGAGATTCTGTTTGCTGGGTGTAAAAGATGGTGTGGAGGTGTGGGTCTTTCAAGAGTGAGGTCGTCAGGAAGAAACTGTGTTTTATCTGTACGTCGTGTTAGTTCAACATATCTTGTATGAGTATAACTTGATCCTTTAAAAAAAAAATATTATTCACTGTTATCAATGAATAAAATGCCCTTTTTCGAGTGGCAATGATAAAAAAGAACTATATATTAATTTTAAAGGTGCAATAATGAATAAATATTAATATTTATATATCTTCTTATAAATAAAAATTTCGTGTAACGATGTATGTTCGGGATAAACTCCGAAACTACTGAACCGATGTTGATTATATATATATATATATAAGATTAATTTGACAATACAAATGTCGGTTCTATGTAGTTGTCAAAGTTCACTTTTGTAAGATAGGTAAAGATTTTCATAAACATATATTTTTTCTAAAGATTTTTGTTTTTCTTCGCTTTTGAATGATCATTGTTTCATGCGTCACTCACGCAGCACGCGTCTCTTTGTGGCGCTGAGAGCATCCACCAGTGTCTCCATATGTAAATCGGCATTTACCGTGTTTTTAGGCAAAATTACGGTGAATCAGCTAAAAGTTTACCGTGTAATTTTTCAAATGATAAAAACAACAGAAAGCAAATCAAGTACGAATATATTTGCTTTTTAAATTATTTATAAAGAAAATTAAAATAATATATATGTGAAGCATGCAAAATTAAACCGATAATATTAATCTGAATCTGACTCTCCTAGCACGACAATGTCTTTTTCGTAAATGGATTTATTTAATTTAGTCAACATATCATTAGTAGATCTGAAATCAACACAGTTTTTGCTATTTCTTTAGATTGCTTGCTGGGTAAAAATATTTCCTTTTATTGTTTTGGTTAATAATTTGTTTCTTTTTTTCGTTTTTATATCATTGACTTGGCTGAAAATGCGCTCGCACTCGGCATTTGAATGCGGCAGCGATAGCACACCCAGCATAAATTTCGGAAGCTCTTTAAATGTTTTATTTCCGTCTACATCCTTTAGCTCGTAAATCTGAAATAAATATATATAAATAGTACATAGTGATAGTAGTGGTCAAATCAATCACAAAACAGTTTCTTAAACTAAAATTAACCAACCTTGTGCCAAAATACATCAACTTTTTCAGTTACATCCTTTATTTGTGTTGAAATCATTGGAAAATTCCTCCATTCATCATCCAGCATTTGTTGTTCTTCCAGAGTTTTGAGGGTTAACGCGTGGTAGTCTTCCATCGGACGATGCCGATAAGCACAATTCAGTGCGCAATTTAGATAAAGCAGTTAGCACTGGGTCATTAAGACTGTACCTCTTTCTGATACCCACACAGGCACTGACGATCCATTTTCTGCAGTTGATCTTCACCTCTTGCAAAATATCTTGTTTGTCTGAAATTTCAGGCAACTCCCTAATAACTACTACTAATTTCAGGCCTACGAACTCCCAGTCCTAGATACACATCTTCCAAATTGATGTTATGGGTGGTATTTGTAGGGTCTATTTCGTCGAGTTTTGTTGCTTGCACATAAGATTGTAGCATGAATGACGAGAGCAATTCTATATAAAGTTGCGCCATCTTGTCCGTTCATGTCAATTATTACTGTTGATTCACTTTGAAAGTACATATTGATATTTGTAAATTTCGGCAGCATCCATGCCAAAAAATAATAATAATCTTTCATGAAAGGGTCCTGCAAACTTTTATGAATGTCTAAACATTCGCTGTCATCCAGCCATTTTCGATTGAAATAAAGCCGCAACGCGTCCCATTGTTCTAATATTCTATTTACTACTGAAGCCAGAGAGAGCCATCGGGTCTGCGCTGGCCTTAATATCTTATGTACTTCAGTCTCCGTAAACAACTGGAAGTCTTTGAATTCTGCTTGGCGTTTGCTGCTCAGTTTAAAGTAGTTATAAATTGCTCGAGCTAGTTTTTCAGTGTCTGGTGGTTATTTCTTTGAGGCGTCGCTTGCGCATAGATGTAAAGAATGGCAAATGCACTTTAGTACTGTAATACCGGGGCACTACTCACGAAATTGACTGGATACATAATTTCTACAACCCATCATGGTATTGCATCCATCTGAGCCGAAGCCTACGATGTTATCCAGAGGGACTGAATACTTTTCAAATGACTGAATCACCAGGTTGAACAGATGAACTGCGTTAGCAGAATAATCGTTTTGGCTGAATTCAAAAAGTTGTATTAAGTCCCAGAAGCGACTTACAATCTTGCCTATGTTACAATGGTAATATCGTACTACTACGCACATAGTTTTTACCACTCCAATATCGGTGCTTTCATCTATGAGCACTGAAAACTTACTATCTTGTAGATCACGGACCAATGTATCCTTTTCGCTTCTGCCAACTACATTGTTAATGACCGCTTGGGCTTTCGTATGTTTTAGCTTAAATTTTTTTGCAACTTCTGGATCAGTAAAAGTAACCGGTATAAGATCGCATAGATGGTCTGCTACTTGATGAGATATCTTATGTTCAGCTATGAAAGCTGCAATTTTTATTTCAGCTACTTTACATTTTTCATCAAGCGTCGTTGGCGCCTTTTTAAGTGCATTTTCTATGGTAGGTTGAACAGACGACTTGGAAGTGGAACTCAACAATAGCTTCACTTTTTGTTCATGCCTTGTACTTAGCATGTCTATTAAGAACGCTCATTTCTGCGCTGATACTTTTTTAACCATGTACAAATTCTTTCAGTTTGCACCATTCAGCTTTAAATTTTTGTTTATAATGTTTCCTTTTTATTCCAATTCTAGCTCTTTTGGTAGAACAAGTTGGCTTTGTGTCGCTATCATAACTTTCAGTATCACTTTCCATTGTACCTACTTTTAGCACTACTCACTCACTCACAATACTAAAACAAATAGGTAATAAACTTCAAACCGAAAAACCTCTACTTTATAATTACTATTAAAAAAAGACAAAAGCTTCAACTTAAAGCAGTAGATTTCGTCTATTTGTAACGCGTAACTAGAAAAAAAAACACTTCATTCAACCATCTCACTTACTTCGAATTTTGATAAATGCATTTCACTTCTTCCTGTAAGTTTAATTATGGACGAGAATAGATTGCAGAGGTTTGGTAGTTTTTATCTATGCGTGAGTGGAGATAGAAGTTTTGATATTCAGGGATTCCCGGCATCAAGAGCATTGTTGCCATTACAATATATGTTAAGCTGACTGAGATTCGTTTTACGCAATATAGTGATGATAAATATAGAAACTTCCTTGTTTATTAACAATATAATTTTTAAATTACGGTGACATATGACACGGTAATACCTTATTACCTTGACGGTAGATTAAGACCAGGTTACGGTGTATCTACCGTAATTACCGTGTATATGGAGACACTGGCATCTACCCAGATCGGTGCCCCGTAGACGGCCATGCTCCGCACGACTCTCGTGAACAAACGCGCGACAGCTCGCGCCCGGTCCTCCCGAATTCGGGAGAAGCTGATCAAGAGCTGCCGCCGTTCCCACCAACCACGGTTCGAGTCCCGCCAACGTCCGTCCAGGATGAGACCCAGATATTTTATCTGGGCCCCAACCCGGGCCTTCACCCCCTTAACTTGTATTTGGGCCCCAGGAGGCGGCTCACACCGAGGCCCATGGAACAGTAGGGCCTAGGTTTTCTCAACCGCCACCGTGAGGCCCAACAATCCTATGCACCTGATCACGAGGTACACTCCCTCCGTGGCCAGGCGCGCAACCTCTCCCCAGGTGACCCCCTGGGCCACGACTAGTGTCATCCGCGTAACAAATTGTGCGCATCCCCGAAGGGAGCGCCACACGGAGCAACCAGTTATAGCCCATGTGCCACAGGAGTGGCCCCAACACCGACCCCTGTGGAACGCAACATCGCACACTTCGCCGGGAAATCTCTCCCCTGCCGTCCACGTAGGCGACCACCCTACCCTGGGGGTAGTCCTCCAACAACCGCCTCAGGTATGAGGGCACTCCGTGATACCGGAGCGCCTTTTTGGCAACACCGCCAACAACCTACCTCCACCTTCGGTCGCCTGCTCAGGTAGAAGGCTGTGTTACACGCCCCCTCCGGAAACCGAACTGCCCATCCGACAATGCCGGCCCCTATCACAAGTCAAGCCTAACTTAACCCTGCCAGATGATGACTGATGGACTCTCTCTATTCATATTGGTATTACGTATGTTACTTACGATACGATATTTTAATAATTCCTTCATTTTATTAAATTTTACATGTAATCGTTTATGGCCACCTGAGGTGTTTGTGCAAAATATTTTATTAAATTCGTATGCCGGCTTCCAAGATACAGGCTCTGCCTAGTTTGGAAGTCACTGTGTAAATGTTAGTAAATCTTGGGTATAATAAATAAATTTTTAATTTTTAATATTTTTTTAAATAATATTAGGTTTAGTTGACATAAATAACACAATAATCATTTAAATAAAAACTAACACAAAAAAATGTATAAAAAATTTATGACCTTCGAAAATCTTTATGTATGTTTCAAAAATGAACTTTATGCCAACCACTTAGAACTGACATTTGTATTGGCAGATTACCCAAAATGCAATGAAAAAAATTCTTAAATCTATTTATCTCCATAATGTGAAATTTTATATTTAGTTTCATTATTTATTCATTTATTTTATTTGATACTCCAACAACATTACACATTATAAAGTATTATTACAATTATGTATGTGTAGTAACCATGATGTGTATGTTACATATTTATAGGAGTATACAGCATTTACCATAGCTTCGTAAAGTTTATTTCGTTATAAAGTGATCTAACAGTAAATAAATTTAGAGTCTCAACTCAACAGTATGGAATCTAAAGCTGAGCCTCCAATTTTCTTTACAGGGGGAATGATTACCTCACCTCCTCCCCAACCTCCGCCGCTCTTCGCATCAACAAAATCAGCCGTAGCTAATCTAAAGCCCAACCCATTATTTTACTGAAGCGAACCTACAGGTTAATTATAGGATTTGAACTCAGGAATCTGAATTCAGTACACAGGAATCTAAGTATACTACTATAATATTTTATTCCAATTACTTTCATATTAAGTTTTTTTTTTAAATTTACTATTCATAAAAATATTATCAGTAACATTATCCAACTGGTATAGGTTATTTTTAATAATAAAATGTTATTTCCAGAAAATCAATACTTTTGTCAGATGAGTCTGATGTAATCATCTCATAACATTAGCAACAATTAGATAGTAATTATTTACAATTACTGCTTAGTAAAATTCAGTGAATTTAATACATGAAATATTAGTATTCCGGTACGGTACTTTAAGTACTTTTCGTATTCTATTTTGTAAATTAATAATTAAAAAACACTTACTAATAGTTACTATACGCACAGACAGAGCAATAGACAATCCACATTTGAAATTTCGTACCTTTTGCACAATTTTTCTAAAATCTTTAACAACAAAACGTAGTCTTTGAACAAAATCACCAACACACTTTTCACTTCAGCAATGTTGCCAGTACCCTATAGTGAAAAGTTACCAAGGACTGCTCAAAGGGTAATATTTTGTTATCAAAAGTAACGCATTCTTATAATTATCGAATAAACGCTATTTTATCCCTATTTATGAGTCAAATGAGTACTTACCTGCACTTCTTTACATAGCTTGATATTGAAAAATATTAACAAAACTTGTGTGATTCGATAGCTGTTTTAAATTTGAAATTAAGGTAGTATTATGGCAGGTGCACGGTTCCACACACCTTGGGCTGTCGCAAGTCGGGTCTTGTGTCCCGGGACGTGGTTTGGCTCCAGAGATGGGTTTTTCCACACACGACACAATTTTATAAATATTTTTTTTTTGAGTTTTAGAATATTTGCGTGAGCGAGCGATTCAGTGGTCGCAAGGCTTCTTAACGATTTCCAGATGGCGCTAGGCGCGTCACATACCCGGGTGAGCCCGTGTTGCCGTTTATGAAAACCCAACAAAACTATTAATGTAAATTATTTTGTCTACGCGCAGTACCTATTTATTCACCTAGTTTTATTTACCATTCAACTCAGTTAAATTAGATCAAAATGAACTATAGTAGACAAGGTTTACAAACTACAAACAATTCATTATTTTTTATTTGATCCCAGTTTTCTAAATAACGTTGCTGAAAAGTAGACGGATGCGTCAGTTGAAATAAAAACAAAGAAAAATCGCCGATATATTACAATAACAAAAAATTCTACTAATTTTTGTGAAATTTTCCAAAATATCGAAAACAATTTTACCTGATTTGATACTAAAAGGGGCGCAACGAAGCCTAACAATAGCGCAAAGGTACGTTCCTAACAATAATTAGCTACGCCAACGACAAGAGTACCGAGCGGGTCTGTGCGACGAGAGCGCAGCGCGGCGTGGCGCGACGCCCGTTTAAGCCTAGGACTCGATACTCAACGATGACGATGCACCCTACGGTAAGCAGTGAGCTGCAAACCAGTGTGCGCGAGTAGAACTCACTACGTGCAACCAACTCTGTTCACACCCGAACCTATCAGACGTGAAGGGAGCGAAACACAATGGCACACACGCAGTAAGGTGCCTACATGGAGGCGTGGCGTTGGCGTAGCTATGGAGAACGGAGTGGACTGGGTTGCCAGCGGGTGAAAGATTTCTTGAAGACAATAACACACTAACACCAAAATCAAGTCGATATATTCTTCAGAAGCAGGATGGCCGCTTTACAATAAATTCTTAACACTATATGGATCCAGTGCTTCGGAGGTGTCTTGACACAGAGCTTCTTGCTAGTCTTCAGAGTCTAGTCTTCTTTTCTTCATTAGCGTTTGACACTCTATGTGCCGGTTGACCGCTACAACTCTATTTTTATAGCCGTATTGGAATGCGACGGAACGACGGCGTCTATTCCCCTTTCACTGTAACAATTTCTTATTTCGTAACAACAAGCGGGCATTACCTTTTTGGCGCAAATATTCTGTTATTATTATTACTTTTCCTACGAAACACCATTGCTATCTTGCGGTTTTATTAATACATTTTATTTCCGACCGTTCCTACTTTTTACGGTTTTGGATTCTAGCGACTTTAGTCACATAAAATAAAAAATATATCATTTTGATATGTACGTATTTCGAAATTGGATATTTTGTATAGCCATATCGATTATTCCAATTAAAATATATCAGCCAAAAAAATCGATTAATCGATTAAAATTATTAATAAATTGATATTTTTTCAACAAGACTAATCTGTGTCATTATTTCTTGTTAGAGGTGTTTATTAGCATGATATTTTGATATTCATAATATGGAATAAATTAGTTAACTCATATTAGGTTCCCGTAACTATTATTTGGAATTAGTCAAATAATAGTCACCAATTCAATATTCGCTATTCGCTACCTACTTGAATCTAATACTGACATTAAACGTATTTAAAGAATGTGAGTATGAAATAAAAGATTGTTGTGAATATTTATTATTATTATCCGTATGTTTATTATCTAACGTAAATGAAAAAGTGATTAAATTTTCTTTCGTATTAATAAACTAACTGTGCCCGCGGCTTCGCTCACGTGGACTACAGAATGCCCGCGCGAATCTTGCTCCCCCACTCCCGGCAATTTTAAAGACAATAATGCTTATTGTAGGTGTTCCTTAGAAGATAGACGTATACTCTCCCTAACTTTTTTGAGGATCTTTTTATTGGTTACAATTATTTAGTAAGTTAATTTGCTATATTTCTTATAATTTACTCAGCGTAAGCCATTTTAAGCACCCGAATTGATTCACCGTGACCAGTTGTTTTTTATTTGTGCGGAACCCTAATATGTTTTCTAAAAAAAAGGTAGCCTAAGTCACTTCCTATAAAATCAGCTATCTATCTGTGAAAATCCCGTCGAAATCGCTCTAACCGTTTCGGAGATTACCCGGAACAAACAGACAGACAAGAATTTTAAAAATTGATTTTTTGTTATAGGTATCGTATATACTTTCAGAAACAGACACTTCAATCTTATTATTTGTATAGATTACGAACTATCGTTAACGTCAAAATCTTTGATATATTAAAATATATTATGTTAAAAAATATCACTATGTTGTGTACTACAATTAAAGATTTTTATATATGTCCATTAAAAACGTCAATCGATTGATTTTTTAGTTGATTCTAAGCACAAAATAATACATATTTACATTTGAAATTCTCAAAATATATAGATACGATAAAATGTATGCAATTGCAGCTAGTTACAAGGAACTGAAGGCACCGCTAATATAATACGAAATATCAATAGATACCTAATACAAAAATTAAAAATCTAATCTATGAATATAACTAATATCCGTATTAGCTAATACACTGATATTCGTTAAAATCGTTGACTAATATAGTGGTTCTTTAATACGAAATACCAACAGATACCTAATACAAAAATTACGAACTAATTTGTGAATCTAACTAATATCCATATTATCTCTATTTCTTCTTGACACTTCAGATTTATCTCTGCCATATATTAAGTTAATGGTCTATGATAGATTAATATGAATATACGGAAAATCTCTGCTTTAGTTTTTCACTTCAGAATTTTACGCTGTTCTAAGAAATACATATTTTTAAGTTTTTCTTCACAAAGGAATCTAATAGTATAATACCTTAAATGAAGTAAAAATATTAGATAAACATTTCTATTATTCTTCTTTTAGTATGGCATGTATAGGTAGAGTTTTGCGATGTTTAATAAACAAGAACGAAAACTTCTGTTGTTTGTGCTTAAATTTTATCAATGAAGAGAAAATTATCCGCATTGAAGACGATGTAATGGTCAATCTAAACGGCACTGAGACTATGTTATACTTGTCAGAAATATTACAGTGTGTTCTAGGGAACGACGTGAGTAATCAATTATTTATTTCAATGATAAAAATTTATGTATTAAGTAAACCAACTGAATAATAGTACTTACTATTGATTTATAATAATGTAAGTAGACAGTAGTATAATACCAAACCGTATATGTATACCTACCTAGAATAGTTATTCATGGAAATCCATAAACCACCGGTAAAACTTGAGAATTTTGTTAATTCAAAAATGTACTGTTTTTGTAATGAAAGCTCGAAAACTGGACGAGAATGGAGAGTAAAACTATCTCATGTTTAGCTACTTTTCATTACATGCAAGAAAAGAAATATAAAACTTAGTTAAAAGGAGAAAAAAGGCTATACTTTGTATATCTACCACTTACACTACACTACCACTGCTTCGTTTTTAAGAAATTTCACTTTTATCATGTAAATATTATGTTCACTAACTTTTTTTAATAACCGCTCATTTTATTTCATTTACTTATGTAATTTTATTGTGCTCTAAAACAGGAAGTGTTTGCGATAATACTTATCCTTAAATTTAAGGAGACAAATCAAAATTTTGAAATTTAATTTTGATTTGTTTTCACAGACCAATAAAAAACACAAAATAAAATATTTCTAAATAAAAGATGGTGTGTTTTATGAAGCCAAATAGGTTACAATCTAATACTTGCAATTCATAGTTTCTGAGAAATGTCTCAGTTTGTTAAGTTATGTGAAATTGTGTTTAGATAATGCTTTATTATCCACCTTTACCTAGATAGGTGTTTTTTATAGACATTGAGCAAAGCTGGGTAGCCCAGACAATTATATTTTGATAATTTAATATGATATTTGGAGAAAAAAAATTTTTTTTTTTTTCAAACATATCTTTATTATAATTTTTATTAGGCTTACAAATAAGAACATTCAATAATTCTACAAAATGTTTATAGTTTTAGCTTTCTAAGTAGGCTGTGTTGCTAGTTGTAAGTAGTTAATAAGCTCTTACTTAGTAGATTATATATATTGATAGATACTGCCCAACATTTTATAAAGTTTGATATAAACAAGTGAACAAAACAGTAATATTATACAAATTTGTAAAGAGCAAAATAGATCCTTGATGACTTAGGTTTTAAAGGTATCAACTCATATAATAGATATGATTGTTACTTCTGTACCTGGGCCTTGATTTACATATTATAATTATGATTAAATAGATGTGAGTGAGTAACTGAGTAATGTGTATAGTTTATCAAATGCATGTTATTCTGTTGGAGTATATAGATATAGCCTTATAGGATATAGATATATAGAGGATATAGACTTTTAAGGTCTATTCTATATAATGTTTGATTAAAAGACCATAATTATGATTATGTATCATAATATATTATAAAATAATTTTTCCCACTGTGTCTGTCTGCCTGAACTTGATAAACTCAAAAAAAGACTGAACTTATTTTCATACTGTTTTCATCAATGCACAGAGTGATTCATAAGGAAGGTTCAAGTGTATAATTAATTAAGGTTTTGTGTAAATTGTCTGAAATACGACAATGATTGTTGAGTTAGAAAAAACATAGTGACTGGGAATTATGCTGATGTGTGCCACATAAACCAATAGTTATTGGTATTACGGAATTATTCCTTTTAAATATAGGCATATGTGCTCTGCTACTTGCGTGAGGCAGGGGCGGGTTGCGGGCTTCATTTGTACATCACCTGTTCAGTTCCTTTGCTTAATTTAGTATGTAATGGCCACATTCAAAATTATTTCTTAAATTAATATGTCAGTCTACTAGGTTTCCACATTTTTATTTTTTTAATGTGATCACAATTTATTTGCAATTTGTCAAAAAAATATCTACTTATATCAGAAATTTTATAAAGCAACTATTGTTTTTCCAGGTTGGCAGTTATGTAACTTCATTTGACAATATCTGTGACAAATGTGCAAAGATCATAATAACAAGTTATACATTCATTGAAACAAGTAAAAAAAATTTAGAATACATGATTAATGCACTCAATGCACTAACACAAAGTCTAGAACATACTACTAATGATTTACATGATTGTAAATCACTCTTCTTGTCTTTAAACTTAGAAGATTTCACTAATAAACAACTGTATGACTGTGTTCAGTTAATACATGACCCTCAAGTAGTATTGAAAAGATTTAAATGTATAGAGAATACAAAGAAATTGAAACCGAAAATAGAATCTCAGGTTTACTCACAGAAAATAAAGAAGGAACATAAGAAAAAAGTAAAGAAATCTAGGCATTTGCTCTCAATACCGACTAGTAGCATGTTGTTTGATGAAAAGGATCAAAATGATGAAATGAAAATAAAATGCAAAG
This sequence comes from Saturnia japonica, assembly GCA_033032175.1. NCBI lineage: Eukaryota > Metazoa > Arthropoda > Insecta > Lepidoptera > Saturniidae > Saturnia > Saturnia japonica. The sequence continues at coordinate 4,891,574 of CM065330.1, forward strand.
AGTGTCTAAACATCTACCCATCATTATGGAGTTTACGAAATCACTATATTCGAGTTCATGCACCAAAAATTTTTAAATGTTGTGATTGTTCAAGAAGTTATGGTTCACAGGGGTACTTAGATGCACATAGAAAAGAGAGTCATTGTGAGGTTATATGCAGTGAATGTGGGAAAAAATTCTACAATAGGCACACTTTGAAAATGCATGAAATGGGACATTACCTGTCAATAATTTGCCCAGACTGTGGTAGAGTTTACAAAAACAAGTCTACATTTAAAAAACACAAAGAAATTAATATATGCGGTCAGAAAACCAGAGCTGATCCTTCCAAAGCAAAATATACATGCGATTATTGCAATAAAAAGTATACTCAAAAAATGTCCTTGAGGGTGCATATTCAATATGAACATGGAAACTACAAAGCACACATATGCGAGTGGTGTGGTAAGAAATTTTGGGCCCAAAGTCGGCTGAAAGCTCACATAGTGAAACACACTAAAGAGAAAAAATTCACATGTAACATATGTGGTGGTAAATTTGTTACAAAAGAATCTCTTTTATATCATACTCGTATACATACTGGAGAAAAACCTTATGAATGTCCACATTGTAATAGTAAATTTTTGTCAGCGTCTCGTAAATCTCAGCATATAAAACATCACCATGTCGGAGCAACTTTAGAATGTGATATATGCTACAGTAAATTTAACTCAAGATCATATTTACAGAAACATAGAAAGGTACATGAAGCTGATAATAATTTAATTGAAGTGCATTCAAATGAAGTTAAGGTGGAATATGTCATTAAAGAACCTATAAGCATTAAAGAGAGTATTCAAAATAAAAAAGTGGTTGATACTTATCAAATTGATATGTCAGGTACACTAGTAAAAAAGATTGAAAAAAATGAAGAATTTATGAATAGAGATGGTTATACAGAAACAAATGGTGATGGTGAAATTTACATTGAAACATGTGATAGTAATGAGTATGTTATTGAATTTTCAGAATCAGTAGTTTGAATACCAATACTGTTAGTCAAAATATGTTTTGTTCTTTGATAATATATACGTAATTTTAGAGAATTAAATAAAAACTTTTTTCATAGGAATCCTGTAATGTACCTACTTCAAATATTCTTATTAGAAATGATTTATAAAATATGTAATATAAAATATCGATAATTAAATAGTAGGTATAGAGAGCGCGCGAGTTGAATGCAGTCGGGGCATGAGGTGAAGAGAGGGAGCATCTCGTCCCGCGCCGTCTGCACGCCTCGTCTCACGCGCCCTGACTATAGTTATGTGAGCAGTGAGTGATGTCTTTGACAACTATTTTACGTTTATAGATCGCGTTAGTTCCTACTCAATTAGTTTTTAATAATGAATGACACCAGTCCTGCGAGTTCTGTTAAAAAAAACATGTTTTTATTAATCTCCAAGCAGGGGAATAAATCTGATGTAAATTAAATTTCAATGGTTTATTTTTTTAATGTGATTTCTCTGTGTGAAATAATTGATAAAAAATGCCTGATAAATTTTTACCGTGTTGTTCTAATAAGTCAATGTAAAATGTTAAATTTAAAACAAAATTGAAATTTATCGACAGCAATAATTCTAATTACTCTGCATTCAGTTCGCGCGTTTTCTATAGATACTTGCTAAAAATTAATATTTCAAATTCTCATACAAAAATATATGAATGTTATATTTAAATTATTTATTGTAATATGCAACAAATGTATCATTCCTAAAATGAGTATTCATGCCAAAATATATATTTTTATTTTAGCTTTACAAATCTGTAATCAAATATTAATTGCTCCTTATTTAGATGTGTTTAACTGTAAAAAAGCCTTGTGAATTTACATCAACACCTTACAGTGTAGTTTGTCGATTCGAAACGGTCGCCGACTCGCCTTTCCGTATATTCATATTAATCTATGGACTCGCCATTCATTTAGTTGACATGAGTCATGGCTGGGGTTGCCATAAATGACAAGGCTCTCTTCGGGACGCAAAGAGAAAAAAAAACGATTTATTGACAAATTCTAATCTATCCATACTTAACTTGATCTTATTTTGCTTAAGACTTTTTAAAATAATTTTTACTGCCCTTTTACTTGTTTATGAAACTCCGTGCGTGATTTCACTTCAAATTTTGGCAACTCAATAGCGCTCAACACTCCATTGGGCACAGTCTTTGGCAGCAGGCGATTTCTTTCATCAGTCACTGGTTCAATAGTAATGAAATTAATCTTTCCACAGTAGCGTTGTAGCCAGTTATCCCAAACATATGGCATTTTTTTTCAGGATATTTTATTTCATGTACTTAAAAAGTGAAAGCACATCTGTAATACATATAAAACTAGGCCTTCCAGTCTTCATAGCCAAATTTGTCCCCAATGTTTATTGTTAAAATCAAGCGTTGCTCAAAATCGCCGCATCATTTTCCTCCGTCTACAGCGCGGCCAAGTAGTTTACCGCAAATTTTTAATCGCATGACCGCGCGGGATATCGGGCGTAATGAGTAATGACGGTGACAGTCCTAACATATCGGGTCGAATGGCAACCCAAGTTATGACCCACACTCCCCTATGTATTACTCTACTCTATGGCCCAAACACCTCTACTGATTTCGTTTTTGTGTTTCGTCGTATGACGCGCGTAAGTATTGGATGAAAGCAAACACTAGGTAATACATCGCGTTGTTTAAAGGCCATTTAATTTTTCAGTGCTACTTTTAAATCCTAAGATTTTCTACATCCATCCGCCTGCAATTCTTCTGTCCACTTCTATTTGACTTGCGAAAGATATCTGTTTTCCTAAGTAAATATAAGTATTAACATTTCAATAGGTCGCTGCCGCCAAGATTTATAGTTGTTCTTATGATTTTGTAATTATTTTCATTCATTCTACCGAATATATGACCCAGTGAAGAATAAAGTCACCACAAGTAGGGATGTTATAAAAAAAACAATGTTTACAAGAAAAACCCAAGCGTCTAGAGACTGTAACTGTTTCTCTAGAAAGCACAGATTCAGTGGGGGAGTTGGTAGAGGAATCTGTGGTGAAACTTGAACCCCTGAACAAGTCAAGTTCTTCAGAATCTAATTACTTGGATGTTGAAGGAGAAAGTTTAGAGTCAGAAGCTTGTGGAGAAAACCTGAACACTGAACAGACTAGTTCAGCTCCACAGAGTACAGAAGAAGCTTCAGATATACCACATGCAGATTCTACTACACCAGTTCCAGAAGTAACAGAGAAGCGTCAGAGGAGAAAGCCAGATAGATACGGTATCGTCAACATGTGTGCTACAGCTACAGGAGAAGATGAACTGACATATGCAGAGGCCATCAGTGGGCCAGAGCGACTGATGTGGTCGCAGGCCATGGCAGAGGAGCTGCAGTCATTCCAAGACAATCAAGCATGGGAAGTTGTCGATACTCCCAGCAACGCGAGTGTAGTGCAGTGTAAGTGGGTGTTTAAAAAAAAGTTTGACTCAGACAATAAAGTGACATATCGTGCGCAGCTTGTAGCCAAGGGTTTTACCCAGAAGGCTGGTATTGATTACCAAGAAACCTTCAGTCCAGTGATTAGACATTCAACCCTGCGCTTGTTGTTTGCCATAAGTGTCCAGTTAAGTATGGACATCACTCATCTAGATGTGAAAACAGCTTTCCTTAATGGTCATCTAAAAGAAAGCATATTTATGCATTTACCTGAAGGTTTTCCCATAAATAATTCAAATAAAGTTTAAAAGTTAAGAAAAGCTGTTTATGGATTAAAACAATCATCTCTAGCATGGTATAAGGGGTTGAGGAGATACTATGTAAATCAGGATTTAGAAAATGTAAATTAGAACCCTGTGTATGTGTTAAAAATCATATTGATAATAAGAAAACTATAGTTGGACTGTATGTCGATGATTTTCTAGTATATTCAAATTGTAAGTCTGAATCTGATAATTTAATAGAGATTTTGAGTCAAAAATTTAAAATAAAGAATTTAGGTCAAGTGAGTAATTATTTGGGCATGAGAGTTAACATTAACAAAAACACCAATGTAATTACTTTAGATCAAGAACAGTATATTAATCAGTTACTTGAAAAATTTGATATGTCTGTATGTCATGCAGTAGAAACTCCAATAGAATGTAAATTGAATGTTGATAAGTCTAATGTATGTGAACAAAAGCTACCTTATCAAAAATTAATAGGAAGTTTAATGTACTTAGTAGCTGTCCTAACTCGTCCTGATATTTCCTATTTAGTCAGTTATTTAAGCCAGTTTAACAACTGTTATTCTTATGTACACTGGAATTATGCAAAAAGAATTGTGAAATATTTGTCACAGACTAAGACCTATTGTTTCAAATATTCCAAAGAAAGTGCAGAGCTTGTAGGTTTTGTGGATGCTGATTGGGCAAGTGATGCCACTGACAGACGCTCATATACTGGTTTCTGTTTCACTAAATCAGGTGCTGTAATTTCTTGGGAGAGCAAGAAACAAAGAACTGTTGCTCTTAGTAGTTGTGAAGCAGAATATATGGCTTTGTCGGAAGCATGTTGAGAAGCAATATATTTACAGAAGTTAACAAGCCTGCTGACTTGCTAACTAAAGGTCTGCCAGCTGTTAAACATTATAAGTTCCTGAAAGATTTTGGAATTGTTAATTTAAAATAGCCAAGGCAGAACTGTATTTGTCATTGTATATTGAGTTTAAAAGGCATTTTTTTTAAGTGTAGCTTTACCTCTCCACTGTATGTAATACTTTGAAAGTATTGTTTTGATAAAGTGGGGGTGTTAGAATATTATCAAATATAATGTTAAAAATAATGTACAAGTAGCGCCATCTATGAGACATTGAGGTGAAACTTTGTCTATTGTCTATGTATGAATTGAATAAGTAATTAAACCTAAATGACTTGAATAAAACAGTCTATATGAATCCGCCAACCAACGACTTTTATTATTTTCTATATTCTATTTCCTCATAACATGATGGAATATCTTCCTGGCTTGTCATCAATGCATACAAAACTTCATCACTATCATTACTTAAATCCATAATATATTCTTCATGCCATTTGGGTTTCTTTTCTTTTCCCTCTTCCTTCTTTACTTTGTATAACTTCATCCATCTGTATGTTTATTTTCTTTGTAGGTATATCTTTAGTATCGCTTGTCATTATATCCTTTTGCTCTTATCTCCTTTCTTGTCTTGCTTCTTCAATTATCTTTTGTTCATCTTTTTGACTTCCTTCTTCTTTGTTTTCTACATGTAAGTATGGTAAGTAGATATTTTCATTATACCTTTCATCAAATATATCATTTCTTGCATGTACTACTTTACTTTTTTCCGGGTCAAATAACTTATATGCCAATGTACTATATCCAATCATGATCATTTTTTTCCCGTGTTATCCAATTTCTGTCTTAATTCCCTAGGTACATGGTTATATGCGACATAACCAAAAACGCGCATGTTTGACACATCAGGTTTTCTGCCTGTCCATAATTCACTTGCCGTTAACTCTCTCCCTGTTGATAGACTTCTATTTGTTACTTAAGCTGAATATAAAACAGCATCAGCCCAAAACTCTTTTTCTAACTTTGATTCCAACAGGATTGTTCTCGCCTCCATAAGTGTGCGATTCATTCTCTTCGCAACTCCATTCATTTGCGGATTATAAGATACTGTATATTGTAGTGATATTCCTTCTTGTGCACAAAAATATTGAAAATTATTAGTGACGCATTCCCCGCCGTTAACTGAACGCAGAATTAGCAGATTTGTGTTAAAATGTTTGGTGACATAATAAAAATAATTTTGAAATTTCTCAAATACTTCAGATTTTTGTTTAATAAGGTATACAATTACAAAATGTGTATAATCATCGATAAAAGTCAAGAAATATTTATAACCGTCTCTACTGGTTAGAGATATAGGTCTACATACATCCGTGTGTACTATTTCAAGTGGCTGTTTAGCTCTATATCCTATCTTATTATACGGTTGTCGTGTCATTTTACCTAGCAGACATGTTTCACATAATGTATTTTCTATAATACTATTTCTTAAGTCATTTACCATATTTGTTTTTACCAGCCGATTAATATTATGCATTCCTAAATTACCAAACCTTCTATGCCACAAACTAGCTTTCTCATTAAATTCTTTGTTTACATAGTTGCAATTTTGTTGGTTGATGATTGTCTTAATAGTATACAAATTACCTTGTAAGTTACCTATCATTATCATGTTATCATATCTATTATAAATTCTAACCTTACCTTGTGTGAATGTCGCTTTATATCCACTTAAATTAATTTTAGATACGGATATTAAATTCTTCCTTAATTCGGGAACAAAATATACATTTTTAATAGTACATGGATATGTTTTTCTACCTACATAACCTATTACCTGTATATTTCCAATACCTATCGCTTGTAAAGTTACACCATTTTTAGCAGTTGCAATATATTTAGGTTGCTTAAGGTCTACATAGTCTGTAAAATAATCTTTCGTGTTTACTAAGTGATCAGAGCATCCAGAGTCTACACACCACAACAAACTGTTCATCTTTTGTTCACAATTATTAGCTACATCTTCACACATAAAACAGTCACTCCCATCTATATTAAAAACATGGTGATCTCTTTCTTGGTTGTAGCTTCCACGCTGTCTTTCGAATCTTCGTTGTTCTCGGTATGTTCCTCGAGCTTGTCCTTGATATGTGCTTCGACTATGTCCTTGGTACACGCCACGTCCTTGTCTATGATAATCACCCCGGCTTTGGTCTATGTAAGCTCCACGCTGCTCTCCTTGTCCGTAGTATTCACCTCCTCTTTGATATCCACGCCGAACTGAATTTATGTCACGTCCTTGTTTGTTGTATTCTTGACTCTTCTCCCGACATTGAAACTTTTTGTGTCCGGGCTTACCACAAGTATAACATAGAAATGCATTATTGATGTTATACTGTGCTGAACTAATATTATTTTTCTTCTTCACCCATCAGTCTTTTTTTCACAAAATCATACTGCAAATTTTCAACTGTCTCAAGTGCTGTAACAATTCCTTCATAGCTTTCTGGCATCGATAGTAAAAGATAATTGACTTTTTCATCCTCTTTTAATTCCGACTCCGCTTCCTTTAAATCCGTAAATATCGCCTCTAATTTTAATACATGTTCCAACAAAGACGACTTTTCATTATATTTTAAATTCGCTAAATTTCTTTTTAAAAATAACTTTCAGTGTACGCCTTTTGCTTTAAAATTTAGTTCTAACGTTTTTATCGTCTCATACGCTGAACCTTTTCTCACGTAATCAAGATGGGTGACGGACACGGCAGCGATAATGAGTGCCTGTGCCCTTGCCTCACCTTTTTTTATTTTCATATTTACTTGCATATTTTTCATCGTCAATAGCTTCGTGAACTTCATTCTCTTTTAAAATACTTTTCAATCAAAATACCCACGTGTTGAAATTTTTGGCATCGAATGGTATGATGGGAAAATGTTTATACATATACATATTATTCTTCTCCACATAGCCTAACAATATATCAATATAATAAGATTAATATAACCACGTTCTGCTACCACTGCTGAGGAGGAGGATTACGGGGCAATTTTTAAATAAACCACTTTTCTTTTATAACATAACATAACATAACCGTTTCGGAGATTACCCAGAACAACCAGACAGACAGACAAAAATTTAAAAAAAGGGCTTTTTGTTATAGGTATCGTAAATACTTTCATAAGCATTTAGTAAAAAATGTTTTTTTGACATTACAAACAGACTCTTTAATATTATTAATTGTATACATTAAGCTTACATCATACATAAATCACGCCTATTTCCCAACGGGGTAGGCAGAGACCACGTCCTTCCACCTGCTACGATCCTGGCATACATCTTTCGCTTCTTCAACATTCATTAATCTTTTCATGCATGCCCGTCGATGTAGAGTACTCCTGACCAGACCTTCAGAACGTCTTCGATTTGATCGATGAATGTTCGTCTTCCTTCCTCTTCCAACGTTTCCTTTCACACTCGCATTATAAATTTGTTTAGTCATTCTTCTTTAATTTATTCTCTCAACATGTCCAAACCATCTAAGCATTCCTTTCTCAATCCGTGTGACTATATCTTCTTTCACACCACAAAGCTCTCTTATCACACTATTTCTTATCCTGTCACTCAATTTCACTCCTAACATACCTCTTAGCGCTCTTATTTCTACTGCATTTATTTTACTTTCATGATTTTTCTGCCACACCCACCTTTCATTTCCGTACATGAGTGTTGGTGTTGGTGTTGTTAATAGAAATTCTCTAGCTGCTCATAAAGGAGTGTAACGCCCAATTCACCATATTACAGGCATTTACTCTCCTTCCTATATCACTCTCACTTACTTGCTCCAGTTCATCATCATCAATCCGGACACCTACTTCTGTCATTTTCTCTTCCTTTTCAAACACCAAAACTTTCGACTTCTTTGCATTTACTTTCATTCCCTTACTTTCCAAAGCTTCATTCGTAATAGTCACCATCGCTTGCAAATCCTTAGCTGACGACGCAAGTAAAACCTGATTTGACAAGTAACTCGTTCATACTGAGTCGGCAGTCCATAATCACTCTCTTTCAAATCTGTTAGACAATTATCTATGAATAGATTGAACAGCCATGGAGACGCTACACATCCCTGTCTAGCACCCTTTTGGATATCAAACTATTCAGCGTATGCTCCATTTATTCTAACACAAGCACTGGTATCCTCATAGAGAAATTTCAATGCTTGTATCAGATCACCGCTACCCCCATGCCTAGACAATGCCAACCACAACTCATTCCTCATCACTTTGTCATAGGTCTTTTGTAATTCTAAGAATACACAAAAGACTTTTTGGTTTGTTGCCAAATATTTTTCAGTTATGCACCGTAAGGAGAAGACCTGATCCGTACATCCCATACTTTTTCTAAATCCCGCTTGTACATTCCATATTCTTTTATCTGTTTGTAACATAACTCTTTCAATTATTACCTTAGCATACAGTTTGCCGACAACACTGAGAAGGCTAATTAATTTCTACAGTCTGGTTGTGATCCTTTTCCCTTGTATAACGGCACGATCACAGCCTTGCGCCAGTCTCCCGGTATCCGACCGTTTCTTCAACACAAGTTGAAAAGGCGGTATAATTGCTTTGCTACCACACCCTGTCCAGCCTTCAGCATTTCGACAGACACCCAGTCATACCCCGCAGCTTTACCAGATTTCATACTTTTTAATCCTTTTATAATCTCTTCCATACTGATGATGCTGTCAGGTTCACTTTCGTTCATACTTCCATTATTCGTTAATACTTCCATTGGCGCTAGCACCTGTTTTCTTTCATACAAAATTTCAAAATATTCCTTCCATCTCTTCAACATCATATTCTTCTCCTTTTATAATACTTCCATACTTGCTTCTCATTTTAGATAACTCTGAGTTTGTTGTCTTTAAATTAAACTTAAACCGCAATAGTTTATATCTCTGTGGCCAAAAATGTCTTGTAAACCAAAGATAAACAAAAAATAAGAAAAAAATTAATAACTGGAGAACTGTAAAATCGCAGAACATACATGGGAGTGATTCGATTATCCCTAAGGATGCTCTACATCAGAAATTTCGCCTATCACTACTTTTTGGAACAACCGGTGTAGTGTTTTTAGAGTCTGGTACGTGAAAGTTTATCCTGAAAAAGTGCAGCAAATTTAAAAAATATGCACCAAGCTTGACTTGACTGGATGCTTGAAAAAGTATCGTAATTTTTTCTATTACCAAAATTTATTGGATAACACAAGGGCAATAGTGTATTTCTACAAATGTGATTTATCGTTTATTTAAAACAAAATAAAAAAGACCATAAAAAGAGTACATAATATAATAGTATGGACGTAGTATTCATTTGAATTAAATTCCTTATTTTGTAATCCAAGTTCTGTGTTAAATTTTTGAGAAAAAAAGGAATTCAGAATGACAGCATGACATATGGTTTTTTTCATACTGCAGAGACAGAGACCTTTTAGAGTCGGTTAAAAACATATCCGTAGATAGAGTTTATACATGTACAATCTAGAATATGTACATAACATACTCTTCTTCTTCTTCCTAACTTGGCAACCGGTCCTCTTTAATGAAGACCATTACTACTATTGTCGAGTGAATTATAGTGTCATGTGTTATGACGATTCAGTATCGTAACAAGATGGTGGATCCCTTGTTAGAACTTTCTAGGAAGTTTTTGTAGGATCTCAGAATAAATGCTTTCAGCTTATATTTATTATCCACTTTATTTATGGACAAAAACCAAACTATATCACGCAAAATGCGACCAATATTACATAATATAGGGTCAAAAACCTAAGTTAATGAATTAAAAATAAAAACCACAACGTATCACTTCAAAATCCTGCCAAAAACTCCTACATACTCGTATTATATTTGAAGCAACTCCGAAGTATTGGATTTGAGCTTTTACTGAATGTCTTTCTTCCCATGTTGTTCATGTTTCGATAACTTTCATAAAATTATTTTCATTATTCAAATTACTTCTGTTTAGCATACATAACTCTATAAATTGAATATCATTTATTAAAATAACAGTTAAACATGTCAAAATGTACACGTTAAAACAAAGTTATAAATGTTGCCATGTTAAAAGATTTAGATTCACCGCAGGTTTAACTATCGTGTGCCAGACTACAAAAAAGGAGTTCGTTCTAGACACGCGGCATCGTGTCAAGCCAAGTTCAAGCTAATAGAATGGCGAGCGGTACCGTGTGTGATATTACACGAACCATTTGATGCCATTTTTGACCCCCTCATAACTCAAAAACTTATCATTGACTGTCCTATAGATCATAACTCTAACCCCGTTCCAGATGACCTAGATAGTTCAAATTTGGTATCCAGATAGATAGTTGGGTGAATACAAAAGAATCAGAAACTAGTAATTTTTTATCATTTAATTATAATTTTTCTATTAATTGATTTTATTATGAACACACATATAGTGCCTGTACTGTAAGAATCAGCAAACAAAATTGATGACAGCCGGTCTATATGTGGATTTTAAGGTCTTCATGTGAATATATAACGAGTGGAATATGTAGCACCCTTAATTTTTTTTTATCCATACATTTCAGATTTAGTAGGTAGGTAGGTACTTATAACTAAGAGTATGGTCGACTTTCGTATTTATTATTATTTCAATATTTAGCGCACATCAATCGTGTAAGATCAATACCACTTGCTATTAATTTTATTATGAATTACCTACCAATAATTGCTGTACAAAAAGTAATGATATCCCATCAAAAACATAAATGTGAAATGAGAGCCAAGTTCAATAATGAGATATATGCATTGGTTGTTGACTTAAACCTATAGAGCAACGGTGAAAAAACGTTTGTTACAGGTCCAGAATTGTAGCTTAGCGTGATCTTAAAGGTGTTAACTCCTTATATCTCTGTAGCGCACGTTAGGTACTTATTATTATTGTTATTATTGATACTATTTTTTAGTTGTGTTGGTTTAATGTTTTTATAATTTTAGTTTTTTTTGTTTTTTGTGACGAATAAATAAACGTTTTCTTTCTTTTTTTTTCTTTGAACAACAAAAAGAGTGAGATCAAAATGAGTGCCAAGTTCAATGGTCAGTTCTGAAATTTATATAATATAACATAAAGCATTTTATATCAACTTAAAAAATCACGATTTCTTATAATTTAGGATAATATATTGAAGCCTAAAGTCAGACTTTGCTAGTACGAATTTAAAAATTCTAGCGTATTTTTTGATTAATTCTACGATCCAATAGATTTTAGGGTTGGCAACACTGCTAGAAAATTCAAACTGTTATTGGTCTATGCTGTCAAATATTATTTTGAATAAATGTATACTTAAATGCATACCTGTTCTTGAACATAATTTTAAAATATTATTATTATATCTTAGACTATACATAATATCATGACTTTCCTTGAAGATACATCGATAATATTAATTTCTCAAGTAAGTCCTAGACTTCCGTAAGCAGGAAAGTTATAGTTAAAGGTTATGATATCGGCTTTGTGGTTATAAACTAAAAAAGTATTCCAATTTTTAGCAATTATTATAGATACATACAATGTATGTTCATTGTATATTATAATTGTAATTGTTGATTGTGTTTCATCTATGTTTTCAATAAAGTTTTATGTTGATTATCAATTGCCTATAGAAGTCAGTGTTGTTATTTTAAAGTAAGTGAAATATTCTCGTGTTATATCTTCACGTGCCATAGTATAATTGCATTAATATTAATTTATTTTTTTCTATTGATTTTTACATTACAATAATGTGGAATATGTACACTTGTAGACAGTATTCTTTGTCGGTGGCTGGATATTTTTTGTGAAGCAACTGTTCCGCGACTACGAGGTACACCACACGCTCGTACAGCTGATCTTCTCTGTGACATTTGCACTTAGCTGTACTATGTTTGAATTGATAATTTTTGAAATCATTGGCTATTTGGATTCAAGGTAAACATTAAATTTACCTTAATTTATGTTTTACCTTTATATTTTATATTGAAAGTTCCCTACAAACTGTTGAAACTACAAAACACATGTATATTCATCTCATAAAAATTATATAGGTATCTACAGACTTTTATAAAAATCTGGAAAAATAGTAAAATTGATTCCACCATGGAGTGCCTCGTTAATATTAACTGCATTGTTAAACTAGTGGTAGTAAGAGTGACAGCTATGATTGAGGTCCTGAGTTTGATTTCCAGGTTGATCAAAGTGTTATTGGGTTTTCAATGAAATTCTCAGTAACAGCTTGAAATTTAGTTTTGCACCTGATTAATGGCAACAATCTTGCCCCCTATTACATGGGACCAAAAAAACATATAAGGCGAACTGTGGGTGTATTAGTACACCTCTGCCTAACCCCTGGGGATACAGGTGTGATGGTATGTTTATTGAGTCCAACCAAAATGGGATTTGCAGCTGAACCAAACCTTCAGCATTGGTCTCAGTTTCGACTGAAAATGAAACTGAAACTTATTCAGTTGTGTTAAAATTTCCATTGTATACATAGAATAAAGTGTATTTTTTACTTTTTATTTACATATTCAGACAGTTAACTAGCGTTACATGAAATAAAACAATAATTGAAATATTTAACAAAAATAATTTTATAATCATGTTATGTAAACAATTTAACATGAACAAAAGTAATAAACAAGTCAATGATTTAATCATGTAAGTAAACTTTGTTAAAAATCAACTCTTAATTTTTTAACATATATAAAGTACTAGACTCCTTATTAATTTAGTATTTTAAAGTTTTATTGCTTCCACAATATTCTTAGACTAGAACACAAGATGTACATGAGTCAGGAACATATGACAATTCAAAAATTTTTGAATGACACAAACTTAGTTTTGACTTAAATCAAAACTGGTTGAAACTGAATCTGAACCTTCGGTTGGTCATTAATATTGATTTTATTTTCCAGTTCTCGATACTTCCATTGGAATCTTGGTCTTTATTCATTGCTGTTTATGGTTATTGCTCTTATACCATTTTACATTGCATATTTCTGCATCAGTAATATCAGATTTGGTGAGTCCTTTAACTTCAGTTCTATTTTAACATAATCACATTAATACCATGGCCTCTGGCATCTTTATTACAATATGGCATAATTTTCTGGGGTAACTCCACAAATAAGGAGGTAGTATTTAAGTTGCAAAAATGCTGTGTTAGGGCAATGTTTGGGCTTAAAACTACTGATAGCTATAAACCAATTTTGAGAAATATAAGATCCTAAACCTGCCGTCTCCTTATATATTGGAGGTATCTCTTTTTGAGCAGCATAACTCTCAACACTTTCCATGGCTTTAAAATTTAGTTACTCCAAACAGACATTATAATTCTCAGTTATGTATTGCAGCTCTAGGACTGCTCTTATGTGGAAAAATATTTTTTGTATAGCACCTAAAATCTATTACAAACTACCAAACACTGTTAAAGGATTAAACTTATTTAGAAAGCATTTGAAGGATTTACTCAATTATAAGTGATATTACAACATTAATGACTTTTTAAATTATACTTTTACATTAAGCGTTTATAAGCAAAGACCTTCAGTCACAAAATACCTAAATTGAGATATTTATGATTTTCTGCTATGGCGTAGGAAATTGATTTAATAGCAAGATTTTGGTATAGATTTGTTAATTAGGACTTATGATTGAAACAATGTACATATCCTTAAATATAAAAAATACAATTGTTTAAAAATTCGTAAATAGTTTTGGACTAAGGTGTCTTTGCATTTTAACATTGGATCGAAGCATGTTTGCTTTTCATAGCTTTGGATCGAAGCAAATTTGCATCTCAGTGTTTTATTCGTCAACTGTCAAAAAATGACATTGACGTAAGGTACTGACTGCAATTTAAAACAAGTTTTGGCAAAAATATGATATATTTAATAATAAAATTCTCTTGGGTTTGGATAAAGTTATCCAGAAATTTTTGTGTAACCTGTCACATTCTTGAATGGCGACTTGCCTGATATCTGACAGGATCTGTAGAGGTGGTGGCCGATTCCAAAATGCCCACTGAAGAGCATCTTGCGTGTGCTCGATGGAGTTTAAATCAGACGAGTGGGCAGACCAATCTAATTGTGTGTTGTTGTATTCATGAAGAACCGCATTAACACATCCAGCTCAATGTGCCAGTGCGTTATCATTAATGAACATGAATTGGTGCCCTTAATTGTTCTGAACGCCCTGACGATTCCATCGATAACAGCAGTTTTGTACTTTCTAGTCATATAACTTTGATATGGGATCAAAGGCGTTTTAGCTTCAACCATTATTCCGCAACAAAAAGACGGACTTGTTGAACGGTTTTGCTGTCAGTTCTTTGCCTTTTTCGAGTCTCTAGACTATCTTCAGATACGGCGATGTCGGTTAACCAAGTGTATGCTGATCCATATTTCGTTAACGAAAAGGCATTTTCACTAAATATTTTCTATCACATCTTCAACTTGAAGCTGCCTGGCTTTTTGTAATCTGAGTCGCTGTCATTGTCGTTTATTCAAATGTGCTCACCAAGGCATTCGCACTCGTAATCCAAATTGGTGTATGTAAGCAATTCAGAATGATTTGGGTGCTAATTTCACATCCAGTAGTAGCAAGTAGCAACACCGATATTATTTTAGTGGTGTTGATTTTTGGATCACAGGCAGGTAGGAATGAACATCATGATTTTTTTGTGTCAGTCAAAGCTACGTTTTCACACTTGTAAATAATACCTTTTTATTAGTTTTTATTATCTTGACATGCATGTAATTGCGAAAAATCTTTAGCAGAATACCTTAACCAAAGAAAACGTCACAAAAAGCAAAATGTATATCATATTGTAAAGATACCTAATATGAAAATATGGATAAAAAGCAAAAATAGATGAAAGGAATAATATGCAAAAGAAAATTTTAATAGTAAATTATTGTAGAATGTTTCTGCAGACCTAGCATAACGAACAAATTGCTAGTGAATTATATGTTATCTTTCTGCCTTTTTTCATGTTTGCCGCCATTGGTGTTAATATTTGAAACGTTTCCTAGCTTGTACTGCACAAGCATGTTGAATATTTTTATCCATTACACTCCAAATTAACCAGAAAACACCTAAATATCTACACACACTTCACACACATGACACTATCTACAGTCGAATTACAAAGAAAAGTTACAAATTCACCATCTTAGAAATTTTGAAATGGCGGCGTCTGATTGGTTGACTGTGACAGAAGCGGATTTGCTCCTAAAAAATTTTGAATCGAAGCGGTTTTGCATTTGAACGCCACTTTTAAAGTACACATTGTCTTGGATTAAGGTGGATTTGCGTTTCATGTATTTAATATAGTGTTGCTGCTTTCGAACACTACAGTCTGGTATACTTAGTTAAAAAATGTCAATTTTGGACTGAAGCTGTTTTGCTTTTAAACCCCCTCTCATAATCCATAAATAATATAACATTCCTTATTCTAATAATTGTGTATTAAATTTGTTTCATTAATAATAATAACTAGTTTGGACATTTTATTATTTTTATATATGATAAGTATATTATGCTATAATTTTTTGTAATGACTACGTATTTTAATTTTATTTCATTGTCAAATTATTTGCACATCACAAATGGCAGAATATGATGTAACTATTTTTTAAAATGTAAGAACTGTATTCACCATAGTCAGACAAATAAAGTTAAAGATATTGTATTGTATTTTATTGTAACAACTGAAATTCTAAATTAAAATTAGCATTACTATAAAATGCTATAATACTATATGCATTACAAACGTTTAATTAAGTTAAAGTAATTTGCTAATTTAACCCACCTGGACGAAAACAATGAAATAACGGCCTTGTGGAAATGGCACTAGTTAGTGAGATAACCTTTAAAAAAAATTGATTGATAAACTCGCAACACCATTTGACTGATCACCATGAAACTTGATAAATGTAATATTTATTTCATGGAGAAGGTTTTCATGCTTTCCCTGAATGCCATAGGTGTTACTGTGGTCTATTAAAACTAGAAAGGGCAGAATAATATCAACTAGTTTCAAATATGAGTCATATAGAATCAAAAGTAGCAAAGTAGGTTTGAAGGGACAATGCAGTTAAATTTAAGAAAAACTGATCACCCTAAGCTAATTGTCAAATATTCAGCGTAAATAGCTATTGCATTAGTGAGTAGAATTTCCAGAGCTTCTTGGGGTAGGGGGTTCAAGGTCGGCAATGTTAGTGATACTTATGGTATTACAATAGGCTACTGTAGCCGCTTACCATCAGATGAGCCGTTTGCATGTTTGTCACCTTTGTATTATAAAAATATAATTATATCTTGATCATAGTTAAGTAAATACAAATTTCTACCATTGATGTATTTTTTTAGTGTCTCGGAATTCTATAAGACCATTGACAATATTTGTTTGGTTCATATACCTATACTTTTTTTGGAAGATTGGAGATCCTTTCCCGATACTCAGTCCAAAGCAGGTGAGTTCGCTTTCCTATGTAAGATTTCTTTTATAAGCTTGATTAATGCTAATAAAAAAACTTTGGAATTTGATGGGAATGTTGGGATATGGGGAGTTTTTAATTGGTGTATATTCATTAGGTATCTCTTTCTAGGGTATATTTTCGATAGAACAGGGAGTTTCGAGAATAGGTGTCATCGGAGTCACAGTGATGGCATTGCTCTCCGGTTTTGGTGCAGTCAACTATCCGTACACATCTATGGCAATTTTTATAAGGTTTGTTGTATTATTTTAACAAAACTCAAGGGACTAAGCATTTTTGTCGTTATAGAGAGTTATCGTTATATGGAGTGAACAAAAAAACAACCAAATTGACAAGAATTTTTAATATGTATGTCTTAGATAATAAATGCTTATAAATTATTGTTTACACATATAGTCTGATAACTTTGTCTGACGTTTTTTGCTATGCCAGTACTTGTTTTGTATTGTTTTATATATTCTATTCATATCTAGATATGTGGTGGAATCGTCTTGATTAAACAACAAAAAATTTTCTACCAACTTAGCGGGATCTAGGGCTTGTTGAATTGTTGGTGGTGATTCGGCTTTGTCCACTTGATCATCTTCTTCATCTTGATTATCGTGTGTTTCCTGACTTTTTGACACTAAATCAACAATTTGTTCATCTGTAAGTGTACCAGTTGTGGCTACATCCTCATCTATATTTTCGTACGATTGTAGATCTTCGTTAAAATTGTTTGGTATGTTGAACTGGCTTATCCATTCACTCAGTGGTAGATTGTCTTCACTGTCAAATTGGTTCGTTTCTTGGCTACTACATAATCCAGCATGTCGAAAAGAATGTTGGATAGTGGCTGCTGTTACCTCTTGCCAGGCTTTTGATAAGAAGTTCACTGCTTGTAGCATGTTGATCGAGACCTTGCCGTCAGTTTCGATCATATCCATCAACATTTTTCGTCTATAGTGGCCCTTTAGGCTTTTAATTACACTCTGATCCATTAGATGTAAAATACTGGTCGTAATAGCTGGGAAAAATGCTAACTCTATGTTTCGAAGATTAGATATGATTGGGTGAGCAGGACAATTGTCTACTAGAAGCAAGATTTTCCGTGATTTTAATTCAGCATCCCATTTTCTATCTTCTTCTTCAAAAATCTGCGATGTTATCCAAGCTGACTTGTTTGCTTTGTACGTAACTGGCAACTGTTTTATGTTCTTGAAACACCGAGGGTTTTTCAATTTGCCTATAACTAAGAGCTTTCTTTTTTCTGTGCCACTCATATTGGCAACCACTAGAATTATAATACGCTCTTTAGACAGTTTTCCTCCAACACATTTTTCCCCTTTGAATTTTAAAGTTTTGTCGGGAGTCAACTTCAAAAAAAGGCCAGTTTCATCTGCATTAAAAATGCCTTCTTGTGAGTACTTCATCTTTAATTTAGGCCACACTGTACTAATCCAATTGTTAGTCGCATTCATATCGACATCCCGCGCCTCTCCGTTCATTTTACCGTACGTAATTTGGTGACGGTGCTTAAATTTTCCGAGCCAACCTTCAGATGCTTTAAATTCAATTATGCCAAGTTGGTTGGCAAACTTTTCAGCCTTAGCTTTTACAATTGGCCCCGAGATGGGTACATTATTCTGGCGCTGATTGTTAAACCACGACAACATTGCCTGATCGAGGTCTTCGAATTTTGTCTTTCTTAATTTTTTAGAAGAATTTCCTTCCAGTGCCGCCTGTAGAATTGTTTTTTAGTTTTTCCAAATGGTAGCAACAATGGATTGACTTAGTTCAAAACGCCTTCCAACGTCACTTTTATTTTCTCCCTTTTCAATCGCACGTATCACACAAACTTTTTCGTCAACACTAATAGCTTTTCGTTTACTGGCTATGTTAATATGTAGTTTCAAAGTAGGTTTACGACTGATAATACGATAGGTACCCAGTATGCTTGGTCGAAGACCATCACTTCCGAGAAAACAATGCGTCATACTGCACGTGTTCAAGGCAATTAAGGATAACAAAAGCTAGACCGACCTCGGATGTTTCGGAGCTTCAAAGTCTTTGTTACCTGATAATTAACATTAATACCGATAATAAATATTTACTGTCTAAAAATATGAACACATTTCTTCGTAATAGAGAATGGCGTATCGCTATAAAGAGTGTTTCAATATGTAGGTTTTAACGCAAACCAACCTAGTTGGGCTCACTTCAACGTTATAGGGAGTTTATCGTTATAAAGGATAAAGTTAGAAAGAGTTTACACTGTAATGTATTGTTGAATTCTCTTATTAATGTTTGAATATTTTTGAAAGAAGGTTACTGATTTTTAAATATTTTTACGAATGGGCAATTGCAAAGTGTGGTATATGTTTATAAAAAAGATGATTCCATAAAAATAACAAGAAAAACAACAAAAGAACAATAAAAGAAAAAATCAAAAAACTTAAAAAAAAAACGCTACCACAGAACTACTAACCACTACTTTGAGAGTTTTGACTTTCGGAAACTTGTCCTCTTTTTCCGAACATGCTTGATATATACATATTGGTTAATGATCTACCTTGATGCTATATTTCAAGTTTCTGAGTTACTTAGTAGTCTAGGTTTTTGATGAGTGAGTCAGTCAGTTACTTTACAAACCTTATAACTTGCAGAAGTTACATATTATAATTAAAATAAAACTCTCTTGTTTAAAATAACGCTTAATTTTATTTTGTACACAATCACTTTAAAGACTTTTTTATTGTTAGAGTACCACTCGCTACTCGAAGTTAGATGTCGCCGTATATTACGGTTGTTATTTTCAAAGCACAGAGTTGAAGTTGAAGTTCAACTACTTACTAATAGATAGTGTTGTGCAGTTTGTGAAAATACTCGACAGGTGGAGCTTATTTTAATTTTAATATTGTTTTACGAAAAAACAAACTGGACAAATTTAACTTTCCCGTTGGAAAACTATTGTCCCCATACATCAATATATGCCGCGGTCAGTTTACCAACTGCAAATAACAAAATTAATTCTTATTAATTATCTAACTACAAATTTACAGTTTTCGGATATTTTCCTTTAGTTGTGCTACAAGATACTGCTTCTTGCCATATTTCATGATTGTATGTCAACTGGAAGTACCCTATAGGTTTTTGTTCCCTTTGAAATTGTATAGAAATGAGACATAATCAAGCTTATCTTTTGATTGTGTTGACTTAGAAATTTATTTTTTTTCACAGCTTCAAGGGATTGTAGACCTGAGTTTTTGATATTAATTTCAACTTGATATCTCCACACACTCCTGAAAAAAAGGGTCTTGATAGACAGACAGACAGACGGACAATGAAGTGATCCCATAAGGGTTCCTTTTTTCCTTTTGGGAGGATCGGAACCCTAAAAATAGTTCAAATTTAAAGTAATTTGATTGAAGTAGGTGTTACTTTGCGGGAATCCGTCGTAATTACTAAATCCAAAGCTAGCTCTGCCGCTAGCTTCCGATTTGTCAACATCGATCTGAGGATGCCTTGTTCGAGTTGCAAAACACGTTAAGACGAAACAACTGTTTACCTGTTCAGGCGAAAGTAGTAAAAAAAATTGGATAAAGTGATTAAAGAAATGTATATTTATCACTTACAAATATTAAAACAATGATGAAATCTCATATAGCTGTTCAAGAGGAAAAAAATGTTATTTTCTAGGCCCGTTACCCAAGCAGATGTACTATCTATAGAGAAAAAACTACTCCAAACTATGGATATGATATTGGTTAAAAAGAAAAGGATAGCGTTAGCTGAGGCCAATAGTGCGGGAAGCAGACAACAGTACAGCAATTTGTTGGACCAATCCACTGTGAAGAATCGTGGGTTTTGGACAAATATATTATCAAGTGTTAGTAATATAGCCAATCCACTTGGTTATGGTTCAGAAAGTAAGTTTACAGCAGAAATTAATTTTGTACTAAATATTTAATAAAAAGCAAATTAGTTAGCAAAAATATATAAAATGACTTGCAATAGGTATTAGTTTTTAACTGACTTACAAAAAGAGGTTTTCAATTCAAATGTTCAGTCTTAAACTCTTTGTTTACAAAGTGATTTAGATGATTCTTTTTATTGGTTGGTTTAATTTTAATATTATTGGTAAAAGTGAATTGTTAAAAATGATTGAATTTGGTTTTCTTTTTTGCTAAAAATTGTCTTGTATACTTTAAAGGTTTAGCCTCTGATCATAATATCATCTGATGTTAAAGAACATTGCGGCGGAAGATACCTAAGCCTGGAGTGTCTGGCTTTTAAGTGTACTTGTTGGAACATATCCACAAGTTCTTGGTGACAGATTTTCAACTTGAGGGTGGTAGCTAGCCAGATAGGCATTAGTTTTTCTGATGGGCTTTATAGAAAATGCCCCACTATGGTTTCATCACGAGATTTTCCTATAACTGAAAGCTCTGTAATTAATTATGGAATTTGAACCCATGTTGATAAACATACTGTCTGAACATGCTGCCACTGAGCTTGCTTCAAAATACAAGAATAGTTAAAGCAAACTTTATGTTGTTATTGTTTATTGTCGTATTATTCTGTTTGTTTGGCATGTGCTGCCTATATTCCAAGTGTGATCATGCATTGTCTTTTGATTTGATTCTATGTTAAGTCCTAGAGTTTTCTAAAATAACAAAATATTTATGAAAAAGAAATTGGCCATCATGGGACACCAAGCAGATGAGAAACATCATAGTGAACAGCTCTGACGTACGACGAGTTTATTCCTTAAGTACAATTTGTCTTTGAATATGCAATAGACAAAGAGGTAATTGGATGACTGACTGACTGACTGACTGTACCTTTACCTGATAAACCTGTACACTGGGAGATCCCGAAACACGACAAACCAATACAAAGCCACTGTGACGATGTTTATGTTATTACTGTGTATGGTGGTCGCGAGCCCTACCAACTACTTTTATTCTATGCATGTTTAACATGAAACTGAAATGATCCTGTAGTATTTTTTCTAATATAATACTGGTATGGATTTATTTCGATTAACAGATATAACACAATTGCGTCAAGAGATCTCAGGGTTGGAGGAGCTTAGCCGACAGCTGTTCTTGGAAGCCCACGACGCGAGATCGATGAGGGAGAAAATAGAATGGTCTAGAACATTCCAGGGGAAATACTTTAACTTTTTGGGCTATTTCTTCTCATTGTATTGTATATGGAAGATATTTATTGTGAGTATTTATTTTAAGTAAATATAAATAAATAGTAGGGCGGCAGGGTCCGTCCTTGTGTTTGAGAAGTTTTCGACCACAATACACATTGTGAAAAATTCGATATTATGTGTTGCGTTCTCAGGTCAGACAAGAATACTATATCTATTTTATCTTGTCACTAATTATTAAATATGTGTGTAATTATAAAATATGTGTGTCTTATCGTCTAACATGCCTTCTGACAGGGCATAGTAATACTCTTCTATTGGACCACTTCGGGATAAGGTCCAGCTGATGGTGATGAATATGATTTTAACCTAATAATGATAATACAATGCTTCAGTAAATTCGATTTCTCCTACGACTTTCTGTCGTGTAAGGGAATTCAAATAACATCTTAAAATGAATCAAAAGATGTTGATAAAAACGGTTTCCTGCAATCTTGCTTGATGAGAAACACTCTAGAAATGGTGATTGAACAAAAATGCTTTACTTGCCTTAATGCCTAAGGACGCTTGTAACACCATAGATTTCAATACAGCGTTGTAGACCACGAACAGTCCTTCCCTAAGAAGCTTTAGAAACCCTACTCACTGCAAGAACACCACAAAAGGTTATTTAGCTGAGATTTTCTGTAAGATGGAGGCATTCTATCGGTTGGGCTGCCCTAAATAGAAAGAAAGGTATAGTAAGGTCAAAGAGAGGTAGGGTACATAGAAATTTCCTTGGAGAGTCTACAGAAGATCACAGCCAAATAACCTAATGCCAGGGTTCACAACCTGAAGAGCGGCACATATCATACCAGCGACGTAAAATGTATTGTTTTTGGTCCATAAATATCGTACACACCGTTTTCCGATCTGGAGGACTATTTTTTTAGCTCGTCAAGTGAATCTTAGTCTT
Source organism: Saturnia japonica (assembly GCA_033032175.1). Lineage (NCBI taxonomy): Eukaryota > Metazoa > Arthropoda > Insecta > Lepidoptera > Saturniidae > Saturnia > Saturnia japonica. The sequence continues at coordinate 4,914,828 of CM065330.1, forward strand.
GTTATGACCTGTTTTTAGCTCCCTTTTCCCCCCTTCCACTCAGAAAACGGCCTTCTTTTGGGAGTTCTTAGAATTATCAAATTATCGCACGATAGTCATGTGCTATCGTACATCGCCTAGTGCTGTGTTCCTGCAGCGATTAGGGTTTCTAGAGCTCTTTGGGATAGAGGGGATCAAGGTTGGCAACGCGTTAGTTATACCTCTGGTCAGTATTACAAGCGTCCTTAGGATACGGTAGCCGTTTACCATCAGGCTTGCCGTATGCTTGCTTGCTACCTATGTTGTCTATTAAAAAACAAATAATCCAAAGAGTTTTACCTCTACCTACCTTTCTTCTTGAACCACTCAGCTTAAATAGCAATATACATCGATTACAGTCGACAATCAACATAGTTTTCGATCGAGTCGGTAAAAAGGATCCGGTGACACGAGGCCTTGAGATCGTGGTGCACTGGCTTGGGCTGAACATAGACGTGGCGTTCTGGTCTCAGCACGTTTCCTTCATCCTCGTCGGGTGTATTGTCCTTACCAGCATCAGAGGACTGTTGCTGACTTTGACCAAGGTTAGTTTTAGGTGTTAGTTTTGACTTCAACCGCAAAATAGCCGAATACTATCTGTATTCTGAATAATGATTGACCATTGCTAGGGCTGCAGTACTCTTTGAGTTTCTTTACATATTAAGGTCATTGATTGACCACTAAAAGGTCATTGGACTAAACAAGGAAATTTTTAATAAAAAAAACCACTTCAATGATTTTGTACAGTTCCCTAGTGTATCTTCGAAGTCGATGGTCCAATACCAATGAAATTAAAATGGTACCACCCATGAGGTTTCCCGTTTCTTATAAAAATTAACTCATCTAAATTGTTTCATAAACAAAAAAAGGATGTGATGGCTGAACATCCATAAAAAACGCATTCGAATTGAAAACCTCCTTTTTTTGAACTCTGTTAAAGATCTTAATTTGTAAGTATATCGTTTTCCTAACTACGCACATACTTCTAATTCTTATGCATAGCAAAGTGGAAGCACTGTGCCTATTGGTAAGCACAGTACAATCAAAAAACAATGGCGTCCACCGAGAGATCGTTGATCTATCGACAGTCATCGCCTAAGCGTGCCACTATAATGGGGTGTTACACTTGTGTGTGGTTTTATTTCTGTCATACACAATCATTCATAGACGTGGGTAACACTGCGCTACGCCGAACAATTGTGCCAACTCAGCTTACTTCGCTGGGTTCGTTAACACACTTATTCCGAATGTATTAGCGAATAGCGTACTTCAGCGAACTGGCTACGGTACGAAGCCACGCCGCACCGTTTCGCCGGTCAGCCGACAAATTCATTTCTCAAACTCGTTTGCCTCGCCTACCATTTTGCTTCGCCATGACGCAAATTTAAGTTGACTCAATGCACCGGCCCAGTAATTCGCACTAGAGTTATTGAGTTGGTGCCAGGAATTTTGCTGAGTTACATAAATGTCTACCCAGAAGTATTTCTTTCTCCGTTACTATTTTTTGGTATTAGATAGATATGCTAAAATCAATAATAAAATCTCTTCTTATTTTGTTAATTTTAGTAAATTTCTCTGATTTTTTGGATTTGCCTCACCAATTTTACATGAAATATTCTTTATTTTCAGTTCTTCTACAAGATCTCCTCGTCGAAGTCATCGAACATTATCGTACTCATTCTGGCTCAGATAATGGGCATGTACTTCTGTTCTTCCGTCCTGCTCATGCGTATGAATATGCCTCCGGAATATAGGATAATCATCACCCAAGTTTTGGGTGATTTGCAATTCAACTTCTATCACAGGTGGTTCGATGTTATTTTCTTAGTAAGCGCTTTGACTAGTATATTTACTCTGTATTTAGCACACAAGCAGCCTTCGGTTAGTTAGGTTATATGTGTGTGTATAATCTATGTGTACCCTAGTAGCATTTATCGTCGTTATTCGGTTGGACCAATGTAGTATTGACAACATTGATGGTTGGCCAACAGTCAGAAATGGCCGGCATGTCCTTAAAGTGGCCCAACGTCCGTTGTCAACGCTGGCACAATACAATTTTGCAACATAGGGCCAATGATTATTTTTCCAGCATAGGCCCAATGTTGGAAAATTAGGTTGGGCCACTTGAAGACATGCCGGCCATTTCTAACGGTTTGCCAACCACCAACAGCATTTACACTATGATGTTGGCCGAACGGTGTATTTGCAAGGTAGGGCCTTCTACAATTTGCGTCGCATAGGGCCAACCGTTCAATTACAATGTAGGGCCTCCCACATTAGCGTTACATAGGGCCAATGGTGTATTTGCAATGTAGGGCCAACAGTAAAATACCAGCTACTGGTGGATGAACATTCCCAGATAATGAGTAGGAATGTCCTAATGTATCCAGTAGTAGCTAGAATTTCACTCTTGACCCTAAGGGAGTTAAATAGTAGGTCCTCGTATACTACAAACATACCATTGGACCTATGAAAGTTAAATTGTAGGTGGCCCTAAATTGCAATTGCAAACACACCACAGGCCTTATGCGATATTAATAGTGGGAGGCCCTATATTGCAAATGGTGCAAATGCACCGAAGGTAACAATACCCACCGTCGAAAATATTAAACACCTTAGGAAGCCAGGAAATTCTCATAGAACCTGTGAGAAAAAATAATCGATGCGGCGTAAGTCGGAACTAAACATATTTCTTTAAATACATAATTCTTTTGTTTTCTACTACGTGGTGACACAATTGATTCATTTTCCAAACAAGCTCTACTGTTTAAAATAAAGAAAACATCGAGAAATATAAATGATAAATTATAATTGAAAAATTGAAAACAACCAAAAAAATTACAATTTAAACAAGTTTGTGGCTAGGCTTTAATAGTGTAATGACATATTCACAAATGGTATACAAATAAATGAACTATTTTCCATATCACTAAAGTTGGGCAAGACTACATACACATTTTGTTCGTAAATCATATAGACAAAAATTTTTTTGATTGCTTACAACTAACCTTGTATATGCCCATTTCGGAACTTTTAATGGGTTCATTATAAAAATTATCTTAATACAAAAAACAATCACATTTCAAATTATAAGACTTGGACTCCCTAATCACCTAGCAGTATAAAATAGACTTTACGACCTTTAGTGGAGGTTAGGAACAGAGAGTAAAGTTCCTCATCCGCCATAGAAAAGGGAGGATCCTCCGGCCAGGCGGGTGCTATGTCTGATCCATCACATTCAATTGAATTAAACAACAACAATGTCCGTTGACAGTGACATAGCATGAATCACTTATGCTAGTACTTAAAGTACAATTATTCATAAAAGGAATTTTCTTAATGACACCATTCATCTGTTTGACAGTCACTGCTTTCTTAGACACAATATAGTGATCAGTTTTGTTTTCTGTTTCTCCCAATCTCTTGGCAACTTGTTCTAATGGCAAATTGTGAGAACGAACTAGTTTTTTTATTTTTTACATAAAATTTTCGAAAGGAAATGCGGAAAAGGAATCTAACTTTCCAAAGTTACTCACACCCCCTGCCAAATGCAGAAGATTATGTACGTTAGCCACGAGAAATTCGTTGCAGTAGAAATTTGGAGCACGGCACAAAACAATGAAGCAAATTGTTGGCATACGATCGCCACTGCTCGTTTTGACCTAAATCACTGCATAGTATGTATATAGCGCAATGTAATATTAAAAAGTGTTTATATAAATGATCTGACAGCACATTAGCTAAAACTACTGGCCCCAAATACAGAATAAAGGCTCTGAATTCAGTTGCTTTCCAAAATTTAAATAACTTTAATGGTCTGGGCCGCCTGGAAAACTCGAGAGGATAATGATCATTACTAATTTTTGATAGTCGTTTTGATATACTTTCTATTTTAGGAATATTTAATTTACATTTCTTTGGTCCAATTTCGACCCAACATCGAATCATCTTTTTCATAACACCGAGACATACTAAGCGCATGAAGTCTAATGGGACTTGCTTCACTAATCCTAAGTTAAGTTCCGAGATTACACTCCTGGAAACTTGATGAACATCATACTCTTGGTTATTGAATCCAATGTCAGTTCTCAGATTTAAATCAGATGTATAATACCATACAGTTCCTGCTCACATTTTTCAAAAGCATAAAGAGAATTATGAGATTTTATGAATGCTCTTGCCGGCGCATCAGCTATATAATACAGCTAACGTGAAACGAAAATATTTTCCCATTTATACATAAACCATTTCGCTCTAAATGAAGACATTCGTCGACAAAGGGTTGTAGATAGTCATTAACACTTTTTGGTTTGGATTCACCATAATATAGCCCGACAATAAATAGTTGTTTATCAACACTTTGGTCTAAAATGCATAAGAGTGACCAAAAAGCATTAGTAGTGCAAGCCATCGACATTACAAGTTATAGATATAATGAATCATGGTCAAATTCCAATATTTTCTTAAACATTAATGGATAAGATTTTAACGTAATACCAACTAAGACTCTTTCTATTATTTGTGCTTCAAGTCCAATGAGCCTCCAGCACAGTCTACCATGTTAACACTTGTTGGTGTCTGTAGCAGGGTTCACGAATCTTTTGGCAAACTTGTATAACGTGATTGTAATTTTTGCAATAAGTCATTTATAGCAGAGTGGGTAATATTATGCTTGTGAGACCATGTTATAAGAAAAGATGCTATATTGTCGTCAAATGCAATAGTTGTAGTATCACAGCAGTCTTTATTAATCTGTTCTGCAAACATGCCTATATTAGCAGAACAGACTGATAAAGGGGTTGAAGACTGAGATGGATAATTTGTAGAAGGAAATTTATCACTTTTAGTTAGTTGAACTGAATAACTTTTTCTTAACTCTTCTCTAATTTGAGTTCTCTACATTTCTAATGTGCTCTACATTTCCGTCTTTTAATTCTGCTTCACATCATTGCGCTGTGTTTCGCCGTGACTCTCGTCCTCCAGCACGGTCTTTCGCGAACCGAAACCAATTAGATATAACTGTCTGTATTTCGGTATCCGTGGCTAAATCAGCAACCTTATTTCGACCCACAGCTTCTGTAAGCAACGGACTACGTAAGTAAATATTTATATACTATATATATAAAACAAAGTCAGTTAGTTACACCATTTATAATTCAAGAACGGATGGGGCGATTTTTATGATCGTTGATCTGTTGGATTTGTCTCCGCCCCTAATAGCATACTAACTATTACAAATTTCACGAAATAAAAAATGACGAAGAAAGTTCATTTTCTCATAGATTTTGTATGGGGGATACGAAGTTCTCCAGGTCAGCTAGTTTAACATAAAGTAACACAACATGTTAAATTATTATAGTACATATGTAGATAGATTTAAAATAGTGTTTTATGGATGGATAAGATCAATCGATATAATTATATATATATATTAATTGTAACAGAAATCGGGTATAACCCTACTACAAGTAGATATTGTTAACAGTTTCAGTACAAAAACTGAACTTTAAATAAAAACTGAAAAGAAAATTAAAAAAAGCATTGTAATGTTGAAACTGTTTATTCTAAATCGACACTATAACCATAATTAGTAATTTTATTACAGTATTAATCATATCTGGTGAGGGGCTAAAAGAAGTACAACCTTCAGTCAAAGCTTGCTTAACGTGAAATATGTATGGAATGTTCTTAGTTAAAAACCTATTTCTGTATTTAATGATAATAACTTGCGAAAAAATTAATTCACATTGTGTATTGGAAATGGGAACACACATTAAGCACTTTATAAAATTAGTGATATTTTTATGCTTTGGGTCATTTGGGATCAGTGATCATGTTCTACTCGTGGTGTGAGCGGGGTGCGGAACACTTTTTTTTTAATTTTAAAAAGTATAAATCCAGATAGTCAATGTGCCACGACTTATTAAATCCTACCTACTTTAGTTATAGAAAATTCTTTGTCTTTGCTGCCTACTAGGTTGTATTGTTTTGGATATTTTCTCCCTAGCATGCGGTGTAGGAATTTGGATAGGTATGTTGCCGGCCACTCACCTCGGGCGTGCTGATGTTAACTTTCGTGGCTCCTATGCACGGCACATCACGCACTGTTGAAGCACTATGGAACCCCGGGGGGTTTGTCAAGTCCGAGCTTAACTATTATTTGATTTATACTTTTAATTTGCGACGGAGATGCAATAGTTTTATGCGCTCTGTTAGGCGACACGTTTTGTCTTTTCTATTTTTTCAACTGTCACTCGTCGCACGTGAGTTTTTGGCTTTGTTTGTAGATGGCGCTAATTGTGGCCGAGATAGGAAAAGTTATGAAGGAATATATGCATGCTCTAACATAGGTATTTGTTTTCCTAGCGTAATGTAGGAATTAAATAAAACAGATGATTTATATAAACCAATGAAAACTACTTAAAACGGTCAAAATTATGAAACTTAGCAAAAATGTATTTTTTTACAGAGTACATACACTTGAGCTTTCAGGTGTTTATAATAATTTATCTAATAACGGTTCTGAGATAGCTGCTCTATGATGAGTCTAACGATGTCCATGATATTTATTATCACGCGGCGCCTGAACTTAAGAAAGAAAGAGATGATAGTCATTGTCATGCCTTGATTAACTACCGAAAAAAAAACTAGTTTAATAGTTCTAATCGTACGTTATTTGCAATGTAATAATAATTAGTTGTTATTAATATTTCCTATTATTAAATTATAATATTAGTAATTGGTTGCATAAATGTACGTAATTTAATTATTTTGTGTAAGTTAAGCTCCGCTTCGACTGAGTAGTGCGTGTTTCGGGATCCCCATGAAACAAAACCTAGTATGGTATTTCGAACACAATGACCACGTGGGTGACACGAGCCTACGTCATCATGTGAAGAGTCACTCTCGTTTATTATAGATCATGATGTAGCTCGTGTTACGCACGTGACCATTGTGTTCGGAATGCCTATTATTATTTTTTCTCTTTCTTCTTGTCTAGCAATATTAGATAGTTGACCATATGTTGGCCCTTTGTATGTGATTGCCACGTTATAAAACCAACCATAGGGGTAGTAGGACCAACGTCACATGTTTGTTGGAAATAATGCGAATCTTTAGCGCAGTTGACCATATGTTGGCCCTTTGTATGTGATTGCCACGTTATAAAACCAACCGTAGGGGTAGTAGGACCAACGTCACATGTTTGTTGGAAATAATGCGAATCTTTAGCGCAGTTGCCCATATGTTGGCCCTTTGTATGTGATTGCCACGTTATAAAACCAACCGTAGGGGTAGTAGGACCAACGTCACATGTTTGTTGGAAATAATGCGAATCTTTATCGCAGTTGGCACAGTGTAGGACCTTTGTATGTGATTGCCACGTTATAAAACCAGTAGAGGTAGTAGGCCCAGCGTTACAATTTTGTTGGAAATAATGTGAATCTTTATCGCAGTTGGCCATGTGTTGGCCCTTTGTATGTGATTTCCACTTTATAAACTTGCCGTAGGCCCAATGTAGGATACTCGTAGGAAATATCTCTACGACATCTTCCCCAACTGTTGGCAACCGTGTGCCAACAAAAATGCTACTAGGGTATATGTAAAACTGTAAATATGTATTTTTGGTTGTTTTTGTAAAATGCAAACAGGACTGTTTGGAATTCGTTTTGCTAAATCTATCTAGATTGTCTAGTCTGCTAATTAATGTTTTGTTTTTCAATTTTGGTGGCTTTTATTGTATTGTTATATCCGTGGATAGTGAAAATATGGTTAGATTTAATGTAATTAATTATTTATTCGTTCTTGGTGAAATAAAAGACAACTTTCAAGCAATTAAGGCTTTGTGGTTGAGCGTTCAGACATCGAGTTGATCGACGTGAGTTCGAATCACTGCAATGAGCCTGAGCTTTCGGTGAAGGAAAACATCTTAATAAACCTTATAGTATAGTTTGTTCTTTTTTCTAATGTCTGCCTGGCTAGCTACTTACCACCCTCAAGAAGAGGAAAATAATAGAAAAACTCTTTATGACAAAAATTTACATGGAATAAGTTTAGAAACACTTGTAATATTTTTAAGACTGAAGCTACATTATATATAGGAAATATTATAAATATTAATTATATATTATATATAAGGAAAAGTGAAACTGCATTTTAATTAAAATTATTAATTTAATTGTAACATTTATTTATATTAATTTACAAATAAACTTTACAGTTATAAATTAAATAGAAAGTTTACATGGAAAGGCCACCTTCCAAAAAGTAAAATTTAATGTACACATGTAAAATGTATGTAATTAAACTGTAGAATTAAATTAAGCGAAGAAAAAACATGTACTTATAGAAATAATTTATAATAAATTATTTTTTTCAAACTAGTATTTTTATTGTATCTTTAACCAACAACTATTAGAGAAGCGATATTGATCGATATATTATTTTTTCATTTTATAAAGGTAAATGTTTAAATTACTAATATATAATAAGATTGTAAGGAAAAAAATACGCTTCGATTTTATAATCGCATGTAAAAATTATTTTTTTAATGTTAACGAAATTTTGAGCAATTAAAACTGCTATTTTTAAATTTTTTGTTAAATAGTTTTTTAATTCTCTATAAGATTTTGGTTTTATGATGAAATAGTAAAGTGCACTGTCTATATAAACTCCTATTTGTAGGGGACAAGTACACAGAATCACTTTTATAATTAAATAATAGGCAAAGCTGATGGTGATAAACCGAATAACTTAAAGCTATTAGAATACAAAGGTATTTGCTTTTATTAAAATGCTCAATTAATGAGAACAGTTTCACAGAGAAAAAATAATAACAATCAGCCAAGATATTTTTTTATAAGAATCTTGCATAACGCTACCCTAGAGGAAGAATGAGTTAACTGCACTATTATCAAAATTCTCTTTATTTCTTTGGCATAAAATCTAAAGTGTAAAGCATAAAGTCTCTGCCTAGCCCGTTTAGAAAGAGGCGTGATTTATGTGTGTATGTATAAAGTCTACATGTAGTACGATGCATCTTTTGGTATTATTACCCGCACTCTAATAACGTAGTTCATCTCAAAAATACTTTAAAAAATAAAACGTAACTGTACCTAAATTTCTAAATTTCATAAAGGGAAAGATTCGACAAATTCTTTTTAGTTAAAAAAAAATATAATGAAGAGTCGTCTTAGTAAATATTGTAGCAGCGTTAAAACACATATTCTATGTTTTGTAAACAATATGACGGACGCATTGCAAGGTTTCCGAAGATAGTGGTCGAGGACAGAGTGAAGTGTGTTTGTTTATTTGTAGTTAAACGCAAAATAATATGGGTTAAAGTATGAAATTGCCGTTTTATATAGAAAAGATCAAACATTTTTTACCCACAATAAATTTTATATTATGTAAAAACTTACTGTCGTTTTTGCCGAAAAAAACCTGACAAATCTGATTTAGTTTCTTAATCTAATTCTCCCTCTACGGCAACGACATCTGATTTAGTTGAAGGCGGCATTTTAATATGTTTATATATTTTAATAATTTACATGCATTTTAAATTGCTTCCGATAACTATCAACAATCAAAAATATTTTGGCAAAATTTAGTGAATAATTAAGTCCATTTAATATTTTATTCTCCCATTAGGTCTTCATATTGTTTCCTGAAGCAGTCACCGACTGGGAAGAAGTCCCAGCAACGTTGTGTATACATGTTCCATACAAATGTCTCTTGACCTGCAAAAAGTCAAATTAGGCATGGTCTTCAGAAGAGACATTAAAAAATAATCCATCTCCTGGTTTTTTAAATTTTGTATCATTATTTAAATATTTTTAAATGCAATGATAATAATATGATATGATATTTTTAACATTGATAATTCTAGTCCAATAAAAATGATTCCACTAGTATTGACGACAATTTTTCAATTTATTTTTTAACAAGTCGCTAACTTCTTGTTTCATGTCTTCTCGCCAACAAATTTATGTTTCCATGATGGTTGGATATAACACCGTTATGATAAAACAATGTTTTATAATATATACATCAGATGTACAGGAGCTAGAATGAAAGGAATCCACTCACTCCTACACGTGACAAAGTGAGGATATAATTTTTCACATAACTCTCTTAACAATTAATGATTCAAATATAATTTTTAAAGTTTATAACAAATTAACAAAAATATATAAGTATGTAATTCCTAATGATGATATATATTCAGCCAATATGGACGAGACGCTATCTAATAACAATAAGTTTCATTAACATGTCAGAGCTGTTAGAATTTTCACATTTTATACGAAATATTCTCAAAGGTTTTGCTATTTATTGCATCAAACTTTATAGTAAAAGCATTTTCTTCAACTCTTTATTCGCATTTTATATACTTTACATATTTCCTTTTTTTTGCCACCCTTAATAAGCTGCACCCCCGGTTCTTAATAAAACGTAATAAATATAAAATATCGATACAAAATCATACCGGTGTATTCCGTGTCAGGTTTATTGATGAGATGCATAAGGAAGAACATATAATTCGCTAAGTTATGTTCCCTCTGGACGTGCGTGTCGAACCCGTGTGGCACCTGGAAACAAACAAACAAACAAGAAATTCCACCAAAATATCAAACACCAAACACTAATTTATCAACTGTTTAAAACAATGTATTTTAATATCATAGATTAATGAATTATTTCCGCTGGCGGTGAAACTAGATACCTACTGCACTATCTACAAACAATATCTCCTAGAATACGGCTTATTATTGTAGTGTGTAGTAATTATTTGAAATGAAGCCTGCCAACGTGACAGTATTGGCGGTATGACAATGACTTAAGTACGCCAAATCGGCGTAGTTTTGATTGCCGCATTTTTATAGTACGCCGATGGTATATAGTTAAAGCGACGCGGAAACCAATCATTAATCTATGTTTAATAGTTTTTTTAATACCAAGGCAAAGTGACTGCACAGTGCCTGATGGTAAACACAGAACAACCCTAAAACAACGGCGACCACCGTGAGATCAGCAATGTATAAACATCCGTCACTGCTATTTTTTATATGTATCACGATGGTGGTAAAACAAGAATAAGAGCGGTCACCGCAACCTTAAACGCTTGCAAAACTTGAAACATCACATACGCGTTGTCGACCCTTTAAAAACCGGATCACTCTCCTTTTGAAGAATCCTTTACTGTAGTAATAAAACCTCAGTAAGGAACTCATTCCAAAGCCGGAGCGTTCGCGAAAGGAAACTCCTCTGAAACCGGACTGTCCGCGGGCATTTAGTTTCCGAAGTGAAAGGATGAACTCCATGCCGATGGCGACTGATGCGATGGTGGAAAGTAGCCGTTGGCAACATGTCGAACAATTCCACGGATCACAATCCGTTATAAAGACGGTACAACAAGCACAAGGAGGAAAGATCTCTCCGCAGACTTAAATTTAGACTTCCTGCAAGTCTCTAGGCAGTGACAAATCAAAACAGAGTCATTGTCACGAGTTTATCACCATGTATATATGGTGGTCGTGACCCATTCGAAAACAGATCACGCGATCGCGCTAGGTTACTCGATATACCTACACTGATTCCGAAAATTAGTTTCTCAAAAATACCTTATCGAAGTAGTCTTTATTGATGCCGCATATGAAGCAATTGGACTCCATGTCTTCCTTCACCGACTCCAGTTGATCACGGAGCTCACCGAAGGCGTCGATGATCAAACCTAGAATATCGATAAACAAGCAAAATTATTAAAAAGGAAATAAATCTGACTGCAACAAAAAACACTTGACAAAAAGCATATTTTTCATTTCTGCTTTTTATTTTACTTAATTATGAGATTTTTTAACGGAATTCCCATTTTTTTACGGAATGTTTATATACAATATTTACATTCCAGTAAAAATTTTAAAATAGAGAAAATTCAATTATCTGTAATCAAGTCGTCAAAAAGCTTAAAGAAAACCGCGATCCCTCCATCCATAGACAGGTGGTCTAGCTCCTAAGATCGACTCACAGTAACCATTTTTATCGTCAAAATGTTAATTAAAAAATTACATTATTTGCGAAGCTATTTTATCTAAGTATTTAAGTTTGTTAACTTGGGCATTTAAATAAATTCAAATAAATTGTCCTGTACAATTTTCCATTTAAACGAATACCGTAGAAGACATTACGATATCAAAATTAAGAGCGATCTAAGAAATCCCTCTCAGCAAAACCAGTCGTGGTCGGTTGACCGGCAATCCCCACCTATGATGTATTGCGGGCCGCGAGCTAAGCGCACTATTCGTGAATATGAAGTTACATACAATATCATCATGCCTTTATCCCCGCCGGGTATGTGTTTAAGACCATTAGGCTAATAAGGTAGTTATGAACTATCAATGTTAAAGAGATAATCTCTAAATCAGACTTTTTTAAACATAAAATAAGTACCTACACCACTTTGTAAATTGTACCCATGTGAATTTGGGGCGGGCCGCTAGTAATATTATATAGCCTATGTCGCTTCCACGATTCAGGCGAATCTAACGAAACATTGTATGCTAAAATTCATCAAGCCGTTTAGGTACATACAAACAAACGGTACTAACGGTCGAATCACATAACCCTGCTTTTTCGCCACCACCACTAAACGGCAATGAATAAGTAAACAAAAATAGCTTAAGCCCGAAGGCGGAGTATAGAGGTAGACCTGCAGCTCTTAAATAATAATTGCGAAAGTGAGATGACGCATATGTCAAAATGTGTATGTGTGAACAGGACATAGCATACTTTTTCTAACTCTATTTGCGTATCAGTGTTTGTTGTTTGCCACCACTAGTTATTGATAGCAAACAACACTGTGGTGTCAGAAGATATACGTTTAGAAAAACTGTGAAAAGCTTATTTTGGGTAATTTGTGACTTCAAAAGGTCATATTTAATGTGTAGTGATGGTGAATTACTGTATGAATATGGCTCTAAAAGCCGGAGTGAATGAAACAAACCAAATATAGTATTTCATCGGTAAGTACCTTTTTTAACTGTTATACAAGCGAACTAAAGGAATATTGTACTTAATATATATAAAACGTTCTTGTTAAATAATTGATTAAAAACTCTATTTGGGATTTACCATCTTCGCATGGCATTCTTAATGAAAATATATTTAATTGAAACGTAGGAGAACTTTTGAACTATATCTTGAAGTGACGTGTTGTGGTTTTTATTTTTAATTCATTAACTTAGGTATTGACCCTATATTATGTAATATTGGTGACGTTTTACGTGATATAGGTTGGTTTTTGTGCATAAGTAAAGTGGATTATAAATATAAACTGGAAGCATACATTTTGAGATGCCACAAAAATTCCCTAGAAAGTTCTAACAAGGGCACTACCATCTTGTTCGGATACTGAAATCGTCATAAGACAAGACACTAAATTCACTTGATAATACTCTTGAACAAAGAGGACTAGCTGCCAAGTTAAGAAAAAGAAGAAGAACAATCTGAACTAACATGACAGACTGTTAAATTATTCACATTCGTTAATGTGCGGAATAATTGCACGGGTGAGTTAACATTTTTAAATAACTTAGTTACCCTGCAGGATAGCGAGCAGGATGATAATGATGAAGAAGAAGAAGGTGATGTCGAAGATGATCCGGTACACTTCGGAGTCGTCACCGTCTGGAGGCTCGAGCTCGTCGCCGATACCACCCCCGGCGCGCACACCCTTATACAGGTTGAATACGAAGCACTAAAAACAAAAACAACATGATATTTCAATGATATACATAGATATATTCCACTTTATTCGTAATCAGTTCATCAAGTCAGTCCGTGTAATATCATTGACCAAAAATCAATCCCAATAGATTTTCACGTGAATACGTCTTTAAATTTGCTTCCATATTGGAATATTCCATTTGGAAGGCAATCCAAAAAGTGATGATCAATAACAATATTGGGGTATATAGTTTGGTATTAAGCTACATACCTATATCCAAGATTAAATTACACAATTCTTTAGTTAAAGAATCAAAGAATTTGTTATGTAGAGCGACAACGCGCCGCCATTTTGAGCTTGTTTTGCCGCGTCAGATAATTTCCATTTTGTACAAATTATGACTGGGAGAAGCTACGAAGCACGTTTTGGATTCAATCGACAGCTCTCTTCAAGATTTATTGATTGCACATACAAAACTTTACTGTAGAATAGTTATTGTGAATATAAACGGCGTTAAAATTAAAAATTAAGACAACTGAATACAATATCGGCCTATACTGGTCAAATAGCGAAATCAAAATATAGAAATTGTGTACGATTGGAAAGGACTTCTCAACATCAGTCCAGTGATACCTATAAATCCGTAGCGGTACCGGGAATATAAAAAACTAAGTGTCCGAGCGGACATGTATTTACGTAAAATATACTGCCGTGTTCTCAACACAATCTTTACCAGATTTTAAGTGCAGCTGCTGGAACACGCATATCGGTCCTTGGCGATAGATATTCAACTTGAGGGTGGCCAGGCAAGCTTTAGAAAAAGCCCTACCACCATGCTATGGTTTCACCGAATTCTCAAGCTCATTGTAAGGATTCGAACTCACGTCGAAAGATATCATTGCATGATTCATATCAGGTATCGAAAATTGTGAATACGGCACTGACGCAGTGAACTCGTGATTTATACGACAAGCATCGCCAACGCACGCATGTAGGCAATTTTTTATACTTTTTGATGAGGAATAAATTAAATTTTCAAATTATAACCGAGCCTATGTTACTCGCTCATAATGTAGCTTTATATTGATGAAAGAATTTTTTAAATTGGTCCAGTAGTTTTTGAGCTTATCCATTACAAACAAAAAATGAAATCCTTCCTCTTTATAATATTGGTATGGATTACAAGCGTAAACAGGCCGTATGCCTCTTTGCTACCTTTGTTGTGGTAAACAAGACTCACCGTAAGCATGTCGTGGCAATTCTTGTTAACCTCATCGTCTTCCTCTTGCACGTAGAACTTGCGGAAGAAGTTGAACGCTATTACAGTGTATATATACACTATTATAGTGAGCAGCATCACCGTTAACACCAACTGGAATCAACGAATATGAATTTCTTTAGGATATTATTTCTGAAGGTGTTTTTAGTCGCAATGCCATATCTCCCTCAATTCTTTATTCAAACACCATTTTAAAGTTTATTATGAATTCGATTAAATATTAATAAAAACTGAAGTGTCTGTTTGTTTCATTAAAATCGGTGAAGCTGTTTTTGAGTTAAATTCAGACGTACAATAGAAAAAATGTACAGACATAACTACAGATTTATTATATAGATTAAATTATGTATGACATGATTATGGGGGCGTTTAGGTATTACGTAATGCAATTTGAGGGGAAAAGTGGGCTTATAAAACGTTACGATGCGTTACAAGGATGGGAGGGAGGATCGAACATCGCGTTATGTAACCTTGTTTAAAAAAAAAAAAAAAAAAAATACTATGCAATAAAAATTTCCCAAGTTCGCAACCCTTTTCGTTTATGTTTTATGGGGAATCCCTCGATTGTATTATATTTCATTTTTATTTTGTCCTCCCAAGTTGGCAACCCTGTTAGATTATGGGTTACGGGGAATCCCTCGACTGTATTGTACGTCATTACAAAAAAAACAGGGGGGGGAGGGGAGTGTACACAAAAAGGTTACGGCGCGTTACATGGGGGGAGGGACGGTAAAAAATCATCAAAAATTACATTACGTAATACTTGAACGCCCCCTATGTCATAATTGGAAAATAATAGGTGTTATTTTTAAAAAAATATTAAAGTATCTATGCTAAAGCTCCAATAAAGACATAATATAATAAATGTAAAAGTGTGTATGTTTGGATGTTTGTTACTCAATCACGCTAAAACGGCTGAACAGATCTCAATGAAATTTGGCACACAGATAGTCTATGACCTAGAATAACACATAGGGTACTTTTTATCCCGGTAAAAGTCATAGGCTAACCAGTGTTATCCTACAAATATAATAAAAGGGAAGTTTCTATGTTTGTTACTCAATCACGCAAAAACGGCGATTTTTTTGGTTTGTCGTGTTCCGAGATCAGTCTGTGTATATCCAAAAATACGCAGACGAAGTCACGGGTACCAGCTAGTTATCGATAATAAGAAATTTTAATTCACACGTAATAAAAAGGTTACTATAAACAAACCTGTTTCCCGTTATGCGTGACAGACTGTAATATAGTCCTCAGGGTCTTGAAACCGACGGCAACGTCCAGGAGATGTGCGGCGAAGAAGAAATTGTTGAAATTACCCATAACCGAGAACGCAAAGTACCACAAGGAGTACAAAAACGAGTTGTCTGTGATCGTGACCCCGGCCTTCCATACTTGATAGCGCCAATCTATGTTCATGATGCTGTGAAAGCAATAATAATTAACTTAAAAATAAATTATTTTTAATGTATTTTGAAGTGGAACATCTTAAGGTGGGTTCCCAGTACCAAGATCAGTGGTATTGCGGATTATCACGCACGGCCGCATTTATAAGTAAAAAGGCATAGATAAGTTAATGCGCTCCATAAGTGGCAAATTGAAACTATGCTAATTAGCAAACCCAGACTTCAGTGTCGCATCAGCCTACTACACGATTCGAAGCACAAGAATATATACACGTCTCATTTTCGCTGCCGATATTAAATACTTGCCGTCCTACTTCCTCATATGGTACATAATGTATGTGTGCGTTAGCGTGCCATTTGTTTTGTGAACCTATCTACACCTTTTTACTTATACACTTATAATATCAATGCACGGCCGACGACCACGGAATTGTCTACGCTTCCACAGACGATACTCTTCCCATGGTGATGATGCTGATGCAATATCACGGACCGTGAGAGGCCACCTTTAGTTCCAGAGATTAAGAGCGTTCATACAAACAAAACAATCTCTTGAGCTATATACTAGTACCTAGTATTAGTATAGAACAGTAAGTAATCTCTAGCGACATTTTGAGATAGAACAGCGTTTCACCATAATGATGTAATGATTCGGGTTCGTGTGTGGAGGGAAAATGAGATGTACATACCTTTTAATAACGGACAATAAACAACAATATTGTCTATAAGGCATTACCCAGACCACTAGAGTTTCGACATATGACTATAATAATTTACCTTATTTTAAACATTTAAAAGTATAGCATAAAATGCAATCACAATCACTAATGATAATCGCCCCAAGGGCATCTATGAATAGGACCTGGTGCCCGTTCTTAGTAAGGCAGTTTCAAATATGAGGAGTGAAGAAGGTGAGCTTAATGCCGATAAAGTGAGTGAAGTTATCCCGTAAAGTGACCAGGGAAGCCCTTATCCCCAAGGTTGATGGGCGTTTCCGTAAAATGCAATAAAATTTACGTCCTTATATAATCCCAAAGATTTAATTCATATATAATGTAATTTATTTGTTTTAATATAACTTATCCCGTGTCGCCCGCAATTTCCAATGAAATTTCACAATTTCTGATCAAAGAACACGATTAAACTATGATAACATTCAGTTTATTTTTTCTCGCACACAGTCGGTAGGTACCGTGAACGTTTTTCTATTCTTCCCGAATCTTGCGGACTACCGTCATCTCGCGGTGTCATTTAATAAACGTTCATGACAATGACTAATGTTAATATGCGACCATGTTCAGGATATTAATAAGCTAAACGTAGAAAAAAGTAAGGAGTGCAGAAAACTAAAATGTATCTATAATATCTGTTACTAATATATTATATTCAATTAAATTAATTAATACTGCGAATCCTAAACTGACCAGTGCCATTGAACTTAGACCCCCAAAATATTGACATTGTCACTCAATGAATATATATATATATATATGAATATTCATTGTTTAGGTTCATACTGCAAATGTCAAACAGAAATAAGTCTATGATTAAAAAGTCGCCGCTGGTCGAATTTCGATCACTGGGCGACCGCTAGTTAGAATAAAACTCATAACATGACAGGTCAAGATACCGACAAAAACTCATGTATACTCTCACAAATACAAACAATCTATAATCTATAAACCATCTAAAATTTTGATATATAGCTAAAATTGTTACTTACTAATTAACCAAGCCCTTGCTGCCTTCATCTTCTTGAGCGGAGAACGAAGTTTTTTCCATACCGAGCATATTCGGAATGTAAAATATATATGGGTTGCGCACCGCACGGGTATACGATCTAAAATAAAAGTAATTAATAAGGAACGCATCTATTGAACCATTTACAATTTTGTAAAGGATGAGTAAGTCAGCTATATTTCGCCTCTCTTTTAGGCTTATCATGTTAAAATATTTTAGTCTATTAACATAATTAGGGATAGATTTACGAATACCATTTCTTATGCTCAGGCATCTAACAAGACGAGCTTGGACAGATTCTATAAGCTCTACGTAGGTGGTATAGTGAGGTGACCATATGGCAGAACAATATTCAAGAATACTTCTAACTAAGGTGTTATAGAGCAAGATAACACTCTCGTTATTGCGAAATGGCCGCGAAGTACGCATAACAAATCCAAGCACTTTTTTGGCTCTGGGTACAATATTAAGTATATGTGGTCGAAAAGAAAAAGAAGAGTCAAACATGACACCCAAATCACGAACAACGGATACTCTCTCTAAGCTTATACCTCCAAGCTGATAGGTAAAATCAATATAATTTATTTTATTGGTAAAAGTTATGTATTGACACTTTTTCACATTAAGAGCCATTTTGTTGATGATACACCATAACTCGGAGAGTGTTAAGGTCACTCTGTAACTTAATACAGTCACTTAGGTTTGTTACCCGAATATATATTTTTATATCATCCGCATAGGCTAGGCAATCACAATTTAGGGAATCTAAGAGGTCGTTTATAAAAATTAAAAACAATAATGGTCCCAGTTTTGATCCTTGGGGGACACCAGATGAAGGTATGAAAGGTGAAGATTCGTAGCCTGCCAATGCAACTAGCTGAGAACGATTACATAAATAGCTCTCAAACCACCTTAACAGATTGCCATGAATGCCAGCGTGATTAAGTTTGGCTATGAGTAAAGAGTGATTAACGCGATCAAACGCTTTGGCAAAATCTGTATAAATAGCATCAACTTGGCCTCGGCCTTCCAAAGTATTGGATATAAAATTAGCATATATAAGTAAATTTGATGTTGTAGAACGATTAGACATGAAACCATGCTGGCGCAAGCTCATCATGGGCTTTACTTGACAATACACAACTTTGTATATAATACCCTCAAATATTTTTGCAAATTGTGAGATAATACATATTGGTCTGTATTTTGATACGACATTCCTATTACCTGACTTGTAAATAGGGACTACATATGAGATTTTCCATAAATCGGGAAATATTCCTTCTTTGAGTGACTGATTAAAGATCATATGCAGAGGCTTAATAAGCGCTTTTGAGCAAAGTCGTATAAATATTGGTGGAATTCCATCAGGACCAGCCCCTTTACTGACATCAAAACTTTCTAAACTGGTTTTGATATCTTTTTCACTTATATTTATTTCTGGGAGGGAATAATTCGGTGAGGTATAAGACAGAGTAACTGCATCTGAAGCTTGGTTATCAGTATAAACTGAGGAGAAATATATAGCAAATAAGTCTGTAACCTGGTCACCATCAGCAAGTCGACCATCATACGAGACCTGGGCGGGAATACCATTGTATGTTTTTTTTGATGTAATGTATCGCCAAAAAGTTTTGATATTTGTTTTGAGTTCCTGTTCTATCTTAGCTATATACGACTTGAAACAAATTTCCATAATTTTCTTTGATCTAATACGTAAGGTATTAAAAGTATCATAATCACGAGGATTATTATATTTTTTGTATCTTATTCGATATTTGTGTTTTTCTTTAATTAGCTTTATCAATGACGAAGAAAACCAAATAGGATAGTTATTTTACTTTTGTCTTTTTTTGGGAGTGTATTTATCAATAATTGACCACAAAACGTTATAAAAGCTGTGCACAAATTCATTACAATTAACTTTACTAAATTCTTCCCAATCAATTAAAGAGAGTTCCGCTATACATGAGATATAGTCAGCCCTGTAAAAATTATGTTTCAATGAAGCAGTGTTACGAGCCAATTGTATTATATTTCATTTTTATTTTGTCCTCCCAAGTTGGCAACCCTGTTAGATTATGGGTTACGGGGAATCCCTCGACTGTATTGTACGTCATTTTCATTTTGTTTTCGTTGTCAGTATTCGTTAATGTGTACTTAGTGCTGTAGTCAGTGAAAGTAAGTTCACACTGTCATGTCCTCAAAACAGGGGGGGGGGGGGAGTGTACACAAAAAGGTTACGGCGCGTTACATGGGGGGAGGGACGGTAAAAAATCATCAAAAATTACGTTACGTAATACTTGAACGCCCCCTATGTCATAATTAGAAAATAATAGGTGTTATTTTAAAAAAATAATTAAAGTATCTATGCTAAAGCTCCATTATAGACATAATATAATAAATGTAAAAGTGTGTATGTTTGGATGGTTGTTACTCAATCACGCTAAAACGGCTGAACAGAACTCAATGAAATTTGGCACACAGATAGTCTATGACCTAGAATAACACATAGGGTACTTTTTATCCCGGTAAAAGTCATAGGCTAACCAGTGTTATCCTACAAATATAATAAAAGGGAAGTTTCTATGTTTGTTACTCAATCACGCAAAAACGGCGATTTTTTTGGTTTGTCGTGTTCCGAGATCCCTCTGTGTATATCCAATAATACGCAGACGAAGTCACGGGTACCAGCTAGTTATCAATAATAAGAAATTTTAATTCGCACGTAATAAAAAGGTTACTATAAACAAACCTGTTTCCCGTTATGCGTGACAGACTGTAATATAGTCCTCAGGGTCTTGAAACCGACGGCAACGTCCAGGAGATGTGCGGCGAAGAAGAAATTGTTGAAATTACCCATAACCGAGAACGCAAAGTACCACAAGGAATACAAAAACGAGTTGTCTGTGATCGTGACCCCGGCCTTCCATACTTGATAGCGCCAGTCTATGTTCATGATGCTGTGAAAACAATAATAATTAACTTAAAAATAAATTATTTTTAATGTATTTTGAAGCGGAACATCTTAAGGTGGGTTCCCAGTACCAAGATCAGTGGTATTGCGGATTATCACGCACGGCCGCATTTATAATTAAAAAGGGATGGTGAGGCTTCCCATGGTGATGATGCTGATGCAATATCACGGACCGTGAGAGGCCACCTATAGTTCAAGAGATTAACAGCGTTCGTACAAACAAAAGAATCCCTCGAGCTAAATACTAGTACTTACCAAGTATTAGTATAGAACAGTAAGTAATCTCTAGCGACTTTTTTAGATAGAACAGCATTTCACCATAATGACTAATGTTAATATGTGACCATGTTCAGGATATTAATAAGCTAAACGCAGAAAAAGGTAAGGACTTCAGAAAGCTAAAATGTATCTATAATATCTGTTACTAATATATTAAATTAAATTAATGAATACTGCGAATCCAAAACTGACCAGTGCCATTGAACTTAGACCCCCCAAAATATTGACATTGTCACTCAATGAAAAGTGACAGCAAGTGATATAATATTCATTGTTTAGGTTCATACTGCAAATGTAGAAATAAGTCTATGATTAAAAAGTCGCCGCTGGTCGAATTTCGATCATTGGGCGACCGCTAGTTAGAATAAAACTCACAACATGACAGGTCAAGATACCGACAAAAACTCACGTATGCTCTCACAAATACAAACAATCTATGCTCTATAAACGATCTTAAAATTTTGATATATAGTTAATATTGTTACTTACTAATTAACCAAGCCCTTGCTGCCTTCATCTTCTTGAGCGGAGAAAGAAGTTTTTTCCATACCGAGCATATTGGAGATTGAATCGAAGTCGTACGTCTCCGAGTACTTTGCGCGGACTTTCTTCTTGACGAATTTGTCCCAGTAATTCACCGGGAACGACCTAAATTTATTATAATTTTGTTATAATAAATTGAATAAATTTCAGGACTATTTAGGAAGCTTTTGTATATTCACCACAACCACCAAAAAAATTATTGTACTTTCGAAATTTAATTTTTCATTACTTTTTGAAATAATGTAGTACCTCTACCCCCTATCTCACTAATGATATGTGTTATGTTAATTTTGACTTTCTTATTCAGTTTATGGCTTGTTCTCATACACTAATGTTTTTACAAAACTAAACAAAAGCGTCTGAACGTAAAAACGCCATATCACGTCTTTCAATCTTGAGATTATGAATCTGTTTAATTTCTCATTCAATATATAAATTGGACCTCTCATATTCACGCTAGGTAATACGAAGCTGAGGTGGTTATTTGAATGATGTAGTTTTCTTAGATAATGCCAAAGAGTAAAGCTTTAAAAAAAATGATAATTGAATAAATGTATTATTATTTTAAATATAATCGGTTCTTTAAATCAGACCTTTTAATTGAATCATAATTTGAAGTACCTATAATAAAAAATCTAATTTCCAATCAATCCAATCCATTAATTAATGAATTATACCAATCATTCCAATCAATTAATTCAAGCTAATCAAATGTATTGCAAAATAAAACACATCTGTTTCATAATTATCTTCTATAAAAATAAAATGATGGAGGTTTGCTATTGCCAAAACTACTGGATAGATTGTGATCATTTTTCTGATAAGTCATTCAAATACTTGATCCTTATTAAAAAAAATATCACAATATCTTCATTCAGTAAAAAGTTATTAAAGTTTTAATAAGCACTAGTCACTACGCAGTCTTCTGCCGTCCACGTGAGCGGAGCCGTTGGCACAACTACTTAGTTAATAAAAGTGGACTTGTGACAAGAAAGTTGTGAACTCACTTCGCGGATATGACCAGTTTATCCCAATGGCTTTTGAGATCGTCATCCTCAGGCTGCTCTGCGATGTACAGTCCGTCAAATTCGAGTTTACGCGCTATTTCTTTCTCACGTTTGAAAATTGCTAGCGGCACCTGCGATCAAAGAAATTTGGACCTTAAACTATAATGAAATAATCAAATGAGGATTCTATTTACAGTGCCTCTCTACAGTATTTGAAGTTGCCAGTTAGTTGTTAGATGTATATCAGTGCCTCTATTCCAATATTATAAAGAGGAAAGATTTGATTTTTTATTTGTAATGCATAAACTCAAAAACTATTACATCGATTTTAAAAATTCTTTCACCAATATAAAGCTACATAATCAGCGAGTTACATAGGCTATAATAATATTTGAAAAAAAAAAAATTATTTCTCATAAAAATGTCGATAGTTTTACACAAAGTATAAAAAATTGCCTACACGTGTGCGTTGGCGATGTTTGTTGTATAAAATTAACACGGGTAAAACCGTGAGGTACAGCTAATAAACAATATACTTGTAAAACGAAACAATTACCCTCTTGATAATGGCAGTATTAATTCCTTAACAACGAAGTTTGGTAGCCAAAGAAGCAATAGGAAAAACAACAAGTCAAACTACGTTACATATCATCAGCCTACATCTGTCCACTGCTGGGCCTTCCCCAAAGATCGCTACTGGATATAATCTTCGATCCTTCGCATCCTGTCGATTCCAGTCACCGTCAGGCCTTGGCTCCATCTTGCAGGGGCGAGGCTATCTTGCCTAAACGTGGTCTCCACTCCATAACTCGCATACCCCATCGGCTATCAGTTCTTCGGCATACGTGGCTACTGCCAGCGCCACTTCAGTAAGCTACTCTTTTGAGCCTTGTTTTGACCGCTCTGATTAATATCATTTCTAGTTCTTTCCTTCATAGAAATAAAGAGAATAGCTTTTTCATAGTTCACTGAGCAACTTTTCTGTGAACCAGTCATTGGACTGACTATTGACTACTGAGTAAACCAATCAATTAGTCCAAACACGACCGTACTTACTACGCTTCGCAGAGGAGACTGTTAAAAACGCGGCAAACAAAAGCAAGCAAAAGGGGAATGGAATAAAATATACCTAATTATATTTAATACAAAATTATACTGCAACAAATATATGAACTATGGGTAAAACGTTGTTTTTTAAACAATCGATGTTAATCGATTACTTGATTGACTATCTAGACTAGACATTCGCGGAAATCTTACTTGTTTAAAAAAAAAATTACTGGAAATGAACATCGATTGTTTTAAATCTACAATCGATTATTCAATCGTTTAATTATTTAAATGATCGATTAGTACACAATGTTTTACCTACAAACACAAGAATTAGAAACGTAAGGCAGAATTTGACGGTATAGATGTATGGTTAAAATACAAACGAATTAATTAATGATTTTAAGGTAATTAATGCACTATTTTATTTAGTAACTGGAAAATAATAATAAATATTGAAGATTCAGTACAGTAGAGTAAGGTAAGGTCTAGGTAACTAATAAGTGAACAGATAGGAGACATATTATAAATAAAAATAGATAAAACAAACATTTTGATTTGCGTTAGAGGGATGAAGACTACAATAAAAATAGAAATAACCAGACCATTCCAAGCTGCGTCACAAAGGATTAATGACTTACCTTAAGGTGATAGTATCCAATCAGAATGGCCAATGAGACGACAGAGTGCAGTACCGCTGCCACTTTTATCACGTGCTCCATGTAGAAGAAGTCCTCGTCTATGTGAACTACTTCTAAACTGTCGGCATCATCCTCACTGCTGCCGCCTGAACATTATACATAACATACATCTTGTAAATACGATAGCGGACATGAAAATCACATTCGACCACCATACTCCATGTTTATCACCCGTTATAGTGACTCTCTTAGACCAAGTTTCGAATGCGTAGTCATGCGCTGTAGTGACGCTCTTAGAGATTTCTCTGTACATGGGGCAGCCCGACTAAACAACCAAATAATCTTATGTTGTGTTCCTACGGTGAGTAGGGTTTCTAGACTTCGTCGGAGAAGGGAAGTTCATGGTAGGCAATACGCTTGTGATACCTCTGGTTTTACAAGTGTCAATAGGTTACGGTAATTGCTTACCATTAGATTGCTAGATTTGCAACAAATGAAAATATCAGTCCCTCGGTCTATTTGCCCAGTAATGAGACATTTACTGTCTGTTATTATTGAGTTCTTACCATCTCCACTGCCAGAACCCGGTCCGGATCCAGACCCTGCGATGATATCACCCAGGCCGGAACCTTCAGTTTTATCACCATCCAAAGTTGATACCTGGAAGAATATTAACCCAGATATCAGATGGTAAGAGCCTTTTTACTTGAAACGATAATGATTTGTAAACTGCATTCTTACTCTGCAATAAACTTGGTTTCGGTGAAGAAATATAAGGTAATGTAATAAGAGGATTAAAAAAAAAATTCTAGGTTTAGCGTTTGGCTAAAATCTAACATGATGGTTGTGACGATGTGGGACGCTAAGCCAAGTGGGAGAACTGGCTGCCAAGTACAGCAGCTGGAACTTGTAACTAACTAGGCGGTCATTAGAAAATGCCTTACCAGTACGCCATGGTTTCATCACGATTCAAAATCGACACAAATCTTGACATTGACCTCCTTTTCCTTCTAGCACTGAATTTCTAGATTCAAAGGAAATTATCTTGTAAGGGATAACGCACTTACTACACACGCATTCTAAATCCTTGCCGCATTCCAAAAATTTTTTTTTACAAACATGAATTTGGCGCCCTCATCAATTGCTGGTTAATTCTACCAAGATTCGGAGCGGATGTAACTTAGTAATAACACTTAGATTAAAACGCTAATTTAGAAAAATAATTAAACCTTACCTTATAAAACAGCAGAACGAAATTGATGCAGAACGCAAGGACCAGAGCGACGTATTTAAGGTTGTAAAAATTTCTCGCGAGGAACGAAACAGCACGTCTTGTATATTGCGAGAGATCCACTTGAGATAAAGCTGATGATGACGACGGGCTTTGGACCGCCTATATATACAAAAATTACATTGTCACACCAATGGGTAGTAAAATGCTGTTATATTTTACGTAAACAATTTATTTGTACCCAAAAATATAATTTAAACAATACCCACAATACTGCTTTTCAAGTTGCAGTGTTGTCGTACTTACAATTCTCCCTCTAATTCTCCATAGGTCCTCTTGGTAAATTTCTTCATTTATATCGCTTCTTGTTTCCACTTCGCTTTTAAAAAAGTGGTATCGTGGTTTGAGATTCAGCTCGCTCATATAAGACAACCACTAAATCATTTGAAGGTACTTGAATTTGTAAACATGTCGTAAATAACGTGCATCATCGTTTTTAAAATAAGGGGAACGTTCTATTTTTTGACTATTGTTTGTTTGATGTTACATGAGCGTTAGGCTTTTGTATGTGGGAGTAAAGGTAATGCTTTCTTGAAGTTATGACTACATACTCGATGTTTCGAGGACATTTCAGACGTTTCCAGAGATTTCGAGAATAGTGAAATTTTTTCTACTTTTACTCAGGCCGTAACAATATACTGTTAGGTTGTTTTTTTATAGCCGCATGACAAGCTACACAATATAATTAAAAAAATATACAATAATACACAGTAACATCTAAAAACAAAAACGATCCAAAACGTGACAAACTAAAAGAAAATAATTCTCATGGGTTTATCACCATCTGCATGGTGATCGCTAACCAGTTGGTACAGATCCCTAGCAATCAACACAATTACTGGATATACACCGGCTGTTCCTGGAAGTCGAGCCATTAAAGTGTGTCACTATGACGGATATTTTACACCTGGAGTCTGGTGGTCGCGATTCAGTCGGACACAATTATTGGGAACCACCATTGAAATAGATCAAAAATCATAATTACAAAGGTGCTTATTAAATTTGTCCGTTTCTGGTGTTTAGAAATGTAGGTGCTGGCCACATGGTTTATTTTTTTGCATATGTTTGTAACGAAGTAAAGATATCAGAACGCCAGTATGAGCAAAAGACGCATTGTACTTTAGCCTTTATGCCAAAGTAATAAAGTTAATTTCGATGAAAGAGCAGTTAAGCAATTCTTCCTCTACAGCACAGATATAGAAGAAGATATCGTCTGTACTCTGTACCGTCATAATGTAATATTTTGCGCCTGCGGTTTACAAAAGCATTATATGAAAGCCATTGCTAGGTTGGCTATTTAAAATGAATTTTTGATAGATACCAGTAATAACTCTAGCATGGTTTATTAAAGGAAATTAGAGCGGTTATTATTATAATGAAGAACCTACCTTCTTAGAATATAAATTTTGTTTCTGTTGTCCATGCAGCATGAAATAATATAACATAACAATATATAATATAACAATAACTAACTACATTTGCTCCACGGTTTCACCCGTGTTAAATTAATTTTGTCAATCAACTCTGTCTCCGCGCCGCGCCGCTGCCAACGCATCCGTGTATCCGATCGGTCGGTGTACTTCCCGTAGGTACTCGTCTTCAGTTTATCAGATTATTTTGACGTTTATGGCTACTGCTCAGTTCCTTGGAGCCGTAGCGTGATGTTATATAGCATATAATCTTCCTAAATAAACAGGCTATAGAATGCAAAAATAATTTTTCAAATCTAACTGGTGAGGAGATTTCAGAGTGGTGGCCCAGATGTGGAAAACGACATCGGGACAGACCTCAGTTCGATGGCTCCAGGACATAACGATGGTGATGGGTAAACTCTAGATGAGAAACGCGCAAGATTCGGAGAATTAGAATGAGCGAGAAGAGGCCTTTATTCAGCAGTGAGTAAATGTGGGCTTAATGGATGAATGGATCTTGGTTAAAGCTAAAAGCAGTAAAAAAATATTTACCCTACTTAATGTATACATAAGCTAAAAGTCAAGCACTTTTAAAAAGCCACGACCAGGAAAGATTGTGCAAACTACGAAGTACAACTTTATCTACCTTCTTGCTTTCAGCTTCGATGGCAGACATCGCAGCTTGCTGCACAGCTTGTGCTTCCATTCGCTCTTGAGCTTGTTTTTTCGCTTGTTCTCCTCTAGAAATTTAAATTTAAAGTATTTAGGAATTAATTTTGTATGGACGATTTTATAACGTACCAAAAAGTGAATGATTGCATTTTTGTTCAGCAAGTCAATATCTTCACGACTATTTCCCCCATTTATAACTTCACGAGACAGAGAAAAAAATAAACGTAATCTATAAATTATTGAAATTTTTATTTAAGTTGACTTGTTAGATTTTACAATATTGCTTTGCTGTTGATTGATTTCTGATTTAAGTTACTTTATGTACTTGATCTTTTATTGCAGTAGTGCTAACAAATAGTATATACTTACATAATATTATAATAATTATCCGATTTTATAGCGGTTGACATCAGATAAACGAGCGTACAAATCGACGCTCGAAAGACTAATCGATTAACGTGCATTTAATAAACTTTAGGGTGCGCTGAAGGCATTACGTGAGCAGTCTATGTAACGAGTATGTATTTAAAAAAAAACAATGAAAGTGTTGCAAAACTATATCAATTTAAATTAATCAAATATTTTGGTTATTTTATTATGGTATACCAAACTTCTTTTCATAACTATTTCTTACTGGAAATAAATGAGTATTCCGAGAATTAATTCACTACAAAGTACTAATTTAGTTTTTAAAATTTTAATTTTGACATTTAATAAATGTTTTGAAAATCTGGACAATGTTATTTTTGTAAAATTGGTGTTTTTTTATAAGTAGGTACAGTTCATTCATTTCATATGCATTTAGTAAAAGCTTATATTTTGACATTACAAACAAACACCTCTATTTTATTAATTGTATATATTTAAGTAAACTTACCCAAGCAAGTCTATAAGCGAGGGGGGGCGTTGCTCTTCAGTATGCTCTATACTATCATCATTAGAGACTTCCGCCTCCTCTCCTGACGATGGTGTCGATGTACTAGGCGATTCGTGCGGTTTTACTTGTATTCTGGAATATTTGACATATTGTAAATCAATAATAAATAATACCTACCTACCGACCCAGTGAACACGTGATTTTAGTTTGACGTCACATTCACATGATCTGCGTCATATTTAAATATATTTTACACATATTCCCCGGTTAGGGCCACCATCAGTCCGGATTTCCCTAGATTTGTCCTAGTTGGAAAAGTATCCGGGGTACGTCCGGGCAGAGTTTTAAAAAAGTTCGTTCATATTTTATGATGAGATTAAATTATTTGTATATGTTAAGTTAAAAAATAGTTTCAAGTTATAAAAGTTCAGTACTTACTGGCCGTTGTCTTCTTTAGTTATATCTAAGCCGAACGCAGATACTTGTAACTGCCCGGTATCGTCCGCTGGTGGTAACGCTGGCAAATGTCTTGGACCTGGTGTGAAGAATTTCATATTAAAGTTTTTAGTATTTCTCATATTTTAGTTCGCTAATGTTGTATACTACAATTAAAGATATTGCTTTTTGGCATTAAATTCACCAGTGAAAATAACTCAAAGTATTTCATTTATACAATCATCAATGCTTTCGCTCACTCATTTTTTCAAGCAACCGTTAATTCATTCAATCATTCCCATACCCGAAGCCATCCGTCCATCTTCATATTTCACATTATTCTAGTTATATGACTTTCATACATCCTCATGACATACCTTTAACAAAATAACTCCTCAACTTCTCTGTGGTTAGTGCTATTTTATAACTTTCTCTCATTTAATCATTACTACATCCAACCTAATATAACTTTAACCTTTGTATTTCTTGATTTTCTATTATTTTAATGAAAACATTTTTTTTATTCGTACATTTTATATTAAAATATAAAAAAAAAACGTGATAAAATCAGTACGTTAAAAGAAAAATAAAATCTTAAAAAAAAAAAAAACAGACAAAACATAGAAGCGCCAATAATTGTTTTAGTTTTAAGTAAATGACAGTTTTAAGAAGAAAAAAACATTTTGTATATAAAAAATTAGGTATTACAGATAGAGAGTTATGTGTTCGGTTAACCCGCTTAAGGGCGTTTAAGTGTGTTTTTGTCCTGTTGTTAGTATTGTGTTTAGTCACTAATTCATTTAGGTATATAAATTAAAATTAATCTGTTCTTTTTCTTCTTAACCCCCGAGACAACAAGAGGGGCTTACAGGGGTGTTATTATAAGTTTAACGAGTGTATCTGTTTATCTGTCTGTCTGGCTGTCGTAGCTCACAAACCGCTGAACCGATTCTGCCTAGGTAGTTCTTTTTTTGTTTGAATTGTGATTTGAGTTGATCGAGAATGTTCTTAGCTTAGATTCAAGATAAATAAATAGATGTGAGCATCTTCCCGAGGTCTGAATGAATCGAGATTTGATATTCTTTTACTTCAATTATATTAGAAAAATGACTTGATACTGCAGCGTCACCTGGAATCCAATAGGATACCTAACTCCACACCAACCTACAGCAGAGATATTGTATTTGGGCTCATTGAAATGGTCTGAATGAATAGGTTACTTGTGTCAGAGGTTGTTTAAATTTCCAATTTATATTATTTTTTATAGCAATATAATTTTTAAATTCTCAAAATTCCTTACCAGCTTTTAGGCTAATAAGGCCAAATAACGTGAGTTTATGAATTAAAGTAAAATTTACAACATGGCAGATTCTGTGCTTTGTAGGTAATTACTGGGAGAAACCATGGTCATTTTTTTAAATATAGTCTTTAAGTGCATTTCAATTGTATTGATTAATACACGATTACTAAATAAAAAGAGTCAAAATCAATGAAAATATATTTCGGGATTAATTATTTAAAACTAAAAGTAAATTGTGGTAATGTAAAGTGCAGTAACAAAACGCAATGATTTAAGCAGCACACGCGTCTACCTGTAGGTATGTGTGTCGTGGCTTACTTTGTTGGTTTGCGAGCAATCTATGCCTTAACTGACCGATTTTCTCCTCTTCCGTGGGCTCAGGCGGAGTTTCTTCCGTCTGCGGGCCACGCATCAGGCCGAGCAATACACCGAATATGTACCTGATATATAAATACATCTATATAAGTACAAGACACTTTTTAACAGAAAAGAAAACCAACTTGTTGGAAGTTGAATGTCCAATGCCAATCTAATTAAAATGGGACCACCCTTGAGGTATCATCAAAAAAAATATCCAAATCGGTTCTTAAACAAAGAAGTTATGACTGATCCATAAAAAAACATTCGAATTGAGTAGCCTCCGTGTTTTTTTGAAGTCGGTAAAAAAATGAAATGCTGTCGTTGCTAAACGCATCGATTAAACGGCTGGACAGATTTGGCAATTTTGACGTGACAACGTCTTATAAATTGGTTTGCCGGGTGACACTTCAAGAAACTGCGTTACGCTCCGCTCACGTTATGCGCTCACAATGAGAGCGAGGGAGAGGCACGCGTCCCTTCCACTCGGGCATGGTTAGCCCGCCTAAGAGCGAGAGAGACAGACATAAAGTCGTTGTCACGTAAAACTTTCGCCCGTATACCGACTTTTTTGACGTGACAACGTCTTATAAATTGGTTTGCCGGGTGACACTTCAAGAAACTGCGTTACGCTCCGCTCACGTTATGCGCTCACAATGAGAGCGAGTGAGAGGCACGCGTCCCTTCCACTCGGGCATGGTTAGCCCGCCTAAGAGCGAGAGAGACAGACATAAAGTCGTTGTCACGTAAAACTTTCGCCCGTATACCGACTTTACAGGCAACCAATTTTTTTATATTAAAATGTTCGATAAAGTCCGAATTAGGTTTTTATGGCAAGAAATATTGGAAAGTTCCTTTTTTCAATAAGATTTTTGTATGAAATCAATATTATCAAGATTCCTAGGATGAGCATACGAAATTATTTTTTGATTAATTTATAATCATTGAAAAGTTATCAGGAAAAAATCGTTATTGATTATTGCGGGTATTATGAAGGGAAAAATCAATATCTACCGAGTAGGTACCTACTTAATACTTCTACAAACTCAAAAAGATTACTTATTTGTTTAAACGCGCTAATCTCTGGAATTACGAGTCAGATTTGAACAATTCTTTTTGAATTTTATAACTTATTTAATAATGAATGTTGTAGGCTACACAACTTTACGCTACGACGTCGAGGAGCAGAGGAGGAATCACGGAAGTCAAGCAATATGGAAAGTTGTAGGTAGGTACGGAAAGTTAGAAGTGAGAGTGGTGAAATTATTTATATAATGTGAAGAAAAAAATTACCAATGGCTGTGCATCGACAAGGTGTTCGCGTGAAAATACAACACAAACCATTATTCGATTGCTTTGTGATCCAACTAAATGTGTTGACATGCATTTATTATTTTATTAAATTAAGATAATTAAGTCTATTTAACTTATATAATTAATAATTATATATTTAATAATATTATGACGTCACGAGAACCAAAGTGGCCTATCTGATGTTTTTATAAAAAATCACCTTATAACATTACCTATTCATAATCTAAAAATGTGATTTCACAAAGCCAAAACTGCTTTTTAAACTTATTTACGTGGTACTAAAATAGATTGCAGCATGAATTTAATAACTTTTGGCCACTTTTGCATTGTAAAGATACATTTTTATATCATGAATATGTTAATAGGTGAATATAAGAATTGCCTCATTAGCCTAGTAGTCGTAGCGCGACTCCTATGATCGAGGTCCTGTGTTTAATTTCCAAGACGAGCAAAGTGTTTTTGGGTTTTTCTATGAAATTCTCAGTGACAGCTCGGAGTTTGGCTTTGTGCCCGATTAACGGCAATAGGCTCGCTCCCTATTACATGGGACCTAAAAAACATACATGGAGAACTGGATACATGTTGAACAAATCAATTCTTGTAAAAATTTGCACAAAAAACAACGTACCTAAGTCAACACTTTAATATATAATAATCGCATAGAAACTCACCTGACAACGATTAAAACCCCATAACCTAAATAATAAAACAAATAAAAGAACAGCTTGAAGAATCCGACAACTAGTTCTGCCGGCGACATCTGCTGCATTTCCACGATCTTCGCTTTTATGTTAGACGGAGATAGAGATGAGAATGCTGCGTAGACACCATCCTTTACCGATTGTACTCCACGACGGAAAGGATCCTTACCAGCTCTGAAAATAATAAGAAGATCCTTAACATGTCTTGAAATCATCACGGAGGCATGCTTTCTCTATCTCTTTCTATTATTAACGAGTATATGCGTGCGAGTATCGAGATCCGAGCAGACGAGCATCGTACGCGGCCGGTTGTATAACTTTTATTGTAGCACGTTAATATGATGGTAAGGTTAATATAATGCAAAAACAACGACCATCGAAACATCGGCATTTCGTCAGCGGTTACCGAAGAAATGCCGAAACACAAACAAAAAGAGAGTCATTGTGAGGGGGTCGGTATATGCTTGGTGATCGCGACCCGGTCAGGTGGAGATACCCTATAGCCTCGCTTTATTATTGGACTTACACCGACTGACCCCGGAACGTGATGCAGGCAGCCTTAAAGCGTACCACTATAGACGGTGTTAAAACTGTGGTGGTCGCTATATTATCGGAGACAATTGTCAGGTTCTACCAACTCATAGTATATAGTTGATTTAAATATAATATTTCGCTGATCATAAATATTTACAATTAATAGAACTTCAACAAATCCACTATAAGATAAAATCGAGAACCATCAAGATCCATTGAGCCGATAGACTTTTTAATTTCACCACAATACACTGATTAAAAAACAAAAACTGATGAACCCCATTCAATGCAGGTCCGACTAGGGTTAGTGTTAAGCCTCAATAAATTGGTTTCCAGCTAGTCCAACTCTTGAGAGACAATCCAAAAACTTGCAGTTGACCCTTAAGTTGGAATAAAGCCCGATCTCCTTGAGTTTTTTTATACTCTCTCTGATGGTAAGCACAGTATATTCTTAAAACAACGGTGACCACCGAGAGATCGTAATCCACCGACGGTCGCCGCTGTTAAGCCGGCCTGCATTAATTTACTGGTAAGCACCAAACATGATCGAAAAAGAAACGAACATCATCATATTTAAGCTTTACTCGATTAATAATCATTGTATTATAAGATAATCTATACAATTACTAAAATTGAAGTGTCTGATTGTGATGTCAAAATAACAACTTTTTACTAAATGCATTTTTTTTATATTTTTGTCTGCCTGTCTGTCTGTTTGTTTTGGGTAATCCCCGAAACTTATGGACCGATTTTCACGGGACTTTCACTAATAGATAGTTTATATTATAGAGAGTAACTTAGGCTACTTTTATTTTAGAAAAAGTATTAGGCATCCGCGCAAATAAAAAAAGCTGGTCATGGTGAATCAATTTGGGCGCTTAAATGGCTTACGCTGAGTAAACCATAAGAGATATAGAACATTAATGTACATCATAATTGTAGACATTAAAAAGACCTACAAAAAAGTCTGGGAGAGTATACATCTATCTTCTAAAGAAACACCCACAATAAGCATTTTTGTCTTTAAAATAGCCGGGAGCGGTGGCGCGGGCATTGTGTAGTCCCTGTAATATATAAATAAAGTAGAACGGTAGTAGGTATGCTTCAGATTTACCTCTCATCATCATCGTCCCCCATATACATATAACTCGCTTCTCGATTCTTTGGTCCACCGGCAGCCTCTTCAGAAGCAGCCATCAGCCCTGACGCGTGAGTCATTTCAAATATAGCATCCTCGCAGAAGTTTACAAACGCTTCTAACTTTTCTTTGTCGC
This sequence comes from Saturnia japonica, assembly GCA_033032175.1. Taxonomy (NCBI): domain Eukaryota; kingdom Metazoa; phylum Arthropoda; class Insecta; order Lepidoptera; family Saturniidae; genus Saturnia; species Saturnia japonica. The sequence goes on from CM065330.1 coordinate 4,949,658, forward strand.
CACCTTCTGTTACTATACTATAGAAGAAAGCTCGCTTTGATTCCTGAAATGGGACGCAAAATTAGGTTCGTATTTCCTATCCCAAAACCCATACCTGGATATCTCTACGCCGTCTTTTTCTAAGGATATTATATTTATCTTTGAATATTGTATTTTTTCTCAATAACAAAATATACAGATTTTTCTGGCCACAACTTGATCATGTTTTGGTTTTTATTATAATTAATAAACTTACGTTGTTTGACTCTACATTAAGTAATATTGACGGCATTTTGCGTGATATAGTTTGATTACTATGCTTAAATGAACTTAATTACATAAGTATAATAACTAGAAGCGTGAATTTAAGTTAGCAGAAAAACATCCTGGATAGTTTTAATAATAGAGCTACCATCTTGTTAAAGCGCTTGAATTTCGAAGATAAGAAAAATAATCTACTTATGTGATATCGGCATAGTAGTTTATAAACACACGTTGCCATTACATAAGAAAACAAGAACAAGAAAAAAATATGCACAGAGGTCAACTTTTGTATTCTATTTTTTTAGACTTTAGATTTCCAAGTAATTTTTTTTCCTGCAGCATTTCCAATATATTATAAATCATTGCAGTACATCAATATTATTATGGTATTATTATTAGGTATGGTTATTATTAGTTATTATGGTAAAGTCACCATACCTTGATCTGTGGTTTCTCCCACTGCTCTATATTAGACTCCTTGATCTCGAAGTAAACTCGCTCGATGCGTTTCGACCCACCCATTATCTCAATACGACCCAGGAACGGCTCGAAGTAGTTCAGAACTGATCCCGCTGTTTCCAGGAACCTAGCTAACCTGAAATTATTTATTGAATTGATTAGTTTTATACCAATGTAGTTAGTTGGCCTTGCAGATATTGTCGACCACAGCACCATCTATTGCATTCAGGGATAGCATAAAGCCATAGAGTAATAAAGTCCGCTCGCTACTGTAATATACCGGATTCATAATTCTATGCATAAAACCATCTCTCCATGAAAAAACACATATTTACCAACGTCCATTGTGATCAGCGAAACGGTTTAGTGGGTTTATCAATCTTATATAATACTAGCTGGTACCTGCGACCTCGTCTACGTATTACTGGTTATAGATATAGATAGATCTCGAAACACGACAAACCAAAAGAAAATCATGGATGGGATTGTCACTATGTGTGTGGTGGAGGCGATCCCTATCACCCCGCTATATTACTGTTTTTAGCACCGGCTGATTTCGGAACACGACAAAGCAAAAGAAAATCATACATGGGTTTATCACTGTTTGTATGGCATTGTCATTATATGCAAATATGAATCCAACACATTAACCGTCCCAATAAAACTTACAACAGTACAAACAAGAAACATTACATTCATTATATTTGTGGGATAACACTGGCTAAACTATGAATTTTACCGGGATAAAAAGTACCCTATTGATTATTTCAGGTTATAAAATATCTGTGTGCTAAATTTCATTTAAATCCGTTCAGCCGTTTTCGCGTGGTTGAGTAACCAACTTACAAATTTCCAGTTATTATATTTATTGGGTAACACTGGTTAAACTATGACTTTTACTGGGATAAAACTACCCTATGTGTTATTCCAGGTCATAGACTATCTGTCTGCCAAATTTCATTCAAATCCGTTCAGCCGTTTTGCGTGATTGAGTAACAAACATCCAAACATCACACACATACTCACTTTCATATTTATTTTCATTCATTTTCATTTCATATATATATATAGTAGGATACCATCATTCATTATTATATTATAACTTATAACAAATAATATTCTAAAGCGAGCAAGTAAAATACTTACGATGCGCTATGTTTAATTATACTAACTAATAAATAATATAATTGAGTAGGTTGTAGCAGATTTTCCACTAGCTCTATGACTATCCTTTCATTTATATCTCTGCTTGACCTGTTATGCAGTCAGGCTGTTTCAATTGGTCTGCTTTATCGATGTACCCTATGCATGAATAGATTTAGCCTTTCATCAAAAATTCACCAGATGTTAATTGACAATAAATAGAGTTGAATGTCTGTTAAGTGCAGCGTGCAGCCACCACTGTTAACATATTTTCAACTTAAAAGTGGCAGCTAGATAGACAAGCATTAGAAAATGAATTCTAAATGCATTAGAGAATGTTTTGAATTAAATTTCCTCACCTTGGTTCGTTAGGCATGTGCTCAGAGAGATTCGTTAGCAGAACGGCAAGGTTGAAACCGATCTCCTTAGCGGGCTCATGAAACCGGTCGCAGAAACCGACATAGTCAAGTTTTCCGTCGTGGTTCGTTTCGCAGCACGCCAAAAGGAACTCGATTTCTGCACTGTAATATTTATGCTTTAGTAATAAATATACAAACAGGAATACATTAATTAATTCTTATATGCAACGGATCTTAAAACCTCTTATGAGACGAATCTTAATTATGTTGGGTACGGGCAGAACTTAAGACTTACAGTAACCGATTTCTTTGTATAAAACACTTTGTGATTAAACGCAGAACGAATTAATATATATAAAACTTGACTGATTGATAATTTCAAATACAGGGATAATGAGAAATATGTTGACTCGGATGATTTCTCAAGTTCAAACTGAAATATTATCGCAGAGCATTATATGCAAGCAAGTGATTCTTACGGCGTGTAACTCTTCTGTTGTTCCATCTTTTCTTTAAAGTCCTTCGGAAGTACCCAGCCGTCGTTATTGGCGTCTATCTCTTGGAAGCTGGCGCTCGAAGTCAAGTCTTTCAGCTTGAGGAACATGTCGAAGTATTTAAGGATAAGTTCTACGTTTGATGCCGATTCGACTAGGGTGTCGACCATCTGTTTACCGATTGTACCTGAAAGAATATCGTTGTATGTTTATTAATGTTTTAACTAGTTAGCGTCAGCCAATGGCTGTCTTTTTTAAAGAGCGTCCAGTTAATACTTGATTAGTACAGGTTATGAGCTAGACAATAGTAGATTAGTATGGGTCAAAAATAGATAGTCAATAGCAGATTATTGCAGGTCAAAAGTAGATAGTCAATAATAAAGTAGTGCAGGTTATAAGTATATAGTTATTATATTAGTGAAGACCATGTCCGTGATTCTTTTGGTTTGTCGCGTTTCGAGATAAACTAGTGTATATGCAGTTGTCGATAGGATTGTAGGCCGGTTTGACAGCAGCGATGAAGTACCGCTCTCTCGGTTGTTATCATTGTTTTTTGGTTTGTATTGTGCTTACCATTAGGCATAGCGTCGTCACTGTGCCCTGCTAAAATAAAATAAAATAAAATGTGGGTTCTTAAGTACGAACTATTATACCCTAAACAAGTAGGGTCAAATGCTGGTTTGCGCTACTGCGTCAGCAGTCTACCCAATGACAGTTCCACCATGGATAGCCTAGTTACGAGTCGGCTGCCTAAATATAACCCTTATCATTATTTTTGTTAATCATTTACAATATAATTCGAAACAATTATAGTTGTTATAAACTAATTTTGAGGTTAAATATAACATCAAGTAAGAAGTTATCCCAACAAAAACATAGATGTGAAAAAGGAAACAAGTTCGGTAAATCGATGTTCGTGGTAGTCGTTGTTGTCACCGATAAAAAAGCTGAGATGTAACGTGTGCCAAGTTCCATAGCTGTTCTTTTAATTATAGCTTTAAAAACGTAAGTTTTACATATCATATACAAAACAGTTTACATAAAAAGACATTCGAATTGAGTAACCTTTAAAGTCTTTTGTTGAAACCGGTTAATACAAAAGTTTTACCTAACTTAAAATTTTATCTTCCCACTCGAACTACGCTACATTTTCAAGAACAGGACTTGCACCTTGTACCACTAAATTATATAGGTCTTTACTACTTTCTTTGATATGGGATTCTTAACTTGGCAAAACATAACTGTAAGTTTTAGCAAGTGTATATTTACACACTGGCAGGTGTCGCCCGTTCCGAACTTGGCTGATACACTGCTGTGTGTCTAAATAATTTTTTGCAATAACAAAACAAACACAACTCCGAAAGTTTTATCCCGCGTGCCAACAACCTGATGAAGTTAGCTATCAAGGATAATAGTATTATTACATTTTACTGACTTTTATTAATTGCTTAAAAATAATTGAACGGCGTATAAATTAACATTATTTCAATCAAATTATTATAAGAAGTATCACTTAAATGAAAACCATTTTTCGTATTATTTTAATTACCGTTAACAACGTTCCCTTCAAGCATAGAAAGCATCATAGTGATCATGTCCTTCTGTAAATTGAGCAGTTCCTTGTGAAGGTCCACCTGAGATGAATGCTTCGATAATTTATCTTGCATGTGAGAAAACAGGAATAAGAATCCACCGACTGCGTCCCACAACCTGGAAATAAAAATCTTTGTATTATTAAGCACAAATTGTTTAAACTGAATCATCTTCATCGACATTTATAGGTATAGGTGTCACATTTAAGTATGACAAGTCTTCTCCGATACTGAGTCAGAGGCAAGATCCCGGTTAAAACTCTCCTTTGTAGACTTGTTACTGGTACTCGCATGAAGGATTCTAACATAGTACCATCAACAAGAAATAGATGGAGCACAAATCTTTTCAAAAAATCACTTCATGTTTTTCATAGGTATAGGTGTTTTAAATGCAGTTTTCGAGACTGAGTCAGAGGCAAGATCTAGGCAACATATCATTACGATTTTCTGGAGGACGCTAAGCAGTAATAATAATACAATCAACGAAAATTAATCCAAATAGGATGCGTAGTTACCGGGAATATCAAAACAAAAACGAGTGCGTCTCGGGACGCTCGACAGAAGTGATAACTTAAGCATTAGCTTAACTTACTAAGATTACTTAGATTACTAAGTTGAACTATTTAATATTGAAATTGTTTAACTTGAGAAAAGCTTAGGTTATTACTTAAGCTTTATGTTAATATGATAATGTGAGGAAAAGGTTATTTATTAATAAAATCTTTTATTGTTTATAAAATATATTTTATCCTTAGTTACAATTCTTGAACATGTACATTGGAACACTGAGTAGTGAAGGGAAGCCAGACAGAGTGATGCCGTAACGCGTTACGTTACGAAGCGGTTTCCCCTCCCATAAGAAGTTATCAATTTAACATTTTAAAATGAACACAGTCGCTGATGACAGTTAGTAACATATAAAATTTACCTAGAATGAGCTAGAGCCTGCTGGTTCTGAGTACAAGGTCCCTGTATGACCTCAGTGAGCGTGTTGAACACTTGAGAAGCAACACCTATCGCTTTGAAGAAATTCGCTTTCCCCGCCGGGTCGATTAGTTCCTGGATATTAAAATTTAGTTAAACCCTACTGAAGGCATCTCGATATTTTGTAAAACGTACAGGATTCATGTTTACGTTATTACACGGAGGTCCCGAGTACTTTACCGCTATTACACTGTTCAGTAAAAATTTATGAAACATCTGACACGAGTAACCTATTCACCGAGACCATTCCAATGAGCCCAAACACAATATCTTTGCTGTAAGATGGTGAAGAGTTAGGGATCCTGCAGAATCCACATCGGTGCAGCATCAGCTTAATATTGCCATGTTCTTCTAATATTATTGAAGTAACAGAATACTAAATTTCGAGACGATCAGAGCTGTGAAAGATGCTCACAACCATTTATGAACTGGAAAAGAGCTGATAATCTTCAAATGGATGACAAATTTTTCTTGAATCATAGGTGAGAGCACTTTCGGTCAAATCACATTTTAAACAAACAAAAAACTAGATCCAAATCGGTTCATCCGTTTGAGAACTACGATGTCATTAAACAAACTACCTACGCTCCGATGTTTTTTTGTACGAAACCCTAATTTTTTTCTAAAATAAAAGTAGCCCAAGTTACTCCAGATAACATTAGTTATCTGCCAGTGAAAGTCCCGACAAAATCGGTCCAAATCTTGTATGTTATTAAAAAAAACTAAGCGCTCTTCGGTAAGGTTTGCATTTCTTTATCTGAATTTCAAATAAAACTATTTAAAGGTTTATTTATTTATGAATAAGAAGTGTTTTTGTAACCTTGCTAGAGTAATGCCAGTAGAAGTCCATGATAGATTCCTGCAGACGGAGTAAGTAATCGACTGTGCAAATAACAACGTTCACTGTCGTCGTGTTACCCGCTTGTGTACGAAGGTAATTCTGCCATTCTACAAAAAATATTGAAAAAATATATATTATATGGTATATTGTAGAAAACATTGATCAAAGTATACGGAAAAAAGCTGCCTTTTTAAAATAAAAGAAGTAGCAAATAGACAGGGTCTGTCTGATATGAAATGGTCAAAGGGAAATTTCTTTGGAGATTTTGGATATTTCTTGGGGCAGTCCGACTGGTGAAATAACTCCAGCCTACAGAAGATCGTAGCTAAATAAACTTTTGTTGTGTTCCTGCGATGGGTAGGGTTCTAGGTCCACAGGCTTCGGCAGCCATTTACTTCCAGGCGGGTCTCATGCTCCTTTTATTATTTTTAAATGAAAATAATTTTCATACGTCACAGAAGTATACCTAACTTCCAAAGCGCGTACAAAAGTACACGAACCCACTTTTTAGTATTGAGACAGAAACTTTCAACGAGCATAGCAGTGATTTATGCGCCTATCACATTAACTAAGTGGCTTTTCTAAATAGGCCATACTGCTGGTAATAGTTACCTAAGTTGTGGCCTTCACAAGTCAGCTGTATAAATCTGAATAGAGCGCAAGTGAATTCCGCATCATGCATATTCTTCTCGCCGGCAGCACCTTCTAGACCAACTCCCAAACCTGGAATTTAATATTTAGCATAATAATACAGCACATATAATATGATTTATAGCATTTAATTTCTACTTTTATAAGTTCACTGTCAACATGTACACAATTTTTTATCTATATTTCCTATTTCTTTGACTCACATTTTTTCATTTCTTTATAGGTTTAAAGTTTGGTCACACTAACACCTATACATATTTAAGTGCCGAGAGCCGCGGTAGTGGTATCATGACGTCACATGTTGTGTCGCGGTATAAACTTCGTTAGCGGAGCGGATTGTACACCGCACCTGGTAGAGGAACTGGGTTTGAAAAGCAGCTACTGGAACGCACCTATGGGTGCATGGTGACAGATTTTCAACTTGAGGATGGTAGGTAACCAGAACCAGTCGGGTCAGATACCTACCAATCCGCTTGATTACTAGATATACACCGGATGCTCTTAGAACGCGACACTCCTAACCCTGATTCAATTATCTACGATTATCCACTCAAAAATTTTTTTTTATTTATAGTACGTGTTCTCGTTTTGCCAAGGCCCCCTACTGTTGTTCACCATCGGTTTTCTGAATTTGGAACACGATCCACGAGAGATATGCCTAACGAGGCACACCCTATATATGTTTATCATATTCTTACATTTATTTATCTTATTGAACGGTACAAAAAAGGAATCATTTAAAAACTTTTATTAGTTGTTATATAATTTGAAAAAGTTGCCCAAAGAGAAAAATTTACTATTATATATTTCACCTTATACAAAGTTATACCTTCGGCTTTAGTGTTCCTCTCGAAAGCGTCTAAGTCGAGTACAGAGCAGGAGTTCATGAGACCAGCTATCGACGTGAAGAAGCCGACATCCTTCTTGTCTTTCAGATGATTCAACATTCCCTGGTCAAGCAGCTTTATTAATTTACATATAAGTAAATGCAATAACGGATTCAAATATTTGTGATTATTGAAATGTACCTACATAGTATTATAATTTCTGTTTATTTGTTTGGAAATGTGTAATTAAAAATCAAATATGTAATGAATTTTAGTAGAGTTTTTGTAAATAGCCTAAGGACCCAGAAGTGGTATAAACTGAGGCATATAATATTATTTATTTATAAAAATTAAGAGAGGCATTTTTCTGGAAATTTCTCTTTACGTGGATCAGCCCGACTAATACATATACCCTACAAAATTGAAGATCTCAGCCAAATAACCTTATGTTGTGTTCTTGCGGTGAGTAGGGTTCCCAGAGCTCCTTAGGATTAAAAGGTTCAAGGTAGGCAGCGTGTTAGTGATACCAATCACCATCGCCAAACAGATTTAAAAACAAAATACTGCAGCAAGTAAGGCATGTCTATTGTCTATCCATCTTGGAAGACGCCTTTACGAAAACTTAATAGGTTTGCTTACTTACCATTTGTATATCAATGTTGCCGCCTCTCAAAATCGAAATGCCTAACTGCAAGGTCTTCATTACCATATCACTGGGAAGACCCTTCGAAGCAGATATATGCAGTAGAACCATTTCAGCTACACCACGATCTGCTAAGCGAGCTTGGTGAAACAATAGTTTTTGTTTTTCCATCTCTTGTTCCTGTAGTGAAAGAATGTATTATACTGCCATACTAAGAAAGAGCGATGCATCTTCAAATTTTAGCAAAATTTTTGCAGAATCAGGAAAGGAGGGCGAACCTAGTAGTATTTTTTTGTTTCCGTTCTCGAGTTACAGTTAGTCTAAAAGGACACAAGTGACATATTTTTAAAGATTTTCATATAATTTTTAATCTACAATTGCTTATGAAGCTGCTGTACTTTTGGATTATCGCAAACGCTATTTGATTGTACGCTGTAGGTAATAAATTTTTGTCATACCGAGCAATATTATTGAGAAACCACAGTTGCGGGAAAAAACTATTTACAAAAAAAAAAGGAAAATATACTGTCGTCCACACATACCTTAAACATTTCCACTGTTTTCTGCTTGGAAACATAGTTATATAGTTAAATTCAATTTGTATATATAAAATATGTTTATCTTTTATTTCTTTTATTTTAGTTTTTAATATTCTATGAAGGTCCCATTCATCTTCTACAAATTTGGTCAATATACTTCTTTTTTTCTTCACCTATTTTTGTACTATGGTTATTTCTCTAGATTTTGTCCATAATATATATTTTATAAGTATCTTTTAATATACATATATATAAGCTATTTTTCTTAGTAATTTATTTAAACATTTCAATCAAATTGTTGTATCAATATTTTCTTAAGCCATTTTGAAAATTTTAAACAAACATACGAACTGATATGTGTAATGTCTTTATGCATATATAAACGCTAAAATGCAATTTTAGCAAATAAATAATTTGATTTTAATCAACCAAAAAATTTGCGTAAGTTGCGTAAATTTTTTCTCTGCACTGTATCTGTAAAAATATGAGCGGTACTTTGTTTCCTCATACTAAACACTCACATGAATACTAGCTCTGCCCTCTTCTTCGCCATCAGCTTCACCGGCACCCTCTTCTTCCTCGCCACCACCTTCCTCTTCCTCTTCACCACAGGACCTTGTTATGATATCCGCGTAAGACATGTATAAAGGATCCTCCTAAAAATGTATCAATTTTGAATGAGGTGTACTTACTTCAAAGTAAATAACTATATTAATATTTAATTTAATATTATAATGACGGTATTGTCCCTGATAGAAAGAGAGAAAACCTTCGGAGGTCGCTGCTGTAATGCCGGTCTAAATATATAAAAATCTTTAAATTTACTTAATTTCTATTTTGTACAAAATTTTTTCCTTTCCAGAAATCTTATCAGTTATTTTCACAACACAAATAGACACTTTAATATTATTTGTTTCTTTAACAAATTTTAAATAAAGTTTAGTTAAAAAATATTATTAAAATAGTTTTAATAATTAGGAATACCATCTGTTGATGCTAATGCAAATATATTAAAGGCAGCATCTATTAAAATGAAAAACGTAACATAACAAAACATACCATCACACCTATATCCCCGAAGGATTAGACAGAGGTGGACTAATGTACACCCACAGTTCGCCGTGTATGTTTTTAGATCCCATGTAATAGGGGGCATAGGCTCGTCATTAATCGGGAACAAAGCCAAACTCCGAGCTGCCACGGACAATTTAATAGAAAAACCCAATAACACTTTGCTCGAGCTTGGAATCGAACCCAAGACTTCGAGCATAACTGACTAACAATAATAACATGAGAGTTTTTTGATTGTTTGCAAACTATAATGAGAATATTCGCACGACTCACCCTTTTATTTAAATTATAATCTAAAAAAAATACCTGTAAAGCGCCAGATCTCTCGGTCATCGCTCCTCTACAGAAAGTGGTGACCAACTGGGTCAGTGGGTCCGGTTTTCCTTCTTCTACTACGACGTCACTCTTCTTTAGCTCTGCGTCTTCGAACGATTGCTGAAATATTTGCATTTCATTTGAATGCTATCAAATTATGCAGTGTATCTAAAGGTCTTTATGACTGTGGTGGTTTTTCATTATCACCTATTATAAAACTAGAACTCACCGTCAAATCTTCGATCATGACTTCTTGTCCGATGTTTTCTTCTTCCAACCATAGTTCGTAATATGTTCTAGCAAATATGTTGCACGCCCGATGCCTGTAATGATTTTATAATCTATAGAGACATTTTAAAATGATTTATTTTCAATCAAACAAAAACTGAAAGATTATACCATTCCCATTTCTTTATTTTCTCGATGACAGCACTTGTGAAAACTTGAACGAGCGTCTTTTTTACATTATGTATGCATTATTTTATAAAAATATGACGTTTACACACGTAGAAGGTTATACCAGAGTCGGAGAAACTGATAGGGATGGAGCTATATCGATAAACGTAACATGATAACAGCCCCGATATTTTTTTTACAAAATGTAAGAAACTAAACTACTGCCAGATACTTTTGTACAAATTTATTAACTAATATTTCATTACAAGATGTTACACGTATTTCTTCTTGATTGATAATGCCAGCTTCTTCAAAATTTTCGAAACTGTTGTAAAATAAGTAGGTATAGGTAGGTACTCGACAATGAAACGAAATAATTATAACGACAGGTAATCTTTACTTATTTATTTTAATCAAAATCGGATGAATCGTCACTGTCACTCGATGGTTATTACTTATTTGATCACAACACTACAACTATCAAATTAGAACTGTCATCGAGAAAATAAGGAAATGGAAATAGTATAATAAATATTAAGTTTTTGAAACTTTACTTCAGTTGACACCATCTTTAGATGGAAACTTGTACAGGAATGCCAAATTTTATATAATAAATTTCAGCTAATATCGGAATGACACTTACTCTATTTTTTAAACCGGCTTCAACAAAAGACGGGAGGTAGATTAGGTTATAGGTAGTAAGTAGGTACATTGACTAACTCTTCATAAAGTTACATGTACCTCTAGTTACGACAAGACAAATTTTAACAAAAAAGAAAAACAACTTCAATGATTTTGAAGAGTTTCCTCGTATATCTCCGAAGTTGAATGTCCAATGCCAATGATATTAAAATGGGACAAGACGTATCCCCTATCCAACAAAAAAAAAACATCCAAATCGGTTCATCTATATATTCGCTTTTGTAGCAAAATGTAATGTTTAGTAGACGTGTTTGATTGTGGTTATGTGTACTGTAACTGGATGTAACTCGTATAGCAAAGAAATCAATAAGATAATGTGCAATAATACAATACATCTATGCATATAATCATACAAACCGGCTTAGTTTATATAGGTGAGTGGATCGCAAGCAAGCGACGGCAGCGCGTTTCCTCGCCGCACATAACAAACGCTTCCAGTTGTCGGAACGCTGTTTCGGTTTAGTCGCCTAGTTAATCCATTGCAGCATGCACAATCGCTAATAGTTATAAATATCATACACACAATTACATTTCTTTTTAATTTCTTAGGAATCTATTTTCTTTCTAGTACATGACACGAAACAACTTCAAAACAGCAGACACGCTCCAAAAAATTGTGATTATTTGAAAATACAAAAAAAAACAAATTATTAGTTATAGTTATTTCAGCCATAAAAAATCGATCAGTTTAAACAATTAGCTACTAGTATTTAAATTAAAAATAAAAATCACACCAGTATTGAAAACAAATTGAACCTGGGCAATGAATGTAGTGACGTTTGTCGGAAACACGCTATGACGGCGCGCTTACGTTGTATCGAGACCACAGACCGATATACGTTCTTACTCAATTGTTGCGGGTGATCGATCTATATGATTATAAATGTATACAATCAATTTCAATCTTTCAAAATACAAATTTGAGAACGCGTATATACCTATAAACACATATCAAGCCATAGTAATGACGAAGAAACTTTTGTAGTTCACTAAACCTTAAAAATGTACGTTTAATAAACATTATTTAAACTTAATACTTCAATTGGAGTATTATGTAGGGAAAAATGAAATAATGTTGTGTATTCTGAAACTATATAAACTAAGCAAACTATAAACACGAGAAATTAACGAGGAGACCAAAGATCTCAATATCAATATTTTTCGTGGAATTTTGTATCATGGCTTACATTTCACCACACAATTTACTGAAAAAAAAATGTGTTATCTTTTATTCAGTTTAGGGTCCTTAGCGTGAGCCCAACTTAAACACATTCCGTTTTAATTAATTGATATTTATATTTAAGGTTTGCACTATTATCCTATCACGTATTCTTAATAATTTACTTTTAGATATTATATTTATTAATTACTAAGATATCTGACACAATAACACCCATTCTGGAAAAATTTCAGTCACCTACTTTTTACGGTTCGAAAAATAAGGACCTTATAAAGTAGGTAGGTAGGCATAGCAATAGTTTATTTTCTGGGAACAGGATCTGAACAGACTTACCATATGGAGTCCAAACAAAACTTTGCTCATAGCCACAATTCTTTCAACGGTATCGTCAATGATTTTCGCTTTGTTCTCAGATGCCTCCAACGTGATGTTGGTCTTGCTTTTGGAACCCAACTTGCTGTATAGGTAGTGCTGCCAGGACATTTCGTCTGCCGGATCTATCTTGTCCGGTAACGTTAGTTGGGTCTTCGCGAATTCAGCTACGTCATGTTCAGACATTTTCTGTAACAAAATTAAGTTTATTGGATTCCGAACGTCGAAAAATGTACGTAAATTTGACATAAATATGCTGTCCCCGGGAGTCAAGTTAATAAACAATTTTAACGTTCACCTAGTTAGGAGACTGGTACTTGGTTAGGAGATTATTATTTATACCACTAAAATGGTAAACAAGCAAACGGCTTGCCTGATGGTAAGCGGTCACAATAGCGTATAGACGCTCGTAACACTAGAGTATAATTAGTGCGTTGCCGGCCTTGAACCCCCACCCCCAAGGAACTTTGGATTCCCTACTCACCACAGGAACACAGTACAAGGATATTTGGCTGTGAGCTTATGGAGCTGGTGGAGATAAAAAATAATTTAATAATAATATGCCTGTGAGTAAAGGGGAAAATCTGAGGAATAATAAATAACAAAAATCAAATTAGAATGAACGAATAAATACCGTATTCACTTTTGACTGACGTTAGCCTAATAATTGTTTTTACGCATTTCGTCTATACCATTAATAAAATTGAAGTGTGTTTGTTTGTAATGTCAAAATAACAACTTTTCACTAAATGCATATGAAAGTATATAAAATATTATGATACCTAAAAAAAAAACCAATTTTTTTTTTTTTTGTCTGCTCCGGGTAATCTTCGTAACGGTTGGACGGATTTTGACAGGACTTCCACTAATAGATATCTAATGTTATAGGGAGTAACTTAGGCTACTTTTAGGGTTCCGCACGAATGAAAAAAACTGGTCATGGTGAATCAATTCGGGTGCTTAAATGGCTTACGTTGAGTAAACCTTAAGAGATATATCAAATTAATGCACTACATAATGGTAAGCATTAAAAAGACCTACAAAGAAGTTAAGGAGAGTATACGTCTAAGGAACACCCACAATAAGCATATTTGGCTTTAAAATAGCCAGGAACGGGGAGCAAGATTCGCGCGGGCATTCTATAGTCCACGTGAGCGAAGCCACGGGCACAGCTAGTTTATAGTAAACTAATGATTAAGATGTACCTATACCGAATATGCGTCATTATTGTCAGCAGTGTAGTCAATAAAAAAATTGAAGGATCAATTTTAAAATGGCGTAAATTTATATTATCATTTCAGTCCAACCTAGAGATGTACAGTACTAGACAACAAGCCTTTCCGAAAGATTTCCACAAGGGTTGGACCTGCACTACTCTCAACCATCGGATTCCCGGACCTTTCACCCGCTCGTTTATTTATGTTGGACAACTAATTAAGAATTATCGAAGTAATCAGTTTTTTCAATAATTACGCTAATCATTATATTAATACGTGAAGCAAAAACTTTGTACCCTTCTTACGAAAATTGCGCGGATGGAAGTCTGTGAGATTTGGCATGGTTAAAGTGTATATAAAGGAGTGCAGAAAGCTAAACTTTACCTATAATATCATTTATTATATTAAAATATTAAATAAATTTTTACTGCAAATCCTAACCTGACCAGTGCCATTTAACTTAGACTCCCCCAAAATATTGACATTGTCACGCAATGAAAAGTGACAGCAAGTGATATAATATTCATTGTTTAGGTTTATACTGCAAATGCCAAACAGAAAATAGTCTATGATTAAAAAGTCGCTGGTCGAAGAATATCGATCATGTGGCGATCGCTAGTATTAAGAAATACACAGATCTATATTCTTACCTTCAAGAATCTGTCCTTACAGTGTTGCACTAACTCCTGCTCCCTCCCAGCAAACAGGTTCAGGCCAACAGGCAGCAGCCTCTTCAAACAGGCCACCATCAGCGATGCCTGGACCTCCTTGTCTTTATCGCGCTTCTTGTCACGATGCTTCTTCTTCTTCTACGAGTACATGTGTGAGACTTTACTCATCAGATTTGAATTTTTAAATTACCAATGCTAATTATATAACCTTTCATAAGACAACAAAAGTAGGCAATTTGTTTGAGTAAGACAGGTTAAAAATAGTGCAGAGGAAATAGGTACATATGAAATTTAAATAAAATATTAGGTACTTGGTCAAATATTAAATTTTTTAAAGCTTGAGTTACTGATTTCGTAAACACAACAATTTTATTATTTATTTTACAATGTTACTGGTTTTTCCTACGTCGTCAATAAGAGTTAAAATGTATATAGTGGTTGTAGCCTATACTATAGCCTTCCTGATAAATGGGCTATCCAACACTAAAATAAATTTTTAATTCGTACGAGTAGTTCCTGAGATTAGCGCGTTCAACCAAACAAAAAAACAAACTCTTCATCTTATAATATTGTTAGAGTAGAAATTTTATAAAAGCAAGGAGCGGAATATAAGTAGTATAAGCGAAGCATACCTTGAAAGTAGATAAGCAGAAACATAGCAAAATGTAAACTACATGAAAAATAATACATACTCGCACCTTGCCACCGCTTTGCGGTGTACCGTCGACGACGGCGGTGACGCGCCTTGTTGCCGTCGGCATTATGAGGACCTGAAACAAATTCACTTTTTTAAATAATATTCAAAACAGTCGCCAGCTGATTCAAGCTGACATTTATTATATAGACGTGTCATACGCCAACATCAGTGCAGTAAAAAACAGCGTAATTAAACTATACATACAAACTATAACTATTGCTTTCAGATATATTAGGTCTTTACCTATGAAATTACCGTTTTGTATGAAAAAATTTAAACGAATTTTTTTCATGTATTTTTTATTTGTATTAATCGAAGTAATCACCCATGCAATCAATGCATCTTTGCCAGCGCAGTGGCAGTTTATTGATGCCCTTCTTAAAGAAATCAGCTGGACGGGAGGCAACAAATTCTTCAAAGGCATTTTGTACTGCCTCTCGGGTATTGAATTTTTCTCCCGCCAAGGAGTTATCCAAATTCTGGAAAAAGTAGTAGTCTGTAGGCGCAAGGTCTGGTGTGTAGGGCGGATGACGGAGAACTTCCAACCCCAGTTCTTGCAACTTGGAGACCGTCTGCTGTGCAGTATGAGGTCGCGCGTTGTCGTGCAGGAGCAGCGGAGACGAGTGATTGACCAATGCTGGTTGGAGATGTACCAGCTTCTCCATCATTGTGTTCAGTTCTTCACAATACACATCTGCAGTAATGCTCACCCCGTTTGGTAAGAAGCTGTGATGAATCACACCGGCGCTAGACCACCAAACAGTGACCGTCACTGTTCTATGGGTACGTTTTCGTTTAGGGCATTGTTTAGGTGCTGAACCAGGATCCAACCAACTTGCTGAGCGCTTGCGGTTATCAAACAGAATCCATTTTTCATCGCAGGTAACAATGCGGTTCAAAATTCCTTCATTTGTGTGTCTGTTGAGCAGTGCAAGGCACGTCTCGACGCGTACTTCGCGCTGGCGATCATTGAGTTTGTGGGGCACTCATTTTCAAGCTTTTTTACCTTGCCAATTTGACGCAAATGGACCAATATTGTTTTGACGCTAACGTCGAAAGCTGCTGCTAATTCAGCCGTAGATTGTGTATCATCAGCTTCCACAATCGCCTTTAATTCGTCATTGTCGACCACAGTCTTCGGACGACCGCGAGGTTCATTTTTCAGGTCGAAATTCCTAGAATGGAAGTGAGCAAACCAATAACAGGTGGTACGTTGGTTTGTAGTGTTAGCTCCGTAAACGTCGTTGATGTTGAGTGCCGCTTGTGCCGCGCTGCTGCCACGACGGTACTCATATTCCATAATTACTCGAATTTTTAACGTATCCATGATGACAAAAAAGATTGAAATGATGCGATGAAAATGTAACACTAATTAATAAACAAATGACTACTTTTGGAAAAAGAATTCCATGTTTTTAAAATAAAATTAATTTGAAATTAGAATTCTTAGCCAAACAAAAATTATTTTGATTTGAAATGGCCAGTACTGCAGAACGGCAATTTCATAGGTAAAGACCTAATACGCATCAAAAGGAAATAATATGAAAGACATTATATGTTACCTACTTGTGTTGTTAGAACACAATTACTATATATTTTGAGTTGTATTTATGTGCCACCGCGACACTGGATAATACATAACTAACTGCCGTTTTCAATAACTTATCTATCCGTTGTTTCAGTAACTAAAGATAGAAAAATATAACCTTTTGTCCTTACTTTTTTTCATATAACTATCAATGGATAGTTTCTAGTAGGTATCTAAATAATATATATATCTATATCCTATAACTTGAATAGACAAGAGGGAAGCCGATATCTGTGTATATGTTACAGATAATACTTATTACAAATATGTACTAATCGGGGATTGTAAACTCAGATATGTTAATGAAAACGGCCGTAAGAGAATGTCAGACAATAACCAGACTTTAATATTGCCAAAATAGATTGCGGGTAAACGCCTCTACACTAAAAACATCTTAGGGTACTTTTAACTAACGATACTTTTCAAATTTACCTACGTAATTTATTTTAATCGTATGACGGCAGAGTGACCTTCCTGATGGTGAGCACAGTACAATACAATACCAACGGCGACCACCGACAGATCGGAAAAACACGGCTTGCAAACATATCAGCAACTGAACAATACTTCGGGTGATCCAGGAAGCCGACGCGCCTAAGCGTGCCACTATTTAGAGTGTTACGCTTGGTGTATGGTGGTCGCGATCCAATCACAATTTTCGTGACTTTCCACCCGGCAACAAATTTAAACTTAGTGATTGGTGAAGGAAAAATATTGTAAGGAAATTTGTGTGTACGCTCAAGCAATATTGTCATGTAGTACAATCTACCAAGAAAATACAAAGTGTTTTGTGGTCAAGATTTATTTGGGAATGTTTGTTCTAACATCCGACCTACAATAATATAGTATAAACAGGATGATAAAGAAACGTTAAGAGTCGAAGCGAGCAACCATTACGAGTTTTTTATAGAGTATAGTATCAACCAATATGAATAACATTAATTAATGGTTTTCAAAAGAGCAGTATAGAAAAATATCAACTTAATGATTTTTTTTCATATTTCAAATGTAAACTGGATGATTACCTATTGTAACCAATTAGGGGGCGTTCAAGTATTACGTAACGCAATATTTGAAGATTTTTGAGCCTCCCTTCCCCCATGTAACGAGCCTTAATATTTTACTGTACCCCTCCCCCTCCTTAAACGTTACGTAACACCCAAGTCAGCTAGTCAGGATGAAAGCTTTTAAAGGCCAAGAATAGCTGATTATGCTGATAACATATTTTTAAAAATATGAGTAACTAAATAATACCTAATTTAAAGAAAATAATTCAAACTGAGCCACAATGTAACTTCGAGCACCATTTAACTGCATACAGAAATGCAGCCCGGAGATTTTTTTATAGGCTAAGTACAGCTAATAATGCAAATCTCCATGTTTTGAGGACATTACCATATGAATTCACTTTAAAACACTGACCACAGCCATACAGTCGAGGGAGTCCCCGTAAAACAAACTAAAAGAGTTGTCAACTTAGCAGAACAAAATGAAAATGACGTACAATACAATCAAGGGATTCCCCGTAAAACATAAATGAATAAGGTTGCGATCTTGAGAAATTTTAATTGCCTAGTTTTTTAAGTAAATAAAAAAAAAAAACAATGTTAAGTAACGCATTGTTCGAACCCCCCTTTCGCCCTTGTAACGCATTAGCGATTTACAAGACCTCCTCCCCCCAAATTGCCTTACGTATTACTTGAACGCCCCCTTAAAGAAAGATGTTAGTATACAACAAACATCTATTTTAAAATTTTACTCAATTAATAATGGATCTATTGATTAAAGCGATAGGGTTGTAAAACACCAATATAGAATTTATTTTTCTCTATTTATTTCTCATATAGTTGTATTTTATTACAATAAAAGTTAAGATGCTGTTCAGTTATTGGATGACAGTATTGCAGCCATAATCATTTCAGAAAGAGCTCCACATTAATAAGATTTCCAACAACACTTATAAAGGACTTAATATAACCTTGATCGGGCATTAGATATTCAATTTAACACATATACAGAAATGGTTGATATCTAGAAAAATATATAGTGAATAATTAACTAACCATATTATCGATCTCATTGGCGGATATAAAGTTTTGCTCCTCCTTCAAAAAGTACTGACTCTTGGACCAAATGTTGAATATTTCTGCTACGTGATTGTACAGTTCTTCGGCCTCTGTGAAACAAAATAGCATAATTATTTATATATTTAGTTGATATTCAATGTCCTTAGTATAGTTAATTACCAAGCAATGGTGTAAGGGTATTTTCTATTGCATGCCTTTGAAGACAACATGGGGGAGCCGCGGGCAAAAATGATTTTCTTGGCAATAAGAAACGCGTATTAGATTTAGATTGTTTGAAATCATTATTATCGATTTCTAAAAAAAATAAGCGGGTATAATGTAAGACATTCAAACATACAATGCTGTTATTCTAAATACTAGGTACGTAAGGTGTTCTACGTTCTGGTCAATGGGACAAAAGGAAACAGTTTCAGTTTGGAAAATGCTCTTCTTTCTTCAAGTTTCAATACCTTTACTTTGATAGAGAGAGAGAGAGAGAGAGATACAAACAAATATGAATTGGAACAAGCTCTTTACTCTACTCAATGATAGTAATAGAAAGGGCATAGAAAGCATCATATAACAGGCTGTTATTTTGAAATAGGTTAATGGCAGTGTTATTTATCTGGAATAGGAGCAGATGGAGCAGATTTCCTATTTCACCTGTTATAACTCAAACTTAGTTATTATAATTGTTATCTAAAAATCTCTTTAGTGAGGCTATTCTTTCATACAAAGTTGAATACAAAATGAAGTATTTTACTGACCTGGTATATTATTCCTGAGCCAGTGGTTTCTCTGTAGATCAACGTATTTGATAAGAAGCGGATAGAAGGAGTAGATGTCCCTCACTAACAGCTGCCAGTCTTCTTGTATCTGGGATTCTACTTGCGAAGTATCATCAGTAGATGACTGCAAAACGAAGCAAAGTTATACATGTCAATCATAAATCTATATTTTAAATTCTTTTTACTCTTAAATTTCTTTAAGTTATGTAACAACGTGGCCCAAGATGGTGGTAACACGCTAAAATGAGTGGGACACTGGCTCTCAAGTGCAGCTACAGATGGATGGATGAAACTTAAGGACGGTAGATTGCCAGGCGCCATACCACAATGCTATGGTTTCATCACGTTTTCCTTCACTGATAGCTCAGGCTCATTGCAGGGATTCGACCACACGTCGATCGATAAGATACGCTTAAAAATACATACAATACATTCACTAAAATATTATTCAATAATTTTCTCTGTGTCTGTTCGCTTGTTTGGATGCAACTCATGTGAAGAAATTTAATAAAATACATAATTTGCACGCATAAGTTAGACGAACGAATTAATTGTTGAATATAGGCACGGCGTCCGTGCATATCAAATAATCGATAACCCTAGGTCAAACTTAAATACATTATTAAAACCTACCTTGATGAATCCTCTCAAGCTCTCTTC
This sequence comes from Saturnia japonica, assembly GCA_033032175.1. Classification (NCBI taxonomy): domain Eukaryota; kingdom Metazoa; phylum Arthropoda; class Insecta; order Lepidoptera; family Saturniidae; genus Saturnia; species Saturnia japonica. The sequence continues at coordinate 4,970,156 of CM065330.1, forward strand.
CTTATGGAACATATTGTCGGTCCTTTTCCTGACTCTCTCGGCCAGGGGTAGGAACGAGTCCCTAAGCAACTCCTCGGAGCTGTTAATGATAATCTGCTGAGTATAAGTGGCGATGCGAGTCATCCAGGGAGCGCTCTCGTTACCTATATTCTTCTTGATCAACTTTAAAACATTTTTCAGTACTTGATTCATGTGTTCAGCTGTTACCATCGTGACATGGTTTCTGTGAATAGAAATCTAATTAAATACTGTTACTTAACTGAAAACATGTATAGATCTGAACTAGTCGGGTTTGAACATCTTTCATTGATTTTATAGCATTAATTTTCTTATCCCAAACAGGAAAACATCAGAAAGCGATGGGGCGCACCGTAGTTGGCTTCGAATAACAAGATCGAGTCAAAAATGTCGAGATCCGACGTCGCAATAAGATCCGTGACGTTCGAGAGATTATCACAAAACTAAAATGGAATTGGGCGGGAGTTGTTCCTAAGCAGAATGACAGCAGGTAAAGCGTTGACGGTTTGGTGCCTACGTAAGGGTAAACGAGAAGTCGTTGGGCGGACGATATTGTATAAATTGCGAGGATGAGATTAGCTTAGGATCGGGATGAGTGGCGTACAAGAAAAGAGGCCTATGCTCAGCAGTGGCCGATTATGGATTGAAGATGACAATGATGATGAAATAGGAAAAAATAATGTTGGGCAAAAGGTGAGGTATTTGGAAATTCTGCTCTCGTATGCTAAATCGTACTTTTTTGTATGGCAATGTGCCTGATAATGAGCAGTATAATCCAAAAACAGTGGTGATAACCCAGAGATCAACAATCTATTGATATGCACCTGCTGATTCGGAAACACGACGCGCATAAGCAAATCCCTACAATTTGCTTTTCACCATTTTTATTCACTAAGGTGGCAAATAAGTATACGGCCAGTGGAACACATAATGAAAATCGATTACCGTAACCTATAAACGCTTATACCACCAGAGGTATCACTAGCACGTTGCCGTCCTTGAATCATCCTACCCCAAGGAGCTCTGGAAACCGTACTCACTGCAGAAAAACGACACAAGGTTATTTGTCTATGAGCTTCTGTAGAGTGGAGGTATTTTACTAGTCAGGCTGCCTAAAGCCACTCTAAAAATCATGATAAATTCGGGCTGTGTGGCTCATATACACGATGATAATAATACTAGAAATCCCTTAGTCTAATAAGGCATCTTTAGGCTAGAAGATTTTAATGAAAAACTCACCCCGCAGTCGGTGTAACGAGAAGATTTTAATGAAAAACTCACCCCGCAGTCGGTGTAACGAGAAGATTTTAATGAAAAACTCACCCCGCAGTCGGTGTAACGTTGTCAGGTCCTTGCGCCCACCAGAACGGTAGGTATGAGCACAGCAAAGGCAGAACGACATCAATAATATGCGGAGCCTCGTTATAGGTCTTATCTGATTCTACAAACTGATCGACTTCACCCAGGATAGTTTCCAATGTCGGCATTGATTGCTCCATTTTCGCCATTATATCTGTTTATTTAGAAGGATTTTATATAATGTGGTTTTTACCATGTGGTGACTAAATTGTCAAATATATTTGCAGTTATATGTATTTTTTATTTACGTTAGCTTTGATGTTAAAGTTAAATTTATTTTAAGACATGTTGCCCAAAGAATCAGAATACAGTGAGGTAATATTATAATAACTTTTATTGCACTATGTTATGGTTCTATTAGATACTAGCTGTGCCCGTAGCTGCGCTTGCGTTGACTATAAAATGCCGTCGATCGGGCACAGGCTCGAATCGTACTACCCCCCCCCCCCCGCTCCCTATTATTTTAAAGATAAAAATACCTATTGTGGGTTCTCCTTAGTAGGGGACTTTTTGTAGGTTTTTTTAAATATCTACAGTTAAGTGATACATTAATTTGATATACGCGTAAACCATTTAAGCGTTCGAATTGATTCACTATGAGCCGTTTTTATTTATATTTGCGTGGGTCCCTAGTTCTTTTTCTAAAATAGAAGTTAAACAACAACAACAAACAGACATTGCAATTTTATTTCTTTGTATATATTAATTGGACAAAGATAAGCAGAAAGGACTCAACCAACAATTTGGTCAAAATTGAGTTATTGATGCCAAGAGGATCTTTTAGGTAAGAACTTTCATTCAGCAAAACAGATCTGCGAAAAAGACAAAGGAAGTTTACATTTAGTGGCATGGGAACCAACCTACACATATCGTGAGGATGATATTTTAATTTACTATGATCTAATCTATTTGAATCCTTTGTGATAAATAAATTTTTACTGAAACAGGTCCATTAAAAAAAGATAAATAGACTCAAACTTTTTGGATCGTTTTAGATGTATTTCCTTCAAATGAAAAAAGCAAAATATAAATTTCTACAAAGCACCATAAAATAATAGATGTTTGAACTTTAAACGTCAATAACTCGAAAGTGACTTTATTTGGGTTGAGTCCTTTCTGCTTAACTTTGGCAGTATACGCGAATTTTTACCTTGAGCTTCCAGCGAATGGTCAGCTATCCTGTTCAGTAGTGAGAACTGATTATGTTTATTGAGATGTGGTTCCAGGTATGCCACAGGGAATGTGGAACTGAAAGCTCCTAGACATGAACCCTTTAAATAGAAATGTCAAAAACTGTAACATACTTCATAATCATCAATCAAACAGAGTTTGTATTAAAATCAGAAATACTTTATTATTCAATTTAGGCCGTATGTATAGGGTTGCCATTCGTCCCAATGTATCGAGACTTTCACCATCTTTACGCCCTCTGTCCCAGCAAAACCTTATTACGTCACGGTTTTTCACGCGGCCAAGGCATTTCAAAAACTTGCGCTAAACTTGGTCGCGCTGAGAAAGGAGTAACGGTTGCTTTTATCAATTAAACTTCGGTAAATAAATTGGCTCTGATGAGTGGAAATTAAAAATCCTATAAGAAAACTCCCTATTCTCGAATGTGTGGATATTTCGGAGGGATAACTGACTACAACGCCATTATGGAGAGGTTAATCTAATTAATATCGAACCAGTGGACTGATTAGCAAAATCGCCTGCTACCGAAAACTGTGGAGTGCTATTTAATTGCCAAAGTATGGAGTGAATATTAATTGCTGGAAGTTTTATAAACATGTAAAATGGCACAAAGAACTATTTAAAAAAGTAAAGTCAAAATAAGATAAAGCTACGTCTAACCGTCTAACTCTGCATAGAGTAGAAATTATAAATAATTCAATATTCGATTTTTTTACTTTTTGCGTCCCGACGAGAGTCTAGACATTTATGGCAACCCTACCCATGTAGGCATTTATGAACGGTTCAAACCTACTAATGGTTCGGAAAACCTTTCAGTCATCAAGAAGAGCCAGTTAGAAAACTCGGATCATGTATTTTTTTAAACTGTAATTAAGAATTATTTTATTTTGTACATATATCGAGTGGGAGTCTTTCCCAGATACCCTATCAGACGCGTAATGATCCACCCTATAATAACCTTTTGACAGGGAATCCTGCTTACCATATTCCTTGAACTTATTATCCTGCAAATCAGTAATATGCTTAGGGATCTTATTATAGAATCTAATACAAATTACCTACAAAACTTTTATTGGTCTTACTAAATGTAAAATACGGGATGACTTTATGTCTACTTATTTCTTATTAAAATTATGCAGATCTTACATTCAATTGTCAAAAATGTATTCGGAGAGCAAAGTAAAGATACTAAATTCCTGAAGCTTTTTCTTTAGTGATTTTTCAAAACTCATAAAAATTGTGCATACACATATATATTTTAATTCCATGTTGTTATTATATATTTAAAAACATCCTGCCATCGGTTCCAACTAAAATGATACTGGCAATGTACCTAGGTGCTATTTATTATTCATGAATAAACTTACTACATAAATTATTTTACATTGTTGTTATTGAAAAAAAATTACATGTCGATAAGAGCCTCGACTGAGAAAAAATGGTATGTAGGTATATTATAACATAAAAAGAAAAGGAACTTTTATGATTTTACGATGTTTTCTGGTGTGTGTCTTTGAAGGTTCGATATCAATGAAATTAAAATGGAAGTACTTATCCTCTTTCCAACGAAAAAAGAATCATCTATATCGGTTCATAAACATAGAAGCTATGCCTGAACATCCATAAAATTATACAATTGAACTGAGAACCACCTTCTTTTTTGAAGTCCGTTAAATATAGAATTAAAATAAATCTTACCAAAGCAGGTTTATGTCTCTCAATCTCTGTCTTGAGGTATTTTCTATCGTGGGTCAAACCTGCATCAGTACCGAGAGTATACAGCGATCCTAACATTTTGTAAGAAGCCACTTGAATCTCATCCACTGAAACAAAACATATAGTTATTCCTTAACAATCTAAAGATTCAGTAGACATCTGATTTATTAGGTGACAATCTACAAATTAAGACTAATGACTTATGATAATTAAAAAGTCGCATTCTTCTTCATTCTTAAAGTCATAATGATCGAGTGGTTAAGACCAGCAGAATATCAATTCGATGTGCACAGGTTTGGGCACCAATATCTACCAGCGAAATTTTTTATAATTCGTGTATATATTTTACTAATCTAAATTGGTAACACTATCGGCTAATGGTGAAGGAAAACATCATACAGAAACCGGAACGCTTGAGAATTACTATTGTACTGTAATATGGGAAAAAGGTTGATTTATTAGTGTTCGAAATTGACAAAAATTTCCAATAAGTATGTCGTGGGATGACGTGGTGATTAAGCTCGTACCGTTCCCTAAGAAAGAGTCCTTATTGGCCAATCTGGGGATACTTACGGCCTAGTATTATTATTATATAAGAAAGACGTATCCAACTATATCAATATTCTGCAATTGATCATTCGAACACATAAAAATTATACACAACGCCATATTTATCGAAAAGGGTAACCTAGAAATTTTGTTTGTTCTTTTATTTTTATTATATAACTATTACCCTAACTTATCGAACGATATTGCAAAATAGGTAATAAAATTCATAAGCGCATAAAAATCGATTTATTTTTGCCATAAAACCTTTTACCTTGAAATTTAAAATGTGGTCTTATATTTGCTATATTCAAGTATTTTTAGTTTTGATTTACGCAATTCAGGTAATACTTGAAATTCTCCATGTGGCATATTACCCCAACTTTAGGCGCATTTCTGTTATTTTATCCGTAAAACTTACTGTATTTTATTGTTTTAAATATTTCGCAAAAATATAACTTTTCAGGAAAGAAGCAGTGTAGGAAATAATAATTATAGTCATGACGAGAAAATTTTTGCAGATGTAATCAAAAACATATCCAGAGTAAATAATGTATTACAAGAACTAATAACTAATTATGAGCAACTACAGAAAATATATAAGTCAGAAGAAATCGTTGAAAAAGATTATTCATCGGATGCGGAAATTGACCAAACGTATAAAAATATGAAAAGCAAGAAAAAGAAAAGAGGTGATATAAACAATTCTAAAGAGAAATTAAAAGAACTTGATTATTTCCCCGCTACTCAAATTATTTGGTCAGAAGAAGATGGAACTAATGATGATTCTTTAGAGGAGCCTCAAAAAGAAATAACTAAAAATCTGAAAATAAATCAATCAAAACAGGAACGTATTTCAGTAATAAAAGATGTTCCAGCTATGGAAGAAGAAATAATAACAGAAAATACATCGGATGAATTTAAAGAAAAAAAAGAATATAAGATCGAGGAAACGCCAAAGAAAAATGAAATATTATTTATTGATACATATAACAAAAGAACCACCCAAGTTAAAAATGAAACGCATATTGCGATTTTAAATAAGCGACCTAAAATGAGATTCACAACGAAAGTTTCACAGAAACCAACTACAAAAAGGAAAAAGAAAAGAGTGACACAAAAATATAAAAACATTAAACTGAATCATGTTTTAAAACAAAATAATATTACGAAGAAAATTAAAAGGATAGTTTACGCGGAAGCATTTTCACCGAAAACTATTTGGAGTGAAATATTACAAAATAAACCAATACAGCTTAAGGCTCAACAGGAACCAATGTATGGTAGAAACGAACGTAAAGATTTAGAAAATTGGGAACCAAACTTAAGAAGTGTTGAAGGGAAATCTGCGTTCGTAATTCTCACTAAAAACAAGGTATTTTTTTTCTGATCAGGAACAAATTAGAGAGGGTTTTAAAAGGTTTTAAGGTTAAGATTAATTAATGTACATTCAGACTCATCTTAGTATACGTTGTCTACTTAGCTTTATCTTGCTTTGCTGCTTCATTTGTTTTTCAATTATTATTTGAATGGGCTTGGCAAAATATAAAGATTTATAAGCATCTTAAATATTTAATATAGCCTGAATTTAAAAAAAATTTCTTTACTTAAACTAAAGAAAAAAAATGCAGGAAATTGTTTACTCTAACAAAAAATTGTGTAGTACAAATGCGTATCTTTATTATTCTAAAGTAATCATAGTATCCATACAGAAAACAGAAATGCAAGAATCATCACAATCAACAGAAGATGAAGGAAAAGAATTGTTTAAAACAAATGTATTAAGGAAAGCGTACGGTGATGCCTGCTTAAAAGTCGTAGTCAAGAAATGTTATAAGGTAAAAATTAGGTTTTCTTAAGGTTTGTCAAGACTGAAATTTGGTTTAATGATTCCAAGTATGTCGATCATTTAAAGTCTATTCTAAACATTTCATTTTTACGTGTTTCTATGATGGCATAAACGACTTTTGTACAGGTTCTACATTATTTTATTTTACGAAGTATAGCAATATCACAGTTAACTTCCAGGGTGTTTATATACAATATTTTGTTTTTAGGCTTGCAAGCTCGTAAGTAAAGCAGTGTGTGCTCGTTACTCTTGTAAAAGTAAGTTCAAGGAAAGATTTAAAGAATCTTCCAAAACTGGATGTATCAAGGAATTTAGAGAAGTATCTGTCAACAATAAAACAGTATCTAGAAACACGCGAGGTAACAGTAAGTACTTTATATTTAGGTATAGATGATCAAGATTTAATATTTTAACCATTCAGCTCATATTTACAAATTGGTGAGTATAAGCTTCCTCTCACTCATGCTAACCAGCACGATTTTAAGTTGCTCTTATACAGAAATTACCCACTACCCTCGCTATATCGTCTGATAATTGGGCTGGCGGTATGCCCGGCAGTCCTTTCCCATCTCTGGGCCACCTTTCCGAAACAGCTTTGATCCATCATCACTATCCGTTTGCTTCACTTTAATCTCGTGACACGTCACTTTTTTCAACCTTTGCCTTCGGATTCAAATTCTTGGTGTTTAGGTACTGTGGTAAGTTTCATTTGAAGAAGTCTTCTATTTTACCAAAAGTAGCCCATCTTAACCGAAGCCTCCTCGACATCTTCTTTACCTGAGTTCCTTTTCCAAATAATAAATAATATTTTTACTTTACAATTAAAACTATCTAGACACGAACTATTAAAGTTATATTACGTATAAGTCAAAGAAGTGCTTAAAACATTGCCATTAGAAATTGCATTTTTCTAGACCGTTATCCAACAAATCTTTAAGGAACTTCTTCAATAATATATTTTAATTGACTATATTATCATTTTTACAGTTCCGTATCACGTAACCCACTCGTATGAAATTTACTTTCTTGCCAATATTGAAATACATATGTGCGTTTTCTCTTTATTCTTGTTAGGCGATATAAGGTGCAAATACTATTTTAAATTTGATCATACAAAGCATAACATTCATTCGAGGAAGATTTATTTACTTCATCTTCACTGAATTATTAATGAGTCGGGAATTGGTTTATAGAATACGGAATAGAAGAGATATATAATTATTGAAGGTAACTAACATTACTCGGATGATTTCAGCTGATTTCAGTGATGCGACCAGAGTTGGATTTTTAGCAATTTGTCACACACATGACCGACAAAAACAAAAGGTATTCCTTTAAAATTTAGTTATACTGTTTAATATTGGTACTTATAAGTTAGTAGATTGCCAATAACTAGATCTTGTTGTAGTAGGTTCTATCCTAATAAAAAGGTAAAAAGGTAATATCGAACTGAAAGTTCGATCCCTTCACAGAAGCAAATTTAGGCTATAAAAAGGCACTTATGAACGTCAAAACCTAACTACCAGTTCAGAAAACATCGAGGTTATAGAGAAAAACTGGCAAGAAACTTGACGTCGATGTTTTTTTAAAAAAAAAACGAAATAAATTCACTTCTCACAAATATTTTTAATATTCATAATTTTTATAGTCACATGTCAAACTTCCTATTCGTGTACATTTATTAAAAAGGAAAAAAAAGAAATTCTTGGTTCTTAGTTGCTAAAAATTAATTGACAATGAATAAAATACAGTAAAGACGAAATCTTTTAAATTCTTATATTAATTTACAGTTACGATACTTGAAGAATGGAACACAATTAAAAAATACAAATCCGAACACGAAATTTGACAAGGAAATCAATATTCTCAGAGACAGATACGAGAAGGCCTGTAGACGGGCTTCAGCGGAGAAATGCATTTCTGCTTGTAACTATGCTTCCAAAAGTACATGCGATACCTTCGCCTGTGCGAAAGGCTTGAAAAAATCCTATAAGAAGTATTGCAAGAAGCAATGCCGTGCAGTCTATAGCTCGGGACGTGGAAAGTCATCCAGCGAAAGTAGCACCTCTAGTGATACGGATAGTAGCAGTTCTGATACATCAATTTCCCATACTTGACAATATTAAACACACAATTTTTATTAATAAAGTTATCCAATTTATTGCTTAACCTTATTACAGTTAGGTCGAGATTTTACCTTAGCTGAAAAGGAAAAATAACAAATAAAGCGTGTATAATGAAAGCCAATGAATTTACTGTCGTTGTAAAAATACACACACACACTAATTTACAATGTACTAAATTAGTAATTGTCGCATCAAAGTTGCAAAATACAGGCGCAAGTTGACGACAATAGGTAACAAGTACAGTCAATGACCTTTTTATATTAATCAAACAACACTTAGGAGTACAATGAGTAACTAGGTTCCAAAAATTTTGATCTCAATTGCTAAAAATTATCAAAGCAAGTAGTACATTTCCTGTACTTTTTAAAATTCATATCACTGTAAATCTACACTAATTTTATGAAAAGGTAAACTTTTTAAATATGTTTGTTGAAAGAGTAACCTGTGGGCATTCTGTTCCGATACTATATAATAATTATTTCACTGATATAAAACTACTTTCAGGTTTTATTCTTCTTAAGTTTTATTAACTACTCACTCGGTGTCTAACACAAAAAAAGTAAAACACCTATCTAGGTAAACTTGGAATGTAAATCATTATCTAACTACAAAGTTGCATCCAAACTGTTGGAGCCGTTTCCGTGAAATCAATTAAGTATATACAAAAATTGCTCACTAATAGTATTAGCTAGATAGATTAGATATGTATTTCATGCAAAAGATAATAGTAGTGTCAACTTAATCGATTAGTGAAAATGCTTTAATTTTCAAGCGATAAAGGAGTTTAGAACTTTCTTCCTTATTCCCAAGAACGATTGATGTAACGTAGACGGTCGATCTTAAAAAACTTAGCCAAATGTCATTGACAACATCATGGTAATAAAAATAGTAATGATAATGAAGTTAATGCGCTAAGAGGCATGTCAGCAGTGAAATTGAGTGACAGGATAAGAAATAGTGTGATAAGAGAACTTTGTGGTGTGAAAGATGATATAGTCCCACGGGTTGGTAAAGGGATGCTTAGATGGTTAAGGCATGTAGAGAGGATGAATTAATGAAGAATGACTAAACAAATTTATAGGGCGAGTGTGAATTGGAAAAAGGAGGACGAAACGAACGTTCGTCGATCAAATCGGGGACGTTCTGAAGAAAGGTCAGGTTAAGAGTACTCTAAATCGACGAGCATGCATGAAAAGATTGATGAATGTCGAAGAAGCGAAATATGCATGCCAGGATCATAACAAGTGGAAAGACGTGATCTCTGTCTACCCCGTTGGGAAAAAGCCGTGATTTATGTATGTATAATGATGTTAAGGTTTTTAGGTAAGATAATGGTAAAATGAACAAGGAGATTACAATTTTTAAAGTAATAATTAGTGTTAGAGCATGCATATTCCTTCATAACTTTTCCTACTTCGGCCACAATTAGCGCCATCTACAAAGAAAACTAAAAACTCATGTGCGACGGGTGACAGTTGAAAAAAGACAAGACAAAAACGTGTCGCCTAACAAAGCGCTTATAGCTATTGCGTCTCCGCCGCAAATTAAAAGAATAAATCAAATAATAGTTAAGCTCGCACTTCACAAAACCCGGGGTTCCATAGTGCTTCAACAGTGCGTTATGTGCAGTGCATAGAAGCCACGAAAATCAACATCAGCACGCCCGAGGTGAGTGGCCGGCAACATACCTATCCAAATTCCTACCCCACATGCTAGGGAGAAAACATCTAAAACAATACAATTAGATTAATGTCATTACACACCACACGAATGAGAAGATGCATTAAGAATACAAGGACAGTGTTACAGTCAAAGTTACAAGAGGTACATCAAAACATAATTAATAAGGCGCGATCTAATAGAATGAAATATTTCTAAAACTAGCTGCTAGTGAAGAAAGAATATTTGTATCAGATGGAGCATTAAAAACGGTTATATTTTATAATTTGAGTACTTACGTAGCAAATCAGCTCCGTACTCGCAGTTGGCTAGGTGGTCGAACATAGCAGTTAGAACAGGTAGGAGAACTCCGTTTATGTATCCAAGTGAAGTGGACGTCTTGAGATGTGTACCGCGGAGATGTGCGTATTTACCCTAAGAAGAAAATAAAATTAAACCAAGATCAAGTGAATATGAAGCTAACGATGAGTAGTGCGTACCCAACAGATGTCTATTCACTCTTCGCTTAAGCACTCCCAAATTATATGTACACGAGAAGCCAGTCCAGAGTAAATTTCACTCCAAAGCCGTTTGCATTATACTTATTATAGAGAGTCTAGCTGTTATGTGCAACTGTTGCAATAAACCTATGGCACCACATTTTCATATTTAGAGTGGAGGTAACTGATAGACAGAAAAATGTCCTACCATCTTAGTATGGTTTCATCATGATATTTTTCTTTACCGAACGCTGAAGTTCGCTGTAGGTATCAAAGCCATTCTCGCTTCAACAATACGTGGTTAAGAGCATGTATTTTTAAATGAATGCAATTGACATGTAAAGTCAACAATATATAGACAATTTATTTTGAAGTTAATGCCTTTTTACCTCTTGTAAATTGAGAATAGTGTGCCCAAGGTCATCAGCTACATTGTTGAAGAATGTCAACATGGATGTCCTAATGAACTCAGGGCAGTTCTTGACAAGAGACTTGGCATCTATACCCTTGACCAGGACTTGAAGACAGCGGACTGTGATCCTGACATCAGGACCGAAAGCCGCTAACCTGTGACAAAAATTATATTTTATCAAAAAAAAAAACCCACTAGATATCAATATAATTATGAGAACGCAATACTGCACATTTGGAGACACGAATATAGATAAATTTATTTGAAGGGTTCTCCCTACTTGGAGAAGTCCGACTGATTGAATACCTCGACCATACAGAAGACCGCAGCCAAATAAAAGGGTGTTCAAGGTCGCCAAGGCGCTATATATTTAAGGTATTAGAAGCGTCCATAGGCTACGTTTGGATTTACCAACATTCGAACCGTAAGTCTGTTTGTCACCTTAGTTGTATTAAAAAAAAAACGGATATAATGTACCTTGATCTCAAGAGACTAGCGAGCTTGCAGAAGAGGGCAGCAACCATTTCTTTCTCCTTGAGACTGGCGGCACCCACATTGTTTGTAGCGGTCGCAACGGCTATGAAATAGTTCCGATGCGTCGAGAAATACTTCTCCATGAGCGGTAGTACGACCTGAATAAATATAATTATATCGCATATAGCTTGGGTTAAACTTGACGCTTTTTATCAAATGCATTCTAATAATGGTACGGAGTGAATATATTTTTATGTCACTTTTGAAAGCACTGATAACGAAGCTCTAACCAGTGGATTAAATATAACGCTCATTTGCGACTTAGCCGACATAATACAAAAAGGATAAATTTTGAGTGTAACTATATAAAATCTCCCACTAACATAAATCTCCCACTCTGCTACTTTTCATGTATGAGTCCTGGAGTTTTCTACAGAAAGTAAATTAAGAATTCACAATTTTTTGCTATTATCAACTCAAAACTGTTAATATCTGAGAAATGTCATCCATGAGCGATAGGTAAATTTTACTCCAAAAAGTTTAATGAAAAATTTACATGTACTTCTTCTTTAGTTTGTAATTGAGCGAAATAATAATTATGGATACAGTGAATGATTACAAGATTAAGTATCTATCGAAATTATATTATGTTTTATAGTAAAACAGGCACATGAAGTCGTGGGAACTTGATGATAGGCACCCATCTTTCTTTTAGTCTCAATAAGACAAATATTTTTTTAGGTTCTATGACAAGGTTTCAAAGCACTTTACCGATTTGCTGGACAATAAGTTCAAGAACCTAATCAAGGAAAAAATCAAGGAGGTTTTACGGTCAAAAGCTTATTTTAGGGTAGATTATTACGTTAGCGATAGTGATGTCTACAAATAACTTAATCTCTGTGCATCCATAAAAAATAAAATAACTGTACAAATTATTTACACAGTAATTTCTCGACGACTGGGATGTTTGGTGCTGTAAGTGCGTTCTCAGGGCGTATGGTGAATAAAGCATTTTCAGTTTGACTTTTGGTACAAAAAGTCATCAGTTTTTTGACCGTAGGAATATGAAAATTATTTTTTGAAAATTCGACCTTTCAAAGTATTCTAACATTCTAAATGAAATTCTGTTTGCTTGCCCTAAAACTAATATAATTAAATGAAGCTGTGGAATATGTATTGCATTTTTTTGGTTTCTTTAATTAAGGGGACTTTTACAACTTGCATATGCCAGCTCCATCGGAGTATAACCACATGCAAGTGAAAGCCAAAAAAAATTACCAATAAAATGTATAGCATAATGGTTCATGGCACTAACGTTATGTACCTTCTTGAAGTATTTTAACTCCGATTTGTGTTGCTTGCAATATAATAAAAATACACAGATAGTGAATTGGTTATGTGATTTTACGACTTATAGAGACCTTTTTGCATCTCCCTTCTATGTTAGGCCATTTTATATTAGTATATATATTAATATATCAAAGTCGTTTATATTGGTTACTAACATTAATTGTATTTATTTACTATAACAACAGGCAAAGAAGTAACCCAAGAACCATCGATATGCATAATTTATCAGTTTTTAATTTTTTTTATTAAAATGGTGGGGTAATAACCCCCACCCCCAAAATGTCTCTAACACAGATCAGAGATCTAAGGTGCCGTTTAATAATTCTTATAATTTATTTCATCCCACATAACTTTCCTCCGACTTTTGTTAGCTACACTATGCATCCCTTTATTATTCATTTATTCAAAAAAAAAAAAAAAAAGTTCTTATAAATATTTACATAATATTCAATTCTTAAAAAATATTTTCAATAAATAATAGTATTAATAATTTTTTTAAACTAAAAAACACGACATACACAAATTCCTTAATTCGGTAAAAACAACATTGTAAGTGTCAAGAGATAACACTATTTATTCCGCTTGTTGGCGACTCTAACTATCTTTTCGATGAGTTCCAAAAAGTGCCCTCTTTTCTGCTCATCCGCCACCAAAGAATTTAATGTGACCCTATCGATCTTGTGGCCAATCCTGAACTCGAGGTCGAATCTGGACGAGCCGAATCTTGGACAATCTATAATCAGGTGGTAGATTGTTTCGGCAATATCCAGGTCGCATTCACACGCGGGACTGCCCTTGATCTTGAAGCGGTACAGGTACGCCGCAAATCCTTCATGGCCTGTGAAAGCTTGGACATGGGCGGGTAACAGATTGGTCTTCCTCAACACCCGATGAGCATCTGCCACCTTCGGGAAGAAGACCCGCGTCACCCCACCCGTGTCAGAGGACTCGTAGCGCGCCTGCCACTTAAGGGCTTTCTTTGCGTAAGACACCGGATACCGATCATAGTCAGCCACGGTCTTCTTGTGGGCGGCCCTCTTCGCTAACACGTCGGCACGTTCGTTTCCGACCGTGCCAACGTGAGCACGCACCCAGTACAAGTGCACCACACGCCCCTCCGCTCTAATAGCCCGAATCGCCGTCTGCGTTGCAAGAGCCAGACGGTGAGGCAGGACTGGGTTGGCCAGCACCTCCAGCGACGACTTAGAGTCACGTCACCAGCCTTGTGCACCATCTGTACCGCCCTATGCAACGCATAAAGCTCGGCCTGAAAAACGGAGCAGAAGGGCCTAGGCGAAACGTGGAGAACCTGGTTTCACGTCCTTCTTTGAACCAAGTCACAGCAGCTCCCACTCCACCGTCAATCTTACTGCCGTCGGTGAATATCCCGGAGCCGCCGGACTCAGGAAGGACTTCCAAGCTCTCATACGCTTCTCCAACACAATGCACTGGGTGCAGATAGTCGGCGAATTTTACCGGCCGCTCCAACACACGGTCGACCACGATATCGTCCAGTCCTAATCCTTTCTTTGCACAGTGCAGCCTGTGCACCTCTTGGGCGCGAAGGTCAAGCGGAAGCAAGTCTGCCAGAACCAATGCTGATGTTAAAGAAACCGTTCGATAATCTCTACAGATCTTAATTGCGAAACCCCTCTGCAGGGAGTTTAGTCTATTACTAATCGAGATCTTCCCTGCAGAGGGGCCCCACACATTAGCGGCATACAGAACTAACGGTTCTACTACAGCGCTATAAATCGTCCTGATAATCTCCGAGTTCAGGCCCCAGCTCACCCTCGCTGCACACGCCAGCTGTTTATAGATGTCAGCGGCCTTCTTACAGGCAACAGCGGCGTGTGCCTCGAAAGTGAACTTATTGTCCAAAATCAGGCCCAGCAGGCGGAACTCCTTCTCCAAAGGTAACCGGACTCCTCCCATGAACACGGCCGGGGCGTCGAACTTAAGCTTCCTTGTAAGCACCATCGCTTTGGTTTTATGCGGGGCAAAGGAAAGCTTATTTTCGACGCCCCAGTCCATCACGGTCTGCAGGGTCCGGCACGCAAATTTCTGCATGGGCCCGACCTCACTCCCGGAGAAAACCAGGATGACGTCGTCTGCAAAGGCCTGACAGTACACCCCGCGACCTCAAGCTTCAACAACAGGGAATCGAGTATCAAGTTCCAAAAGGTCGGCCCAGCGATAGATCCCTGGACACAACCCTTCGAAGACTCCCGACTCACCTGACAACCGGCATAACTTAGCTCTATACGTCGACCCTCGAGATACGACAGAACCACACTGTACAAATTTCTAGGGCACCCTTTGGCCACGAGCCGGGACTTCAGCGCTGGCCACCACGCGTTATCGAACGCGCCGTCTATGTCCAGTGACACCAAGACGACGATCTCCTTCCCCTCTACCTTCGATCGTACGTACGCCACCAGATCATAGAGAGCATCTTCCGTGATGCGTTGTGGTATGAACCCATACTGCCGCACGCTGAGTTTGGGTAACAAGTGCCAGCGTAAACGTCGAACCAAGAGCTTCTCCAGAAGCTTGCCCAACACCGGCAAGAGGCCAATTGGACGGTAGGATTTTGGCGATGTGTAATCCTCCCTAGCTGATTTCCGGAAAATGCACACGGTTGCAGTCTTCCAATGATGAGGGAAATGGCCCAATTCCAGGCACTTATTAACCAATGCCTGAAAAGGCGCCACTCCCCCCGAAGACCGCATGTGTACATATGTCAGCCGTGAAACCATCCCCCCCAGGAGCTTTTCGCGGGTGAATCTCTTTACACACCCGCTCTATCTCCTCCTAGGTAAAAGGTGGGACCGCGGCCGACAGTCCCCGTGGCCAGCCGGGGAGGCGCCCCTCAGTCGCTGTCCTAATGGCTCTCTGAGCTTCGGTATCAGCGCCCACATCATCCGCTGGGAATAGCGTATTGGCGAGCAGGTCTGCAGACTCCTGCGGGTATAAAATGGCTCCACTAGGGCCCGCCAAAAGGACCTCCTCCCGCCTCCGCTCACTCCTCCACAAGACTCTGTAGACGTCGTCCCACATGCTCTCGTGCTTCTGCATCGTGGTGCATCGTTCCAACTCCTGGTTTGAGTTTGACAAATTAAATCCTCAAGGGCCTCAAGATAGTCGGCAACAACGTAAGGCCTCCGGCGAGGGGCGGCGCAACGGATCCTCTTCTTCCTCCGCGCAACCTCCCGTTTGAGGGCATACAAGTCCCCCGTCCACCAGGGGGGGCGAGCCACCCTTTTCACCCCACCTACCTTCGGGATCACCTGATCACAGATGTCCTTGATGCAGGAGAGGTATTCGGACACGGCTGACTCCAGATCATCAATGGCAGTTACTTCCTCCACCTTGCACGCCGTCATACCCTTATTAGACATTTTCTCCTGTAAAACCGATGAGAACTCTGACCACACCACTCTCTTAGTGTTGTAGATTCGGGTCGTCGACGGTTTGTGGCTTTGCAGCTGCCCGTCTACCCGAATCGAGAATGTTATGGAATTGCGGTCAGAAGTTATTAAATTCTCATCGACTTTCCAATCATCGATTCTGCCAAGAAGGGGGGGCTGCAAACTGTGACGTCCACAATGCTTGTACACAAGCTACCCCCTCTGACGACCTGAAAAATGGGCTTTTCACCCACATTGAGTATCTCCAGCTCCGCCGCGTCTAGAAAAGAGCAATAGGCCTCACCCCGATGGTCGAAGGTACGACACCCCCACCACAAGCTTTTGGCGTTCACGTCGCCCCCATCTACCAGGTTCTGCACCCCCAATTTGGCACAGATTCCCTCGAGTCTTCCAATGTACGGCTCGATGGGCTCCTTAGGCTCGAAGTAGACTGAGATCACTCCTAGTGATAGGTTACCTGCTTGCAGGATGACGGCGACGATATTGTCATCAACAATCGTAGGGTCGACAGTGAACTGGAATTTGTCCCCATATACGATAATCGCCGCCTTAACTGGCCCGCTTCCACCAGTGTTCTGGACAATTCTCGTGTTTTGTGGCCTGCCGCACCGCCCCTGTCTTGCCAGTATATGGCTCTTGGACCAGGGCGATCGCGGCTCCCCCACGAGAAGCCCAGCTCTGTAATTCAGCGAGGGCCAGTTTAGATCTCTGCAGATTGGCCTGCACTACCGCTATCCGGGGCGACTCAGTTACCCGCTCAGTGGCAATCGCGATGTTATGCGTAGAAGTGCCCTTAACAATATGCCACCCGTGACCTGGCAATGGAGTCCCACTTCTGCATTTCCGGGCACTCCCGGTCAAATGCAGAGTGGTCTAACTCTGCCTGATGTCGTTTTGCCCTGTTGCAATTGACGCATTTTGGTGCTTGATTGCTAGCTCTCCTTTCGCATTCCCCCCTGCGATGCTTGGATGTGCAGTATGCACATGACTCCTCCTTTTCGGGGCACATCCGTCTACTGTGCCCATACTCCAAGCAGACTGAGCATCTGGACAGGGGGGACTGATCAAGCACTGGGCGGTACATAATACCAATATGTACCCTGCCCGCGTCCATAAATCGTTGCCACAACTTAGGCCCGACCTCAATCACTGGGTGACACTCCAGGGGATTGCGCACCCTCTTTCGATAGCGAATCATAATGTTCGCCTCGGTTTTATCCAAATCTGCGAAGAGCTCTCTGTTCTTGGCTTTAAGCCCGTCCACGATATACTGATCGGTATATTCCGCCAGTACCCCTTTGATCTCCACCAAGGATTCTTGTTCTGGGGAGTCGACACGGTGAGGTCCGTCGCAGCATTTTGTAGCTGTCCGGCCATTAGTTCGGCGTCCTCAACACACACACTTTCTTTTCATTGTAAAATTATCATAATAAAAAAATTATGATACATTTAATATATCGCTGATATTAATATCCTGACATTGTCTATGGTTATAGGTTTAGTAAAAGCAGATGCAACAAAATTTTAAATTTAATATAGTTTTTTGTCACATAATTCCATCATTAAGAAGAATCAATAAATTGCATTTTTCAGTAAGCTTGCGAAACCAGCGTATCTAACGTCGGCTACAAACGCGAACGCTAAGGTTTACCTGAGAACTGAAAACTGCACAGGTCTAATCCAATAAATGCTTGCAGGTGTGCCTGCGCAGGTATACCTCTCCGATAGAACATAGCGTGTGTGGCCGGCGAAACGGTTTTTAGAATGCACTTTTCTTAGTATGCTCAAAGGGTGGAAAGTCCATGGAAACAAATACTTACTTTAGAGAAAAATTTGATATCTCTTGTGCTAGTTTTGAAACTGCTTCTACGGCTAAACGTTGTGGAAGGCTTCAATAACTTCATATTTATAGTAGCTCTATCTGTATACTGGATGAGTTTCTCGAGGAGAGAGTAAGCGAATCTTAGTTCGATAGCCACTCCTGTGGTGTTCTGTTCCGTGTCATTTTGAGGCATTTTGCTCGGCCGGTGTAGCTTGTAACCTTGGTATTGGAGATACTTTAGAAACTCTTGAGAGCGTTCCCGATCCTTCTTCTTCTCTTTGTCTGTTAGCAAATCGTATGGCACGAGCTGAGGATGGATGCCACCTGGATGGAAATAATAATGGTACAGAGTTTAGGAGTGCAGGATACGACTTGCATGAATCTATTTGGAATAAATCACGATATAAGAAAACTCGAAAAAATTGGTTCTATATATCCTTAAGAAATGTGATAGATTGAAGTGTTTTTGATTTATGTATTAATGTAAAGGTACTTCAGACCGTTAATAATGATCGTAACATAGGTAACTATAAAAAAACGGATATGAAAATTATTTTATTTGAATTTAAATAGAAGAGTAGTGAACCTTTTGCAAGTTTCGACTACGAATCGTCAACGCTATATCTGTTTCTGCAGAAAAATAGCAGTGCTCGTGTTGCTGTGCTACGATTGAAAGGGTGTATCAGCACACACTGGAACACAAAGCGTTCTAAATCAGTCCTCAGAAGTAGCTACATATCACGACTGGCTTCACTACTGCTGTCCCTTTGAGTGTGGTCTATATTAAATGAAAAGTGTTCATAATTGAGATGAAACCCCGAGAGTTGATTTTTTTTCCAAAATTTCCTCATCTATGATTTATTTTATACACTAATGGTTTTCTAGTAATTGATAAAAAAACTAGACAGCCTTTTATTGAATCATTAATTGTTTATAACTTTTGCAATTGTTTATGTGCCGGTTTGAATTTACTGCACATTTTTTTCGTTTTATCATTACGAAATCAACGAGGTAGCGCACATATTTTCAATTCACAGTAATAATAATTAATACGCCGCGCCATTGAACTTGTTGACTAGACGTCTAGACTATTAGTTTCCTTACCACCGTTAACAACGAGTTCTTCTTTCTTCTTCTTCGCCCAAATGTCGTGAGCGTTATCAGCTAGCCTTTCCGCCATATTCTGCATTTCTCTAGATAGAGTCAGGTTGGTCATGTCGACTGGATGAGGGTTGTAGTTGAATGGTGTCGCGGAGTCGGTCTGCTAGAAAACGTTAAAATAAAAATTAGAGTTCAAATCATTTCAAAAATTAAATTTAAGATTAACTTTGCAATGACTTGCATGCTGGATATCAGACAAAATGTATTAATAAATTTGATAGATCTTAGGATACGATCACGTAGGATATAGATTTGATCATGACCACACTCGGATTGGATCCATTTGATTTTAGGTACTGCTTTGAACGAGGTAATTGGAATGTTGAAGGTTCAGTTGCGTCTCTTTTTAATGCCGCTTTTTTTTAACTGAACTTCAACTGTTGCCTTGAAGAGACTTTGTTCACTGGGCTTTGTGGCGAGTGCATAAGGCATTTAATTGAAATGTCAAGGGTGCCACAGTCAGTGACAACCCGCTTGCATTTGTTAATCAAACTTCATATGATTTACACACACATAAACAAACACTCATATATACACGTATACATAAATAAACCCACACAAAAGCAATAGAAAAAAGCCGTAATGTAAGCTCTACGTTTACAACAAATCTGACACTTAAGGCTTAGTTGAAAGAAAGCTTTTGCGTTAACAGAGATGATAGATATTTATTAGGACAAAGTGTTTTAATTCGTTTCTTTGATGTTAAAACTCCACTCGTGTATATTTATGAATATTGATTAGTAAAGCTTATGAAAACAGACGTACCATAATATCTGGTGCACGCTGTCACGGTACCGCGGAATGCAAGGTGACATGGAAATAAATACATGCGACACCTAGGTACTTTAGCTGCATACAACATAAAAATCAAAAGCGAGTTCATTTAAATTGGAGTTTACTTTTTAAGAATTGTTTTTCATTCATAGGCCGCGGTACATAAATTAGCAAAATTGACTGTAAAAAATGTGAAGTCGCTGTTGCCCGTTCGTCCTCAGCGATATATATTCGCGCATCGCGAACAGACAGGACAAACGAACACGAATGAAGGCTCGGAGTGGACGTGGTCAATCAACAACGCACTCTTTGTGGGACACAACAGTAACGCGAGCGAGTGTGGTGCTAATCGGACACGCCCACTTTGATCCTTCGTCGCGTTCGTTCGCCTTGTTATACTGAACTCCTGTATGTTAATCATACACTCAACTTATAATACAAATTTATTAATAATTTAACTTTATCTATTGTATATTTTCAAGTATTCGTTCTTAAAGAGTAAACTTTATATGATTTGCAAGATATTCAAGGAGTAAATATAAAATTGAATCTACATCTGCATCGTGCGGTACCAGCTGAAAACGTTTTAGGGAGTAGGGAGTAAATAAAAATAAAATATCACCATTGAAGTACGGATCTTCCATTTTAGGTTAAGGTAGTCAAAAAAAGATGGATGTTCTAAATTTGAATGCATTTTTTATGTCCAGGCATAACATCTTTGTTTTGAACTAATTTAGATAATTCTTTTTTTATTGGAAAGGGGATACTTCAAGGGTGGTTCCATTTTAATTTCATTGCAATTGTAACTTTCTCATCGAAGATACGCCAGAAAACTCTTCAAAATCATTGAGGTTTTTTTATTATTATCTTATGTTCGTAGTTTAATTAAAGTTTATAATTTCATCGAAAGCAAAGTAACAATAGTCTTAGAGTTTAAAACTAATAAGAATAAATTAACCGTGTAACATGTTACACACTTCTTCGAGGTAAGTAATGGAGTCAAAATTTGTTAGAACTAGGTTTGTAGCTGTCGCTTAGCTACTTTTTAACTTAAAAGAAGTGGACATCCGATCTATGTTGCCTGGAGTGATTATAGCGCTCTCTCGATATAAGGAGATATTCATCTGATAGTGAAGTGCATTGAAAGGATAAAATATATAAAAGGTATTAAATTAATATACTTACGCCGCCCGACTTGGACTGACGTCTCATAGAACTACGGTTGTTGCTTGGAATGTCGACTTCGGAATGCTCAACAGACCAGCCAATCGCAAGCAGGGCCTTCAATGACTCTCGTACTGGTTCCTTATAACGCTCCTTCTCCTGAACAAATTAAAATACCAAATATATACAAAAAGGCCTCACTCTGTTTGTCTGTTTTTCAGTGTGCTTTGTAATCCAGTTATCAAATTTAAATGTTTTTATTGTAACTTTCTGTTTTTAAGGCAGTTTCTTTGCATAATCCAATCAGAAATGAGGAGATCAGCGCAAAAACAAAATTTTAAGTTTAAGAATTGGTAGGCTTAAGTGTTAGTGGATGGTCGATGAGGCCAAAGTGTTCTCGAATGGTAAACTTGTACTAAAAGACACATCGTGGCTATATCAGCCACAAGGTGGACCGACGACCTGGTGAAGTATACTAGAACCCACTGGATGCAAGCAGCGAAATACCCATTGATGGAGACAATATCAAGAACTGGGCGTTATTCGGTTGAGATGATGATGATGATGATTTTTTTTATAATAGCTCGTCATATTGCCGGTACTGTCCCTGATGGTAAGCATAGCATAACAAGCAAACACAACGGCGACCATAGACAAATCTAATTCCATCGCAATCGCCGCTGTCATGTCGCCCTGCATAAATATCTCTTCACGTTACACTTAAAGGACTCGATGTCATTAGGAGGGAACATACTGGCCGGGAGAAGGTTCCACAGCTTCACGGTACGATAAAGAGTCATAGAGAACTTTTTAGTTTGTGCTGAGATGGAGGTTACCGTAAAACTGTTTTGATTTTCTGTTCGCTAAATTCACTGATCACGTTTCATTTTCTAGGTAGAGCTTCACTCTACTGTACCGTACCGTACTTGAGAACTAGTCCCCCCACTAGGGTTAGCGTCTTGACCAAAAGGTAAACTTAAAAAGGATTTTAAAAAATTGTTTTGTTAGGTAACTAGGAAAAGAATTGATTATACTGAATTATGTTGAAACATTGTTTGACAGTAGTGCGATTTCTTGTATAAACCGTTAAATATACCATTTCCATTTCTTTATTTTATCGATGACAGCTCCTGTGAAAACTTGAACGAGCGTCTTTTTTACATTATGTATGCATTATTTTATAAAAATATGACGTTTACTCACGTACAAGTTTAAACCAGAGTCGGAGAAACTGATAGGGATGCAGCTATATCGATAAACGTAACACCATAACAGACCCTATATTATTTTTACAATATGTAAGAAACTAAACTACTGTCGGATACTTTTATACAAATTTATTGACTAATATTATATTTCATTACAAATTGTTACACGTATTAATTCTTGATTGACTACATTCGGCAGCTATTTCGTCGATAATATATCTCTTAGGGAGGCTTTTCTCAATTTTAAAATATTCACTAATTGTACTTTTAATAAAGTACTATCCACATTTTCGCCATGACGTTGGAGCCAGTCAATTATCTCTTGATTTTTATTAGCCTGCGTCGGCATTTTATCAATTTGTCTGGAGTGATATGTAGTGTTGTCCATAATAATTATGGACGGTTCTTCCAGATATTGCACCATTTTTTTAAACCATCCTTCGTAAATCTCCGCGTTAATTTCTTCGTGGTAGTCCACGGTTTTCCTGGATTTAAAGACCAGTAAAGCATCTGACACGAATCCTTTCGTAGACTCTGCATGGCATATGATAAAGCTTTCACCTTTTCCCATTGGCACTGTAGAAGCGGCGGTGTCATCAGTCCAGTTCTTAAATACTGTGTGGTTTGCATTTAACCATGTCTCGTCAGTGAAAATAACATTTGAACAATCTGATATCTTTTTGGCTTCGCTCAAAAATTCGCAGCGAGCCATAGCAATGTCGTGACGCTCCATCAATATTTTACGTTTGTCCGATTTTTTATAAGAAAATCCAATTTCTTTCATAACCAAGCTTAATGGCCAAGGAACAAACCACATTCAAGTAAAAAAACAACAAGTTTTTTAAGTGTTGGAATTTCATTGCGTAAGCAATTGTGATATATATGACGGCGAATAGCATCAGCGTCGAAGTTGTCAACCGATGTCACACGACGTGATTGGCGTTTTTTCTTCGGCGTACGAACCTTATTTTCCTGCATGCCACTTGTACCGTAAGCTTTGGTAGTAATTTTTGAATCAGTAGGTCCACTAATTCCTGATGCGGCCGCAACACGCTCTCGCACTTGCGACAGTGGTAATAGCGGGAAACCATTTTGATACTCTATTTCAAAGTAATTACGAACTTTGATCACCAGTTCTCTCACCTGCCTTTTCAGAACAGATCCTTTCGGCATTTTCATATTTGACAGCTGGGCAGCAAAAAACACGGAGGAACACAAAATACACAACGTAACGTATGGATAATGTGAAAAAACTCAGCGAACAGAAATTTAGTGACTAGCACGACCGTCTTGTTGCGAGTGACTGATTAAAACAAACACAAAATGGCGGTGGGCTATTGAGTGTTTCCACCTTGAAAAAATATATTTGAATGTTTTTGTTGTATTTGTCTTTGTTCAAAATATAATAAATATATGCGATCGATATCACTACTTGTTTGGTCACAACACTACAACTATCAAATAAGAACTAAATAAAGAAATGGAAAAATTATAATAATTGGATAATTTGATTCTAGTTGATTATAGACATTATTAACTGTATAGATACATACGTAATCGTTCAACATATTGTAAGGCTTGAGACGAGGATGCGTCTTCTGACTGTCGGACCAAGATTCACCGTATACCCATCCATTTTCAATTTTCCTGTAAATAAATAATTTAAAAATATTTATCACTTTTACAGATTTTTATTTTTTAGGTTTTTTAAATAATTTATAATATGATTAAATAATTAACTTTAACTTTTAAACATATTATTGTCAACTCTCGAACTATTTCCAACATGGTGGCATGCTTAGGGGTGTCGTGTACCGGTATCAGCTGGTGTATAGCCAGTAATCAAGGGAGGCGACAAAGGACCAGTACCCGACTGGGTCACGACCACCATGCGAAGTGTCTTTCTTTTGGTCTGTCGCGTTATGGGATCAGTCAGTACAAATCCAGCTGCCAAGAGGCCTGGAGGACATCATGATAGCAGCGACCAGCAGCGGATCGTCTTCACTCGGTGGTCTTCGATGTGTTTGGATTGTACTATGCACAACATTAGGCACAATGCTGCTGCTTAGACCTGATAATGACCTTAACCATACAAAATAGGTGAACATAGGCGTCGAATTTCGGAAACTTGGCCCGTTCAAACCTGATACCTTCGATAGCTTAGGTTAGCTGTTGAAATCGAGATAATTTATAAAATTAACTATACTTATATTTAACTACTGCAAAATTATGTTAAAATTTTACCTAGATGCCCAGGCGTCATGGTAGTGTTCGGAGAACTTCTGTACTATTGTGTTTAAATCATTGTTAAGAGCGACCGATGATGTGTTGATCGGTTGTGGATCATACTGCGGGTTGTCTGAACCAACTATAATCGAGGAATATAACATTTTAAAAGGAAGTTTGTATCATACATTTTGATGGAGAATTAAGGAAGTTATGGCGTTGTTATTATTAACCATCATCATTATGCTGAGCTGGGTTCGTTTTGTAACAAATGCCATTTGAGTTTTGTTACTGTAAAAACCTAGTTTTAAAATATTTTTTATTGTCTGTAGTCTCAAATGTCTTTATTATAAACTAGCTGTGCACGTGGCTTCGCTCACGTGGACTACAGAATGTCCGCGCGAATCTTAGCGAGATTACCCGGAACAAACAGACAGACACACAAAATTTTTTTAAATTAGCTTTTTGTTATAGGTATCGTATATAATTTCATATGCATTTAGTAAAAACTGTTATTTTGACATTACAAACAGACATTAATTGTATAGATAAATTTTTCTTTCCTTTCTTTCTTTCAAAAATGTACCTTTGAGGAATAATAGATAGAGCTTATGAATATTCTATGTTATTACGTCTTATTTATTTATTCATTTGTATGTATGTACATTTTGTTCTTATATGATAAATTAACCATATAAATGGACCATTGAAATCTCAATAGAGCATGGCAAATCATTAGGTACAAGTCATTTTCAAAACAATATTTCTACGTTTAAAACTTATTCAATTAATTTGACGTTAACGAAAAAAAAAAAAATAACGCAGTCTATGGTAATCTACAATAATATTATACAAGGTGTCCAGAAAGGGTATCGGGTATTTGTAAGTTCAATGAAACAAAAATTATTTGTATGCAATAAAAAAGTTTATTGTTTATTATTAGCATATGAATTGGAGAATTATTTGGAAAAGATGATGTTATCCAAATGATGACCGTTACGTTGCTGGCACTCTTCTAAACGGAAACGAAGATTGGCGATAACACGTTGACACATAGCTATCGATATTGCTGCCATTTCTGACCTGATTTTTTGCTTAAACTGGGTTAGATTCGTCGGATTGTTTTGATAAACCTTACTTTTAAGGTATCCCCATGCAAAATAGTCAAGCGGGCTAAGGTCGGGGCTTCTGGGAGGCCAGTTGATGTTACCCCTTCGCGAAATGACTTTATTAGGGAATAATTCGTTAACAACTTCCATTGAGTCATTTGAGGTATGGCAAGTGGCCCCATCTTGCTGTAACCACGTTCTTGAGTTGAAACCTGCAAACTCCTGCAACTCTGGGACCAAAAAATTTCGCAACATATAGCAATAACGGTCACTATTCACATTAATTGCTCGGCCTCGTTGATCTTCATGAAAATAAGGACCAATTATGCCTTTAGCAGACATAGCGGCCCAAACAACGACCTTTGGGCTATGCAGGGGTCGTTCATGCTTTCGTCTCGGATTCTCTACTGCCCAGTACCGACAATTCTGCTTATGAACATGACCATTCAGGTGAAAATTTGCTTCGTCACTGAACAGTATATTGTTAAAGTTGTTAAATCGCTGCAGCATTTCGTTCGCAAAATTCAGTCGATTAGCATAGTCCGTATCCTTCAATTCTTGAACCAATTGAATTTTATAGGCTTTTAGATGTAAGTCTTTCTTTAAAATCGAATGTAAAGACGATTTTTTGATGTTCAACGCTTGGCTTCGCTTTCGGATGGATAAAGACGGATTTTGACGAACCGACGCCTCAACTTCTTCAATTGTTTCTTCATCGCGAACTGAACGAGGACGATCAGAGTTTTGAATTTTAACTGTCGCACTTGTATTCTCGAACATCCTGATCCATTTCCTAATGCTATCGTCACTTGGCGCGTGGCGTGTACGATATTCCGCACGATAGAGACGTTGAGCAGTCACTATTGAATCACCATTACGATAATACGCTCGTACGCAAAATGCGCGATGCGTCCCCGAGTACTGTTCCATCGTACCTAAAATTCCACAAAATGGCGGACGCCAAGAACCCCTCCCCGTACCCTTTAGACGCCCCGTTTCGAATATGGCGCGAAAACAAATACCCGATACCCTTTCTGGACACCTTGTATATGCAAAAGTTTATATTTCTCTAGAACCTCCCCTTAAACTTGAACCTTGTCGCTGAGGCTGCCTGTCATCTGAAGCGAACCTGTGCAAATTTCGAACCAATACAATGGCATCTCTAAATTTTTATACAATTCTATTTATTGAAAGCATATTCCCGCTCCGCTCAGCTTCAGTGAACATGCAGCCTTACGCTAGAGGTTTATGGAATGGATTACCCAGCATGGTCTTCCTCCAGATTGCGATTTAAATACGGTCTCCTAGTAACGTGACTGTAATGCTCCTGTTATTACAGAAGTTCAAAGTTGACGGTCACCATTTTCTAACAGGCGGCCCCTCTGTATGTTTACTACCCTTTGGTATCAAAAGTAATAAATTTTTAATATTCTTAATAGGTTTTAGTGTTGGTCACAATCTCAAATTATATTATGTGACGATGTGGCCCAAGATGGTAGCATGCTCAGCTTAGACAAACTGACTCACAAATATAGTTGTCGGAACACAGCTATAATATGTGCTTGGTCACAGGATATTCGACTGAGGTTAGTAGCTACAAATAAATTGTAAATTACTATACAAATATGTCATGTGCTTATTACGAGATTTCCCTGCACTGAAATCTCAGGTTCATTGCATGGATCTGAAGTTACCTCGATCAACGCGATATCCGTACACGCTATCACTGTGCCATCATTCTTGAACTTTATCTGTTTATTACCTTTTGTCGATTAAATCTCTGAATAGAGAGCAATGAAGTTTTACATACAAGTAGCCTCGGATTCAGAGAAAAACACGTTATTGGAAATGCTAAAAAATGCTAAATATGTGTAAAATAGATAATTATTAATATGTAAACATTATTACCTGAAGTGTGCTCCTTTCCATAGTATTCGTCATCGTAGTTTTTCGAAAGCGAATAGTCCGGCGGCAATGCGCATCCTGGGTAAAAGCATTAATTTATTAAAGGCTTTTCATTTATAAGAATATTGATTTTTTTTTCTTTAAACTCGCTTGTCTCTGGAACTGTCTGTCAGATTTAAAGAGCTAAGCTTTTAAATTAAAGAAGAAGAAGAAGGCTAAGTAATGCTAAATATTATTAAAATGACAACGTTATCATTACAAATTAAAGCTATCTAATTAAACTATTTGATAAGTAATATATATATTTTACAATGAGCACTGACCAATAGCAATAAGGCAGGGTAGCGCCTTCCCGAACAGTTCCGGCTCGTAGTCCATCTTGCTGAGGGAGTCGAAGATGTTGGAGAATAGCATCATGGTCAGCCTCTTTTCCTCGTCGGAGGAAGCTCCGTAAATGCCCTGACCGCCGGTACTTCCATAATACTTGGCACAACGCTCGTAGTGGAGGGTTAACAACTAAAAAAAAAAATATTCCATATAAAATTATTTCTTCTTATTTTTATTAAATTCACGTGAATATAATATTTTCCTAATTATTATTGTAATCTTCAAACATAGTTCTAAACCATTTCTATTTCTTTATTTTCTTGATGACAGCTCCTGTGAAAACTTGAACGAGCGTCTTTTTTACATTATGTATGCATTATTTTATAAAAATATGACGTTTACACACGTACAAGGTTATACCAGAGTCGGAGAAACTGATACGGATGTAGCTATATCGATAAACGTAACACGATAACAGACCCGGATTTTTTTTTAACAAAATGTAAGAGACTAAACTACTGCCGGATACTTTTGTACAAATTTATTAACTAATATTATATTTCATTACAAGATGTTACACGTATTAATTCTTGATTGATAATGCCAACTTCTTCAACATTTTCGAAGCTGTTGTAAAATAAGTAGGTATAGGTAGGTACTCGACAATGAAATGAAATAATTATAAAGACAGGTAATCTTTATTTATTTATTTTAATCAAAATCTGATGAATCGTCACTGTCACTCGATGAGCTCTATCGATATCATTACTTATTTGGTCACAACACTACATATAACAAGATAGCGGCTCCTTTGTTAATGAAAACTGTCCACAGAGTTTTTGTGGCAACTTAAAATGCATATTTCTATAATATTTATAATTCACTTTACCTGTGCACGATAACAAATCCACATTAAGGAAAATGCCTTCAAAATTTAATAATATAGAGACAAACAACATCAGTTTATGAATTATAATAAAAATCATCACATAAAAGATCATGATTCCACCTAAAAAAAATTTTTTTTTTAAATACATTATAATTTATTCTTGTGTATTAATTTTCTATGCATTCGCATATAGTTTCGGCGTTTTAAATGTAATTTTCACGATTCGAAGAAAGATTCAGGCTATGTATAATTATGTACTTTTGAAGGCACTAAGTTGCGATAAAAATTACTATTATAGAAAACATTAAATAAATTGATTCGACTTACTCTTAGGGCAACGGTCGTGTACTCCGAAAGTCTTGAGACATCCACAGTTAACTTCCTCAACAGCTTGAGTAACATCGACGGTTGCATCGCAGACGTGAGCGCGACGAGGAAATCTGAGACTGCTTCACGCTGGCCTTTTGTTAACATGCGATTTTTGGACAATCTGGTAAAAGACAGAAAAACATTACTAAATAGAGGAACAGTTAAATATTTAATATACCATTACATCCATCCATTCAGCCGAAAGACGGTTGCCACAACGATCGTTCCTGCTGTGCTTGCATCCACCAGGTCATCGGTCCATTTTGTAGCGAGTCTGCCCACGCTGCGTCTCCTGATGCAGTCTTAAGTCTTAAGTCTAGAAATTTTGAGATCTATGTCGGCGATTTTGATACTACTGCGAATCTCCTCATTCCTGGTTCGATCACGCAGAGACATAGCCCTCTTCATTGCTCTGTAAGTTACCTTAAGCTTTCTTATGAGGCTCATTATTAATAACTATGTCTCAGTATCAATATTTAAAAAAAACATGGATACAAAAAGGTTAAGGGTTAAGAAGAAGAATGAACAGACTTTGACATTTATTGATGTTCTCTAAAAATCTTAATTATTGTAATAATATTTGAAATTGTATTAATACTTTTTGTAGAATTCCCTTCCTATCAACATCCAATTAGCCAATGCTCGGAATTCCTTAGCCAATACGTATGTTCTACTTGAACCAGTTGAATATCTACTAGATTCTGTTTACCAAACATTATGCACACCTTGCGAACTTATTTTTCGTATAACTGGAAGACTGGCAGAGATTGCTTTTTAGCATTAACTCCTTTAATTGTACACTTATAAAAGTCAAAACTGAAATACTTAAAGCCGTTGTCTTAATTAAAAAGAAACTATGAATGTAATAGCGATTTCAAATACCGAAAAATGTATAGTTTTATTTTCAATTATATGGTATTATGAAAATATGTCTCCAACATCCAATGTTCCTGAATTGAAAACTGCGGTTGCTCTATATTTACCAACATAGTTAGGAGTACGAGTCAATGACGTCACTAACCTGTAAACAGTATGAAGGGTTGCATCCAATAAGCTCGAGTAATTCTCCGCTTCGTTGTAGAAGTTAGCGTGTTTGATCAACAGCGGCAATATCGAGTTACCGATATATCGGTTCATCGATAAAGCCATGTCCGATTCGCAACCGTCATTCTGTAATTAAAAAAAAAGCGTTATATTTATCGTTATGACCACAGAATCTCACTTGATGTCAAGTGACAATGTGGCCCAAGATGATGACACGCTAAGCTTAATGAGGAAACTGGCTCTTCAAGTGCAGGTTGTCGGAACACACCTATAGGTGCTTGCTGACAGATTTTAAATTTGAAGGTGGTAGCTAGCCAGGCAGTCATTATATAAAGCCCTACTACCATGCTATGGTTTCATCACGATGTTTTCCATCACCGAAAGCTCAGGTTCATTGCAGTGATTCGACCACACGTCGAACGGCACGGAGTCCGTACAAGCTACGAACTACGCCATCATTGCTTCAAAACGTTCCTAATTAATTAGATTTACTAAAGATTTGTTTGTATTGCCTTTTTTTTACTGTAGGTATCTAACTAAATATGAATAGTGAATAAATTTCCTCTATTGCTTACTAAATAAAGTTATATTTATACTTTATGTTTTCGTTGATGGCTATAGAATTTTTCGCACATTTTTGTAACAAGTACCTACGAAGTGAAGATGGAGTGCACAAGTTTCCCTTCTCCTTTAAATGCATAGTTTTGTGTATTATTGCTGGCGTTTTGCATGATATAAGTTATATTTTATGTGTTTAAATGAAGTGGATTGGAAATAATAACATGGAGCATGGGTTAGTGATGTCAAAAAATTTGAAAAACTGGGAAGTTCTAACAATTTGGCCACCATTATGTTAGAACAGTGGAGTCATTAGAAGACACAAAGTGCTAGTGGCAGTAATAATCCTTAATGACTAGTAGGTATTGGAAGCCAAAGTAGGAATTACCGACTTCAACAAAATACTGGAGGTTACTCAATACGAATGTTCAGCCTTAATTTCTTTGTTTATGAATCGATTTCGGATTATTCTTTTTTTATTTTGCTGGATAGTGGATTATACGGGTAATAAGTAGTCCCATTTTGGACCTTGAACTTCGAAGATACAGCCTAAAATTACTCAAAATCTTTGAAGTTTTTTGTTAAAAATTGCCTTGTCTTTATGGGAATAAGTTGGAATATATGTTTAAATTCCCATAAACTTACTCTATCCAACATTGTAGCAGCTCTTAAATCCGGTAAGAAGGCTTCCTCGAGCAGTTTGTAGAACAACTCCTGAGTTTCAATGCCGTAAACTCGTTCCAAGAACAGTCCGACACTCTGCTTGTGTCCGGGTATGAGACCGGACGGCATATCTGAAAATGGAAAATAGTTGTTTTTAAACTAAATACATTATTATCACAGTCGACTACTATGACAGATTAACAAATTGAAGTCTGCAATAAATAGGTATATACTACGACTAACACATTTAGTATTCAAATAAAACACAACAAAATTAACGTTTTATCGAATGAGAATGTAAAGATTTTGCCATTTTGAAAAAATCTGCCCCCTTCATAGGTGGCTTTGTGACAGGTGTTCAGTAAAAATACACTTCCACAAAACATATCTTCCACATTAAGTCACTTGTTTACATTGTAGTTTGTCCTTGTCTTTAGTTCTAATTTTATATAAGTTAGAATAGTTCAGCTTTAGCATTCACAATGAAATACGACATCGCACCAGAAGCCAATAGTTGGCTTCTGCCAGATGCGGTCATTTTGTGAGGAACCAATGGTTGGCTTCTGTCAGGTGAAGGGGCTTAGAGTAAGGTTAAGGTGGTAAAGGTTGTCTACAATTGCTTTTACTAAAACTATAATAAATTAATATGACTTATATACTACGTTAAGGACAACAATTTCTTAGAGACAAACACCGCTTGCATATTTTGTGATACGATTTATGATGGTGATATTTTTATTTAAATACCGTAAAAACTAAGATAGCGATAATTCAAGAAAACCTATTATGGAGTAGCCATTACAAGCATTACTTTAGCCATTGAAATTAAATTTGACATGCAAAATAATTCTACGATTTTCCGATAAGGAGCTTAAAGTAATTTCATTTTAGTTAAGGTGTTTCTTTTCGCTCCCTCTCAATTGAGAACGAAACATGCCAAATAAAACGTAACTATAAGCGTTCCAATCTTAATGAGCTTATAGTGTAATGAGTTCTTCAAACTTGACTGCAATATTCTGAGACACTCTTCATCCAAACTCCAGTATAGTAAAATCTTTGTCCTATATTGCTGAAAGTCACTAGAAAATCTAATAACAAAACCTAGGAGTTTTGACGCCTTTTAAATCAAATATTCTACATGAGAAGTAAAAGTTATTTTTCATATAAAAAATTATTCATATTAAAGTTATTTTTCATATTTACATTATGAATTTTGTCTGGTCAAATGTTATAGTTATGGGGAATTAAATGAAGTACCTATCGTAGAATAATTAACGTGAAAACATTTCTTCAGATTGAAATGCACACCATTGCATAAGTCAAGTGTCCTCGGTTGATTCAACAGCTCTTGCAAATTTTAAAACGTTGGCAAACTAACAAACTCCTGAAAAATTAAAACCACCAGCCAGGCCATTTATGAAGTACTTAAAAACAATAGGTCCGAGATAGGAGCCTTGAGGAATACCCGTAGATATAGTTCTGGATTCAGACCGGTACCTTTTCATTACTACGAAGAAAGAGCTATTTGCAAGATAGTAACACATCCATTCAAGGGATTATCCATAGAACCCATTTTCCTCTAATTTATAAACCAATATTTTATCAAAAACCCTATCAAACACCTTTCTGAAGTCTGTGTAAATGACGTCCATTTGTTTACCCGCATCAACAGCTTCTATCAAAGAGTCTGGCGGTTAAATTTTTCTTTGCGTCAAATTTTCCTTATCCAGTTCGCAACAATTGCCTGTGTTATTTATTATAAGAGTTATTATTTTAAATATTTTGCTCAAAAGTATTTTTTTTTATTGAGTTTTCCCACAATAAAACACCTTAATAACTTTATGTCCTTCCTTGGAGTAGAAGGATACATGTGCTAGCTGAGATCAAGTCCATAAGATATATTTTTAAATAATGTCTAATAAAATAGAAAATAAATAATAATAAATATTTAGAGAAAAAAAACCTCAAAAATCCTTACCAGATTTAGGTCTTTCTTCACCAGCAGCAGGGTTGTTCAGAGTGAAACGGAGGCTGAGTACTCCTTGGAGATCTTCGAGAGGTACAAGAGAACGCAAGATGGCGCGTGCTCGTAAAGATTCATTCTTTCCCTATGTAAATAGGAATAGATGTAGATACAATCCAACTTACGACCTATTGTCTCTTATGGTATATGAAAAATTTCACGTTTTAAAACATAACTTTAGTTTATTTCTATAACAATTTAGAAAGGACTTGGGGTAATTTTAATTAAACAGCTTTGAATAATTATAAACGTTAAAATAAAGAATTTCACAGCAACTCATCGTAAAGATTAAATAACTTATTCTAACATATTTTGTTCGCTAGTTTCAGTTTCAGCTTCTGTACAATGAAAATTTTCGAAAAATGTCATCGTAAATGATTTACGCTAATAAGGTCAATAGTTAGTACATACAGTGTTTTCATAGGAGATAAGGAATGATAATATATCTTATATTTGTGAAGTAAGAAAATCTATTAATAAGAATCAATTGATGTGTCCAATCAACAGGGGCTAAGAATCCGTAAACTTTATAGTCTAAAATTATATAAACGAAAAAGAACATTACCAAAGCAATGACCGACGCATCTGGGGCGCATCTCCCGAGTAAATCAACCAGCGTACAGTAGAAATTGAGGATCGCAGCTCCAGTGTCTATGTAGTCCTCATCTTCATCAGACTCCGGTAGTGGATGGCTGAACTAAAACAATTTTGTAGGGTGGTAGGACACGACAATTGTGTCCGACTGGATAGCGCCCACATATACAAGGTACAGCACCCACCATAGTGGCACGCTTAGCCGTGTCACGTTCCGTGATCAGCCAATGTAATTCGGTATTCAAACGCAGTGGTGGAGTAGGTATCTGCACCCGACAGGGTCGCGACCACCATGCACGTGGTGATAAATCTTAACAGTGGCTACATTTTAGTTTGTTGCGTTTAGGGATCAGCCAGTTCATAGCTAGCTGTCAAGAGGCTTATAAGCCGGCTATGGAATTCTGATCTGTAGGTGGTCTTCATTGTTCTTGGATTGTACTATGCTTACCATCAAGTAAAGCGCCGTCATTTCACCACGCTAAAAAAAAATGCAGTCAGCCTTATTTTTATCTTGCTTATGTTGGAAGTGGAAAGAATGGCAATGTATCCATAATGAGTTATATTATGTTAGGTTCAGTGATTCCAGGCTCTTTGTATCATCATCATCATCATCATTGGCTTTTATGTCTATAAGAGACAATTTATACAACATTATGAAGTCCTTTTTTATGACTGTATAAACCAATTTGAGAGCGACAGTCTTTACTTCATTTACTGTATTGCAATTTATGTCACTTAAAATTGTGGCCAAATATTGGTTTAGAAAATAATAAAAAAATTACTTACATTAATATCTCCTTCTTGCTCCATCTCTCTAAGTTTACGTCTGTCAGCGATACGTTCGCTCATCTTGTTAGCGTCGACTATGGCCTTCAGAAGACCCTCACCTTCTCCCCTGAGCGCTGGTCCCAGACACTCAGGTCGACGGATTAACAGACGAATCACCAAATTTGCATTCTCTTCCACGCTTTCACCATTTACCTTTCGGAAGGATGTTTAGCTTTGAATTAAATTTTCTTCGTCGGTTCTCAGTGCTTTATAGTATAAATTAAGATTAAATTGCTACCATTAATTGAATATTTATTTGAAAATATTTTTAAATATAATTATGAATGGTTCACTACATTCAGTTAGGCAAAAAAATACTAAATTATTAAAAATTAAACAAAAAAAAAAGACTGAAAGACTGAAAAAAACCCTCGACAAAAAGAATAAAACAAGCTATATAAACTAAAGAATATTGTTTGAGTAGTGTGAAATGCACCATGGAATATTTTAAATATTTTTTGTTTGATACCTATGGACTGACAAAAATAATAAAATATCATACTATATTATAAATGGGGTATTCCATGCCAAATCGACCACTTTTGAACCCAACCTCTTTAGATTTAGCTGAAACTTTTCTAATCTTGTCTATCTACCCTTTGAAAGACAGTTTTAAGAATTATCAATTTTTTTTATCCAACCCAAAAAAAGTTATGATTTTTTTTAAATGCCTTTTTTATTTTCAAATTGCCATAACTTTTTTAGACATTGATACCTTGGGTACATATTGTATTAAAAAAATTTTGTTTTTGAAAACTTTTTGAAAAAACACAAAAAAAATTAAATATGATCAATTCTATAAAATAATCGGTTTTTAAGCAAAATCGTTATTTTTTTCAAAGTTCGCCACTTTTTTTCTCTCAAAAAAACTTCAATCAATTCCCGCTCATCCCGGAGTGGGCCGATTTTTCATAATATTTTTTTTATTTAATTGAAAAAAAAATTGTACAATTTTCTAAAATATTGTTTATATTTAAAAAAAATTATGGAAATCGATAATAACTTACGGTTAAAGGACCTGTAACAAGGTCAAATTATATTTAATCAATTAATATTTGATTATTAGGTAGATATAGTACAGTTAAATCTTACACAGTTAATACCACCTAAGAGATAATTCTATAAATAAACGAAGGAACATAGTTCACTTACCCAAACACAAAAGCGTAAGAAGTCCAGATAACGCTCCCCTTCAACTGGGTCCCAGCCGAGGTCAGGGTATCCCTTCTCCACTAGCTCCGAATTACTTTGTAACCCGCAACGGGAGAGGTAAATAGCAATCTTCTCCAAATAGTGTTCTCTGGTATTAAAAAGCATAAATTAAAATTTTACTAATTATAGATTTATGGATGTCTAATGCCCCTGATCAAATGTAAAAAAAAATAAACGAAGTGCTTTAAATGAAATTCACAATAAGTTAAGCCTAGATAGCAGGGGTTAGCGAATATTCGAATTAACGAATTAGTTGGAAAGTCGTGTCAAATGTTCAAACTATTTCGATTCCAACATATCGATACACT
The DNA here is from genome assembly GCA_033032175.1 of Saturnia japonica. Classification (NCBI taxonomy): domain Eukaryota; kingdom Metazoa; phylum Arthropoda; class Insecta; order Lepidoptera; family Saturniidae; genus Saturnia; species Saturnia japonica. The sequence goes on from CM065330.1 coordinate 5,006,971, forward strand.
CATTCTAATACAAATCAGTAAAATTTTTGCTTTACACGTCGAGTCTAAAAATGATATAAAATACCCAAACAGGAACACTTTGAACGTACCGAAGCATGAAATTTTTTTATGTACATAATTGTTTTTTATTTAAATATGTAGGTATCTACAAAAACATATCATGAGGGAAATAAAGATAATTATTACCTCAGAGCTAATGCAAGCTCAGTATTCTCCATCAGACTCGAGTATGCGACGTCGAGAGGAGTAGACCCTCTAAGCGAAGGTCTGGAGAGCAAGATGTTGGAGTTCTCAAGCAGGAAGTCAAAGTGGTCGAACATAGCCTTCTGGTTTTGTCTACCGGTGCGACAGAAGTAGCAGAGAAAACGGCAACAAGCCACCACCATCTCATGAGACGTGTCCTGGATAAATAGAAACGAAACGATGAAGATTCTGTGGTAGTGCACAGGAATATCCCATCAAATGGTGCTTGGTGCCATGGTCTGATAATGATAATGATGATTGATGGAAATAAGGTTTTAAGGTATAAGGGGTATTGAATAATATCTTGAGTATTGAGATACCCAAAAGAACCTCAACTGGACGTGGTGTACCCTGCAGAGTAACGAACCAGAAAATGGCAAAAGCGATAACTGGGTAGTAGGGTTGTATATCCGGACTGGGTTGCGATCGACATACATATGGTGACAAGCTCCTTATAGTGATTTGCTATTGCGCATCGTCTTTCGACAGCTGGCATTTTTTTTAACTGACTATACTGTTAGCTTTAGGGGCCCTGAAGCCTCTGACGGCTTTTACAGTTTCACCGGACTTAGTCAGCTGGCATATATTCCATTTTTATTTATGCAGACCGACATAACAGCCGCGGCTGGCGATGGACTGTGGATCTCTCGTTGGTCTCTACTGATTCTAAATTATAATATGATTACCGTCACTTTAACGAGCCACTTTTAAAAAAAATCGGCATCCTTTTGTGCACCATAAGAGTGGTGAAAATTAATTGAAAGATAAAAAGATGTAAGTGAAATTGACCTTTTCTTTAATGTCCTCTGCGAGTGGAGGCGACGCTGGCTGTGCATCAGACTGCGCTTGCGCACGTCGTCCCAAAGTGTTCATCATCACAGCCATCACGTTCTCATGCACGCGTAACACTCTAAAACCAATTTTTAATGTTCTAATTGTGCGTTTGACCGGTGGTAAAAGCTTTCTGATGGGATGTCGCTACGTGTCATTTGGCCAGCGTCTCGTTTGATCTGCTCTTTCCGACTCAGCGCTCTCCTCTTGAATTGTATACTGAACGCTTCTGTCTTTTCTATACTACTGCAGATAAGAGAAATTAATGCTCTCACCGGATGTTACGATATGCCCCATGATGGTGACAAACTAAGCTTAGTGGGGTAGCACATTTAATGGTGCTTGGTGGCAGATTTTCACTTTCAGGGTGGTAGCTAGCCTGACGGGCTTTAGAATATACCCTACAACTACGAACTTTAGCCTTTTGCCCGAAAATTTACCGTTAGTCATCAGAGGTCTGTAGCAAATGCCTAACAAATTGTAAAAAAATCAGTCTATTACCTTATTAAGTCTGGGTGCTGGAAGAAAGTGTGGTTGTTGACGAGTTTCCTAAAAAAAGAAGTCACTTTATACATCTTTTATTCACTTTATGTATCTTGCTATGTATAAGTCAGTCAGACATGTATTCTACTATCCACTTAGGGTCGCGGCACTGTAAAAATGGTCAATGACAAACAATCATATTAACTTCAAATAGTTACTGTCGCATTTTGTGTACGTATGAACGTGACAAGTCATGTTTTTTGTGTTAACACAATATGAACGCCGCTATTGTTGAAAGAATTTATTTTGAAAGAAATGTATGACAATTGTCTATTTCCCTAACCAACGTGCCTCACTACTATTTTAGAAGTGGTAAAAGACAATTCTGATAAATAGTCTCACCACAGCCTCTTCCTCATGAGTTCTTCTTCCTCCTGGCTCATTTGCACGGGCAGCAAGGCGCGAATCTGGCTCAGTCCCACCCACATCTCGGCTACGTCTTGTTTCGTTTTCGCGTTTATAACGTACGTCTTCTCTAAAGCACGTATGAGTTCTCCTACAGCATCGTACTGACGCACTAATAGACTGAAATTCATTAAAATACTGTTAAGATCTATATAAAGTTAAATTCAGTAACTGAATATGTATTCTTAGTTAAGAATAGACATCGCGGAACACGCACACATTGAATACTTATCGATCCTTTTTCCTTTAAACGATGTCAATACTAAAAATAAATCAAGGTCAATCTAGAAATTTCGATTTTTCACATTTGTTGGTTATATAAACGAGCCTTATTCCGAAGGAGGAAAGTTCTGTTTTGAAGAAGAAAGCAAATACATGAAGCTATAAAAGGAAAAAATCTCTAGAATTATTTTCGGATACAGAGTAGTGTATTTACACACTAAACTGTAAGTATAACTGGTTGGTATTGTATAGACGATTTCTCTGAACAACGACTGCGACTGGAAATATGAATACTTTTTTTACGTGAAAACAAACTTGGAAAGTTCTGAACTTTTTATTAATTGAAGTAAGATCATTTAGCTAGATTAAGTAAAAAAAATGATATACCAACCTAAACATAATGATATACCAACCTAAACATCTCTCTGACGAGTTTGGGCGTTTCTATCTGCGACTCTTCAGCCCAGTTGACGATTGTTTGAATCAGAACTTTTCTAAAGCGCTCCTCTGGAGACTTCTTCGCCGGTTCCTCAATAGCCTTAAAAACATGAATATCTTATACTATCATCACTTATTTTAGGATTATATTGCTCCCTGGTACGGATACATTTTGCAATTTGTGTATATGTTACGGAATTTATGGTCATAGATTCGACTACAGACTTAATATTTTCTATGATAAATAGCATGAGTCCATGAAATATCCTTCTTGTATTATATCTAATAATCATCTATACAATATCAAGTAAAAGTATATAATTAAAGGATATTATATATATGATTTGAATTTGTTTTTCTCTTACTAATAATGAAAATTTTAATCCTTACTTTTGGCTCTTCCTCTAATTCTTTCACTGTGTTAATAATGTTGTAGAGCTTGCCGAATGCACCATGTTTAACTTCAGGTTCGGTAGATTCCTAAGAAATAAAAATGTCTAGAATTTTGATAACATATTTTATGATTCACAAACATTAAAACTGAAAAACAATGAGCGAGGAATGTTTCTTTTGGAATCGAGATCCATAAAAGGGCAAGTGTAAAAAGGATCAATGTCAAAATTCATTGATTTCAGTAAATAGTAGGTATTACAATAAATGAAACCGTTAAATTTCGGTAATAGAACGCGTATCACTTAAGAAAATACTGAACTGATTTGTGTATAATTTTCAGATTTATGTAGGACAGAACACAGGATCTGGGCTACAAAGCAATATACTGTTTTTTATGGAGCCTAAGAAGTAATGATAAAATTACAATTAAAGAAAGCCCACTTTTAATGAAGTCATGGATGTCAAGTAGCACTACAGTAATATATCAAAGTTACTGGACTCGTGGCGCAGTCGTAGTAAGCCCTACTACTGAGCCGAGAGATCACGGGTTGAATCCCCGCATATGTGACATTTGTGTTATGAGCATAATTTTCAGTTGTATGTCTGGGTGTTACATATTTAAATAATATATATGTATATCAACTATTTAGTTACCATAATACAAGGTTTACTTAGTTTGAAATTAAATGGCAGTGTCTGAAATTGTTTCCCCATATTTATATAGGTAAAACGTATACCCAATAACGAAAATCACAGGACGTGACATTTTTTCTGCCAACCATTGCTTGTTTAATTATTTTTATCTTAAAATATGAAAAATTTTAGGACTTCTGAAGTAATTTTTATTTCGTATACTCTGACGCATGGTAGACAAAATATGTCCATGTATTATTACCTCAGAGTCGGGTTCTTGTAACGCGTTCAAAGATACGTGGGTCATCAAGCTTTCGTGGAAGTTGTTCATGCGCGCTATTAATTCTTCTCCGCACGGGCAGTTCTCTCTGTCCTCGTCTTCCAAGTGTTTGAAACCTAAAGAATATGAGCTTATTCAAATTGCTATAAGGATTAAATTTGATAAATTCATGTTTTGAATACAATGTTAGCATATTGTTATATTTTTTTATAATCTAATAGACTTGATGTCAGTACTAGACCATTAATGCCCTTTCCCAAGAAAAAGTATGGTTTTAATTACTACTCTAATCAGACAAACCGGCTATATCCAGTGCAGGTCGAGTTCTGGTCAGGATATGTTCCTGCACTGCCATAGAATAATGTTTATAATTGAATACAATTGTACTGTAAGGGGTCATATAATATTGTAAGAATTGAGAGTTAAGAGTTAAGATTTAAGATTTGACAAAGTATTCTATCTGCTCGTGGTGGTACGGCTGTACAGCTTGACTGGGTCGCAATCATCAGCATTATGTTAAAGTCCTTCTTGAAATACATATTACAATCAATCCAGGTTTAGTGGAAAAATGGGTTAAAAATTATGGTTTCGTCTATTTTACACAGGTACAATCAGTTTAAACTGCAGTTGTCTCTCTCGCACTTTATTCGGTTATCCAAGCATATTTCTTTATATTTCTGTAAATGTATTGTTGACCGCGATTCCTTTTAAAAATAAGGTATTACTTACTAAGTATAGCATTCATCTGTTCTCGTGGAGGACAACGGAATTCCCTTGTTTTCTTAGCAGCTAAAGCGCTTGGCAGATCCGATTGCTTAATCTCCGTATAACGCCTAAGAAAAAAAAAATTTGTTTACTCCTCAGAGCCGAAATGAAAAGCTGTGTATTTTATTTGTTACCAACTACACCTTTCAAAATAGTTTATTGAAGTCAAGTACTGTTGCTTCACGTCAGACATAAGTGTGGCCGTGATGCAACCGAAGTCAAAGTTTCCACATATAATTCTACCACCTTTAAGTTTATAAACTGTACTTACCTAAGTTGATCACTCTGTAAGTCACCAACGAAATCATGGGCGAAAGCAATGATGGACTCCACTCGGTGCCGTAGCTGCATGTCGTTAAGGTGCTGGAGTAAGTAACACATCTGCAGCTTGGCGCCTTCGGCCATCTTCATATGTAGAAGACCTTTTCGATGTTCGTCTTTTCCTTCTGGAAGTATCGAATTATCTCGATTATAATTCAAAGATAACGTGAAGAGACATTTGAGCAGGTGGGGATGGAAGCGATGACTGATGATGGATAGTACATCTCTTTGGATTGTACTATGTTTACTATTGGTCAATAAAAAAAATTGCCATCGCAACCAGACTGCCTATGTTGGTTCTCATTTCCCGTACTTGCGAACAGCTTGCCAGATTGTTTCATGTGTCGTAGTATGGAGTTATGTAGTCTATAATTTTCCTCTATAAATGGCCTATAAACCCCTTTTTTTTTCAAATCACACTGTTCAAAATCCAAATATCAGCGCGTTCAAACAAACACACAAAATGGACAAATAATCTCTTGAGCTTTAAAATACTGGTATAAATAGATGATATTGTTAACGTGAACGAAGTCGCAAGCAGATACTAGTTCAAAATGAAAAAAATATCATCATTACCTTTATCGAATGTAGGATCCCAAGTTTCAGGGTTGATCATGATGAGCAGTTTCTCAACATCTTCGTCTCGCATCATACCGACCAGTAGGAGACGATCCACCAACTTTATGAGCGGCCTAAATAAATACAACTTAATCACTATCTTTCCAATTATAAAGCACCGTTTAGGATGCTTCATGGCCTAATGAAGTTAAGTTTGAAATTAATGACTGAACTGATTTTAATTTGGAGAGGTTTTAATTTCTTTATCCGTAGTCTCCTACTGAGATTGGGATAGTTTAATCAGATTCAATCACACTACGACACAAGTTTGCGCATTTACTGTTAAGAAGACCCAATTTACAGTGGTCTCACAGTTGCAGGACACAACCTTTACCATCTCGAGCGAGATTCAATTTCGCAGATATTTGGAACATAAGGTCAAGCTGGTGTCCTAAAAGGTCGGTGTAATGAACAGAGTGAAGCGGTACCTTACTCCGAGGCAAAGGCTGCAGCTATACAAATCGCAAGTCCTACCACAAATGGAATACTACAGGACCTGGATACCAACTTGGCCCATTTGATTCGGCTCAAATACAAGCTGTGAAAATTGTTAACGGTCGCAAACTTACAAGCGGTATAGAACCTATAAGTTTAAAGAGAGACTTCACCTCCTTCTGAGTGTTTTAGCGTTTGCATAGTGGATTATGATCCGAGGAATAGTTTGATATATTGTCTTGGGCTACTTTCCATTATCGCGTTGCACCATTCGCCATCGGCAGGGAGTTCATAATCACACGTTGGAACCTAAACGGCCGCGAATAGTCCGGTTTCAAAGGAGTTTTCTTTTACGATTCTCCGGATATGAATTGAGCTTTCTACTGAACATTTTTCAGGGGACCACAGTATGAGGTGATTCAAGGGTGAGTTAACATGTTTTTAAAAGGTCGACAATGCACTTGTGATGCTTCTGGTATTTCAAGTGTTTATAAGTTGTATCATGTAGGTGGTCCGCATCTGTATTTGTTGCTACCATCATGGTATATAAAAAAACATTCATAGAGATATGATTGGAATTCTACACATAGGGTACTTTAAAAGAAGAATAGCAAAAGGATAATTGGTACGCAGACGAAGTTTTAAAACCTACACTAGAAGAAGGAAATGCCTTTCGTGGCCTAAGATTCTTCTATATCAGTATACTCACAGGAATAAATTCTCGTTGCTGCCTCCGACGGGATCCCTGCTGTGGACCTGGTTGGTCTCCACAGCTTCAGCGAGCGCCTGCATCACGAACTCGCGGACAACCTCCAGCGGGAAGTGGGGCGAGTATAGATTGCTTATATCTGTGATGCTTTCCCTGTACAATTACAGTAATCTTTTTAAGTGATAAAAGGTTTTCCCAGCAAACTGACTTCCTTAAAGACCAGTGCATTATTGTCTATATTAAATAATCTTTAGTTATGATTGTATATGATTTTCCAAATAATACTGATCAATGATGATAAATAAAAATTTTTTTCGTCCGTCTGTGTGTGTGTACTGATTTACATCAAAAACGGTTACATACTATAAAGTCGCTTCCCGCTGTCTGTCCCTATGTACGCTTAGATTTTTTAAACTACGCAACGGATTTTAATGAGGTTTTACGGAAAGTTTGTATATACAATATTATATGCCAATTTACTTCTTGTATAGTAGAGAAAATTAAATTATTTTTAATCAAGTCGTCAAAAAATTATTTTCGGGTGCTTACATGGTTTACGTTGGCTAAATCTTATGAGATACATCAAAATAATATTCTAAAGAATTGTAGTTCTTCAAAAAGCCTAAAGAAAAGTCTGGCGTGGTATATATTTATCTTCTAAGTTTGACTCACAGTAACCATTTTTATTTTCAAATGGTAATTAAAAATATTACGTTATTTGCGAAGCTGTTTTCTACAAATCAGTATTAACCTTCATCCAGATAAGTTTGTTAGTTAAATTTAGTTAGTTAAATTGTCCTGTACAGTTTTCCATTTAAATGAATATTGTAGAAGATGTCACGCATTAAAAATTACCCGAAACTAAAGAAATCGGTTGGCCGGCACTCCTCATCTATGATGAATTGCGCGTCGCTGGCTGAACACTCTTTTCGTAACTATTAGGTTACATAACATACCATCACACCTGTATCCCCGAATGGTTACGCAGAGGTGTACTAATGTACACCTACAGTTCGCCGGGTATGTTTTTAAGTCCCATGTAAGGGGGTTGAGCCTATTGCCATTAATCGGACATAAAGTCCAACTCCTAGCTGCAAGTGAGAATTTCATAGAAAAACCCAATAACCACCACTTTGTAAATTCTACCCATGCGAAGCTGAAGCAGGTCGCTATTAATTGTTAAGCTATAAAAATTCTCATTGATACTTTAATAAATAAAAATATTTTATTAATTCTCAACCGATTTTGATATGATGTTATAGACGGGAAATCGACATTACGCACGCGTTTATATCGCTGTAATTATTTTTGTCTCGTAATATTATTTTTATTAACAAACCTGAACGTTTTATATAAAGAAAACCAAATTCAATTATTTTGAGGAGTTCCCTGGCGTATATTCGTAATCAAAGGTCCAATACAAATGTAATTAAAATGAGAGATCACGATTGAGATAAACGAAAAACGAATCATCTAAATCGGTTAATAAATAAAAAAGTTATAACTGAATATCCTGCTCCTGCTTTTTTTGAAGTAGATTAAAATATAGAAAGAACTGTTGATTTCTCGGCGTTTGAAATCAATAATAAATCGCAGGCTGACATATCTTCCGTCGGGAAGACGCTTCAATGCGCTGTAGTGGGAAATTTATAAGCTGGTAGTATTATTAATATGGGCATTATAATAATTGTTTGCGCGATAATGAGTGGATTGTATGGATTTATTACAATTAAGTACAAGCGAAAAGATTTTGATATACCTACGAATACTAAGTGAACTTTCATTTATGTGAACCGATGCAAAAGCAAAAGCAAAAGACGGAACCTTTCTTCCAAATTACAAAGTTTTAACTGCATATGTGCGTGGTCGTTTTACGCCAGGTCATTAAAGAGTGGCGCGCATGACGATAAGTACAAGAAATCGATAGAAAATTAAATGGTGCGGAGCGGGGGGTGGATTCAGGGTTGGGACATAGGTAAATAGGCGCAAACAATAATTACTATAACTTACGTGATGTCTGTCATTTTCATTTGTGGGCGAACACTCTCCGTTTGTAGCGAACGCAGACTGTGACCCATGTCGGGGAATTCGTACAAAGTTTTCAACTCAGAACCCAGAGGAATGACGAATTCATTCTTGCACGTCTCCCTGGAATAAATATGTTTATTTTATCAATCATACTAAAACCTGTAGCTACATAGTTATTTTACCCCAGGCCATACACGCTAAAGTCTACCAGAGAGGTTTATCTGTGCAGGTCAACCGCAGCACGTAGCATGTATCGACATGTACATGGCCACAAAAAAAAAAGTTTTGTCTTTGCATAGGTCTTCTGCACAGGTTTAGAAAACTGCACAGGTATATCCCAATCCACGCTCCAGTCTACCGGCCTACATCTCGGGAACCAGTCAAGTCATCTTTCTATAATCATTAATGCTAACAGAAAAGGAAAACATGTAGGTATGGACTCACAGACCTAAACTTACATTCTAAATCTATGTATGGAATTGACTTAACTGATCACGTGATTTCACGTTGATTCCATACTTTTTTAACTGACTTCGAAAAATGGAGGTTCTCAATTTGAATGTATTATAATTACGGACTTTCTTTAACTTCTTTGTTGATGAATCGTTTTAAATGATTGTTTTTTTTAATGTCTTGTTTTCGTTTTCTATTAGCATTAACGACTGTAGAAAGGCCACTTGACTAGGCCTATGCACAGGTAGACGCAGACATGCTTTGTGTTGTTATTAAAAAAAGTTATGGCAAGATTATAGAGGGAATGCAATATCTCCAATCAATTTTATCTATAATATCTTTCTAAGTATATTTATAGAAATTAAAATGAAAAGCTGTTCTTTGATAAGCACATCAATCGAGAAAGACTGGACCAATTTGATAGTAATAGTCCGAATAAATTAATTAGGTAAAAAAATTTTGTAAAATTTATCAGAAATTTTTTTTAAAACAATTTTATTTTTTCTGTTGTTTTTTTTATGAACTCGAGACCATATATCACGGTTAAAACGACGGAATGTTTATATCCAATTTTGTTTTCTTCATTATGGTCCTGGAAAAATTTCAGGAAAGAAACAATTGGAATGGGTGGTGTTGTGGTCGAGTAGGCAAAGGGTAGAACAACGTTTGCCGGGCCCGCTAGTTCTTCATAGAAATAATCTATTTAAATAATTATTTTTTAAACACGTTTTTATAAACCCCTATCAGCACCTAGGAGTATAACACTTAACGAGACGAGTTCAAAAAACTTAAACTCGACCAGGATATGTTGTCTTGTTGAGAGATTGCTATGGCCAGCATATGACCGGTTCCATGGTATCATATTTTCGCATTACATCAAGTTATATATGTAATCCAAACAGGTCAAACGGTAAAGTCGAAATAGAGCTTGTAATGAATGTTTCTTTGTTTGTTTGCCCTATATGCGTTTTTACACAATTCATTTCATTTCATTCATCCAAAAAAAACGATGAAATTTTAGTTAATTGTGTACGTCCATAAAGGTTTCTGACGTAACACAAAAATTGTATAATAGATAGCGCGCGTGTCGTTAAATTTTAAAATTTTGGGTAAAAGCTAGTACAATTATATATAAAAAAATATATATCTAAAGTTGACCATTGCGAAGTACTTACATTGTGGTTGCATGAGACTCCAAATGCAAAGCGATGAGTAGATCGTAAAACCCTTGACGCAGAGGTCCAGACATATACTGTGACTGTATCGCGTAGAGTAGTTGCTTTTGGTCCACATGCTGACAAAGAGCATGCGCAGCCCTGGCAATAACAATATCAGACATTATATAAACAAACAGAATGAAGTGATTAAGTCAGAAACTGAAGTTTGTATATAAACGTAATATCTTTGAGTGATAAAGAAAATTAACTCGTTGGAAAAGTCGGTGGAAATTTTCGAGATGTTAAAATTCCATATCGTCATGAGAATAGCAGTTTTGGAAGTTTTAAATTGAGCCATAGGATTATTGAGAAAACCAGATATAATGAAAAATAAAAACCATGGCATAAATAACTCCGATATTTTATATGTAAATCAACAGTGTTAAAAGCTTATTTGCATCAGTTGTACTAAATTTTTTCTCAGATCGATTATCACAACGTAAAATTGAAAGTTATGGTGAAATTTCTATATCGCTATACCACAGTAAAGCCACTTTAATGGTTAATTCTAAGCTTGACTATCATAGCACAAAACCGCTACTAATACCAAATAGCATTGTCACAATACCCAATATACATATTAGACAAAATGAAGTGGCCATACAGCTACTTTTGCTCGAAGTTCGGAAAGCCAGTGGTTTTGTCGATATCCTAGTGGTAGTCCTTAAAAACTGTTTAGCCGAATTGTCCTTAACCCTGATATGTCTGTAGCACCTGGTGATATAACTTCAAAGGAAACGCGAATGTACAAGTCCGGTGAAGCTGTAAAAGCCGCAGCGGCTCTGTTTTAGGATAGGGCCCCTAAGGCTAACAGTGTAGTCAGTTCAAAAAAAAAACGCGAATGTGTGACTTTTTCACCCAAACGGCGTAAACTTGGTGTTGTGCAAAGTTATAGAGTGGATCATAAATACACAGCTTATTCGCTTTTAGGGGGTCACTTCATAATTTTCCATAACTAAAAACAAAGCCACCAACGCTTTTCACAAATCAATGTGTCTGAATGAGTCGACGCAATTAAATGTATTTATCCAATTTTAAACTCACCTGTAATTGCTTTGATAGCACAAAGCAGCGTATAGGGTGAGTGTGTGAGAATGGAAACTCAATAACTTATCCATTTCTATTAGCTCTAGAATGTCGATACAACGGTCTTCCTCTGTAAACCAAGCATAAAATTTATTATATAAATAAATAACTAAATCATGCAGATAGATTAAAAAAAAGTCTTTGTTCATGTCGAGTGAGGACTTTTAACAGTTCAGTGAATGGCAGAAGAAGAACGAAACCCAAATTAAATAAAGAGATTTCCTCGTTGATGACCTTAGTCTTCACGTGGGCATTACGTTGCAATTAATTTTCAATATGAAATAGAAACGCCTCAAATCTACGGGCTTATACTTGTACCAAAAGGCAATCAGTTTGCCTCATAAGTAAATATGTTTATCCTGTCTTAATAATATTCCATTTTCGTTAAATGCATTATCTCCTAAACACTGTACCTGGTATGTGCAAAGCTAACATGGAGACAGCATCCTCGCAAAGCATAGACCAACCGCGTATGTCCGATAGTTTCAGAGCGTGCACTTGCAGTGACAAGTTTGGCACCTGGAATAATTTTATTTATGTAAGTGCTTGTAATACTACGGAGTCTATTATAAGAACGGAAATGATTTATGTATAACATGACAATATAAGGTTTTATGAGTCGAATACAGAATATTGAATAATTCTTTAAGAGAGCAAATGTTTTCAAATCAAGGCTATAAATTATTGTAATAATTATGTGCATACTATTAATAATTGCAAACTTACTTATTTGATATGTAACTATCCAGTATCTATTTTTATTAGAAAATACAGGTGTACCAGAATGTGACGATAAGCTTGCATCAAGGAAATGCCTACTTTTAATAGCTATTTGTATGAAATGCTAGTGACGTCCACTAACATAACTGTTTATTGGAGAAAAAGGAAGGAAGAAAACTAACATATTAAGCTTTAACCGGGTGCTTGTTAGTAGATGATGGTTTTTGTGTTTACCTATTAATGAACTATTTGATTTTGTAATCCTATATAGTTCACATACCCTCGCCCACTGATGAGGTTTCAAGCACTGCACCTTGAGCCTCGGTGGGAACTGCGGTATGACGTGCTTGTCACTAGTCGGCAACACCGCAGCGCTCAGCGGCAAGCTTGTTGGAGATCTACCCAGCTCTATCTGCAGGATCTCTCTCGAAGTAGCTTCTACAAATATCGCAGGGAACAGTTTCGATTCTGGTTCCATCTATATCAAATCGAATACACATCAGTTGACAACCCAAGCACATCTGAAGTTGTTTTAGTACTAATTGATCAAAGCAAATTTCATTGAAGGTTATCATACAAAAGTCTGTACTTTAGTTTATGGCACTCGTTATAGTTATCAGAATATACCGATAGGCGCTGGCGAGAGATTTTAAAGTATAAATGTTAAGATGAAGAATACAACCTACACCTTTACGATGTTTCCTTAGTTGAAAATTAAATCAAACATAGGTCATTGATTACAAATCTGGCTCGAAGGACCATTTAAATTTAGGAATTGGGATTGCAATGTAACAATGGAACAAGATTTCGATCACCATAAATCAAGTACAACGTCCTCCTTATCGGCACGCTTAGGCGTATAGTGTATGGGATCAGCCAGTGCAAATCCAGCTATGGAGAGATTTGTAGGCCAGCATGATAACAGCGACTGTTGATGGATGGCAATGTTTCGGTGGTCGCTGTGGTCAATGTACCGTGTTACTGTAGAAAAGCTTCAAGTTCATTATAAGTTGCTATCGTTGGAAAATATCTCGGTTTTATGCCTGAAAGTGTATCAAGCAGTCTGACGATCCTTAAAGGAGATTAAAAATTATTGAGACATTTACCTTAAATTTAATACTAGTTTCTTTCCCTTCGCAAGTGAAGGAGACAGTCCCGGTGGAAGTATCGACTGAACATCCTATGAACATGCCCTGGGAGGCTCCCTTGCCCGTAGCTTCTGCCATCACTTCGTTATATAGTTCGTCCGCACGAACCATGTAGCAAGATTGACGATTTACGCTAAAACAATAAAAACCATTAGTAATCATTACAGAAAAAAACCTTATAGGGCCCAAGATGGTAGTACGCTAAGTCTAGCGGGAGGACTGACTCTCAAGTATAACTGTCACAACACACCTTCAGGTGCTTGGCGACCGATATTGGGTAGTAGCTAGCCAGGAGAGCATTAGAAAATACCCTACCACCATGTTCTAGTTTCATCGCGATGTTTTTCCTTCACCGAAAGCTCAGGCTTATAGAAGGTATTCGAGAACGCTACCATTGCCTTAAAGTACAATAACTGGTTACAAATAACAAAGATGTATTGACAATTATTTTTTTGAAGGGAAACATCTTAGGCTGCCTGCAGAATTGGATTTCTAGTAAATTTCGAAAACTAGAATTGCATCATTAGGTTTTTTTGCAATTATATTGGTCGAAATTTACGCCGACCGCTCCGCTCCGAGAAGTTAGAGGGAAATTTCAAGGACGCATCACGTTTAGGCACACTTCGTATTACATGAAAGAGAAGAAAGATATAACGTAGAGAGAAGAAGAGAGACAGCTATACCTTATACACACATTAAATACACAGTTAAGGCTATTTGCATCTCCCTTTTAAAAAAGTTCCACTTTTATCACACATTAGGTGCTGTACGCATAATTTGTATTTTATTTTTACTAATAGGGTACTTTCGAAAGTACTATACTTTAAGGTTATTGGTATTTCTTCTTTTTTATTTTACTGTCCATTTAGAAGTACAAATAAAACTAACCTCTCAATTACCCGGTCGTAGTTATCAGTTATGATAACCGATGACTTCATAACCTTGTTCTGATTGAAGTCCTTCGAGTGGAGGTGATATTGAGTGGTCACCCAACCGATGTACACATGCGTTGGATCTTGTCCAGGAAATATTCTGCAATGAAAGAAAATATAGAATAAAGTTTTTTTTAATAAAAGCTAAATTAGTATCTAGTAATTGTGCCAATGTTTTTTTTATAAAGAAGTAAGGTGGCAATCAAGCCTATGGCCCACCTGATTACGGCCACCGTAGCATATGGACGCTTGTAATATCATAAGTATAACTAGCGCGTTGCCGGCTTGTACCCCCCTACATCTAGGAGCTCTGGAAACCCTACACATCGAAAGAATACAACACAAGGATGTAAAGAGAAATAAGACACATAATAAGGATATAACTTATTTGGTGATTTCTCTATACCTGGGGCGGTCCGACAGAATATTGCGGCTAAATAGCCTTGTCTTGTGTTCCTTCAGTAAGTAGGGTTTACAGATCTCCTTGCGGAAGGGTGTCAAAGTCGGCAAAGCACTAGTGATACGTATGGTATGGCATACCATTATGACAGCGACAACTGACGATGTTGTAGACCCCACGGTGGTCACCGATGTTATTGGATTGTACTGTGATTGACTTGATTGTTGTCGATTTGCCGTACTACTGTAAAAAAAAATCTGGACGTCTCAAAGAATATTTGGAAGTCTTATTATTAGCTTCTTATAATTCATTCTCATTAGAAATTCGATTTTACTCACCTGACGCCGTAGAAATATTCATTGATTAATTTCAAGCACTCTGCATCGAAAATTTCATTGCCAACTGTCTCAGTGGCAGCGGCAGAGAGGCCGGTGGTCGTCATCTGTTTGCGTTCCTGTGGTGGTGTCGCCATCTGCCAATGGGAAATCAAATTATTAATTTTCTAGAATATTTTTGTGTATTTGGTAGTATTTCGATAGCAACCTTGCAGAGGTGGTATTGATAACATTTGAATTCGTGTTTTTTTTAATGGTTAAAGGTTTCGCGATTTAGTTACAATCACACCTTAACTCCAGTAACTTTGTGGTCTAACGGCCGTTTTCAATAACCTATCTATCCGTTGTTTTAGTTACTAAAGTTAGACAAATATAACCTTTTATTCTTAATTTTTTTTCAATAACCTATGAATGGATAGTTTTTCGTATCTATATAATATATATCCGTATCCTATACCTTGAATTGATAAGAGGGAAGCCGATACCTATGTTAAGTAAAAGATAGTACTTATTACGAATAAGTACTAATCGGGGATAGTAAACTCAGATATGTTATTGCAAACGGCCGTAAGATGGTAGCACGCTAAGGCTAGTGGAAGACTGTCTCTTAAGTGCAGTTGTCAGAATACACCTATTGATGTTTGGCGATAGATTTGCAACTTGAGGGTGGTAGCTAGCCAGGCTTGCATTAGAAAATGCGCTACCACCATGCTATAGTTTCATCACGATACTTTTCTTCACCAGAAACTCAGGCTCATTGCAGGGATTCGATCGATACAATATCCGTACACGTGGTGTAAGGGCTATCAAATAACATCTTGAAAACTGATATACCTAAGCCAACTTCACTTGTACCTAGGTCACCTGCTATGGAACGAACGAGGAAATAACGATAGCTAGGTGATAAGGCTGTATAGTCTGATTAGATCGTGACCACCATATACAAGGTAAAAAACCGCTTTTTAGCGCCCGCCCCCAAGCCACGGTGAAACTGTAAAAACCGCTAGAGTGTCCAGGTTCTCTAAGGCTAAAAGTATAGTCAGTCCTGAGGATTGAGTCGGTACGCTTCGTGGGATGGTGTATATTACCAACTATAGCCTTCGGAGCACTACTGTTTCGTGGCAGAAATATGTGTGACTTTCACAGTCGAATCTTGCACTGGTTTCTTCCACAGTACTTAAGACTTTCAGATACTGCCGAAAGTGTGAAGCCCACATGAGGTTACCGTAGCATTCGTACGATATTTATGACATATAGGTAAACCAGCCTTGCTATCATCATGTTTGGAATCCGTAGGTTAGTTCTTTAAACGAAGTGGAAGATGGACAGGACAAACTTTTGCTTTTGGCGTTTCACTAATGATCATAACCTGGCTAGATACACTCTTGAGTAGAAAATCTTTCGTCAAGCGCTTATACTTGTATTCCGGGATCAACACGACAGAACTAGGCTACATTGTTGGTCAAAATCAGGCGAAATTGTGGCCGAAAGCTAAACCTATAAAGTTAAAAGATACAGTTACGGGTCAACTATAGAAAAGCAATAGTATGAAAATATATTTCTCGATATAAAACATCCTCTTTATTAATGTTATAATAATAATATTAGTAACAGAATTTTAGTAAGAAAAAGTAAACTGTTAAAAATGAGTAAAAGAAAAACAGATTCTAATATGAGATCTGACTTACGTTCAGACCTCCTTGGCTTCCGTACAAGTTGGGTCTACTTGTTCGTGGCAACATTGCGTTATATCTCTGATTCGCCTTCATTAACAAAACATAAATATGATTATGATCAAACAAAAACAAATTAAATTATAAACAAATGAATAAAAATAATCTATAAACAAACATATTAATTACAGATACTCGAATGTTAAAATAACGAATGCTTCGAATGATTTATTATTAATAAAACCCAAAGGGACAAAAATTCGTGGAAGGTGCTCATGAAAAATATATACATAGGTACATTAGGCTTAAATCCAATAAAAGAAAGAATTGCAAATTATGTGTACAAATAAAAAGTATAATCTATAACTATACAATTAATAAAATTAAAATGACTTTTTGTAATGTCAAAATAACACTTTTTTTACTTATTGCATATGCAAGTAAATATATAAGGCACTTATAACAAAAAAAAAACAATTTCTAAAAATTTTATCTGTCTGTTTGTTCTGGGTAATCTCCTAAACGATTGGAACGAATTTGATGAGACTTTCACTGGTAGATAGCTGATGTTATAAGGAGTACTTAGGCTACTTTTATTTGAGAACAAGGATTAGGGTTCTGCGCAAATAAAAAACTGGTCATGGTGAACCAATTCGAGTGCTTAAATGACTTACGCTGAGTTAACCAGAAGAGATATGTCAAATTAATGTATTACATAATTTTAAAAAGTCCTATAAAAAAGTCAGGGAGAGCATATGTCTATTTTCTAAGGATCACCCACAATAAGCATATAACTGGGACCGGTAGTAGAACGGTTCACGCGTATGCCCAATCGAAAGCATTCTGTAGTCCACGCGAACGAAGTCGCGAGCATAACAAGTATAACATAAAAATACAAATAAATTACAGTTATATAAATTTTAAAATAAGAATTTTAAATAAAATAAAAAAAAAATGAACAAACCAATCAAAACAGGAATATTTCGTGGAATGCAATACAATGCTTATGCAAATTGTACACATTAATTGATTGAATAAAACAAAATCGTAAATTATGTCCACTATGAAAGATTACAAGATGGCATACAGATTATATAGTTTGAAATAATCTTAAGTGGAGTTACCTGGGTCACCTTTATCTGGGGGTTTGGCCTACGAATTGCTCTCTCTGGTGATACCTCTGTATCGCTAAATGGGTCAGGCGTCTTCGACTTACGGGTTTTACCCCTTTCCCCGCTTTCACCGCGCTTGCTTTTGAAAAACCTATATAAATTATAATATTTATTACACCATCGTCTTTTACATCAGCTTGTATCAGTCTCCATCATGTTGGTTATAACTCCCATAACGCCATAAGCTACCGTTAAAACTATAAACATATCTAATGTAAGGTGATTTTAAGTTCAAATAGCAACACGCTAAGCCTATGTGGCTCAAATTCAGACAAGACATTTTTAGTAGGTACTCTAACCTCAGTTGGTCCCATAGAGTTTATTGATCCCTATAAGAAACAGGATCGATTGGCATGAAAAAAGTTTTTGTGTAAATAGCCCATTTTCTTGTTGACTTGCCACTTTAAAATAAATTGTAAATGCAGATCAAAATGTCTCAAAAAATTAGGAACTGTCTCCTCAGAAAGTTTTTATGTAGCTACAATGGTTAAGGTACCTTACCCTTACTGCCCCATCTCAAAATGCACCCTGTCTACTGGAGTAGTCGAGTAAGCTACCATTAAAATTAGATAATTGTAGGAATCATTTACAAACATGGTCTTCTCTGCTGACTCATTAGATATATCTAGGTACACAGTATTATCTGTTTGCTTATTCACCATAAAATTGGGTAAATATGTTTTGCTTTGTTTACTTTACTTAATTTACTCGAATTTTCATAATTCATTAATTCTTTGCTATACCTTGAAACTGTGAAGCCATATCACGGCCACTGTGTTCCTTTTTTACGACATCGGGTCCTATAAATGTAAGTTAAAGACATATTCAAAGAGGCAGGCCTGAAAATAGTGACCACCCATCGACTGTTGGTCTCTTAGTGCTTATCGTTGTTATTGGATTTTATTGTTCTTAACATCAGAAACTGTGCCATTATTTTACTATGTTACTATATAAAAAAAATCGAACAATATAAGTGTGCAACTCTAGTTTGCAATATAAAAATGACATAGCAAAATTGCAACTTACTTGAAAGGCGATCGACCGCGTTTGTCTTTTTTGTCATCGGGAGCCAAGTTCTGCGCTCCTAAATCATACTTCGCCATTTCAGCTTCACTTGTCGTACGATGCATTGTATTTACATGTTGACCTGTTAGAAAATAACTTAACTTATAAATTTAAAGTATTAGAATAACAAACAGAGTAACTATATCTTTGAATGAAAATCTAAATCTCAACACAGGTTATGTGTAAATAGAAGGGCTCAATATTTGAAAGGTCAAATATATGCCAAGGGCCTCATTTATACACATGTATCATAGGTATCTAATAAAATGTATTATTCAAAATGCAAAAATAAATTTTTTTCAAAATTTGTCCATCGATCACGCTAATGAAATTTGGCATAGAAGTAGATTCTTCTTCTTTTTCCTAACTTGGCAATTAGTCCTCTTTAATGAAGACCATTACTGCCAATAACAAGTGAATATAGTGTCATGTCTTATGACGATTACAGTATCCTAACAAGATGGTGACTCTCTTGTTAGAACTTTCTAGGAAGTTTTTGTTAGATCTCATAGTTTACATTTATAATCCACTTCACTTATGCACAAAAACCAAAGTAAATTAAAAAAAAAAAAATCACAACATTTCACTTCAAGATCCCCCTAAAAACTCTAGAAGTAGCTTATTTTCTGGAAAGGAATATTTACATACTTTTTAAAACAATAAAAAAAAATACAACTTTTTTATCGCCGAGTGGGTATACAGAGTATTATATTTCTAATGTATCCATAAAGACTGTTCAGAATATAATACTCATACTCTTTAAAGTTGAAAAAACATTACTGTCTCATTAATAACTACATTGACGAGAATATTACTGTCATTTATATATCTACGTGAATTGTGTCCTGGTCTTCCCCTAGAAGCCTAATCTGTTGACAAATTGTAATTCTGTACTGTAAGACTGCGATTAATGGATCCCTTACGCGGTGGTTTCGACGGCAGGCGCTTCACTTTGACGTTCGGCATTTCTTCCTGATTGTCTTCGTAATGCAGACCTAGGATTGGAAGGGAAAACAAAAACAAAGGGTCAAAAAAGGTGACTAAGGGGTATAGGGCAAGGTTCATAAAATTAGTCATAATGTAATGATATTAAAGACTATGCCAATAAAGTGAAAAACAGGGAATAATTTTGGTTATTTCATTCTAATGAATCTATGTCTTTATAAGATTACATAAAACTACTAAAAATAAATTTATAAAGGTATTAGGTTTCTGCTAATTAATGTAAATGTACAAAAGGATCAAATGTTATATACACAAGTTTCACGTGCTTTTTACCCGACTGTAAAAAAGGAGGGTTCTGTTTTTCGTGTGTATGTATGTATACATGTATGTCTATTTCTTTGGCACGCTCGGTTGCTTAAAAAACTTGATGGATTTTAGCATACGAGGTATGAAGTGTCGTTAGAACCGTCTTAATTGTATGAGTGACATAGGCTATAATATAATATTTAAATACGACGTCTGGGAATCAAATAAAAAGTAAAAATAGATTAATTTTTTTTTTTAAGTCAAATGTTTTTGTTGCAGTCTGGTTTTTTTGTTTCCTTTTTAATAATGCAGCTTGTTTATTTGATGTATATTGCATTATTGCGATTGAATGAAGTGAATAAACCATATTATTAGTGTTGTATAGATCGGTAATTCATTGAATACGAGGAGACTAAAACTAGAATACACTAGTGTTCGTATTATTTTTTTTTTTTTCTTTAATAAACGAGTTACATCCAGTTATACATAACACATGTTAATCACAATAATTATACACATCTACTAAACTTTAAAAATGCAAAAATAATACATAGGCCGTTAACATACGAAAAAGGTCTAGTATTTAACACAAGCGTATACTATAAACTTTCTCTTACATGTTGCTGATCTATAAATTTTTTAATCTATGGAATTAAATTAGATTAACTTTTAAATTCACCTTTGATGTCGTTCATAGTGAATCCGCTCCGCATTATCTGGTCGATGTGGGGCGGCATTTGTGCTTCAGTTGCTTCCTTCATAAGGATTTGCTGGCGGTCTTTAATCTCAACCCATCTGCGAGCCTTCTCAGACTCACTGTAATTAAATTATATTCATTTAATACATATGACAACGGAACAGTGCTATGATCGCTGACAAGAAAAATATGTACTTTATTTTAGGTACTGGGTTGTAGGAGATGACAAATGTGTCAGATTGGATCGAGACCATACACACGTGTCATAGTGGTTATTTTTTGTTTTGTCACGTTTCGGGATCAATGTATGTACATTGAGCTACAATGACAGCAGGGTATGGCAACGGTGATCGTTGGTAGATTGCCGATTTCTAGGTGGTCACCTGTGTTATTGGTAAAAAAAAAGAATAGAATGCGTGACATTCTTTTATATAATACTTTCTCATCAAGTTACATTACTAAATTTGTATTTAGGTACTAAATGACGATAGCGGGTTGGTAGGGCTGTTTAGTTCTACTAGGTAGCGACCACCATGCATGTGGTGAAAAGTCCGTCATAGTGACTCGCTTTTGCGTGTCGCGTTTCGGCATCAGCCTGTGCATATCCAGTTAAATTAATGCAGGTCGTCATAACAGCGGCGACCGTCAACTAATTACGACCTCTCGGTGGTCACCGTTGTGTTAGTATTGAACTTTGATAACCATCAGACAAGTTTAAAAAGAGATCATAATTGATTGAGGAAGTACTTATTTTTAGATTATGTCGAAATTTACAAAATGTAACAATTTACGTTCTATGGGCACGTCACGCAATCTTTCTTATGATGAACATAGTATAGCAATAATCAATTTTATATGTTTGAAACTGACAATCTAAAATAAGTTCTTATAGGAAAGGTAACGTACTCTATGAATTGTGAATGGCAAATAACAGGTAGCGAAAGACGAAGGAACTCCCAGTTGGCTTTCTCCATTGTTTCGAAGGTGTTGTGTGATATTTTAAGGCAAGGCGGCGTGTCTGAAATACCAATATGTTAATTCATTTTTCACTAAATCTCTTTGAGTAACGCAGGCACGTGATAGCTTAAGGCAGCTTGGATGCAAAACCGATAAAATTAGTCAAGACTCTTACATTAAGCCTATGCTTATGAAAGATAACAGTGCTGAGATCATAGCATGTTGATAAGTCTTTTTCTGGTGAATGCTCACCAGGCTAAATATCATTATCAACATGAAAATATGTTATTATGCAACAGTTTTAAATCAAAGGATTATCATTTAAAAAAGGAGAAAAATGCAGTCCTAATTTGATAAACTTAGGCACCACCTCCACGAGCAGTGTATTAGCCACGAGTCCGACAAGTCATCGGCATCCACGAGACGATTATTTTTCCGCCTGCATATCGTCGCGAATTATGATGGATTGCCGCGTGTCCGCAATATCTTGTTGCACAGTTGTTTTGTTGAAAAGAGCTCAATTCAACGACAGGTAAGAACGGAATTCAATAGTGTCAATGAGTGATACACGCTGGGCGGGGATTAGTGAGGCGAGTGCGCTGCAAGTCGTTGGCATTTTTTTCGTCTATGTCACTCGATTCGAAGCATCGCCGCGGTATTATGGCCGTGTGGAGATAAGTTCCTAGAGTTGTTATATAACGAAGTAGCAGGACGGTAATATCGCCGTTGTACACATGCTCGTGGAGGCGGTGCCTAAAACTGTTTATACACGTCTACACTTATAGTATAATAATTGGTATCATAATTAAGCTTCTACATTTCTATAATAGTGGATATTCACTAGCCAGTATTATCAGTACCTGATCCTGCTGGGATTCTAGTGACGTCAATCCTGGTATCAGGCATTTCATCAGTATTCTCGAAGATGGGTTGATCTTTGGTGTACCAATGAGTGACATCTCTCTTCATATTCCTAAATAATGTATAGTACAATTATTACAATATTTTTACAGTAAAATTTCAAGTTATTATTGGATACCAAAATTTAATTATGACGTAGTAATCTATTTAAATAAAAATGAACTACCGTTCGTAAGTAAGCCTTTACTTGAGAACGGCCAGAGTGAATTGGCAATTTTTTTTTAAAATGTTTGTAATAGCCAGCATTAGTTTCTGGCAAGCAAAATTCAAAAAGTTTCCTGGAAACTTTTCAAACTGGAGAATAACTGAACGTCTTTTTTATCGGATTTTTCTATGAACTCAAGACCATACCTCACGATTCGAACGATGGATATACCTACATACGTAATTCTTATTTTGTTTCGTTTGTTATGATCTTGGAAAAAAATCGGGACAGGAGGCACTGCGGTCGAAATATTGACTATTGGAAAGGGCAGATCAATGTATGCCGGGACAGCTAGTATTAAAATAAAATAAATACGTACACACAGAATGGTTCGTAGCCTTCTTGCAGTCCGCATGTCGTGAAGTACTTCAGCGTGTTCACGTCTTGGCCATACGTCAACCTGTAAAGTGATAACTTAAGAATTTGTATATGTACCTACTTATTATATTTTTGGTGAAATGGTGAAAAGCATCCTCCAACAGTCTTCCAGGGGAGCAAGAGAAAGTAATGCAAGGTGTACATAATATTTAGTTTAAAAAATTTAACCGTTATTCAACTGCTCCAAGTAAAACCTATGTAGCGAATAATTTAAGGAGTCCCGAGAGTTGGCTAATTGGATGTTATAGGAAGCGAATTACACAGTCAAAAATCATGTTAAGCAAGTTTTATTGTCGAAAGAGATTATAAGGTAGATGATTACGTGAATGACGATGATGTCTGGATGTGATTCCCTCTCTGTACATCTACTCAAAATGATAATAAATGTTAAAATTTAATACTGTAAAAAACAAAAAAAAACATGTTGATTAACCCGATCAAGTTTCTTGCCGGTTCTTCTCGATGACTGGGATTAATTAAGTTTTTGTATAGTAGGAAAAAATTCAATGTTTTGTAATAAAGTTGTGAAAAAGTTTTCGGACGCTTACGTGTTTTACGCTGGCTAAACCTTATGAGATATCTATATCAAAATAAAATTCTAAAGAGTTGTAGTTCTTTAAAAAGCCTAGAGAAAAGTCCACTATGGCATATATTTATCTCCTAAGATTGATTCATAGTAATTGTTAGCGCCTAATGCTTTATCAATAGCATTTAAGTCAATTATTTATGTGGGGTACTTTCATTATCAGTTTTTTCTCTTTATTATTTTTCGCTGCACCGCACACTACGCAGTCTATGATTGACCACCGCCGCCGCGAGTCGATCTATCTAAATTATATTAATCCCGCTTGTTGGAGTTGCTTGTGCACGCTGCACGACATCCAGCTGGTCCACTACTAACGAAGCCGCAAATCTGAGGAATTGGCCGAGAAGAAGCGCTGCCAGGCTGAAGCTGCAGAATACCACATAAAGGTGATCGTAGAATAAGCGGTGCAGCTGTTTCTTACTTATCCAGTTTCAAGGTAAGTCTTTCTTACATATTCCTAACTCTCCCCGCTCGTAGATTAGCGACCCCTCTATATTACTTAGTTGACGCGTCCACAGTAATCAATTTTATTTCCAACATACTAATTGAAAACATTAGGTTATTTGCCAAACTATTTTCTCCAATTCAGTATTATTTTTTATCTAGATAAATTATGTTATTTAACTTGAGCATTTAATGTGGATTAAAATTGTCCTTTATATTATATCTTTTAAATCAATACCGTAAAAGATATCACAGATTGAAAATTACGCGCAAGCAAAAATATCACTCGCAGCGAAACTGTTGGCCGAAACCCTTATGACGAATTGCGCGTGTTGAGCTAAACGCACTTTTCGTAGCTATGAAGTATTAATACTAAAGTGATAAACTCTAAATCATGCCTCTATAAATAAATACTATAAATGCGCCCGTGCGAAGCTGGGGCGGGTCGCCAGTATTGTATCTAAAAAATAGAATTACCTCGCTTTCTGTCCCACTCCAAGAGTACAGGCTGGTACAAAATTGTCGCCCTGGACATCTGCAAATGTTGTTTCTCCACCGAGAGCGTCCATCAACAACTCTCCGTTTAATGAAAAACCTGAAAGATACCCTATATGAAGATTCTTGATACTTTTAAAACAATACAAGAAATGAAATTGCGTATCCTTTAAATCAGCGTTTACCATTCAAAAAGTGCATATAGGTCATAAATTATTCAACTGTCTCTTTTATTTCTATGTAATGTTTGGCAACCGTTTTATATGTTTTCTACACCTGCCGCGAGATCATGAAAGTTAATAATAATAATTTTTAATAAGAGAAGTTGACTTCCTTTCTGTAAATATGCCTCCACGGAGTATAACTTTTACGCAGAGGTAGTGATCTCTTCTTTTAGAGAGTAGATTAGGAAGAGATGATGATTTTATACAGGTTTAATTGTTTTTATTATATAAAAAAATTGATGATAGAGAGCAGTGGTGTCGAAACACTTATGGTTGGAAGCAAACTGACTCGCATAGGTACACTGGTTTTATAATAAAATTAGCAAACCCGGCCACGTGTTTTTATGGTCTTTAGGGAAAATTGATTTGATCGCTACCATGCTTTACAGGAACGCCCACTGAGCTTATATGAAGATTGCCTGAAAAATTCATCAAAATTTCTTTAGTCATTTTGGAGTCCACAATGTTAAGAATTTCAAATTTTGAGTATTGTAAAAGTATTTATTTTATAAAAGATTTCATATATTATAATATTACCTAATGTTTTCTATATATTACCCAATTTTATATTAGAATTAAAATTCAATCATCTGAAAGAAGAATCCTGCTATATAGTCATAGAAGGAGAAGGAAATAGTCAGAGAGATCGTGAAATCGGTTATAACATAGTGATATTTTATATTAATGTTATCATTTTATTCAGATTCCTTAAAATTTACTATTGTACGTACGTACAAAACACTGTGTAATATCCGATATACAATAAAATGTCAATCTACTTATTCTAGTTTGAAAAAACCACGACAAAACCTTTGATCCTCTCGACTATTTTGACAATTACGGTGCTATATTAATAATAATAATAAATGTATTTATTTGACCTCACATTTAGCATGTTATACATATTGTTTATACACAAAAAATACGAATATAAATTTTATACAAGAGAAGGTAATAATGATAGTTACATTTAATGTGAGGTCTGGAGTCTGAAAAAGGTACAAAGACCTGAACTACAGATCCCCAGACTATGGCTCCAGAAACCCAGACACAATGATAGAAACCATTTTTTTTATAGACTACAGCAATTAATGAACGCTGATTTAAAACAGTACGCATAGAAATTTACAATATATATATTAATTATATATTACACAAAATCAGCTATTTATCTAAGATATAAGAAAATTCTCTGTTTCATTACAAATCTTAGAGAAACATAACTAAATCTAAACTTAAGCTGGACACGCAGTTATTTGGGTTAATTTATAGGAAGCAAGCAGGCAAGCATTCCGATATTAAATACAAAGATCAAAATCAAAATAATCTTTATTCAATTTAGGCTTTAAAAAGGCACTTATGAACGCCAAAACACTACTACCGGTTCGGAATACATCTCAGTAACCAAGAAGAACGGGTAACTGTACAAATGTTAATATAATAGGTACAATAATAATAATTTAGTGGATGCACAAAGAGGGATTCACTTACAGACATCATTATCATTCGCATAATGATCAATCCTATAACAAGCAATAAAACCTCGAATATTATCTATATAGGTTATGAATTAATATTTAGATATATATGTACATACATACATACATACATTACCAAGTATGTATTCTATATGTATGTTGACTTTTGAAGTTTAAGGTTAAAAGTTGCCAACTTTTCCATAAATACCAGAACGTCGCTTCGTGACTTTAGATCCCTCTAAATTCGTAAACACTGTACTAATACTTTTGTTTCCATTTAAAATTGCGAATTTAATATATGTATTCATAATCTCTGAGCAATATCAAAACAAGAAAAGCATGTGTGCTTTATTATATTTACATGAATAAACCGATCATTGTTTCTGCAAAATCATGACTTCTCTACAATTTATGGAAAAAAATTCCAAGGTTTGCAAAGGTGCAAAGGTTTTTACAGCCGTAAATCGCGTCTAAATTCTGTATTTAAATGTTTTCAAAAGTTGGGCTCCTTGCTAAATACCAAGTATCAATTAGGTTTTTTATCATTTGAGAGGTAATTTGAGTGGCAGATATACCATTTTAAATGAAATTGTTTTTGTCAAATATTAACACGTAAAAGATACTTTTGTCATATAGATAATTTACAAATAAAGTAAGACCGAAATCGTTAACACTGCGGAAACACTTCGTTATTGACTTTAAGTAAACGTTCAAATGTATCTTATTTTTTGGAATTTCTCCAAAGCTTGAAATTGAATAATGGTACAAAAAAAAATTTAGGTTAATTTGTAACCGACTTCTAATTACACAATTCGAATGCATATATTTTATTATGAATATTCAGCTATTACTTCTTTGTTTATGAATGATTTAGATGAATCTTTTTTATTGGATAGAAGATACCTCAAGGGTCGTCCCATATTAATTTCATTGGCATTGAATTCACAATCGTCTGTCATCGATCAGTGAAGTCAAACAAAATATTATAAAAGAACAAAAAATCAATCATGTTATTTCATGTTAGCGGCAGTGGAATTTATTTTTACTGTGCTATGAATTACCGTTGGAGATAAACAAGCAAAGCGAGGCGGTGTATATATTCCCATAAACGTATTTCAAGCATATCAAAATTCAAAGCCGAAAAAGTAAATTTTTAGTAAAATGTAGCAAGAACATTTATAGTTCAGATTATACATTAGTGAAAATAATAACTTTAGAATCATTAAATAAATTATTGTACATTTTTTTAATTTATTAAAAATTATAAGTAGGTATAATAAATATTTCGAAATATTGTTATACTTTGCAAACTAGTAATTTATTAGTTTTTTTTTACAGCTGTTTATCTCATCTACCTTATCATTTTATAGTTTGTCATTTAATTTGTATAATTTAATGAGATATCGAAATTGTACATAACATGTCATCGGAATTAAAAAAAAAATTTACCAGTGAAAAATGTTCCAGCTACCATAATAAAGCGAAATATATTCAATTATCTGCCAAAGATGAATTTATGCGTTATTTACTTATCGTCCTATCGATCAGATCAAGGAAGACTCCGACTACGTCACCGATCGCCCATTGCTTGCCAAAAGATTCTGTGTTACTGCAGTAAACTTTTTCCTCCTTGAAAATTATGAAAAATATTCTAATGTAAGCTCTATTCCCTGTTAAATACTTAAACTATAGTTATCGATAGACTAAAATTAGTAAGATACGATATCGATAAGACAATTTGTATGAATTAATAAAATAAACCAATTAATTTGCATGCCAACACCTACAATCGTTTGCAGTGATCTAGGACAAATAAAATTTTTACCTTTAAAATGAACTATGTAAATCCCAAACACCATTTGAAATCGACAATTTAATTTTTAGCGACAATGACGCGCATTTAGATGTAAAACTGTGAAATAAAGCTAGGTTCAGATTATAAAAGTCTAACGCACGTATTGCATAAACACATACATACTATCTCGTCTGTATCCCGGAAGGGTTAGGCAGAGGTGTACAATGTACACCCACAGTTCGCCGTGTATGTTTTTTTAGGTCCCATGTATTAGAGGCGAGCCTATTGCCATTAATCGAACATAAAACCAAAGTCCGAGATGCTACTGAAAATTTCATAGAAAAACCCAATAACACTTTGCTCGACCTGGGAATCGAACCCAGGATCTCGATCATAGCAGTCTCACTTAGGACCACTAGGCTAATGAGGCAGTTGAATCGTATTGAAATATTATAATTATAATATAATTGCGCGTACCGCACGTTAGCAGCGTTCAGGAAAAATGTCTCTAAACGCCAGTACTCTCGTGTTGTTGCACGCTTAGAAAGATGTAACATCTGTTCAGTTAACCGCGCGTATCCATCGTGATCATACGTGTTATAGAAAATGGACGTAGAAGAAGCTGTAATTTTATGGTAATATCATTAAATAAATTAAAAAGAAAAGGGACACATTGAGTCCACCCAATTTCAAAGAATCCGTCTCACTGTGAGAAAATAAATGAAATTGTTTGAATTACCTCAGAATGTCTCATCAACGACAAAATTGAGCGACCGAAATATTCTTTGAAACAACTAACTGAAGGTGATTGAATACGTCAGCGTAAAAAAGAAAAAAAGATAAACGTTAGCGTTCGTCATATCGAACACCATCGAAATTCTGTTGTGCGTTATTTGTGTTACATCTGAACGTAGCCTAGTCACCAGTTTCTGACTGATTATGTTCAGGTAATAACTTCATTTGCTCGTAGAATCACTGGGACAACACATTGCTGTACATTAAAAAAAAACATAGGACAGGACATTTTGTCACAAAATAGTTGACCACCACGTGCCCATATAAATGTTAGAGGAACAGCTGTGTATAGAGATGCTTCTTTGATAGCCATATAGATATTCAGCTAAAGAACTTAACTAAATAAAAATTCGAATTTTTATTCCATAAGATTGAATCGAAAGTTTTTATGACCTGGTCCGGTATCAAATTCTGCTGGATAGTTGACTAATAGTAAATTCTTAATTTTTTGTTTCTTCTTAAGCTTTTTAAGTTTCAAAATATATTATAATACACATTTTTTAAAAGTTAAGGATGGAATAAACATAAGGGCTGTGAAGCTAAAATGAGATTGGTCTGGCCTTTTTTATAGAATACTGGGTACATTATGGGTATACGTATTTTTGGTACCTCGGTTCATTAATTCAAAACAATGATGACATTGACCAGGAGTGAAGAATAGGATAAAATATGCTGGATGGTGGAAATGGCGACAGGTCTCGGGGATAACATGTGATCCTCGAATGCCATTGAAACTTTAGAGAAAAGTCTATAAAACCATTATAAGATCTGTCTTGACGTATGGATGTAAGTGCTGGGCATCGAAAGAACTGGATGAAAGAAGATTACACGTGGCAGAGATACGAATGTTAAGATGGATGTGTGGAGTAACTAGAATGGATAAGATCAGAAATAAGTTTATTAGAGAAAGTCTTAAAATAACACCAGTCAAAGAGAACTTGAGAGGTTATATGCTAGCATGGTATAGGTATGTCATGAGGAGGGATGAAAGTCATATAACTAAAAGAATGTTAAGTTGGTGGATAGATATAGGAGTAGAAGAAGACCGAAGAAGGTATGGATGAATTGTGTGAAGAATGATATGCATATAAAAGGTGTGAATACTGAGATGATATTTGATAGATTAGAGCGGAAGAGGAAAAACGTTTACTGCCGACCCTACTTAAGTAGGATAAGGGGTAAGAAGATGATGTGTACGTTATGGGCCAAAATACCTACTACCGCTTGAACCTTTATAGAAAAATTCTTGAGGCCGACCTTGCGTTAGCGGAAGATTACAATGTTTCGATAAAGATGGGACATTGAATGGTTAATGGCTTTATTAATCGGAAGATGACATTGTAAAATTTTACACGCAAAAAAGTGTTCCTTTAACTAAAGATCATATCAGAACAGATATCAAAGAAGCATATGTTCGTTCCTGTAGGCGGCAACTCACTAATAGTTTGATCGTAGACGTCGAGGAAGCAGCCGACAATGTCGCCCACTTTCAGCTGCTGACCGAACGTGTCGCTCGTGGCTCCGTGTACTTTAATCGACTGGATTTATATAATATTATAATAAAATACAAGCAGTATTTGGAACACTAATAATATATTTCTTGCAGCCCTTTGCAAATTGCTTGGTGTAAACAAGTGCGTTGACTCTTCTTCACACTTATTTATCTAACTGCTGGAATTTCTTATTCAGAAATAGATTTCATATTTTATTTCCAGTTACATACTAGTCTCTACTCTGTTTTACTTTTAAAATATATACTATCAATAATGCTTTAAGTACACGAAAATAAACCCCAACAATTTCAGTCTTTATTTGGTAGTATATTTAAATGAATAATAAACTACTTACATTATATCCATCGAATGCCCAAGAATTTTCATCCTGTCCCAGCATCATTCCTGGTGCCATATCAGCGTGAGCCCAACCGACCTAAAAAAATTAATGAAATAAAAAGCAATTTTGAAAGTGATCCTTCTTAGGCGGCTAATCGACGAAATTTTAAGAGCGCGCCAAGTTTCGGTACATTTCGTTACATTAGAGAGTAGAAATATTTTAGATAACATAGAAAGAAGGAGAAAGAAAGCACATTATTTATATAAGTACATACATTTTTGTAAATTTCATCGTTAAATGGGCAATTAAATGGGTTTTATATTTCCCGATATTTTTTAGATGAAGCATTTAAATTAGATTACAATAAAATGATTAAAATTAAGCCTACAATATTGTATCGTTTGATTGAAATAAAATGAAAACATATTGAAATAATTTTTTTATATATTATATGACAAACTTACTCTCATCGGTCCTGCAGTTAATATCTCAAACTCGAAATACCATTTTCCCGAACTAACTGCATAGTTCTTTTCAGCTCTGTACGTTCTAAAGTCAGCCTGTTTTTGTTTTGACGCTTCTGCCAGAAGTGCTGAGAAAAAAAAGACGTATATGATGTATAAAACAGGATCTTTACATTTAGTGCAGTGACATCTAGTGTTGGGTACGCGTCACTTCCCCTCTGCGTGAGGGAGGGGGGGGGGGGGGTGTGTGTGACGTTTCCCCGGTTTGGACGGGCGTTTTGTTGCGCCGGATGCCCGTCTCGTAGATACCGTACGGATGCCAGTGGGCGGCGTGATGTTAGTGGTGAGGGGGTCCGGGGGGTGCAATAATGCACGACCGCTTGAGGTGCCGGGTCTTCAATGAAAGTCGATATCTTGTTGATTGTTCGCAGGACGACCAAAGCTTTCTTCTTGTAGTTACTCGTTGCTTGTACTTGTAGACTCGTTGAATTGCACCGTGCCCAATACGGCCCTTCTTCGAGCTTAAGTGGTTCGAGGAATGACCGTAAAGAGAGCCCCGTTTTATTCCGTGTTTATTTCGTGTTTTAACTTTACTTTTCGCTTTGGTTGCCCTGTTAAACTCTTTATATTTCTCTCATTATATATCTTATGTACACATGTCATATATCAAAATGTTCCTCTTTGAATTACCTATCCATTACATATTCACTTATAATATACATTACGTATACATTCCGTACATAAGCCAAAAACTATGTAATTTACGGGCGACATCACTATTTTCCGCTCGTAAAATCTCTATAACATTCGATATACTTACTCTATTGGCTTACTCTATATGTTAATCTATTCTATGTTAGTTATATTTTCACATATGTGACACACAATACATAATCGTTTATATACATCTTAACATATAACATGCAACTTGTAATGTAGCGTATTCGCTTACATTTTTCTATAATATTGTCAATATTAATCTATTTTATCGTAACACATAGTATATAACACGTAAATATAATAATAACACATAATACCCTAACCTAAGACACGAAAAACAACTGTTCTGTCGCCAACATCTAGCAAGAGATGACTTGTGCAGTTTTTAAGCCTAATACCAACTAATACAAAGTGATTATTGCGGTCTGTGGCTACCTGCTTCAAGCAGATGCAGAGTTATCTGAGTTTAGACACAAAAAAGTGTAACGGCATGCCAAGATTTGTTTATAATACACTCTTCAGACTGAGAAACAGAATCTTAATTACATCGATGCTGTAGTTTATTATCCAGAATATTTTTAAATAAGTACCTTCATGCTGTTCTCCTGTTGGCGGATCCAAGTTGTACCCGTAAACAAGGAGAGTTCTGACTGTCTCCGAAGCGGTATCCCTGTTGGCTTTCTTAATGGCGTCGTCAACTTTTGCGTATGGCACCAGATGTGGAGAACGGTGCATTTCTGGATCCTGTATTTGATTTAAATGTTTTAGACGCTATTTATTCAAGTTTATATGGTGGCGGTTTCTTCATTATTTTAGCATTAGCAGATAGAAATAGTGTTAATGAAATTATAAATAACATATTTGACAAGTATATAATTATAGAATGCTTAAGTATAAACCAGATTTCACTATCTCAGACGAATTAAGAAGTATTCGCCAATTATCTAAAATAACTGTTTTTGCATTTTCGTGCATTTTTAATGCAAAATAATCAAGAGTCTTTTTCAACTATTAATTTTCTTAGTAATTACTTTTTTCCATCATATTCATATGAGGTAACAATTTATAGATTAATTAAAAAAAATTGAAATTTTGCCCTGATTGTGTAAACTTTTTATTCCATATTTACATTACTTAAATATCATCGGATAATTGTACGAACCGTTAGTTTATAAACATTCTAATCTGAATGTAAACTTTCGGTAGATTATAAACTGACTCTAATAATTTTAAATTGTAAAGGTTGTATCTATAACAAGCAAAATCTTTATAGGACGTGAAAAGTGAATTTTTAACGGCTAATTCGCTTCGTCTTCAGCTTAGCTCGGATTGTGCGTAATAAGCACCAGTTTCAATTTAACCTAATCAATTCAGTTAGTGCATAAACCTAATAAAAAGTTACCGTTAGATTGCAAACTTTAGTGTCCGTTCACTATCTAAGGACAGTTAAAGGTTCGTACAATTATCTGATGACATAATATATTATATACATTAATATTTCACTTATTTCTTATGATAACTGCAAAAATATTGATATGCAACAAATAATATGATATATAAATCAATATTTATCATTATCTGTAATGTTATCAGTTTAATACGGTTTTAATGTATTAGGTAAAGTCTTCTCCGCTAACTCTATAATAATGTTATTTAATTGGAATAATCTTCGTTCTTCCTTAGTCGACAACGAATAGACACAACATGCTGTGACCCTCACACCTAGTAAACTCACAAGAAATACTAAATGTGAGAGTCGCAGCTGATGGATCTACAAGATAACGACGCGGACTATATAAATAACTGAAAATACATGAATATACAAAATAATATTAACATAAATGCAAAATAAGTCGTCAAAATATTAATTTTAACTTAAAGTTCGTAGTTTGAAATGTAAATAAGCTTCGTGAAACGTAGGTTTCTACGTAGGTTTTACTTGGAGCAGTTGAATATCGGCTAGTTTTTTTTTTACTAATTATCATGCACATTTTATAAACCTTCCTCTTGCTCCCCTGGAAGAATGATAGAGAATACTTTTTAGCATTAAATCCTGCAATATTACTTTTAAGTGCATTAATAAATAATGACATGTTAACTTTAAGAGCTGCTTTGGGCCAAGTAATTGAATCGTCGTGTGTTTATTTATTGACCGCTCTACACCACAGTGAGTAGCGAATGCCAGCCGATTGTTTTTTTTTAATCTGTTTATACTGTTAGCGAGTTAGCCATAAGGGCCCTGAAGCGTCAGATGGCTGTTAGAGCTTAACCGTCACTCGGGGGCGAGCGCTTATGGCACGTCGTCGTGAAAGTAAAAAAAACTTGCGCAAGGGTGCCAAAGTGGCCGGACCTCGGTTTGTGCAGTTGTCGCGGTTGCAAATAAGTCGCGATTTACCTAATTACCTATACGTAGAATTCGAGCTAACTAACTGTACATATATACATGTTCCTGCCTCCTGGTAGGTTTTTGGGACGAAATTTATATCGTTTCACACATGCAAACCACTACATAACTTTACCTCATTGAGACCATAAGTCCATCCTTGCTGAATCCGTTCTCTTGCCCACAAGTTGTGTGTGTTCTCTGCCAACTGATCCACAAGTTCATCCATCTTGGGTGTCAGGGTGACAGCACTTAGGTCTAATGGTGCTGGCTTGTATCCGTTAGACTGTAAAATAAAAGTTTGGGGTTCGACTTGATTTTTTAAATATTAGCTAGGAATTTTGACAGTTCTCTCTCTAATGGGAAGCACAGCACAGTCGTTTGGACGGCGTCTTCACGTTACGCTTAAAGGATCCGATGTCGTAAGGAGGGAGCACACTGGCCGGGAGAAGGTTCCACATTTTCACGGTATCACAAAGATAAGAAAGATAACTTTGTAATTCGTGCCTACATGGAAGTTACCGTAAACCTGTGATTTAAATTTCTTTCTCGATATTATCCGTTTTTTATTGCTGGGTTAACAGAAGGTAGAGGGTAGAGGTAGTGCTAAGACAGAACAAGTTGCCGATTCGATCGCGACCACCATACATCGGGTGTAACAATGATATTTTATAAGTAGATACGGCATTGACACTCTTTACATGGCGATCTGAATTAGCGGCAGTTGCTCTCGGTTCACTTTCGATTTGATACGGTCGTGAGCGAGAAGAAACTTTTATCCTTTTTTGACAACCAAGTTTCCGCCTTACGCTGTGATTTCCTATCTCTTTTGTTACAACATGCCGATAACAATATTTGTACCTTATCAAATTACTTTTAGTGATACTTACTTATAAAAATAAAGTATGCGAAAATACTCTATTTCCAATCTTTACTGTGATGTGCAAAAGAACCACTCGTATGAGTAATTACTCAAATATTTATCGATACATATAGGTTATAAGCATAGTAGTATAGATCTAAGAATTTTCGGAGAAATATACTGTTGACAAATGGCAATATAGACGTTTTTTAAATTCAACTAAGGTGGCAAATAAGCATACAGCCGGCCTGATGGTAAGCGGCTACCGCAGCCCATGAACGCTTGTAATAAATACCATAGATATCAATAACGCATTGCCGACTTACGACCGTTTTCAATAACCTATCTAACCGTTGTTTCAGTTACTAAAGATAGACAAATATAATCTTTGTCCTTACCTTTCCTTCATTAACCTATCAATGGATAGTTTTTCGTATATACATAATATATATCCATATTCTATAGCTTGAATAGTTAAGAGGGAAGTCGATATCTGTCTTAGGTTAAAGATAGTACTTATAACAAATATGTACTAATCGTGGATAGTAAACTCAGATATGTTATTAAAAACGGCCTACACCAAGGAGGTCAATATTTCGTAATTACTCTTTGTTCCGCCACTTCAGCTTTCACTCAGAGAGGTTTTCGGTAATGAATCCTGAGTCCATAAATGTGATAAGAAACGAGTTATTTATTTATTTAAATCTAAATTTAGATCGTAAAACTAACTTTAAAAACTTTCAAAGATAACCTAATAATTTTTTGGGTGTGCTAAAAGCATCCAAAAATATTGTCTTAAAAATTTGAAATATATATTTTTTTTTCCTTCCAAATGCTAAATTTGTTCATAAACAAACAATTCGATACGTTAATTAACTGAGTTCAAAAAAAGACAGAAATGTGTTACTAAATTTGAATGTACCTTCATTTATATGATTTTTTTATGGATGCTCAGCCATAATCTCTTTGTTTATGAACCGATTTAGATGATTCTTATTTTGGTAGAACGGAGATACCTCAAGGGTGGTCCCATTTTAATTTCGTAAACATTGGACCTTCAACATCGAAGATACACTAGGA
This sequence comes from Saturnia japonica, assembly GCA_033032175.1. Taxonomy (NCBI): domain Eukaryota; kingdom Metazoa; phylum Arthropoda; class Insecta; order Lepidoptera; family Saturniidae; genus Saturnia; species Saturnia japonica. The sequence continues at coordinate 5,043,604 of CM065330.1, forward strand.
AACTCTTGAAGATCATTAAAGTAGGTTTTCTTTTTTGTTAAAATATTCTTGTTTTTTTTCTAAATAGGCAACCTAACGTGTAACATCTACTAGCCACCTGGGCGTAATCAAATGGGGTCGTAGAGATCTGTTTCTTTGATAAACCTATCACAGTGATTCTCTTTTGGTTAAGCCTAGTAGCTATCGAGAGGCTTGCAATGACGGCCGGCGATGGTATGCCGATCTCTCGGGTGGTAGCAGTTGCTGGCGTCGTTCTTTATGGACTGCACTGTGCTCAACATCAGACACTGTGCGGACATTTTGTCGTGCTACTGTAAAAAATAAATAGGACTAATACTAGAGATAATACCTGCATAAATGGTTCGTTGGGGAGTCGGACATTGCGTATGCGAGCTGGTGGCCGGTCCAAGCTGATATAATAGCCGAGTGCCAAAATCGTCCTGGAAAATATGTCATGTATTTAAAGCAAAAGGGGCTATTACTATTTGTCACATTAATATTACATATACATGTAATTATATTTTCTTTGTATTATAGATATAAACTAGCTGTCCCTGCGGCTTCGCTCACGTGAATTACAGAATTCCATCTATCGAACACACGCGCGAATCTTGCTCCTCCGCTCCCAGCCATTTTAAAGACAAAAATGCTTATTGTGCGTGTTCCTTAGAAGATAGACGTATACTCTCGCTGACTTTGTTGTAGGTATTTTTAAAGTCTACAATTATGTACTACATTAATTTACTATATATCTCTTATGAATTACTTAGCATAAGCCATTTAAGCGCCCGAATTCATTTTGACTTTTTATTTATTTACGGGTAACCCTAACTCTTTCTAAAATATAAGTAGACTAAGTTACTCCTATAACATCAGTTATCTATCAGTGAAAGTCCCGTCAAAATCTGTTTCGAATACTACTCGGAACAAACAGAAAGACAAATAATAATTTAAAAAAATTGGTACTTTGTTATTAGGTATCTAATATACTTTCATAAGCATTTATTAAAAAAAAATGATAATTTGCCATTACAAACATAAACTACAATTTTATTAATTGGATAGATGTTGGCTATTATTATTTGTCACTTTAATATTACATATATATATGTAATTATATTTTATTTATATTATATTTATAAGTAATAATAATGTAGTCTATATTTCTTTAGCTATAGTGTCAGTACATGATTTGTGTTAAGCTAGACGTCGTATTGAATTGTTTATATTATGTTGTTCTCATTACACCCGTTACTACCTCGGATTTTCACTCTAAAACATATCCCTCCAAAGGTTGCCTGGAAGAAATTACTTTCAGCAATAAGACCGGCCTTTGTACTAATCATATAATTTTAACGTTCGATTGGATCTGTAATTAAAGTTGTACAATAAAGTTTAAATACGGACACCGCGTTGGTCGACGTGAGTTCGAATCCCTACAATGAGCCTGGTGAAAGGAAACCGCGTGATGAAACCATAGCATGGTTGTATTGTCTTTTATAAAATCTATCTGGTTAGCAAGCACCCTTAAGATAAAAATCTGAATGAAAATATATAAGTGAATTTCGCCAGCTGCACTTGTGTGCAAGTTGTCCCATTAGAAAAAGAAGAAGAAAGAAAAAAAGATAAGTAAGTAACGTTGTTTATACTTTAATGTCTGCACGGCAAGTTGAATGTCGTATCTCTTCTCAGCGGGCGGTAACCTTTCAAACGGTACAAGGCAGGGATGGATCTTGTGTATGTCTTCCCGTTGGTCCCCATACATCCAGCCAGCTTCGATCTATTTAGGAAATTATTAAGATTTAATTTTATTCCATTGAAATGTTTCTAAAACTATTGGTCTTTTTCGGCTCGAATAAATAAAAAAAGTAATTTTCGGTGTAGATCTTTGCTAGGTACATATTTACAATTCTACATAACTGGATGATATCCATCATTTCTTGATGGAGTGTTCCTGTAATCATGATTATAGGATAGCCCTAAATGATAAATATAAAATTAATATATGTGATGTGGATGTATATCACAGTATTCTGGCAGTACCGACGTCGGATGCTCCCAGAATGCTGTGTGGGTCTTTTAAGTTCTTGTGTTAATGAGTTAAGTATTCTTCCTGCGAAATTTGTATAGTCTTATTGATATGTTTTTTTTATAGGTTAAAGTTCTTGTTTTTATAAGTAGTAGGTATAAGCTATGATGGGAGTGGCATATCCTTAGTGACAAAAGTACCTAAATAAAAATGAGATTATAAAAAAAAAACTATATTGCGTTTTCTATTCACTCTGAATAAAATGACAATCATTAATGTCAAACTTGAAAATAATGTTGATAATGATGTGCTACCTTATAGTTTACGGTACAATAATTTGAACCGAATATTTTGTATTATTCAACATACACAATAATTTACTGTTGTCATTACATAATTCAGGAAACTAAAAAATTTATATTTGGCAACCAAGTTAAACAAAAGAATCTAAAAAAAGAACGCTTCAATTGGCCCACGAGAGACGCAATTTTGTCTGCTTTTTTCAACCTTCATTTAAGGTGGGTTCAATGTTTTTTTTTTTTATCTTTTCAATATGTATAATTAATTGTTCATACAGTTTTACGATTAGTTACGATTGGTGATACAACTATTTTATAAACAGAATAAACTAGCAACACATGAAACGTTATTTTACCCCGTGAATAAATTCACGTCATATAAACCATATGGGCTAGAACGCGTTCTGATCCCACGAAGGCTTACTATATCAAGACTTCGAGAAGACTAGCACGATTTCTAGATCTTGCTTGCTGATACGATAATGGCTACCGTCGATGGATTGCCGATCTGTCCGTAGTTGCCGTTGTTTTCGGATTGTACTCTGCTTACCGATAGGCGCAATGCAGTCTTTTTGCTGTTACATTAAAAAAAAACCTAAGTTACAACTTACTTTATTCATTGCCCACATTTCATGTATGTTCTCAGCGAGCTTATCTCTTATTTGCTCCACGTAGGACGGAAGGGTTATCTGAAATATGAAGATCATTTATTCTATATTTAACTATAAACTCAATTTTCAATCCAAAAACTATTTTATGCTATTATTAGCATTACATTTACTTCTAATATTGAAATTGGGCATGTCGTTAACAAGTTCAAATTTATCTAGGTTTTTCCGAACACACATTACATTTATCAAGATGTATTGGGAGGTTAAAGTTAAGAAAGCTAATTCTTGATACTTATTACTTAGTAATTCCCGAGATCCCAAGTCATAAATTATACAGACATCGCTATCATTCAAATAATCTACGATAAAAATACTCTTTCAAAAAATAAAACTTGCTTAACACGATTCTTGAAGTTATTGTCTGGGAAATCGGTTATGTGTTTATGAAGTTTATTGTAGAATTCTAGATTGCGTTGTAGATAGATTGAGTTATATTACCAATAAGGTATCCACTGGTGTGGGTACAAATGCTGTATCATCTTGGACGAGCGGTGGTCCAGCCAAAGCTCTTTTAGTGAGGTTCCCAAAATAGAAGCAGGGCTCCAAACTGAGGATTTGCTGGGGAAGTAGAGACTCCACTAACGGTGAATATCCTTCAGGCGCCGCATACCTAAGACGTCCATGCTCACCGCCGAGTAAAAAACGGCAACTGTAATTATAATTAAAATTAAATTAAAAAATCGTACGGGGGCAGCGGGGGCATCGCTATAAACGTTTATTATAAATTATTGATTATGGTTTGATTATTGGGTTGATGGATTGATTGATTTATGGTTTGACGGAGCGATGGATTGATGCACTGACGGATTGATGAATAGATTGATGGATTGATTGGTGGATTGATTGAAGGATTGATTGATTTAAACGTTATAATTATACGTTAGGCCGATAGTGCATACGAATTCAAGGTGCCGATCTGTACTTGTATTAATATATGGTTACCACTGTTAAGCAAAGATCAAAACAACGCGTTCGATTTGCGGTCGCGGTGGCGATCTAACTTGCGTGCAAGCATCATTAAACCAAGTACCCGAACTACGCGTTCAGTTTGTTTGAGTCTGGCGAAAAATGTACGACGGGCTCGTGGTGCAATGATAGTAAAATACAAATACAATTGTTTAACTTGACCGCTACCGTGCACGCCACCACGACCGCAAATGGAACGCGTTGGTTTGTACTAACCACAGATTACTTATGGTACTAATCATTACTACTTACTATAGGTATAGGTACCTATAAAGCGTAACAAGCTGTTACTTTGAAACAGGTTATTGAAACTGTTATTTCTCGGGAACAGGAACAGGAGTAACAAGTATGTTATTTTACCTGTTATAACTCACCCCTACGATATAGTCGTACAAGTTCGCGCGCGACCGCTGTATGTGAGAGACGTTGGCGGGGACGAAGTAGCACGACATTACGTCACTACAGTACACTAAAGTAAACAGTATGTTATCTTGGCAGTGTTCTTGAAATAACTACTCACAAATGCTCGGTAGATAAACACGCACAAGGCTGCTCTCTGTGTTTCTTGAGTTACCTATTTATTTCGACATTAGTTATAAATTGCGTAATCGCGACTATTGTGTACTGAAGTTTACCTAGATTTCGTTTCGGTCCGTTTGTATGAAGACGTAATACTGTTGAATTTAGTGTACTGTGACTGCGCGCCTATGTCTCCGTTATCGTCTATAGTACGACTATAGTACTTCATATTATTGTCAACAGTTTCTCAATTCCTATACTAGCCAGAAAGCTTTACGTCCATGGTCACTAATGCGCTCCGTAAGGTTATAACGTGAAAATATATAAAGCCCCAGCACTTCCTCAATATATAGGCTATAAAATAAAAAAGATTTTTTCAAATCTGCCTAGGAGTTACAGAATCCGGCTAAAATGCTTTACCTCAATTTACTGGAACAGCTGGTGACTGGAAAGAACATTCCCTCCAGATTGAAATTAGTGAAGGATCCAGTTACTCTCACTCCGTTGAACATAAAGTTGATTATTGGGACGTTAAGGTCCAGAGCACAACCGATGACGTCACCTAGAAGCATAAACATGCGATTTTACTATACTATCATAAGAAGAACCTAAGAATAAAAGTTAACGCTATTGTTATACCCGAGGGTTATAAACTGCTGTTTGTTTTCACGAAAACAATTTGTTGGTATTCAACAAGAAAAAATGAAACAAACTCATTACTAAGGCGAGAACAGTCGTTCAGAGAAATTGTCCACACACTACTCCGAGGTTGTAGTCCTTTTGTAGATTTCATCCTTTGTTCTTGTATTACGTTGATTGACCAAAACAAAGCTATCTTCTGCCGAAATATGGCTCGCATATATATCCGAAAAAAACGAGGCTTCCAAATTTCTAGACTGACCTTAATTGCTCGATTTTTAGCGTACCAATATCGTATAAAGAAAGAGGAAGTGTTCTATTTTTAGGAACTGCTTGCTTGCTTACGTAATCTGAAAGATAAAGTTTCAATGTGTGCGTGTTCTGTGACGCGTATTCTTAGCTACGAATATATAGGTACTCGATGTTTGTAGTGAATTCTAGACTTTACCAGTTATTAGAGAAAAGTGACAAAAAATGATACAGATCATAACACTATATTAATATCAAATTACCTTTTCTTATATAGGGCTCCTCTGCGTGCGTTCTATTCACAGGCGTTTTCCTTCCTCCTGACCATAAATAAGCGCCGTCGAATCCAAACGAGTAGAGATCGTCGCCAACTCCATTGCCTCCCCACTTTTCCCCACCACCGGGATAAGGCACGTAACTTAAAAATAACGTTTATGGGATGATCAGTTTTATAGTGCACAATTTACTGCACTAACACATTTCTTCTGTGCTATAAAGGCTCTCTGTATATCTGCAGAGTTTCCCCATAGTATTAGGCCATAGTTTAATACGGAGGCAACATATCCGTGGCATGCTGCCAATACGGTTTTTTAGTACAAGTTTTTCTTAACACAAAAACAAAACTTAAAATTTTGCTGCATACTTTTCAATCCATTCATTCATTTTATTCAATTGTTTAACCATAAACCATAGCATTCTGGTAAGGTTCTATTGCCCGCCTGACTAACTACCTGGCTAGCATCTTTAGGTGTATTTCTGTAGCTGCAAACCTGAACTTACCCAGAATTATTAGCCCATCCGATGCGTAGATGTGGCATCATGTGCGTGGTCTTCTCGATGTGATCCATGGTTACCTCAAAGTACCACTTACGGTAGACCGCTGAACCCTCAACGCGACCCACGAAGATGTTCGGACGGACACTGAAGTCAGCGTATGAAAGAGAAATTATGAGTCTACTGTTGAATTTATATTAAAATCTTGACAAAAAGGTAAGAACGTAAGGACCTCTTATATGATAACGTCTAACAAAAATGGATTGATACCAACAAGATTACGGGTTTTATTCCATTTATAAATTATTCCTTGTTATGTTAAAATTGGGAGTTTACAAAAATAGCTAACTACGACACATTTAAAGGTTTAACAACAGCCACAAACAGCATTTTAACACAAACTTGCTACTTGAATACTGTTTAAAATAAATATAGAATGTTATTTTAATTGTAAGATGTAATCACCTTGAAACATGATCGACAAGCTGTGTCTGCAGTAGCAGATTTTTCCCAGGCAGCAAGTAATCACAGATATTGTTCTGTGAAGATCGTACTGCTACCCCGTTACCAACGCACAATGAGCACAGAACATCCAGGACCTTGGGGTCACGGCCGTGTTTCTCCAGCAGCGAGATTATCACTTTAATGTGTTCGTCCTGTAAGAAAAAAAATATCAAAATGAGTACAAGCTATCAATGAAGGAAACAACGACCCTTCGAGTCTCAAATGTAGTAAAGCAATTTTGTCCAAAATCGACTATCGATCTGTATATTTCAAATTTTGATATCTCAATAAAAATGTCTTTTACTACTCATATTATTTAGCAACCAAATTCAGTTTTTCTTTTATTTGTTGTCGTACTTGAAATTCTAGTCGTTGGCCAATTGTCGTAAATGAAGTCTTTGTTTGAACATTGCTTTTATAATATTTTTTCTATAAAAATAGCTCTAAATCGAAAAAAGTTATAAACATTTTTATTTCCACTTATTTGGTTTTTTGCGTTTTCCCTAAAGTCGTGTTTTAGATTTTACTATATTTGAGACTCGAAGGGTTGACAATGCTAAAACCTTAGGCAGTTATGTGCAAACTTGGGTAGTTACCGTTTTAATGTTAAATTTTTGCGTGATGCGCGCACGAAGCAGAACTCTTAACATTTTATTTTTATAGATTCTAGGCTTAATATGTAACTATGCATGGTACAATCTCTATTTAATATCAGGCATGATTAAGGTAAAACGTTACAAAAAGGCATGGTCACTTACCCTCATCATATTTAAAGCCTCGGGTGAATCGATGAGCACACAATGCAGCACATCTAACATTCCTGTCCCCTCCCCGGAGGCCTGCGAGCCGAGTCGTGAGAACAGCCAGTTGAGACGGTTCGAGTTTGCGAATTGAGCGCAGTTGGTATGGTTACCCTTTATAATGGCAGCTACAGAAAAAGTCTCATTTTTTTTTTTTTTTTTTTTCCATAAATATAGATTATGTTATTATTATATTATGTTATAATTACAAAGGAAAAAAAAACATGTGTGAAGTTTACAAGTGGTTGATGTGAAGAAACCTTCAGAAAACGTAAAATATCCATTTAAAAATTATAAATCAGCGGGACTCGAACTATCGACCATTCGCACTGTATATAAAATAATGCGTACAAGTTTGGTCGTCACACCGCTAGGCTAATTCGCTGACCATCATAGTCATGAAAATAAGGACGTGCGTTAACCGTGAATAATATATTCTATCTCGTTCTTTCGCAGGCTAAATCTTATAGATGTATGTGTTTGTTTCTTTTTAGTGTCATTTTTCGTTTCAAAGTACTAAAAAAGTTTTCTCCTTAAAAATAGATAATCATAATGGCCTAAAGTACTTGTAATAACCCATGATCCGATGACTACAAGCCGCGACTCTACTAGCGAATATGCTTTACGCTGCAAGCGTCAGTTTCAAATATATGATGTTTATATCTACAAAGCAGCAAAGAACAAGTAGCAGCGAAATTTGCTATTTGCAAATTTGCATGAGCGTCAAAGCGCACGCTCCATGCGTCTGCATTTTTAACATTTCTGTCTGTTCTTATTCCTTATTTTGTTAATAATTCAATATGAATACTAAAATTTATCACTGCAATACAAAATACATGGTTCTGTTTTATTAATGAATTTACATACGCAGCATAAGTTTAGAAACATTGTACCTAAAAATTATGGGAAGGAATAAAAAATCTATTTCCAGATTGTTCAATAGGGTCCGAAGTTTGGGTAAGTGAAGCGTGATTTCATTGAACTGAATAATGATTATATTATATCCTCCTCGACTCTAGACGCTGTAACTGAATTATAAAAATCATAGTTTAACGATTTAAAATCGCTAGACGCTGCTGTTTGCAGCGTATCACAAATTCACTAGGAGCATCACAGCTTATGTTCCTCACATAGAGTGTAAAGAGGGAGATATTCGTAATTGATATTTCTACTCAAAGACCACTAAGAACTTCGTTATGAAGTGAGATCCTTACCAAGCAATTGATATAAATAACCGGATATCATTTCCCAGCTTTGACCAGATTCATCTCCGGCAAGGAACCCAGCTAAGAAACCTTGAGATGTAATGACATTGATCTTGTCGATAGCCTCTAGAATAAGATTGAGGATTCCTTCCTCCTGAAACAGATCCTGTCGGTTTCGGAGTGCACGAAATTTGTTCTGTTTTTCTTCGTGTTCTGAAAATTTATACCATATTTATTTCTTTATCAACTCCCTCAGATCTCCCCACTCAACTTTTATACTGAACTCTCTCTATTACACGACATCACTATTTTACGTGTGTGTTAGTATATCAGCGTAGTTTCTTATGCTGACCTTATGGATGCAGATAAAGTAATTATAAAGAAGAAAATTGATATTTTATTTTGTACATAACTATCAAAATATTCTTTCTACGTTTTTCATATTTCAATATAAATTGTATTTAAAATTAATTGTTTCAAATCCGATATGCGTCCGTCGTCGCACATTTTTTTTTTAAATAAATGGCAATTATTTCGGGATTCAAGTCATAGTGGCCGATAGATTCTAATCAAAACAGATAAGTCCCAAATAAAAACAAAATTATCAGTTATCTCTTAAAAAAGTTATTTCTAATAGTTATAAAACTTATTGGAAAATATTAAATAAAAGGAAAGACACTAAAATCTCACCCATATCCTCATCCGGCTGAGCGAAGTAGTTGATAAGATCCTCCAAACACATCACCATTTCACCCAAATTGACAGACGCGAAAAACATTGAATGACGTCTGTTTTCTTGTAAAGTTTCAAGGCCACTGTGATAGTAAAATAATGTAACTTTATTTTTTAGTAGCTGGCACAGCAGATGCCTCAGCGAAAGACTTCAAGCAGCGCAAGTATACGGCGGGGTTAAATATTTGTGCCGCTTGGAGGACTGTAAGGTCTGAGCACACGCAGTCTTTTTAAAGAACTCAATCAACAGGCTGGTCACTACCTCGGTCAAAGAGTAAGCATGACCATACAACGAGAAATTACAGCCAGCCTTTCGAGTATATTTCCTTCTAGCGGCAAGTTGAAAGGCCCTGGTTGTAGTATTATTTTCATTTAATTGTAATTGATATTGGATGAATGAGACAATAAATTCATAATTCGTTTAGAATTTAGCATGTGCTAGAAATGAACAGTGTCAACTTACTTGATAAATTTAGTGAACAGTGAAGAGCACTTTCTAATAACTCGGGCAGTTCTGGACTCCTCCTCTTGCGATCTAGAGAAATCCAGACCGTCGTCCATCTTGCCTTCTTCATGCAGAATCGCTTGTTTCTCCTCAACTTTTCCAACACCCTTTTTCTTTGTCTCGTATGACTGGAAAATATTATTGAAGATGGTAACATAAAGTACTAACAAAATTCTTAACCCTACACTTATACTATTTGCTATTCAATATCTTATATGACCAAAAAATTCGACAACTCCGTCGATCGTTTTTAGGGGCTCTTTCTTCTTCTTAATTTGGCAACTGTCTTCTTTATTTAAAATACCGTTACTGCCATTATCAAGTAAGTATAGTATCTATCCTGCCTTATGACAATTTCAGTATCCTAACAAGATGGTAGCTTCCTTATTAGAACTTCGTAGGAAGCTTTTGTGTCATCTCCGAATGCATGCTTCTAGTATATATTTATAATCCACTTCACTTAAGCACAATAACCAAAATATATTACGCAAAATGCCACCAATATTACATATTATAGGGTCAAAAATCTAAACTAATGAATTAAAAATAAAACATACAACACGTCACTTCAAGGTACCGCCAAAAACTCTACGGGCTCTTTAATCAGCAAATCTGAGTTGTATTTTCTTACAAAAGAATTTAGTGGATGTGCAAGGAGTTGTTTAAAAAATAAGTTTGTAACCCACCATATTAGCGAGCATAGGAGTGTCGCGATTCGGGACCAGCTAGTGTATATCTAGCTGCCGAAATGCTTGCAACAACGACCGTCGATAGATTATGGATATTTTGGTGGTCGCCGTTGTTTTTGAATTATACTGTACTTACCATTAGGCACAGTGCCGACATTTTCCTGTACTACTATAAAAAAAATCTAAGAACAAAACATTTAAGGACCTATTTTGTATTTATGTTAGTAAATAAATGGTATTTCAAATTTATTACCTTGTAAGACAACCATAGTCCTGTCTCTGAATGTTGGACAATGACAGTGGAATCACCGTACTTGATGATCGGAGCTCCGATCACCTCCAAATCTTTGTCTTCCAAGACTTGTTTCTGATCATCTTTTTCAAGACGAAGGCAGAATGCGCATGACGCTGTTGTTGCTTCTTCCCTGTATGAAGAATTATAATGTTTCATTTTTTTGCCGTATCAGGAAATGGATTGATTTTTATTTGAAGTAACCAGCAATAAAGGTCTATATCGAAATAGTGTCGATACTGACAGGTTTTGACCATAAACACAGAAGACATTCTAGAATCTATGTGGTGTGCACGTATGTATGAACGTATTATGTGTAATGATGTATGTGGGTAGCTAGAGATTGCAATTGCAGTGTCACGTGTATCGCGCGAGCGGCTGCATGTTTCAAGGGATCCAAACCGAGGGAACGGACCTAGGCTTGAGTTGCCGCAACAGAGAGAGCCGTTTCTGCACATTAGTACGTACTAAGTACCTAATTGTAATATAATATTACATACAGTCGCCCAAATGCTTGCTAGCCGGTATTAAATCCTGGATGAGCGTTGGCTAATGAAGAATTATATGCATTATAAGCATGATATGGTAAGTAAACTGACCTGCTAATTAAATAGAGTTCATTTTGATCGTTGACGCCGAGGTACCGCCCGGTGGTGATGTGTCGGATGCGCATGGGATGGTACCAGTTGATGAACCCTCCAGCCCACTTGGTGCGTGCTAACTCGAGCCGCCATAACGAACGCGCTTGAGACATCACTGACCCACCTTCGTATACCACGATGCTTTACAAAAACATTAAGAAAATTAGATAAACAAATTGATGAATATCTTTATGAAATCAAAAGTGCTTTAATTGGGAAGACATCAAAATCTATATTAGGTAGGTATTATTAATACGCGAAGAGAAAATTTTGTACCTCTTTTCAGGTATATTGCACGCAAGGAGGAGTTTGAGATTTGGTCAATTGTTAGGTAATTATTAGATATATATTAGATTTCAACTAGGATATGTTATCAATTTTTATATTTCTTTATCTTCTTTTTATTCACACGTCGTTGCATGAATAAAACATTTATCTAATTATTTTTGTAATTTTCAAACATAACGTTAACAAGATGGCGTTTCCTTTTTTAAAACCGTCCAGAAAGTTTTTGTGGTAACTTAAAATGAATCATCCTTCGTGTACAATAACCAAACTACATCACGTAAAATCCAAATTCCATAATATAGGATCAAATAGGTAAAATTAGTTTATGAATTAAAATTCCGTTTTCCGTAAAATTTCCGTAAAAAACCTTAAAACTTTTTTGGATACAAATATATACTACTTACTTCTGCCCCCCATCCTTGGTCCAAGTACTGGGTATGGTGAGACATTCATCACCCCCGTGGAAGAAACGAAGTACATCCCCGCCGAAAACGTAACCAACGTATTTCATACGTGATATACCCGTGCCGTACGGCTGCACTGACCAGTGGGTCACGTGGAAAGACGCGTTTACTATAGACACTTCGTTCTCCTTTGTAGTGTGCTAGAAGAATTTTTTCAGTAATCAGATGATCAAAGAGCTATCATTCATTTAAAATTTTCTTTGCTACATTTTAATAAATAGTGAATGAAAATGGCAAGAGTAATTGAAACAACATTCCATATGAAATAAGATGATCTGATAAAATAATACGCCATAATGCCACAAAAAGGATTTTATGATTAAATGTATTCTATCGCTAAGGGGATATACTTATGACTACAATGAAAAACAAAGTACATACAAGGAATTTAGACAGAAAGTTCAATGCGACGTTGAATTAGCAAAATGGACATACAACAATACCAATACTAATACATTAAATCTGTGATTTAATCTCATCTCACCGATAAAATAAAGGATAATCCCTTTTTTCGTTCTTTAAGGGGCCAAGTCGAAGCTGCCATTATGCTCTTTCCCTTGATTCAAATGATAAAATTGACAGTTATAGAATCTTACTTAATTTATTATTATTATTATTATTTGGTAAGAAAAACTAGCAGCTAATTAGCTGATGCGTGCGTATCAAATAGCTTGGAGATATCTTCCTTGTCCAATCTGCTCTTAAAGGAGGTTATGGTAGGAGCCATCACAACATTTTCTGGAAGTTTGTTCCATTCTGTGACCACTCTGTTAGGCAAGAAATGCTTCATTGGGTTTCTTTTTGCTGGGAATTCCCAAAGTTTCAAGGGATGACTTCGTAGGTGTTTATTTTCATTTGGCTTAAACATATCTTTAAGGCTGGGCACATCGTAATAATTAGTGAGGATTTTATAAGTTTCGATTAACCTGCCCCTTTGTCTACGCTGTTCTAGTGTGGTAAGGCCAAGGTTTATGAGGCGCTGTTCATAGGGTAAGTTACGCATTGCATACACCATCTTAGTAGCCCTTCTCTGTACATTATCAATGAGCTTAATGTCTTTTTTGAAGTAGGGATCCCAGAAAATATAAGCATGTTCCAGAAGTGGTCTTATATAGGTCTTGTATAACTTTATAAAAGTTTTAGCTATTAGAAATTTAAATGCCTTGCGAATTATATAAAGAATCGAATTAGTTTTCTTCACAACCCCAAGCACATGTATATAAATTACCCGAGGCAATTTTTTTTTTTTTATAAGTAGGTAACTTTTTACTTAGACACTTTATATAGACTACAAACATTTCTCGGGCCGGCGAGTTTTGTTATGATTCCTTTGTAGTCAGCCAACAATGCCATCAGAAGACTCATTAATCTATTTTACTTACAAGTTAAAAAAATAGAATTAATAACGATTTTAATGAAAAATAAGGCATCAATTCACATTACACAAAATAGGCGATGAGTTGCAGAAACTAAATCTGTTAAAAACCTAAAAGCCTTACTGGATCGTTGAATCTTATATATTTAGCGGAATAGAATAAAAATAATAAGTATACTTACTAAATATCTCTCTGTTGCGACAGACACAAGGATAAGATCGTCACCCACTCGAACTTTCTCACCTTCGGACCTGTCACATTACAAAACAAATTTGAAGTACTCTGGCCTCTCTGTGACACATCTAATATTTACTTTTTGTTCTTTTTACAACATTGGCATAAAATATCTGGGTGACCTAGCTTAACTCGGTATTTAAAAAAACACTCACAATTAACCGATTTCAACAAAAGACGGGGGGTTACTCAATTCGAATGTTTTTTTTTAATGGATGTTATACCATAACTTCTTTGTTTATGAACCCATTTGAATGATTTTTTGTTAGATAAGGGATACCTTATGCGTGGCAAACCTTTTTATTTCATTGGCATTGAACTTTGATGATACACAAGGGAACTCTACAAAACCATTGAAGTTAGTTTTCTTTTTTGTTAAAAATTGTCTTGTATATTCTTTAATGTGTTCGTGCTACTTTCGATTACTTTTACTTTTATGACTAATAAATGATTGTTTTTGTTATTACCGTATCTCCTAGTATTTTCTAGCTTCCCCTTTCAAACACATTTATAATATTTCTCATATTGTTTGAAGATTCATGTTCGTTTTCCATCACTCTTCAATTTGATATGCCCTAATTATTAAAGTACACCGTTAAATATTATTTCGCATTTAGAGCTGCTATACTGCTTTAATTATTACAAACCTTCATTCTGATTCATTAACATTTATAGTTTCAGCTGAAAGACGTCTATTGCTGGACATCGGTCTCCCCCAAAGATCGCGACAAACACCGATCCTGCGCTACTTGCATGTAATAGCTTGCCGCAATCTTTACCCGGTCGTCGGTTAACCGTCTTCTGGTACATAGTTGCCACTCGAGAACTCTTTGGTGCCATCGGCCCTCCGTTCTACGAGCTACGTGCCCCACCCCTGTCACTTAACGTTCTTCTGCGGATCTCCTCATTTGTAATTCGATCGCACAAAGAATCTCCAAGTGAAGCCCTTTCAAATAATTAAGATTAATCCGTTTGTTTATCCACGTTGGCTCTGAGTGTTTATTTATCATTCTTGAATCGACCAATTATGTATCAGCTGTATGCTTATACACTTACAAAATTCACATTATTGGAATTCGCAATTCTTTCATCACTATTGCGTTCCATTCCATACGTTCCATTGCTTATTTATTACCTCATGTCTAATGTATTTTTTTATCTTTTTTTTATCGCAGCATGGCAACCTGGTGGTGAGCACAGTGCAATCCAATAACATCGGCAACCAACGAGAGATCTACAATCCACGATCAATTGTCACTGCCATGCTAGCCTGCTCAAATGTATCTTCAAGTTATGTTTGAAGGACTCCATGATCTAGGAAGGAACACCCTGAACGGGAGACAGTTGCATAGCTTTTTTATACTACAATTGTGGCAAACAAGCATACGGCCTTATGGTAAGCGGCTACCGTAGCCCTTGGATGCTTATACGCCATAGGTATAACAGCGCGTTGCCGATCTTTCACCTCTCTACCCCAAAGAGCACTGGAAACCGTACTCACCGCGGAAACACAACATAAGGTTAATTCGTTGTAATCTTCTGTATGGTGGGGGCATTTCACCAGTCGGGTTGCCTCAAGTAGAGAGAGATCTCCTAAATAAATTTACCTGTGATTTACCTCTCTCTACGGGAAAGATTAGACATAACAATTATCTTTGTTCTTGCTGAGATGGAGGTTACCTAAAATCTGTGACTCCGAAGCTTAGCACGCATGGTTCTGTTATGAAAGAAGTTCCTAGTTCGGTTGAAGAGTTCTTCAGAACACTCGCCATGATACAGACGATAAATATAATTTACTTACCTCTGTTTACTAGCGGGATGTAAAGTCCACCAACACGCTTCGCCTTGGGAATGCTCCTGGAGACCGACATCGAAAGCTAGCTTATCCTGAGACGATGACGTAGACAAGCATGCTAGGTACTGAAAAAAGAGTTTTTTAATACTTCATAAGTTAAGTGACCTGATGTTAAGAGACGATGTGGTCTAAGATGGTATTATGTTAATCTGAGAGAAGGATTATCTCTCAAATGCAGCTGCTGAAACACAACCACAAGTGCTTGGAGACAGATTTTAAGCTAAAGCGTGGTAGCTAACGAGGTAGGTCCTAGAACTTCAATCTATGACGCCCTTTAAACTTAAGCTCTAGATTCACGCCTATGTTTAGTCGATTTGTTCCTTAAGTTTCTTACTGTTACTTATAATGATATTGTTATATAGATTATTATTATTTAAGCTTCTGATTTGAAAACAATGGTGTCGGATATATCATAATCACTCACGAATTTTGATGACGTCAGGGTCAGAATTAAGAAACCACCAGTTTCACAAAAAAAATCTTGATTTGATGTCGGCAACGGTGTTCGTGCCGATGCGCGTGCGAGAGAGGAAGCAGTCAAATCAAATTGGCCCATTTTGAAACGTTCGTTTCGTTCCGTTTTATACAGACTTTGCCTGTACAATAGATTAAATTTAAAAAAAAAGATTTGTAACATACCATATCGCTATTCAGATGGCGTAAAAGGATAGCATTGCCGTACAGCAGGGTTCTGTGTCCAGAGCCAGTGCCTTTACCCTGAAAAAGTTCAAATATTTATTTCTGCCTTGTTAATAATAAAATATTGAATTGGTTCTATATAAACTTTTTAAAGTACAGTTGAGTATATAGGTAATTATTTAAAACTTCTGGTACATTTTTAAAATGCTTTCATTGATGTTAGTACTAATTCTTTTATATTTTGGTAGGTACAATTATTGTTTAGAAATAAAACACGACAAATTATAACAAAAAAAAAAATACTTCAATGATTCTGAGGAGTTACGTGGTATTTCTTCGAATTCGAAGGTCCAATGCAAATGAAATTAATATGAGACCACCCTTGATGTCTCCTCTTTCCAACAAAAAAGAAAACGTATAAATCGGTTCATAAACAAAGAAGTTATTATACCTGAATATCCATAAAAAATATACATAAGAATTTTGAACCCTGCTTCTTTTTCTGAAGTCGGTGGAAAATATAAGATATATTAATATCGGCCGTGTTGGTGAATTCAAACTCCAAGAAATTAATAGTTCAATATTTCCCATTATGTGATGATATTACGAGAGCATTAAATTCATGTCCGTGTAAACCTCCTCGCGATATTTAACTCCACCGTCAGTTATTATTAGTCATTAATTAAAAGTGACAATCTACACGACGATTGCCATTACTAGAATATCTTTTACGAAAAATTTTATTTCATTCATACAGGTGTATCAAATAATTAAGCGATGTCAACTGAAATTACCATAAATGGAAGAAATATCAAAAAACTATAAATTACTATCGAAACTAAAGGTTTATCTAGTGACTTCCTCTAATTACACTTTTTAAACGTATATCTTAATACATTCAGTATTTTAATATGTAAAAAATACTAAAATATTAGAAAATAGTGGGGCTGTTTTTTTTTAATTCTATATAGGTGAGAATTTTGCCAAATTTCACCTGATATTGAGAGATCACAAAATTTTAATGTATATTTTAATTTCTAAATGAATATTTTTTCTAGAATTATTCTACTTAACACATGCGTAACAGTATGAATACAAACTTTTCGTTAACATTTAAGGCATTTTTGTACCATTATTGGTATAATAGTATTACTACTTTTAACACGAAAATGCATATATGTACAAGCATTAAGATTATTGACGTAACTTCGCGCTAAACTCCCAAATATAAAGCTCAAAATTTAGAATGAAATTAAATGTAACACATATTTTTTTCTATAATTTTATCACTATTAGTGCCAAAACCTTGATTAGATACAATATGTTGTTTTGCGCCATATTGTGTTTTTATTAAATGTTAGAGATAAAGGTTATGTTACATATAAACCGTGGTTATCGGCCGTCCGCTATTTATAAATTCAAAAATGATCTTGAAAAAATAATAAAATAATTTATTGAATCAATTATAACTTATAAAATATTATGATGAATATTTGGATTTAACTTTACGACCCTTGCACTTCTAAATGAAAAAAAGCAAAATGAAAATGGCGGACGACGACGTACTGTCAATGTCACATACCTAAACCATAAAAAAATCAGATAAAATTTCAAAAACAACCAATTGTCAATAATTAATGTTTAAATGAAAAAAAATTCTTTCCCATGCAGTTTACCACATCCAGAGATACTCACTAAGTTCTCTTTCCCCTGGAAAAAATTTAAACACGGACCAAATGTGTGAAATGGTAATTTTATTATTCACAGGAATAAAAGTTATGTTAAACACAAGAGTTTTAAATATAAAAAGGTTGTGTACATAAAAACATACATAAAAGATTTGCACTTTAAATCTTTATTTGGGAGGGAAAATTAAAACATACTGTGCATAATGTGATTTAGTAAAAAAAAAACATTTGAAAATTATTATATACGTATGTACGAGGACTTTGTTCAACGGTTAATTTACAAGATTTACAAGTTATTTAAGAATATATTTATTGTTATTTTAGTAACAAATACTTACAGTTTCAGAACCTGCCGCAGTTACCAGTTCTTGTAAAGCTCTTACTGACAATGCCTGTAAAAGAGATTTAAATTAATAACTGCTTTTAACCCAATGAGACGCATGACTTAATCGGCATTTATTTTGTTATGATGTAATAGCAACAGATTGATAAAGAGTACAGAGTAAAAATTACAACAATAGAAATAACAATTTCACGTTGATGCTGCAGTATATTATGTATTTATATTTCTCGTTAGCTTCTTTATAAACCGGCGCTAGTTAAAAATAAAATCAAAAAATATTTGATATTCAGATATTTCAACCCGACTAAAAACAACCATAACAAACAGTCAACTATAACATTCATATCAAAATCCAGAGCTGGAATTTCATATTCTTAACATCCCTTGATAAGCCCATAGTATTGTGATAAGTTGACCTTCAAGTTACCGTTTGTCCCCAAGGATCTACAGGCAACTGTACGTAAAAGGTAGCAAAAAAAGTAGTTAACCATGCTTTTAGCAACTCAATATACACTTAACAAGAGATTTGACAGTTGATTAGTTAATTTTTGTGATGATCAACCTTTCGGAAACCGGGCGTTAGTGTGCTACTATCTTCACTTAATAGCTGACGAAATGTTCGACATAGCATTTGTAACCCACCTATACAAAAAATATTAAAAAGGAAACATAAAACCCGACCGCAAAAAAAAATTTGACGAAAAAATATTTTTTTTTCCTAATTTTGTTTTTTATTTGATTCCCAGACGTCATACTTAAATATTATTTGTCCTATGTCACCTCAACAAATAAGACGAATCTAACGACACCACGTATGCTAAGATCCATTATACCGTTTAGGTTACAGAGCGTGCCAAAGAAATATTCTCTATAAAACTTCTCTGTCTTATCTTTGTCGTACCATGGAGCTGTGAAACCATCTTACGGCCAATGTGTTCCCTCCTTCCGACATCGGGTCCTTTAAGCATAACTTATTATATTAATTTGGGTTAAGTTATTATAGTTGTACAAAATTTTACTTTATTTAAATTTATATTTGACATTATTGTATTATTGGAATTATTGTAAGAATTTTGTAACTAGTTATAAGAAATTATTATATAGCACCATCGTTCTCTGATTTGTATTAGAGGCTTTTAGGGGGGTGGGGGTTTATTACCCCACCAATTATATAAAAAAAAAGCATAACTTGAAGAGATTTATGCTGACCGGTATGACAGCGGTGACCGCCGATGGATTTCGATTTCTCGGTGGTCGTCGTCGTGTTGGGATTGTACTTTGCTTACCGTCAGGAACAGTAACGTTAATTTGCCGAGTTACTATAACATACATGTATATAAAAATCAAAATAATCTTTATTCAATTTATGCCCTAAGAAGGCACTCATGAACGTCAAAACACTACTGCCGGTTCGGAAAAACCCCAGACATCGAGAAGAACCGGTAAAAAACTTGATCGGGTTTATCTTTTTTTGTCATCTGTACAAATGTTAATATAACTGGTACAATAATAATAATTTAGTGGATGCACAGAGAGGCAGTCGCTTCCAGACATCACTATCATTCACATAATGATCCACCCTATAATAATAACCTTTTGACAGTAAAGCCCGCTTGACATAGTCCTTGAACTTCTTGTCAGGTAAATCAGTAATGTGCTTCGGGATCTTGTTATAGAACCTAACACTATTACCTAAAAAACTTTTATTAGTCTTATTAAGTCTAAAACACGGTACGACTAATTTATCTCTATTTCTAGTATTAACGTTGTGCTGATCTTTGACAAAATCCACCTTGTCTAAGTTTGTACGAACATACATTAAGTTATCAAAGATATATTGGGAGGGTAAAGTTAAAATACCAAATTCATACATACATACTCTCGAAAAATATAGCCCACCTTTTTCGAAGTCCGGGTAAAAAGAAAAAATTACAAACACAAGCTACTCGTCTTATCATTGTAATATATGTCATTGCGTCCATTATCCAAAGCTTACCTGTTCGATAACGAAGACGCACTGTGAGAGGTCTGGCGGTATGTTCTTATCCGCTATGTTTTCGAGAAAACAGTGCCGGTTACCGAAACCCTCGGCTGCCAGGCACACGCGTTCGCCAGTCGCTGTACACGACAGGCAAACCATATCTTCCTGTCGATTTGCGAAAAAAGATATTTAAAACAGTTCACCCATAATATTGCTTATAAAATATTATATAATATCTGGATAATCGAGGAAAGAAATGTTTGCAGCACATATAATTTTAAAACCATCATTTCAACGCTTAGTAATAATTTAGCGCCACTTCTCACAAGATGTGCTATCTTCAACTGAGTATATTTTCGATATTTTCGGAATTTTTTGTTTGGCCAATCCAAACACAGACAAAAAAAATTCGGAAGGAAAAATTAATTATGAGCATTTTTTGTTCAGATTTGTATTGTTTTAGGCTTTTTATCATTACCAATATTATAAAATAATTATCTTTAGTTTTTATTCATACTATCAACTCGTGGATTATGTCAGACTAGGGATCAAGTGGGATGGATGGTAATGCTCTGTACTCGAGTCAAACAAAGATAATTATCAAGTCAAACTTAACCAATGTTAATAAGTTAGAAATTTTTAAGTAATGTAATGAATCAAAGCAAGAGATCGAACTACGCCTGTGAGAGTGGTGACACACTTAGCCCCCACAGATTCCATTTGTAACATTGATTTACTTTCTCGCGTAGGGTTGTCGTTTATGTCATGTTTTGATATTTTTTTCCAAAAAAGTATTCAAAAGCTACTATTTAAAGTTTTGATTTTTCATTTATAATTAAACTTTTGAAAGTAATCCAGAGTTAAATTATAATTTAAAAAATTATTAATTTGACTGTGTGCTATCCCTAAACGTGATAGGTGGCGCTGTGTTCAAGTTATTGAACCTTGGATAAGACGTAACAATAAGCTATCTTAAATAAGGATTTATCTAAAGTACATATTAAAAATATGATTACATTCAAAATAAATATATTTTGTTATCTTTAAATTGTAGTTGTAACATCTATTAATTAATTTGTTTATTATACTATATTGTTATTATTCACTGTACAATATTACGAAAGCAAGGTTTTTAAATGAACGAGTATTAGATGTAATTTGGTATTGATTTTTGCAAATAGCAGATATAAATAAACATTAAGGTTTTGGATTTCTTGGTAATAATTATTTCCTTTGCTCGGGAGCGATATATTTATAATTTTATTTTTATATTTGTTAATAATCAATGATTATGAAACACTTGCGCAATCAATACAGTAGAACTTATTCAGTCTCAAGGACTAAAGAAATACGCTTAAAAAGAAGAAATATTTAATTGAAAACCCGAATTCAACAAACGTCCGCCAACTAATTGTTTGGTTATTTCCACGCAGAAAGCTTTTTTATTCAATCTTTTTTTTCACAATTATTAATTGTCACATTTATATCACCATTTATCATAGAGCGAAATTTTGCTACAGAGGGGTTATTTATGTTTATTTACCACTTAATGGCGCGGACGGTTCCATTAAGTCACGTTAGCATACGTAAGTGTACAATCACCATCCGTGCTTTATAACCTAGGTGATTCAATTATCAAAAATGTATACTTTATTAAACTTCAGATGGAGCTACAGTTGTATAACTAAAGTAAATATTTAATTACGATAATATATATAAATAAATAAAATTGAAGTGTCTGTTTGTAATGTCAAAATAACAGCTTTTTTACTAAATGCCTATCTATACTAATATAATAAAGGGGAAAAGTTTTTTTGTTTGTTTGTTTAAACACGCTAATCTCTGGAACTACCAGTCGGATACGAAAAAATCGTTTTTTATATGATATTCAGACTCACGAGGAATAAGTATAGGCTATATAACATTGGACTACGATTCCAAACCAACCGTAAATATTGATTTTTGTTAGGTAAGTCGGAAGTCGAAGCCCTCGCGTACTGCTTTATCCACGTGCGCTGGCTTAATAGTTAATGATAGGTAAATATAATATTCTACAAAAATATTGCTCAATAGTACGTCTAAGAAAAAGTCAGCGATAGCATATATCTATCTCTTATACATAAGCCACAATATGGAGTATTGCAATTTTTTTTGTTGAAGACTAAAAGTTAATTTATGAGCATTATTTTTAAGCATGGTATATTAATCCTTACGAACAAAAGTTACTTCATCATAAAGACGATTTAATGAAGATAAACTTTGTCTTTTACAACATGTTATTTGGGCGCATAGTTTGAAAGATAATGCAAAATTAAAATAATTATACTTGGCTCGGGTCTATGTCTATGGTAGTAGAGGCGCGAACGAGCTGTGTGATGCCATAATGTGAGCTTCTGGCAGCCCCATAAAAATATTGTCTATACCTCTTTCTAAACTAAAGTATTAAAAACCATCAATCAGTGATTTCTTCTAATTTATATGCGTGTGAAACCGCGGGGCCAGCTAGTAAATGTATATACGTTACTAATAAAAAAAAAAACATTTTGAATTTTTTTTGTCTGTGTGTCTGCCTGTTTGTTCCAGCTAATCTCTGAAACGGTGGGACTGATATTGACGGTATTTATGCGGAATAACCGAAAAGTAAAATTTGATTTTGTGAAATAAACATTATCTAACCCTCTCAAAGTGTGGGCATATTAGTTGATTGACCCAGTTATATGTCCGAGACGATAAACTTACCGTACGCAAGAATGAAACATCATCTTGCTCGCTTGCTCCTCCTTCCGCTTCCGCCATGTTGAATTTTTTATCTCACTCTGTACGTTTAATTTCACTTGGCTGCCATTACTGTCGAACTTTTGAACTGAAACAAATATATAATTAAATTATTATTTTTACTTAGGCAATTTACAGATTTCTAAGTTATAAAAGGTATAATAATAACATTCTTATGACTGAGAAAGCTTCTATATTATAGGCATATGATAAGCGTAGACTCATAAAAATAAAATCGTAAAGTTTACAAGGTAAATTTAAAATTTAATAAACCCCCTACATAAGTAATCTATTCATTGAAACAATTTCAATGAGCCCGAATAAGACATCTCTGCTGTAAGTTGGCGAGGAATTAGATATCCTACATAATCCAGATGGCGCTGCAGCATCAGGTCAAGGTTTTTAGAATGCCAAATCTCGACTCAATCAGATCTGTGGAGATAAAAGAGTTCAAATTGCTTAACAGATTTTCTCGGATCATAGGTAAGAACACTCTCACCTTTCTCTCGCTCACAAACTCATTCACTAGCGGTTGCTACAAACAAACACACGTTATATAACAAACGTTATAAACTTAAAACGTTTTGGATTAGAACCCCGTTTGCATTTTGGTATAATATACAGCGTGTCATATTTTGTTCTAATACGACGCTTTTTAACGGGCATCGACTAAAGGTCCTTGTGTAGAGAGCTTTTAAATCCCTGATGCAAACAGAAGGATGTTATAAATTTAACGTGTGTATCTGTGTGTCTGTTTGTGGTATCATAGATCCCAAACGGCTGAACCCATTTTGACTTAGTTTTTTTAATGTGAAAAGTGATTTAATCGTAAGTATTTTTAGCTATGATTTAATAAAATCTGTTCAGCAGTTTCAAGATTATCAGCTCTTTTCTAGTTGATAAATGGAAGTGAGAATTTTCTACAGATACATATTAAGGTGTCATTCTTATGTACAAAATTAAAGATATAATAATTATGGTTGATATTGATCTATAATAAAATCGAGTTTTGTTTACTTTCGTTGTCTCAATTTTATTGATTTGTGTAATAATAATTTATCACCAGCTAGATGTGTATCTCGTAAATGTATCTCGTATATGTATCTCGTATGTATCTCGTAACTCATAACTTCCTGGCTGTTTCAAGGATGCAATTATGTATTCCCGTGATGTACAGAATGATAAATAGGACGGAGTTAAATTATTTCTTAAAAAGTATGAAATATATTACTGTTTTTAGCGAAACTTATTAACACTTATTTTGATAAGAAGGTACTAATAGATATTGCAACATTGCAGATTTGCAGAAAAAGTTCCTGTGGCACCTAAACATACAGTGGTAACTTCATCAAATAAGCTCAAGAGTTATTCGGATCAGCTAAAATACTTTAAAATGTCAACTTTAAGCGATCGTCGACAACTGTCGGATAGAGATATTTCTGTTTAAGTTGGTGAATGGTATCTTAGATATAACGTTGCTTACAAGAGTAATACTTACATATGAGATTGATAACTTCTTCGATACTATTCTATATTCTATACTATTAATAGC